>CAWUFW010003993.1:415000-1650000 GCA_963921515.1 Calotriton arnoldi | reverse complement strand
CATACATGTGTCATGGTACACGCTTGTGCCATGCTTAATCATTGTCCAGTAGTTATTTGGCATTTTTATCAGTCTAACTAGGGTTCCCACCATTTTAGAACAGTAAAAAGAAAATGCATGGCATTGGACTCAAAAGAGATCTGGTTCTAGAATATTTTCAGTACATGCTCTGTCCTTCAGCGCACAGCCTGACAGATTACGTCACAGGTAGAATACACCCCTCTCATTCTTATAGTTGGCAAAGTACATAGAAGCAAGTCTGACATGCCTTCCTTGGACCAGTATCAAACGCCATATGTCGATAAAGTGTCTTTATTTATTTTATTTTATTATTACATGTTTACAAGTCTCTTATGTGGATTTCTGGTGCCAAAACGAGATCTAAATCTAAACAAAAGGCCTCTGAACGCGGGGGGGGGGGGAGGGAGGGGGGAGTGTTGAAGAGCATCTTCTTGGTTTCTTCCAAAAATGGGTTAGTTATTGCTGCATTTAACACTTGACACAACATTAACACAGTTCTGATTCTTTTGTGCCATGATGAACTGAACCCTTCTAACAATTTTTTTTATGCCCTCTTTCTAGCTTTGCGTGGGCTTGGGATGGACTTGGACCAAGTGGCGCCTGTGTACAATGGATACAAAGGAGCTCTCAAGGTGAGGTGGGAAACGTAGTCCGGAGACAGTCTCCAACCTTGAGAATTAAAAAGAGGATGATTTGAAGGGGCCATCTAGTGTAGAGAATCTTTTTACCAAGGCCTATATTTCTTAAAAAATCACTGACAGCCATTCCAGAGGGTTCCTTTGTTTGAAATCCGCAGGAGTTTGAGGCCTGTTGTGAAGTATTTCGCCAAATGGCCTCTTTAAGCCACAGTATCAGTGTAATGGTGTGCTCCCCAAACACTTATGAAAGGCATAGTTGATGTCTGTACATTCATATCTAGTTTTGTGTTGTAAAGCACACACCTAGTCGTAATTATATTTATGTATCGCTTACTACCCCTGATGAAGCGCTGCCACTCTTTATGGAGAGTAGCACGCTACTCCGAAACCCAAGATTAATGGTTCATCTAGTGGTTCTTGCAATTAGTCCTGTGCTCTTTAGAACAAGTTCCATGCATTTATTCCAGTTACTTTGTGATGTATTATATTCTTACCAGCGAGGTGTAATCATTAGTGGGGACTGAGTGGTTTCAGATGAGTGGCTGGTGGAGATTAGGTAATGTTGGTTACAGGGATATGGTTTTAAAGAGGGGAGGTTTTGATCTATAAAATGAGGTATCATCCAATTTCAGAATTACAATACAAGGATTAAGGCAGGCATAAGACTGAGAGGTGGCTATACTCGGAAATAAGGCATTCAGAGGATGGGAGGGTAAGAAGGTCACTGAAGGAAGAAAGGAGAAACCAAGCAAAGTGACATGGTCACTTTTTATGCAGGATTTTAGGAGTATGGGGGGGGGAAGTCTTTGGGAACTATCAAGCAATCTTAGGGTGTAAGCTGTAGAAAGAAACAAAATACTTGTGCTCCGTATCCGGGGTATACAACTTAAACATGCGAATCCGAGTGTACAAATCATTTAAACACTAAGAGCCTCAGCCTGTTGTGTGCAGAGCCAATGACAGCCCTTTTAAACAGTCTGGAGTATTTCAATCTTGGTATGGGGTCTGTACGCTGTACAGCAGGAGTTGATGCATAAAAAAAAAGGTCTTATTTAAAGATCTTTTCTCTTCATTCTGTAATTAAAGGTTTTTCACACACTAAACATGAGTTATTCGGCTGAGTGTTTCGCCCATGCAGTCAGATTTATACCCTGTTTTGACAGCAAATCCCATCCAAATGTATGTTGTTTGTGGCTACTGTATTTTTGCTAGTTAGGAGTCGCCTCTCCTTAGAGATGCATAGTTTGAATTCATTTTCTTGAGTGGTGCACAATGCAAACTGAATCTGGTTTAGGTTCTCACAAAGTTTGTTAGATAAACCCCAGCAGTGAATTCTTTCTTGTATGGAACCTGGACACTTGACCTGTAATCTCTGCTGTAACCCTTTTCCCCACCTACACACACACATTCTGTACTTCTTGACAAATTGCTGTAACGGGGAAACCGTCAACTACCTGTACCTCATACAAAGGTGGCTCGTATTGTTTGGTGTCATATTTTATCTATTTGCAGTTTTATATAAAGCTCGAACTAGACCCAATTGTGAAAGCACTGATCACATGGTGAATCCCATGCAAATTCTACAGTTCGAGATTATAAGGCCCTGTTTGTAAACGCATGTGTCTTTAAACTTACGCCTAAAAGGCTTTGAAAATGAGCGCAGGCTCAAAGGTGGCTCATGCCTTATCCATAAAAGGACGACCATGGTGCCGTGGAAGGAGCCTGCCCGCTATGAAGCGGGATCATTGGTCAGCAGTGAAATTCTATAAGGCTGGCGACCCAGTGCGCGTCGTGAGACGCTGTGTGGGTGCCGGTGGAGGGCTGGTCGTTTAGCCCATCTGCGTGGATTTACTACCTTTACTCGGCAGACCTGGACATGTGCATTATCGGCCTCCCTGTATTTCCTGACATTCGATGCTCTGCTTGAGCCTGGCTCCTGGGCCTATCTTGTTCAGTTTCTGTGTGACCTCGATAATGTGCCAGGCTGGTATCTTGTTGCTGCCGGTGGATAGGCGTGTATGAGCCGTGTGGCTAGTGCCCAGTCTTTGATTGCTTTTTGCTTGCTTTGTTGTGTGTTTGGCACTGCCCTGTTTGCTCAATACACCGTCTACCGCAACGCCCTGTTTTGTACACATTAAGCCTTCCACTGCCCCATTGACTCAGGCGTTGTTTGCCGATAAAACACGTGGCCTACTGTTTAAGTGCTTAGCGCTGCCCTGTACTTACCGTGTGAGTCATACAGTGAGGCTAAGAATTGGTCAAGGAGTTTAAAGTGGAGTCCAGGCAGCGGGTGTCCTTTCAGCTCGATGATTTGTAGACAGAGGTGTGTTTCGTTTCCAGGCTTTCTCCTTCACACGCCCTACCCTCTGTCAGTCCTAATAAAGACCTGGTTATTTGTCCCTCGTGGAAGAAGTGCGGATTGTTTGTCATTGCTGACTATTGCTTACACAGATTGCCCGAGCTTACGTCATCGTCTACCAGTTTACCACTTAGTTGGCTAGGATCCTGCTAGTCCAGTAAATCCTGTAGGTTAGTCGTTCAGTTGTTGTCAATCCCTGGTCCATCCTTGGTTCTCCCAGCAGTGCCACTGGCTTCCTGTGGCCGGAGTACCCAATGGACGATGCTCTCAGTTTTTGTGCCCATGGGTCTGACTGTTTCAGTGTTGGTTGATGGATCTAGTACCTTGTGTGCCGTGGGAGCTCGACAGTCTTTAGAACCCAGGCCCTTGTCAACATATCTTTGACAGTCAGCACATGATGACCAGACCGGTGATGGATACACTGCCAATACTGGTTTTGCAACATTCGGCTTACGCTTCCGTTTTTGCTCTCAGATCTTGGGCGGATATCTTGGGCGAGCAGACCATTTCTGTTCTTTTCCTGCACCCCTGGGCCCCAGCCATCAAGTTAGCACCGTGAGTTGCATTGCTTACCTCTGTATGCAAGTTCCAATCCCGACAGTGTGCTTAGCCCATTATTTTTTTCTGAGTAATATCGAGTTTACTTAAATTGGGTACTAGTTCCACCTCTAGTACCACCCCCCACCCCCACCTACTAAACAGTGGCCTGACATGAAGCATCCACTAGACGCCGTGCCTGTCCAACTATATATCGATTTACAGCAGGGATGGCGTTTCTACTCTTGGTGCACACAACTGTGTAACCAACCTGGTTCAATATCTGAAATGGGCTACAGCACATGGTATTACCACCGCCCCCCCCCCCCACTCATGTCCTTTTTCCCCTCGTTGTTGCTTGGGGGCTTGCAGCATCTGGCAAGCAACCGCTATTTCATTTCGGTCCATTGACTGATCATCTGCTCAGAACAGTTTTTTTCCCCATGTGGTATTGCTGTATGACAGTCGTCTCCACTTCCCTGGTGCCAATTGCACATAGATTGTACTAGGAATTGTGTTTTAGAAGGGAGAGCGGCACACTCTGGACAGGTTTGACCTGCATAGATCGGTGTGTTGTGTAAGAGTACCACTAGATTTCAGTGCCAGAGACTGCCCTAAGCCTGACTCATTGCTCTTTTCTAGTAGACCATTTCTCCGGTTTTGGGAGCACAGGACCCACTGGAATCATGTGAAGTGAAGCTTGTGTTTTTGCAGATGGGCTTCTAATACACGGGTGACGACCGTGCTCTTGGTCATAACACAGCGAGTGGCATTCTGGGCTGTGTACCCTAGAAAGAATTCTTGTGCTGCTGCCCCTTTGAAGCTTTGTCGGACTTGGTGCTAAACCATGTTTTGGGTTCTGCACTAAAGATAACAGGGTTTGGCCTTAGACATACTTTTTTGGGGCTGGCTTTAGCATTATGAAGCCTGGAACTAGACAGGTCAGTTAAGTTGGCCCTGCATTAATGAGTCCCTGTACTAACCAGCATTATTAGGCCCTGCATTAGATGGCATTATTCACCCCGGTAAGTTGAAGACTTTATTGGGCCTGGCCGTGAACAGATAGCCTTGTAGAGCCCAGGACATACGCTCATACCGTCTGTTTGCCTCTTGAATCGAGCGATATTTCTGTGGCTGAGTTTGTCTTCTGTGGTCCTTTGCTGTGAAACACCCTTACAAGCAGAAGGGTTCTCTGTGCAGTTGGTGACAGTACTGACATGCTGGCCTAGACTACAGGACGGTCTCAGGAATGCGTTCCTTGTTGACACACGTCCATGTGAGGCTCTCGATGGACTATAATTATATCTGAACGTGAGACTCATTCGCCCATCACGTGTACAGCCCCAGTGCTCCTAATTAGTGGCGGAACCACAGACGATACTGACGAACCGAAACGTGAGAGAGCTACATTTGCATCTTCACGTGCTTTAATACACATGTACACAGGCGGTGGTTTGTACGTATAAGAGGCAGTTGTCGCCTGTGTGCTATTGTATGCTCGTTGACACACCTTCTGCCATGCTACAAATATACATTTTTACCAAAATCTAAATGTGTGTAAATCAAGTTGCTTGTGCTTCTGTGGATGGGGTGTTGTGGTGTCTCTGATTCCACCAGACATCGAAAGATGTTAGCCTCTAGCGCAGGGGTCTTCTAACTGGGGGGGGCCTCAAGTGATCCAGGGGGGGGGGGAGGGGGGGTGCGCCATGCTCTGGCATTATGCTGATAGCAGTGCTTTGTTTTAAGTGGCCAAAAAATGAGCGGCAGTAAGCTGCTCTGTAATGCGCCATCACTGACATCTTTGGTCATGTATTTGTATATCCTAAAGTTTAGACATATTTAAACATTGCCAATTTAATAAAATGTGAAAAAATTCTGAGGGGGGGATTTTTATTTTTACACTTTATAAATGCGTGCCTGGTGATTTGGATCTCTGTAGGATCGCTTGAGTTGTAGCTGCCTGCCTCCTGTCTGGTGACCTGGATCTTTGTAGGATCGCTTGAGTTGTAGATGCCTGCCTCCAGCCTTGTGACTGGGGTCTCTGTAGCATCGCTTGAGTTGTAGATTCCTGCCTGTTGACTTGGATCGCTAGAAATTGGGGCAGAGCGCTTATCTGCATCCTACTTCTAGATTCCCCCATGTATCCCTTGAGTTGAGGCAGTCACAGGTTCTGTGATTCTGGCTCCAGAGTACTTGCTGTGCTGACGTTTCTTGCTCTAGGTCCTAAGTAAAACATTGTGGCCTTTTTGATTGCATCCGTTCCCATACCAGTGACTACTGTGGAATAAATTCAAGGGCTGAGGCTGTGAAATGTCTTTGCAGGTTGGTTGCAGGTCCACTGCTGAGATTTTTATGTAACGTGCAGGCCATAGTTCTATGTTCCATAGGGAAAAACTGACTCTGGGAAATGCACTTTTAGGAAACCTTGACTGCAACAGGTTGACTCAATTTACCTTGCATTTACCATGACGATTGCAACTGAGTGACCTCCGCTTATTGGAAAAAAAATATATATATATATATAACACGCCCTCTTGATCACATAGCTCCTTGTTGATGATCTCTCTTCAGGTGTGCTGTTTGGTGCTTGAGGCACTAGCATGGTGAATATTGTGTTCTATGAATTCTTAAATGGACTTTGGTTCAGCCACATTCAAGCACTGGCTTGGTGACCTGCGGCTATTGGCTTGCAACATTGTCGATTTCGTCTTGGATTAGGCACAGGAGATCTTTCTCCTTCCTTGGAATAAGGGACTATTATTTTACAGTCTGCGAGCAGATCGGTAGCACTGGGAAATGTGTGCATATGAAAGAATCTGAACAATGTATGCCACAGAAGGGAAAGCGACTCTACCCTAAACTATCCACCTTTTTAGATGCGTTTGCCTGTGCTCGCTCCCAAGTACACAACCGGCATTGGCAACCTGATGCGTGATCCCCATTAGACCCCTTCAGTGTTGGCGGGTGGCATGGTAAACTAGTTAATGTACACGTCTCTGTGCCTTAGCGCTAGATCCGCAGTGCATAAAGAACGTTCATACGTTGGGTAATAAGGGCACCTGCTGCTAAGCACAAAGACAATTCGTTCTTTGAATTTTATCAAATGGCTGTGCATTGTGATTCCAAAATATGGTTCTGCCGTTACACGAGCACAAACCTGAGCTTTGTTGCAATTTGATCTACAGTATCAGTCGAGTTGTAGTTCTAGTTGCAATGTTGGTCCTTTTTTTTTTTTTTTTTTTTTTTAATGTTTGCAGGAACCTTGCAACCCTCCCAGGCAGCAGCTGTCGTCATTCTGTGGTGACCCCTGCCTAGGGACTTTTCTTTGTGTGCATCAACATTCCAGTGTGTTACAAGCTAACAAATCCTTCTGATTGTAAAACTTTTAGAAGTTTGTGATCATTAATGTACAGAACAGACGTTAACTGTTTGATCTTGGTCCTTTTTCAGCGACAGCTTGCCTTTGATACCTTCAGTAACCAGACATCTTTATTCAATGGATTATATTCCTCGTTCGACGAAGAACAAGCAGTGCCAACCGGCTTGGATTCAATCTCGCCCGGTAAATATCTAGATGGGGTTTACGAACTGTGGCAAACGATGGACTAGCCAAATCCGTGTTTTGTTTGTTTGGGATGTCGAAGCATAAAGACACATGGCTTTTCCCCATCCACAACGTCCCTATGGCCACGAGTTTTTCCCAGCTAGTATTAAGATCTAATATCTATTTGTTTTGTTTCATTGCCTTTCAACGCCCTCACAGCCGATTATTTCAAAAGTATCTTTCCCTGTCAACAAATACCAGTAGGAAGCCAATGGATTGCTTGACTTTGAGGTGTCCAACAGATGCAGCTGTGCAGACACCTAATCTCCTGAACCGAGCACTGACTTGAAATGAGTTCATGACTGCAAAATTGAGGCGGCTTTAAGCTTCAAACTCTTGTTTTAAATGGCATTCAAGTAATTCTTTGTTTGCGATACATTGGACCATTGCAGAGAAGATTAATCATGTCTGCGTTGTTCAAGGGTATAAACCCAATAAGAAGTGAGTACTTTAAAGCAAATGTAAGCAGTGAGAAAGGGACAGATTTGATGCATTCAGATGATAGGCCATGTGAACTTCAAACCAGCCATGCAGTAAAATGTGAGAAGAAATGGGGAGCAAATGGCTGATGCCCCCTCTAGTAAAAAAAAAAAAAGGGGGGTGGGGGCTTTCGCACTACTTGCGTTTCATTTTTAAAAATGTACCCATCTATCTCAGCATGATAATAAATAAAAGATGCCCACAATTTTGTAGGCGTGATCCCGCATGCAAACTCCTACAAAATGAGGCAGTTGCGTCATCGTGCCCCCCCCCTTTTTTTTTTTTTTTTTTCTTCACCATGCTGTGCAGCATCTTGGCGATGCTTTACAGTGTCAAGACAATGGCAATACCAGTAGGTCTCAAGAGTGAGATCTGCTGGTTTTGTATCTACTGCAGACAATGCTACATGGTGAGGCTGCTCTATTATCTAGGCGTGCTTCAGCAGAAAGTGTGCCTTTTGGTCTCCTGGTTGCGTCAATAGGTTATTCTGAGAGTTCTGAAACTTTTACTGCAGGTTGTTTTATGGGTCGCCAAGAGTTTTTCAGTGCGTTTTGATAGGTAGGCTGGCCAGCCTGATCTTGCACTTAGTGGCTGATGTTCACGGAACAGGGTAAAAAAACCTCGCATAAGCAGTCCGAGTGCTGCTGGTTAGATGGAATTCAGTCGGAGAACCCTTTAAACAGCCCCCTCCTCAGGCTGGGGCCTGCGTGATGCTCCTTAAAGTATTTAAGCATGTTCCCTTTCAGCAATTATTTGAATGTGGGTGTTCCTTTTTGCTAAAATGATTTTGAGTACCTTTCTGAGAATCTGATCAGTAGGATCAAGGGATGTAAAGCACATTAATATGAGGCCGAATTTGCCCTCTTAAGAATAGTACGCCACCATCGCCCAGGAGTTTGCACGTTTATAAACTGCCCCCTCTTGTCAGCCAGGAACAGTGAATGACGTCCTGTGATCTGTGCTGATGACACTACACACGCCTTCCCACAGGCTCTTTTGTAACATTATTCATGTAGTGTTTTATTAGCCACATTTCCCCATTACGTGTCGAACTGTATTTCTGAAATACGCCTGCCTTCTTTTCAGATGTGAACAGCTGTGAACTCCCACTCCTGACACCATGCAGCAAGGCAGTGATGAGCCAGGCCCTCAAAGCTACCTTCAACGGGTTCACCAAGGAGCAGCGTCGTCTGGGGATCCCCAACAGTGAGTGTACCCCGTCTTGTACTCCCCACCGCGCTGACCGAGGCAGGCGGTCATTCATTCCACACACTTGGATGTCTTTGCCACTATATTCTCGATAGTGTCACCTCAAGTGTGGCACAAAAGAATTGTGCGTGGAGAGAATTTTATCCTCTGGGTGACTAGTAGCATTGTAATTAAGCGGGATTTGTATTTAAGAGAACCCACAGTTCCTCATGCTCCTCATTAGTCTAAATGAGGGCTCGCTGTGTAAGTTAAGATGAAACTTTCCATGGTTATCTCAACATAGTTCTGTTAGATGGTTCCAGTGCGAGCGCGCTCCTCACTTTGCATTAAAGTAAAAGAATAAAGTGGACTCCCAAGTTTGTGGAATCACGCTTTTCACTCTAATCGACAGGTCCTTGGTTCTGGACAGAGGGGCAAGTCTACCAGTGGCTTTCGTGGGCAGTGAACGAGTTCAGTTTGGAGAATGTGAATTTTCAGAAGTTCCTCATAAATGGCCAGGCCCTGTGCAACCTGGGCAAGGAGCGCTTCCTGGACTTGGCACCTGATTTTGTGGGTGACATTCTGTGGGAGCACCTGGATCAGATGATGAAAGGTAAGCGTTGAGTGAAAACCTAATGATTTAATAATGTGGTGTTAAAAATTAATGACACAGAACAGACTTTAGTATAAGACTGTGTGCCGTATGCCAAAAGATTACATAAATGAAATTCATTGGTGGGCTCTAAAAGAGTGTCCTCTGCTCAGTATTTACAAAAGGTGACCCTACAATTCGAGTTCCTTTTACTCCTGTATAATCACTACAAGGTGTGAATAGCCTTGAAAATTTGTGAACACTTAGGAACAAGTGAGGATAATTGAACTCCCCAAACTTCTCGTGGGGGTGTTGACAAAGTGGCATCTCCGGGGAAGAGGGAAAAGTGCCTTTGCAGAAAGCACTGGCTTTCCATAGTGCAGTAAAATTTGCCATTGCTACAAAAGACAGCATTTCCATGATTTCTCAGGGTTACACTTGTAAAACTGACTCGCAACCGTTTTTCATGGGAAATCTGGGAAAGATTTGTGACCCCCTGCAATGTGTTAATCTAGAACATCTCTGGGTGAAACACTTCTTTTTGATCTGGTCCATTGACTGGCACTCAGTGTGCCAAGATTCGCAGCACACAATCGTCCAATACTAGGTCCTTTTCAGATCCTGCTCTGTTTTCTTTTAAAGAGGAACAAAGCCGACGATACCAATACTGTGCTAAATAAAACATGTTATTAATTAGATAACTAGTTTAGCCACTTTAAGTGGGCTTTGGCCACAGCCCTTGTTTTCCTCTATGTACGAGTAAGTGTCTGATGTAAGTTCTGTTTGTGTTTAAGTCCACTGTTGAGTCAACACACTGGAGGGATATACTCCCACATTAGGCCAGAGTCACAAAACCACTGTGCAAATTAATGTTATCCAAGGCACGTGTAACCACATGTTTGTTCTGTTTGTAGAGCATCACGTGAAGGAGGAGTACGTGGATGTGGACGACTCGCAGCTGAACTCCGTCCCACGGTGGATCAGTTCACATTCCTTAGGTGAGTCCTTTGTTTTGGTGGCCCTACTGGAAAGCCCCATAAATGGTTGAAGAGCCTTGTCTCTGAATTCTGATCAGTCAGAAATGCTCCACGATTATATAGACTAATGTCCGGTTGGTCACCGAGCTGTGAAGAGTTCTAGTAAATCTCTCCCTTGACAACCGAATTTCGGTGGCATATTTTTCAGCGTTTGCTGGCATTTCGCACCATGTAGGATATTTTCTCATACAGAGCATGTTCAGATTGACAATTGTTTTTCGTATTTTAAGATTACTTTTTGCATGTTAATAGGCTTAAACTGTTTGCTTTGTTGTAAAGGGACAATGAGTAAACCCAGCAGTCCCCCACCCCGCTGAATCGTTTTTATGATGTGTTTTTGTTTACGTGGGATGCATTTCGACCCTTAAATCCCTCTGCCATGATATGGGGAATGTGGTGTGGTACAAAAATGTTCCACGGCAGTGTCCCTTCATTGGCCTTCAGCTTGAATGTGGAGTGCTGTCATATATATATATATATATATATATATATATATATATATATATATATATATATATACTTCAGTGTTTACGTTGGTATTTACGTTTTCGCAGAAGCACTATTGCTCTTGACTCTGAACTACGTTTTCTGTGGTTCTGTGTTCAGGTTGTTTTCTGGGGCTGGGACCCTCTCTTTTCATGTTCCTTATATACATCTCTCGGGTATCCGTAACACTCGGTGCATCCTTTTTTTAGTCCGCAGCTCAATAGCTTTTCAATTTACCACCATTGACCCCCCCCCCCTTCTCCCCTTAGCTTTAAATGTTCTGACTTCATAGTGTATGAATCTGTGAAAACAATCACACCTATTCTCCCCGTTACACTTGCCACAGGCATCTTGATACATGTGATGGTTATTCTAAATCTAATTTTAAATAAATCCTGATAAATTTGTACTAGTGTATTCAATATCGGAAGTCAGTGAGGCAAAAACGCATAGCATTAATAATACTGAAATGACTGCTGGTCTTTTGTGGATTACTTTTCTTCTGAATGCTTCTCTGCAGTTAGCAGGTGAAAAGGCAGTGTCCACGAATTGGCATCTCAATCAGTTTCATACCATTCCTTGTAGGGTTCGGTTTGGATCCAACACAGTGTGGTGCACAAGTTCCGAGATATCCGAAAGGGAGCGTCCTGGGCGAACACTGCCAGTCCTCCACTGTTCCTGAGCTCCACAGCCCAGACCAAGAGTTCCAGGGTTATGGAAAGCCTTGCCTGGAGACAGTTAGCGTGAACTATTGCTCCATGAACCAGGACTTTGCTAGAACCCTTGAGATGCTGATACACAACACCGGTATGACCGCGAAATTGATCAAGCATATCCTAATCGAAATGTGATATTTTCCATTGATAGTAAAGTTATGGTTTTCTTCTTAATTTGTTTTAGGTAAATCTAGAGAACCTGAATCCTGTGACAGCGGCGCCGAGAGCTTCGACAGTTCCGACTCGTACATGCAGTCTTGGGCCAGCCAGTCCTCCCTGTTGGACATGCAACGTGTCCCCTCACATGAGAGCTTTGAAGAAGATTGGAGTCACTCCCTTTGCTTAAACAAACCAACTATGTCCTTTAAGGATTACATTCAGGATCGAAATGACCCAGTGGAGCAAGGGAAACCCGTCATACCAGCGGCCATTCTCGCTGGTTTCACCGGTGAGCATTTTGGGTTTTGTATCTAAAGGCACCTTTTTATGTGGGTGATCTTCAAAACAATCTTTGATTGGAAAATTATTATTGAACCATTTGCCTGTAATTGAATGGCGTGTGTTGCTTTTTTCACAAACTACACCACAACGTAACTGAGGGGGGCTGGTTGGAATTCAGAAATGCAATCTCAGTTTTACCACTGACGCCAAGATTTGTCGGATGGGACAGATGGCAGTTAAAGAATTAAGACCATCCGTCTTATAGATCAATATGTAACCACTATTGACACTTATTAAATTTGTAAGCAGTTCAGTGTCCACTTTTGAATCTACATGGGTGGGAGGGTGGATGACATGAGGTCGTAAATCTCAAGCTTATCACTAAATGAAATGCACAACCATATTGCTATTCGGATTTTTGTGGGCGTAGTGGTTTCTGTGAATGAATGTACTAGTCTCACAATTTCTTTCCATGTTTGATTTTTGGCAGGGAGTGGGCCTATTCAGCTATGGCAGTTCTTGTTGGAGTTATTGACGGACAAGACTTGCCAATCATTTATCAGCTGGACTGGCGATGGATGGGAATTCAAGCTGGCTGACCCTGATGAGGTGTGTAGAATTTAGGGTTGTTGGTGAGACAAAAAAAACATACGTGTAGGGCAACGTGCATTCAGTTTGCGGTCTTGCGGGGCTAGACAGCACTCCTGACAATTGGCGTCTTCTATGCCTACCAAAGGCAAAGGCTTTAACTTGGATTTGTCAGCAAGGAAACACACAATTTTAAATTATAGTTTGCACTCCACGTTAAAGTGGTAATAAGTTATTGTTTACCCATTTTCCTGTTATGTAATTTAGTACATAAGACGAATGGACATCAGCAGTGCACAATAAGGTTGGCTTCTGTGGAATTCTTTAATTTTAATAGCTATCTAGCGACAGTGCCTCAACTTGGACGACCAAGTCCTGGAAACCACACTCTAGAGAGCATAGTTTAACTTCCTGTGTACTTTTTATCTGGAGAGATGTCAGGACCTACATTACTAAGCCACCTGTCTCTGTAGCTGCTTCCATTACTTTCTGTAGCATGTGATTAATGTGGTTCCTGTTACTGGTGATGTTTTAGACCAGAAGAAAAGTTAATCAAGTACTTGACTGGTCTGTCCAGGATTTTGTGGGCAGAAGTGCTGGATGGGAGTCGGTCTATAGGGGATTTAGATATTTGGTAGGGTGGAGAGGGGAGCCCCACGTTGGCACAGTCTACAATAGATGTGTGTTGGACGAAAGGATGGGAGGAGGATCGTAAATGTGAAATCCGAATTCTCAACTCCGATTCCGTTTTTCTACTTTGAACATAACCTTCTTGAAACTTGCTCTCGAAAGTCCTGTACTCCACTCTGCAGAGTAGTACAGATACTATTCAGGGACTGCAGATGGCTGGTGTGAGGGGACAGCAAGTCTCACGAACTCCTACTTCCATGTTCCTAAGACCAGAATAGCCCCTGGCAGTGCAGTTTAGGCACCCGTTGAACCATACAAGCCTCTTGTTGTTCGTGTAGGAGGGCAGAGGCTACCAAGATGTCTTTATGAACACAATGGCTCGAGAAAGCAGGCCCATGATCAATTGATTACCATTGCGTCCTGAAGAATGACATGGTAATTCCGCATGGTAACATGAATGTTGGATTCTAAACTAAAATTCACAGCCCCCTTTCATGGTACTGTGGGCTAGCTGTGTTTTTATTCATCCTCTCAGTGGTTTTGTGTCGAGTTGGATTTTGTATTGTGATTTTTGATTTATTTTTTAATACCTCGAGTCTTGGTTTTGCTTAAATGGTACAGAGGCAGGGAAGCAAGTCAAAACTGGGTTCAAGGTCTCGCATAGGGCCTAGACTGAGAGCAGCGTTTAATAGGTCTGTAGGAGGTAGCATTCCTAATGGCATGGTTTTCTATTTAAAGTCTGTTAACTGAAAAATAATTAATTAGGTTTCATGTTCTAAACTTTGTTGCATATAAAGGCCGCTTCCTAAATCCTGTTTGTTTGTTTTTTCGAATTCAAGGTTGCACGGAGGTGGGGGAGAAGGAAAAACAAGCCAAAAATGAATTATGAGAAGCTAAGTCGAGGTCTGCGCTATTACTACGATAAAAACATCATCCACAAGACCTCTGGGAAGCGCTACGTGTATCGATTTGTATGCGACCTGCACAACCTGTTGGGGTACACGGCAGAAGAGCTCCATGCAATGCTGGGAGTGCAGCCAGACACAGAAGACTGATCTGTGGATCTCGTTTGAGAGAAGCTTGAAGATCTAGAAATCTGTGATGAGAACTCTTGCCTCCTGAGGCTATGCCTGCAGATTGCACCAAACGGTGCAGTTCCTCTGCGATACATACAGGCCTTGGAAGGATTTCCACAGCTAACCACTGGGAAGCCATTCAATTTCATATGCACCCCAGACTGTAACGAGGCCTTTGGTTGTACCTCTCCAGGCGGTGAACAGAGTCCATGGGGTGGCCTGGTTCCTAACGTGGCACGAGAATGGCAGGACTTTTTTTTTTTTTTTTCGTTATCGAAAAGTGCCACTGCTGTGAATTTTGGTTGTTTTTCAAACCAAAGATGAAACATAAATTGCTTCACTGAACTGTTTTCAGACTGGGTCCAAAACTAAGCCTCTGTCCTGTAGGCTCCGAAGGGACGCCCATCCACCTCGAGAGCCCAGCCGGGGCTGCGCTATTCAACTCCTGCCTGAGGTAGTGTGGTGTTTAGACCGTGCCTGAGCAGACTATTGAACGCCTTTTGTATAAAATTCTCATTTCAATATCTTTTTTTCTGTTATACAAAAAAATGCTGTATAAGTACAGGACCTTTTTGTTTTTTGTAAAAACCAGCCATAGTCCTTATAGAAGTTTTTTTTCTTCCTTCCTCCGAATCACACCATTTCAAAGGAAGTTTGTATATAATTTATATGCATTGCTATCTTATTTAATATCTGTAAAGGGTAATTATGGTTAAATATAAAACTGTTGCAAGCTGAAGAATGGAAATGTACATAGAATGCGTCAGGATTTATTTGTACAAATACGTTGGCGACACTGCAAAAAAAAAAGAGTTTGACAGCTATTCACCATGTTATTTGTAAACTGTTACAGTACAGTTGAAAGGAAATAAGTTAGGAACATTTGGTTCATATTGGTTGATATGCAGGGGAGACCGGGTCTGAGTTCCATGTTACACTTTGATATGATTTGGATATTGTTGGAATGTTTGTAGCGCATTTTGGATGAGTGTTGGCTCTTTTTCACAGTTCATAAATCTGCCCTGTTCAATATGGCCGCACAGTTTTTTTTAGTTTTTTTTTACTTAATCTACCAAGATCAAAGTACAAGAATTCTATTTTCGCAAATAACTGACTCCTGTTCCTTGATCAGGAAAAATGTGTAGCAGCTATTTTTACTGCGAAACCAAATCCACTGGATATTGTAAATGTAATAAACCAGAAAAACAAAAAATGCTTTATTTTTTATCCATCCTCCGTCTAAACTATTTCTTCTTTGTGATATTTGAACTATGAAATCAGAATTGGAAAATAAAAGCTCTCTGCAAGCCTGAAGTATCTAGTAGATTCATTTTACAGTGTTTTCTGTGGGCCAATATATCAAAGCCAGTTTTGCAGCGTGAATCTTTTCTGAATTCACATTATTCTGCCATCTAGTGGTAGGGTCTGGAATTCTCCTTTGTATTAGTAGGCGTTCTCTATTTGTGTTTATTTGTTGGGCATAGACTGTTCCACCATTTGGCGCCAAATCATGACTCTCCTGACATCATTTGCCCTCCCCGTAAGCTTCCTTCCAAACGTGATCGCCATCTTCAGATTCTTTCTCTCTCCCCCCCCCACGTTTGGTCCTGGAAACATTGTTGAAGGCTCTCCAATAACCGGAAAGAATTATATTTGAAAGTTCGTCAATAAAGAATCCGAAAACCGTAGGAAGCAACAGATTTAAAGTTGTCAAGTATCCACAGCGAGGGCTCTTCCATGTGACATGGAAAACACACCACTTCGATTCTGCCTGAAGTGCCACCACAAGGTTGCACAGAATGATAATCACCAGGTGTGCAACTTTTGCCTCCTGTTAGACCACAGAAGCACAACTGTGAGGCCTGTGCAGACTTCAAACCGAAGATCTTAAAGATTAGAGACAAGCAAACTACACCATGCAGGGTCAAAAGGAGACTCAATCGCTCTAAGACCAAGGGTTGTTGAGGAGAAGGAAGACCGTATCACTAAAGGAGAGGGCTTCAATGCTAAAATGAGGGTCACAGATGGGGGGGAAAAAAAAAAGTCAAACAAATGTTCGCAGGGAATGTCTCACACTGGGGTGAGACGAGAATAGACTCAAACTCAACAAGCTTCCCCTGCGCCGAAAATCTGATTGCAGGCAAGTAAAAGTCGAAAGAGCCCCTCTGGTCCCATACAAAGGGACACCTCGGGCATAAGAGCTTCCGCGCAGGTGACGGCATCGAAGGATGACTAAAGTAGAAAGGATGCAAAAAAGTCTTGAGTGACACTTCGATACAGAAGCCTCGCAGTCGAAAAGAAAGTTGGCATTCACGGTTGAAGCCAAAGTTAGCGCAGCCGAAATCAAACGGAAGAAGAGGCGCCTCCAAGCTGAAATGGCCGCTATCTTGCAAAAGAAAAAAGATTTCACAGCCTTTTCTGCTGAAAACGGATTCAATGGGTCAAGGACTCGGAATGACGGCCCCCGGGGAAAGCAGGACGCAGTCTAGTCTTTCCCCGGGGGATTCGCGCCACACAGGGAAGGCTGGAGGGGAAGGGGAGGGAGTAGGAGAGGCTATAAGGGAGCAGGAAGGGGAAACTACTTCCTCTTCCTGTTTCCTAGCGCCAGCGGGAGGGTTGAAGAAAGTTGAGGTGAGGGAAGTTAGGTAGGGAATTGGGAATTCGTCTACTTTGGTGCCGGTCGGCGCCCGGGATTAGGGGGAAGCAGGAGGCGCATCATGACGGGCACTGACATGGAGGCAGTGAGGGAGGCCCTGCGTGTCCTCGGCCGGGCGGGGCGGGAGGACCTGCTGCGCCCGGGGGTGTTGGAGGAGGCTTGGGTGGGGATGACGCGGACCCCCGGTCCGCATCGGCCGGAGTGGCGGCGGCGGTGGCTGCATGCCGCGAGTCCCCTAAACGGACGCCACACGTGGTCGGGAAGGGGGGGCCGGGAAGAGCCGGGGGAAGCGAGGGGGTGGGAGAATAAGCCTGCCTGCTGGTCGTGCGGCCGTGGCGGCCGGGAGGGGGGCCCGGGAGATGTGGAGGGACGGCCAGGGGGACTGCAGCAGGCGTTGGCCAGAGGCCCAGTTGGGAGGGGGAGGCCCACGGAGGTCAATTTGAGGCGGCAGGGAAGGAGGGGGGATTGGTGCAGGATTTCGGTGGGGGGTCACAGGGGTGGGGTCGCAGGACTTGTTTGGGTCAGGGGGCACACGCAATGAGGGGGGCTCCTGGGGGAGTCACCACTGGACCTGTCGCAGTGGAGGGTACGTAGGGATAGGGGTGCCCCTCCGGGGGACACCGAGGGCAGGGGGTGGGGGGGGGGGCCTGGCTGCGCAGGCGACGGCGGTAAAGGCGGGGGGGTAGACGGGGGGCAGCCGGAGGTGGGAGTGCATGACCTTGGAGGAAAAAATCCGGGATCAGAGGCGCGTTATCAACGACACAGAGGCGCAGTGGGCGGCTTTGTGTGAGGCCAGGGGAGCTGGAACGGGCGGAGGGGCCCCCACTCCCACATCAGAGGAGGAGGCCTGGGCGGAGAAACTTGGGCAGGAGGCCCCAAAAGGGGGCAAGTGGGTGTGGGCGGAGGATGATAGCTCCCCCGGACGGGGGTAGGGGCGGCCGGGACGGCTTTGAGGCCCGCTGGCGCTGGGACCCTCTCAGGTTGGAGCAGCCTGGGGGGACCAGCTGGCGGCAGCCGGCAGACGGGGTGGGCCGGCGGGGCGCAAAACGGCCCCAAGACGCCGGGCAGAAGCAGCAGGGGGTCCGCGGCGGCCTTCCCTCCACCGAAGGAGCGGGCATCAGCAAAGGGGGCAGGGGAACGGGGAGTGGTGCATGACAAGACTGGGAAAGGTGTGAAAAGAGCGGTGCAAGAGTTAACGTGGATGCCTGAGGATACGGAAGCAGAGTTGATGTTGGATTATGGGGAGGACAGTGATGAGCTTGAGGAAGGCGAGTTACGTGAGGTTGAAAGGCCGGCCGGGAGGTCGGTGGGGGGGGCGGCAACGACGAAATGTGTTGATATTTTCCAGGCACCGGCGGTGGCCAGGACACAGGCCAGGACGGCCTCTGCGAAGAAGAGCGGCAACAGCAAGTCGGAGGAAGGAGCACAGACCACCTTGTCAGGTGAGGGCAAGTGGTGGGAAGCTTGGGACGAAGGGGCAGGACGGGGTAGGAAGAAGTCCTGCCGGTCGGTGGGCGTGGGGGAGGGGTCAGTGCGGGAACCCAAGGTTGTGGCACCCGGGACGGGTGGTCAGTCGGCCGAGTCTGGCAAAGAGGGGGGGAAGAAGGCGGTGGCCAGTGTCCAGACGGACAAAGAAGAGGGGAAGGACGGCAAGGGGGACGAACGACAGCATAAAAAATTGCCGTACATGGGGTTGGCTATGCCGTTGGGGTCGCATCTGTCAGAAAAAATACGGGCGAGAATATGGCGACACGAATATGTGGACGTTTTTAAACTGCTCCATAGGGAGATACAGGCCAAGGAGGGTTCCAAAGAGGAGGAATGGGAGCTGACTCGTAGACCGCGGGTGCCCGTGACCATGGAAAATTGGACGTCGGCCTTTCTGATTTATGCTAGCATATATTGCGAAAAGCATCAAGAAAGGGCGGTAGCGATGTTAAAATATATGGACATCATTAGGAAGGCGCAGATGCATTTTGGGGGTTTGCATGGCTCAGTTATGATAAGGAGTTTCGGGCCAGACTGGGAGCGAATCCCGACAAACCCTGGGGGGAGGTGGACCAGGAACTGTGGATGCAATGGATGTCGTCCACGCAGTCGTCAGCAGCAACGCACACGGCGAGCGGGCTGCCGGTGACGTATCGGACATTTCCGACGCGTCCCGCTCAGTCTGGGGCGGGTAGTGGACAGGCCAGTGCAGGAACTGCGGGGGGTGGACAGCAGAAGCCAGGTGGGAGCACCACGGGAGCGTGTTGGAACTACAACAAAGGATACTGCTCCAGGTACCCGTGTAAGTTCAAACATGAGTGCTCCAAATGTGGTGGGAAACACGCACTCACCCAATGTTTTACGTTGGCAACACCATCAGAACAGTGGCGGGCCACGAAGGGACGGGGACAGCCTGGACCGAAGGGCGCCTACTCCGGTCCGAATTGAGGCCATGGGCCCGTGGCTCTCGGTATATCCAGACAGAGAGGCAGCTTTGAAGTTGCAGTGGGGATTTACGGAGGGCTTTCGGGTGGGGTATCAGGGTCCAAGGGAAAGGAGATGGGCTGACAACTTGAGATCGGCTAAAGAGTTGCCGGAGGTGGTGTCCGCAAAACTAAGAACTGAACTTAACGAAGGTAGGATTGCGGGCCCGTTTGTCGACTGGCCTTTAGCAGACTTGATTATTTCTCCGCTGGGGGTGGTGCCCAAGAAAGAGCCGGGCGAGTACAGGATGATACACCACCTGTCCTGGCCGGAAGGGAGGTCCGTGAACGACTTCATCGCGGAGGCGGACTCAAGGGTACTGTATGCTTCAGTGGACGACGCAATCCGCCTTGTACAGAGGTGTGGGCAGGGAGCGGAGCTGGCGAAATGTGATGTGAAGTCGGCGTTTCGTTTACTGCCCATACACCCGGCGGATTTCGCGTTGCTGGGCATGCAGTTTGAGGGGCCATCTTTGTGGACAAAGTTCTCCCCATGGGCTGTGCGATTTCGTGCGCTCTCTTTGAATTGTTCAGCACCTTCTTGCAATGGGCATTTCAAAGGAGCAGTGGGCATAAGGAGGTGTCGCATTACCTGGACGATTTCCTTTTCATCGGACGGGAAAGGTCGGGTGCCTGTGGGCGAGCGTTGGCGCAGTTTCAGGAGATGGCCCGGCACTTTGGGGTCCCATTGGCGCCGGAGAAGACAGCTGGGCCCAGCTGTCAATTGACGTTTTTGGGCATTGAGTTGGACTCAGTGCAGTGGATAGCCTGGTTGCCGGCTGAAAAAGTGGGAGACATACAGGCCTGTGTGTTGGGGGTGATGGGAGAAAGAAAGATTGACCTGAAGACGGTCCAACGGCTTCTGGGGCTGTTGAATTTTGCTTGCAGGGTGGTGAGAGCGGGAGAACCTTTTGCAGGCGCCTCGGCATGGCCATGTCCGGGGCGGTGCTACCGCATCACAGGGTGCGGATTTCCTTGGGAGTACGAGCAGACCTGAGAATATGGCAGACTTTCCTGACCGACTTCAATGGGGTTTCGCTGGAATTCGTTGAGGACAAAACAGTGTGGCAAGTGCAGATATTTTCAGATGCAGCGGGGGCAGCAGGCTTTGGGGTGTTCTGGGACGGGAGATGGTGCGCGGAGCGCTGGCCGGCTCACTGGATCACGCAGGGGCGGAGCATTGCGTTTCTTGAGTTCTTTCCATTGTTGGTGGCTCTAGCGGTGTGGGGCAGTGAATTCAAGAACCGTTCCGTGTTGTTCCATGTGGACAACATGACAGTGGTAGACCTGGTCAACGGGCAGAGAGCAAGGGACTTGAGGGTGTTGAGGTTGTTGAGGTATTTTATGCTACAGTGTCTGCAGTTGAATGTGGTCTTTCGGGCAAAACATGTGCCAGGAGCGAGTAATGACATCGCGGATGCTTTGTCTCGTTCGCAGTGGAGCAGGTTTCGCCGCATGGCACCTGGAGCGGAAGTCCTCAAAACGCAGTTGCCGGACGGCATCTGGGCCTGGGGGAATGAGAGTCTGCAGCCTAGTGGAGAAGTCGATAGCGGAGACGACGCGGCGCACTTACAGATTGGCTTGGACGGAGTTCGGGGTCTTTATGGGCTGGACCACTGACAGTGGGCGCATGTCCGTTCAAGCGATGGAGCAGGGAGTGATCCGTTTTGTATTGCACTGTATTGAGAAGGGGTTGTCCCATACGACGATTGCAGGGAAATTGGCGGGAATCTCCTTCTATTGTAAGTTGTTTTGGGGATTTGATCCGGCGAAAGATGAGATTATCAGCAGAATGCTGAAGGGATGGGGCAGGGAGAGACTGGAGGGGGCTACGGGGGCGCCCCGGGAAGCCGTGACTTTTGAGGTGTTGCAAGGTTTATTGTTGTTACGATGTTACGGAAGTGGCTTTGTTTCG
The DNA here is from genome assembly GCA_963921515.1 of Calotriton arnoldi. NCBI lineage: Eukaryota > Metazoa > Chordata > Amphibia > Caudata > Salamandridae > Calotriton > Calotriton arnoldi. The sequence goes on along the minus strand of CAWUFW010003993.1, from coordinate 1,628,565 downwards.
TTTGAGCATGGTGTGGATGTTTTTGGGGCATTTCGGTGTCAGAGTTGTTGGGAACGAAAGGTAAGGCAGGACGTCAGTATGTGGATGTGAGATTGGACGGGGGTCGGCTGGGGATATGGTTAGGCCAATCAAAAACGGATCAGGCAGGGAGGGGAAAGTGGATATGGTTGAATGAGAGTGGGTGCCAGGGTGTGTGCCCGGTAAAAGAGTGGGAGAATTTTTCGCAGGATGGGGCCGGGAAAACGGGGAGATCTTCCTGCATGGCTCCGGCGATAAGTTGACGGCGGCCCAGTTGCTGGCAGTTATGCGTATGGCGTTGAAGCGGATGGGGCGGGACCCGAAGGGATTTGGGACACACTCTTTCGGATTGGGGCAGCAACGGCGGCGGCACGTTTGGGGTGGTCTTGGGATCGGATTCGACAGATTGGGAGATGGAGGTCCCGTTGCTGCGAGCGCTACGTGAGGAAGTGACAGGGGCGCTGCGAAAAGGAGGAGTAGAGTGGTATTAGTTGGGCCAGGATGGTTTTTAACACCTTTTTTCTCATCGTAGGTTGTGTGAGGGGCCTAGGGACCAAGACGGTCACCTGGATAGCCGGGCACTCTTTCGTGCATTGGGCGGCGCAGTATGCAGATCGTCAGGTTTACGGCCGTAGCCTGGGACTGCGGAGCAGCCATCACGAGGTGCAATGGTGGGGAAAACGAGGAATGCGCTGGGGGCGTTCTTGCCCTGGTTGACGAAGATGGTGTCGCAGAAAGGATGTCCTGACTTGCTGGTTTTACACTTGGGGGAAAATGACTTGGTGCGATTGTCAGGCCTGGCAATCATGCAACAGATGCAAAGGGACTTGGACGTGATGAAGCAACGGATGGCGGGCACCTGCTTGGTGTGGACTGAGTTTGTGCCTCGTAGAGTGTGGAGGGGAGCGGTAAAACCAGCGGCAGTGGAAAAAGCCAGGAGAAAATTGAACAGGGCGATGAGGGTTTTTACGACAACAGAGACATTAAAGTTATTGCTCACAAGGGGCTGCGGCTGGAGGAGCCGCTGCTATTCAGGGACGACGGGGTGCACCTTTCGAGGATGGGTAATGCATATTACATGATGGAGATGAGGGACGCGATCAGTAAGCTTTGGAATGAGTCCATTTGGTGTAGAAGGGTGTGAGGGCGAAAGGTGCATGGCGGCGGGTGGGGCAGGTAACCACCCAAAGGGGGTTCCCTGGTTGGCGGAACTTTGGAGGGGTGGGGGAGTCCTGGACGGGCCCACCCACCTCTCGGGGGGGGGGGGGGGGAAAGAGTGATTTATGGGGCTGCGGGATGCAGGAGTGCGATGACAGGTGATGCAAAAGAGGACGTCAGGCGACAAATGAAGAAGGATTGAGAACGGAAACGGGTTGTTGTGGAACGTGAAGAGAGATGGGGTGCAAGGGGAAAGAATGGAGCAAGGGAGACGAAGAAGCGGGGGGGGAAGTTTCGTTGAGGTTATTGTTAAATATGTATTATGGTTAAAGTTATGTTTACAGCCTGTCCTAATAAATGGCCTTTTACGCTTCACCGACAGCGTGGACTGGTTATTTGGCGCGATGACGGCCCCCGGGGAAAGCAGGACGCAGTCTAGTCTTTCCCCGGGGGATTCGCGCCACACAGGGAAGGCTGGAGGAAGGGGAGGGAGTAGGAGAGGCTATAAGGGAGCAGGAAGGGAAACTACTTCCTCTTCCTGTTTCCTAGCGCCAGCGGGAGGGTTGAAGAAAGTTGGCCACCCACCCACCCTACAGTAAAGAGGGAAGGGTTAACTGAGGTGGATGGAGCATGCCAGTTTAGGGCAGGTTGTAGGGAGATAGGCGGAACTTTGGAGGGGTGGGAGAGTCCTGGACGGGCCCACCCACCTCTCGGGGGGGGGGGGGGAAGAGTGATTGATGGGGCTGCGGGATGCAGGAGTGCGATGACAGGTGATGCAAAAGAGGACGTCAGGAGACAAATGAAGAAGGATTGAGAACGGAAACGGGTTGTTGTGGAACGTGAAGAGAGATGGGGTGCAAGGGGAAAGAATGGAGCAAGTGAGACGAAGAAGCGGGGGGGGAAGTTTCGTTGAGGTTATTGTTAAATATGTATTATGGTTAAAGTTATGTTTACAGCCTGTCCTAATAAATGGCCTTTTACGCTTCACCGACAGCGTGGACTGGTTATTTGGCGCGAGAACTGGAGCCCCTGACTAGCCTAGAATCGCAGGAGGAAAAGGAACAAAAGCTCTTTGAGGAAGATGAGGGCCCAGAGTCCCAGGGCATGTTCCAGGATGCAAAGCGTTCGGAATACCTTGATTCTCAATGTCAAGACCTCGAGACTTGTTCTCCAAAGCAGGGGATAGACACTTATACGTTGTGGCCCTTGCCTCCGGATGACATCGCCATGTACAACCAACTACTAAATAGTGCTGCAGAAAAGAATGGCGTACAACTAGAGGAAGAGAGAGGTCAGTCATGCTTTCTATTAGACCCTATTACCATCATAAAGTAGTAGTCCGTACCATCCCATGCACCCTAGTATACTGGACCAGGGAAGAGTCCTTCAAGGAACCTGCAACATATGCAGGTCAGTAACACCAAGGGCCGAAAAGAAAAATAAACATTCTTCAAAGGACCCTTATATTAGCGGGACAGTACCAACAGACTATTATTGCTGCCACAGCAGAAAGAGAGCAAACCTCCCCATTGCATCCAGACGATAGATTGTGGGTGGAAAATTTGAGAGAGGAGCTGCATAGCCAATTCAAATGCCCTGCTCGACAGGTATGCATATCCGCACTAAGAGGAGATGGCAGAGCTGATGAAGCGTCTACCTGGACAATATCAAAGAAGAGCAACATCCCTCGCAAAGGAGGGAAAAACATTGCTAATACCTGCTTGAAATCAGCACTAGATGCTGCTGATACAGTAAATAGACAGTTGATGGTGGGAACCACCCTAAGAAGACATGCTTGGTAAGGGTGTCTGGCTTCAAAAATGAGGTGCAAGCTAGAGTCATTGACACCCCATTAAATGGGTAGCCACTCTGGAAGTGCAGTTGATGAACCCCTACAACAACGATAATGATGCAGCTAAGTCAATGGGAGCCCTCCAATTCAGAGGGAACATAAGGCAAGGTTTTACACCCACACAAAGACCTGTAGGTAGAGGGAGTTTTCAAAGTGCAACCTCACACCAAGGGTTTCAGGGTACAAGCCAAAAGCAATACGTCAACCCCTTTTGGAGACGAGCAAGGAAAAGATTGCAGCCACAAAGAGGGGTGACTGCACTAACCAGCAAGTGACTTAGTACAACAGCATCCCCTTGCACACACCCCCTGTAGGGGAAGGATAAAGGACTTCTTCCAGGAGTGGAAGACGGTCACCGGACAAATGAATACTCCATCTTACAGTTTGGTTATTGTGTAGAACAAATCAAGCAACCAAAGAAAGTGGTCTACACAAAGGAGGATTTGACCCAACTACTAAAAGGTAAAAATTGCTACAAAAGAAGGCAATAGAAAGTGCCCAAACACGAGTTCAACCAGGGAAACTACTCCACATATTTCCTAATACCAAAGCAAGACCGATCTCAGCGTCCTATACTAGACCTACGTTTTTCAAACCAGTTCATAAAATGTCAAAATGACACTACTGAAGGATGTCCTACTGCAGCAACAGGGAAACTAAATGGCAGCAATAGATGCGTCTCTACACATCACAATGAATTGCAGGCACAAAAAATACTTGCAGATTGTGGTGGACAGAGCACACTATCAATTCAAAGTGCTGGCTTTTGGAATAAAATCGGCACCCAGAGATTTTACAAAATGCCTGGCAGCAGTGGCAGCACATCTAAGAAGGCATGGGATACATGTATATCCTTACTAGATGACTGGCTGGTGAAAGCACACTCTCTGCACTCATGTAAAAACCACATAATCACTGTGATAGCAACACTCCACAATCTGAGGTTTTCAATAAACAGAAAAATAAATCTCCCATACCAGAACAAGAGAAGCCGTTCCTGGGAGCGAGAATAAACTCAACAAAGGCAAAAGCTTACCCTTGAGAGCAAAGGATACTATCATTATTGCAAGCAGCTTACCAATACGAGAAGGGTCTCTGACTGGGAGCACTGTGGGGAAAATGTCCTCCTGCATTCTTCGTACCACATGCGAGGCTACTCACGAGAATGGGCACAGACTCAATGGTCACAAGCCACTGGAGTGTTTGTCATTTAAAGATTACAAGAGGAGCTGGTGTGGTGGAACAGAGCAAAAATAGCAACTGGAAGACAGTTAATTTCTCCAGCAGTAAGTATTACCATGGGCGGTGTATGGGTTGGGGAGCTCATGGGGAGCCTCAAAATCAGAGAAATATGGAACATACAGGAAGTAATATAACACAAATGTATTCAAACTGAAAACCATATTCCTAGTTTTGAATGCTGTTCAGAAACAGCTGTGGGTAAAATCATTATACTATTCTAAACGGACAATACAACAAGAATGTTCTATTTCAACAAGCAAGGGGGTACAAAACCCTTTATACTTTCAAAACTAAAAGACCCTTCCTCTGCGTACCGACACGTGAAGTTGCATTTTTCATAACCATTTGAGATGGAAACAATTTTCTTTTGTTAAAATCTGCATATCCGGCAAATGCGGTAAATCTAGAATTGCGTAAAAGACGCAGCGGCTGCACAATCTCATAATTCCAGTGCCCCTGGCGAAGGCCCTGCAACGTGTATATATGTAGTGCACGTATAGCGCAATCCTAGTCCAAAGGCAGCAGAGCGCTGTGTCAAAGATACTGTCAACCAGTGATTAAAAATGTAGCTGGGTTCTGAGAGCAGAAGTGGACTGCTACTGCATCTTTATGGTGGACAGAGTTCCACATCTTAGGTGCATAGAAGGCGGGGGTCTGTTGCCTTGTTTAAAGTTATTCCCATCCCACACCGTGCACATATACATTTAGATACGTCTTCAGGAAAGGGCTTTCGGTCGACCCTCTTTATCCATTGGCTTGTTTAAGCAAGCCTTCTTCAGGCATCGACTTGCTGGGTTGTCAGTTACATGCTCAGGCGAGCCTACAGCATTTCGCGGATGGTTAGTTTGCCCATGTACAGTTCCTATAGGTGAGCAGGTCAAGAAAGTAGTGCATCAAAATTCTTCTGGCGTTTTGGCTCTAGTCATTAACAATCAAACTGACTGATACATTTGTGATAAATTGCTGTGCAGCTCGTGCCCTTGTCAGTGTTTTTCTCGGCTTGATGTCATTGCAGTCCTAGATTTCTTTACATTCCTACGGTGACACCATACAGACTGTCGTGGCATCATAGTCCGGACTATGAGGACTCCACTGTAACAATACTTTGCTTGTGATGTCTGCCGTTGTGCAGTCAATGTATTCCATATATTTACTCTGGAGTGTGCTGGTAGCAGAGCTACTGGGGAGATAGCGCAGTCCCTGACCCTACACCTGGAGGGGAACTTGCAAAATATATTAATCGCTTCCCCTTTATCAGCCTCAGAGTTGCTGGCTGTCCCCTCTGCTGCAGCATCTGCAGCCTCCTCTGATGCTTCGCCTGCCTGTTTTTAGGTCTCGCCTAGCATCGCAGCGCATGCGCTGCTCGCTCTGCGAGATCTATTGTCGTCGAGTCGACTTCAGAAGTGGGGTGGAAGCTCCGCCCATGCTTTTCATTGGCGCGCGTCACACTTTATGCTAAAGGCTCGCTTTCTATTGAAAGTGAGGCTTTTTGTTCCCTCCCTATCTCCTTTAGGCCCCTCCCATCCGGACTCGTACATGAGCATGCTCTCGACTCTGCTGACGAGCTGCGGCGCGGCACCGCAGGCCCGGGCCGCCATCAAGCAGGAGCCCGAGTGTACTGCAACGTCGCTTAATAACGCAGTGGTGCTTTTTGGTGCGTGCATGGATGAGACTCCAAAGCAAGTGCGTAGAAGAAATATTGTGCTTTGTGACACAGATTTGGTTAGGTGAATGTCTGCATGCTAGAATCTGAGCGCGCGGTGACATGGGGTGAATCTGCATAGCGCGCGACAATCGCCACAGATGCATCCATTGAAAATATTCCTCGGTCAGCAATATAGACACTGTCATCCATTCTTGCCAGTAGAGCTTTGTGGTGCGTGATGTCCAATGTTACTAAATATGTAAGTGCGACCTGCAGAGTCTGTCGGTGCATATGCGTCATGCGTGGACAGGTTGACCTCACACTGTCATGCCACGTACTCCCACACGAATGTTTGAACCCACTGGTATAATTACGTACTGGACGCGACTACATCCGCATGATATTTTGCACACATGACCTCACCTGCTATAGTTCCCTCGTCCTATTAATTTCGTAAGTGTCTGATTTATGACTGACAGCCGCGAGGGGTTCCGATGTTCTGTAGTGCAGGGAACTTTGTTTCGATTGGTTTTCGTTGAGCTGAAAAAGGGCAGAAAATAGATTTCTTGTTCAGTACTGATTTTGTTATTTTGCATTATTTGGTGGGGGTCTGCCCCCACCCCGCTAATTTAACACCCTGTTTATGAAGGTGTAATAGATATTGCGTATTTCATTTTTTTTGTGTTAAGATTGAAATGTGGTGATGATGCCTGTCGAAGATCCGCTGGGGGCGCCGTGTGGTGGCTTTCTGTATTTGGGGGCGGGAGGGTTGGGCGTGCTTCAGTCAAACGGAGCTCTTGAGTGCTAATTAACAGCAAGTTACTGTGTGAACTTTGTTGTGGGAATGCCAGCTGCGTCTTGAAACTCGCTTCCAACGAAATGATGTTGCGTTCCTTTACATAAATGTAGTGTTTAGTCAATGCATAACGTCCCTGCATTCATGCACGCCGTTTCTCCATGGACAACTAAAATAACAGCATCACATTTAGCACGCACGACCCTCATGAGACGTTCATAATTCAGGTTGGGCGGTGGTTTTAAACAGCTAGTAGCATTCCTCAATGTTATGGTCACCGGGGGACTGGATTCCAGCTTTCGCAGCTACCTACCTAAATACCGTCTGCCGCCACTGGGCCCGGTGGAAAGCACGTGCTAATTGGTGGAATAAGATTTCTACCAGGACTTCCCCTCATAAAAGCTTCAGTGGAGGCGTCGCTGGAGCCCCCGTGAAGCTTCCAAGAAAAGGAAGGGGGGGGGGGCTGCTGTCTGACAGGCATTTGATGCCTGCGGGAGGGGGTATCCCGGCAGTCTATTTCAGCGAAGAAACTTCTGCCTAGTTCTTAAAATGCATGGCTTTTTATAACCCAGACAGCCCCCTCCCCCATTCACACACTGGCATCTGCATTTGTTTTGTGAGTGGGCACTGCTGTCCATAAACCCTAGGCCGGGAATTCCACCCCCTTGGGCACTGCTTCCCTGGGGTGTACTCGCATTACCATAATCATGCATATATATGTCTCAGCCCTGCCCACATGCAACCTCCATTGTTTAGACGCCGAGTACATTGTAAACTTTGAAGCCTAGCATGGGGTAGCGAAATGCAAAGCATTTTAAATGGAAACCGAGCCTCCCTCCCACCGCCATGGAGGAAACCAAAGAGAAGGGCTGGAGTGTTATTTGTGTGAACATGGTCTGACTCAGTCCTCCGTTAGATGCATTGTCGCATATACCAGGCTGGATTTCAAAAATGAAAAAAATGTGCGAAGGATGGCTCGGTGTATGATGTTATTATATACAGCGCACTATGGCCTTATTCAACCTTTATCTTTAATATACACACAGGATTAGGAGGCACTGAAAGTTTGGGGAGTACAGTAGAGGTTTAATTTCAAGCAAAATCAATAAGGTTAGCAACAAGGTCAGAGATACCAATTGGACAAGCACCAGAAGAGGGTCAACCCTTTCGAAAGGAATTTTGGAGGATTATAAAACCAAAGGTATTTTGGCAAAATGAGGTTAAATGTTGCATTTTAAAGCATATTTCTCCCACTACATTAGTGAAAAACCTTGTATTGTGGAGACTGTTCTGAAGGATAGTGTAGGAAATACTCCAGTACTTAAAACTTTCCCACACTACCTGGAAGGAAAGTCACTTATGTCCCATTAGAGGGCTTCCCCTGCTCAGTACCAACAGTGGGTGGGTAGCAGAACGTTTTACCTTCCAGATGAGAAATCACGTCCAACTGAAATATTATGTCACATCACAAATATATCGAATTACAAGTAGCTGAGAGAAATTCATAATTCCACCCAAATTATTTCAGATTACAAATATTGTCCATTGTAACTCTTGTGCCAAGAGAAAATATTTCTTGGAGAACGGGGTAGTTAGTGAGAAGAACTGTTAGGGAAATGCTCTCATACACAACATCATACAACAAAAAGATACCTGCAAGAGCTCTAAGTGGATCTTCAGAAGTAACATTCTCAAGTTAAACTTTGAACTGCCAGTTTTGATATAGTCATTAATATTTTGCAGTGTTTTTTAGGTCGAGCCTGGGCAGCGCATGTGCTGCTCTGCGAGGCATGCTGTTTTGGAGTATGGACTTGAAGCCCCGCCCACTCTCCGCCCATATTTGTCATTGGCTTGTCATTATCCTTCGTAAATGCTGGTTTTTGATTCGTTAATAGGCTTGTTAGTCCCTCCTTAGTACCGCCCTCTCTTAATTTGTAACCTCCCATGAGGACTGGCCCTTTTACTTCGGTTGTTACACGGTACGTCTTTTTTCGTCTGTAAGCACTATTTTCTTTAATGAGTTTCTCCTACTGTAGGCACGACATGCTTTCTTGCAACATTCAGTGCGCCATGCGCGCTTTCACTTTCCAAGCAGCCTGGGACAATGGCTGCCGCTTCTTTGAAATGCAATAGGTCTCCCATTTACAAGAGTCTGAGCTATTGGCATTGTAAATGACCATGCCTTTTATTTGTGTTAATTATCAAAACAGATAAAGAAAAGGCATTGTCATTTACAATGCCAATAGCTTAAACTCTCGCAAATACGAGACCTATTGCATTGCAAATGCTTGTTTTCAAAGGCAGGGCAATGGCAGCGAGCACGCCACAGCCCACTAGCCAGCACGGGTCGCTGCCGCTGGCTCATGTGCAGATGAGCACATACTTTAAGCAGCAAGCCATTAGCACATAACTGTTGGGTTTATTAATAAGATTGCATTAGTAGAAGTCAAGTTTTAAATCAAATTGCATAAATTAGTAAAAGGAAATTTAAGGTTTTCTGCTCAAAATGTCTGCTCTTCTTGCAAGCCAGCAGTAGCAGTGAATAAAGTGGGCCTTAGACATGTCAGACTTCCTGCGCTTTTCCTGATTCTTCTCTGCCACCGTAAGACGTCTATACCATCTACCCCAACTTTCCTTGATGGTTAGTTGAGAGTGATATATGTAACACTGGCAGATTGAATGAAGAGTGGCTTAGTGGTCAAAGGATTGCATTTCCATGACCACTTCTTTTGAAACTTGGGGAAAATCCATCCGCTGTGAATTTTGTTTTTCTGAGTTCTTAATAATTTTTAATTTATTTACATAAATATATTGTGCTACCATGGCTTCCTGGTTCCTCTGCCAGCATTCCCTTTGGACTTTAAAGTTAGTGACCGGGATTCACTGCGTTCCTGGGAATATCTCTTAAGATTACTCAGCAGCGCAATCACCTTACACTCCAGAGACACACTTGCAGTATATCTGTCCAGAACAAGCTGGAAACAGTCACCCAGGCGAGTATGGCAGTATTTCCAGGAGAGTGAAATGCATCATTCTCGGCTTCTCGCTGGCACTGTGTTCGCCTTGGGTGTTTGGATCATCCACTCCTTCGGCTTGTCAAATGGACGGTGTTTGACTATACGAGGGTTTCTATATCTCTGGGAGGTTCCTTTACAAATTGCCTGTCTAGTCTATTTTAAGTCGGAAATGTCCCTACTTGTCACTTTTTGGATTCTGGGTAAAAAAAATTCCTGATGACTACTATTAACCGCAGAATCCTCATCTTTAGAATATCACTACGTGCTAGACTGGATCTGGAGAATTGTTCGGTAATCCTCTTGCATGCCAATAGGTGGTGCTATGTGGCTAACCGGTGATACTGTACCACCCCAGAAGTGACAGAGCCGTGCCACTCCTGTGTGTTGCCATAACTTCCTTTCTTTCTGTGCCCTTTGAAGCTAATCTGGAGCTCTGCATCCAACTTTGTCAGTCTTCTGATCACTTCAAAATTTATCTCAAACATTGAGCAAGGATGGCGATTCCTCCAAAAATGACAGAAGTCAAGCCATGTCACAGATGTTGATCACCACCAGCTTGACTTGCGCCTCTGGTACTTGGACTTTGGGCACTACTTGAAGTGATTCAATAAATATGCCCTAATGCACCCATAGGCGATCTTGGAGTCATTCACAGGGCCGGTCCAGAGCAAAGCCCCGTTCTTGCTCCAAGTCTTCAGGAAAGTGGAAGTTGAAAATGTGCAGTGGAAATGCTATACTTAAATTTGCCTAATGTTGAAACTCAGGCAGACTTATTGACTGTGATCCTTCAGCCAGGTCCAGCATCTTCTGAGTCACTATATCCATTTAACAAGGCGATTACAGACACTTGTGACCACTTGGTCCAAGCTGTGCTTGAAAGTTTTGAATTACCGGAGGGATCAGGTGAGCTAAACGGGCCAGAGTGATCCAGATTTTTTGATAGGGCATCTTACACCTAGAAGCTGGGTGATGCCGATGTCAACGAATAAGGTCACTCATAATGCCTACCCAAAGAAACAAAATGTCTTAATGCCTTTGGAAAGGGAATGTTCATTTTGGCTCGTTAAGCCATAAGGTCCTTGAACACTGTGCCTTTTGGGTAGGTACACCCTTAGTTTATGGGTCCTGGCCAGGAAGATCATACCAGCTGTCCTGAGGACCCCAGGACCTCGCAGTCTCCAGCGGTATATGACAGCTGTATGTATGTCTTATGTTCTGGATTGGGCATCACAGACTGTGTTGACACGTGTAGTTCTTAGTAGGCATGCCTGGACACAATCAACCAGGTTTTCAGGGGATGTTCAAGCTTTCCTTATAGGCATGCCCTTTGATTGCTTTAGCTTGTTTAGAGAGAGGGCTCATTCAGTGCTTAAGCAGTCTAAGGATGTTCACTCCACAGCATGATCCTTGGGACTCTTGCCCCCCCCCCGCCAAACAGTTCTGTCTAAAGTACAGGTAGTTCAGGGGGTATTCCAGGGGGCTAGCCCACAGATCGTGTCAGTCCTCTGAACTTGTGCAGTTACATCAGGCCTCATCCTTGAGGGGCAGAGGGCATGGCAATGGCCAAAGCCCATCACACCAGCAGGGGCAGCTCTCCTTTACGTTCTCCTCTGCTGCAGCAGCTGCTTACCTTCTTTAACTTGCCTTCAAGTCCCACACTCAGCTGTTAGAAGGTAGGATACAACATTGCCTCCCCGGCTGAAGATCCATCATACCTCACTGATGGGCCATCCAAATTGTTTAATGGGGCTACACCCACCTTTCATTTCCTCTCTGCCCCATTTTCCACTCATATCAGAGCGACTGTCTGCAGACCATTCTGGAATCTAGCTGCAGGAAGTCAACCGGCTACTGGTCAAGGTTGCCGGCTTCTGTGAGAGAAGAGGTGTGCTATTCGTGCTACTTCTTGTACCGAAGAAGGACAGTATACCTTTCGGTGCAGCCAAATTCAAAATGAGATTCCTTCTGCTTTGGAACCAGGAGACTGAATGGTGTCCTTGAAATAGCAGGATGCATATTTTCATGTACGCCGCCCTGCAATACTGTGGTCGTTATCTGCGTTCCAGGTGGAGTTGGAACACTTCCAACTTGCCAGGCTCCCCTTTGGTTTCACCTCTGTTTCTCTGGTGTTCACAGAAGTGATGCGTGTGGTCGCTGCCCACCTTCGAGGTTGAGGATACATGTGTTTTTGTACCCTGACAACTCGCTGCTAACGGCAGGCTCACCTCCAGATGATGGGAGACTTCCTGACCTCTTTCTCCCACCTCAGCCTCCCAAAGAGGATTCCTGTCATATGAGCTATCATAAAGACGCTGGCGTTGAAGGGCCTTCCTTCACTGCAGCAAATCCAGGACATCCGGCTCAGTCCCTGGTCTCGGTGAGGATGGTTCTGAGGCTTCTTGGTCACCTAGCCTCGTGAATCCACCTCGTCCCATATGCCAGATGTTGTATGGAGGCTCTGCAGTGGAACCTTTGGTTTCAGCGGGCCCAGAATCAGAGCTGTCTCACTCCATCCAGATCTCACAGGAGATGGCTCAGGATCTTCTGTGGTGGCAAACAAGAGGCAACCTGACCCTTGGCTAGTGAGTAAGTGCATCTCCCCTGTTGCATAATTTGGATCACTTACTCACTTCTATATACTTGATTAGGCTGTAATCAAGTTTTGGTTCCTATCTTTTCAGTGAAATGAAGTCCTACTGTTTCCAATATTCCTCTGGTAAGGTCTGGTACAGTGGCATGACTTTCCATAAGTACTCTGCGCCACCCCCCAGTCTGTTAAGAAAATGTTTTCTTTTATTTTCCGGTGTTAGCAGCATATGTTCCACTGGGATGGAGGGGAGACAGTAGCTTTTGTTAATCCTGACTTTTTTGTGGTTAAATGCAATACTATCCCTTTGACTGTCGCCTTCATCCTGTTTTTCAAGACACATCCAAGCATGACCTGATGAGTAGAAAAGTTGATGATATAAGATCTTAGACTGCATAAGTTAAATGTTTTGGAATGAGTACAAACATTCTTTGATACCACTGTCCTAGATTATTTTGTCAATTGTAACTAAGATTTTTGTTACATGTTTGTTATCTCTTGCCACTTGGTCACAGCTCACCTGCCCTGCACCTTTTCACCTTTCTTCTTTGGAGCACTGTATACATTTCTGCATTACCTAATTATACTATACAGATTTTTATTATGTTTTGGATTGTGAGTATGGCGATTGTATTACTGATCATTGTGAGTACTGGCTAAGACTCGCACATAATTTAATATAATAGGAATACATCAGAAGGAACCATTTATTCTGATGGATACTTCTGCCTGCAGATTACTCACCTCTTGAATATCCCAGATGCCAGTATGGATCTGGAGTCTCCCAAGCTTACAAGGGCAGTGGCTCCATCCCGACCACAGAAGTGGAGTTTCAGTGATGTCACTGGAGTCATAGCGCACTGCCAGCAGTTTAGTTTTTTTTCTGCACCTTTGAGGGTCCAGAGCTTTGCTCTAAAAATTTACTTTCTTCATGCAGTTAGAGACTTAAACCCTGCTGTATGTATGGAGGCCAAATGTCCATCACTGACCCACATGACAAATGTCTGCGGTGTCTGGGTTCCAGGTACTAGTCAGTGTCATGCAATATCTCATCACATGTATCTAAAGGTGAGCAAGGAGAGAGAGCTCTTTTCAGGGCCCGGGCAAGAGATTACCATCGTAGCAAGCAATGATCAAGATCAAAAACCAAATCTGGGTCTGCTTCAAGTTCCTTGATTTCGTCTAGATCCTCCAAGGAAAAAATACAAGAGGCAATCTAATTCTTCTAGAAGATGGTCATGGTCGAAAGGTAGGTCTCCACTCTGGCCTTCTCCGCTGGCTGCTTCCTCCCCTCAGTTGGAGTCAGTGGCTATCATGCCTCCATCAGTGCCTTTTGCATTACCTTTTTTTAAATATTTTTTTATTTATTTGTCAACAAGAGGGCATAAAACATAATTACATATAGAAACCATATAGAAAGAATGACGATAAGGAGAAAAGAGACTTCACAATAATGGTGTTAGAAATTAAAGTATCGCTGCCTTAAATAGAACAGAATTACAGATATACATAAATTTAACATCAGATTCAAACCTCATTGCTGTCACAGAAGCCAATCTCTAAAATAAAAGCCCCCATATAGCATTTAATTTTGTCATAGAATGAGCGCCCCCTAGCATTTGCCAATGCATATTCCATCTCGTACGTTTCCCTGACCAACATCCACCAATCACTTATAGAAGGAGGATTCGGACTAATCCATACTCGGGCAATTACCAACCTGGCAGCAACAAGTAGTATCGAAAATAGACGAGCAAGTCTATAACTCATGTTCTTTGGGCCGATCATAATTTTCCTAATCGAAAAAGATAGATCTGTCCCCAGTCTCTGAGAACATACTTGACCCACTTGCTGCCAGAATATACCCAGTTTCGGACATGTTACGAACATATGCGTTATGCTTGCTGCGTACAAATCACATCTAGGACATTTTGTCCGAGCACTAACTGAGCCTGGCAGAGCCCATTTAGCTATTTTCTCCGGCGTGTAATACAGCAGGCATACAGTACGAAATTGTTGCAATCGTAAATTAATGGAATGAACTGAATCAACAATAACACTTAGAGCTTGTTCTATAGCACCTGCCGTAACACCTATTCCCAAAGATTTGCTCCACCGTTCCGCCAATCTTTCGCCATCACCTTGTCTATGGCCAATAAAGCATTTATATATATGGCTTATAAGAGATTTTGTCTTCTCCTTATACAGATAATCCCATACCTCAGAATTAGATACTTTTGTCAATTTTAGATGTTTCAGCAGATAATCCCTTTTTGGAGATATTTAAACGACATACAATCTGGTAGCTTAAACTGTAACTGTAAATTTTCAAAAGATGCAAAACCGCTATGATCATAGAGATCCCCATGGGAAATAATCCCATAGCTGGCCCAGCGTTTGCTAGCAACATCTTGAAATACTTCTGGAAATATCCGATTATCCCACAAGGGGAGTTTGTCATGATAAGGTGACAGATTAAACCTGGAGAAAATGGCACGCCATATGTACGTAGTATCTCGTATAGTCTTGAACTTAACTCTTTTAAAATAATTCAGGTCATTAATTCGGAATAGACACATACCGCTGTCCTCTGCCAGCATAAATTGATGAAAAAAGGTTGTAAGTACAGGATTTAGGAGACTACGAAAACAACCGGCAAAGGCAGCCCAAAAATACATTTTAAAGTCTGGGAAGTCGATCCCTCCCTGTTTATATGGGTGCTTTAACAAATCAATAGCTCGCCGAGCTTTTTTGTAGCCCCAAATAAAACTACTTAAGACACCCTCTAATCTCTTAAAAAAATATTGGGAACCCGCAGGGGAATGGATCGAAATAAATACAGAAATGTTGGTAGTATCTTCATTTTAATGATATTAGAACGTCCAATGAAGCCAATAGGTAGTTTATGCCGGCTCTTCAATGATGTAGCTGTATCTTTGAGTAAAGATTCATAATTCAGAGAGATTATTTTATCTATCCGTGCAGAGAGTTTGACACCAATGCCGGCCTACCCTGAGTTTTCAGCATCAGGAGTCAACCCGGCTATGTTCCTCCAGGCAGTGATGGAGGTATGTAGGCGGGTGGCAGTGGTGCCTGGAGCACTACCTCACCCCTTGTGTCCATACAGGGCTCCACTTGGGGGTTCGGCTTTGGCATTGAGCGTTCCTCTGGTGCCAGGCGTTCCCATTGTAGCATTGGGCCCTCTACCAGCACTGTAAGATGTCATACCGATACTGGGACACTTGGCAGTTCCTCTTGCTGTGTTGCCACCTCTGCCTCTACTGCCATTACCTCCACCTTCTCAGGAGTTCCCAATTAGCTACCAGTGATCCAGGAGGGAAGCTTGGGATCTTATTGTGGAAGAACTGTGTAGAGGGTTGTGCTGGTGCCTACCATACATCACGTGTTTGGGACTCTGACATTCTAAGAGACGGGCAAAGAAAGTCCTTTGGCACCTCTCTACACTTCTATGGCAGGGGCATTGCTGACTCTTCAGGATAAAAGCGGGTTGGACAAATCACCTGATGTAGACATACTGCCACTGGGTCCTGCCTTAGTGGAAATGGTGTCATTTCATGTCATTCTTAAAAAGCTGCAGATGGATTGGAGACGTCTCTTCCCTCTGTTGAGCTTTGACCAGGCATTTTGACTCAAGTCTTTCAATCAGCCGCAACTTTGGTGGAGCTTCTGCCTGATAAAGGAACTACATAACATTATAAATAATTCTGTACTAAAGTGACTCTCCTAGGAATTATGTGGTTCTTTAACAAACTATTTCATCAAAACACTAGTGACCTTGTGATTTACCTCAAGGAGAGCATCTGAGTCCCAATGCACGACCTGCAATCTCCTCCACTGGCTCCCCGTCGAGATGAGGGTCACCTTCAAACTCCTCACCCACGCCTACAAATCCCTCAACAACATCGGACCCAAATACCTCAACGAGAGAGTATCCTTCCACGTACCCAAGAGGAACCTCCGCTCACCTCGCCGAGGTCCCCCGCATCCGCAGAAACAGAACCGGCGGGAGAGCTTTCTCCTACATCGCGGCCAAGACCTGGAACAAGCTCCCTGTGAACATCAGACGCTCCCCGACCCTGCAAACGTTCAGGAAGGACCTCAAGACCTGGCTCTTCGACTGATCCGGAGCCCCCTTCCCAGCGCCTTGAGACCCTCACGGGTGAGTAGCGTGCTATACAAACCCCTATTGATTAACCACAAATCACACCATGCCTGGTAACAACTCCTTTTTAACACTCTTACATTGATAAACTCCTCCAACACCACTAAAGCCTGCGGCTCAACAGGTCCCACCTGTGGATCTATGGGCAGCCTTTATTCAACATGGGATTATATCAAAACAACCACTGACTTGTGGCCATAATCCTGCGTTATCTTTCTTCTGCCTTTGACATTGTACACAACCCTATAGTTCTCCAGCTACTTCATGACCTAGCAATTCAAGGAACCTCTGAAATGGATTGAATTTCATCTGCCCGACAGGATGCTTACAGTTTCAGTTCCCCCTTTCTCCTCTGATTGATTCAGTTCCACACCTGGTGTACCACAAGGGTAAGTCACTGCTGTCCTCTTCAACACCTACCTCGTCCACTACCAGATGTTATATCCTTCTTTATCTCCCTACACGGTCTCCTAGGACCAAGAAGGATCACCTGTAAAGCAATGTGCACAGGGAGCTGAGCAAGCTAAGGGACTGGACCATACTTCCTAAAACAAAATCTCCAGAATTGTCTCCAAACAAGATCTGTGCACTCAGGGCTTGTGAGAAGTTGGCCTGGCATATGCTGTCCACTAGTTATAGTGGGCACCTTGCACCAGTCCAAACGACCCTTATTGATAGGTTTAAAGACAACCTTTATTGAAAGCTATCCTAGTGGTAGCTATGGAGAGCAGCCTTCAGGCTAAGTCTTGAAGGAGTGTAAAGCAGCTTGGTTTACCAGATTATAACCTCTTGAATGACCAAATGAAAGGAGAACCACACCAGGTATATATATAAAATATATGTATTTATTTCTAAACACTCACTACTAATCTCTTTATGAGATTAGAGTCCAAGATACACAATATCACAGTATTAAAACGACAGTAAATAGCACAATATACACTGGGCCCCAGGGGGACCAAACCATATTTTAAGAAAGTGGTATAAGAACCACAACATGACTAGACACAGTGCCTAGAGCACATAGAATCGCTGGGACCCCAAGGAACCACCCAAGGTAGTGACACAAGAGACCCACGGGGGACGTGTGCAGTGTGAGAACACAGCCGCGAGCGCCGTAGGATTCTATGAGGAAAGTCGCGGTTGGAGTTTTAAAGAAAAAGGACACTTAGGAGAGGACTTTGAGCAAACCACTTTAGACTTAAGGGGTTCTAGGGCCAACACCCACGGGAGCACCGGAGTACTCGAGTTACCTCACACAGGGAAGCCGGGTGCATAGGTGGCAAATGGTGTCGGGAATCGTCGTTGAGTTCAATGGCGATCTGCTGCAAAGTGCTGCTGCCATGAAGAAAAAAAGTGTCTGGGATGATCCAAGCCTGGATCGAAGATGTGAAGAACCTGAAAGCAGAGGGGACAAAGTCTGGGTCACTTCACGTGACCAGGAGCGGAGCAATCAACTGCCCACCGATGTCGGGTGCTTCAGGTGCGAAGAGCTGAAGCTTGACTCTGCAGCCACGGGGTCCAGGAGATGTCGAGGACGACCAGGTGCCTGATTCGAGCTGTCCCACGAAGGATGTCGAGTGCTGGGGTGTCGGTGCTCAGATTGAACCCAACAAGCCTTGGCAACAGCAACCCACGCAGGAAGAGTAAAGATGCTTTGGTGCGGACCAGCAAGGTCCGGAGGACTCCCCAAGCGATGGAGAGTCAGGGCACGTCTGGAGCAACCAGGGTAGCCCAATAAATCTTAGTGTTGCCTTCACAGGGACCCACCAGTCGACGGACCAGGGATCGCGAAGGTACCTCGAGAGAGAAAACACAAAGGGCCAGCTCACGGAACACTCGTGGAGTGTAGGCAGGCAATCTTCGGTGGAATTGCTGCTCGGGGTCAGGGTACAAGTAAGCCAAAGCTCAGCTTCAGAGGTCGCCTCAAAGCTGATGCTTCTGCAAATGGTCGCGGTGTCCAGGGGTTCGGGTTGCACAGTCTCCACGAGGGATACAGGCCTCAGACTTGCTGTGGGCACAGATCGACCTCAGAGACCTCCTGTGTGGCAATATTCTTCGGAGTCCGCAGGAGCTTCTAAGATGCCAACCGGTCAGTTGCGTCTTTGGTGCCTGCCAAGCAGGGGAGTAACTCCTTTACTCCAAGGGAGATTCTTCGGTCATCCAACATCGTGTAGATAGTTGAAGTTCTGGGATTCTGTATCAGAGTTTCGTCCAGGTAAATCTAAAGTCCTGTAGTCAGGGGTTCCTACTTTATACCCAAGGAAGGGGTGGGACAAAGTCTGGGGACCCACCTATGGGAGGGTCAGGAAAGAGGGGTGGCTACACCCATTTCCTTTGTCCAGTTTCGCGCCAGAGCAGGGGCTGGTAGCCCCTGCAACCGGTTTGAGCTGGACTATGCACAGGGACACCAAATGTGCCCCCAGTGCAGACTTCAAAGCACTCTTGGAGTGCACCCACCCAGCCCCAATACACTAAAAGCCTGTCTGGGAGGTGGTCACACCTCCCTGTGACAGGAAACCTATTGTCCTGGCCTCCCTACCGGAGTTTCGTCCAGCAGCAGGAGGGCAGACTCGTGTCTGTGGCTGCAGCATCCATTTTGTGATGCCAAGGTTCTGCTAAGCTGGTACCGGGTGTACCGGGTGGTGCCATGTTTCTTCCTCTAGTAGGGTGGAATCATACCTCCCACCCCAGTTACTGGGGTGGAGGTATGATTCCAAGGTGTTTGACACCAAACACGACATGTTTCCATGCAGCCATTCTCAAGTTAGCATTTACCGGGAGGTTATAATGCACTTAAGAGTATATGGTTGGCTGCATCACAAACAACCCCGGAATGAAGATTCCGAAAGCTGCAGAGGGGCTCTGCTCATGCATGGGCACCCTCTCCCATGAAACCCAGCACCCTGCCTTCAGGATTGTTAAGGCCTGCCATAGGGGTGACTGATAGGTTTACATGTGCAGTGATATGGAGAGATAAAGGGAACCTATATCTCAGTAAGGGGTGCATACACCACCTTACACAGGCTGCTGTAGCAGACCTGTTGTGTCAGTTTGAATGGCCTCTCAGGGGTGGCATAATACATGCTGCAGCCACTGGGAGGCCTCTGGGGTACCTATGCCCTGCGTACATAGTATACCATATACTAGGGACTTATAAGGGTACCTCAGAATCCAATCTGGAGTGTACCTAAAGTACATGCAATCAATTTAAGGGGAAAGCAGATAGGCTGGGGTCCTGAATAGCAGGATCCCAGCCAAACTAAGTCGAAAACCAGCAAAACGCCAGGAAAAAAGTGGGGGCAACCATGCAGTCAGATTCCACCTTCCTACAGGGCTTGCCCCACTATAGACCCCCCTCACTGAAACATTCTTGAACCAGAAGATCCCGCTCTGTTCTGAAAGCTAAACTCTTGAACTCAATGCCTGCTCAAATAAGGACTATTGATAATCATCAACAGTTCCTCAAGGCATTAAAGACATGAGTTTTCCCATCATTGTAATCAAAAGTATCCAAAGATGAACTGTACAAATTGGTAAGTAGGTTTGTGTGGCTGCACCTGCTCTCACACTGTCCACAGCGCCTCATGCACTGTACGCAGTATCATGTTTGAAATATGTCTTTGAATCCCATGCCCATGAACCACCATCTCCCACATTGGTCTTACCACATCCACAACCCTCCATCCATACACTTATGAAAAGGCACCCAGGAATCATTGAAAGAAATAGCACTTTGCAGCTTTGTGAGAGGTATGAAGCGAAATACAAAGGCTATTCAAATACAATATAGATTAATACAATATGCTGCTCCTTTTGACGGGAGCCTCTTTCAGATGAAGAGAAGGCCCTTTGTTTCTCAAAAGGGCATTTATATCAGCATCTTGGGACACTGTGGAAGGACCTCAGTCGGGTGAAAGTAGATTGAGCCATGGCCTTGCTTTTGTTGCAAGTGACACATTTGTGGGACTTAAAGTTAGGACATTCCATGATTGTGCAGAATCTGGAGAGCATACTGAAATACCATGGATTAAGCAGGAGTCCATTGAGGTGATTAAGGAGAAGACAGTTGGTATGGGACAAGCTGTGGATGGAATAATGGTGTCTTCTGGTCCAATTAGGTGACTTATGGTTATGTTTTCTACTGACGATATTGCTTTGAAATTTGTAATTGCATTACATGTACAACACAATTTATATATTGAGCAGCTGAATTCATCTCTTCTATTTTTATATTATTAAAGTTTATGTTACATACAGATTTTTTATCAGCTGAATTGGTTGTCACCCTCTAGCAACTGGGCACCAATTAAAATTCAGGGGAAGGATTGTTCAAGAGATTTTGAGGATGGTATAAGCTATTGATAAATCTTCGGGTACCATCTAGTTTCCCCCAGTTCTCAGAAGTGTTCTCTTATATTTATGTTTGGTTTCTGGTATAGAACTGAGTTTTGAATTGATGGTCCTGAGCTATCGTAGAGGCGGGGTTGTTCACAACCAGGTTTGGGCTGAAGTCTGTGTCTCACTTCTGCCTGCCTGCAAATTCTGGACATGCTCAGGCAGCGGCGGCTCCTCCGCTAAGGCGGAGGAGCGTTGCACCACAGGGGAAAAAAAAATGATAACACCATGTTATTATTGTTTTTTTTTTCTTCCGTACTGGCTCTGTAGGTGCAGTGCGGGATGGGGCTGGGCTGCCCACAGAGCAGGGGGAGCAGTGGTGGGCACTTTCTAAGTGCACATGACGGGTTGGCTGGCCGTCTTGGCCCGCCAAACAGCCATGCGCACTTAGCATATTTGCCACCTGATTGTATTGCGCAGCCGGGTGGAGAACATGCACAGCCTCCCACTCCCTGTCTGATCGCTGAACCACAGCGCTCAGACCAATCAAAATGCTGCTGTCATGCTGATGACAGCAGCGTCGTTATTGGCTAGGGGAGTCTGTGAGCCTGTGTGTTTCCTGCGGTGGACGGAGGAGAGGCGGCGGCCCGCAACTAAGTGGATTTTTCTTTTTTTTTTTTAAATTCTTTTTTTTAACTCCCTTTTTCCCCACCCCACTACTATTGCCCCGTAGCAGCCGCTACTGTGCTCAGGGCCAAACCAAAACAACAGTTAGAGCTGTAAGAAACTCTGCCTTTCCATACTTTCATCAAGCAGACTTTAGCAATGTTATCACTGTCCTTCATTGGTTCTGCATTAATTACACCTGCACTGGCAGATGAAAATGGAGCTGGACCATGGCTCTGGCTGTGCCCAGCTATGGGCAATGACACTGTTCCCTTACTTTATATCCCTTGAACAACACACATACCCACGATGACTTTGGTTCTGCAGTGAAGTTTGCTGAATGTTGACCTTTGATCGGTGACAGTGAATTGAATAAACTGCCCTTTAGACTTTGTCATGCTGGAACTACCTTTTGGTGTTTTATGGATTTTAACTTTTCTGATATTAATTAATATGTGATTATATATTTTAAATTATATATTGATCATCTCTTTGTCTCATGAAAGCCATATTCAGGACCACCCTCAGCATGTATGTGATGGTCAATAGTAAAACCTGAGTGTGAATTGAAAAAGTGACAGTAGAGTAACTGAGATTTTTGTAAATTTCAACTGGATTATGCACGGCCCATCCACACAATGCAGTAGTTATTGATTGTCATTCAACGACCAATGGCAACAAAACCTAATATTTGTAGGATAGTCACATTTTATACATAATTATGAATTGCTCTTATGGGTCACTGTATTTGAAGACGTAGCCTGTTCATCATCACCCAGACCCAACTCAGAAATGTATTATTGAATGATTGTTCGAATAGCGCCATTTGGGCTGTCCAACTCAAGTTCAAGATGATCATAGTCTGGAAGAAACATCCTAACCTTTTCCTTTAATTCCTTATCTGATTGTAAAAAGAATTTATCACTTATGGATGGTAAACCACTTGCTACAACATCTGTGTTCGGAATGAAGTAATTTGTTTCTGGGAACATATTTCCTATTCAAACTCTGAACACATCAAAGAAATCCGAAAATATTTCACTCATTTCAGTGTTGTAATGATCGACAAGCACAGTTTTTTTTGTGAAACCGAGATTGTGTGTGTTCCTGGATCTAGTAAGTGAGTGGAGGTTCAATTCACCCTTTTGACCCAAGATACTTTATTTTGAGGTCTAGCCATCACAGCGTTCTAGTTACTGTTCCAATAATATTCTGAGAGCTTTCTCAAGTGAAGAATATATTTCAGTTCAAAATAATCAGATTTATATTTTGTAAAGAATTCGTTGTTTTATCATGTAATGGAAGACAAGTTAGCAGAGCTAGTAAAGCATATATATTTTAAATAATCAATAAACAAGCTTAATCTCAAATGATAACGTGTTTATCACTTATTCATTGTTGACTCATGCCCTTTCAAATTCATCTATTTCACTCTATATTTCAATTGAGGCTTCAGTATTAAGGCGAATGCTACTGAATAAAGATGTAGAGATGCAGCCTAACAAATGCGTACGTTTATGAAGCAATGCTGATCAATCCATACCAAAAACGGGCAGACCAAGTAAGAAATAATTCTACGGCATCCAGTAGAGTATAGCCTATGAGAGTATTCATTCAAACGAATGCAAACAATAATTTTACCCATGAATAATGAAAAAACACAGACCACATTGTATTTACAGGTTTGTACTATTCACCTGGAAAATTAAACAATTATACATTTGATGTTAGGTCGAAACCAAAGTGCTCCTTGCTTAGTGCAGATAAACTTTACATACTATACAACTAGCTAGGTTTATGGTTCTACCGGAGAAAATGGTAAGTGCTTATCTCTCATCATTTTATTTATTTAGTTATTTGTTGACCTGGAATGCCCACGTGCCCATGCTGCCCTTTTCAGTAGTGCATAGTCCTTTCCTATCTTTGCAACTCCAGTCTTGCAAAGCCAACCCTTTCCTGTTGCCCCCACCAGCGATGGTGCCTCCACGGTGCATCCAAGCTGGGTCATCTGCCCGAGCACTACAGGTGAAGGTCAATTTGTTATTACAGCCTTAAATTCGCTTGCCTTGTTTGTATCGTTCATTGCCCATATGTCAATGTGGCCATATGTGGTGTCAGAGATAAATGCAGGACATAATCCTGAGCAGGGTGGGAAGCGGAGGAAGTAATTTGCCAAGGAAACTAAGAGACAGGTGTTGGAAAACAAGGCAGTATCTGTGAGGCCTGCACAAATAACATGTCACATTTGTCCTTCACTGGGAACCAAACACCCTATTGTAGCGCTTCACTCTCAGAGGGTAGCGTTGCAGAGCAGTCTAAGGCTTATTCAAGGGAGGTGGTGTAGGCTAGTAATCGCCATTTCAAGTACGCAGGAATAACACTCAATAATTGATTGTCCAGTCTGTACTTTGCTTTATAAAAGTAAGAGTACATTTATTAAACACACACACTACTCAATACTATGCACCAATTTACAAATATACATAAGCTGTTGGAATTACTTTGTTATGTTATGTTATGTTATATAGGTTTGTAAAGCGCGCTGTTACCCAAGGGTGTCCTGGCGCTGAGCATTGCATGCCTAAGGTAATAGGTACATGAAAAAAACCTCCCTCCCAGAGCCAGGCTGAGACTTTGTGACATTGCATAACATCTCCACCCCTCCCGCAGGTGGGGTGGGGTCTAGTACCACCACTCCCATGTATGCATATCATCTTGCCCCCTAATGCAGTGGGTTGACACAACCTGGAGCGAGGGCCTTACCAACTGGCACCATCCCAGTGGCGACCCACCCCATCATCTCAACAAGCATTAAAAATAGGTACACCTGCCCTGGAGACACATAACCCTGACTGAGCATCTCATACTGACCATACAGTATGCACCTCTACATCTTAGTAGCTAACAGTCTGGGTTGTTCCTCCCCTAACGCAGTAGCAAGAATACATGCGTATGAGGTAAATGAGGTACTTTTCATAGCTGATAACAGTTGTAATGCATTGCAATTAAAGCCCCTTAAAGGCATCACAGTTAAAATCACAGGATTAAGCATAAACAGCCAGACACCCTAGCAGGAATGTCCAGCAACATAACCCCACTTTGCTTATGACTTCACCTTACACAGGTACTTCACATTACACGTGTGACTTTCAGTCCCTCTAAAAGAAATAACTTTGGTAAAAGCACTTCTTGTGCAATTGCACCTCTTCACCTCCAGGGGATGCCCTTCTCCAGACATCCCCAGCACAGCCTTCCACACATTGAGGCTCCAGCACCAGTCTTCCTCAGCAGACCACACCCCAGAGAGAGCTCCTCTTCCTGCGCAAACTCTTTTAAAGAATTTGGAGGGGGCTGGCAGGAAGTCTCTGTTTGCCCTATCAAACAGCGACACATCACTTCTCTGCCCCTGCTCCCTCCTTCCGGCCCAGGCCTCTGGGTTAGTTCAAAATGGCGTCGTCCAGGGGTCTCATGCCACATGGTCTCTGAAAGCCCCTTCCCCCCTCCTGCCTTCCCTCCAGAGCAGCTTGGTGCCTGGCACCAGGTGACAGCTGCTGATGGATTAACCTGTAGCTCCACCCATCCTCTCTTCTTGGAGAGGAGGCCTTCACCCTTGGAATGCTTGTAGTGCAGGGCTAGGCCTCTGATGCTACAGCTTGGGGAGGAAGGTCATTAACCCCTTGACCGCGATCGGAATTCCGCTCCTGTGCTGGACATTCCGATCGCGGGTGTGGTCGTGACGAGCTCAGCTCGTCATGCGCACAGCGCGACCGCGCAGCATGACGAGCTCAGCTCGTCACGAGCATCGAAGGGGTTAATTCAGCCTGGCAGGGTCAGCCCCAGCCAGGCCTTGGTTATGAGCTGACTCAGAGAAATATGACATTTCTGGATGACCCAAAAGCAGTACAAATATGACTTTGGACTCTGCAGAATACTTCTTCTCACATAAGTTACAGTGGACTTTAGTGCGTGTCTGGACTTTGTAGGCCCTAGGAAAGTGAAACTAGCCCATGTGCTCCCCATCCTCATAGGAGAGTAATGGAGTGAAAACAGTAAAGCACACTGACTTTCCCTCAAATGTTTCTTCCCATTGTAGAAAGCCTATTCCATGTCACCACCCAGCTCTGCGTAAGTCCTGCCACGCCATTCACTTTGTAGCTGCTCCTGGGCTGCGCACGCCAGGAATCTCTTCTGTGCAGCCCTTACACTTGTGCACATGCATGTACACACGTGTCTGCATGTAACCAGCCCAGTGCCCCTTACTCTGGCTGCAGCACAGCGGCCTACTCGCGCCAGGGGGACACCGGTAAAATACCCATGCAGTCCCTTTCATCATGAGTTCACTGTGGGTGAGTCCCAACTTATGAGGCTCTCCCACAGTAAAAGCTCAACAAATAGGTGTTCAAAAAGCGAAAAATCCGGGCGGCTCAGATGGTCAGAACCACCTTCTAACAGCAGGCATAAGAAGTATGCTTTTTAAAGTTCCAAAATAGTGTCTCTTAGTTTCCTCTACCAGTTTCTGACCTTCCACGCCTGAAGGTGACCTGATCCAGCTCCCAAGGAGCAGGCTGACCAACGGGGAACAGTGTAGCAAAGCCTTCCAGAATGCTCCTTCCTGGGGGTGCCTGGGATTTCAGGAGAACTTGGTGACTGCATAGGAATTCGAATGCCTTTTGGAGTGGTGAAGAAGAAAGGAAATAACAAGACATAGTGCCAGGGCAAGGAAGACCACTTGCCTTGGTATGAACTATGGGGCGAGTATATGGGTAAGGCAGTGAAGGAACAGGTGAGGTGG
Source organism: Calotriton arnoldi (assembly GCA_963921515.1). Classification (NCBI taxonomy): domain Eukaryota; kingdom Metazoa; phylum Chordata; class Amphibia; order Caudata; family Salamandridae; genus Calotriton; species Calotriton arnoldi. The sequence continues at coordinate 1,602,271 of CAWUFW010003993.1, read as the reverse complement.
GTACAGGGTGAGGCAATATCATTGTGTCGTCAGATGTCTTCCAGTCCATTATGTTCCTCATCTGTGTGGCCTACTGAGCTGTGTTGGAGTCCAGTACCATTTCTTCCTTCTTTCCAGAACCTGGTATTCATGACTTTATTGGCTTGTGGTCTCCAGGAGGGTAGCTAAGACGGGGAACAGGGATGTTATCCTGGGCTCCTTCTATTTCCCACCTCCTTGCCCCGGCCAAATGCCTCCTCCTCTTGGATGCTGACTCTGCCTTTTCCCATGTCTGACTTGCTAATGTTATGAATAAGCAAGAGACGCAAGTTATCATGTCATGTACATATTGGTCACATGCTGTAGTATGACAAGCTTACATGTTCTACTACGCATGACCATTCATACATTGTCAAATCTGATGTTGAGTGCTTTGCAACATTGCAACATCTGTGCGCAAATAACAACCCAAAACATGAGTTGCTGTGCATCATACACTTTAGCCATGGATTGTCCACGACAGGACAGAATGGTACTGTAGTTACACAGGACATGACACAGGTAGAGTGGAAATTACACAATTCATGTGGCATTACAGACCATTGTCACGTTCGTAGTGCCAACGGTTTCTTTTGCCGTTTCTGCATTAGCTTCTGGTGCACAAGGGGATTGCATTTAAATCCCTTTGCATAATTCATCAGGTCTTCTACAAGCACGTCAGGCGTATCTGTGAGAGAAATATGCCCCATCCTTCTCTGTACGATCCTACACGAAACTGAAACATGTACCTTTTTGTTATAACAGGTTTGGTGGAAGACCTTTTACAGAGCAGGCCACTAGATTCTGAACTCCCTGTCAGTCAATTTGAGAAGAATGAAAGAACATTTTGACGGTTGGATTGGTCTGCTGAGGCTCCAGGGCACAGCAGTGCTGGCTTCTTGGAACAAACTCTCCGCTCTTTGGAGAGACTGTCAAGAGATGGTTTCTGTTTTCAGTGTGCGCTCTATTACCAGCACATCATTTAACATACCATGACTTGTATACGGACTTACTAACTTGCTACGACTTGGCAATGTATTCTGTTGCATGAATGTATTAGTTATATAGTGCAAACATAGCTAGAGACCAATCAATAGAAGACCAATAGAATAAAGAATATTTTAATTATAAATGTATACATTTACATTTCACATATTTACAAGTGCATTTTATTTCCCTTGTTTACAATTTTAAGATAGGTAGATTAATTTGAGCAGAAGCAGACAATTTTCAGGTTATCGCTGCTGTCGGATAAGCCAAGTTCCAGGTTTCAAAGTCAGCAAATTAGCCAATAGACCACATTTCTAATGATGTTACCAGCCACAACCAGTGCACCAGGGACACCATTTGCCATGGTTGGGCTTTCCTATAATATCCTAACACATTATGGGAATAGCTGTGTTGGTTTATTTCCCTTGAACAAATAAGGAACAGCACAGCTGTAAACAGTGACTTCTACATGGAAAGTCCAGGCCTGTTTTATTTTGGAGTTGTTATTGTAAGGGCTGTAAGTGACATTCTAACATTGGAGCTGCCTATGATTTGAATGCTTGTGTAGATGGCGATTTATTCTCCTCTCCTTCACAAATAATAATAAGGGAATGCATCACATAACTGAAAGGGTTGCTATTTAAAAAACACCACTAGCAACACAGCGCATCTGTGAATTTTTTTTATTTTTAAATTGAACATTTTTAGTAGAAGCATATCACAGGCAAACTTAGGAGGCAGCCTATTTTTTTTAATTTTTGTGGCACATGTTTGCAAAAAAATAAAACATAACCATTGTACCACCTTGCCAAGGCCAGAGCTACTCGTTTTGCCAATGTTTGTTACGGTATGACCTTTGACTCAAGGGCAGGTGAGCACTTCAAAGGTAACATACAACCACCATCCATAATAGGATAATACCATAATAGGTACTAATATAACACGAGGGTGCGTGCGCCCAGAAGGGGAGAATCAGAGCTATTATTTGATAAGATGCAAGGAAAATGAGTAGGTCTTCAGAGATTAAAAAAAACAACTACATAAATGCACTGTGCAATCCTATGCTTGATTTTTAATTGAAATCGCAGTTACTTCCATTTTCTTGAAATAACTGTTAGCATCCTAAACCCGGTGTATGGGGAAGGAAATTGATTGGCCAGAAGTAACCTCATGTCGATGGACAGGACATTGAACTCGTAGTTCTAAACTTGAAAAGCCACTGCTCAGTGAATGATTTATGCTGCATGTCTGGTGGTTTCAGGCACATCTCAAAGCTGCTGGAAGACTGCATATTGATGTGGTGTAAGTGAGAGGATGTCTGGTGCCTGATCCCACCTCTCAGGGACTTAGGATTGGTTTCAGCGGATCAGCTAATGCTTTCCCTTCACCATCATCATGGGACACATGAAACTCAATGCCTCCCTGGGCGGTGTCTAGAAGGAGTCCTATAGATATATCTTCTAAATAATTCAAACATTTTATACTGATGCATACTTCATTGCCTTCTTATGAGTGGACCGGCTTGGCTTACGACTGATATTTATAGAGGGTAAATAATTGCAAAAATGAAAGTAATATTTGATGATTTACATTTAAGATACCCAAACTATATGTATTTGCTGTTGTTTGCAGAGCACATGGCTAGCTAGAGAACGAAGGACAGGGCTGGACAGGCTTTTTATTCCACCGGGCATTTCCTATGTGAGCGGGGTCCCTTATAGGCCCGTTTTAAAATCCCAGGGCAACCCTCCGAGGTTAATTGCAGTAAGTGGGGGAGGCTTTGAGAAAGAGAGAGACGGAGGAGGAAGGTAGAGAGAAAGCGATCAGACAGAGACAAGAGAAAGCAGAGAAGAAGAGCTAGAGAATGGATGGATGGGAAGAAAGTGATAACCCGAGGAGATGAAGGGAGCGGGGATGGTTTGAGCATTTTTGCCAGGACTGCTTTTGGCTCCTCAGTCCGGTCCTGATGAAGGAGTGCTGTACACCATTGTAGGGTGGTTAGGAAATGCTTGAGGGTTGTGCATAAAGCAAACAAAAATAGTGTTGAATTTCTCCAAGGTGAGTTTAATCCCCTCCAAAGTTGGAAGGTTCTTATTGATTTTCTTCTTTTTTTACAAAGAGAAATTCATTTAATTTTTGAAAATGTTTTCAAGAACATGAAATATTCAAAACATGAAGAGAAATAACCCCACCACTAATTTGATTAACTGAAGAAAATAAAACAATAAAAACTGAATGATTTTCATTTAATCCCTTTTTAGGTCAAAGCCTACCAGACAGCACAGCTGTCCGGTTTGCTAACGACATCTTATGGACATTCGGAAAGCTTCCCTGGGAATGCATTTCCCCCATTGTTTACCATTGGCTTTGTAGTTTGTAACTCACATTTGCTTGCTTTCTGTTTGCTGGCTTTATTTGTTTTAGGCTGTCCAGCTTGAGTTCATACCTTAAGTGACCCATACCCTATTTACTGCATTCTTTCACCAGTACAGGCTTCCTGTAAACATACCTTTAAATCTTGTTCTTATCTTGTCACATTAGCTGTGCATTCAAAGAAAGAGGTCAAATGTCATGCTTTGTCTTCCGAGCGAGCTTGATGTTTACTTTTCTTTCTCTGACTTCAAAGTGAGAGGATTTATGTGACAATCATGCTGCCTAATGGGTGTGCTGAAGAAAGGCTGTGTAGTTGTTTCTTCCTAGCCCACAACTGCATCTAAATGTCTGTAAATGAATTGTGCAGATATTTGAAAACATATCAGAATTAGGAAAGCACAAATGAAGCAATCTTTTGGGTAATTCTGAAGTGTGGCGAAAACAAATATTTTAATACGGTCAAAACAAATCAATGCACTAGGTAATTACATTTCCACACATAATCGTTTGTGCCTGTATAGGTTTATCAGTAAAACTGTATGTCTGTGCAAATGTAATGGTCACTTCAATTGAAGATGTGTTGTTTGTGATGGAAGTGCACTGCTACCACACAATGCATACTCCACTTTACCCACTCCTGAACCACTCTAGGCGCTGCACTCTACTCTGCACCACTCCACACTATGCCACTCCACTTTACTCCACTTTATTCTGCATCACTGCACTCTACTCTGCACCATCCCACTATACACCACTTTATTCTTTGCCTTACTTCTCTACTCCGCACCACTCTACTCTGTGAAAATGCACCTCACTCTACTTTACTATGCACCACTGTACTCTTCACTACTGCACTCTACACCACTTCAGTCTAGGCTACTCCACTTCACTCTGCACCACTAAACTCTACACCACTCCACTCCGTGCCACTCTACTCTGCAACACTACACTCTATGCCACTGCACTCTACATCAATGCACTCTACTCTGTACCACTCCACTCTATGCCAGTGCACTCTATCCCAATCAACTGTAAACCACTCTAATCTATTCTACACCGCTTCACTCTACTCTAAAACAATCTACTCTAATCCACTGCGCTCTACGCCTCTCTGTGCCATTCCATTCAATGCCACTCCGCTCTACATACTACAATCTACTCTGCACCAGTCCACTCAAATCTGCACCCCTCTACTGTAAGCTACTGCACTCTACGCCACTCTGTTCTATGCTGCTGCACTCTATGCCGCTGCACTCTATGCCAATGCACTCTACACCACTTTACTGAAAGCCAATCTACTCTGTACCACTGCACTGTATGCCACTATACTCTACAACACTCTACTCTATGCAACTGCACTCTATGCCAATGCAGTCTACGACACTCTACACCATTTATCACTTTCTTCTAATTTAGCATTTCAAATGCACTACCCTATTTCTAAGCCTATACTTCTCTCAATATATCCTCTGGCCCAACCTTCTGACTCATCTCAAACTTCTTTCTACTACTCTTTCCAATGCACTACCCTATCTCTCACCCTATACATCTATCAATATATCCTCTACATCCACTCTCTCATTTATCCCATACCACTACTATGATCCCAAAATAACCCTTTCTAGACTCTCTCCTACTCTACCCTCCTTGCATCATCTGACACCTCTTTTACTATACCGATCCCCCAAAACAAACCTTTATAAACTCTCCCTCTGACTCTTCCCCTCAAAAACCCCTTTTACTCATCCAAAAGCCTCCTCCTACTGCTATGACCTAAAAAAAAAAAAAAAATCTCACTCTTCCTTCCCTCCACTATCCTTTTCAATCAAAATAACAGACTAACACGTTCACTTCTCAATTTCCATATTCCACTATACTAATTCACCACTAATCCTTTATGGGTTCCAAAGTAGCGTGCTACTCGCCAATGAAGCGTTTCAACACCCCATCAGGGTTACCAGCGCTATATAAACGCAAACCTTTTTCCCTTTTCTATCCCTCCCCAACCCTTCTCAATCCAAATAACTGACTAACATATCCACCACTCAAATTACTTTCATGTTTCGCCATACTAATTCAACAGTAATCCTTATGGGTTCCAGAGTAGCGTGCTACTCGCCAATAAAGCGCTTCAAAACCCCATCAAGGGGTAGCAAGCGCTATATAAATACAAACCTCTTTCCCTCTTCTATCCCGCAACCTACCCTTCTCTATCCAAATAACTGAATAACATATCCACCACTCAAATTACTTCATACTTCACTATACTAATTTTCAACACTAATCCTTTATGGGTCACGGAGTAGCGTCCTACTCGCCAGAAAAGCACTTCAACACCCATCAGGGGTTACAGGTGCTACATGAATGCAAACCTTTCTTCCCTTTTATCCCTCCGCTACCCTTCTCACTCCAAATAACTGACTAATACCCACCACTCAAATTACTTTCATATTTCACCATACTAATTCAGCACTAATCCTTTATGGGTTTCCGGAGTAGCGTGCTTCAACACCCCATCAGGGGTAACAAGCGCTATATAAATACAAAGCTTTTTTTTTTCCCCTCTTCTATCCTTCTGCTATCCTTCCAAATCCAAATAACTGACTAACCTATCCACCACTTAAAATTTACTTGCATGTTTCACTATACTAATTCAACACTAATCCTCTATGGGTCCCGGAGTAGCGTGCTACTCGCCGAAAAAGCGCTTCAACGCCTCGTCAGGGGTAGTAAGCGCTATATAAATGCAATTACAATACATCACTGAACTCTATGCCATTGTATTCTACTATGCACCACTGTACCCTACGCCACTGCTCTCTATGCCACTTTACTCTGCCCCACTCTACTCTATGCCACTGCACTCCAAACCAATGCACTCTACGCTACTCTACACCACTGCACTCTATGACACTCTACTCTGCAACACTGCACTCTCTGCCACTGAACTCAACCTACTCCATCCAACGTCGCTCTAATCTACTGTGCACCTGATTATGCATTTTGGTGCTATTTATCGCGCCTGATAAATAAAAATACCACTGGGTACGTTATTTATCATTTGTGATACATAACACCTATTATGAGTTTGTCGGGAATAACATGCAGATTTTTGTGTTTAACACACCAAAATCCATATGGTACGGTAAATACTTTATGACTTTCTCATGTTACATTTCGTCAGTTTTGACCTGTCGAAATTTAACGACTATTGAGTTATTTAACGCATCTGATAATTATCATATGCATTAAATACATCCAAACTTGTAATTCCGACATGTGCGTAAACAGGGGCTTGCGCACGAGTTGGAATATACCGACCCAACTCGTAATCAGACCCTAAGACACTGCACTCTGCTCCACTTCACTCCACGTCTATCTATTCTACTCTGCACCACTCTACTTTATGCCAATGCACTCTACCCCACTGTACTATGCCCCACTCCACTTTTCGCCACTGCTGGCCAGTCTAGGTCCACTCTACTCTATGCCACTCCACTTTATGCCACTCTTCTCTGCAGCACTGCACTCTGCGTCACTACTCTATGCAACTGCACTCTACCCTGCACCACTCCACTCTATGCCACTTCATCTAATCTGAAACAATCTACTCTATGCCACTGCACTCTATGCCACAGAACTCTACACCACTCCAATGCACTCTCGCCACTCCACTTTACTCCACTGCACTCTACGCCACTGCAATCTATGCTGCACCATTATACACCACTCTACTCCACTCTGCACCAGTCCACTCTACACAACTGTGCTCTACATCACTCTACTCTAAACCACTGCACTCTACACCAATGCACTCAACACCACTTTACTCAAAATCAATGCAATCTACGTCACTGCTCCTTACGCCAACTACTCTGCACCACTACATTCTATGCCACGATACTCTACTCTGCAACGCTCCACTCTATGCCACTGCACTCTATGGCACTCACTCTGCAAAACTGAACTCTACGCTACTGAACTCTGCTTACTCTACTCTATGCCACTGCACTCTACTCAGCACCACTCAACTCTATGCCACTCTACTGTACTCTACTCCACTACACTCTATGCCACTGTACTCTACCCCACTGCAATCTACTCTGCATCACTCTACTCTATGCCACTCTACCCGGCACCACTCCGCTCTACCCTCTACCACTCCAGTCTGCGCCACCTCAATCTGCTCTCAAACAATCTACACCACTGCACTCTATGCCATTGCGCTCTACGCCACTCTACTTCACTACGTGCCACTCCACCCTGCATCACTCCACTCAACACCATTGCACTCTACCACACTGCAATCTACGCTGCGCCACTTCACTCTACTCTGCACCACTCTACTCTGTATTACTGCATGCTATGCCAGTGCACTCTACTCTACTCTAAACCAGTGCAGTCTACGCCACTGCATTCTATGCCAATCTACTCTCCACTACTGTAGTTTGCGCCACTTCACTCTAGGCCACTCTACGACACTCCACTCCACTCTACAACACTCCACTCGATGACACTACACGCCTCGATACACCACTATATGGCGCTCTTCTCCATTAAACTCAATTTCTCTCTAGGACTGTGCCACTGCACTCTACAACACTCTACTCCACGCCACTCTGCGACACGACCCCACTATACAACACTCTACGCAACTCCCTCTACGCCCATCCATGCTACTTTACTCCACTCTATTCTACAAAACATTACTCCACTGTACTCCACTCCACAACCCCACTCTACGCCACTCCACTCTGCTCTATGCAACTCCACTCTATGACACTCTACTCCACTCTATGCCAGTCCACTCTACAACACTCTACTCCACTCTATGCCATTACACTCTACTACACTACTCCACTCTATGCCACTCCACTCTATGACAATCTACTCTGCTCTACGCCACTCTGCTCGGCAACACTCTACTCCACCATTCTGCTCTATGCCACTCCATGGCACTATATGCCACTCCACTCTACGACACTCTACTCCACTCTGGCACTGTGCTTCACTCTACGCTGCTCAATTTTATGACACTCTACTATCTCCACTACACTCCCCAACACTCTATGCCACTCCACTCTATGCCACTCCAAGACACGCGCCTTCACTCCATGCCACTCATCTCTACTCTACACCACTCTATGCTACTCTAGTGCCCCACTCTACATCACTCCATGCCACTCTACACTGCTCCAAGACTCTCCACGCCACTCCATAACACTCCATTCTACTCCATGACATTCCACTTTACGACACTACATGCCACTCTCCTTTACATCGCTAACATTTAGCGGGGCTATACCGCATCCACACTGATGTACAACCTGGCTAAAACATATTGGCAAAGCCAATAGCTCTTGCATAGGCGAGACCTATTGGCTTTGCCAATGCTTGTTATATTGAGAAATGATTGGATACATCTGTACACAGAGGGACATGATCCCAGATCCTAGGTTTATATACAAGAAGACTTGCCTTCTTTTCTATTTTTTTCTTCTTGTATTTCTTAATTTCGACCCTTGCAGTGCTGCAGCTCCTTGTGTTGAGTAGGCTGAGGTGGTTAGTTTATAGGTCGGGTTGGAATCTTCTTATTGAAGACAATAACATGGCTTTTAGGTCGAGCATACCAGACAGCTTGTAGGTAAGATCTGTTGTAAGCTTACAGTGGTCTTAGCGACCCCTCACTGCTTACCTTTGGTTGGCTTTATTGTCACTAATTTGCTTGTTTCTAATTCAAAGCTTTCCTACCCCTTCTTGTGTTTTTTTTCCTTCCTCTGGAGCTGGAGCACAGCCTTTTTACAATTCTTTTGAATGGCGGACTAGTATCTTTCCACTGCTCACATTTAAGGAACCGCTTATTTTCTTTTTCTTTCAGCACTCCCTGAGAGTTCATGTGTTTGCTAGCTCTCTCCCTCTCGCGCTGCTGCACCTCTTAGCCAGCCGTGCTGTGTTGCTCCACACATCGCCCAGCTTGTCTATAAAAGCACAGCAACAAGGATATTTTTACTGGGGTATGGCTGAAAAGCAGACTGTAAGGATTGTTTTTATTTTGTCTGCTGCATTCCACATATTGTGTGAAAACACAAGCTTTGACCTACAAATGCTTTCAAGGCTTTTGGGCAAGGGCCATCCGCTGAACTCACTCAGCTGGTTGCCAGTAAATCTGGTCCTTGGGCTAGTGCAGAGGAGCAAATTGCTGAATCCTGTGGAAAGTAAATTCGGCCTTAGAAAATATTTCCCTTTACATTCTGAGACTTCCTTATTCTTTGTAAATTCAGTTTAGAGGTTCTTGAGTGAAAAGTTTTTGAGCTATGATAAGATGTGTTTGCTTTTCTTCTAGTATTTCTAAATATATTTTTTCTTTGCTTTTTTAAACAATGCTTTACAGACAAACATCGTTACAGCCAGCAGCTTGGCACTCCGAATATTTAGTCAAGACCTATTGGATTTGCCACTGCTGTTTTATTTCGTAACATAGTGGAAGAGATGCCGACTTTTTACACATGGTATGGAACTGTGCAGAGGTTATACCCTACTGGAGGGAGGTCCTACAAAATCTAAAAAAGGCCACTGGGTGGGAATTAGAGGGTACGGCTCGGGAGATGCTACTGGGTCACCTCCCCGCCCCCGCAAAAAAGAAACTCAGCCGCAGATTCCTAGCATTGGGGATGGCACTGGTCAATAGACGGATAGCCTTCAAGTGGATGATGCACACCCACCCAGATACACAGAATGCCTGCGAGACTTGTCTGAATGGGCAGTGGCTGAAGAGGTTCGGATGCAAAATGTCCGGCGAGGTGAACGGCAGGAGGATGACCTTCTGGCATGGAGGCAGGTGCTTCTAGATTTACGCGCAGATGAGAATATATCGGAGGTAGGAAGTGGGAATGCATAAACAAAAAAAACAAAAAAGGGGAATGTACACTGCGTATATAGTGACAATGTGGTTTAAGGTGGGCTATATCATCTCACACCCGGGGCCCAGACCGTAAGGTTGCGAAGAATGTTCAATATACAGTGTGACGCTGAATTGTCACATATAAATATGTTGTTTAGCAATAAATCCTGTACGAACCCATGCCTGAGTTGCACGTGAGGGGGGGAGGAGAAACAGGGAACGAGTGTGTATCTGGTGTTAATGATTAATCAGTGACCCTAATGTACGAGATGTGTTGAAAGTGATCCTTAAAGACACTGTATAATCAATAAAAAAAAATATTTTTTAAAAACATAGTGAAGTCTTCTGCAATCAATACTCATACTCTAGAGTTCTTTTACTTACAAATATTCTATAACACTCAGACAAAAATAAAAAAGAAATTATATTATGTAAAACATTCCTGGTTACCTTCAAAGGTAGCACTTTTATATTTTTTATTTCAGAAACATTGCAAACAAGTACATGGAGGGTCAGAGGCCAAGAAGGAAAACAACGGTATAAACTTGAGCAGGTGCTGTCTGGTCTCCCATGTATCTGTCTTTGCATCTTAATGTATAGAAGGGCCGATTATTAGCCCTTTTGGGCCTCTGTTTAACTGCTGGTGCTTTTATTTCTGTTCTCTAGAAGAAAAGTGAAAGCTGTATTTAAAACTATATTGTACAGGTAGAGCACACTGGTATTCTCAAAGGCCTAGAAGGAAGGATGTGGCGAAGAGGTCTACCTGCTAATCACAGAAAACGGCTTTTGCTTGTTCTGACCGCTGCAGTTCCTTTTAAGGAGCATTAGGGTGGTGCCCCTCCCCCAATGTGAGCCATCACACACTGTAGGTATGCTATTATATGCCATGCTGAGTTTAGTTCGGGGTGGGACAGGCCGCAGTACTGTGCGTGCAGTATTGTAGGGGGAGGAGGCGTGTCCCTGTCACAGGGCACTATGTGACATCATCCATCCTGATGCCGTGAAGTGCGCATGTCTGACTGACTGATGGCTGCAATGAGGCCAGTTTGACATGCATATGAGAGCGCTATGGGGACAGAGTCTCTGAGGGAACGCTGGGTTTGCCCGCAGAGCCAATCCCGATGCTGCATTCAAACTTTAAAAAAAAAAAAAAAGTAAGTCCGTTTTTATATAGCACAGCTACTCACCCTTACGGGTCTCAAGGCGCTGGGGGCCGTAGTGGAAATTAAGTGAGCTATTGCCCAGAGTCACATGGTGCTGAGCTGAGCTGCCGCCGGAGTCGGGGATCGAACCATGAACCCTGTGTTCCGAAGTCAGCTGCCCTGGCCGCTGCACCACACCTCTCCACATCTTTGTGTTGAAATAGAGAGCATAAAAGCAGTGTTGTGATTGGCTGAGGCAGGCTCTATGACACAAGCAAGCCCCTAAGGTTGTGAGTCCGTGAGTAATAGCACTTGGCCAGTGGGGGGAGGTGAGTAACTAAAAACATGACAAATCACTGAGCAGCCTTCTTTCTTTAACCCTGTACTTTTTTAGGTGACGCCTAGGCAGCGCTTGCGCTGTCTCTTTGAGATATGCTGTATTCAGGGTATGGGCATGAAGCTCCACCCACATTCCGCCCATCTTTTTAATTGCCTCCTGTCACTGTCCTTTGTAAATGGTGGCTTTTCATTGGTCAATAGGCTTTGTACTCCCTCTTTAGTACCGCCTTTTCTCTTCTTGTAACCTCCCATGAGGACACCCCCTGTTACATGTGTTGTTACTCGGTACGTTTTAATTACAGCCTTCGAGCACTATTTTCTTAAATGCCTTTCTCCTGCCTGCTGCTGCAGGCAGGACACGCTTTCCCGTAACGTTTTATTTTTATTTAACCAGCGCGGCACGCCTAGGCTGGAATAATGGTGGCCGCGCCTTTCTTTTGTTAATTGCGATCACCGAAGAGGCCGAATCCCTTTTTTTTCTATTTATTTATTTCTGTTACGATGGCGGCACCCACGCTTTAGCTTTAAACTTCTTAGCTAAAGCGCGGGAGATTGCTTCAAAATTAAAGAAATAGAAAATGTATTATTATTTTTTTTTCGAATTCTTTACTTTTGAAGCAATCACAGCACCCGTGCTTTAGCTTAAAATTTTTGAAGCTAAAGAGCAGGTACCGCCATTGTAACAAAAGTAAAATAAATAGAAAAAAATAGCATGCGGCTGCCATTTTTTCTCTATTTGTTTACTTTTGTTACAATCGCGGCACTCTTGCTTTAGCTTTAAACATCTTAAGCTAAAGGGCGGGTGCCGCAATTGCTTCAAAAGTAAGAAATAGAAAAAATGTTTTTGTCTATTTTGTTACTTTTGAAGCAATCGCGGCACCCGTGCTTTAGCTTAAGATGTTTAAAGCTAAAGCACGAGTGCCACGATCGATTTGCAATGCAATAGCTCTCACATTGCTGAAAGTTTGAGCTATTGGCGTTGCATTATTATTAGCAACACTAATAGCTCAAACTTTCAGTAATACAATACCTACTGCACTGCAAATACTTGTAGTCCTTTTGTATTTTTTATGGTCTGAGCCTAAGCCTACTTTGCTGTTCCAGCTTGGAAAGTGGCACGCCGGTCTCAGAAAAGAAACACTAGCAAGGTCGTATTTCAAAGACATTTGCGTTGCTGTACTAATGTGTCCGCCATTTTGAAATGGAAATGTTATTTTTCGTGTAATGAGCTTGAGCACAATAAAATGCCCATAATGCGTTGAAGTGGTTTGAGTTTTACACATATCTTCTCCAGCAGCAAAAGCTAACCAGAAATGGTGTTTTGCCAAATGCTTTCAGGAATCCTTGCCTCAGTGTCATCTTAAGGATTCTGTGGACCCCGGGCCACAAATAATTTGGGGGCCTCTGTTCTGTACATCTTAAAATTTTATGACCCATTTTCTGGTAACTTAAACCCCATGCAGCCAAACAATATTTAATTATACATTAAAGTTTGAAACAGAGAAATATAGAGAAGTAAGATCGAGAAAAAGTTACATTTCCCAGGCACTTTAGAAGGAGCGGGCCCTGTGCAATTGCCCACTTTGCCCATGCCTTAAAACGTTTCTGCCTAGCCTCGCTCGCCCATAACCATGACCACCTCATACTATAGCACCATGGGCGTCATCTCTCTATTGGTGGAGGCTAGAGGATAATGTGTGCTGTTATAGCACAGGACCCACGACTTGGCATATCCTAGTTAACAAAGCATGCTATTTTGACATGAGAACCTGAAATGGCATATTCCCATTGATGGTGTGGCATGGCAATTAAAGTATACTATATCAAGACAAGAGAACATAAGTTGGTATATATTCCCATTGTTGTTGGAGCCTGGAAATTAAAGCATGCTATCACGACATGAGTACATGAATTGGTATATTCCGATTGTTGCTGCAGGCTGGTGAACTAAGCATGCAATTATGACATGAGAACTTGAATTGGTTTCTTCCTACTCAGGGTGCAGGCTGGTGAATAATCAAGTTATTATGACAAGAGAACATCTTCCATATCTTTTCACTGTCGGGGGAGCCTGGTGAATAATGCATGATGTTATTACATGAGTGCGACCCTGGCCGCCATCTTGAATAGCTAAAAAGGTCTGTCAAAGAAAACATATGTGACCCCCTCCCCTGGAGGATAAACCGACGATTTTTCATTCTAAAAAGCTAGTTTGCCATTATCCAGCGCAAATGGAATTATTTTTACAGTCTTTAAATAATAAATCACGTGGTCGCTAGTGAAAATGCAGAAGAATGATAGGATACAAATCTGGCAAATACAATGACCTCTTCCTGCTTATACAGTGTTATCATGTTCGAGGATCTATGGATTTTGTTTGTAAACAAACCCAGTCCCCCTCTGATATTGAGCTGCTAATGAGCTCTGGACGGACTCCTGTTTTTAGACAGCGCCTTCAGTTATCTCATGTGGTCTCTCATTCTTCGGCCTATTTGATTCAAATATTAAGCCGATCCCTGCAGGAAGCCACTGTGAAAGTCTAGGACTGGATATGCTTTTGTGCCTTCTTCTTATGGCATAGTTTACTGTGAGTGTGCGCTCTCCGCTTGGTAACTTGCATATTAATTGTATTTGTAAAGTCTTGTAGGGACCTGAATTTGTCCTCTTGTGAGACTTCCTAACGCTCGCGGTTCTGTGTCAAAAAGTGCCCCATTTGTCCTCACATAAAGGGAGGTAAACAGAGCAGGCGCATAAAGGATCCTGGCCAGGGCCAGACTGGGAACCTAAAGCAGCCCTGGCAATTTTGTTGGACCAGCCCTGGGAGGGGTGAGGAGAGTGGGGTGGAGGGGGGTGTGGGGGGTGTGAGATGCAAGTGTGAGACACTACTGCTTTTGTTACTGCTGGCCGATATTGCAGCACCACTGCAAAACCAGCCCCCAGTAACAAAACCGGACCTCACCGCTGCAAAACCGGCCCCACCCTTCCAGCCTCCCAGGGAAACGCCTGATGCCCGCTACGGCCAGTCCGGCCCTGATCCTGGCGAACTTGCCGGTGGCGCAGAAGATGCTGAAGTTTTGGAGTGTAATGTACACGCCTTCAACTGACCCTTAGCATCTCTGACCCCAACCCCCTCTTGAATGCCTGATGGAACCAAGAGTCGGACTTTGCTCATAGAGTGCCCTGGGTGAAATCAAGTGAGCCGCCCCTTGCACTCATCCTCTTTAATTGTCTGTTTATGGAACATTTGGGAGGAGTAGGAGGAAGATGAGGGCGTCAAGTTTAAGGCTCGCCAGGAAAATAAAAATACCCAAAATGCAGACAAGGGCATCAGCAGCCTATAAACAGTGTTTAAATACACTTTTCTTTGGACCTAAGTTGTAGGAAGACCGCTACAAGGGGCTCCATCCCCTCTAGAGGTCGGCACCCTGAGCGGGGGCCCAGATCGCCCATGCCAAGGGTTGGCCCTGGTGGGGCCATGCTTACACATTACACTCCCCAACATAGCACAGCAAAACCATTAACTGTTATCATTCTTGAGCATCTTTTGCTAAAACTGGCTGTCAGCAGTGGTGGCTGCCGCCAATCAAAACCGTTAGGGCGGTGGCAAGGAAAGAGGGGAAAAAAAGGGGTTGGGGAATTATGAAAATAACAATGAAATTCACTTACCTGCCGGTCCGCTTCGCTCCCGCTGCCCGCCTGCTTCGTTGCTCCTGCTCCTCCTCTGGAAGTGGATGGGCCTGGAGGCACAGGCTCCCCACCCAATCCAGACGCTGCTCTCATAGCACAAGAGCAGCATCTGGATTGGTCTGAGCGGCTTGGTTTGCTGCTCAGACAGTACCTGGGAGCCTGTGGAACACAGCTGGGTTAGAGAAACATAAGTGTGCATGTCTGTTTGGCCGCCTAAGACGGCCGGCCAAATAGACATGCACACTTATAAGTGCACAGTACTCCTCCCCGCCATGGACCAGTCCCGCCCCTCCTGTTGGACGTAAGCAGCTCAGACAGACATAAATAAAACGATAATAGCAATGTTTTATCATCGTTTTATTTATCATCTCCTGGCAGTGGGGCAACACTTATCTGCCATTACGGAGGAGCCGCCCCTGTCTCTAAGTAGTTTAAAGTAGTCTTTGGGAAGCATAAGCTTTTTACAGTATCTAGATAGCATAACATAACTTAGCACATTTTATGCTATTAGTATCACAGGCCGCTGCTCCCACCTATAACTGCATCAAAGCCACAACATCGCGAGACCATTACAACGTCAATATAAGCATGTGATCTAATTAACCTCCACATTGTTTACACTTTATGAACTATATATGTACATTATTCATAACACTAAACCAAACTACCCCTTTCACTAGTCCAGTCCCTCACCAGAAATGTAACAGCCAACCATAACACTAACTTTAACCCCAGCCTTTACATTGAGCCTGAATCAAACCATAACCATGGTATTGATACATTTTATTTTCTAACCCCCAAAACTAAGCCTCACTCTAGATTTCACCCTTACTGCACCCTAACCCCCAAACTAAACATAATCCTAGCACTAATCCTAGTAGAAAATCTTACTTTAAGCATAAATCTTCCCCAAGTCAAAACCCCAAGGCTGACCTGCCCTTGACCCTGAAGCTGCCCCTAATACTAACATCACAACTACCCCTTATTCTTATCACATCTGTTGCTGGATGAGGGAATGTTTCCTGTGCTTCAGCGGGATCAAACACACATTCCCTAGCTTGGCAGACTGGAAAGACACACCCCCAACCATGGGAAAAGCCCTTGCTCCATGCAAAACATGAGAAATACTGGAGTACTTTCGAGTAAGACTTTACATGTACTCCTTTGATAGATGCAGTTGTAAAAGGCAGCAACTCACAATTTGGTTGCTCAGCAGCTTCCAGCTGCTTCTTCTAGAAATATATTTTCTGAAGCCTGGCCTGGCTGGACTGCTACAGTGTGATCTACCCATGACAACCCATTATCAGGCCACCAAAGGTTCTAAAACCAATCATTAAGATTAACCCTTAACTAGAAGACACACAATCATATCAAACCTGTCTTGGAAGCCCTCCACTGACATCTGTTGAAAGCGATGATCAAATCAACCATGAACATTGCATCTGGAACAAGGGGCCAGAAATTGTCCATATGTTTCAGCAAGGTGTTGCACATCAGTGAAGACTCAGATTTGTTGCCATGCAATATTCAAGAGCCCACAATACACAGGTAGTTCCCTGAGAGTACAGGGCCCAAAGGCTTGAAATGCTATCCCTGAAACAAATTACCCCTGCACAATGAGGTTTCAAAATGGTGCCACGGAGATAGTCAATGGAATGAATGGCAACTCTTTAAAGCTTAACACTGAGAAGACTGAGGTTTTCGTGGTAGGAGTATCACACTCACCCTGGCCTTCCAACTGGTGGCCCTCCCAATTGGCCACTCCTCTGGTTTTGCTCCCTCTATAATTCATTTGTTTTACTTCTCTTTTGCTCTCTCTCTCTCTCTCTCTCTCTCTCTCTCTCTCTCTCTCTCTCTCTCTCTCTCTCTCTCTCTCTCTCTCTCTCTCTCTCTCTTTCTTTATCTCTCCTACTCTCTCTGTCTGCTTCTCTCTTCCTCTAAGCATATTAGCAATAAACACAACTTCTGAATAAAATTATTTTTCTTTATCATTCATCATCTTGCCATAGTTCAGGTTATCATTGTATCACACCTGGACCACAGTAACTTTCACCACCTTGGACTCCACGTGCATCTTCTTTCTAGGCTACAGAGAGTCCTAAAAGAGGCATATTTGGTCTCATCCTGAAGTCCAACACTTCTTTATATCCTTCTTCAATCGATGGGCTTCCGTCAAGAGAATGAATCTTTTTATGCGCTTTTTAGTTGTCCACTGGGACTTCTACTGGATGGACCTCGGTAACATACAATCCAAATTCCACCTTTGCTCTCTTTTTCTAATGTCGATCAAAGCATGCCTCTTTGTCACTACATGGTTCTGCAAAGTCAGGACTTAAAGCCACACTTTTTAAGTTTTAGGGGCTAAACATTGAGATAGTCTACTGCTTCACCTCTGCCTTCCTAAGGATTGTATTTTAGTCCATCAATCTCTTAAGACCTCGCTTTTATTTCCACACGGTTAACCTGATCTTCAGACAACCCGGCTCACCTTTCTTCACTAGAGGCTGGGCAAGCCTTATGATAATCAGCTGCTTTAGAAATGCCTTCATCATCATCAACATCGTCATCATCGTCATCATCATAATCAAACTAGTTACAATCCAGAAAACTGCAAAAACAATTCATTCAGTCAATGGTATGTTCCAGGTGCAGCAACAATGACAAAAACAAACATTTGATACTGTGACGTATTCCACTATAGTGTACTATAGTCCACTATAGTCATTACAAGAGCAGCACAGGACTGTGATCTTCCGCTTTTAATTTTCATGGAGCTCTTTACTAACCACTCTAACATTATAGCCTATGGTCACCACCTCCTCAAAGACACAATCTTTGTTGTTCTTTCCCCCCCTTTGCAACACATTATTGGGTGATGTCATCTCCTTCACTTTCTCTTACCATCAGTATGCAAATCATGCTCAAATCTTCCTCTTGTTTCCTACTACCATCCAGTGGTGGATGGCAACTCTGAGAGTGGTGGGGCGGGCAAATGGGTGGTGGGTGGGTGCGTGCACGCACGCTACATGCAAGGTGATATGAAATAAAATAAAAAGCCACTTACCTTGAATGCTGCATGTTGCCACGTCCCCCTCACTCCGGTCTTCTTCTTCTGTCGACCAGGCTCCAGCACGGGCCCCAACCAACTTCCTTAACAAATCCGGGCACTGCTCTCATGCTGTTAAACAGCATGAGCGAAGCATCAGGATTGGAGGGAGAGGCCTCTCTCTGCGCTCCCGAATGCACTGAAGGCCTGTGTCTGCTCTCAACCCAGCTGTCTATGACAGCTGGATTGAGAGGTTTAAAGTACCCGTGTCTGGCTGCTCATTGCAAAACAGCTGGCCAAAGGTACATGCGCACTTTAAACTTAAGTGCACAGGCAGCCCACCACTCCTTCCTGCTGCTGTCACTCAGCAGGCCCCGCCCCGTCCTGACACTCAGTTCGGGACGGGTTGATAAAAAATAAAATGGTGATAAATTAACTTTATTACCATTTTATTTTTCATCTCCGGGGGCATTTTAGGTAGAGGGGCGATTCTCCTCTGCTCTAATGGAGGAGCTGCTCCTGCTTCCATTTCTGCTTTCATTCACAGCTCTTGGACTGCTTCACAGCTATCTGACAACTGACGGCTGTCTACTCAGTCACAGTGAACTTTTCCAAAAAGGAAATCACTTACTTTTGTTTCAACTCTGCCCAATAGTGTCTTCCCAAGCCTATTAACTTTCCCCTGACACCCTGAACAGTGCTCCATTAGCCAGAATCTGCAGTGAATGCTTTAACCCACGTACGATCATGGTATCTTTAATAACTGCTCTGGACACTGTGGTCAAATAACAAGTACTAAACATAGGCAAAAGTTGCCCAAACATTCTCTTCCACACCACCAAAAGATGGATGCCTGCCGTAGTCTTCAGCAAACTCAACTACTGCAGCATACAAGTGATGGGTCTACTTCTAAACCCCTCTTCACTTTCTGGATAATTTACAACATTTTGCTGCAATCTCCTCAAGCATACCTAACCTTATACAGCTACTGTCAGGCTGGGTGGCTGTGAGTCAAAAATAGAGCTCTATGCAAATTATTCATACTGGTCTTCAAAGCCCTTAATGGGTTCTCTACAAACTACCTGTGTGAAATCCACAGTGGTTTCATCCCAACTGCAAACTTATTTTCGACCAGTCAGAAGCTCCTAGACACACTCAAACCTCAATGAACTGGACTGAGATTCTTGTCCTTGATTCTAGCTGGGCCACTGATACATATATCTGGTATTTCTATAGCACAGACCCAGCCAAAAGTCAGCTGAGTTTAGTACCGGGCCAAGATTACACAGGATTTCTCTTCTTGCTGACCTGTGTTCATTCTTATCATTCAGAGAGCAACTCCGCCTGCGAGGATCACAATAACCATTAACCACATTCTAATCCACTTCCCAAGCCCTTCCTGACAACGTGCTCCTGTTAAGTATATATAAATGATAAATATCTGTAATCATTTGTTATTATTACATGTTCCAGGGATTCTGCGAGGGCACAGAACTATGCTTGGGATCATAGAACCTTAGTAGGCAGGGACTGAGTCATCCTACCACCAGAGTACTCATGAGCCCGGGACTAACTTGCTATAGTGTCTCACTTGCCCTCCTACTCACTCACAGAGGAACAAGTGATTAGACACCCCAGGACACAACACTCCTCATCCTCTCAGGAATCGTGGTTGCAGACACACCCTTTTGTTCTCACACGTGTACTAGTCCACAATAAGATATGGCAGAGACATGAGAAAAGTTTAAAATGTTTATTTTAACTATCATGCTCTAGAATGCAGTATATGTGCCACAATGAGTAAGAAAATGCCTAACACAAATACGGTCAGCATAGTAAGTAGTCCATAATTCATAAAACGAGCTGTCATTATACAAGACAGTGTAGCCTAACCCCCTCCCCTTCTACAGAAGCAAAGTGATTATATATCAGAAGATCTCTGGGTGTTTGCTGCAGACCCCGTACCTTAGTTACATGACGTCAAACGCCGACCGCCGAAGTCGAGGTCGAGAGAAGCACCCGAGCAGAGCCTTCACCTCCGCCCCTGACCTCGGTACAGCACGGCTCTCGCGGCAAGACGGCAAGGTGGCTGGTGCCAAGAAGTTAAGGAGGGTGGCGAGCGCTGCCGCCATTAGCAGGTGGCGGCGGAGTGCGAGCCCAGCGGACCCGCGGAAGCGGCCCAACCAGGTTGGGCGCGGCTTGTGGATCCGTCCGTGAGCCCTGCTCGCCAGGACCCCTCTCCTAGTGATTGCACACCCCAAAGCGGGATCAGGATCTGCCGCTTCCCCGACACTCCCCGTCTCTGGTGCCAGCAGAAGGGCGGGAGCAGACGGCTGGCACGGCAAGAGCCGGGTTGTGCTCAGGGGGCGTTTTACGGCAGGGGGAAAGGGAGGAGGAGGTCGCAAGGGCATCGGGGGCTATGCGCAGCATTGCGTAGCCTGGCACCCCCTCTCCTCTGCCCCAGTTATGAGGCCTAGCAGTACCTTTTGCCGCCAATAAGAGAGGAGTCTCAGGCTTCTGCAGGGTTTCTGTGGGTGGAGACCCGCCTGCACCTGCCTACCACCAGAGTGCTACCAGTGCCTCCCCTTCGCCTTCAGGACTCCCCCTCACCTCCCCCGTCTCCCCATCACCTTCAGGGCTCCCAGCCAGAGCCCTCCAGGCTCTGGCTACAGCACTTTTGCCACTGCGTAGGAGTTCCGCGGAGGGTGAAAGAGCCTCCTTGAGCTCCAACAAGGGAAGAAAGCATGGCCGTGGTAGACAGCAGCTGCAGGATCAGCAACACCAGGAGCCCCCTGAATCCTCCCGGATTCTCCATTAAGGGGTCTGTCTACCACAGTGGCCAACACGCAAGCATACGAAAGAGGAGGAGCAGATTGAGGAAACAGAGGAGGTCGGAGACTTCATCCAATGGGGGAGGTACGACGACCAGGTCTCAGGCAGCCTCTGAGCAGCCTTTGAGCAACCGTCTTCAACCTAACCCACAGGCCAGCAACCACCTACTCGGTCGACACAGCACCAAGGCTTGGTTACCGGGACATAAGGACACCTTAAGGACACCTTAAGGACACCTTAAGGAAGACCGAGGTCGTCCAACTATCCCCTTTGCACACCGGCTAACCTAATCCCAGGCATTCACTCACCGGCCCTCTGGTCACATTAACTGCAGGAACATCTGGGCCGCAGGAAACGGAAAAAGAAAGGAAAACCGGCACCAAGCCCGGGATTAAAGAAAATCAAGCCTTAGGCCCCCAGACCAGAGGAAGTCCAGCACCGTTATAACGTCAGGAAGGAATGGGGTCAAGCGCTTGCCCCGCTGCGAAAATCGAAACGCAAAGGGAACGCCAGGGTAACCAAACCCAACCCAGTGACCTCCCCACAGGACCTAGTGGACACAGCGGACACAGCGGAGGCAATCCCCTCTGGCTCAGTTCCGCAGTTAAAGGAGCCACAAGCACTGTTACAAGTGACCCCTGGAGACAGGAGTTCTTCAGGGGGAAGGCCTGCACCACATTTCTTTCAACCTAAAATTTACTCAAACTTTTATTTTCCTTAAAGACGCAGCCTCTTCCATATTCTCTTCCAGCCGTGAAATACAAGGCCTCCAGAATCCACTTCTCCCGCTACAGCCAATCACTAAACTGGCTGCTGCACAAGCTAGCGCCTCACCTCCCACGGATCAACCTGTGGCTGCCCTACAACCACCGGAAAAGACACCAGAACTTACGGACCTTACTGAACACAACATTACCAATCCACACATGAGAACAGAAGAAGAGGTAGAGACAGGGGGAGTTAACTCTCCAACTCGAGCCGCCCAAGAGTCTTCAAATTCACCTTCCAGCGAGCTGCCCCACAGGTCAGAATCTCCAACTCATCTGTCCACCCAACCCAGCAAAAGCAAGGACGGGGTAGTATCCCAAGATCCCATCCAATCGGGAACCACAGTCTATGGCCCAGACAAGTGCACAGAAATTCAAACAGCACTGATACCTGCCGGTATGGAGAAAGGGCCAGTACATGACATCTCTGGCGAACTACAATTGAATACGCTAACCTTATTATATCTCCAAAAACACTCTCCAGTCCGGCACCCACAGATGCCAACAAACAAGGCTGAAATGAACCTCTCAGACGTCCAGAGGGGAGAGGACGTACTCAATCAAGAAGCAACCCCAGAAGCCCGAGGAGGCGAGCACGACGCTTTATCTTATCTAGTATCCAAGGAGTGGGCCGATCTAGTTGCCTCCTACACCTTTGACACCCCAAAACAATCCTCCCCGCACACAGGCAGCGCAGGCGCAGAACAATGCCAGGCCCACAATGCAGCCAGAATCTCACCCTCTTCGTGTTACAGTCCCAGAACCCACATCACGGACTCGACAAGCCGAGTCTCCAACACCTGGGACACCTTACTAAACACCATGCACAGAACTGTCAACGCCTTGCACTACCAGTCTGACAAAATGGACCTGCAATTGTCACTACTTGACACCTTGGCTCTTTTTGTAGGGGGATAGACAAAAATTGGGGCAATTAAACTCACTAATCAGTAGAGCCTAACAGGAGGCCAAACAGCTGCAGCTGTGGTCCTATTATTGACAAATTGTCTTCACTTCCTTCAATTATGTCTACACTTCTAGAGGGCTTACCTAAGGCACAATATAACAAAAAAGACACTGTTAATTCTGAAAAAATGGCACCCAAGAATTCAACCACGAAGATCCCTGCTGTTAAAAACCACATAGCGACAATGCCAGAGAGCGGCCCGGGGGGTTGCCCGGCCGCTGGGGCAAATCTGTCCCAAAAGGCACTAACTCCAGCTCAAAATGCTAAACAACGACGCAAACTCCGGAGGAAAGGCCGCAACAAAACAACAATCACCAGTTATAGAACGGTATACCCTCTCTTTGACATCAAAAAGCAACCACAGGCGATAGCAGAACATGAAACAATAGCAAATGAAACAGCTAATCAGCCAATGGAAATTTCAAACGCGGTTCAACCGGCAACAGCATCCTGCCGGGCTGACATGGAAGCCCCGAACAGCTCAACAGTTACATTAGTCACCAAAAACAGAGCCATACAGACTCAGCAAGACAGTAACCACAGCCGATTCCTATCGACAATAGAAGAAAAGGAGACCCCTACCATGCAGGAACCAAAGCAGATGCAGGCACCAAACAAAAACCCGAAGGAACATGGGGCCAACTCATGGGACAAGGTTATCTCCAACTTACCCCCACCGCAACCACAGAACAGTCAGAATAATATAATAACTATGGTAAAACTAACACTCCTTAGCACACGTTGAAAATGATTGAAGTTACTTAATTAAGCAGTGTACACAGTCAATACAGATAAGTATAATAAACACGATTCTTTTCTCTTTCTTCCTGGTTGTTCTTTAATTTCGTAGATCTTCAAAACAGCTCCCAACAGCCAACACGTGTTTCGTCGCAAACAGGGAGGTTATCCCGCGACTTTCTCAAGGCTGTATGAGTACAAACACATAAAAACCATTGTATTTACTTGGGAACACAATCCCAGTAACTTAAACACCCAAAATCCGTAAAATTCAGGAGAAAAACATCATGCACAAGGTAGGAATAAAGCAAAATTCACAAAGCAAAAAATTCTTTAGTGTCACAGACAATACCAAAGCAAAAGGAAAATCGCAGTTGGTCTATGACCCAAAGCATATGGAGAGACAAAGCCAAAATACCGTGAAAAACTCTGTGCTGCATATTTCTACAAAATGATGAATCCAATGCCGGTGACTATTTAGAAATGAGTTTGTGTTGCCAAGATTAAAACGGCCCAATCTAAAACCATAGGAAATATTCCAGCCAAACTAAACAACAGTGTGAGTGACGTGAAAGTGAGAAATAAAATGTGTCAACCCGAAAACTAGAGTGCATTTCAGCGTCATAAATACCTATCTCTCCTGTGTGGAGTTCTCTGTAAATCAAGAGAAATACAAAGCACAAAAGGTGAGTCAATCATCCCACCAAAGCATCCATACTCCGTTTGAGTGTGCATTCCAACTGTACCTACTTAGTTTGTGGTGATACTTCCAACCCACAAAGGGTTTCTGTCCAGGCGGCGTCAAAATCCAGTATCTCTATCAATATTCCAGGTCTTCAGTAAAATCAGTCTTCAGACCGCTGTAAAATTTCATGTATATACAATCTGAGTCACTATTGACAGGTCTCACCGTTATCTAGCAAGCAGCGTGGTCATCAAATTACTGGTTAGCACTCTCATTAAAGCCAACTCATCACTATGTCTGGTGCACATATTAACCTCACTCTCATCATAATATCAATACGTTATCGTCGCAACTACCCAGCGTGCAGTGACGTGAATATATCATTAGCTTCAGCCCAAGTAAACGCAACGATGCTATTAATACTGTTTCCACATAGAACAAACTTAGTACCTGCATGCATATTTTCGACATTGCTTGTCATTCGTGCTAAAGCTTCAGTAAAAATGAAGATAAAATACATCTCCGCTACCCCTATTCAGGACTCTGAGTCGCCGTAATGAGCAGGGGTGGGTGAAACGCATCTCCCTCCCTACAATAACGCGAGAGACCGGGAATGCAGCTCTCATATATTTAAGTAATGGCGCACTCGATTTGTGAAAAACAGGGCGTTACCGGCCCGGTCCTCGTATATCCCTTTCACATGATTACTTAACCACACGCTCGTTGTCCCTTACCAGTGTTCTGATTCCTTTTCACATCAAAAGACGCCGCCAAATCGCTGTGTAGCCGAGTACGCTAACACCAAGCACTATCTACACCGGTCGTTTAAATACAGGAAATGCATCTATCCAGACGTTCTTCATTCAGCCAATCACGTCCCCACAGCAATGTGCAGACACTGTGGATGGACTAACAACAAGCGCTCTCAACGGCAGCCATCTTGAAATGTAGAGGACACAACCGGAATTCATATATAATGACCATGAAAACAACACATGTCTGTGACGTTAAGGTTCTATAAGGAAGCTTTGCACGTTTCAGTAACTCCTGTGATTTCTAGATGTCTGAATATCATTATTGGTGCTAATTAGAATAAAATCAAATATCATTTAAAAGATGAGTATGTCATAATCAAGTGTAATTCCACGAGTGAGTGCACTTAATGTGGGGCTATACTGCATTTCTCTCCATCCATTTAGGTCAGTACAGTATAAACTTTTAACATTTAAAATTAGATATTTCCAAAAGGGGATTCACCATAAAAAAAGAAATTCAAAAGCATGTAACAACATGTGTTTAGGAAGGTTAATACAAAAAGTAAACGATAAGAAGTCACGATCATTTTAAGATACTAGGAAATATGTAACTTATATATAGCTAATACTAAATAGTGATCATATTGCTCAATCCGTGAATAAGAATAGTGTTACTCCTATAGCAATATACTGTGTAGTATCTTGAGGATGAAGGTCTACCACTAGGATATCGCATGCCAAGGATAATTTCACAATTCTCTCTATAATATCCCATTTTAAAGTGATCCAAAGTTCCATTCTTTGCAGTTCTTGTTTTCTCATCTACCCAGGAAATAATGCAACTCCTGGTCGATGTTCAAACCAAGCTCTGCACTGCGCAATTTCTGTATCCAGTGGGCCTCCCTCCTACGTAGGGTCAGCTCCCTGTTTCCACCCCTTGGGTGTCTGGGTACATGGTCGATTCCATAGAATTCAAAGCGTCTGTTTGTGGTTTGAGCAGAGCATATTGACATGTGGGCAGCTAAGGGATATCTCATGTCACCCTGCTTAACTGCTCTAATGTGCTCGCTAATCCTCTCCCGTAGCGTCCTGATTGTACTGCCAATGTATCTTTTTTACATTTGCATTCTATGGCGTAGACGACAAATTTAGTGAGGCAGTTAATGTTAGTTCTGATTTTATAATTTCTACCACCTAGTCCAGGAAAATCTGTCTTCCTCACACATGCCCATTTGCATGTGTTACAATGTCCGCAGCCAAAGAAACCCAATGTGTGTCTACTCATCCAATTTTCCCTAGCCTCTACCTTTGGGTAGCTGGGACTCAGTATATTCCTGAGAGATACCCCCGTCTGTATGTGATGTTGGGTTTGTCAGTGATGAAGTCTTTAAGGGGTCTGTCAGCTTTAAGTAAGTGCCAGTGTTTGTTTAGACTCCGTCTCAGCACTCCTGACCAGTTATTATACCCCGTGATCATTCTTATTTTGTCATCAGTCCTAGTGGGTTCTGTTCGTTCCCTCAATGTGTCCTCCCGTTTGATTTTGTCAATTCTTTGTTCTGCTTTTGTCAGTATCTTCTTGTTATACCCCCTGTCCTTGAACCTAGTCAAAACTCCTTTTTTACATTCTTCAAACTCAGGGTCAACGCTACAGTTGCGTCTCACTCTGATAAGTTCACCATAAGGGATTGAGCGAATCTGGTGAGAGGGATGTGCACTCGAAGCATGCAATAAGGAATTGCATGCTGTCGATTTCCGGAAAAGTCTACTCTGTATGTGATTATCCTTCACATAGAATTCTACATCCAGGAAAGAGATCTTGTTCCTGCTTTGTTCAAACGTGAACCGAATATTGTGTTCATTGTCATTTAGATATTCAAAAAACCCAGTCAACTTCGTCTGCGTACCCGTCCAAATCATGATGCAATCGTCTATATACCTGCCCCAAAATAGTATGGAATCATTCCATTTAGAGCCCAATGAGCCCCAGATTCTCATCTCCTCGAACCAACCCATGAACAGGTTGGCATACGAAGGAGAAAACCTGGAGCCCATTGCCACTCCCTGTCTTTGCCTGTACCATTTTTCCTTGAAAAGGAACACATTGTTGTCCAATATTAGTTCCACCATCTCAATCAGCATCTCCGTGTGACTCCAAGCGCTCGCTGACCTACTGTTAAGCATCTTCCTAACTGCCACTAGACCAATGTCTCTCCTGAAGCTGGTGTACAGTGCTGTTACATCTAAAGTAACCATAGTCATATTGTCTTCCCAGTTGAGATCAGCCAAAGTACCCAAGACATGTTTTGTGTCTCGGATGTACGATGGCAGATTGGTCACCATTGGCTTCAGAAAAATGTCAACATATTCCAGATCCTCTCTGTAGGCCCACCAATACCAGAAATGATGGGCCTACCCGGAGGAAATGGAAGGGCCTTATGTACCTTAGGTAGCGTGTAGATACACGGGTATCTCGGTCTGTCAACCCTTTTATAAGTCAATTCATTGTCGTCAAGTAGCCCCTGTCCGTGCCACCGTCTCAGTTGTTTGTTAATGTGGTCTGTAAGTGCCCAGATAGGATTGCCATGAAGTAACTCATAGCAGTCCACATCGCTGAGTTGTGTGAGTATCTCCTCATCATAATCTGAACTGCGCATGATCACCATATTGCCCCCTTTGTCTGCCTCACGGATCGTTATGTCCTTGTTGTTACTTAATTCCTTTAGTGCAATACGTTCATTGTGTGATAGATTGTCCCTTTTCATCCTGGACACAGTATTCCTGTCCTCATGTTTGTCTCAGTCAGCAATCACTTGTTTGTGGAACAAATCGATGTTGTTGCCTGAAAACAGTGTCGGAGTCCACTTGGATTTCTCTCTGAGATTACTGGTTATGCTATAATCTGTTGTAATATTCAAATCTCTCATAATCATGTCAGATGTGATGACCTCGTCCTCACAATCCGTTAAAGAAATCAGTAGTCTGGTATCTAATACATCCTGTATAGACTGTTCATTGGATATCAACAACCCAAGATTCTGTTGCATGTTTTTATTGCCAGAATTTGTCAACTCAAAATGTTTCTTCAATTTTAAACGCCTTACAAATTTGAAAAGATCAATTTTAACATCACAAACATCTCCAATACTGTTTGGGCAAAAGCTCATACCCTTAGTAAGTACAGACAAAACATCTTTGGAAAGGCAATCATTAGTTAAATTCACGACAGTCACACTGTTCATTTCTTTAGGTTCCAAGACCTGGTTCTTACTCCTTGACGCTCTTCTACCTGCGCCCCTCTCTTTCCCCTCCTTGTTTTTCTACCTGTACAGGTCGCCGATTCTCCCTGTTCCCTCTCTTGATTCTCCTGACCTCTAATAAAAAACTGCTCTCATTATTAGGGGTATTAATAATTCCTTCACCTCTGTCAGACTCGCTACCACTGGTATGAACTGTATCTAAAGATGCAGAGCTTGAACTGATTGATTTGCCATCACCAGTGCCCTGTTGGTTCTCTTTGGGGACTAGATGATCATATTTCCTGGCGAACGTGAAAATCCTGCCACTGGAATAATCACGTTCGTCCCTCTTTAGCTTTCTGGTCTTGCGTTGTTTTATATCAGATACATGGCGTTGTATGATATCATTCAACATCAGGTAATTTTTCTCGGTGACCTCCGGTAAATTCAAGTCCTTAATTTCAGATTCTAACTGTTCTATGTTTTTTTGTAGCTGTAACCTTCCTTTCACAATTTTCTATTAGAATCCCCATAAGCCTGTTCGAGTTGCTGGTGAGTTCCTTCTCCCAATCTGCTAGTAAATCAGCTTCGAGATCCTCATAGGTTGGAATAATTTGGGATCTCAAGCCCCTAGGGATCCGTTTTACCCTTATGTATTGTTTCATGGTAGCAGCGTCCCACCACCTTGACATCTCGCTTTTTCTGAGCCTCTCTAGCCTGATAAAGTTTTCCCTCAGACCTTCCTGTCTGGAGGATTGACCACCTTGTGCAAGTGAGGTAGTAGTCCTATGACCATCAATAGCATTAAAAAGGTCCTCTGCCTCTCTATCTCTATTCAGTTTATCATTTGAAAATGTAGTCATTGTGCCTTCTGGGCAGCCACCTAGGCATAATAATCGAAACCCCGGACAGTGGTATTAGGTTTAGGTAAAACGGCACCACTAAGAAGAATCACACAAAGTATCAGGATATGCCACGTTCATGTAACGGTGCTAAAAGGTGAGGAGAACCACCAACCTCCCCAGGGCAGGCCTAAGCCTATAAGAACAACTAACACTCCTTAGCACACGTTGAAAATGATTGAAGTTACTTAATTAAGCAGTGTACACAGTCAATACAGATAAGTATAATAAACACGATTCTTTTCTCTTTCTTCTTGGTTGTTCTTTAATTTCGTAGATCTTCAAAACAGCTCCCAACAGCCAACACGTGTTTCGTCGCAAACAGGGAGGTTATCCCGGGACTTTCTCAAGGCTGTATGAGTAGAAACACATAAAAACCATTGTATTTACTTGGGAACACAATCCCAGTAACTTAAACACCCAAAATCCGTGAAGTTTCAGGAGAAAAACATCATGCACAAGGTAGGAATAAAGCAAAATTCACAAAGCAAAAAATTCTTTAGTGTCACAGACAATACCAAAGCAAAAGGAAAATCGCAGTTGGTCTATGACCCAAAGTAGATGGAGAGACAAAGCCAAAATACCGTGAAAAACTCTGTGCTGCATATTTCTACAAAATGATGAATCCAATGCCGGTGACTATTTAGAAATGAGTTTGTGTTGCCAAGATTAAAACGGCCCAATCTAAAACCATAGGAAATATTCCAGCCAAACTAAACAACAGTGTGAGTGACGTGAAAGTGAGAAATAAAATGTGTCAACCCTAAAACCAGAGTGCATTTCAGCATCATAAATACCTATCTCTCCTGTGTGGAGTTCTCTGTAAATCAAGAGAAATACAAAGCACAAAAGGTGAGTCATTCATCCCACCAAAGCATCCATACTCCGTTTGAGTGTGCATTCAAACTGTACCTACTTAGTTTGTGGTGATACTTCCAACCCACAAAGGGTTTCTATCCAGGCGGCGTCAAAATCCAGTATCTCTATCAATATTCCAGGTCTTCAGTAAAATCAGTCTTCAGACCGCTGTAAAATTTAATGTATATACTGATGGAGCAGAGAAAATAAAAACTTTTAACCCCTAACAAATTTTATAAATAATTAATAAAATGTTATTGGTTTGATGTTGAGATAAGGGAGTGTCCGAGATCTCTGTTGTCGTTGTTAGTGACCCGTGGGGCGTTCCCTGTGCCGTATCTGGCGCCAGATTTTCACCGTCGTTTTCTCTTTTCTTTGACTTTGTTAATAGTGTTAATTGCTGAGCGAGGCTCGGCGCTGGAGACTCATTTACCATAGTTATTATCGAAACCCCGGACAGTGGTATTAGGTTTAGGTAAAACGGCGCCACTAAGAAGAATCACACAAAGTATCAGGATATGTCACGTTCATGTAACGGTGCTAAAAGGTGAGGAGAACCACCAACCTCCCAGGGCAGGCCTAAGCCTATAAGAACAACTAACACTCCTTAGCACACGTTGAAAATGATTGAAGTTACTTAATTAAGCAGTGTACACAGTCAATACAGATAAGTATAATAAACACGATTCTTTTCTCTTTCTTCTTGGTTGTTCTTTAATTTCGTAGATCTTCAAAACAGCTCCCAACAGCCAACACGTGTTTCGTCGCAAACAGGGAGGTTATCCCGCGACTTTCTCAAGGCTGTATGAGTAGAAACACATAAAAACCATTGTATTTACTTGGGAACACAATCCCAGTAACTTAAACACCCAAAATCCGTGAAGTTTCAGGAGAAAAACATCATGCACAAGGTAGGAATAAAGCAAAATTCACAAAGCAAAACATTCTTTAGTGTCACAGACAATACCAAAGCAAAAGGAAAATCGCAGTTGGTCTATGACCCAAAGCAGATGGAGAGACAAAGCCAAAATACCGTGAAAAACTCTGTGCTGCATATTTCTACAAAATGATGAATCCAATGCCGGTGACTATTTAGAAATGAGTTTGTGTTGCCAAGATTAAAACTGCCCAATCTAAAACCATAGGAAATATTCCAGCCAAACTAAACAACAGTGTGAGTGACGTGAAAGTGAGAAATAAAATGTGTCAACCCTAAAACCAGAGTGCATTTCAGCATCATAAATACCTATCTCTCCTGTGTGGAGTTCTCTGTAAATCAAGAGAAATACAAAGCACAAAAGGTGAGTCAATCATCCCACCAAAGCATCCATACTCCGTTTGAGTGTGCATTCAAACTGTACCTACTTAGTTTGTGGTGATACTTCCAACCCACAAAGGGTTTCTATCCAGGCGGCGTCAAAATCCAGTATCTCTATCAATATTCCAGGTCTTCAGTAAAATCAGTCTTCAGACCGCTGTAAAATTTAATGTATATACTGATGGAGCAGAGAAAATAAAAACTTTTAACCCCTAACAAATTTTATAAATAATTAATAAAATGTTCGTTTAAATGTATTAATCAACACTGTACGTGTGGGAAGGGTAATACGCAAATGTATGTGCTGAATAATCTATTAATGGATGTCCGTGTGTCTAATTATAACATAAAAATAAATGCGTACTAATTTAAAATAAATGCATGATTTTGTGCTTCATAGAAATAAACGTGTCGTTGCAAAAACAATAGTGATGGTAAGTAAGGAACAGCTTAAATGTTGCTTTCTGCTAGGTAATAACTAATTGGGGTACGTAGATGACGGGAGGGAAACGAAAAGGCTATTTTTCTCTATTTTAATTATGTTTTGTTTATTTCAAAATAGTGCTTCTAAAGTATAACCGAGTGGCGATATAAAATGGCTGCCAGTTGGTGATGTGCGCAAGCGCAGGGGAACACGTGACAAGGGAGAGAAGTCGGAGAAAAGCTAACCTCGTGATGTTGCTGAAAGGCTAGGATGCGAGAAATGGTCAAGGCTGATGTGACCTAATTGAACTGATAGTGTGCCGTGGTGATCAGCAGAGACCCGTGGGAAACCAGTTTAAGAGAAAGGACAATGCCTGCAGAGTTCTCGAATGTATCAAAAGAAGTTACAAATGTACTGATCGAAGCGGATGGAAACATGTCTTGAACTGTGAGAAAGGAAATGATCCAAGGACCATTGGATCCAAGAGAACTTGATTAAAAGAATGAATAAGATGACATGCATGGACCAATGAAAGAAAAGCGTGTTAGTAATGTTGCAACAATTAGTTAGCAAAGTTAGAATTAGGATATAAGAGGGCCTACTCTTAGTGGGAGGGGGTCAGTCGCAGTCACAGTCAGGAGCGGAGTTGGAGAGTCGTGTTGGTGGCTTCCAGTTCTGGGTGGTCCTGATCGATCCATTACTGAGCAGGAGATGCTGAAAGACTGTTAGATGAGACGGGTTGCAGGTAGCTGATGCTGATGAGCTGAAGTTGCTGTTGCTGTCTTAATTTTCCAGTTGAGTATGAGAATCAGGTTATTTCTAATTCTTAAACTTAGGTTAGAAATCATTAGGCTAAATTAGGAAGGTAGGCAGGTAATTAGGGTTTTGCTTCATGACAAAAATTTCCTTTCTGCAATAAATTGATTATGCTTAATAAATATTTGAATTAATAATGAATGAATAATTGAATAAAGGTTTAAAATTCTTTCTCATGCTTTTAAAATTATATAAAATTTAAGATTCTTTAAACCAAATGACTCAGTGGTTATTTTCCTAAATGATTGTGACATCAGTAATTGGTTATTGTGATTCAGCTGGTCTTAATCACTATGAACTAATTTTTTACATGAATGATTCATCGACAAAACAATGAGCAGGAATATCTTAAGAAATAACTAAAAGAAAGTGATAGGTTAAGGTAATAAGATATCCCGGCTCCTTCCAGCGGTACATAAATGGTGTTTTCCATTTAGTTCTCATGCTTCTCCTAGGAATACAGAATTTTGTAAAGGTGTAAAGGAAATCCAGGTGTGTGCGTGTGTGATAGGCGATGTTTATGGGCCCCATCGTCATGTGGATGTGAGAAAATATAGTTTGCCCCTGGATGACCTATAAGTGACCTAGGAGGAGAATAGTTTTTATTGTACGCGCTGCATCAGATTTCTTGGTAGCAGAGTTATGGTTTTCTATAGATTAGTTTAGTGATTATTGTTTATTGATTATTTTTGATGACTAACACTATATGTTGAGTCGCGTTATGTTATATGTGAGTTTTCACGCTTCTGGGATGTAGGAAGTGGAACACGTGTGGCAAGAGAAGTCACATGGAATTTGGTACATGGTCTGAATTCATTTTTGGTAATAACGCAAGTTGTGTTATGTTAGGGATTTTTTGTACGAAAAGTGTGTAACTGAAATAGCAAATCACGTTTTCTTGTGAAACTTTGGCCTTAATTCTCAGGAGCCTAGTCTCCACATGTGTCTTATCCCCAGAGAAACGAGTAAATTGTTTGCTTGAAAGAAGGGTAAGGTAGAGGGAAGTGCTACTTTATCGGCGAGAGTAAATAATTCTGTGGTAGGGTAGAGGTAAGCGCTGCCTACTGGAAATACAGGATTCTTGTGTAAAAGGACAAAGCTGTCACTTTTGTTTAGCGAATCAGACTATGGAATTGTTTTAATTGTTGTAACTAACGGAGAAAACAGTGAAAAGAAAATTGCCGATAAATTTTGTAAAGGAGGGGTAAAAGAGCAGGAGTGACGTAGAACAGTGCCGCGCTAGGATTGGATAGTGCGCTAGTCACGTGAACACAGAGTCAGGAGTGACGTAGAAAAGTGCCGCGCTAGAATTGGCTCGTTCGCGGACGAGGGAAATTGTTCTGATTGATACGTTAGTGTGAGTCGCGCTGTATTTGGTTGAAGTTTCGTACACAGAACAGCGTTAGCGTAAAGAGAAAAACAAATAGAAAACATGCCGTATTACGAGTATGAAAGGGAGAGAACGTCATGGACGACAAAATTAAAGAATTTCTTTAAGAAAGACAAAAAGGTCGTGACTAGAGAGGGACAAGTAATTCCTCCGCCGAAATCAGCAGCTTCACATATGATGCTGAAATATGGATATCATACGTGCATATGGTTGGAAAATTGGGCAAAGTATACGAAGAATGATGGTGCTTTAGCTTTCCCTGAGAATGGTTCGTTTAGTGTAGCAGTTTTGCGAAATTTGCGAGAAAAGATGACAAATCTAGAACCTAGACCTAGACCGACACAGTTTGAAGCGTTGACGGAATGGGAGGATGAGATGTATGAGCGAGAGAGATTCAGAGGTTTAAGAGATCATGAGTTTATGCCTGGAAGGATGTGGGGAATAAATCATGAAGATAGAATAAAACGATGGAGATGTGCTAACATGACAGGAGGTTTGTTTCCAGCTTTTACAGTTGAGGAAGGGACTAAGAAAAAACGGACTGAGAAAAAGAAACATATGGAGAGGGAGAAATATATGCATGAGAGCGAAACAGATGATGAATTGCTGGAAGATATTTTAAATAGAAATCCACCTCCGTATCAGCAGAGTTCTACAGTGGTGACACCAAATGCACCGCTAATAGAGACTATGCGAAATAAAAGTCCGGAAAAAGAATTGAAATAAATAGGTCACAAGAACAAATGAGAACTTCACAAAATGAAGGAATAGAAAGCGACAATGCAAGCAAATTAGCAAGGACAACCAAAGAACTAACTGAAAAGATTAGAGAATTAACGAAAAATATGGAAGCAGTTACTGTGCCTGTAACAATAGGTCCAGTAATACCAGTTTTTGAGAATCAGAAAATTGATGAAAGATCTTTGGTGATTCCCATGAGTTCACAATTTCAGAGAGAAAAAGAAAGAATGGAACAAAGTGCAAGTACAAGTAATTTGGCTAGTACCTACAGACCAAGTCCACCTACAAATTTGACTGTGAATGAGTGCAATGGTAGGAAAATGCATATGGTAACAGAATCTGCAACAGAGACTCCTGAAAAGAGTGGTAATTGGATAGAACTAAATAATACACCCATAGGTCCGACACCTGATGAGTTAAATGAGTGGATGAAGGCATTTAAAATAAAAGAACCAGAAGAAAAACCATTAGATGTAATTAGGTTAAAAATTGACATGGAAGAATTAATTCTAGGAACGATTGGTACAGAAAAGATAAAAAATTACCAGGATGATGAAATCATGTTTCTGTGCAAAAGTATTACATGGAGGGCAAAGAATTTACATGACAAACTAGAAGAAGTAGCCAGTGAAATTGGAATAGACTTTGCGAAAGTGAAAACATTGCAGAAACCATATAGAGTAGATTTTTGTGAAAAAGATATTGAAAATTTGAACACGGCAGGAAGGCTGACACAGATAAAAGAGTTAATTGTATTGTTGAGAAAATGGGGTGATGTGGACAGATGGAAGGTTAGATGGACGAAAAAGAATGAGAAAACTGCAGACAAAGGTTCATTGGCTTTTATGATAACTGAAAAAGAACCTGTTGCTAAAGAATACCCTATGAGAGAAACTCCAGGTGGTAGTTATGTGCATGTTCCCTGGACTAGGCAGGATATACTGTCATTTACCAATGACTTTCCAAAACTAAGAGAGAAACCAGTTGAATGGTACCGACAAGTAGAGAGATTTGTAAAGGTTTCAAAAGTGTTGTGGATAGATTTAGATGGATTATTTGACATAGTGGTACCAACTGATTTGTGGTCAGAATGTAAGATTACAGTTG
This sequence comes from Calotriton arnoldi, assembly GCA_963921515.1. NCBI lineage: Eukaryota > Metazoa > Chordata > Amphibia > Caudata > Salamandridae > Calotriton > Calotriton arnoldi. The sequence continues at coordinate 1,566,239 of CAWUFW010003993.1, read as the reverse complement.
ACTGGCCAACTACAGAATATCCAAGAGATCCTAAGACAGGAGCTCCAGGTCCTGATGTGATGAAGAAGTATGATAAGGTGATTACCTTTTTGAAGAATAAGATTCCTCCTAAAGAGACAGATTGGGTAAAAATCGATCGAACTACACAAGAAAGTAAGGAGTCTGTACACGCCTATTATGAAAGGTTGTTGTTGGTTTTCAAGCAGTATAGTGGATATGAGGAATTAAGTGAAAAAGATATGAGTCATATTGTGTACAGATTTGTGTTTGGATTAAAACCAGAGATTAGTGAAATGATTAAACAGCATATGATTAATTGGCAGAATGGCACAGTCGATGATGTGCTGAGGTATGCTAAGTATTGCAGTGATGATATTGAGAGTAGACAGCGTAAATTGAAAGAGAAGGCAATGTGGGCACAGGTGAAGGTGGCAGAAAAACAAGAAGCTCAATTGGACAATAATAATGGGAATGAAACAGGACAGAATAAAATGCGACCTAACATAGGTAAAGGGAAAGGTCAAGTGAGTCTAGAAGAAGCAAAGAAAAAATGGCCCTGTCATAATTGCGGAAAATTAGGGCATTGGAGAAACGAGTGTAAGTTCCCACCTAAACCTAATCCGGAAAATCAATCATTAACTCCACAGGTGCAGAATGAGGTAGTTGTTCAACAAAGTCAGGTGCCGCAACCACCACTTCCCAACACTGTTAACCAGCAAAGATACAGTACAGAAACAGGATTCTACGGAGGAGAGCAGGTAACACAGTTGCCGCGAGCAGCTAACATTTCTCAGTATTGGTTGCGTCAGAGTGAGGATGACCCGGATGAAAGATTCTGACGGTGCCCAGGAGAGGGAAAGAGTGCGTACTTGGCGCAACTCTAGAGGTAGATCAGTCTGGTCCCTTTGTGGATGGAGAAGTGAATGGTGCAAATGTAACATTCCTTGTCGATACTGGAGCTACCCGTTCTACTGTTAGATCAGTGGAAATTCCAAACCTTCCTCTCTCAGGTGAATACATCCAAGTGGTAGGAGTAGCCAATCAGCAGATTAAAACACCACTTACTGAATTAGTGGAAGTAAAAATTGGTTCTTTTAGCAAAATACATACATTTGTAGTGTACGATTGTAGTCCTGTAAATCTTTTAGGTCGTGACCTCTTGTGCAAGATGAATTGCACAATTTATTGTACGCCAGATGGAATTGGATTTCAGACCTCAGATGAAGATGTCTTGTATAAAGTAACTTTGATGAATCAGGAACCTGAAATGAATGGTTTGTTTCCTGCATTTGATGGAGAAAAACTTCCAGAAGAACTAAAAATTGCAGTGAAAGAAAGTGTGTGGGATTTTACAGGAGAAGATATTGGATTAATGAAAGAAGTTGATCCCGTAAAAGTAACAGTAAAAGAAGGAACAAATTACCCGAATACGCCACAGTACAAATTAACTCCAGAAATAATTGAAGGAATAACTCCTGTAATAAATAAAATGATTGAACAGGGAATTCTAAAAGAAATAATGAGCAGTCCATGTAATTCACCTATTATGGGACTGAAAAAGCCAAACGGAACATATAGAATAGTACAGGATTTGAGAAAGATCAACAAAATCGTTGTGCCCTGTTGTCCAATAGTGCCAAACCCTGCAGTAATTCTATATCAAATTCCACACGAAGCTGAGTGGTACACTGTGATAGATTTGTGTCACGCATTTTCTCTATTCCTTTGCATCCAGATAGCCAGCCATTATTTGCGTTCCGGTTCGGAGAGCGTATTTTGGCATGGTGCCGAATTCCTCAGGGGTATACAGAAAGCCCCTCAATCTTTAATTAGATTTTAAAGAAATCTCTGGAAGATTTGAAAATGCCAGAAAAGTCAGTGATGGTGCAGTATATCGATGACCTATTGGTGGCATCGAAAACAAAAGAAGCATGTGTAAGTGATACAATTGCTTTACTGAACCATCTAGAGAAAAGAGGACATAAAGTGTCCCCTTCAAAATTGCAATTTTGGCAAAAGAAGTTCAATATTTAGGGCATAAAATTGAGAAAGGAGTGCGAAAGATAGCGACAGAAAGAGTAAGAATGATTCAAGGAATGAGAGCACCAATGACGCAAAGAGAGGTAAGAATGTTTCTGGGAATGGTTGGATATTGCCGACAATGGATAAGTGGTTTCTCTTTGATTGCAAAACCATTACAAAAGTTGACCAAGAAAGATGTAAAAGACCCTTTTGAGTTAAACAATGAAGAAATGAAATCTTTCAAAGAATTGAAAAAGAAATTGTGTGAGGCACCTGCATTAGGCATGCCTGATTATGAGAAGGATTTTGAGTTGTACTGCAGTGAAAGAGATGGATGTGCGTTTTCAGTACTGGTACAAAAACATGGAACAATGAAAAGACCAATTGCTTATTTTTCAGCTGTTTTAGATCCTATAGCAAAAGCATTGCCCGGATGTCTGAAAGCAGTTGCTGCTACTTGTGTAAGTCTGGAACAAAGTGAAGGTATAGTGATGGGGTATCCACTGAGAGTATATGTTCCCCATTCAGTAGAAATTCTTTTGACAAGAACAAAAACACAGTACATGACACATAGTCGGCTGACTAAGTACGAAAAAGTCATCTTGAGTGCTGAAAATGTGACCATAGATAGATGCATGAATGTGAATCCTTCAACATCATTGCCAGATGAGGAGAGTATAATTGAACAAGACGAAGTAGATCATGATTGTCTGAACGTGCTGGAATATTGCACGAAACCAAGAGCTGACATAAAAGATGAACCGTTAAAGGAATCTGATTATGTCATGTTTGTAGATGGTTCATGTTTGAGAACAAAAGAAGGAGTTTTAAGCGCAGCTTACGCAGTGTGCACAGTGGCAACTGTGATGGAAGCGTCTTGTCTGAAAGGAATAAGGTCTGCACAAGTTGCGGAACTGATTGCTTTGATTCAAGCATGTAAATTAGGAAGAAATGTACGAGTCACGATTGTGACCGATAGCCAATATGGTTTCGGCATCGTACACGATTTTGGTCAGATTTGGTCACAAAGAGGTTTCTTGACATCTGCAGGAACACCTATCAGAAATGGAGATTTTGTTAAAAAGCTGCTTGAGGCGATACAGTTGCCTAAACAAATAGCTGTAGTGAAGTGCAAGGCGCATAAGAAAAACGAAGATTACATAGCCGTCGGCAATAATTATGCCGATGAGATTGCCAAATATTGTGCAGAGAACATGGTGTCCATGAACAAAAATAGAGAAAGGGAGCATATCTCTTCTCCTTTGCTTTTTACTAATACTGTCGAGACATGGGATGAAGTAAGACAGTTACAAGAAACTGCAAGTGATGAGGAAAAAGATTACTGGATAAAAGCAGGATGTAGAAGACAGGAAAATAATGGTGTGTGGGTATACAGAGACGAAAGACCAGTTATGCCTGATAGCATGATTGCAGACATGGCACGGATGTACCATGGACAAGCTCATATTGGGAGAGATGCAATGATCAGACTTTTTAGACAAACCTGGTATAACCCAAAATTCAGAGCCATAGCTGAAAGTCTTTGTCAAAGATGTCTTATTTGTCAGCAGTTTAACCCAGGAAGAAAGACAGTAGTGAGTTTAGGAACAATAGGACGAGAAGGAGGTCCATTTACTAGAATGCAGTTAGACTTTATAGAAATGCCCCCTAGTAACAGACTAAAATATGTTCTAGTGGTCGTCTGTTTGTTTTCTCGTTGGGTGGAGGCATACCCCACTAGAAGGAATGATGGAACAACAGTGGCAAAACTTATGCTACGAGAGTTCATTCCAAGGTATGGTTTTCCAGTCACGGTTGAGACAGATAGAGGAACACATTTTCAAAATGAGTTGATCCAATTGATTTGCGAAGCATTGAGTATTAAACAAAAACTACATTGTGCTTACAGACCAGAGGCTTCTGGGGTAGTGGAGCAAATTAATGGAACAATTAAGAACAGATTAGGAAAAATGAGTCAAGTTACAGGACTCAAATGGCCAGATGCACTGCCTCTTGTTCTGATGACCATCAGAAGCATCCCTGAAAAGAAAACTGGACTTAGTCCTCATGAGATGATCATGGGACGAGCAATGAGACAAGCACAAGTACCTGTCAACAAGTTATTGACTATAACTGATGATCTAGTACTGGATTATTGCAAGGGACTGGCTGATGTGGTGCGTTCTGTGTTTCATCAGGTTGGACCGGATGCGACCACTCTTGAAAGAAAACCAGCCCACGACTTGAATCCAGGAGACTGGGTCCGTATAAAAATCCACAGGAGAAGAAACTGTCTAGTTCCTCGCTGGGACGAACCACGACAGGTAATCCTAGTGACAACGACTGCAGTCAAGTGTGCAGGAGTGAAGAACTGGGTCCATGCCAGCCACACAATCAGAGTTCAAGAACCTACTGATCGACATGTGAGTCGACGTCTGGAAGTGTGGGATAAAAGTTTAACGGCTGGGACAACAAGGATAAGAGAAAGGGTGCCAGAACTTGAAGATCGACCTGAAAGTCGACATCTGGAAACCCCAACTGCAAACACCTCTAGAGAAGAAGAGGAAGAAGAGGAAGAAAGAAATTCAGAAGTTCCAGAACTTGAAGATCGACCTGTAAGTCGACATCTGGAAACATCTGACACAAGTTCAGGATCTGATGATTCAATTGCAAACTGTGAAGAATTCCGAAGGAGAACTTGGGGTTATAAACCAATTCAAGAAGAAAATGAGCAGGAAAATGATCTAGATGAACAACCAAGTACAAGTTATGGTGGAAATCCTTCAGAAATAATATTAATAGATGAAGTAGGGAAAGAAGTACACAAAAAGTTAGAGAATCGAGAAGAACCCCGAGGAGCAATAGGGACAGATAGAGAAACAGGAGAGCAGGGAAATTTAGAAGCAGAAAGGGAGGAAAACACCAAATCGGAAGAACACTGAGGAGGGACAGTAATAAGGGAAAACAAGAAGGAGAAGACAGATCCACCAGTAGGAGATGACGAGATCATAAGTTTCAAAATAAGAGACAATAGTGAAACAGTTGAAACAGAAACTGAAGAGAGTGGAGAAGAGGAGAAGGCAAAAACTGAATCAAGAAAAAGAAATTGGAAATCAGAAAGAGAAGAAAAAGAAGGTGAAGCCAAAAGGCCAAGAAAAGGAGATAATTGGCCCAACAACTATATAAGAAAATTGAGATATAGAATAATAAGAGCTGGAGACGAGAGTGCTGAACAAGTGAATGAAATAACAAGTCAAAAGGGACAAGAAAAACCAAGTGGAAAACGATTACAAAAGTCCAAAAGAACGAAGAAGGTGAATGCAAAGTATAAGTCATCTGAGTGGCTGTATATCGCACTGACGGATTACAAAGAAGAAGAAAACACTCACGAGAACCAGAGACTAAGAAGTCGAATGGGAAAAGGTGAGATGCAACAAACCTGAAGTGAAGACTTATAGTGCTTCTGCCGGACATGACAATTTTACTGGATGTGACAAATCACCGGATTTGACAACGAAAGAATTCTGGAAAGAATTAAAAGAAAGTACCAAGCAAAGACTTTTTTAAAGCAGAGTGGCATCTAAGTCATTTCTGAGGTGTAGTGACACAATTTTCTGAAACTTAACAAATAAATAAAAGAAAAATGGAAAATACTAGGGATAGAAGAGATAAATGTGAGTTTATAAAAAGATGGTGTAAAATGTGCTGCTTTTGTACAGGGTTATTAATGACAGTATGGATAGTTTTAGCAATCACAATTCCTATTAGTTTAGCTGTAATAGAAGCAAAGAATGATACTAAACCAGAAAAAGAAACTAATATTAAAGAACCAGTTATTTTAAGAAGTAGTGCGGAGTTACATAAGGATAAGTCAGTAACAGACTTTTCTAAAAATGTTTTTACAAAATTGTTGTACGAATATGTAGAGACAATGGATGTGAGAGATTGTTATGTTTGTATGCAGTTGCCTGCATCAGTGTCAGAAGGTGTGACTTATCATCACCTACCTCTAACCTATGGAATAACCTGTAGTGTAATAGCAAGTTTATTTTATAAAACAGGTAGATTAGAATCTTACTACACTGATATAGATAAGATTTTTGCAAACATTCCAGTAGTACCAGAACTAAACAAAGTAAAACCAGCAAAGGTTTTAGGAGAATTCTTTCTAGAACATAGAAAATTAACCCTAGAAGAAATAGTTAGTAACAACCTTACCTGTGAGTTAAAGAAAGAAGAAAAGGTATTTTTAGAAATGGTTGAAGAAAGAAGAATGAAATTTCAAAAAGAAGCAATAAAAGAGGGAGGAACACATCTATGGACGTTTGAAGAAGGAAATCATGAAGGGAAAAAGATAAATGCAGCAATGACATTAGATTGGCCGCAAACAGGAAAGTTGTGTATTAGGAGAAATAAGACAGTCTATGACAATTACTTTGTAGGTTCCAGTATCTGCCATGACATTTATCAAATTCTGGGAGGTTGGGGATTCAAAGGTGGAAAAGATCCAATATTTCCAGGTATCTATTATATTTGTGGGAATAGAGCTTATTACAGGTTACCGGACCATTGGTATGGAACTTGCTATGTAGGCCTGGTCTTTCCAAAAATCTTTCATATGGACAGAGAAGAAAAAGGAACGTACAAGATGATTAATAGCTTTACACGTAGAAAGAGGGAAAGTTTTTCAGAAATTGTAGGTGATATTTTTGGAGCATTAATACCAGCAGTGGGAATATCTTTGAATGCATTTAAAATTGGAAATTATCCACAGTAGTAGATCGTTTGTCTACAGATACTGCGGGAGGGTTCTTAATGGTAAATACCGAAATTGTTGCCATGAGAGCTATGGTGATGCAAAATCGGCTTGCCCTTGATATTCTTTTGGCAAAGGAGGGTGGAGTCTGTGGAATGTTGAAAGTCCAACATTGTTGCACTTACATTCCTGATAAAAGTGAAAATATACAGAAGTATATTACAAATATTACAAATTTGCACAAAGAACTAGTTCCACTGGAGGTTGAAAGTGTCTTGGGAAAACTTGGTAGAGGGTTTTCTTCAGTAGCAAATTGGTTGACCAGAATGAGTAGACTAATGATAGGGAAAGTTATAATAATAGCAACTGTAGTAATATTGTTATCCATGGTGTTGAAAATAGTAATAACGTGTATAAAAAGAAAAGTGAGACAAAATAAGATAAAAAGAAATAACAGAATAATGAAAGAGAGAGAGAGAGAGAAATGGGTGAAATAGAGTTAGAGAAAATGAAAGAAAACATGTATAAGGAGACAAGAAGACAAGATGAAGGAGAAACAGATGTGTAACTAACAAAAAGCAAAGGATGAAAGACATATACTGCCTGAAAAAGAAGTGTAACTTGGGTTTTATGTGGTGATTTAAAAATCACCAAAGGGGGAGTTGATGGAGCAGAGAAAATAATTTTTTTAACCCCTAACAAATTTTATAAATAATTAATAAAATGTTCGTTTAAATGTATTAATCAACACTGTACGTGTGGGAAGGGTAATACGCAAATGTATGTGCTGAATAATCTTTTAATGGATGTCCGTGTGTCTAATTATAACATAAAAATAAATGCGTACTAATTTAAAATAAATGCATGATTTTGTGCTTCATAGAAATAAACGTGTCGTTGCAAAAACAATAGTGATGGTAAGTAAGGAACAGCTTAAATGTTGCTTTCTGCTAGGTAATAACTAATTGGGGTACGTAGATGACGGGAGGGAAACGAAAAGGCTATTTTTCTCTATTTTAATTATGTTTGTTTATTTCAAAATAGTGCTTCTAAAGTATAACCGAGTGGCGATATAAAATGGCTGCCAGTTGGTGATGTGCGCAAGCGCAGGGGAACACATGACAAGGGAGAGAAGTCGGAGAAAAGCTAACCTCGTGATGTTGCTGAAAGGCTAGGATGCGAGAAATGGTCAAGGCTGATGTGACCTAATTGAACTGATAGTGTGCCGTGGTGATCAGCAGAGACCCGTGGGAAACCAGTTTAAGAGAAAGGACAATGCCTGCAGAGTTCTCGAATGTATCGAAAGAAGTTACAAATGTACTGATCGAAGCGGATGGAAACATGTCTTGAACTGTGAGAAAGGAAATGATCCAAGGACCATTGGATCCAAGAGAACTTGATTAAAAGAATGAATAAGATGGCATGCATGGACCAATGAAAGAAAAGCGTGTTAGTAATGTTGCAACAATTAGTTAGCAAAGTTAGAATTAGGCTATAAGAGGGCCTACTCTTAGTGGGAGGGGGTCAGTCGCAGTCACAGTCAGGAGCGGAGTTGGAGAGTCGTGTTGGTGTTGGTGGCTTCCAGTGCTGGGTGGTCCTGATCGATCCATTACTGAGCAGGAGATGCTGAAAGACTGTTAGATGAGACGGGTTGCAGGTAGCTGATGCTGACGAGCTGAAGTTGCTGTTGCTGTCTTAATTTTCCAGTTGAGTATGAGAATCAAGTTATTTCTAATTCTTAAACTTAGGTTAGAAATCATTAGGCTAAATTAGGAAGGTAGGCAGGTAATTAGGGTTTTGCTTCATGACAAAAATTTCCTTTCTGCAATAAATTGATTATGCTTAATAAATATTTGAATTAATAGTGAATGAATAATTGAATAAAGGTTTAAAATTCTTTCTCATGCTTTTAAAATTATATAAAATTTAAGATTCTTTAAACCAAATGACTCAGTGGTTATTTTCCTAAATGATTGTGACATCAGTAATTGGTTATTGTGATTCAGCTGGTCTTAATCACTATGAACTAATTTTTTACATGAATGATTCATCGACAAAACAATGAGCAGGAATATCTTAAGAAATAACTAAAAGAAAGTGATAGGTTAAGGTAATAAGATATCCCGGCTCCTTCCAGCGGTACATAAATGGTGTTTTCCATTTAGTTCTCATGCTTCTCCTAGGAATACAGAATTTCGTAAAGGTGTAAAGGAAATCCAGGTGTGTGCGTGTGTGATAGGCGAAGTTTATGGGCCCCATCGTCATGTGGATGTGAGAAAATATAGTTTGCCCCTGGATGACCTATAAGTGACCTAGGAGGAGAATAGTTTTTATTGTACGCGCTGCATCAATACAATCTGAGTCACTATTGACAGGTCTCACCGTTATCTAACAAGCAGCGTGGTCATCAAATTACTGGTTAGCACTCTCATTAAAGCCAACTCATCACTATGTCTGGTGCACATATTAACCTCACTCTCATCATAATATCAATACGTTATCGTCGCAACTACCCAGCGTGCGGTGACGTGAATATATCATTAGCTTCAGCCCAAGTAAACGCAACGATGCCATTAATACTGTTTCCACATAGAACAAACTTAGTACCTGCATGCATATTTTTGACATTGCTTGTCATTCGTGCTAAAGCTTCAGTAAAAATGAAGATAAAATACATCTCCGCTACCCCTATTCAGGACTCTGAGCCGCCGTAATGAGCAGGGGTGGGTGAAACGCATCTCCCGCCCTACGATAACGCGAGAGACCGGGAATGCCGCTCTCATATATTTAAGTAATGGCGCACTCGATTTGTGAAAAACAGGGCGTTACCGGCCCGGTCTTCGTATATCCCTTTCACATGACTACTTAACCACACGCTCATTGTCCCTTACCAGTGTTCTGATTCCTTTTCACATCAAAAGACGCCGCCAAATCGCTGTGTAGGCAGTACGCTAACACCAAGCACTATCTACACCGGTCGTTTAAATACAGGAAATGCATCTATCCAGACGTTCTTCATTCAGCCAATCACGTCCCCACAGCAATGTGCAGACACTGTGGATGGAGTAACAACTAGCGCTCTCAACGGCAGCCATCTTGAAATGTAGAGGACACAACCGAATTCATATATAATGACCATGAAAACAACACATGTCTGTGACGTTAAGGTTCTATAAGGAAGCTTGCAAGTCTCAGTAACTCCTGTGATTTCTAGATGTCTGAATATCATTATTGGTGCTAATTAGAATAAAAACAAATATCATTTAAAAGATGAGTATGTCATAATCAAGTGTAATTCCACGAGTGAGTGCACTTAATGTGGGCTATACTGCATTTCTCTCCATCCATTTAGGTCAGTACAGTATAAACTTTTAAAATTTAAAATTAGATATTTCCAAAAGGGGATTCACCATAAAAAAGAAATTCAAAAGCATGACATACTCATCTTTTAAATGATATTTGATTTTATTCTAATTAGCACCAATAATGATATTCAGACATCTAGAAATCACAGGAGTTACTGAAACTTGCGAACCTTCCTGATAGAACCTTAACGTCACAGACATGTGTTGTTTTCATGGTCATTATATATGAATTCCGGTTGTGTCCTCTACATTTCAAGATGGCTGCCGTTGAGAGCGCTAGTTGTTAGTCCATCCACAGTGTCTGCACATTGCTGTGGGGACGTGATTGGCTGAATGAAGAACGTCTGGATAGATGCATTTCCTGTATTTAAACGACCGGTGTAGATAGTGCTTGGTGTTAGCATACTCGGCTACACAGCGATTTTGCGGCATCTTTTGATGTGAAAAGGAATCAGAACACTGGTAATGGACAACGAGCGTGTGGTTAAGTAGTCATGTGAAAGGGATATACGAGGACCGGGCCGGTAACGCCCTGTTTTTCACAAATCGAGTGCGCCATTACTTAAATATATGAGAGCGGCATTCCCGGTCTCTCGCGTTATCGTAGGGAGGGAGATGCGTTTCACCCAACCCTGCTCATTACGGCGGCTCAGAGTCCTGAATAGGGGTAGCGGAAATGTATTTTATCTTCATTTTTACTGAAGCTTTAGCACGAATGACAAGCAATGTCGAAAATATGCATGCAGGTACTAAGTTTGTTCTGTGTGGAAACAGTATTAATGGCATCGTTGCGTTTACTTGGGCTGAAGCTAATGATATATTCACGTCACCGCACGCTGGGTAGTTGCGACGATAACGTATTGATATTATGATGAGAGTGAGGTTAATATGTGCACCAGACATAGTGATGAGTTGGCTTTAATGAGAGTGCTAACCAGTAATTTGATAACCACGCTGCTTGCTAGATAACGGTGAGACCTGTCAATAGTGACTCAGATTGTATATACATGAAATTTTACAGCGGTCTGAAGACTGATTTTACTGAAGACCTGGAATATTGATAGAGATACTGGATTTTGACGCCGCCTGGCAGAAACCCTTTGTGGGTTGGAAGTATCACCACAAACTGAGTAGGTACAGTTTGAATGCACACTCAAACGGAGTATGGATGCTTTGGTGGGATGATTGACTCACCTTTTGTGCTTTGTATTTCTCTTGATTTACAGAGAACTCCACACAGGAGAGATAGGTATTTATGACGCTGAAATGCACTCTGGTTTTAGGGTTGACACATTTTATTTCTCACTTTCGCGTCACTCACACTGTTGTTTAGTTTGGCTGGAATATTTCCTATGGTTTTAGATTGGGCCGTTTTAATCTTGGCAACACAAACTCATTTCTAAATAGTCACCGGCATTGGATTCATCATTTTGTAGAAATATGCAGCACAGAGTTTTTCACAGTATTTTGGCTTTCTCTCTCCATCTGCTTTGGGTCATAGACCAACTGCGATTTTCCATTTGCTTTGGTATTGTCTGTGACACTAAAGAATTTTTTGCTTTGTGAATTTTGCTTTATTCCTACCTTGTGCATGATGTTTTTCTCCTGAAACTTCACGGATTTTGGGTGTTTAAGTTACTGGGATTGTGTTCCCAAGTAAATACAATGGTTTTTATGTGTTTGTACTCATACAGCCTTGAGAACGTCGCGGGATAACCTCCCTGTTTGCGACGAAACACGTGTTGTCTGTTGGGAGCTGTTTTGAAGATCTACGAAATTAAAGAACAACCAAGAAGAAAGAGAAAAGAATCGTGTTTATTATACTTATCTGTATTGACTGTGTACACTGCTTAATTAAGTAACTTCAATCATTTTCAACGTGTGCTAAGGAGTGTTAGTTGTTCTTATAGGCTTAGGCCTGCCCTGGGGAGGTTGGTGGTTCTCCTCACCTTTTAGCACCGTTACATGAACGTGGCATATCCTGATACTTTGTGTGATTCTTCTTAGTGGCGCCGTTTTACCTAAACCTAATACCACTGTCCGGGGTTTCGATTATTACGCCTAGGTGGCTGCCCAGAAGGCACAATGACTACATTTTCAAATGATAAACTGATTAGAGATAGAGAGGCAGAGGACCTTTTTAATAATATTGATGGTCATAGGACTACTACCTCACTTGCACAAGGTGGTCAATCCTCCAGACAGGAAGCTCTGAGGGAAAAATGTATCAGGCTAGAGATGCTCAGAAAAAGCGAGATGTCAAGGTGGTGGGACGCTGCTACCCTGAAACAATACATAAGCGTAAAACGGATCCCTAGGGGCTTGAGATCCCATTTTATTCCAACCTATGAGGATCTCGAAGCTGATTTACTAGCAGATTGGGAGAAGGAACTCACCAGCAACTCGAACAGGCTTATGGGGATTCTAAAAGAAAATTGTGAAAGGAAGGTTGTACAGATACAAAAAAACATAGAACAGTTAGAATCTGAAATGAAGGACTTGAATTTACCGGAGGTCACCGAGAAAAATTACCTGATCTTGAATGATATCATACAACGCCATGTATCTGATATAAAACAACGCAAGACCAGAAAGTTAAAGAGGGACGAACGTGATTATTCCAGTGGGAGGATTTTCACGTTCGCCAGGAAATATGATCATCTAGTCCCCAAAGAGAACCAACAGGGCACTGGTGATGGCAAATCAATCAGTTCAAGCTCTGCATCTTTAGATACAGTTCATACCAGTGGTAGCGAGTCTGACAGAGGTGAAGGAATTATTAATACCCCTAATAATGAGAGCAGTTTTTTATTAGAGGTCAGGAGAATCAAGTGAGGGAACAGGGAGAATCAGCGACCTGTACAGGTAGAAAAACAAGGAGGGGAAAGAGAGGGGCGCAGGTAGAAGAGCGTCAAGGAGTAAGGACCAGGTCTTGCAACCTAAAGAAATGAACAGTGTGACTGTCGTGAATTTAACTAATGATTGCCTTTCCAAAGATGTTTTGTCTGTACTTACTAAGGGTATGAGCTTTTGCCCAAACAGTATTGGAGATGTTTGTGATGTTAAAATTGATCTTTTCAAATTTATAAGGCGTTTAAAATTGAAGAAACATTTTGAGTTGACAAATTCTGGCAATAAAAACATGCAACAGAATCTTGGGTTGTTGATATCCAATGAACAGTCTATACAGGATGTATTAGATACAGACTACTGATTTCTTTAACGGATTGTGAGGACGAGGTCATCACATCTGACATGATTATGAGAGATTTGAATATTACAACAGATTATAGCATAACCAGTAATCTCAGAGAGAAATCCAAATGGACTCCGACACTATTTTCGGGCAACAACATCGATTTGTTCCACAAACAAGTGATTGCTGACTTAGACAAACATGAGGACAGGAATACTGTGTCCAGGATGAAAAGGGACAATCTATCACACAATGAACGTATTGCACTAAAGGAATTAGGTAACAACAAGGACATAACGATCCGTGAGGCAGACAAAGGGGGCAATATGGTGATCATGCGCAGTTCAGATTATGATGAGGAGATACTCACACAACTCAGCGATGTGGACTGCTATGAGTTACTTCATGGCAATCCTATCTGGGCACTTACAGACCACATTAACAAACAACTGAGACGGTGGCACGGAGAGGGGCTACTTGACGACAATGAATTGACTTATTTAAGGGTTGACAGACCGAGATACCCGTGTATCTACACGCTACCTAAGGTACATAAGGCCCTTCCATTTCCTCCGGGTAGGCCCATCATTTCTGGTATTGGTGGGCCTACAGAGAGGATCTGGAATATGTTGACATTTTTCTGAAGCCAATGTTGACCAATCTGCCATCGTACATCCGAGACACAAAACATGTCTTGGGTACTTTGGCTGATCTCAACTGGGAAGACAATATGACTATGGTTACTTTAGATGTAACAGCACTGTACACCAGCATCAGGAGAGACATTGGTCTGGTGGCAGTTAGGAAGATGCTTAACAGTAGGTCAGCGAGCGCTTGGAGTCACACGGAGATGCTGATTGAGATGGTGGAACTAATATTGGACAACAATGTGTTCCTTTTCAAGGAAAAATGGTACAGGCAAAGACAGGGAGTGGCAATGGGCTCCAGGTTTTCTCCTTCGTATGCCAACCTGTTCATGGGTTGGTTCGAGGAGACGAGAATCTGGGGCTCATTGGGCTCTAAATGGAATGATTCCATACTATTTTGGGGCAGGTATATAGACGATTGCATCATGATTTGGACGGGTACGCAGACGAAGTTGACTGGGTTTTTTGAATATCTAAATGACAATGAACACAATATTCGGTTCACGTTTGAACAAAGCAGGAACAAGATCTCTTTCCTGGATGTAGAATTCTATGTGAAGGATAATCACATACAGAGTAGACTTTTCCGGAAATCAACAGCATGCAATTCCTTATTGCATGCTTCGAGTGCACATCCCTCTCACCAGATTCGCTCAATCCCTTATGGTGAACTTATCAGAGTGAGACGCAACTGTAGCGTTGACCCTGAGTTTGAAGAATGTAAAAAAGGAGTTTTGACTAGGTTCAAGGACAGGGGGTATAACAAGAATATACTGACAAAAGCAGAACAAAGAATTGACAAAATCAAACGGGAGGACACATTGAGGGAACGAACAGAACCCACTAGGACTGATGACAAAATAAGAATGATCACGGGGTATAATAACTGGTCAGGAGTGCTGAGACGGAGTCTAAACAAACACTGGCACTTACTTAAAGCTGACAGATCCCTTAAAGACTTCTTCACTGACAAACCCAACATCACATACAGACGGGGGGTATCTCTCAGGAATATACTGAGTCCCAGCTACCCAAAGGTAGAGGCAAGGGAAAATTGGATGAGTAGACACACATTGGGTTTCTTTGGCTGCGGACATTGTAACACATGCAAATGGGCATGTGTGAGGAAGACAGATTTTCCTGGACTAGGTGGTAGAAATTATAAAATCAGAACTAACATTAACTGCCTCACTAAATTTGTCGTCTACGCCTTAGAATGCAAATGTAAAAAAAGATACATTGGCAGTACAATCAGGACGCTACGGGAGAGGATTAACGAGCACATTAGAGCAGTTAAGCAGGGTGACAGCTGCCCACATGTCAATATGCTCTGCTCAAACCACAAACAGATGCTTTGAATTCTATGGAATCGACCATGTACCCAGACACCCAAGGGGTGGAAACAGGGAGCTGACCCTACGTAGGAGGGAGGCCCACTGGATACTGAAATTGCGCAGTGCAGAGCTTGGTTTGAACATCGACCAGGAGTTGCATTATTTCCTGGGTAGATGAGAAAACAAGAACTGCAAAGAATGGAACTTTGGATCACTTTAAAATGGGATATTATAGAGAGAATTGTGAAATTATCCTTGGCATGCAATAGTGGTAGACCTTCATCCTCAAGATACTACACGGTATATTGATATAGGAGTAACACTTTTCTTATTCACGGATTGAGCAATATGATCACTATTTAGTATTAGCTATATATAAGTTACATATTTCCTAGTATCTTAAAATGATCGTGACTTCTTATCGTTTACTTTTTGTATTAACCTTCCTAAACACATGTTGTTACATGCTTTTGAATTTCTTTTTTATGGTGAATCCCTTTTGGAAATATCTAATTTTAAATGTTAAAAGTTTATACTGTACTGACCTAAATGGATGGAGAGAAATGCAGTATAGCCCCACATTAAGTGCACTCACTCGTGGAATTACACTTGATTATGACATACTCATCTTTTAAATGATATTTGATTTTATTCTAATTAGCACCAATAATGATATTCAGACATCTAGAAATCACAGGAGTTACTGAAACTTGCGAAGCTTCCTTATAGAACCTTAACGTCACAGACATGTGTTGTTTTCATGGTCATTATATATGAATTCCGGTTGTGTCCTCTACATTTCAAGATGGCTGCCGTTGAGAGCGCTAGTTGTTAGTCCATCCACAGTGTCTGCACATTGTTGTGGGGATGTGATTGGCTGAATGAAGAACGTCTGGATAGATGCATTTCCTGTATTTAAACGACGGTGTAGATAGTGCTTGGTGTTAGCGTACTCGGCTACACAGCGATTTGGCGGTGTCTTTTGATGTGAAAAGGAATCAGAACACTGGTAAGGGACAACGAGCGTGTAGTTAAGTAGTCATGTGAAAGAGATATACGAGGACCGGGCCGGTAACGCCCTGTTTTTCACAAATCGAGTGCGCCATTAATTAAATATATGAGAGCGGCATTCCCGGTGTCTCGCGTTATCGTAGGGAGGGAGATGCGTTTCACCCACCCCTGCTCATTACGGCGGCTCAGAGTCCTGAATAGGGGTAGCGGAGATGTATTTTATCTTCATTTTTACTGAAGCTTTAGCACGAATGACAAGCAATGTCGAAAATATGCATGCAGGTACTAAGTTTGTTCTATGTGGAAACAGTATTAATGGCATCGTTGCGTTTACTTGGGCTGAAGCTAATGATATATTCACGTCACCGCACGCTGGGTAGTTGCGACGATAATGTATTGATATTATGATGAGAGTGAGGTTAATATGTGCACCAGACATAGTGATGAGTTGGCTTTAATGAGAGTGCTAACCAGTAATTTGATGACCACGCTGCTTGCTAGATAACGGTGAGACCTGTCAATAGTGACTCAGATTGTATATACATGAAATTTTACAGCGGTCTGAAGACTGATTTTACTGAAGACCTGGAATATTGATAGAAATACTGGATTTTGACGCCGCCTGGACAGAAACCCTTTGTGGGTTGGAAGTATCACCACAAACTAAGTAGGTACAGTTGGAATGCACACTCAAACGGAGTATGGATGCTTTGGTGGGATGATTGACTCACCTTTTGTGCTTTGTATTTCTCTTGATTTACAGAGAACTCCACACAGGAGAGATAGGTATTTATGACGCTGAAATGCACTCTGGTTTTAGGGTTGACACATTTTATTTCTCACTTTCACGTCACTCACACTGTTGTTTAGTTTGGCTGGAATATTTCCTACGGTTTTAGATTGGGCCGTTTTAATCTTGGCAACACAAACTCATTTCTAAATAGTCACCGGCATTGGATTCATCATTTTGTAGAAATATGCAGCACAGAGTTTTTCACGGTATTTTGGCTTTGTCTCTCCATCTGCTTTGGGTCATAGACCAACTGCGATTTTCCTTTTGCTTTGGTATTGTCTGTGACACTAAAGAATTTTTTGCTTTGTGAATTTTGCTTTATTCCTACCTTGTGCATGATGTTTTTCTCCTGAAACGTCACGGATTTTGGGTGTTTAAGTTACTGGGATTGTGTTCCCAAGTAAATACAATGGTTTTTATGTGTTTGTACTCATACAGCCTTGAGAAAGTCGCGGGATAACCTCCCTGTTTGCGACGAAACACGTGTTGGCTGTTGGGAGCTGTTTTGAAGATCTACGAAATTAAAGAACAACCAAGAAGAAAGAGAAAAGAATCGTGTTTATTATACTTATCTGTATTGACTGTGTACACTGCTTAATTAAGTAACTTCAATCATTTTCAACGTGTGCTAAGGAGTGTTAGTTGTTCTTATAGGCTTAGGCCTGCCCTGGGGAGGTTGGTGGTTCTCCTCACCTTTTAGCACCGTTACATGAACGTGACATATCCTGATACTTTGTGTGATTCTTCTTAGTGGCGCCGTTTTACCTAAACCTAATACCACTGTCCGGGGTTTCGATAATAACTATGGTAAATGAGTCTCCAGCGCCGAGCCTCGCTCAGCAATTAACACTATTAACAAAGTCAAAGAAAAGAGAAAACGACGGTGAAAATCTGGTGCCAGATACGGCACAGGGAACGCCCCACGGGTCACTAACAACGACAACAGAGATCTCGGACACTCCCTTATCTCAACATCAAACCAATAACAGAGAACACGTCTCAGAAGACTCTTGGGGTCTTTGTCGCCGTGAAAGTCCAAAGTCTAATAACTATAACCGGCCATTCCAGCAGCGCTCTTGTCCCTTCGGGTAAAATTATCCAGGAGAACACCCACCCAGCGCTCCACCAGCCGGGCAGCAAACAAACTCCAGTATTACTCTCTTTACCCCAGAGTACGACTCCAAAGGGATCTGTGACACCCTGAACAGAGGGAGCATTCTCCAACTACTGGCCACAATACCAACCTTAAGAGACATCAACACAACCGATCTTCTCTCCATAGAATTTTTAAAGGTAGACAGGGCCCAGGGTAGGGAATCCACCAAGGCCACCTGGGGATCAACGAACATTGCAAAGAAAGTCCTGAACGAATGGGAAATTTTTAAATCATGGGGCATACGAATCTCACAGTATCGCAACAATGGGTACCCTCTCCCACTACTTGCCAGCAAGCGGCAGGGAACCACTGGCAACAGAGAAAAAACATCCTCGGTGCTTAGGGGAGCTTTAGGCCGGTCACCCCAAAGGGAGCAGGCACTGGGCACCCAACTTGGCCACAATCACCATCATCCAACGCTTCCCGTAAACACTCAGATTCTCAGAACTATCAACATAACCGGACCGACGCAATGACAAAAACCCGCACACAACATACGGGAAAATTTTGACAAAACATCTCTGAGACTATGCTCATGGAACATCAATGGGCTGAACAGTAAGGTAGCTGATGCTGAATTCCTCGCCTACTTAAAAACCTTCGACATTGTCCTTTTGCAGGAAACATGGTCAGAGGATCCATATCAACTACAGGGGTACATTTGCTTCCATGCTCCGGCACTGAGAAAATCGAAATATGGTCACCTATCTGGGGGCCTAGCCACCTACATCGCCATAACAAAATTTGATATAGCACAAGAAATTCAATCTCCACTGCCATCAGTATACTCAGTCAAGATCCACCTAAACCTCAATGACCATAAAGACGAGGTGCTAGTGGTCAACACATATATAAATCAGAGACGGAAAAAACAAGAGTTAAAACAATTAATCGATCACCTGCTCACTATCTTTAGCTCTCAGAATACCACCAACCTCCTCCTCTCCGGGGATTTAAACCAGCAAATCCTAGGCACATGGTCAAACGACGACATACAGGTTCAGTCCTTCTAGTGGAATATACCAACCCAAAATAAAGGCAATTATGGCAGACCAACCAAGGTGGGGAAAGAGCTGCTAGAAGATCTGAAGCACATCAATCTAAGGGTTTTAAACGGAAGATTTACTGACGACTCCCCTCCGGTCGCTCCATTCTACTCGGAAACTGCAAATTCCATCATAGATTACACTTTAGTCTCCCTTTCACTCTTCCAATACGTATCAGGCTTTCGCTTAGGAGACAAAGGGGACAGTGATCACCGGCCCCAGGAAGTCTCAATTCAAGCATTCCCGCACAAACTGACGCTTAATCCAGTGGGCAGGCATCCATGCCACACAATAAACTTAAAGAGAATCAAGTCCTCTCTTGTATATTCCGGGGAGGTGCTCCTGTCTGCAAAAACACTGCTACGTGATCATACAAATTTCAGTGCCACCCCGATCAGTTCATGGGAAACCTTCACAGTTATACTTGCAAGTTCCTTTTCGACTATAGCCAGATATACCCCTTCAAGTGGCCCAACAGTTGAGGGGAGGGCCACGAGAGCACAGCGAACCGAACTAAAATTGCTCAAAAAACCGGTAAATAAAACTCTCAGAGCGCTGAGGCTTTACCCTGGGAACGAGGGCCTAAACCATCAACTCCGCCAAAGGAAAGCCCAAACCAAAAAACTCAAGTGGGACATCAAAAGGTCCAACGAAATTGCATCCTGGGCAAAACTCTACCATGACTCCCAAGCGACCAACAGCAGCCGTTTCTGGGCCACCGTCAACAAAATTTTACAACCGGCACAGGGAGGCCTTATATTGTATATCACAGAGAACTCATGGACAACTTTTCTAGAATGCCACTTCAATCAGCAAACATCTAGTCAACAAGCAATTCTGGATAACCAACTGATCCATCAAATGCAACCTGAAAGGAACCCAGAGGAAGAGGCAAAGGGAAACGAAGTGACAACAATTAAAAACCAAATCTCAAAAGGAAGGAGAGAAGGGGCCCCGGGGCCTAACGGGATTCCACCAGCTCTCTTTAAACAAGACCCTGAGTACTGGTCAGAAATATTGGCCCCCCTCTTTCACACCGTCAGACAGTCCGGTCTTCTACCCGCTTAATGGAAGGGATCCATAATTTCTCCAATTTTCAAGGCCGGCGACAAAACCTCACCAAACCCTCACCAAAAATCATCGTCTGATTGCACTATTTGACATAGAGGCAAAATATTTCGCCGGCACCTTACTCACAGAGCTCCAGGACTGGGCTAAAGAGAAGGAAATAATCCCCCTCACCAAACAGGGTTTTGCAAAGATACAGGAACATCAACCAACATACTAACTATGTTACTGCTTATTGACAAGGTGAAATTATCTAACCAGGGGATCCACTTTTGTTTCATCGACTTAATGGCAGCCTTCGACAATGTCAACCGAGCAAGGCTGTGGAGAAAGCTGGCCTCCTGGGGAATTCCTTCATCTCTTTTGAATCTTTTAATACACCTCCATTCCAATACATGGATACAGGTAAAACTAGGTAACGGCTCCCATCTTTCAAGTCGTATACCAACCAACAAAGGGCTCAAACAGGGATGCGTGCTTGCGCCAACGCTGTTTAACTTGTATACAGCGGATGTGACATCAGTCCTCGGCACCTGCAATGCGCATGCCCCACTGCTTGGAGGCACAGCTATCTCCAGTATCTCGTACGCCGATGATGTTGTCCTAATAAGCCACACTCAAGTCGGCTTGCAACGCTTGCTCAATAAAATGCATGAGTACGCCACGGAAAACCACTTAGAAGTGAACATCAATAATACAAAAACTTTGACAATAAACGGCAAACGACGGACCCACTCTTGGTACTTGGAAAAAACTCCAATCGCGAACACCCCTGCTTACAAATACCTAGGCGTAACCATCGATGAGGGCGGTCAGTTCACCAACCAACTTGAGGCTATCAGGAGGAAGGGGATGACAATAGCAATAACACTAAGGCAGTTAGAAACAAAGCTTACAGGTCCTATCTTCTCACCTCTCCTCCGGGTCACCCAAGCCAAAATCCTATCCTCCATCACCTATGGCAGTGAGGCACTGAGAGGCAGGGACGCAAAACTGTTGGACACCACCATGGCCAAGGCCTATAGGGTTATGTTTAGCCTTCCAACCTACGCCTCACCTGCACAGATACGTTTGGAGTTCGGCCTAACTAAACAACTCTTGGCAAGACAAGGTTCATACATAATGTGCTGGCACAAAATTAAGAACTCTCCACGGAACACGTTGAACCACCAGCTCTGGCAAGAATTCTCTAACATACCCAACTCACCGGGCAGAAAATATTTGGAGGACTCACTTGCTACTACCGGGCTAGTCGACCTATGGGAAACTCAAACTACCCACTTGCTCTTTAAGCAAGCAGTAAAAAAAGTAATCAAAAAAATCTCCCTTGTCGAAGACAAAGCCGCCTTTGCCCGCAGGCGACACGCCTGGATGACTCTGAGCGGTTACAAATCACTTGGGCCACAGTCATACTTCAATCTGGGGTACTCCAGGAAGACCAAAGAACAATTCTTAAAATACAGGCTTGGAATTCTACCAGCCATTCCGCACCTTCCACCTTGGCAGAGGGAGAAATGGGGAAACACATGCAGATTATGTGGGAACGGCACTGAAGACATGGAACATGTAATCTGCTCCTGTTCCGAACTAAAGGAGGAAAGGACAGGATTACTCAAAGCCCACTTTAATGAACGAGGGATTCGAACCCGAAGACAGGCTGTGGTTGCATGCTTTGACCCCAAGGACCCGCAGCTAAACGGGAAGCTAGTGAAATTCCTGTCACTAGTAGAATCAAAGCAAGGGAGCGCAGCGCTTCGCGCCAACCCAAGAACCACATAAGGTAGTTTTAATCCACATAATCGGGAACTTAGAGCACAGACCTTTGAACCCCTCCATAAGAAGCTGAACAAAGGCGCCTTTTCACCAGAGACTTTTAAGCTTTTAGAATTGCACTTCTCTTGTCTTATTACGTAAGAAGTCTTTTTTTACGTGTATTTTTGTAATGGTTTTAATTAATCAAAAACAATAAATTTTTACTCGACCGTACCTTAGCATGCACAGATGAAAGTGCTACATCTCAGGTGCTGTCACGATCTCACCCTGGAAAGATACCTCTCCAAGTGTGTTGTTACCTATTCTGTACATAGTTATATGACAAAGTACATGTTCCCAAACAACAGCTGCATCTGTGTGTTTTGTCTAGGTGCTGAGACCTGACCAGAACAAAATAACAAGGGGCATTGTTATTTGACTTTGTCTACTGTGTGCAGACTAAATCCCAGGAAAGAACTGAACGTGAAAACAACAGCAGGTTCTGTGTGAAAGTACAGTGGAGCACAAAGCAAAATACGTTTGTATAGTAATGTGCACAAAGCAGAGGGCAGACTTCAACGTGCTCATGCTAACATAGGGAAAACGACAATGGGCCTGCAGGGGACATATGACAAACACATCATGCGACTTAACATAATGTAAGATAACATAAGTACTTCAAAGTTGGAAATGCCCTTGAAAACTCATTTTCATAGACATTCATGATGTACTTAATTCAATATATTGTGTTCTCAATTTTGATAATCTCAGCTGTGTCCGCCACTTGGCCTTGATAAAGAACATTCTAGTGTCATGTCCTGGATTTCTGATCGTCTGAAAATGCAAGCAAACCATTAAAAACTTAGGACTGTTCCAAATCACCGAAGCTCTGAAGAAGTGTTCGATTACCTTCGTAGTTGGACCTTATCTTCAAAAGTGCAACCACTGTCAACTGCTCCTGCATAACGTAAGGGGGGCATGTACATTGCCTTCAAACACAGCCTATTGAAGTGGCAACATCAGTTGAACAGAAGTGACCTAATTATTAGGGAATGGGCGTTTGACAGAGGGAGAATCGGCCCTAAAGGTACAATTGAGCCTTGGGTTCCATGTGTGCTACAATGGGGAATGGATTGAGACCAAATACATTCTTCCTACTTCAACGATCTTTGTAGCCCAACCCTTGGAGCGCCGGTGTTGATCTGGCTTCAGAAGGCTCTAGATGTACTCTGTCTTTGCTGCACATAAGAGCCACAGTCAATGGCACGTTCAGCCAGGCTTCCCACCCGGTGCCCTTCAGGAAATATTGAGAGATTGAACTCAAGGAGGATACAGATCTGTCAGTCACTCTGCCTGACCCCCCCCCCCTCCTCCATCACACCCGCCTTCTTGGGGTGGGAAGTGTGGGGGTTGGGTGGAAACTCACTAAAAGTAGAGCATCAACCTGGACCTTGGGGATTGGCTGTGTAGAGAGATGGTACAGAGATGGTCAAGGCTATAATTCTGCAGGTGTGGAATTTCTCTTTCTTACAAATCATTGTTCAAGTTGCCTCTGTTGTGTACTATCCCATTATATACAATAACCACTTCCTATATCCAGTGTCTCATTGTGTGAGCGTGAGGCAAGGAACGGGTGCCTGGTAAGCAGATCTAACCCTCTCTAATATGGTGCTAAGTACCTGAGATAGTAATGTTTCTCAGCAAATAAGTAGGGTTATCATTCATGGTAGATTTGTATGTGATTCAGCCAGTATTGTAGAAGCTGTGGTCATTGAGGGAGAGCCAGTGTACTTTCTTGAGGTTTAGACTGATAGGGTAAGTCCATTACCTCAGTCCTTTCATCCTCATCGCATCGAAATGATTGACAAATGGCCAGGTATGTTTATCCAAGCAGTGCCTCAGAGACACCAAACATATCAATAGGTCTCTGATGTGAGTTATAATGTCTAAATTGCAACACTCTAATGAAGAGGTAAAAATAACCCTAATGAGAAGTTGCTACAATTAAACTATGCGGCAGATTATAGGTAAAAAGAAATGAAAAAGACAGGAAAACAAAGCAATCAGCACAGTTGTGCTCGAAAGACCTGAGTGACGATAAGATGAAAGTAAGAGTGACGCAACGTAGATAGCATCAAGATCCACCAACCATTAAACTCGCTGCTCTGTGACATGAGAGTAAAAAGTATAAAAACAGTGCCTTCAAGTCAAAAGTATATTTTTTTCACATTTCAATTGGATCAAGCCATAAACCAAGCCAAAAATCTTTTTTTTAACATTGAAAAACTACTTACTAAACTTTCTTCTCTAGATGTAAAAAGTACAAAAACAAACAACACTCTGAATTCTTTGATGGAACCATCACAAAAATTGACCTACCACTACCCAAACTATCAGTGAATTAATTACGACTAAAACAATCATTAGACTACTTCACTCTCACTTCATAATCTGATACCAACTACCATACTGAAAGAGATCTGGATGAGTTTTATCAGCTGTTCATTAACTGAGGGTAAAGTCCTGGACTGAAATAGGACAGATTTCTCTTCTCTTAAACAAGGGGCAGAACTGAAAATCGAACTAATTTATACTCTGTAACTCATCTTTCATTTTCAGAAAACATTCTAGAAAGTTGGAAAAGGCTCCCTTAAACCATCACCAGCATTTGATAAGGTGAAGCACAACACTCTACTTAACACATTCAAAGAAAAAAATGCTGTATTTTGCACAATACTGCACTAGCTACGATCGGACCTGGAAAATCAAGTGTAACAACTAACGTCTAGCAATAATCTCTCAAACCCTACAGGCCAGGGAATTCCACATTAATCAATTCTATCTCCTAGCCTTTTTAACTTATACCTGGAACCTCTGACCATGTTTCTCAAACACTTTAATGAATCTTATTACCTCTGTAAATGATTCCAAATTATGCCTAAAGGTCTCCTCCCCAGATAAAATACTCTTTCAAGGGGCAGGCTCTAGAAGGCATACAATCATGGGTGTTTTTTGTTCATCTTCTGAAATTTAACCCACTTATGGCTGAGTTGCTACTCATATCCCCACCTCCCAGCTTGATCTAATTCCAGTCTTGGTTGGACTTGCTCAATAAACTAGACTGCAAACTTAACATAATTGAATGCACAAAACCTAATCTAATTTATGCTAGGTCAAAATCTACACTTACATGTGCTCATAAACACCATAGCAAAGAATTCTTAGTACAACGTTGTAAAGAGAGATGAAATCCTTTAGACCTGATTTGGATTTTAAAATGGTGGTACACTCTATGGCAAAGCCTTCGAAGAAGCCAGGTGTAACTTTGGTATACCTGAGATTACAGTATTCCTGTGGTTAAGTCTCATCATTTACATAGATTGTAACCCTGCTTATCTTGCTGAGAAATTACTATCTGAGGTACATAGCACCCAGTGCTTAATTTGTAAAAAAATAAGTGCCACGGTTCTCATCAGGAGGCCACTGCAGCTTGCACCACACATGGCACCTGCTATGCTGCCAATGACAGTACCAACACAACTACTAACCATCACACTCCTACAAGTGTGACAATTCAGACTATTTCAGACCCCCAAAGCTATAAGAATGGCTTGGGCAGCAGGTAAAAGTGATGTTTAATGTACATTGAATTAATAATGAACTGTTGTTGTGGTCAGCTCTAAATTAGCCAGACAGCGCTAACTTGGCAGACTGTCATAAGCGCCAGTGTTGACAATTAAGTGCCTGAAGGTACGCCTGCTTTTTTTATGTCGCTAGAAAGGGGTTATCATACGTGTACATGGTTGGAAAATTGGGTGAAGTATACCAAGAGAGATGGTAATTTGGCATTTCCAGAGCATGGTACTTTCAATACAAGAATTTTAGAGAATTTGCGATATCAAACGAATGAATTAAAACCAAGTCCGAGACCTATGCAGTATGAAGCGCTTGAAGAGTGGGAACATGAGGCATACAAGAGAGAAATGGATAGGACTGAGAATAGATACAGGAACACTGTGAGTAGATACTCAGAAGCAAAATGGGATGCACAGATGAAGAAATGGAGAAGGGATGTTGTGGCATTAGGTGAAAGAATGTATCCAGTTGTATTAGTAGAGAATAATGAAGGAGGAAAATGTAAAGAAAAGAAAAAGAATACTTCAGAGACAGAATCAAATCCGAATGAGGTAGATGATGAATTTTTGGATAAATTACTAATGAATAGACCTCCATCGTATCAAGAAGAGCGAGAGAGACCATCACCAAGTGCTCCATTGTTTCAAATAGAAAATCCCCAAAAGAAAAATCAAGTGTAATAAACAGGGCAAAGGGAGATTTAACTAGAGGAATAAATGAATTAAATTTAAATGCAGATGCTTTGTCAGTTCCAGTGACAATTGGTCCTATAGTTCCATTATACAAGAATGAGCAAAATGTTTCACAGGTGCATGCCTTAACAGTTCCTACATTTCGAAATGATAGAATTAGTAATGGTGCGAGTGAGTCAGAGTCTTTGAATGATATTTCGGAAGGAGCAGTAGAAACACCAAGGCGTGATGTGCAGATAAATCCAAGGAGATTGTTACAGAATACAAAGGGAGTGACATTGACACCTACATCAGGAGGGTCTTTAGGACCTTCACTGGAGGAATTGGATGAATGGATTAGAGGGATAACTTCTAATAAAGTGAATATGGATGTAGGTAGATTAAAAGCGGATTTGGAAGAAATTATATTTGGTAGGATTAGCCCAGAAAGGTAGAGTAAATATCAGGAAGAAGAGTTGTTATTCTTGTGTAAAAATATTACAATGAGAGCAAGAAACCTTCATGAAAAATTTGCTGAAGTAGCACAGACGTATGGTGTGGATATAGAAAATCTGAAGGCTTTACAGAAAACGTATAGACTGGATTTTAGTGACAAAGATTTAGAGAGTTTGAATGCTTCAGGGAAACGGTTACAAATTAAGGAGTTGATTAGCACATTGAGACAATGGGGTGAGTTAGATCGTTGGAAAGGAAGATGGGCTAAAAAGAAGGAGGAAACAGTTGTAAATACAAATGTTTTACCAATGTATCCATTGAGAGAAAAAAAGCCAGAAATGCCTGAAATGATATATCACATGAGAGAGGTACCTGGAGGTGGATATGTTCATGTTCCATGGTCAAGAAAGGATATATTGTCATTTACGAATGAGTTTCCCAGATTGAGAGAGAAACCAGTAGAATGGTACAAACAAGTAGAGAGGTTTGTGAAAGTCTCAAAGGTTTTGTGGAACGACTTAGATGGTTTGTTTTATATTGTGGTTCCAACTGATTTGTGGGTAGAGTGTAAGATTGCTGTAAATTGGCCAAAAGAAGAATACCCAAGAGATGCAAAAACTGGAGCACCATCAGATGAAGTGATGAAAAAATACAATCAGGTCATTTCTTATTTGAAGGGGAAATTTCCACCAAAAGAAACAGATTGGGTGAAAATAGACAGAACTACACAGGAAACAAAAGAAACAGTGCATGCTTATTATGAAAGGCTTCTTCAAGTGTTTGAACAGTATAGTGGCATTGAGAATATCACTGACAAAGGCATGGGTCATTTTGTATATAGGTTTGTATTTGGATTGAGACCAGAGATTAGCATAATGATTCAACAGCATTTGATTTGTTGGCAGAACAAGTCAATCAACGAAATATTGCGTTATGCCAAATACTGTAGTGATGATATTGAGTTGCGACATAAAAAGTTGAAAGAGAAATTAATGTGGGCTCAGATGAAAGCAGCACAAAAAGGTGGATTTGTGGATTTTTCTCAATCAGGTTTCCAAGGCAAAGATCAGGTTGTGCAAGATAATCAGAATGGTGCTGTTATGAGAAGAGGTGGTGCAAGGGGAAAAAACAATAAAGAAGAGATGAAGAAGAAATATCCTTGTTATGCTTGCGGAAAATTTGGACATTGGAAACGCGAGTGTAGGAGTTTGTTGGCAAACACAAGTGGTGCTACTGGTGCTAATGATATGAATCAGAATCAGATTAAACAAATGCAGAGTCAGATTCAAATTCAGAATGTAATAGATGGAAGAGGACAGGGTTTACAAATACCTCAACCACCTCAAGCTCCTATGCCAAATCAGAATATGAATGGTCAAATGCAGAAATATGGTGCGAATGTGGGTTTTCACATAGATGAATCAGCAAAACAAAATGTACAAGTGGTTTCACAATATCGGCTGCAGTCTCAAGAGATTGATTCAGATACATCTCAATGACGGTGCCTGAGGGGGGAGGAGGAGTGTGTGCTTGACGCATCCTTAGAGGTAGATCAGTGTGGTCCTTTTGTGGATGGAGAAGTAGAAGGTAATGTGATTACATTCCTTGTAGACACTGGCGCTACCCGTTCCACTGTAAGAACTGTGGAAATTCCTAACCTACCCCTCTCGGGAGAAAATATCCAAGTTGTAGGCGTTTTAAACCAATTGATCAAAACTCCAGTAACAAAACCTATGAAGGTACAGATAGGAGACTTCAAAGACTTACACCGATTTGTGGTGTGTGATACAAGTCCAGTTAATCTTTAAGGCTATGTAAAATGAACTGTACCATCTATTGTACACCAGGTGGAATAGTTTTTCAGACTAAGGATGAGGATGTTGTCTTTAAGATGGCAAGGCAAGGGACAGAAGTGAATGATTTGTATCCTTTATTTACAGCGGAGGATTTTCCTGTAGAACTGAGAGAAACTGTATCGAGTGATGTGTGGGATTTTTCAGGGAAAGACATTGGATTGATGAAAGGAGTTGACCCTCTTCAAATTTCAGTTAGACAGGATGCAGAATTCCTAAAAGCGCCACCTTATAAATTGAGTCCTGAAACGATTGCAGGAGTAACGCCTGTGATCGAAATGATGATTGAACAAGGTATTTTAAAGGAAATACTAAGTAGTCCTTGTAATTCGCCTATTATGAGAATTAAGAAACCAAGCAGAAAGTATCGAATTGTTCAGGATTTGAGAAAAATAAATCAAATAGTGGTACCTTGTTGTCCAATAGTGCCAAACCCAGCAGTAGTTCTTTACCAAATTCCATGTGATGCAGAGTGGTTCACAGTGATCGATTTGTGTCAAGCATTTTTCTCGATACCCTTACATCCGGATAGTCAATAGTTATTTGCATTCCGGTTCGGAGACCGTGTCTTGGCATGGTGCCGAATTCCTCAAGGGTACACTGAAAACCCTTCCATTTTCAATCAGATTTTGAAAAGGTGCTTAGAGTCATTGGTAATGCCCAACAACTTAGTGTTAGTTCAGTTTTTAGATGATTTACTTGTTGCATCAAAAACGAGAGAAGGTTGTGTGATAGATAATATTGCTCTACTGAACCATTTGGCAATAGGTGGGCATAAAGTGTCACCAGCCAAATTACAATTTTGTCAAAAATAAGTTATCTATTTGGAGCATAAAATTGAAAAGGAGTCAGAAAAGTGTCACAAGATCGAATAAATCCGATCTTACAATTGAAACCTCCAAAAACGCAGAAAGAAATTTGAATGTTTTTGGGTATGGTTGGATATTGCAGATAGTGGGTCAATGGATTTTCATTGATAGCAAAGCCATTACAGAAACTGACTCATAAAGATGTGTCTGACCTGATTCAGTTGGATGAAGAAAGCATGAGGGCATTTGTTGAGTTGCGAGACAGCCTTTGTCGTGCACCAGCACTAGGAATGCCAGATTTCAATAAAGAATTTGCATTGTTCTGTTACGAAAGAGATGGTTGTGTACTTTCAGTTCTAATGCAAATGCATGGACTGCACGGCGTCCTGTGGCATATTTTTCAGCAACACTGGATTGTGTAGCTGCAGCTTTACCAGGTTGTTTAAAAGCAGTTGCTGCTACGTGTGTAAGTTTGGTACACAGTGAGGCAATTGTGATGGGACATCCATTGAGAGTGTATGTACCACATTCTGTTGAGATTTTGTTGACACGAACTCGAACACAGCATCTTACGAGTAGTCGGTTAACAAAATATGAACGAGTGATACTGGGAGCTGAAAATGTGACAGTGACAAGAAGTACGAATCTGAATCCAGCTACCGTGTTGCCAAATCCAGATTGTGAAATAGTGGTGGAGGAAGTGGATCACGATTGTCTGGATGTGACTGAGTTGTGTACAAAACCAAGACCTGACATAAAAGACATTCCGTTGTCAGAATCTGATTGTGTGATGTTTGTGGATGGGTCTTGTCTAAGAGAAGAAACGGGAACATTGCGAGCTTCCTAAGCAATCTGTACAGTGGCTAATGTCATTGAAGCTTCATGCTTGAAAACAATAAAATCAGCCCAAATTGCAGAGCTAGTTTCTCTGACCAAAGCCTGTTATTTTGGAAAGAATTGGAGAGTAACGATATTTACTGATAGTCAATATGGTTTTGGGGTTGTCCATGATTTTGGACAATTGTGGTCTCAACGTGGTTTCTTGACCTCATCAGGTTTGCCAATTCGAAATGGAGAGTATGTAAAAGAGTTATTGTTGGCACTACAATTGCCCAAAGAAATTGGGGTGGTGAAATATTCAGCACATAAATCTGGCAGTGATTATATTACTGCGAGAAATAGGTATGCTGACGAAGTCGCGCATTTTTTGTGCGCAAAATTCGGTTTCAATAAACAAAAAGATACAGAAATCTGATAAAAGCAAATGCAATCTGATGTTCTCATCTGTTGAAACATGGGAAGAATTTAGACAGTTGCAGGAAGAGGCAGGTTCAGAGGAGAAAGAGATTTGGATCAAGGCAGGGTGTTCATGTAGGGAAGAAGATGAAGTGTGGATTTATCATGATGAAAGACCAATAATGCCGGATAGTTTGTTGTCCCAAATGGCCAGATTTTACCACGGTCCCACACACATTGGTAGAGATGACATGATTAGAATGTTCAAGGAGTCCTGGTTTAACCCTAAATTCAGGGTCATTGCAGAAAGTCTTTGCCAGAGGTGTGTGATTTGTCAGCAACGAAAAGCAGGGAAAAAGACTGTTGTCAGTTGGGGACAAATTGGAAAAGCAGCAGGTCCTTTTACTCGATTACAAGCTGATTTTATTGAGTTGCCAAAATGTAATGGACTAAAATATGTTCTGGTGATTGTCTGTCTGTTTTCACGATGGGTGGAAGCCTACCCAACGAGAGGGAATGATAGTCTAACAGTTGCTAAATTGCTTCTTAGAGAGATCATCTCTAGATTTGGATTTCCAGTCTCCTTAGAATCTGATAGGGGAACACATTTTAACAATGAAATAATGCGGATGATTTGTTCAGCATTACAAATTGAACAAAAGTTACATTGTGCCTATCGACCAGAAGCATCAGGTGTGGTCGAACAGGTCAATGGAACAATAAAAGCAAGACTTGCAAAGGTGTGTGCGTCCACTGCACTGAAATGGCCAGATGCATTAACCTTAGTTCTGATGAGTCTGAGAAGTATTCCAGATAGAAAGACTGGATTGTCTCCGCATTAAATAATTATGGGCAGAACCATGAGACAGCCAGTAGGTCCAATAAATCGACTAATGAATATAACTGATGATTTGGTACTAGATTATTGCAAAGGATTGGCTGATGTGGTGCGTTCTATGTCTCATCAGGTTGGAGAAGTTGCAACCACAACACAGCAAGAACAAGCGCACAATTTGAATCCTGGAGAGTGGGTTCTTGTCAAGAAACACATGAGAAAGTCATGTTTAGAACCCCGTTGGCATGGGCCATATCAAGTGATATTGGTGACAACGACAGCAGTGAAGTGTGGTGGCTTGCCGAATTGGATTCATGCCAGCCATGCACGAAGAGTCCCAAGTCCACTTGAAAGTGAAGAATCAATCGAAGGTGATAGAGAAAGTTGTCGAAAGGAACCAGAACAGACTGTGAGTCGAGTAGAGTGGGCACCAGCTACTGGGTCTTGTGAAACTGCAGATGTCGAAACATTAAAGAAATTGATTCCAGAACAAAGCAGTGAAAAAAGAAAAAAGGAATCAATTAAAAAAAATATTGAAACAGATCTTGAACAGAACGAAGAAATTCAAAAGAAGAAAGCAAGAAAAGGAGATGTATGGCCAAGAGGAACGAAAAGACTGAAATACACCTTAAATGAGGGTGTTCCAAATACAATTCTTGAAATATCTGAACAAAGTGATACAGAAGAAGATACAGTTCGGAAAACAAAAAGAGCAAGAGTACCAAACAAGAAGTACACAGGACTTGAATGGACATACTTGGTTGCTGAAGCAGTTGTTCTAAAAGACGACAATGGAGAAAATGTTGAGCTAAATCAAAGAAACTGTTTTGAACCACCATAAATTAACTGTGTTTTAAAATTGGGTGCAGAAAATTGGAAATCGTTCTGAAAATACAGGAGTTGAAATTGAAGACGCAATTGTACTACAAGACTAAATGAAGACTTTTTAAAAAAACTAACTAAAAAAAATAAACAAAAAATATGTATATCCAAGCACTTTTAAGCCTTAGGTCTTTATAAGTCTTTCTGTTTCTTCTTTTTCTCACGACGACCTTCTCCAATCCCCTCTTTTAAAAAAAAAAAAAGTATTCTTTCAGTCTTTTAGTACAATTCCGTCATCAATTTCAATTACAAAGTGTTAAAAGAAGACTTACCCCGCTTCATCTAGGACAGCAGCATGGCTCAGATTTGTCAGTTCTCATTTTGTTCAGTCTTAGCCCAACTTTTCGATGACCGGTGATCCTTTCAAACCACTTTTAAATATATCTCCAAAAGTTGATGTTACTTCTAACCTCCTCTGTCTGGTTGTGTCCCACTCTCTCCTCCCGCATTCACCCTCCCCATTAACGCTTCTCTCAACTCGAGCACCAGGCCTTAGATATGAAACAACAGTAGCCAATGGGTGTCATTTCCAGTCCTATACAACTCTTAATTCATCCTCTCTAGATGCCTGCTACAGCCAGAAGAGTTTGTTGATTGAGTCTGCTGGATGCTACAGCTCAAGTATGCCATGGGAGAGAAAATCCTTTGCCTACCTTATTCATCCAAGAACTTTTACATAGGACCCTGTAGACACATAGCAGGTAAAAATCAAATTACCTATTACTACTTTAAGACTGGTCGCAATATCGCGGACTAGCCTTGCCGATTCCTCAGCACTTGGCTCCATTCTGCTGATCCTTCCCAATGCAAAGAGATCACCTGTGATCTGCCGTTAGCAATGTTGGAAGATGAAAGTACATAGAGGCCTGCCAGCCAGGAAGAATCAAACTACCCTCTACCACTTTACGGCTGGTCACAATGTGTCACGGTTTGCCTTACTGATTCCTCAGCACCATCCTGCTGGTCCTTCCGTTTGTGATGTCATGACTATCAATTTTGCCTTTATCGGCAACAGAAGCTGTAAGAACACTAAGCCCTCCCAGACAGGAAAAATCAAATCACCCCTTGAACACTTACAGGTAGTTGCAATATCTCTGGTTAACCTTGCTGGTTTCTTGGCATTTGTTCCTATCCTTCTGACCTTTCCCATTGCGAAGATATGCTCCACAATCTGCCATTATCTGCATTGTAAGTCAAAAGTGCACCAAGCCTTGCCAACCAGAAAAATCAAACTACCCTCTACCACTTAAATAATGCCTCATCAAAATCATTGATGTCCCATTGCCCTTCTTGGAGAACAGTGTGTGGTAGTGATCGACCTTCTGAGCCCAAAAAAGTGACAGAATATTCTTATGCCTGTCTAATGACATTTTATCTTCTGTATCATAAAGGTAGGCCTCCCACTATTCCTTCTATGTCTTCCGTGGCCTTGGTGGTACACCCTTGATTTGCAAAAACCTAGATAGTGATTTGAATAACAAATTGTTAGAATATAGCCCAGTACAATATAAGATCAGCACGGTGCAATATAAGAAAACTAAAGAATGAACGAAGAACTAACATACAAATAGGTCTAGAGCTATTAAAACAAGACTGGCAGTATTATATGTGTGCATATCACAGCTGATATGACATGCACTCCAGGTTCCAGGAAAAAACATAGACTGACAAATAACCTACAATATATGACTATCTCCAGGCACACTAGTTCACCTGTTTTAAATTAATAAATCCAGCTAAATGTATCTTCTCTTTCTACATTCCAATATGTATACGTCATGCCTTTCTCATGTCTATCATTCTACATGCCTTTTTATATTTCCATCTGTCAACATTCCACTGTTGCTGAATGTCTATCTTTCTACATGTATGTATTTCTGCAGACCTACATCCCTACATGCTATATTTTTATCTTCATATCTTTCTTTCTACATTTCTCTTTCTAAATCTGTCTTTCTGCATTTTTACCTTTCTAAGGGGGTCATTACGATGACTGGCGGATCGCCACCGCCCGTATGGCGGTGGCGATCTGCCTGCCATTCCCCTCCGCCCGCATGCCATTTCCCCCCGCCACATTACGATGGCGGGGGGAGCCCGGCGGACGGAAAGACCGTCCGGCGGTTTTCCGCCGGTCACACAGGTTACCGGGCGGAAAAGGGCAGTAATATGGTGGCGGTGTCTGCAAGACACCGCCATCCATATTATGATGACTGCGGAGATGTGCCTTTTCATACGGGCAGTGGCGATCTGCCTGCCATTCCCCTCCGCCCGCATGCCATTTCCCCCCGCCACATTATGATGGCGGGGGGCAGCCCGGCGGACGGAAAGACCGTCCGCCGGTTTTCCGCCGGTCACACAGGTGACCGGGCGGAAAAGGGCAGTAATATGGTGGCGGTGTCTGCAAGACACCGCCATCCATATTATGATGACTGCGGAGACGTGCCTTTTCATGGCGGCAACGCCGCCATGGAAAGGCATACGGTCTTTTACAATGGGGGCCCGTTGCGGGCCCCCGGGGGAGGGGGGGAGTGAGGGGTGCACTTGGGGGGTACCTATGGTACCCCCCTGCATTGGCATGGACAAGGTGGCAGGCACCGCGCGGTGCCTGTCACCTTGTGCATGTCAATGCACGACGTGCATTCCCAGCATTGTGGCGGGCGGTGCTGTGAACACCGCCCGCCACAATGTTGGGAATAGGGGATACCACTGCCACCGTGGCGGTGGCATCCTAATACTCGCGGCGGGACCGCCGCTCCTATGGCGGACGGCCCATTCACCGCTACGGTGGCGGGCGGACAAAGTCCGCCCGTCATAGTAATGACCTCCTAAGTGTCTACATTTCTTTGTTTATTTCTATACATACTTCTTTCTGCATGTCAACCTTTCTACAAGCGTCTCTACTTATTTATCTTGCTGTATTTCCACCTAAACTAATGTCTGTCTTTCTACACGCCTTCCTTTCAACATGTATCTCGCTCTCAATCTTTCTACATGCATGTATTTCTACAGTACTATCTTTCTGCACGCCTCCTTTTCTGTGTCCATCTTTCTAGATTTCTAGCGTTCTATCATGCAAATTTAATGGAGTTCAAAAGACGATAAACGTGAACGTGCTTATCAAAAGGTATTTTCAGATTTCTCTGGTTTCAATTCTATATGAACTCTTATGGTTACAACTCAATTATTTTTAAGTCCTGTCTTACTCATAAGGCATGCGCCTAATGGTACCTCCCGCAGGGGGTTTGGAACCAAATGTTTCTTCGTTTCACCTACTCAAAACTGAGGGTGATTATTAGCCTTGAAAATGTACTTTACAGAGTGCATTTAAACGTCCTCCCTCTCAGTCTCTCAGTGCTTATTAATGGACGTTTTTTAAAAATATAGACGCGCCACACAATGTCCTAAGACGTCCGTCTACGTAGCAGTGAACAGATTGTTTCTTTAAATTCAGCAATACCTTAGATGCTAGTCTTAAATACATTCTAAGTCTTTATTTGCCCCTGTATTTTTCCCTCGTGTTTGATTGATCCTTGCTGGGTTATTAATATAATATCCACCATTGGATAAGTTAACGCGTGGAGCGGTATTCTCATTACCGCTCTGGCGGTATGCTCCAGTGAAGCAGACCGTATAAAGTAATGCCCTACACAGGGTCCAGCAGGGGAACGGGCCCATAAGCTGTGCTTTACCTTTGCAATGCAGTGGTACTACCACTGAGCCTAAGGGTGCCCACGTGCGGCAGATGGTTTAGTGACCATACTTAATGCTAATGAGGATTTGGTTAAAGATGCAGATACACATTAGTCAAGACTAGAGGCTGGCATTGATGCCAGGAAGAAAATTGTTTCCACTGCTTATGTGAGCAAAGATGGCCTTCAAAATAATTTTACATGGTGTGTGTTGAAATATCTCACGTCAATGAAGAGCGACAGTCCGGTGCCACCTAGCCCTGTACTCAACTCAAGGGATCCTCCCAGGGTTTCTCCCTGTGGTGAGTAGGGTTTTCCAGCACACCCTAGAACTGAGGAAGCACTAGAGACCCACTAGAGCATCCCCAAGCATCACCTAGAAATAGGAATACAAAATACTTGCTTGCCATCATTCCACTGGCTTTGTAGGCATTGCCCTGCTGGCAAGTCAAGGGATGAAGATGAGCCATCAGCGGTGTGCGTCACCGGTGCTAAAATGCTGTCAGAGAACTACATGCACCCCCTATGTCTGCCCTTCTGTGGAATCCTGCCTGTTTCTGCCAGTAGAAAAGTATCATCCTTTCCTTAAAGAGGGCTGCAGAGTTCTAGGATTTCTTGTTTAATGTCATTTTATACGTGTTTCCATTCAGGCGTCATTCCTGTGTCTTATATAAATACTTTTCTACAGGAATAGCCCTTAACTCAAGGGTACTCATTTTATGGACTTGAGAAAGGCAGACGCCTGAGAGATGCATGCTCAGATAAAGACAGTGACCTGCAGTTTAGGTTTTATGACCCAACTCAATGGTACTCATTTTATCTGCTCCAGAAGTTTGAAAGGGTTGAGTCTTCAATGCCCAGATTCAAAGTATGCAGGTGTCTCTGCAGGTTGGTATTAACAAGGCTATGCTGGCGCAGACCTTACTGATGGTGGAGTGATCTCTGTTCGGGCATTTAAGGCTCAATTCACAGAGGTATTTGTGCACCTCTGTGGCACCTAGGTGTGGAAATGCCATCGTTTGCCAGTGCAGAGTAATGTCTCTGATTCATAAACAGTGAATTCCCTTTAAATTCGAGGCTCTTTCATTTTTGCCAATATTGTACAATTTCCTATATGACTAAATGACATAACCAGCTGGTTTGTGGATATTCACAAACCTTTTGAGAGTAGTTTCCCACCTTGAACAGGGCTGGATATTTACCCCTATCAAGGGTAAGAGAAAATCCATCTTCAGAGTGGGAAAGGGGTGGTAATGTTCCCGAAATTGGTGTTTGTGAAGGCAAAACAGTATCTCAGTGGGAAGAACATTTTACTGTTGGATAAGCAAAACTAAACAAGGTAAACAGTTCAAATGCACTTAGGTGTTACTTTCCCACATGCAGACTTGCTACATTTGCATGAATATAATCTTTACACGTTAGTTCTGTAAAGTCTTGCATTGTTCCTACTGTTTCACAGTGACCCCTTAGCAGTCCTACATCGACTAGAAGCCCTTTAGACAGAACATAGCACACATAAAAAAGCACAGAGGCACTTTGTAGTTGTTTATGTCACCCAGCTTGCAAGAGCACAGATATCTTAGATCCATCACACACAGACATCCAACAGACCACATTAGACAGAACACCACCCATATATTGTACAACCCAAGAGACAACAAAACTGGGGTATTGAGGCGTTCATTCTGGAACTCGCCAAACCTAAGCTTTTCTTCTTTATCTAAAAACAACAAGTCCTAGATGCTCCACCGTTCTTTCACAGAACACTCATTTTCCCATCTTGAGGGCCAAGCCTTCCTGCTTCGGGACCGTAATAGTTGTTTTCTTCTATTCGACTCCATAACCAGAAAATCATCTTCTAAAGTTTTCACACTTTTAACCGCTTGGAATAATGCAGGCAGCAGTCTCTGGAGCACTGATTAAGTCGAAACGTCTGAAAATGGCTTCCTGCGGAACTAACAGTACCCGATTGGGAGCATAAATGCAGTAACATGATGGGTGTGTTGTTCAGCCATCACGTGTTCTTGGTAGTATGCAGATATTAAATTTAAGTTTTGCATATATTTTGCGCCCACTGACAAAGTCATTCATTCATTCATTAATGCGAGGTAAGCAGTGGCAACCCACCCAAATTCTTCGGTGGACAATGCATAGATTAACACAAAAATGCAGTTCACCTTTCCTCTGCCTGTGATCTCTGTTGGGTACAACCACAGTAAACACTGAATAGACCCCATCACGCTTTCATTGTATATGTTTCTAAGAATCTTACTGAGGTCATCTTGTCTGTACTTTATTGGAGCAGCATGCTTTATTAGCTTAACAACATGAACAAAGCCTTTGTACTTCACCAAAGTAAAAATAAACACGTTTTATGGTGAACACTTAACTGACCTCCTTATGCTCTGATTGCGACTTGGGTGGTGCAAGTTTATCTGAATAACTGGGACAATTTACCAGTTTTAGTGTCTGGCTTGACAGCGCAGCTATAACCTGACAATTATGTGAGTACCGCTACAGAGAGGCTTTGGCTCCACCCACATTTTGGGAGCCCGGAGTACATGCTTTGATTAGGCAGAAGATGTGTGCTTCCACACAAAAAGTGCTTGTTCTGCACCAGCTATGATCCTTTTGTTTATTTATCCAACTGGCTGAGCTTTAACTTGTGGTCACACACATTACATTGTAATGCTGTAAAAATGACTTTGATAACTAGATAATGCATGGTGTTTGTCTTTCTATGGCAGCATCACAGATGGGAGGAGGGCAGTCATTACCTCTATGTCCCTCATCCTCGACCCAGTCATAACACATGAGGTATATTTCACTTACAGGAAACACTTTTAGGCTCCACCCACCATCCTGCCAGGGGCTATAACACCATAGCCAGCAGAAAGCACTTCCTATTTTGTTTCCTGTCGGTGGACATGACATGGGACGCTGAGGTAATTGCCGGGCTCTTACCTTGTTCTGGATGTCCTCTGGTTACCTCCTTTGCTGGGCTCTGGGGGTGCCTTTGGACCTTCGTGGGAGCAGCTGGAGTCGGGACACGTGGCCTCCTGGACTCGGTGAGTGGCTCCGTGTGCCTGGTTGCTAGGCTTGGTCTGGCCTCAGTTGCCTTCTTCTTGCCTCTGGTCTTCAGAAAGGGTCGCATGCCCGGCAGCATCCTTTTCTGCTTCTGACCATTTCCGTCCTCTTTTGGTGATGTCTTGAGCGTTCTGAGTACGAGGCTGGAGCCAGATTTTGCTGCCTGCTGGTCGCCCGCCTGTTGATCGGGCTGTTGCGGCTGTATCGGCCGGCACCTCCCGCAGTGTTCACTGGCTCAGTGGGGGTGCCGGCGTCTTCCTCAGCTGCTCACAAGGTTCCCGAGGGATCAGTGCTCTTCATGCCTTTGTCGCTGAGGACACCTTGTGCGCTCTGGTATCGGAGTTGAGCGGGGTGGGGCCTCGTTGGTGCCTGGATGGGAGACCGCCTGGGATTAGTACATATGGTAGGCTTCTTCTGGCGAACATGTTCGGCCTCCCAGTGTGTGGGGAGGCTGTTCTGTGGTTGGTTTTGGGCCCGCTTCAGTGTTGTGCAGCGGGAGCCCCTCCTCTTGCGGTGTGGCTTACGTCGGCCGCTTCCTTGCTTCTTTTCTGCTGCGGCGTGAGGTCATACACCACACCTTCCTCATTCCTATTGTTCCGAGCGTCCGCTGTCAGCTGGTTTTTGGCTGATTGTTACTGTGCGAGTTGTGACTGGTTTAGGGCAGCTTGTTCTACTTAAAAAAAAAGGGTGGGGGGAATATTCTTTACTTAAGGGACTGCTGGTTGTTATCATTGGTTATTTAAGTTTGTTTCAATATGGGGAAACATCGTCAGAAGCGCAGACATGTTTCTCCTGTTTCTTCTCCATCTTCATCGGGGGCAGTGTGGATTCCGCCCCTCCTGTGAAGCAGAGTAAATTGGATGATGACCCTCGTCTTAAGAAGCTGATTTTAGAGACTTTGTCTAATATGAAATTTTCCAGGAAGGCTACTGGTGTGCGCTCTGGTGAGGGTCATGACCTTTACGCCAATATTTCCAGCTCTGAGTCTTCTGATGGTTCCTCCTTGGGTGCAGTAGACTTTAAGGGGAATTATATCTCGAAGGATTTGTTGCTGGAGATTCTTTCCCATGTCAGTGATAACATGGGTTTCCCTGATGAGGTTGCCAGCACATCCAGGGATATAGTGTTGCTGCAGTTTCAGAAACAGGCCACAAAGACTTTACCCATTCATCCTTTCGTGATTGACGTGCTTTTGAAGGAATGGAAAGATCCTGACCACATTATGATGCCGCGCTTCATGTCTAAGCTATACCGATTGCAGGACATTGAGGATACCATTCCGGAGGTGGTTCATGTTGACTCTATTGTGGCCAGTCTGGTGGGGCGTCTGTCCATGGCTGAAGATAATGTCCTGAAGGATGCTGCAGATAAGAAGATTGATTCTTCTTTGAAGAAGGCCTATGCGGGGTCGCATCTCACCATCCGTTCTGAGGTGTATGGTGCATAGGTCGCACAATCCTTATAGTCCGACTGTAAGACCTTGTTCGCCACCATGCAGGAAGGTGATCATTGCCCTGAATTGTTGGAGTCCATGGAGCGTCAGGCTGAGTTCCTCTCTGATATTGCTTCCGACTGTTCGTGCTTCGGCCCTGGCATGTGGTGCGTCCATTGCTGCCAGACGGAACTTGTTACTTAAAGGTTGGAACACTGATGTGGCTGAACGTTCCATGGCTTTGCGATTGCCGTTTACTGGCCCTCGTCTTTTTGGGAAAGACCTTGAGGGGAAGTTGCACTGGGTGTTCAAAGAACGGAAACATTCCTTGTCCTTCAGGCATCAGCAGCGTCGTAAAGAGTTGTTCTTTTCGGCAACCTTCTCGCCTGCAGAGGTCTACGTTAAGGAACCACAAGGGCCCTGGGCAGGTTTCCGGCAGGAGTTTCAGAAGAAGCCTCCTCCTGATGCGGGTCCTGGTAATCAGCGTTCCTGACTTTGCCACCGACCGGCTAGTTCCTGCTGGGGTGATGCCAGAGGTTGGTGGGAGGTTGCACCATTTCCTGGCGTCTTGGCGTCTCTCGACGACGGACCAGTGGGTCCTGGATGTCCTGGAGCAGGGTTACCGGATCAAGTTCATATCCCCTCCCCTGCATCGGGCAGGGTGCGGACCCCATTTCCAAAGGAGATGTTGCGTCATCAAACCCTGTTGGACGAGGTTCAACTACTGTTTCCGAAGAAGGCGAATGTTCCTGTACCCCGGTCGGAGTGGGGTCAGGGGACTTATTCTGTCATCTTTCTGGTGCCGAAGGTCACGCGTGGCTTTCGGATCGTGATAAATCTTAGGCCTCTGAACAAGTTTGTCT
This sequence comes from Calotriton arnoldi, assembly GCA_963921515.1. NCBI lineage: Eukaryota > Metazoa > Chordata > Amphibia > Caudata > Salamandridae > Calotriton > Calotriton arnoldi. The sequence goes on along the minus strand of CAWUFW010003993.1, from coordinate 1,524,644 downwards.
GGAAGATTCCCTTCAAAATGGATACCTTGCAGCATGTGACACCGTTGATTTAGGCTGGCTGGGTGATGTCTACCTTGGATCTTCAGGATGCATATCTACATGTTCCTGTGGCCTTGGGGTTCCATCGGTTTCTGAGGTTTTACCTGGGGGGTCGTCAATGGCAGTTTTGTGTCCTCCCTTTCGTCCTGCGTTCATCTCCCAGGGTCTTCATCAAAGTGGGAGAAAATGGCAGTAAGGGATGATTAAAGCCGCACCACCTAGCTATACACTATTTTCAAAAATGCACACGGTCACTGTTGCCCACCTCCTTGGTCCACTGCCAAAGAACCACAACACTATGATACACAAAGAAAAGCACAGAGAGGCAACATAAGTATAAACAAGCACAAATGCAAAGCAAAAGAATCTATCCAGGCTCTTCGGTGATGTTAAATCTGATCCTTTAATGAATACTTGAGCCTCAAACGACATGAGGCGATGACAAAATGCAGCCATCGCGTTTCGCCCTAAATAGGGCTTCCGCAGGGCAATAGGCAAAAAGTACCGCAATCCGGAAAGTATTCAGAAATATACCCCGATTGTTTCAACATCCCAGATAACTCAAATTGATGAAGTTCAATTCCAAAATATACTTTTTAGTATTTTCAGTTCGGCGGCGGGTTGAAAGATACCGCGTCGCTCGAGATGTGCTCATGGACTAACTTCTATTAAAACGAAGAGATTTTACATGTCTCACCTATCATAGTGAGTACTCTACAGTTTGTCTGAATACAAGGACAGGAACTGGATTTGACCTTACAATTTGGAATCTGATTTCATCGTTTTGAGCAACTACGGACTTTACGAGAACTTGGGTACACACCAATGATTATGACTGGGATTGATTTTATATTTTGGAATTGAACTTCATCAATTTGAGTTATCTGGGATGTTGAAACAATCGGGGTATATTTCTGAATACTTTCCGGATTGCAGTACTTTTTGCCTATTGCCCTGAGGAAGCCCTATTTAGGGCGAAACGCGTTGGCTGCATTTTGTCATCGCCTCATGTCGTTTGAGGCTCAAGTATTCATTAAAGGATCAGATTTAACATCACCGAAGAGCCTGGATAGATTCTTTTGCTTTGCATTTGTGCTTGTTTATACTTATGTTGCCTCTCTGTGCTTTTCTTTGTCTTCACCAAAGTGGTGGCTCCTCTTGTGGCTCATCTTCACCTCCTGGGAGTGTCTGCGTTTCCCTACCTGAACGACTGGATTCTGCAGGCCCCTTCTGCCCTGGTGATGTCTCAGCATCTGTATTTGACCATTCGTACGCTAGAGAGCTACGGCTTTCTCCTAAATTTTCCGAAGTGCCATCTTCTTCCTGCCACCTGGAGGTCCTTTATAGGGGCGGACTTCGATTCTGTTCTGGGCAAGGTGTTCCTGCCTGCTTCCTGGATGCTGCGTCTGCAGTCTTTGTTGGGGAGGCTGTTGTCTTGGACTTCGGTGCCCCTACTCCAGTGGTTGGAGGTGCAGGGTCACATGGCAGCTTCAGTGTTAACTGTTCCATGGGCCAGGTTACCTCTTCGCCCCTTGCTGTGGCATCTTCACCGCTTTGTTCCTTTCCCTGTTCAGGATTTCTCTGTGGCAGTTCCGGAGGTGGTGTCTGCTCTACAGTGGTGAATGGACTCTTCCAATCTCTCACGGGGTATGTAGTTACATCCCACTCTGCCTGTGGTGTGCACAACAGATGGCAGTGCATCGGGTTAGGGTGAAACTCTGGGTCGGTGGACTGTGCAGGCTTATTTGCGGGGCTCGGAGTCCCGCCGGTCCTCCAACTGGAAGGAGCTGTCTGCTGTGGAGCGAGCCCTTCGGTTCTTCCAGGACCGTCTGCTGGAGTGCAATGTTCTGGTGCAGTCCGACAACACTGTGACTGTGGCTTACGTAAATCATCAGGGCAGTACTTGCAGTCAGTCCTTGAATCTGGTGCCCTGTGCCTCTCTCCCAGGGTGATCCGGTTGATTTGCTGGAGGTTCGGGACTCCTGTGTTGGATTTGTTTGCTTCCAGGACCGATGCTCTTCTTCCTCTCTTTTGTTCCCAGATTCCGGAACAGGGAGCATGGGGGTGGAGGCCTTGTTCCTCATGTGGCCCCCTTGTTGCTGTATGCCTTCCCTCCTTTTCCTCTCATTCCTGTGTTTCTGTTGAAGGTTCAGAGGGTGGGGGCTCAGGTGGTGGCTGTGTTACCTCACAGGCACAGGAGGTCTTGGTTTCTGTTGTTGCTGAGTCTGGCCGTGGGTCATCCTTGGATCTTGCCAAGATACCCGTCTCCCCAGAGGTCTTCCACCCCTCCCGTGCTGGTCCCTCTCACTTTAGCGGTCTGGAAGTTGAACGGCAGTCTCTAGGGGGCTGGGGGTTTCCTGACCACATTATTTCTGTGATGCAGGCCTCCCGTAGTTAGGTCTACGTTGTCTTCTTATTCTAAACATTGGTCTTCTTTCGACTCCTGGTGTTCTGGTATTGGTCTGTCTTCTACTTCATGTACTGTCTCTGATATTCTGCAGTTTTTTTTGGACGGGTTCCGCAAGGGTAATGCTTTGTCTACCCTGAAGCGCCAACGGGCTGCTATTCAGGCTTTCCGAGATCCAGATTTCTTGCCCTCTTTGTTTATTTCTGAATGACACTGTTCTCGAAGAAAGCCTGCTAGACGGACTGCTATAACAGTTTCTCAAGGACCTTCCACTCACATTCATTAATGCATTCATTCACAATGGTTCACTGTTGTTTATGTAACTAGTTTGTTCTGCCACCTTCAGTTGGCATTAGGTCAGAGGGGCTGAATCAATATTCATGTAGTGGGTAAATGGTAAGGTTGTAGGGTTGGTTATCTGATGATTCAAAATCCTGTAATTTGACGTGTTGAAAATGCAATTCTTGGCTCATACCATGAGGAGTTTATAGTTCTAATACTTTCTTATGGAGATAAGGCTATAATAACTCTTGAATTTGGGGTGAGCCCAATCTTTTTGGAGACCTTTCCTGATCTACTAGAAATGATGACCAATTATGTTTGATTTTACTACACATTTGAGACTTATTTCTGATTTTGTCTATTAATTTGCATTGTTTTTATTACTGAGAGCCTTTATGGCAATGACTGGATGCTTTTAAATGAGATTTGTTACATCTACCTTTACTTTTTCTGTATTGTACCTTTTGAATTTTGTAATGAACCTTAATGGGTTGTCTAAATTCCGCTCTAGAACTAACTTTTGAGTCTGTCCTTTCTTTTATTGACTGTATTTTGAAATGCTAATTTGAACCTTGTCTCTGGGACACATTGCCTCTTGAATCGACGATAACACCGTCCCAATCCACCCAACTTCTGGGCATGCCATGGAACTATTAAATTTAGGAGTACAGTACTCCCTCAGTGCCATTCTCACAAACTTACGTAAACACAACATGTATCAGAGACAAAAATCCGCACATAAACATGCTTACATGCGTGACAGACAGCGACATTTAAACATGTTTACATTCACACAAACGCACAATCACAGCCACACAGTTTCCGGGGCATGCATACCCACACAACAAAATACTCTGCCATACATCAGTACAAATGCACTAGCAAGGCACACCGTGCTATACACAGACAAACATGCATCAGAGGCATACGTCACACACAAACGTGTGCAAACGTGGCATTCAGCAAAATGTAAACACATATACAGGCATGCATAATCATAACCATACATAATTAGTCTCACCCAAAGACACACATGTACATAAAATAAAAGCCCGTTTAGAGGTACCAAGTTCCATCTTGCTGTGCCTGAGGAAGGGCCGCACAAGGGTTTTCATTTTCAGGACGTAAATTACAATTCTTGAGAAAACAAAGCATAATTATGAAACAGACCATGGAGCTTTCCCTGTATTTCTTCTCCCTTCTCATCCTTCCTTCTCCCTCATCTTGCTGGAGCTCCTTCTCTATCTATGCTCTGTAATAGTTCATTCTGCCCTTCTAGATATTTTTTCTGTAATTGTATCCTTAGAAGAATCAGTTCTGCAATTCGTGCCCATGCTGTGCCGCCCTTCCTTCCTGTGCTAGGTTTCTGCATGCAATGTTGTTAGGGTGGCCTCATTAGATTCTCACCTCCCAGAGAACCCAAACAGTTGGGTTTGCGGAAAGACTTATTGTTAGCTTACAGTGGGCGTAGATCCCGTCCATTGCTTACAATTGGATGGCCTTTTTGGCACTCTTATTTCCTAGCTTCTTATTTATTAGCTTGTGTATGCTTTACTTCCTTTTTAGGTCTCGCCTGAGCCAGCGCGCATGCGTTGCTCTGCGAGGCTTCTAGTAAGGTCTTTGAACTCGGAGCACATGCTCGTGCCTGTGCTTTTTTTTGTAGCTCACGCTATTGGCCTTTGCGTGCGTCTTTCTAAGAAAGACAGCACGCAATTGGCTAAAGGCGGGTGCATGTCCCGCCTTCTCTCTCCCCTGGCCTAGGGAGCTCGGGAGCGAGCAGCAGCGCAGCCGGGTGCCAGCTGCATACCTCGCATTCCTTGTTGCGAGAGCGAGCATCAGCGCCATCTGTTTCTAATTATCACGCCCGCGTCTCGCGGTCGCGTTAATTGGAAACAGATGGCGGGGTGCGCATATAGCAGTTGTGCTGAAGAACAAGATGGCACCGTCACGGACAGAGGAGTTTGTTCCACTTTAGTCAGCAAACACCGTGCGGAATTACTTCCCGTTACTCCAGCAGTGAGCGCTTTCCTTTACCCATGTTATCTAATAGTGGGGGCACTTGTAACGAGAAACAGGAAAAAAAATCTGCCACTTCCTCGTGCCTCGCTTTGTAGCTGCTGCAGAGATTGTACCTGCCTCGAGCCGCCAGGTAAGAAGGGCCTGTGCCTGCTAACAGTTCAGGCGGGAGGCGGAGGCTGAGGCGCTTTCCGTTAACCCACCTCCCCCTGGTAGCCGAGCTCCAGCGGACAAGCAGTTCATTTTGCCCGCTGCATGGAGCGCCTCAATCCCTGATCAGGTTTCAAGCGCACACACAGGTGAAGAGGTGTCGGGTGTGCGAGCAGACACCGTCCCCTGCTCGTGGGTACTTCACCACAGACAGGCAGCCCTGGCTCCAACCCCTGGAATGATAGGGGGCAGGGTGTGCCCCCGGGGAGAGGTGGGGGCAGCTTTCTGCTTCTATGAGCGTTCTCACAAGGCACCCCCGCCAAACGCTAGCTAGAGCCGATCTCAGTATGTGCACACAGGTTTACGTTAAGTGTGGCGCTGGGTGTCAGCTCTGGGAGCTTTGTCTCGCGCAGCGGCATACCATTTCTGAAAGAAAGGGTGGGATGCCTTCTCTGCTTTCTTTTCACCCTGCTTTCATCGTTTGACAACCATGTGATAGAATACATGTGTACAATATGTTTCTCGGCAATGCAATTTGGGCTTCGTTTCAGATTCAAAAATCGGGGTGCTCTAATTATCTCCATTCAGGTGTTATTATTACAAAGGTCACTGGCCTTCTCAACCCATGTTGTGTATCAACTTGATTTGTGTTAGGCGTAAAATGCGCACCGGCGTGCATTAAACCCTAAGCCAAGACTGTCCTGTGTGCAACCAGTGAAAGCTGTCGCTCTTTTATGGAATGTGTTTAACTTATTTTGCTCACACGCAGACCCACTGTACGGAAAGCATTGGCATAGCCAATAGGTCTCGCCTTTGGGACGTTATAAGTGTTTAGTTATCCAGCACAATATCCTTGGTGCAACAACATCAACTGTTGCATGGCTAAACACTTATAAGGTCCCAAAGGCGAGACCTATTGGCTATGCCAATGCTTGTTTGTGTTTGCCTCTCCCCTGGAACACGGGTGCGTTACTTGTGCCCATCCACTGCTTACTCTTTAGGCACTACTTTTTTCTTTTTAGTTAAGCACTCAACAAGAATGCAGGTGTTTTCCAGCTGTCTACCTCATGTACTTCTCTTTCCCCCTCCACTACTCTCCTTATTGCTCTCTCGCTCCATTCTGCGCTCTTCTGTCCAGCTCCCTAACTGATACACTTGGCCTCCTGTGCTTCTCCCAACGTTGCTTCTCACCTGTGTGCTTCTCCCCCTATTCCACATTGCTGTCTCTCTTGGCCGTTTGTATTCCACCCCCTGCTCCACACTGCTCTTCCTCTGTGCCGTTTGTCTCCCCACCCCCTCTGTTTTACTTCTCCTCACCTACGTCCTTTGTGTTCCTTTCACCCCTTCCAGCCCTCGTGCTGCTTCTCACCCACCACATTCAAAAAAAGAAAACGCTTTTGCATATTTTTTTATTTTTATTGACCGATCCAATTGGAATTGGTAAATAAAAAACAAAAAGCATCCAAATGTTTTTTGTTTTTTTTGTAGGTGCATGATGCACACGCCTACAAAATGAAGTAGTTGCCCTAGTCATAGTTTTTTTTAAATTCCTCTTTACCATGCTGCTGAGCATCTGTGCAGCATTGCTAATAGTCGTTGACAACGCCAATAGTTCCAAAAGGTGAGACCTACTGACTTTGCCTATGCTTGTTTAAAATGATGTTGGAGTATTGTGAATAGCAGTATTATGGGTTTTTTTGGTTAAATTTAGCCCTCACGTGATATACCATGGTAGTAGGGAATGGTGGGCATGACCCATAAGGACCCATAAGAAGGCAATTAAATATGCTTTAAATGACAGTTTACATAGTGAGTTTCATTATGAGTTGTAATAGCTTTTTTAATGAGACATATTCACAAAAGACTGAATGTAATTAAATGAATACTAACATTGTTTAGCTATACTGGCTTACAATTAAATTGAAGCTCAATTAAGTAAGAGAGAGGTCGCATAGATCTCGATCTCGTCCTCAAATTCCTGAGACTGGAGGAAATTGTGTACATATGTTTTTAATATATATGATGAGGACTGTAATTGAGGAGTATTGTGTATAAAAGGTAATTTTGTCTTTAATTGAGCTGTGTATTGATCCTTCATATGTCTTTAGTAGTGTGGGTTGAACTGCTGCTGCATGAAATTAGTTCATGTGGTGGGATTTTAGGAGAACCTATAGACGTTTTTCTTTGTTGTGGTCCTGAAGAAAGTGGAGTAAACCATCACAACTACCTAAACAGTGTGTCGACCTCTGTAGAATTACCACTGTTATTAAATTGTATGTAAATTGATGAGGAAGACTCACAAATTTGTACACTGATATTATAAAACTCGATGTTAATGAAGGTTGATGAGTTAGTGGTTGGATTTATGTGGTAGGTAGAACTTCTGTTAATTATTTAGCATCCATGAATTTTCGTTGTCTGAACATTGTGATTGTATTTCATACAAGAATGTGATTTTTTAATGAAAATATTTTTTTTAATTGAGAATGTATGTTTTAAAATATATGATAATTAAAGATTTATTTTCATGATAGATAAATGTATGATAGATAATATCCAGTTAGCCATAGTTATTTGGGGTATTATGATTTTTTGCTCCTACAAATTCTTTCCCCTAAACCTTTTACGGATAGAGAGTTAATTTAGACTTGATTTTATCTCAGTACGATACAAGGAGAAATTTAGTATCCTTGGATGATTTTGTCCACGATATTGGAATATACCCACTTGGTAAATAGCTTGTGCATGCATACGTCATCATGCAGGGGGCCATAAAACAAAATGGCCGCTGCATCAAGACGTATGCATGTACATGCAAGGCAACACATACCTGCACATACGTCATCATGCTGGGGCAGCCGCACCATCATGTCACGTGGGTATGTGTGAAGACACATTAATGCATATACATCATTGCAATGGGGCTTTTTAGTCAGTGCTGTTTAAATAAGTGTTTGGCTTTTTGCCAATGTTGAGCAGCCTCAGCAAAAATCTTACCAAAAGGTGAGATCTATTCACATTAAGAATGCTTCTTTGTTACGGCAGTCAACATCTCAATCCACTCTCCCACCATTTTGTAATTCATCTCTTAGATCTTTTCAGTCTTCGGTGTGTTTTTTGCTGACAGAGCAGCTGTCCTCTTGATTCCCCACATTTTCTTCACCTTTCTTACAAAGAAGCCCTCCTATTTCCCCATGCTCTGCTCCATTGGTACTCCATGTACCTTCTTACCTCAACCCCTTCCTCTTCTGTCCATTTTCCTTCATTCTACTCTCTTTTTATAACTCTTCACTACCCACACTCTTTTGTATCCAATGAAAAAATCCCTCTGTATCATTTTTACTTATTTCTCTTTTTGCTTACATTGTCCCAGCCCTGTCCATGGAGCTCCTTCATATCCAGATTGCTGCAAACATAGGAAAAAAACGACAAGAGCCTGCATTTTCCTGTCCCTAAGAGCCTTGTGCCCAATTGTCTAAAATAATTGTTTCTATAATTCAGAATTGTTTTGGAATAGTAACAAGTTTTTAATCCAACCATTCCTTACATCACCTTGTTCTTTGTTGCAGTAGACACCCTAAGTGCAATGAGTATGTATGCCAATCAATCAGGGGAATTGTAAGCGCGCTACTCACCCGTGAGGGTCTCAAGGCGCTTGGTGGGGGGGGGGGTAAGCAGCTCCGTTCAGTCAAAAAGCCAGGTCTTGAGCATCTTCCTGAAGATGTTCAGGGAGGGGGCGCGTCTGATGTTGAGCTGGAGCTCGTTCCAGGTCTTGGCTGCGATGTAGGAGAAGGTTCTTCCACCTGTTCTGGCTCTGTGGATGCGTGGGGTTTCGGCGAGGGCGAGGTCCGCGGATCGGAGGTTTCTCTTGGGTACGTGGAAGGAGATTCTCTCGTTGAGGTATTGGGGTCCGGTGTTGTGGAGGCATTTGTAGGCGTGGGTGAGTATCTTGAAAGTGACTCTCTTCTCAATGGGGAGCCAGTGGAGGCTCCGTAGGTGTTGGGTGGTGCGTTCGTGTCGAGAAATGCCGAGGACGAGTCTGACTTCGGTGTTCTGCATGGTCTGGAGCTTGCGGAGCAGAGAATTGTTGATCCCGGCGTAGAGGGCGTTTCTGTAGTCCAGTCTGCTGGTTATGAGTGCGTGGGTGACGGCCTTCCTTGATTCGGGGGGATCCACTTGAAGGTCTTTCGGAGGATTCGGAGGATGTTGAAACAACTGTCGTGTCATGGAGAGGGAGGATTCGAGTACGATGCCGAGGTTTCGGGTGTCGTTCGTGGGTGTGGGGGGGCTGCCGAGAGCATTAGGCCACCAGGTGTTGTCCCATGCCGAGGGGGAGGGTCCGAGGATGAGGAGTTCTGTCTTCTCCGAGTTGAGCTTCAGGGAGTTTCTGCTCATCCAGGATGCAACGTCCTTCATTCCTTCCTGGAAGTTGAGTCTGGTGGTAATTGGGTCCTTGGTGAGGGAAAGGACGAGCTGGATCCTGCCAGACGTGGGTCCCGTGCTCACTGTGCCATAGAACTCAAGTTATACCTCACTGATGAGACCTAAGTAGGTCAACTGGGCTGGGTTCTGGATTTGGTTGTGTTCTCACCTGGAGGCAGTTTGGGTGAGTCTGTTCTTCTTGGATGAAGACCAAGACTGATTTGCATATGGCAGGTCTCTGTCTTGAGTGGCCTTGAGGGTGAAAACAATTTGTCTGGAGTGCAGCCCTCGCTGTTGCAGTGCTATACAAGGATAACACCATTTTCCTTTGATGGTTGGAGTAGTTAGATTTATATTCATTCTTAACCAAAATGATCATTTTTCTCGGGCTTCCCTGTCCAAAATGGTGGTCAACGATTTTCCCGTGAAGTTATTTCCTGTTCTACTCATATATAAGGAAGTTTGGATCTGAAAAGGATGTGTTGCAAACAGTGGCGGCTGACAGGGAACTGGGGTGGCGGGGTGAGGGGGGGACAAAAAATAAATAAAAAAAAACACTTATCCTTTGCCGGCCACCGTCTCCTATTAGCTTTGGTCCCTTCTCACACCACCTTTTCCTCAGCGTCGGCAGAAGCAGGAAGCACACAGGCTCCCTCCCCTAAGCCAATCGCAATGCTGCAATGCAGCGTTGTGATTGGTCTGAGTTATAAGGAACCCTTTTAAGCCAAAGGAATAGGGTGCAGAACAGTAATGTCAACAAGAAAATTTCCTTTGGACTAAACACTGAAAATATAACTAGCAAGACTTGGTTAAATCACTCCAATATTCACACAGACTCACCAATCTGGAAGTGGTCCTGACATCCACTCAAACCTCTCACACACCACCTATTTTGTTCATGCAGTGCGAATAGAAAGCTAAACCCAAACTAGAAAAACACAGGTTTGTTTAAAAAGACAATGTATCATTTTATTTATAAATGTGTGTTTAAAAAAACGAAGACAAAATTCATTGGATAAAAACAATCTAAATTCAATCATATATGGTGCGAAAAGGTAAAACACAAACTATACAAAGAGAGTACAGATAAAAGAAGACAACAGACTTTGTCATAACAACCACATCCGTGGTAAAACAATAAACACCGACTAGAACCAGATATTTTATTTGATTAATAATCTGTGGTTCCAGCAAGTCCACGGATTGTGTAAGAAAGCGTCGACGCGTTTCGATGGAATAGGATTATTGCACCATCTTTATCAAGACTGTATTTTGCGACTCTCCTGATTTATAATGTTTATCCAAAGACTGGTTTTACAAACACCTAGAGACTTATCAAAGCAATCCCTTCTTTATTCGGGCAATACTCTTAGTTGATTTATTCTCGTGGGGAATAAACACCTCTATCCGGCCCTTTATGGATATAGAGGCCTCAGTTACTGAACATTTCTGCTCCTTTGTTATACTTGGGAAGGAAAATAGTCCCTCATGTAAATTGTCCAGAGGCTTTTTGTTAAAATTAATCTAATTAGTGAATGGTGCTGCTCTTTCAAATTGCTTCTTATATTTTGTTTATATTTTCTCGATATCAATCATGCCCATAATATAAACGGGTCTCTCTAATGCGCAACACGTTGCATCAGCCTTCCGGTCAGTTCGATAAAATACACAATCCGTGGACTTGCTGGAACCACAGATTATTAATCAAATAAAATATCGGGTTCTAGTCGGTGTTTATTGTTTTACCACGGATGTGGTTGTTATGACAAAGTCTGTTGTCTCTTTTATGTGTACTCTCTTTGTATAGTTTGTGTTTTACCTTTTCGCACCATATATGATTGATTTTAGATTGTTTTTATCCAATGAATTTTGTCTTCGTTTTTTTAAATACACATTTATAAATAAAATGATACATTGTCTTTTTAAACAAACCTGTGTTTTTCTAGTTTGGGTTTAGCTTTCTATTCGCACTGCATGAACAAAATAGGTGGTGTGTGAGAGGTTTGAGTGGATGTCAGGACCACTTACAGATTGGTGAGTCTGTGTGACTATTGGAGTGATTTAACCAAGTCTTGCTGGTTATATTTTCAGTGTATAGTCCAAAGGAAATTTTCTTGTTGACATTATTGGTCTGAGTGCCATGGTTTGGTGCTCAGACGAGGAATGGGAGCCAGGGCATGTTCCTCACCAGGCTGCGTAATGCAGCCTGGTGGGGAACATGCAAAGTGTGCATGACTGTTTGGCCGGCCCAAGACGGGCGGCCAAACAGTCATGCATACTCAGAGTGTGCCACCACTCCTCCCCCGGTGACCCCAACCCCGCCCCGTCCTAACCTAGCACCGTAGTGAAAAATAAAATGATAATAACAGGGTTATTATCATTTTATTTTTCCTTTCTCTTGCTCTGAGAGCAGTGGGGTGGTAGTTTTGTTGTCTAGCTTTCAAGCTCATTTAAAACTCATTTTCAATCAAGAACTATTTGCATTGCCTAAGATGCTTTTTCTGAATCTTGCTGCTTTTTTACTTCTAACTAGCGCCCTCCTAAAGAGACTTCTGGCATCTTTTACATGTATGCTAAGTTTAGGTGGCATCATGGCGACTGGAAGGTGTTATCCTTTTTCGGACAATTACAAAGAAACCAAGAGAGACATTCACTGCATCCTGTCATTTGCAGGAATTTATTGTGTTATGATTGAGCCTACTTTGAAATGTAAAACTTCTCTCATGCATTGCAATGCAAACAGTCTTTTGGAGGAAGAATGAAATACCAAACCACCAACACCATGAGGTGAGAGAGAAATACTCCCCAGGCCAAGCCAAAGTCTGCTGCTCTATATATTGTAAAGCATTGGTAACAATAGGGCTTGCAGATGGCAGTGCTGTTAAGTGGAACCTGAAACGAAAGAAATTATGATTTGTAAGTGCTGTAAAATAAATGCATTTAATTTGTTGAAAGCACAAACATAAAAATAAGACATAATAAACACCATATGTATGCTTACTAAAGTAAAGGAATTCTAAAGGATGTGTACAGTGCTTGCTTTTTGGCATCCTGTTTGCAAATACCAAGATGAGTATAATTAGTTGAAAGCATGAACACTAAAATAAGTCAAGTTCCTTGCTTGATTCATGAACGCCTTGTCCCACGTTTTTTGTAGCCTTTGCTGGCTTCAGCTGAGCCAATATACCTCATCCCCATGGTATGCAACTAGAAAGGTCAAGCCTGGATACATGGTACATGGTGTGCAGAGAGCGATCTGCCAAATATAAGAGTGTCATATGTTAGTAGTAAAGAAATGAAGGAACTGAATTTTAATGTGGCACATGCGTGATTAAATCAAATGCCCAAGGTTTCAAATAGGGATGCAGTGCACTGTGTTATTGCCTACCAGCCACGGCCCGTGCAGGTAAGAGCGGTGGGCTGTGGGGCCGGGTTGCGGGGTGATTTCGACAGACGACGACGAGGGAAAATTAATTATTTATTTAATTTTCCCTCGTCATCGTCCGCCGAAATCCCCCCTCACCCGGCCCCACCGCTCTTACCTGCACGGGCCGCAGCTGTTGCCCAACAATGACCATTCCAAAGAGGGCAAGGATTCAATTGCCACCTAGCAAAAGTGATTTTTTCAGGGAGAGCTCAAGGATTTATTAGGACTTATTAGGTGCTGGTTCCCATCTTTCCTTTATCTCAAATTTGATATTGTCAGTATAGGGGCTAGAGATTAACTCTTTACTAGTTATGGGACCTACGTTCATGAGTCCTGGATCTATCTATCTGTTCATCTCTGTGTACGCCCTCTGGATGGATGCACCTCTTTGTTGTCTATCTTCCTATTTCTTTCTTGTTTGGTTCTAGATTTGTGTCTGTATGTTTGCTGTGTGTGTGTGTGTGTGTGTGTTAGCCTTTATGTATAAGAATGTGTTCATGGGTTCCCAACTCTCCCAATCTTGCCCATGCATATCCCTAACAGTCTACCATCTTTTCCTAACTCTCTGTCATTCCAGATTCCTCTCACTGTTTGCACCTTCCAATTTATTTCTAGCGCTTCTCCTCTCCCCGCTCCTTCCATTTCCTGCTCACCGCTTTCCTCTTATGCTTCTTCTTTGATGACTGACAGATATGGTCAGCTACCCGCACTGCTCCATTCATGAAGATACTTTCTTGTCCCCTCCATGCTGCTAGCCTGATAACTCTAGCCTTGTGAGGTGTCATTAGAGCAGCATAACGCCTGATGCAAGCAACTACAATAATATGGCGGCTGTCCTTTGTGTACAAGATTGCAATTCTGATGGTGTGCATGCACGGTTGTCAGTTTGTCTTCAGGTCTGTGCCTACAGGTGTGTTAGTCTGTGTGTGCACTGATGTCTTTATGGAAAGTTGTCCTGTTTGCACACCTGCATCCATCTATAATCTTTTTCAATGATTGGGTGTATAGTGCATGCACTATAAAAACTCTAACTTATTGGCTGTGTCAATTCTTATTTAGGTTTTTTAATTTTTGTTCAAGCAGGTGTCAGCAGCTAAATGCTGGGGCTGGTGGCGTTTTGGCACAATGGGGGATATTTACAAGAAAATGCCGGAGCGCTGTGTTACAACAAATTTGGCAACGCCGCGCTCAGACATTTTCTAAACACAGGGATGCGCCATATTTACAAAAATACGGCACACCCCTGCATTTTACCTAGCACTGGCGCTAAAAAAGCTGCCTAGCGCCAGCGCAGGCACCCTTGTGCCATGTTTCAAAGGTGTCTGAGCTGCAGGGGCGATTCTTTATGTATAGGAAGGGACACCTTCTTGTACATAAACAATCAATAATGGCGATTTGTTCTTTCTGCAGCACACATAGAAAGAGCAAAAAACAAGGAGAAATTACCATTTCTCCTTATGTCGCCATTCTAAGACTAGGTATTATACCTGGCCTTATTTTTTGGCGCTGCCTCAGCCTTGTAAATCTGGGGCAGCGTCAAAACGCAATGGGTGTTGCGGTGGAACGCCCACTGCAACACCCGTTGCCAGCCCCTTTACCGCAGCAGACTGCAGCGGAAAGGGGCATAAGCCACGTTAAGTGGCTAAGCGCCACCTTGTAAATATTGGGAATGGCGCAACGTGGCGTGGAGTCAGAAAAAGTGACGCTCTGGTGGCCTTAGGGGCTTGTAAATATGCCCCAATGTGTTCACGTGTTATTTACTCTCAGTTTGTACTGGTCACTAGTGCAAAGATAGGTGCCATAAATGTTTTGCTTGTACTTGCACTTGGGAAATGACCCCGTTAGCATCTGGCATGTCTGCTGACGTTTTGCCAGTCAATAACAAATGGGGGCTCTGCTGTGTACTCCAAAGCCTCTCTTCCAAACAGAAGCAACGGTTGGTGCACGCCAGGGCTGAAAGAAAAAAAAAGCTTCCCATGCAGAAACAGCAACACAGCTGTGCCATGACGCGTGGGCTGGGGCCCGGGCGGTCTTCTGTGTCTTGTAAGGTTAAATATAGTCAAGGGCAGCCCTTTTTTTGGCTCCAGCACGTTGCCTGATTACACGTGGGCAGCTAGAAACGACAAGGATCGCTGTGTTCCTTCAGCTCTGCACACTTACCTCCCCCAAACGCTATTTGTACATGTCAGGATGAAAACGCGCTGCCAAATCTGATAAAAAGCAGCTGCAGTTGCGTTCTCTCTCTCAGTGGAAACCAGACCGCTCAAGCTCCCTCCACTTTCCTTTGATTCTGACCATTTAATTAAATGTAATTAAGGTTGGAGGAAACCTGTCCTTGTTTTTCTTTTGTACAAATTAACTGATCCCCATAGCATCAGATGAGCAGTGAATGTTCAAAGCGCAAAATATCTCCTCAGTAAGATGAAGACAGAAGTTTCAGCAAATCTAGATTCTGCCCATCAGTATTGGAGACACACCAGCACACCTGGGAAAGGTAATTGCATCCAGCGGAGTGGGGGAGGGGGAGGTGTATATTGACATAGTAGGATGCAGCTGACCTATAAACATGAGGTAGTGTGACTAGTAAGTGTTCCCTCCACACTCCTCCAAAGCCCAATTTTTTACCCTAAGAAATTGGTAAACTTCCAACCTTTATAGGCAGAAGCCTAACTTGCTGCCTGCCATGCCAACAGTCTTTCATAGTCACATCCAGTTGTGACCCTACGCATATATATACTCTCCTCCTCTTCTTTCTCCCCTGGAGGGATCACAAGTGGTACAGCCCTTTTGCCTATCTACTGCCCCCCTTCCTACATCACTGCATTCACCGACACAATCCTCTATCTGCGAACTCCACACACAAGCTTCTTGTGTTCCTCGCCCACCTTTCAGAACTTATCATGATTGGTCTCCTGTTACTAGGCCAGTCAATAGCTTTTTCTGGGCCTGGGGTAGAATTCACTTGTGGGGCCACTGTTGTACCTCCCCACAGGACTTCCAGCCAAATTTCTGTCTTCCATAGAGCCCTATAGTAGCTTCCAACTCAGAATTAATCAGACCAGTGCTGTGCATTGACCAACTTCTTTTTTACTGTTACCTTCTGGCTGCTCTATTCTGCAAATTAATTGTAGACTGGCAGGGTTCTCACAAAATCTTAATCCCACTTTGCCCGGCTCATTTTCAAATGTTGTGCCCTGCTCAACCACCAGCTACGTGAAACCTGGTGTTAAGTGCCTTGGCACAAAGCGTGTATGTGTCATATGGGCTCAGCCTGAGAAAGGCACTAATACAAAAATAAGTGCGATACATGTTTCGCTTTTATTTGCACTTGTCAATCTTTGCCAAATACATCAACCCTTTCCCTTCGCACTCCACTTCAACAGCGACTGCTTCATTTAAATGCTTTGTTTGCACCATTTCCTACCTGGGCTTGAAGGATACAAGGAATAAAAGTAAACCAAAAGTGGAGTGCTGTAACAACAATCTATAACTGGATTTTATGTTTAATTAAACCCAGATGGTCCTCTGCTCATGCTTGAGCAGCCTGACCCTTATCTACAGTACCGCCTCCTCATCCAAGCACGTCACCATTTGCCTCCAATCCTTCTGCTATTCTAAACCCTGTCTCACATCTTCATATGTTTATTGGCTCCCACCAGAGTCTGTTATCTCAAACCCTGACAGTTGCATGGGTTGGGACTGGATGATCTGAGCTTCCTTCGCATTCCACACGCAGGCTGTATGATGTATCTGAATAGTCCTTGGTGTGCCAAGGGTTTGAGGACTACTCGCACAGTTGAACTGGGGCAGAAGCTTGCACAGCCCTCTTGGGCAGCAGCTGCTCTGACTATGCCTCAGCTTCTCAAGCCCGGGTCAACTTTGGCGCAGACCTGGGTTACTCTCAGTTTTTCCCACCCATCTAACAAGGGTGGCCTTGAGACTATGAAATGAAAAGCTGTTAGTTCTCCATACCTCGCACCAATAGGCTGCTTTGGACAAGGTCCTGGGCTCCCCATTTCTGCATCTCACACCTAAGAGATTACGACCAGGGCATCTCAACTCGTTATATACTGCTACAAATAAATGGACCTCATGGGAAAGTTTGAGTAGCTCTTGGTTACATCTTTCCCAGTACAATGAAAGCCTTAATTAACTTTCAGCTGCATGTACCTCACTACCTATTTGCAAAGACATTTTGAACAAAGTCATTGTCAACACTCCCACCAGCTTTTCCTAAGGTTTGGGACCTGGAGCACATACAAATATTCCTAGATGCCAGTGGATGCATATTCCCCGTCACTACATATATATCACATCTGGATCAAATGAACTCACAGTACCTATGTCTCATATTGGTATTGACTGGGACATAAATAATGCCCTGTGCATCTGGCTGAACAGTTCCCCACCTGACCCCTGAATAACAGATTACCAATCAATCTCTCCTCAACCCCAGTATGTTATTTTAAAGTTGCCTTTCTGGACAAGGATCAGGCTAACCTCCATCTCTCCAGCACTTTAGCTTCTCACTCTAAAGTATCACTTTTATCATGGAACCTTTTGAGATCCAAGTCCCCCTACCAGGCTTTCTTTTGCTGGAGAATACGGGCCTGAAAAGAGAAAGCTGTCACCTGCCTGAATGAAACCAGCACACCAACTATAACTGGAGATTTCCAACGCATTGTCTTGTTAGACCGCTCCCCTTTACAGAGGGGCCTGTGGATAAAGTAAGCTGATGCTGTTGCAGAAGAATCCCTAGAGCTGGACAATTACCTGTATACATAAGCTAGAGATGTGAGGAAAGAATCCCCCTTCTCCTGCTGCAATTTGAACTTGTAGACTGGTGTTTGAAGAACCAGCCATGGCGATTTGGAAAACCCTTATAGCACGAAACCAAAGTTATTCACAATTGTCATCTCTAAAAAGACTGGTATAAAGTGCCAAGCCTACCAAAAACAGACAAGTTCTCTGAGGCTACATCTTATCAGTTTTTCCATCTCAAAATAATTTTTAACACTACATCCAAGAAAAGCCTTATTACCCACTACCTAACAATTACTTTCAAAATTCTACAACTGAGATAACTGGACAAGGTAGATAGCCACCCTGCAGCCGAGTTAGAGTTCCCTAACCTCCACAGTTGTGGATATAGCTAGGTCTCTGTGGAGAAAGGAAAAATTAGCAAGTACCTCACACCCCTCGCTGTGGGACATACACATTTGGGAGAGATGTGGTTGGAGGACACTAGACCTGCCACATGACTCATAGGGGAAAAGAAGAAGCTCCTACCTTATTTTGGACACCCAAATCAGTATGCATACAACAAGCAAATTGCTGGGGATTTATTATACCCTAGCCTATTGTAGAATATATGGATTGGAATCATCATGATTGTAATGTAAACAGCAGCAAAGGTAAACAAAATCAGAGTAAATAGAGTTGAATAATCAAACATTATTGCTCATTGGTGAGAATGGTGATTCTCTAATTAACATGCAAAGAGAATCTTGATTTCATTAAAGACAACGCAGGCTAACATTATGCAATACACTTTTATTACTGCCCCAACATGCAGCCCTTTAAAGAACATTGCACAAATACATCATAAAGCATTAAATCAAATTTGGAATGTTCAAACACTACATATGCCCAAGATACCCAACCTGTTTCCTCTTTTATGCTGCGATGAAACAAGATATTTCCTTCATCTCAAACAAAAATGTCTATTGTGAAAGATCTGTAAGTAAAAAATATGTTAATCAACAAACTTCTTCATACAAACAAAATGTCTTAATAAATGTCAACCAGAAGCTTCTGCTTATTCATACATTCAGCATAATATCTACACAAGCAAAAAAACATGTAACCTTTTTCCTCTATCATACAATGGAAGAGGAGGGTGGGATAATGTTAGCCTCCATTGTCTTTAATGAAATCAAGATTGACTTTGCATGTTAATTGGAGAATTGCCATTTCATTACAAGACCGGAGGCTACCATTATGCATGATGAAAGTCATCCAGTGCCAAACTGCTCACGTGCTCCACAGGTCTTAAATAGAATTTCGCAAACACGTTCGCATTTGACCAGTCTGCCGCCTTTAAAATCTGTGAGAGCCACCTGTCGAGCAATCCTACTAGCCATTACACCTCTAGAGGAGTGAGCTCCAAATCTTGAAAGATTTACTCCTCCTTCCTTCATCACTGTTCTCAATGACTTAGACAATGTAGCTGCTTCATAAGGCTTTACATATGAAAGTAGCAGCGGCACCTCTCCATCCGCTCTAAATTCTTGCAATTTGCTTTCATACTTTTTCATGCAATTTACCACACACAACTTAACACATTTGTGAAAATAAGGGTAGAAAATAGATTCAGACATGGTCTTAGTTATTTTCCAAACATCAAAGTTTACCCCTTCAGACAAATAATATCTATTACAAATCTCCAAGGCCTTAACCTCTGAAACTCTTCTAAAAGAAATTAAACAAAGTAAAGTTACCAGCTTCAGAGATATCTGTTTTAGGGAAAGATAAATATTGATTGGCCATGATATGAACAATTTCAAAATCAAGCTTACATCCCATAAAGAATCATAGCGAGCTTTAGGAACTCTCCCCAGCCTAATTCTTTTCATCATTCTCCGTATCAAAGGATCACTTTCTAATGCAAAATTGTTTATCAAATCATGTCCCGGTGACACAGCTGATCTATAACAGTTTATTGTCCTATAAAAGCAATTCCCAAACTGTGATCCGCGGACCCCCAGGGGACCGTGACACATTCCCATGGGGGTCCGCAGCCAACACTTTTAAAAGCTTGTATAACCAGCAGTTTTCGGGCAACAATCAATCAATCAATCAATCAATCAGGGAAATTGTAAGCGCGCTATTCACCCGTGAGGGTCTCAAGGCGCTGGGGGGAGGGGAGGGTAGCAGCTCCGTTCAGTCGAAGAGCCAGGTCTTGAGCGTCTTCCTGAAGGTGTTCAGGGAGGGGGCGCGTCTGATGTCAATCAGGAGTTCGTTCCAGGTCTTGGAAGCGATGTAGGAGAAGGTTCTTCCACCTGTTCGGGCTCGGAGGATGCGCAGGGTTTTGGTGTGGGCGAGGTCGGCGGATCGGAGGTTTCTCTTGGGTACGTGGAAGGAGATTCTCTCGTTGAGGTATTGGGGTCCGGTGTTGTGGAGGCATTTGTAGGCGTGGGTGAGTATCTTGAAGGTAACTGTCTTCTCAACGGGGAGCCAGTGGAGGTCCCGCAGGTGTTGGGTAATGTGTTCGTGTCGAGGGATGCCGAGGACGAGTCTGGCTGCGGTGTTCTGTATGGTCTGGAGCTTGCAGAGCAGAGACTTGTTGATCCCGGCGTAGAGAGCGTTTCCGTAGTCCAGTCTGTTGGTTATGAGTGCGTGGGTGATGGCCTTCCTTGATTTGCGGGGGATCCATTTGAAGGTCTTTCGGAGGATGCGGAGGGTGTTGAATCAGCTGGAGGTGACATCGTTGACCTGTCGGGTCATGGAGAGGGAGGAGTCGAGTACAATGCTGAGGTTTCGGGTGTGGGAGGGCTGCTGAGGGCGGTGGGCCACCAGTTGTTGTCCCATGCAGAGGGGAAGGGTCCGAGGACGAGGACCTCTGTCTTCTCCGAGTTGAGCTTCAAGCAGCTGCTGCTCATACAGGATGCAACGTCCTTCATTCCTTCCTGGAAGTTGAGTCTGGTGGTAATTGGGTCCTTGGTGAAGGAGAGGATGAGCTGGGTGTCGTTGGCGTAGGATACTATGCTGAGTCCGTGCTGTCTGACGATGGCGGCGAGGGGGGCCATGTAGATGTTGAAGAGCGTGGGGCTGAGCGATGATCCTTGGGGTACCCTGCAGTTGATTTCCGTGGGTTCGGAGAGGAAGGGTCGCAGTCTTATTCTTTGGGTTCTGCCGGTGAGGAACGAGCGGATCCAGTCGAGGGCGGTTCCTTGTATGCCGGCGTCGTGGAGTCTGGCGGTGAGTGTGCAGTGGGAGACGGTGTCGAACGCTGCAGAGAGGTCAAGAAGGATCAGGGCCGCGGTGTGTCCTTGGTCAAGGAGGGTGCGGATGTCATCTGTGGCGGCGAGTAGACCGGTCTCGGTGCTGTGGTTGCTGCAGAATCCGGATTGGGAGGGGTCGAGGATGGAGTTTCCTTCGATGAATTTAGTTAGTTGTGTATTGACGGTCTTTTCAGTGACTTTGGCCGCGAAGGGGAGGAGGGAGATGGGTCGGTAGTTTTTGAGGTCCGTGGGATCTGCTGAGGGATTCTTGAGCAGGGGCTCTGACTTCTGCGCGTTTCCAGTCGTCGAAAAAGATGCCGGTCTTGAAGGTGGCATTGATGGCGTGACTATGAAGTGTCACGATAACTCTTCCACCGCAAAATCGCCGACATCCACGACAGCTTCAACACCACGACCGCCCCGGCAACCACCGAGACCACTGCCCCCACAACCACCAACCGCCTGCTCTCCTGGACCAACATCAACGACGAGGACACCAGCGAGATCATGAACACCATCCACTCCGGTTCACCGCTAGACCCGTGCCCTCACCACATCTTCAACAAAGCCAGTACAGCCATCGCGCCCCATCTCCGGAAAATAATCAACATCTCCTTCGAGACAGCAACCTTCCCGGAAAGCTGGAAGCATGCCAAGATCACCGCCTTAGTCAAGAAACCCAAGGCAGACCCCAAGGACCTCAAGAACTTCCGACCCATCTCTCTGCTCTCATTCCCCGTGAAGGTCACCGAGAAAATCGTCAACAAACAACTGACCCGCTACCTCGAGGAGAACAACATCCTGGACCCTTCCCAGTCCGGCTTCCGCAGCAACCACAGCACCGAAACCGCCCTCATCGCCGCCACCGATGACATCAGGACCCTGCTAGACAACGGAGAAACAGCAGCCCTCATCCTCCTGGACCTATCAGCCGCCTTCGACACGGTCTGCCACCACACACTACGAACACGCCTTCACGACGCCGGGATCCAAGAGAAGGCCCTGGACTGGACCACATCCTTCCTTTCCGGCAGAACACAAAGCGTCCGCCTCGCCCCTTCCGATCCAAGGCCACCAAGATCATCTGCGGCGTACCCCAAGGCTCCTCCCTCAGCCCAACGCTGTTCAACATCTACATGGCACCCTCGCCCACGTCTCCCGACAGCACAACCTCAACATCATCTCCTACGCCGACGACACCCAGCTGATCCTCTCCCTCACCAAAGACCCTCACACCGCCAAAGCCCACCTCCACGAAGGAATGAAGGCCGTCGCCGAATGGATGAGGACCAGCCGCCTGAAGCTGAACTCGGACAAGACGGAGGTCCTCATCCTTGGTTCCAACCCTTCAGCCTGGGATGACTCCTGGTGGCCAACATCACTGGGAACAGCCCCGCCACCCACCGACCACGTACGCAACCTAGGGGTCATCCTCGACCCCACCCTCTCCATGACTAAGCAGGTCAACGCCGTTTCCTCATCCTGCTTCAACATCCTCCGAATGCTCCGCAGGATCTTCAAGTGGATCCCCACCGAAACAAGAAAAACAGTCACCCAGGCCCTCGTCACCAGCAGGCTGGACTACGGAAATGCCCTCTACGCAGGAACGACGGCTAAGCTCCTGAGACGGCTGCAACGCATCCAGAACGCCTCTGCACGTCTTATCCTCGACATCCCCCGACGCAGCCACATCACACCCCACCTGAGAGACCTGCACTGGCTCCCTGTCAACAAGAGGATAACCTTCAAGCTCCTCACCCACGCACACAAAGCACTCCACAACTCCGGACCAGCCTACCTCAACAGACAACTCAGCTTCTACACCCCCACCCGCCAGCTCCGCTCGACCAGCCTCGCCCTCGCCACAGTCCCCCGCATCCGGAAAACGACCGCCGGCGGCAGATCCTTCTCCAACCTCGCCGCCAAGACCTGGAACACCCTCCCCACCAACCTCCGACAGACCCAAGACCTACTGGCCTTCAGAAGACTCCTCAAGACCTGGCTCTTCGATCAGTAGCAGCACCACCCCCCTCTTCCCCCAGCGCCTTGAGACCCTCGCGGGTATGTAGTGCGCTTTATAAGTGACATGATTGATTGATTGATTGATTGGTGATTAATTTACCTGCTGGAGAGAGATGGGAGTTTTGATAGTGGCAGCTTTGACTCACTGGTCAAAGGTAGCACAGATGGTTAATATGCCTGCTGCAAAGAACGTGTACTATGCATTTCAAAGAACAGTATTTTATGTGCATAGCTCAGTGAGTTACTGCTTTTGTCACAGAGATTCTTTTGTTACTGTGCAGTTCATAAGTTACAATTATAATATAGCATAGTGAGCTGATGTATACTTGTCTGTGTATTTTTTACTTGGGGGTTTCCGGCTTCCAGTAGGGACTCAGTGGGGGTCCTCGGGAGTCAAAAGGTTGGTAACCACGGTCCTATAAGAAAGACCAGAATTGAACAAGTCAGCCAGATAATTTGCTACTTCCACTACAGGAGCCTACACGGTATCCAAATCCCTTTCCATGCACCAACTGCACAATTTCTTCCATGCTCCCTTGTACATTTTTCTGGTGCCCGGTGCCCAGGACTCATCCAATAAGACTACAGCTTTTCCTCAAAGGCCTGAATATCTGCTGGTACCCCTGACATCTTCCAAACAAGAAAGTTCATACTCTCTTCTAAAACCTCCAGGATCCGGTCTTCAACTGAAATGCCTGGGTACTTGATAGGTTAGTTTGCTCCCAAACGAATCCACCTGAATTGGTCCCAATAACCTCTGAATGATTTTGAAAACTACTGGGTTCAACTTGCAATTGCTGAAATCCCTGAGGGGTCTGGAATTCCAGTCCGCTCTCACATTCTCCTGACCGAGAATATATTCTGCTCTCAAAAGGATTTTGTGTTCCCAACAAAAATACCATATCTGTTTTGCCAAATCTGCTAATCTCTTTGATTTCGAGCCCCCCCAATCGATGTATGTATGAAACAGCTGTAAATTGTCCAAACGAATCAAGGTCACACTGTTCGCCAATACATCTTTGAAACTCATCAGTGCATTCAAACCAGCTAACATTTCTAAACAATTTATGTGGAGGAATTGTTACTTCTTGGACCTTTTCCCCCCAGTTTCAATCTTGTTCAAGCATGCTCCCCAACCAAAGTTGCTGGGCATCTGACTCCAAGACAAACTGAGGAACATTTAAAAAAATCGCTTTGCCATTCCAGATTTCCAGATTGCCTAACCACCATTTAGTTCCTCCTAAGCATCTACCGATAATGGAATTGGATCTGTATACCAAAACGTTTTCCTCAGGCCCAAAGCCTTCAGTCCACGAAGAGCTCTGTCATGCAATGGACTGGGGAAATGGCATGAATGAACGATGACAGAAGCCAAAGTACTCTCTCTAAATCTCTCAAGGTCACCAGTTTCTTTCTTTTTCTTTTTCTGAGAAAGAAGTAATTGAGAAAGTTGAGTATACACCTGAAAACCCAAAAGTTCTAGGTTCTGTGTAGGGACCATAATAAACTTTTTCCACACTTATTATAAACCCTAAACTCGCCAATAGGTCTCTTGTCCACCCAAGGTGTCTTAGCAATTCTGTCTGGTTCTGAGACATTAACAATATGTCGTTCAAATAGATTATAAATCGGATGCCTCTTTCGCTCAGGAAGGCCACTAATGTGCACATCACCTTGGTGAAGCACCTAGGAGCTGAGGATAATCCGAAAGGAAGACAAAGAAATTGATATAGCACACCTCTCCACCTGAACTGTCTAAGTATTTCCATGGGTATTGTAAAATATGCATCGTTTAAATCCAGTTTTACCAACCAGTCTCTTTCCTATAAAATGTCCCTCAATAGATGGATCCCCTCCATCTTGAAGTGCCTGTATACTAGGAACTTGTTAAAAATTTTCACATTTATTACAGGGCGCCAACCCTTGTCTTTTTGCTTTACAAGGAAAACCGTACTCACAAAACCTTCTCCTTTTTCTGACTCTGGGACTCGTATTATTGACCCTTTACACAACATTTGGAAGACCTCTGAATCTACCAACTCAAACTTTTCCAAATTTAAAACCAATTCTCTTGGCTGGATGTTTCGAACAGGGGAGCCCCAAACCTCTATTTTGAAACCACCTACGGTTTTCAGTACTAAGTTTCTCTTGTAATCTTTTCCCAGTTGTGAATGAAACACCTCAGTCTTCTCCCAACCTTAAATGTGAAAAACCAATTGGACTGCTCAGACTTACCTTGAGTTCCTGAACCTTGAGATCTTGATCTTTCTCCACACTACCTCAAATTTCTTCCTCTTTATGGGAAGAAACCCATGTTGGAACAATAGTTCCTTCCATAGTTTCTAGGTTCTTGGTACAAATAGTGGGAACCATGGACTCCTTGGCTGACAGCCAGTCCCCTCTTGTCAGCCCTTCCAAAAACTCTTGTACCAAAAACATGCCTCATATTATTCTGGTGCAAAAACAACAGTTGATGGACAGAATGCAGAACAATGTCATACATTCACCCCAGTACAGAGATATGGGCCTAAATCCATCGTTTTTTTGCTCACCATGCAATTCCAGTTTGAACCCAGCCATATGCAAATCAGTCTTGACCCTGTGCCTCATGGGAACAGTCCAGCCCGAACTGCCAAGCCAGGTCCTCCCTGGACTGGAAACAAGCATCCTAGGACCGGTTTCGGGGTTTCACCCCTCTTCAGCCAGGATAGCTTGATTCCAGTGGCATGGAGAGCACGGGACCCACGTCTGGGCATACCCGTCCCACTCGGGGTGACAAATGCAAAAACAACAGTTGATGGACAGAATGCAGAACAATGTCATACATTCACCCCAGTACAGAGATCTGGGCCTAAATCCATCGTTTTTGCTCACCATGCCATTCCAGTTTGAACCCAGCCATATGCAAATCAGTCTTGACCCTGTGCCTCATGGGAACAGTCCAGCCCGAACTGCCAAGCCAGGTCCTCCCTGGACTGGAAACAAGCATCCTAGGACCGGTTTCGGGGTTTCACCCCTCATCAGCCAGGATAGCTTGATTCCAGTGGCATGGAGAGCACGGGACCCACGTCTGGGCATACCCGTCCCACTCGGGGTGACAAATGCAAAAACAACAGTTGATGGACAGAATGCAGAACAATGTCATACATTCACCCCAATACAGAGATCTGGGCCTAAATCCATCGCTTTTTTGCTCACCATGCCATTCCAGTTTGAACCCAGCCATATGCAAATCAGTCTTGACCCTGTGCCTCATGGGAACAGTCCAGCCCGAACTGCCAAGCCAGGTCCTCCCTGGACTGGAAACAAGCATCCTAGGACCGGTTTCGGGGTTTCACCCTCTTCAGCCAGGATAGCTTGATTCCAGTGGCATGGAGAGCACGGGACCCACGTCTGGGCATACCCGTCCCACTCGGGGTGACAAATGCAAAAACAACAGTTGATGGACAGAATGCAGAACAATGTCATACATTCACCCCAGTACAGAGATCTGGGCCTAAATCCATCGTTTGTTTGCTCACCATGCCATTCCAGTTTGAACCCAGCCATATGCAAATCAGTCTTGACCCTGTGCCTCATGGGAACAGTCCAGCCCGAACTGCCAAGCCAGGTCCTCCCTGGACTGGAAACAAGCATCCTAGGACCGGTTTCGGGGTTTCACCCCTCTTCAGCCAGGATAGCTTGATTCCAGTGGCATGGAGAGCACGGGACCCACGTCTGGGCATACCCGTCCCACTCGGGGTGACAAATGCAAAAACAACAGTTGATGGACAGAATGCAGAACAATGTCATACATTCACCCCAGTACAGAGATCTGGGCCTAAATCCATCGTTTTTGCTCACCATGCCATTCCAGTTTGAACCCAGCCATATGCAAATCAGTCTTGACCCTGTGCCTCATGGGAACAGTCCAGCCCGAACTGCCAAGCCAGGTTCTTCCTGGACTGGAAACAAGCATCCTAGGACCGGTTTCGGGTTTCACCCCTCTTCAGCCAGGATAGCTTGATTCCAGTGGCATGGAGAGCACGGGACCCACGTCTGGGCATACCCGTCCCACTCGGGGTGACAAATGCAAAAACAACAGTTGATGGACAGAATGCAGAACAATGTCATACATTCACCCCAGTACAGAGATCTGGGCCTAAATCCATCGTTTTTTGCTCACCATGCCATTCCAGTTTGAACCCAGCCATATGCAAATCAGTCTTGACCTGTGCCTCATGGGAACAGTCCAGCCCGAACTGCCAAGCCAGGTCCTCCCTGGACTGGAAACAAGCATCCTAGGACCGGTTTCGGGGTTTCACCCCTCTTCAGCCAGGATAGCTTGATTCCAGTGGCATGGAGAGCACGGGACCCACGCCTGGGCATACCCGTCCCACTCGGGGTGACAAATGCAAAAACAACAGTTGATGGACAGAATGCAGAACAATGTCATACATTCACCCCAGTACAGAGATCTGGGCCTAAATCCATCGTTTTTTTGCTCACCATGCCATTCCAGTTTGAACCCAGCCATATGCAAATCAGTCTTGACCCTGTGCCTCATGGGGACAGTCCAGCCCGAACTGCCAAGCCAGGTCCTCCCTGGACTGGAAACAAGCATCCTAGGACCGGTTTCGGGGTTTCACCCCTCTTCAGCCAGGATAGCTTGATTCCAGTGGCATGGAGAGCACGGGACCCACGTCTGGGCATACCCGTCCCACTCGGGGTGACAAATGCAAAAACAACAGTTGATGGACAGAATGCAGAACAATGTCATACATTCACCCCAGTACAGAGATCTGGGCCTAAATCCATCGTTTTTTTGCTCAACATGCCATTCCAGTTTGAACCCAGCCATATGCAAATCAGTCTTGACCCTGTGCCTCATGGGAACAGTCCAGCCCGAACTGCCAAGCCAGGTCCTCCCTGGACTGGAAACAAGCATCCTAGGACCGGTTTCGGGTTTCACCCTCTTCAGCCAGGATAGCTTGATTCCAGTGGCATGGAGAGCACGGGACCCACGTCTGGGCATACCCGTCCCACTCGGGGTGACAAATGCAAAAACAACAGTTGATGGACAGAATGCAGAACAATGTCATACATTCACCCCAGTACAGAGATCTGGGCCTAAATCCATCGTTTTTGCTCACCATGCCATTCCAGTTTGAACCCAGCCATATGCAAATCAGTCTTGACCCTGTGCCTCATGGGAACAGTCCAGCCCGAACTGCCAAGCCAGGTCCTCCCTGGACTGGAAACAAGCATCCTAGGACCGGTTTCGGGTTTCACCCTCTTCAGCCAGGATAGCTTGATTCCAGTGGCATGGAGAGCACGGGACCCACGTCTGGGCATACCCGTCCCACTCGGGGTGACAAATGCAAAACAACAGTTGATGGACAGAATGCAGAACAATGTCATACATTCACCCCAGTACAGAGATCTGGGCCTAAATCCATCGTTTTTTTGCTCACCATGCCATTCCAGTTTGAACCCAGCCATATGCAAATCAGTCTTGACCCTGTGCCTCATGGGAACAGTCCAGCCCGAACTGCCAAGCCAGGTCCTCCCTGGACTGGAAACAAGCATCCTAGGACCGGTTTCGGGGTTTCACCCCTCTTCAGCCAGGATAGCTTGATTCCAGTGGCATGGACAGCACGGTTTCGGTCCCAGGATGCTTGTTTCCGGTCCAGGGAAGACATGGCTTGGCAGTTCGGGCTGGACTGTTCCCATGAGGCACAGGGTCAGACTGATTTGCATATGGCCATGTCTGAACTGGGGTGGCGGAGTGAGCTAAAGAATGATGATGGATTAAACCCAGATCAGTTGACTGGGGGTGAGTGCTTGCAATGTTCAACACTCCGTCCATCATCCCCGTTGGTTTTGTCATATTATTCTGGGCCGTGCTAAAGGCAGTGAATGTGGAGATATATTTCCTAAATACTTCACAAAACTTCCTTCAAACAGAAGGCCATTTGGGTCCCCTTTATTCTCCCTGTTTGCTAAGTCTGCCAATTTGGTGTTCATCCTCATAAGGACAGCCTTCCTTCTCTCCATTATCAAACCTACGTTAGCATTCACTAACATACATAAAGCACATTGGGACCATCCTCTAAGGAGTTCCACATCAAGCCTTGTATTATTAAATCTAGCTTCTTCAGCCATATCTAGCATATGAGACAAGGGTCCCAACACATTCGGAACTTTATCCTCACATTGTTTCAGGTAATGTTCTATTCCCAAACTTAAAGAGAAATGTTATAAGTTCTGGGTCACGATTTGGGGTTGTACAAGCTTTGTCCCCAATAGATGGCCTTGGACACTCTGCCCTTAACAAGTTGTGGGTGTCTTTGTCAAAAGATTTTCTCACCCAGAATTTAATCAACTTCGCAACATGTTCCATAGGCCACCATTCTGAGCTCCGAGGGTGTTTAATAGTATTATGGTCAAACATATCAACCTCAAAAGGATATTTTATTCCTTTTGTGATCAATGCACGTTCCAAATCCTCATCAAGACTCTCAGATAGATCCACACCCTCTTGTGGATCAAAAACATATTCATCGAAATCCAAATCCTCGGTCTCATATGCTTCCTCTTCAATACTAGAGGAACCCTGGCTTTCTTTTGTGCCATCAATGTCACTCCTAATTATGCCGCTATGGACAAGACTTCCAAATGCCCCGTTAAGGTGGCCCTTTCCCTTTGTGCCGCTATAGACACCGCCCTCTATTGTAGCACTCAGGCCATATGTTATGTCTTCTGGGGTTCCTTTCCCCTCTTTTTAAAAGTAGAAGACACATCCTCCTCGGAGAATGAAAAATAATCTCCCTCTGAAGGAGTGTCCCTCTTTTGTTTAGAAAAGCCGGTCTCCACCGCATCCTTGAAAGAAGACCTCAATTCATTCTCAATAAATTTCTTAAATGGGTCCCCAATCAGTTCTACCATTGGGAGACGTTGAGGATTGGTATTATCTGCCATCCTTCTTAAATCAAGATATATATATATATATATATATATATATATATATATATATATATATATATATATATATATATATATATATATATATAACATGATTTTAACAGAATGCACCTTGCACAATGAAAAATGAACTTTCGTGACATTTGCATTGAAACACGCTATTAAGCAGAATTGAATTTTGCATCTTGCCACGTTTTGAATTGAATTACATATATTGGTGCACTCTGGGGCCTGTAGTTGGGAAGATGGGCCATATGACCAATGGAAGTTCATAATGCCACTCACCTGTGAACAAGGCGGGACACACGCCGAAACGCGTAAGGAATCAATGGGTGGTTTTAAAAACTGCAGCGCAGACGAATAAATGTCCAGCTTGAAAGTAAGGCGGAGTTGGGCTTTGTATGTTCTTTCTGGTCAAGTCCAAACCACAGGATTCTCCGTTCCTGCTGCACAGAGCCCGCCCTGCAGGGTCGGGGGCCCCGGTAAAATGGAGCATTTCAAAAACATATATATATATATATATATATATATATATGTATATATATATACATATATATATATATATATATATATATATATAACAGGAACTCCTCTCGTAGTGCAATTACCGCGGCGAAGAATATATATATATTCCCTATTCTCTATTCCCTTTCTTTTTGATCGTTGGTTGCTATGGTAACGCATTCGTAAACAGTACGTGTTACCTATCAAACAGTTCCCAAACAAAAATGAATGTCAACCTTTCAGTCCCCTTTCTATGTTAATACTGCCTCCCAGACGCCCGAAAGCCGAAGCATCTTTATTGCCGTGAGGGGCTTACTAGAAATAGCCTGGTTGTCTTGATCCTGATGTCGGGCTACTAGGAATTACTATGATCGCGCAGCGGTCTGCCTACGATCGTGCCATTTTCCTCAGGATGCGCTTCATGCGGGCCTGGGCCTGATGTGCAGAGCGATGGGGCCCACAGCCGCTTCCCCCTCAAAGGGACACGCTTTCCCAAGCAGTCCCTAGCCTGTCATGCGGGAATCTATGCACCCGCAAGAATAAAATCCTGGGTGAAAAAGATACACAAATACATGGGACATTTTAAAACACCAAAAAAGAAAAATGAGGTATTGTTTGATTTTACCTACCTTGAGAAAGCGTTCTTTATTCAACCCTTAAATTGCTTATTAAACATAAAAGAAAAAAGGAAAACTAAATTTTATGAATTAAATTAAAATAATTATAATTATAATACCACTAACAACCAGCCCATAAATTGGAAAGGTTAACTAATGAAAGAAAACACAGTAAACATATTGCTGTTTAAATGTAAGAAAGCATGCATACTTATCTGTTGGGAGCAGCTAATAAAAGAGGAAGAAGATTGTTATCTTGGACATATATGGTGTTTGAACATTCTAAAATGGGTTTAATGCTTTATGATGTATTTCTGTAATGTTCTTTAAAGGGCTGCATGTTGGGGCAGCAATATAAGGTTATTGTATAATGGTAGCCTCCGTTCTTGTAATGAAATCCTAGCATACATTTGATCTCAGATCTGGCAGGCTATATTAAACCCTGCCCACATACCCTGGTACAACCCATCTGACTGGGTCACCTGATTTTCAGGATGAAATCTATAAAGAAGATGCGGAGACAGGTAAGTTCAATCCAGTCTTGTCTACATTTCAGTATCTTCAGCATGGACCGACAGGAAAGCAGGTTCACATTAACTGCTGCTCCCACATTGAATGTCAACATTCCACTAGTGACACGTTCTACATTCTAGCATAAGATCCCAACACATCTTCCCCTCACACAACAAAACATAAACGTAAGAATTAACAAAATAGAAAATAGAAACAATAGTTAGAATGGCGTGTACCACCCAACACGATTATAAAGTATTGGATAGCAACAGCAGATCAAATAACAATCCGAAATGATTAATCCAAAACATAGTCTCGGAACTTGGAAGGCAAATGAACATTTCTACCAGACTTTCTGAGAACAGCAGCAGGGTTAAGAACATCTTTTTGCATCACAACACCTGGATTATTTTTCTGCACTACAGATAGCTTGCTTTTGTTCCAGCACTTCCCATCATCAAGTATCACTGAGTATTTGCTGACATGAACCACCTGTTTAGGCGATGAAAAACGAGATGTCCTCTTAGCACCTCTAAATGGAACTTTTACTCTGACAAAATCTCCTTCCCCCACATCCAAGGTTTTGGACACTGAGGTAGTGTACTTGTTCTGGGCTTTCACACGCCTCTCCTTCACCTCACGCAATATTTCTGTAGGAATCATTTTCTTTTCCATCCACAATCTATTCAATAAAGATCATGGCACTCTCCCTTTAAGTAGCACAAAAGGAGAAACTTTTGTTTTTGCATTAGGTGTAGTGCGAAGAGCCCAAATCAAATTTCTCACCTCTTGCATGCAATCTAAACCACTTGCCATGGACAATTGCATGTTTTCCTTTATTATCCTATTGCACCTCTCGACTAGACCGTAACTCCTGGGTTGATACAACGAAGTAGTAACATGTTTGATGCCAAAACTAACTAGGAAAGCCTCAAATTCATGGGATACAAATAGCGGTCCATTGTCAGTAACAATTTCTTCTGGGACTCCCTCACGAAAGAATACCTTCCTCAGAACTTCTTCCACAACAGTAGATGTATTACTATTGACAAAGGCTACTTTCAACCACCTAGAGTGATAATCCACAATCACAATCCCATACTTCATGTGACCGTGACTTACACCCACCGGGCCAATTATTTCCATAGCTAGTTTAGACCATGCAACATCAGGAACAGGAACAGCCCCAATGGGGTTGGGAACATTGACCTGTGTCTTATCACTAGCAAAACAAGCCTTGCATCCTCTCACAAATTGTTCCACTTGTCTATCAACACCCGGCCACCAAAATAATTCTCTCACCCTTCTTTTCTTCACTCTCATGCCAATATGGCCTTCATGAGCAAATTCTAAAACTTTAGTTCTCAGAGTACAAGGGACTACTAATAAATCAGCTCTTCTCAATAAACCTCTCACCACAGATAACTCTGACTCAATTTTTCTGAAAAAGTCCAAACAATCATCTTGCAATTTTCCTTTGGGCCACCCCTTGCAAGTATATTCAATAACCTTACTTAGAGCACAGTTACTATTCAAGGCTTCAATCCACTCAGATTCAGAAACAGCACTCTGCGACACATTAGATATTTCACTAATCACCACATCATCCTCCTCCGAAATGGCGAGATCCTCCTCTCTGTTCTTCACAGGAAGTCTTGATAAACAATCAGCCATTATGTTTCTGATACCAGGGATGTATTCCATTTTTTAACAATACTCTTGCATTCAGTACTGCCACTTAGCAATCCTGAGAGTTGCTATGCCAGCTCCTTTTGTGGTAAACATGTCGATTAAAGGTTTATGATCCACACGGATACTGAACTCTGTACCCCACAAGTATTGTCGAAAATTGTTCACGCCCCACCAACAGGTTAAAGCCTCACGTTCCACCACAGAGTATGAGGATTCAGCACCCTTGAGACTGCGACTGGCAAAAGCAACTACTTCGTCCCGCCCATTCCTCCTTTGAAGTAACACAGATCCCAAACTATATTGGCTCGCATCAGTGATAATTATACTGTGATCTTTAGTGTCAAAAGATTTTAGGGGAATGGAGTCTGCAATCACCCTCTTCACATCATTGAACACTTCCTCACTAAAGTCATCCCACACATATTTCTCATTTTTCTTTAATAAACTACGCATGGCATGAGTTATTTGAGCACAATTAGGGATAAATCTGTAATAATATTCCATCAACCCCATGAATGATCTAAGTTGGTCTTTGCTTTGAGGCACAGGGCCACAACAATGGATCTGACTAAATTTTCTTTGGGTTCAACACCTACAGAAGATAATTTATGTCCTAAATAAGTAACTTCGGACACTCCAAATTTGCACTTATCCGCTCTGAGTGTTACACCTTTCTGTTCTAACACATTCAAAATATGAGCAAGGCGTCTGTCGTGATTGTTCTTGGAATCACCAAACACTAACACATCATCTTGAAAACATGAAATCCCCTCTACATCTTTGAATAACACCTCCATTAGCAGTTGGAATACTGCAGACGCAGAAGCAAGACCGAACGGCATCCTCTTGAACTGAAAAGCCCCTTCAGGTGTGACAAATGAAGTCAAATGATGAGAGTCTTCATGCAAAACAATTTGGTGGTATGCAGAAGTCATGTCAAGCGTAGAAAACCAACACATACCCTTGATTAAAGACAACATTTCTGTTATGTTTGGTAATGGATGACGATCCACCCATATGTTGGCGTTTAAGTCCCTAAGATCAACACACATTCTCAGACTGCCATTAGGCTTCCTTGCCAAAACTACAGGTGACAACCACTCTGAACTCTCTATTGGTTCTATAATATCTTGACTTTGTAACTTGTCTAATTCCTTCTGAAATTCAGCTCTTATGGCAAGAGGTACTCTCCGTACCTTATGTACTACTGGTTGGGCTCCAGATTTGAGTCGAATGCGATGTTTGAACCCACCTAGCTTCCCAAGCGTATCCGAAAAACCTTGGAAAACTTGGATACCCATTCAGATCCTTGAACATGATTAACACACAACAATTCTTTCTTGAGCAGTACCTGCTCCACACTATTGGGGTTCAGAATGATGCCCAAATTATGTTGTTCTAGCCACCCCAACAATGAAGTACCATGTTTGGCAACATATACAATAGCAGATGTGTTATTCCCTTTGAAATAAAGATTGGTTTTAAATTCTCTGACAACTTCAATAGGTTTCCCACCATACGCTAAAGGTTTAATGAATGACCCTACCAACTCTACTCCATTAAAATTTTTCCACTCATCAATGCTTAACAATGTGAATGGGGGACCAGAATCTGCCATCATGGTAACAGCTATGTTATTGACCATAATGTGACAATATGGCCTTTTAATGGAATTACTATTCACTTCCATGAGTTCACATTTGTTTGGTGGATTATTAAGAGCAATATCTACACACAATATTTCACTTTCATCACTGGTATCAGATGAGTGTTCTTCATCTTGTTTACCCACATTACCTACAAGTTTAGATGAGGATGCTTTAGGTTTCATTTTATATCTACAGACTTGAACAAAATGCCCTTTCTTTTTACATCCAGAACATACTTTATCACGTGCAGGGCACGATGTTGAATTCCCTAAATGATTTGCATTTCCACACCTGTAACATAATAATGTCCTGGTTTTCTTTTTCTTTCTTTTTGTCACAAACACAAACCATATTCTTTAATGAATCACCACCTAGAGACATTTCTGACATGAATGAAGCAGTGTTCTCTATACCTGCAGCTAATTCTACAGCTTTGTGTAAGGTGAGATTAGGTGTAGTTAGTTACATCTTTTGATTTTTTTTATTGTTGGGGTACTCAACAATTTGATCCCTAATAAGCTCTTCTTCAAACTCCTTGTATTCGCGAATAGAAGCCAATACCCTTAAAGCACCAACGCACGTTTCAATTGGCTCTCCTGGCAGTTGATGACGTTTGCGAAACTTATGTGTTTCTAACACTACGTTTGTTTGTGGCTTGAACCTCGTGTCTAACATCCTCATGGCAGACATATAATCATCCACTACATCACCTTCCCCCAAAATTGACTGTTGTGGTAAATGTTTCAAGATTTTCCTACCATCTGACCCTAAACAATGGCGCAACAAGGCATATTTCTTTTTATAAGTGAAATCTTCTCCATCAATGGCAGCCATGTACGCCTCAAAACTTTCTTTCCACAATTCCCAGTCAACACCCGCATTGTTTGTACTGGGAGAAAATTAGGGTGGAGGTACAATACTTTGATATATGGCATGGAAGAAAATAGAAATAAAATAAAATAAAAATTAACACGTAAGGTTGCTATTTAGTATAAAATATGTAGCATAGATTGTGAGCTTGCAGCATTAAAATAGTTTAGTTTGACAATTTTAGAGGCTGTACTAGAAGTGCCTGTTTGCATTGTTATAGTAATAAGTGCACAGTTTGTGTAAAGGTGTGCCTATCACCGCTGTACAAATTTGATGACAGGCTTAACAAGGTGTGCCTGTCACCGTAAGTATGATTGCTAGGAGCTGGGTTGCCTTTAACTTACGATCCAAAACCACCAATCCAAAATGGCCGCTGGTGAGGTCACGTTGCGTGACCTCGCGTGATGACATCGTTCGTGCACTGAGATTTCCGCGCGCAGCACAAAGTGTGACCGCGAAGTGAGGTCGCGAGCAGGCAGAAAGCGCGAGCCTCCCAACAGCAATGACGCAGGAAGTACTCATGCGCCAGGGGTCCCGCCGTCGTCCCAAATCAGTAACTCAGGACCGGAAAACACCTCGGCCAGTCCACAGTCCCGGTTTACAGTGAATCCACACCAAATCTGGACAGGTGGAATGAGGCCACCCAGACGTGATGCAGACGCTGAAGATACACCAGAATGCGCAGGAAACCTCAGGGGAATCTGCACCCACGAGATCCGGGTCCAGCCGAAATGGGAAACCAGTCGAGGAGAGAGAGCTGTCCAGGGGATAAGTCTCAGACGAATGAGCAAATCCACAATGAAACAACGATGCAGAGAATCCAAAGGTGCACAAGAGGGGCACACGTGGGGCTCTGTCGGTCCGCTCGTCACCAATATAAAGAAGATGCGGAGACAGGTAAGTTCAATCCAGTCTTGTCTTTATTTCAGTATCTTCAGCATGGACTGACAGGAAAGCAGGCTCACATTAACTGCCGCTCCCACATTGAATGTCAACATTCCACTAGTAACACGTTCTACATTCTAGCATAAGATCCCAACAAAATGTCCTGGGGAGGACCTCAGCTCCCACTTCTGAAGATGGCCCTTTACCCTCTCATAGGAGAAACGGGGCTATTTAATTTTGTGCCTGGATATGGGTATTGAGTGGCAAGGATAACATGACAAACCATTGCAGGTGTAGGTGCATAATAAATCATTGCTGGGTGAGAGCATTTGGTTATATTTTACTGGGCTTGGTCACTTTGTGATATGTTGCTGAGGAAAGTGGCATGGCAACCATTCATCATTGTGAGTTCTCTACAGACCTCAGTATAGAAGCTGTTTGTGAATTGAACATTAGTTGTTATGACGATGATGATGATGACGACAACGAGAATGACATTGATTATTATTAATATTATTATTAATATGGTTGTGCGCAGTCTGCATAGGCACTTCTGTGAGAGAAAGTATTGTGTTATTTGCGTCATATAGTTATGAAAATAGTCACACAACAGATGTGTTTTCCCTGCAGGCTTGTAGCTAATAGGAAGTTTGTAGAGGTAAATAGTAAGGCACTATACCATGTAGTGTAGGTGGCCATGTTCCATGAATGGATTTGTTATGAGGACAGAAATTCTTCCTGAAGTGGGGCGAGAGGGGCTGAGAACCACAACATACAACAAGGTCACATCACGACAGATTCTGTACCATTGATAAGGATAAACATTCCAAGTTGCTCTCTGCCTC
This sequence comes from Calotriton arnoldi, assembly GCA_963921515.1. NCBI lineage: Eukaryota > Metazoa > Chordata > Amphibia > Caudata > Salamandridae > Calotriton > Calotriton arnoldi. The sequence continues at coordinate 1,487,338 of CAWUFW010003993.1, read as the reverse complement.
ACTATCCAAAACAAAAAGAAATAGCTTTTGAAAGAAAATGGGAAACATACTACTGACTCCAAGACAAACTGGATTAAAGCAAATCGCACACTATAGACAAGCCATCTACAGCACAAAGAGAGGGGCCTCTCCACCCTCCCACCAAAAAGGTGGTCAATGATTTCAACACCTTATTATCACTAGCCATTGACACACCTTCTCGGGAATCATGCAGTTCACTAGCCGCACATTCAAAGATCAAAGACATCAACCAACACCTACAGTCACATCTGACACCCCCACCAGTTTAAGCCCATATCCACACACTGATCGGACCCCTACAGTACACAAATCTTAAGCACTTAGAGCTGATGTCACAGCCCACCCTACTTAAGTAAATTAAATAGAGCAGACTGGCTAACCATTAAGTACCCCTGCCCAGGGGGCGTGGCTAACCGCCAAGCATGGCAGACGCACCTTGAACGAGCTCCGCGCCCGGGCTGATATATCCTGTTGCATTCCATGAAGCTGGGGCTCATCCCATACTCATCCATGTGCTGAATGATAGAGGAACGGCTCGAGAGGGGATTGACCGCTTTTGCGCCGGCTGGAGTGCCACTGGACGACCGAGATAAGCGAGGGCACTGGAGCTGGATGGGGCCCGCCTGTGCTGCCTGACCCTGGGACTGGTGAGTCGGCACCGGTCTCCAAAATCGCTGCAGCGCTGGGGCGGCGGAGGGGAGCTGATGTGTCCTCCCCCCTGCCTCCTGCCGCTTGAGGACCCGGACCTGTGCCGCTCGTAACTCTGCTGTGGCCCCCGGTTCCCAATAAACCGTGAGAGCCTAGCGGCCGGATCGCCTCGGCAGCAGCTGTGACGAACACACAAGGCCTCCCGGCGGCATGTGAAAGGCTTGCTGAGCCTGCGGCCTGCTCTAGTGCTTTCACTACCTGCCGCGAACCAGCGGTGGCGAAGATTGAGTATGCTCTGGGGTGGGGCCTGGACCTCACGCTGATTGCAGAGCCTGACCGGAGCGCCCCTGCTCGCAGAGGAGACAAGGCCATGAGGATCTCGGACGTGAGTAGAACGAGCGCAGGGCCACCGGCCCGAAGACCCGGCACCTCCCTCCCCTAGTGTGCAGTGTATTCAACGGGACTCAGCGAGCTACATGATTAACCCGATGCCTGACGGCGACAACCATACTGAGGCACCTAAAGAGCGTGGGCCAATCGCTGGGTCCCCGGCATAAGATACAGTGCTCCTTCTCCCCCCCTCTGGTGTGCGGGATCTGGAGAGCGGCGGCGTGGGCCCTGGGACTTGGCCCGGGCCTGCCAAAGGCAAGGAGTGGCTCTCGAATTGGGGCCCACCTAGACAGAGCGCGCATGGGGCCTGGGATCGCCGACTCCGAGGGCTGTGACACAGCTGGACTGGGGCCCAATATTGTGAATGTGAAGACTCCCAGAGAGACAAAAGGTTTGACGACGAGTGAAGACAGTGTGGGGCTCCCTGACCACTGAGTGCGCCGCCCGCGGCAGCGGAGGTGTCAGACGATCCTGGCCTTACAACGCCATTATACTGGTCTGGTTCCTCACTGTGGGGCTGAAAGGAGTCATCGGGAGTGATGCTACATGTCACCCTGTAGGGCCCCCCGGCCCAATTTGGGAGCAGTGTCCCTCTATTAATTCACGCTGACACCGCCGAGGATAAGATACCTAACCCCACAGACTACCCAAAGTCACAGTTTCCTGCAGACGGGCCTTACCCCCCATAACAGAGGAGGCACCAGGCCTAGTAAAGAGCACCTACTCTACAGGCGCTCTGGACTGCATCTCAGCATTGCGCCGAAAATCAACACGAAATGGGGCGCCCAAAAGGCAAAGTTCCTGAGGCCACCGCCACGAGTTCGCAACAATTGGAAGACACTGCCACCCAGGAACCCTTCTCGAACTGTGCCCCACCAACTAACATGGAATCCACTCCGGACAAATTGGATCTCATCCTTCAAGAGGTGAGGGACTCCAGGAAATCCATTGAACAGCAAATTGGTTCCCTGACAACAGGCTTCACTCTCCTAAAAGCAGACCACGCCAAACTAGCCTCTACCGTTAAAGACAACAAACTAACCCTGGCGGAACTGGTACCGCAGCATAAGGAGCATGCAGCACAACTAACACAATTGCAACGACAAGTGGCAGGGCTGCAGGACAGGGTCGATGATGCAGAGGGGAGAGCTCGACGGAACAACATCTGCGTCGTTGATCTGCCAGAGCGCTGTGAAGGTCCCAATGCCACCAAGTTCATGGAGCAGTGGTTCAGAGAACACGTAGCCCCTGAGGGCCTCTCGGACTTCTTCTGTGTAGAAAGAGCACACAGAATCCCATCTGGCCGTCCGACGGCGGGGGCCCTGCCTCGCCCCATGATTGCCCGGGTATTAAACTTTAGGGACCGAGACATGCTACTCCAGAAGGCTAGAGAGCGGTCCCCAATCCATTACGAGAACCAAAGGGTATTGTTATACCCTGACTACACAATGCTGGTGCAGCGCAGGCGGTCCTTGTATCAAGCGACCAAAAAGAGGCTCAGACCCCTGGATCTTAAGTATGCCCTGCTGTTCCCAGCTCGTTTGAAGGCCATGCATGACCAAAAAGCGCATTTCTTCGACACTCCGGAGGAAGCTGACGAATGGCTGGAGGTCATGTTTCCCCCGACGACATCCGGGGCCTCCTCACAAAGCATGCCTCAAGGCCCGAAGATGGCGACAATCCGGTGACCTCGCCGTAACAAACCTGCTCGCAAACCCCACTCCTGAGCAGGCCCTACAAGGACGTGCGGAGGCGATAGCAGCGGCAAGCAATTTCAGGGACTGTAACCCACAATCAGCATCTGAATCCTCGGAGGACAACACTGTCCATTCTGATTCGGAGAACAGCATAGCCTTGTTCCGCACTGTGACTCCTCAGACTGCAGATGATTTTCTGGGCTAATGTGATGCCGGGTGGGAGGGCCTGAATGGACCAGTCGGACAACCTGTACAGGTAACTCATAAGGCAACAGCCGAAAGCGGCGCACACATCCTCCCCCAGCTTCGATATGGACACATTGGTAAATGTATTCGGTTCGGGCACTGTGGGCTCTACCCCTTCCTTCATCACCATGCTGGGCATAGGGAGCACCCCCCAGAATGCGAACGCAACTATTAACCTGTTCATAGTTCACATTGTTGTGTATTAAGTTTGGACCAGTGCAGTTCCAGTGCTGGACCTAGTATTTCAAGTTAATGCAAGGGAGTTTAGGGTAACTGGCTCACCCCACACACCAAGATTCATTGCATCGGCCCGACACCCCGACCCGCTAAGCGAAGCATACACGGACACACGACCACATGCTGGGCACGTATAATATAATCACCTGGAACGTGCGGGGTCTGGGCTCCATACACAAACACCACCGAATATACGCACAACTAAACAAACGCAGGGCCCAGGTGGTGTTCCTCCAGGAATCCTATCTCACCGACTCTGAAATCACCAAATTATGCAAAAATGGAAAGCCCAATTCTTTTCCACATCATACTCTGCCTTTGCCAGGGGAGCGACAATATGGATTAGGAGTGGGGTCCCTTTTGTGGCATTAGAACAATGCACGGACCCACAGGGTCGATACTTCTTAGTGCGGGGAATGCTGGATGGCGCACACGTGGTGCTGGGTAGTCTTTAAGCCCCTAATTTTGAGCAAGATAAATTCCTTGCGAGCCTTAACACCGTGCTGATGGATTGGACAGCTTATCCGTGGATATTAGGTGGTGACTACAATGCGGTTATGGACACCACCATGGGCCGCTCAAACCCACCGATTCAGGGAGCAGGGTCCATCAAAAAAGCAGAGGCACTGTGTAGATGGTCGGAGGGTTGGGCAGTGGGGGATATCTGGTGTCTCAAAAACCCAACCAGCAGAGAGTATTCCTTCTTTTCCCTGACTCACCAACTGCACACGAGGATAGACAGGATACTCTGCTCAATTCTCCTCACTATGCAAGTAACACACACTACTTACCTGGGGAAGACATTCTCCGATCACAACCCTCTAGAGCTCACCCTTGCCAGGGGTAGAATCCCCACCCCACTCCCCACTTGGAAATTGTGGCCTCAAATGTTGGAGGACTCTGTCTTCCGGAATACACTGGAGGTGGGCATTACAAATTATTTTAAAGAAAACGCCAACTCCGCATCCACGCGACACATAGAGTGGGACGCTTTCAAAACTGTGATACGGGGCATTGCCATTAGCACCACAGTAGGGGCACAGCAGGAAATACACAACAACCTAAAAGCAGTTGAAAACAACATGAATGCATTAGAGCAAGAAGCCGCAAGGGACCCCAATAGGGCAGCAGTATTGCAGGAGGCACGTATTAAACATGCGGAGCTGCTGGAAAGCCTCATAAACATAGATTATAAATCATATACTCAGATAAAACATGCCAAGGCTGACAAATCCGGTGCGCGACTGGCACGGATCATACGGGATGCACCCCCACTGTAGCGATATACGAGATAACCACACCAGGGGGAGACACTGTGACCACCCAACAAGACATAAACGAAGCATTTCACACATATTCCGAAACCCTATATCAAGCCCCAACGCAGCAGACGGATGAATCCATAGAAGCCTTCCTAGTCAACCTAGCCTTTCCCCCAACTGGACCACACTGCCTGCGAAGATCTGTCGGGCCCCATCACGAAGGCGGAAATCAAAATGGCCATCCGAGCGTTACCACGCAATAAGGCCCCAGGTCTTGATGGCCTACCGATAGAATTCTTCGACACCTTCTCGGAAGCTTTGATCCCCCAACTAGAACAGCTGTATCAATCTGCGCTGGATGCAGGGACCCTCCCCTCCACCACAATGCAAGTATTAGTAGTGTCCCTTCCTAAGCCGGGTGGATCTGCCACCGACATTTCAGGGTACCGCCCCCTCTCGCTACTTGCCACGGAATATAAAATACTAAGCAAAATACTGGCATGCCGCCTCCTCCCATACCTGCATAAATTAATACACATAGACCAATGCGGGTTCGTGCCAGCGCGCAGCACATCACTAAATATCCGACGGCTATACCACGTCATGGGGACCACCTCTGCTGATGATCATAACGCAGGCTGCATCACACTAGATCTAAGACAGGCATTTGATACCCTCCACTGGGACTACATGACTAAATCGCTGGGGAAATTTGGTATACCATTGGCGTACCTACAATGGGTACAGCTACTGTACACAGCCCCCACAGCGCGGGCCCGTACGGGGAGTCACATATCCCGTGCATACCCAGTTGGTTGGGGCACCCGCCAAGGATGCCCACTGTCGCCTTTGCTATTTGTGTTAGCTCTAGAACCCCTGGCCATCAAACTACGAACAGAGGCAGAGCAGGTGGGTATCAGGCTGAGAAACATCACGCATGTACTGTCAGCATACGCAGACGACATAATCATATACGCCAAGGACCTGTCTAATGACTTAGGGCCAACGCTGGATATTTTCTGACAATTTGAACTGGTCTCTGGCCTGGCTATAAATGAGGCTAAATCCCAAGCCTTCTACTTTCGCCCGGGCCTGCGCCCAGATACGATACAATTTGGACAACTCTCCCTGTCCGTAGCGCAGCACACATTCAAATATCTCGGCATCCACATCTATAGGGAACCACAGGATCTCATAGCGGGCAACCTGACCAGAGCAATTAGGGCACTTCGTTCCCAAACGACCTTCTGGACCTCGCTGCCGCTATCCGTGATGGGTCGAGTGGCGATATAAAAAATGGTGGTCCTCCCAAGGTTATTATATTTTTTCACGAACCTGCCGGTGATAATCCCTACTCCCTTAATTAAAGCTCTAGAAACCTTACTATGAGACTTAATCTGGGGGACTGGCTGCCGCCGGGTTGGTCTAGCTAAGTTGCAATTAGAAACAGATAGGGGGGGTTTGGGAGCACCTGATCTCCGTCCATACTGCTACGCAAGCCAGCTACAATGGCTGTCGTACTGGCTGGCAGGACGCAACCTGCATGAGCTGGGATACACGGCTCACAATATCAACCGTGAGGACCTTCATACTTTGTTACTGCCTCGTTCCAGGGTCCCCCAGAGTGCACCGACACTACTACGCACAGCACTTCTATACTGGAAGAAGGCGTTACAATACACGCGCCAGCGCTCCCCATATGCAAATAACATACCATTGCTAGGTATTCCTACACCTACTGGCCTAATCACAATTCGGAACACCCTCAGCTGGGCGAAGGGAGGGGTCACCACAGTGGGGGCACTCTTCAGCGGTGGAGCACTCATGGATCATGACAATTTCACTAGGGAAAATGGGGTTTCGGGCAACCTGTATATGACACACGCAGCAATACTTGCCTATGTTAAAAGACACTGGGCCCCTGCCAGAGAAGAACCCTTAAAGCATGAATTGGTATGGCAGTCTACCTCATGGGAGAGGGGTGCCACCTTACAATATGGCTATATAGAGGCATCAGGGCACACGCTGGGATCTCCCTCACTGACTTGCGCAACAGATGGTCTGGGACATTGGAAAAGAGCTGACCGATAAGGAATGGGCCGCTCTGCTAGAATATCCTAAAAAGTGTCTCGCAATGCCAAGTTTAAGTTCATACAGCACATGATATTACACAGGGCCTACCTTACTCCACACCGCTTTCAACGCATGTTCCCGGACACACAACTCCACTGCCCCAGGTGTAAGGTAGACAACGCTGAAATCCTGCACATGCTGTGGTCCTGCCCTATGCTTACTGAGTTCTGGTCGGTGTTGTCCAGACCCTCAGAACTACGACAGGCATTCTTATGGAACAGACAGCCGGTAGCTGCTTACTTGCAAAAACAACAGTTGATGGACAGAATGCAGAACACTGTCATACATTCACCCCAGTACAGAGATCTGGGCCTAAATCCATCGTTTTTTTGCTCACCATGCCATTCCAGTTTGAACCCAGCCATATGCAAATCAGTCTTGACCCTGTGCCTCATGGGAACAGTCCAGCCCGAACTGCCAAGCCAGGTCCTCCCTGGACTGGAAACAAGCATCCTAGGACCGGTTTCGGGGTTTCACCCCTCTTCAGCCAGGATAGCTTGATTCCAGTGGCATGGAAAGCACGGGACCCACGTCTGGGCATACCCGTCCCACTCGGGGTGACAAATGCAAAAACAACAGTTGATGGACAGAATGCAGAACAATGTCATACATTCACCCCAGTACAGAGATCTGGGCCTAAATCCATCGTTTTTGCTCACCATGCCATTCCAGTTTGAACCCAGCCATATGCAAATCAGTCTTGACCCTGTGCCTCATGGGAACAGTCCAGCCCGAACTGCCAAGCCAGGTCCTCCCTGGACTGGAAACAAGCATCCTAGGACCGGTTTCGGGGTTTCACCCCTCTTCAGCCAGGATAGCTTGATTCCAGTGGCATGGAGAGCACGGGACCCACGTCTGGGCATACCCGTCCCACTCGGGGTGACAAATGCAAAAACAACAGTTGATGGACAGAATGCAGAACAATGTCATACATTCACCCCAGTACAGAGATCTGGGCCTAAATCCATCGTTTTTTGCTCACCATGCCATTCCAGTTTGAACCCAGCCATATGCAAATCAGTCTTGACCCTGTGCCTCATGGGGACAGTCCAGCCCGAACTGCCAAGCCAGGTCCTCCCTGGACTGGAAACAAGCATCCTAGGACCGGTTTCGGGGTTTCACCCCTCTTCAGCCAGGATAGCTTGATTCCAGTGGCATGGAAAGCACGGGACCCACGTCTGGGCATACCCGTCCCACTCGGGGTGACAAATGCAAAAACAACAGTTGATGGACAGAATGCAGAACAATGTCATACATTCACCCCAGTACAGAGATCTGGGCCTAAATCCATCGTTTTTTTGCTCAACATGCCATTCCAGTTTGAACCCAGCCATATGCAAATCAGTCTTGACCCTGTGCCTCATGGGAACAGTCCAGCCCGAACTGCCAAGCCAGGTCCTCCCTGGACTGGAAACAAGCATCCTAGGACCGGTTTCGGGGTTTCACCCCTCTTCAGCCAGGATAGCTTGATTCCAGTGGCATGGAGAGCACGGGACCCACGTCTGGGCATACCCGTCCCACTCGGGTGACAAATGCAAAAACAACAGTTGATGGACAGAATGCAGAACAATGTCATACATTCACCCCAGTACAGAGATCTGGGCCTAAATCCATCGTTTTTGCTCACCATGCCATTCCAGTTTGAACCCAGCCATATGCAAATCAGTCTTGACCCTGTGCCTCATGGGAACAGTCCAGCCCGAACTGCCAAGCCAGGTCCTCCCTGGACTGGAAACAAGCATCCTAGGACCGGTTTCGGGGTTTCACCCCTCTTCAGCCAGGATAGCTTGATTCCAGTGGCATGGAGAGCACGGGACCCACGTCTGGGCATACCCGTCCCACTCGGGGTGACAAATGCAAAAACAACAGTTGATGGACAGAATGCAGAACAATGTCATACATTCACCCCAGTACAGAGATCTGGGCCTAAATCCATCGTTTTTTGCTCACCATGCCATTCAGTTTGAACCCAGCCATATGCAAATCAGTCTTGACCCTGTGCCTCATGGGAACAGTCCAGCCCGAACTGCCAAGCCAGGTCCTCCCTGGACTGGAAACAAGCATCCTAGGACCGGTTTCGGGGTTTCACCCCTCTTCAGCCAGGATAGCTTGATTCCAGTGGCATGGAGAGCACGGGACCCACGTCTGGGCATACCCGTCCCACTCGGGGTGACAAATGCAATAACAACAGTTGATGGACAGAATACAGAACAATGTCATACATTCACCCCAGTACAGAGATCTGGGCCTAAATCCATCGTTTTTTGCTCACCATGCCATTCCAGTTTGAACCCAGCCATATGCAAATCAGTCTTGACCCTGTGCCTCATGGGAACAGTCCAGCCCGAACTGCCAAGCCAGGTCCTCCCTGGACTGGAAACAAGCATCCTAGGACCGGTTTCGGGGTTTCACCCTCTTCAGCCAGGATAGCTTGATTCCAGTGGCATGGAAAACACGGGACCACGTCTGGGCATACCCGTCCCACTCGGGGTGACAAATGCAAAAACAACAGTTGATGGACAGAATGCAGAACAATGTCATACATTCACCCCAGTACAGAGATCTGGGCCTAAATCCATCGTTTTTTGCTCACCATGCCATTCCAGTTTGAACCCAGCCATATGCAAATCAGTCTTGACCCTGTGCCTCATGGGAACAGTCCAGCCCGAACTGCCAAGCCAGGTCCTCCCTGGACTGGAAACAAGCATCCTAGGACCGGTTTCGGGGTTTCACCCCTCTTCAGCCAGGATAGCTTGATTCCAGTGGCATGGAGAAGCACGGGACCCACGTCTGGGCATACCCGTCCCACTCGGGGTGACAAATGCAAAAACAACAGTTGATGGACAGAATGCAGAACAATGTCATACATTCACCCCAGTACAGAGATCTGGGCCTAAATCCATCGTTTTTTGCTCACCATGCCATTCCAGTTTGAACCCAGCCATATGCAAATCAGTCTTGACCCTGTGCCTCATGGGAACAGTCCAGCCCGAACTGCCAAGCCAGGTTCTCCCTGGACTGGAAACAAGCATCCTAGGACCGGTTTCGGGGTTTCACCCCTCTTCAGCCAGGATAGCTTGATTCCAGTGGCATGGAAAGCACGGGACCCACGTCTTGGCATACCCGTCCCACTCGGGGTGACAAATGCAAAAACAACAGTTGATGGACAGAATGCAGAACAATGTCATACATTCACCCCAGTACAGAGATCTGGGCCTAAATCCATCGTTTTTGCTCACCATGCCATTCCAGTTTGAACCCAGCCATATGCAAATCAGTCTTGACCCTGTGCCTCATGGGAACAGTCCAGCCCGAACTGCCAAGCCAGGTCCTCCCTGGACTGGAAACAAGCATCCTAGGACCGGTTTCGGGGTTTCACCCTCTTCAGCCAGGATAGCTTGATTCCAGTGGCATGGAGAGCACGGGACCCACGTCTGGGCATACCCGTCCCACTCGGGTGACAAATGCAAAAACAACAGTTGATGGACAGAATGCAGAACAATGTCATACATTCACCCCAGTACAGAGATCTGGGCCTAAATCCATCGTTTTTTGCTCACCATGCCATTCCAGTTTGAACCCAGCCATATGCAAATCAGTCTTGACCCTGTGCCTCATAGGAACAGTCCAGCCCGAACTGCCAAGCCAGGTCCTCCCTGGACTGGAAACAAGCATCCTAGGACCGGTTTGGGTTTCACCCTCTTCAGCCAGGATAGCTTGATTCCAGTGGCATGGAGAACACGGGACCCACGTCTGGGCATACCCGTCCCACTCGGGGTGACAAATGCAAAAACAACAGTTGATGGACAGAATGCAGAACAATGTCATACATTCACCGCAGTACAGAGATCTGGGCCTGGCGTGGTGAAGCAAAATAACGATGGATTAAACCCAGATCTGTGACTGGGGGTGAATGTTTGCCAATGTGCAGCATTCCGTCCATCATCTTGTGTGTTTTGCATTTCGCCTAAGTGGAAAGGGTATGCCCAGACGTGGGTCCCGTGCTCACTACGCCACTGGAGTCAAGCTATCCTGGCTGATGAAGGCTGATAGCCTGAAACCGGTCCTAGGATGCTTGATTCCGGTCCAGGGAAGACATGGCTTGGCAGTTCTGTCTGGACTGTTCCCATGAGGCACAGGGTCAAGACTGATTTGCATATGGCTATGTCTGAACTGGGGTGGCGTGGTGAAGCAAAATAACAATGGATTAAACCCAGATCTGTGACTGGGGGTGAATGTTTGCCAATGTGCAGCATTCCGTCCATCATCTTGTGTGTTTTGCATTTCGCCCTAAGTGGGAAGGCTATGCCCAGACGTGGGTCCCGTGCTCACTACGCCACTGGAGTCAAGCTATCCTGGCTGATGAAGGCTGATGGCCTGAAACCGGTCCTAGGATGCTTGATTCCGGTCCAGGAAGGCATGGCTTGGCAGTTCGGTCTGGACTGTTCCCATGAGGCACAGGGTCAAGACTGATTTGCATATGGCTATGTCTGAACTGGGGTGGCGTGGTGAAGCAAAATAACGATGGATTAAACCCAGATCTGTGACTGGGGGTGAATGTTTGCCAATGTGCAGCATTCCGTCCATCATCTTGTGTGTTTTGCATTTCGCCCTAAGTGGGAAGGGTATGCCCAGACGTGGGTCCCGTGCTCACTACGCCACTGGAGTCAAGCTATCCTGGCTGATAGCCTGAAACCGGTCCTAGGATGCTTGATTCCGGTCCAGGGAAGACATGGCTTGGCAGTTCGGTCTGGACTGTTCCCATGAAGCACAGGGTCAAGACTGATTTGCATATGGCTATGTCTGAACTGGGGTGGCGTGGTGAAACAAAATAACGATGGATTAAACCCAGATCTGTGACTGGGGGTGAATGTTTGCCAATGTGCAGCATTACGTCCATCATCTTGTGTGTTTTGCATTTCGCCCTAAGTGGGAAGGGTATGCCCAGACGTGGGTCCCATGCTCACTACGCCACTGGAGTCAGGCTATCCTGGCTGATGAAGGCTGATAGCCTGAAACCGGTCCTAGGATGCTTGATTCCGGTCCAGGGAAGACATGGCTTGGCAGTTCGGTCTGGACTGTTCCCATGAGGCACAGGGTCAAGACTGATTTGCATATGGCTATGTCTGAACTGGGGTGGCGTGGTGAAGCAAAATAGCGATGGATTAAACCCAGATCTGTGACTGGGGGTGAATGTTTGCCAATGTGCAGCATTCCGTCCATCATCTTGTGTGTTTGCATTTCGCCCTAAGTGGGAAGGGTATGCCCAGACGTGGGTCCCGTGCTCACTACGCCACTGGAGTCAAGCTATCCTGGCTGATGAAGGCTGATAGCCTGAAACCGGTCCTAGGATGCTTGATTCCGGTCCAGGGAAGACATGGCTTGGCAGTTCGGTCTGGACTGTTCCCATGAGGCACAGGGTCAAGACTGATTTGCATATGGCTATGTCTGAACTGGGATGGCGTGGTGAAGCAAAATAACGATGGATTAAACCCAGATCTGTGACTGGGGGTGAATGTTTGCCAATGTGCAGCATTCCGTCCATCATCTTGTGTGTTTTGCATTTCAGCCCTAAGTGGGAAGGGTATGCCCAGACGTGGGTCCCGTGCTCACTACGCCACTGGAGTCAAGCTATCCTGGCTGATGAAGGCTGATAGCCTGAAACCGGTCCTGGGATGCTTGATTCCGGTCCAGGGAAGACATGGCTTGGCAGTTCGGTCTGGACTGTTCCCATGAGGCACAGGGTCAAGACTGATTTGCATATGGCTATGTCTGAACTGGGGTGGCGTGGTGAAGCAAAATAACGATGGATTAAACCCAGATCTGTGACTGGGGGTGAATGTTTGCCAATGTGCAGCATTCCGTCCATCATCTTGTGTGTTTTGCATTTCAGCCCTAAGTGGGAAGGGTATGCCCAGGCGTGGGTCCCGTGCTCACTACGCCACTGGAGTCAAGCTATCCTGGCTGATGAAGGCTGATAGCCTGAAACCGGTCCTAGGATGCTTGATTCCGGTCCAGGGAAGACATGGCTTGGCAGTTCGGTCTGGACTGTTCCCATGAGGCACAGGGTCAAGACTGATTTGCATATGGCTATGTCTGAACTGGGGTGGCGTGGTGAAGCAAAATAACGATGGATTAAACCCAGATCTGTGACTGGGGGTGAATGTTTGCCAATGTGCAGCATTCCGTCCATCATCTTGTGTGTTTTGCATTTCGCCCTAAGTGGGAAGGGTATGCCCAGACGTGGGTCCCGTGCTCACTACGCCACTGGAGTCAAGCTATCCTGGCTGATGAAGGCTGATAGCCTGAAACCGGTCCTAGGATGCTTGATTCCGGTCCAGGGAAGACATGGCTTGGCAGTTCGGTCTGGACTGTTCCCATGAGGCACAGGGTCAAGACTGATTTGCATATGGCTATGTCTGAACTGGGGTGGCGTGGTGAAGCAAAATAACGATGGATTAAACCCAGATCTGTGACTGGGGGTGAATGTTTGCCAATGTGCAGCATTCCGTCCATCATCTTGTGTGTTTTGCATTTCGCCCAAAGTGGGAAGGGTATGCCCAGACGTGGGTCCCGTGCTCACTACGTCACTGGAGTCAAGCTATCCTGGCTGATGAAGGCTGATAGCCTGAAACCGGTCCTAGGATGCTTGATTCCGGTCCAGGGAAGACATGGCTTGGCAGTTCGGTCTGGACTGTTCCCATGAGGCACAGGGTCAAGACTGATTTGCATATGGCTATGTCTGAACTGGGAGTGGCGTGGTGAAGCAAAATAACGATGGATTAAACCCAGATCTGTGACTGGGGGTGAATGTTTGCCAATGTGCAGCATTCCGTCCATCATCTTGTGTGTTTTGCATTTCGCCCTAAGTGGGAAGGGTATGCCCAGACGTGGGTCCCGTGCTCACTACGCCACTGGAGTCAAGCTATCCTGGCTGATGAAGGCTGATAGCCTGAAACCGGTCCTAGGATGCTTGATTCCGGTCCAGGGAAGACATGGCTTGGCAGTTCGGTCTGGACAGTTCCCATGAGGCACAGGGTCAAGACTGATTTGCATATGGCTATGTCTGAACTGGGGTGGCGTGGTGAAGCAAAATAACGATGGATTAAACCCAGATCTGTGACTGGGGGTGAATGTTTGCCAATGTGCAGCATTACGTCCATCATCTTGTGTGTTTTGCATTTCGCCCTAAGTGTGAAGGGTATGCCCAGACGTGGGTCCCGTGCTCACTACGCCACTGGAGTCAAGCTATCCTGGCTGATGAAGGCTGATAGCCTGAAACCGGTCCTAGGATGCTTGATTCCGGTCCAGGGAAGACATGGCTTGGCAGTTCGGTCTGGACTGTTCCCATGAGGCACAGGGTCAAGACTGATTTGCATATGGCTATGTCTGAACTGGGGTGGCGTGGTGAAGCAAAATAACGATGGATTAAACCCAGATCTGTGACTGGGGGTGAAAGTTTGCCAATGTGCAGCATTCCGTCCATCATCTTGTGTGTTTTACGGTAGCTGCTTACTTGGCATGCACCAGTAGAGGAAAAAAATGGTAAGGAGGAAAGGATATATTTATATCTATTTATATAGGGAACTTCATATTGCCCTATTAACAGTACATAGTCCTGTCGTTAGTTCATGTTCCTTATTCCAAACACCAAATTACATACTGAAGACACATTTTTACATAATTTTAATTATCGTAATATTGATTTTCATAATTTTTGAAAATATCTTTTTAAACATACAAACATATATATAAACAACAAATATGTACAAATCACAAAACAACACAGTTCATGGATTCCTTCTACCCACTTGATAGAAAAAACAGTGTTCGCCTAATAAATAAAGGGGATCCACTTTGAGGTCGTCTTATATGCACACGAGGTTATTACTCCTCAAAAGACCTTAATCACAGAAATGTGCATTCAAACGTCACAAGATTACTCAATTATAGTCCGACTCCTCTTTTCAAAACCTGTCGACGCGGATGCGTTTCGGCCTTCATATAAGTCTTGGCCTCCTCAGGACAAGGGTGAGGAAACAAACCTATACAAATATAAAATAACATATTGTACCAAAACAAAAATAAATACTGTCTTTATCTCTGTGCGAACCACTACAAACAAACGTGCCACTGGGGAGAACATCACCAGATAAAAAAGCATGAAAGAGGGAAAAAGTTGAAGCCACCTCAGATACTGTGTAGGCTACCAAAAGACAACCTAGTAATAGGCTAAGGGCTACATATGCCCTTGTAAATATAGGAAGGCAAGAGAGAGCCCCATGAACCAAAGTCCACGTGTATACTTCAATCCGCTGAACCATAGTGTGACCAATACAATACTAGAGATACACTCACTTAATGGACAAAATCCAGATGCCATGCAGTCAGAACCCAGTTTGAGTCATACGTAAATATCCAGGGTATGTCACTGAAACGCATAAAGAAATCTCTTAGCTTCTGCCCTAAGCAAGGTAAATCTGTCTCAATAAATCAAATGTGGGATACAAAAATCCCCATATTCGATAGGGCTTACCTTCACTACTTGCTTTCGAGTCCGAAGGCACTGATGGAATGCAAATTCCTTTCTTAATACCCACTACGGGGCCTCTATAACGTTCCCCGCTGTAAACATAGAGGAAGGTATAATCAGGCCTCGTCATCCTTGCTACTTCAAAGCACTACACCTCCAAAAAACTATATCACCTCTACCTGCTTCAATACGTGTAATTCTCCTTCCATTCTATCGGCACTGGGCGCTGCAAATCCGGTGCGCTGAGGTTTAACAACGCGACTCGGCGTCCCACGTGATCGGGACCCAACACTAAACATGAGAAAAGGACTATTTTTCCGGTGGGGCCTGCTAACTAAACACAAATGAGAGACTAACCCCCGATCTCACTCACATAACAGAGTCCCTGACGTAGACTTCTGCTATGTGCAAAGCCTCACAACGGCCTGAAAACCAGAGAGTGCCTTCTTTCAAAACACAGAGAATAATCCTAACTCCTCCTCAAATGATGAAAATTATACAAAAATTCGAGTGACACGTCAATCAGCAATAGCCCGCACAGAGACAAACTAACAATCTAATATTAATGAAACAACGTTTACAATTTTTAAAAAAAATAAATAATATGCAAATAACTTCTACATTGCGATATATAACTGTGTATTTAAAACAAAAAAAATGGAAGCAAAAGTTAGTGCGGTGTGTGTCAAAAAAACAACTATACAATATGTACATATTCCAAAGAAATTCTATTTCACATCGGTACGCTAGATCAATCTGTACTTCATTGTTAATCAATGTCAGAACAAAAGTTAAATCAGCGCCCAAATTTCATCACGGTCATTTAGACCAACAGTTGCAGTGTGGTATTTCTCGATCATCCGGGCTTCAAGCTTATTTAGACTTGTCTGTAGACTCATTTTATTACAGGATTTCACCACCAGTAAAACAGACCACCTGATCTCATTCTCATTATGGTTACACTCAATAAAATGTTGAACCAACGGGGCTCCCTGTGTCCTACAGCGTATTCTTGACTGATGTTGCAATACCCTCATTTTGCCTGCTTGGGTAGTCTGCCCAATGTATACCTTACCACATGGGCATGTCAGGGAGTACACGACATTTTTCGTGTTACAATTTGAAAAATTATTTTGAATGTGTTTTTTGTTATTCAACATCACAAATTTCGAGTTATTCGTATAAGGACATGCAGCGCAACTATTGCATTTAAAATGTCCTACGACTGTTGGAAGACCCAACATATTTCTGAAATCTCCCTTGGGGTGTTGTGTGTGCGTTGCTCTCACTAGGTGCTGGCGAAGGTTTTTGCCTTTGCGGAATGCAAACAGAGGTTTAGGGATATTCAAATTGTTTATTAACCTCCAGTTCCGTAATATGATTTGTTTTATTTTGTTGGCCTTGGGGTTATATGTGAGCACACACGTCATTTGATTAGACTCCTGTTTGTTCCTAGGTGTCAGTAGGTTTTCACGGGGTGTGAACCATGCTCGTTTTAGGGCTGTCCTTACCAGTTTCCTGGGATACCCTCTGTCACATAATTTATCCTGTAAGATCTCTGCGTTTTTAAAGTAATCCGTTTTATTAGTACAATTACGGCGGATTCTTAAAAACTGGCCGTAGGGCAAGTTTTCCCTTAAGATTTCTCGGATGTCCACTCGAAAAATGCAACAAGGTATTGAGATCGGTGGGCTTAGTGTAGAGGCTTACATCAAGGGTTCCATTGTTATCAAGTATCCATACATCTAAAAAGTTAATTTTGGTGGCACTATACATAATAGAGAACTTTAGGTCTTGTGAACTTGAGTTCAACCAACTATGAAATTGCTGGAGTGTTTCATGATTCCTGGTCCATATCATAAAGATATCGTCGATGAATCGGACCCACCGTGTGATATGTGATTTAAAAGGGGTGGTATCCTGAAAGATGTATTGTGTCTCAAAAAAGTCCATCACTAAATTCACAATTTCAGGGGGAAAGCAAAACACCCCATGGCCACGCCTTTTACCTGTAAATACAGGTCTTCTTTGAAGGCGAAAAAGTTGTTTTTTTAGACATATCCTAGCTAGGGCTGTAATAAAGTCTGTCGGTACTGCATGTGGTCTTGGTCTTTTATCTAATACCATACTAAGGACTACCAATGCCTCTTCTTGCGGGATATTCGTGTAGAGACTTTCAATATCGAAAGTGACCAACAATTGTAGGTCACTATCAAATATTGAATTCTCGATTTTCGAGATGAAATCCATAGTATCCCTAATGTAAGCCTTAGTCTGAGGTACAAATGGTTTCAGAAAGACATTAATGTATTTTGCCAAAGGTTCCAACAGTGAACCACATGCCGAAATAATCGGCCGGCCTGGGGGTTGTTGAGTATTTTTATGCACTTTGGGCAATACATAAATGTTTGGAATTTTCTGTGTGGTCGTATTATGGTAATCATATTCTTTTTTACAGATGTATCCCTCATCAAAAGCCTGTGTTGTGAGATGTAAAATTTTTGCTTTGAGGCGTGAGGTAGGATTATCAATAATCGGACGATAGTGTTCTAGATTGTTTAACTGATTCACTATCACTTTATCATAATCATTACTGTCCCACAAGACAATACCACCACCCTTATCAGCTGGTTTAATAACTGCAAGGGGATTATCAGTCAAGTCTTTCAATGCGATTTGTTCTTCCTTAGTAAAGTTAGGTGTAAAAAAGATTCTTTTCCTGTTAAGTTCATCAATTTCCCTTAATATTTGATTTTCAAAGAGGAGAATTTCA
This sequence comes from Calotriton arnoldi, assembly GCA_963921515.1. Taxonomy (NCBI): domain Eukaryota; kingdom Metazoa; phylum Chordata; class Amphibia; order Caudata; family Salamandridae; genus Calotriton; species Calotriton arnoldi. Next base: position 1,469,398 of record CAWUFW010003993.1, on the reverse strand, counting down.
TTAGGCATAGATGCAGTTTCTGGGCAAAATGATGATTTATTTCTCAATCCACTAATGTTTTTTTCATTGACTTCATTATGGTCTGCAAAGAAAGTTTTCAATCTTATTTTGCGTAAAAACTGAAGGACCTCTGTTTTGGTGTTAACAGGGTCCTGCATAGTAAGCGGAACAAAGGACAGTCCTTTCCGTAACACTTGTTGTACCATATGTGGTTCTGACATTTGATATACTTGTTAGTGTCTTCAGTATGTGATTTGGTGTTTGGAATAAGGAACATGAACTAACGACGGGACTATGTACTGTTAATAGGGCAATATGAAGTTCCCTATATAAATAGATATAAATATATCCTTTCCTCCTTACCATTGTTTTCCTCTACCGTTGTATTGTATCTTTACCCAGGTATAGGAGGGTGATTTGGGTAAAACCCTACATATGTTTTTTGAATATAGTTGATTACACTTTGTTAAGTGTGAGGGTTGTTTGTTTTAAATTTGTATAGCTGATACTAAAATTTCACTGAAAAAGGTATTAGTTGAGTCGCATATTTCGGGCACATTTTATGTATTTTGATGTTTCATTTGTTTTAGTTCATTATTGTGGGAATTTATCATTTGTGGGTGGTGTGTGTACACTAACAAGTATATCAAATGTCAGAACCACATATGGTACAATATTCGGAGGAAGAGATTAATAGACTACTACAGATCCCCTCTTTGTTAGGAAGAGACCAGGTAGCATCTGGTACTCAGAGTTCAGATAAAGGTGAGAGCCTTATACATTTAAGGAAAAAGAACACCAGAACACAATTACACGCGCAAGTTCTTTTAGAACATCTTAAAAGTAATACTATTCCAGCGGGATTACAGGTGAAGAACATCCCTGTAATATTTGTAAATGATAAGCCATATCTGTTGGATTTCAGTGGGGTAGGCACCAAATGTTCACGAGACTGGATAGTACTATCAATCCAGACTGCACTGAGAATCAGCGAGGAAGAGTTGAAAGAAATTAAGAAGTTGGAGGAAGAAATTAGTGGCGACACTGCGATTGTTGATGCAAAGTCCCTTCTAGAATCCATTGAAAAAACAATAGTTGACTTTAAAACACACACAGTGAATTTAAAAACTTCTAAAGTCACTAAAGATATAAAAAATTTCAAAACAGAGCTGGTATATCCATATCTGAAGGAAGATTTCTTCAAAAATAATAACCCAAGCACTTTGAACCTGCAATATCGGGGGAGATCCCATAGAAAATTCATTACTTTTTCAGACTCCTCTTCAGATTCAGATCAAGGATCGGGTCCATATTTCCAACACTATCCATCTTATCCACCCTATTACCAATACCCTAGAGCACTTCCTTTTTTAGACATAGGAAACAGGGGGAGGGGATACAGAGGAGAATGGAGAGCCCCAGTGCCGACCCCGGAACAAGGAATTTTCAGGACACGACGAAAAACATACAGGCGATAGGACATGTGTCAGATAGAGACACGAACACCAACAATGAGTTGATTCCGATTTACAATCTCTCGAGACATCCCTTGACAGACGTGGAACGGCAAGTGTTACGGAAAGGACTGTCCTTTGTTCTGCTTACTATGCAGGACCCTGTTAACACCAAAACAGAGGTCCTTCAGTTTTTACGCAAAATAAGATTGAAAACTTTCTTTGCAGACCATAATGAAGTCAATGAAAAAAACATTGGTGGATTGAGAAATAAATCATCATTTTGCCCAGAAAATGCATCTATGCCTAATGAAATTCTCCTCTTTGAAAATCAAATATTAAGGGAAATTGATGACCTTAACAGGAAAAGAATCTTTTTTAAACCTAACTTTACTAAGGAAGAACAAATCGCATTGAAAGACTTGACTGATAATCCCCTTACAGTTATTAAACCAGCTGATAAGGGTGGTGGTATTGTCTTGTGGGACAGTAATGATTATGATAAAGTGATGGTGAATCAGTTAAACAATCTAGAACACTATCGTCCGATTATTGATAATCCTACCTCACGCCTCAAAGCTCAAATTTTACATCTCACAACACAGGCTTTTGATGAGGGATACATCTGTAAAAAAGAATATGATTACCTTAATACGACCACACAGAAAATTCCAAACATTTATGTATTGCCCAAAGTGCATAAAAATACTCAACAACCCCCAGGACGGCCGATTATTTCGGCATCTGGTTCACTCTTGGAACCTTTGGCAAAATACATTAATGTCTTTCTGAAACCATTTGTACCTCAGACTAAGGCTTACATTAGGGATACTATGGATTTCATCTCGAAAATCGAGAATTCAATATTTGATAGTGACCTACAATTGTTGGTCACTTTCGATATTGAAAGTCTCTACACGAATATCCCGTAAGAAGAGGCATTGGTAGTCCTTAGTATGGTATTAGATAAAAGACCAAGACCACATGCAGTACTGACAGACTTTATTACAGCCCTAGCTAGGATATGTCTAAAACTACTTTTTCGCCTTCAAAGAAGACCTGTATTTTCAGGTAAAAGGCGTGGCCATGGGGTGTTGCTTTTCCCCTGAAATTGCGAATTTATTGATGGACTTTTTTGAGACACAATACATCTTTCAGGATGCCACCCCTTTTAAATCACATATCACACGGTGGGTCCGATTCATCGACGATATCTTTATAATATGGACCGGGAATCATGAAACACTCCAGCAATTTCATAGTTGGTTGAACTCATGTTCACAAGACCTAAAGTTCTCTATTATGTATAGTGACACCAAAATTATCTTTTTAGATGTATGGATACTTGATAACAATGGAACCCTTGATGTAAGCCTCTACACTAAGCCCACCGATCGCAATACCTTGTTGCATTTTTTGAGTGGACATCCGAGAAATCTTAAGGAAAACTTGCCCTACGGCCAGTTTTTAAGAATCCGCCGTTATTGTACTAATAAAACGGATTACTTTAAAAACGCCGAGATCTTACAGGATAAATTATGTGACAGAGGGTATCCCAGGAAACTGGTAAGGACAGCCCTAAAACGAGCATGGTTCACACCCCGTGAAAACCTACTGACACCTAGGAACAAACAGGAGTCTAATCAAATGACGTGTGTGCTCACATATAACCCCAAGGCCAACAAAATAAAACAAATCATATTACGGAACTGGAGGTTAATAAACCATTTGAATATCCCTAAACCTCTGTTTGCATTCCGCAAAGGCAAAAACCTTCGCCAACACCTAGTGAGAGCAACGCGCACACAACACCCCAAGGGAGATTTGAGAAATATGTTGGGTCTTCCACCAGTCGTAGGACATTTTAAATGCAATAGTTGCGCTGCATGTCCTTATACGAATAACTCGAAATTTGTGATGTTGAATAAAAAAAAACACATTCAAAATAATTTTTCAAATTGTAACACGAAAAATGTTGTGTACTCCCTGACATGCCCATGTGGTAAGGTATACATTGGGCAGACTACCCAAGCAGTCAAAATGAGGGTATTGCAACATCAGTCAAGAATACGCCGTAGGACACAGGGAGCCCCGTTGGTTCAACATTTTTTTGAGTGTAACCATAATGAGAATGAGATCAGGTGGTCTGTTTTACTGGTGGTGAAATCCTGTAATAAAATGAGTCTACAGACAAGTCTAAATAAGCTTGAAGCCCGGATGATCGAGAAATACCACACTGCAACTGTTGGTCTAAATGACCGTGATGAAATTTGGGCGCTGATTTAACTTTTGTTCTGACATTGATTAACAGTGAAGTACAGATTGATCTAGAGTACCGATGTGAAATAGAATTTCTTTGGAATATGTACATATTGTATAGTTGTTTTTATGACACACACCGTTGAAACGTTGTTTCATTAATATTAGATTGTTAGTTTGTCTCTGTGCGGGCTATTGCTGATTGATGTGTCACTCGAACTTTAGTATAATTTTCATTAGAGAGGAGGACTTAGGATTATTCTCTTTGTTTTGAAAGAAGGCACTCTCCGGTTTTCAGGCCATTGTGAGGCTTTGCACATAGCAGAAGGCTACGTCAGGGACTCTGTTATGCGAGTGAGATCGGGGGTTAGTCTCTCATTTGTGTTTAGTTAGCAGGCCCCACCGGAAAAATAGTCCTTTTCTCATGTTTAGTGTTGGGTCCGATCACGTGGGACGCCGAGTCGCGTTGTTAAACCTCCTCAGCGCGCCGGATTTGCAGTGCCCAGTGCCGATAGAACGGAAGGAGAATTACACGTATTGAAGCAGGTAGAGGTGATATCGTTTTTTGGAGGTGTAATGCTTTGAAGTAGCAAGGATGACGAGGCCTGATTATACCTTCCTTTATGTTTACAGCGGGGAACGTTATAGAGGCCCCGTAGTGGGTATTAAGAAAGGAATTTGCATTCCATCAGTGCCTTCTGACTCGAAAGCAAGTAGTGAAGGTAAGCCCTATCAAATATGGGGATTTTTGTATCCCACATTTGATTTATTGAGACAGATTTACCTTGCTTAGGGCAGACGCTAAGAGATTTCTTTATGCGTTTCAGTGACATACCCTGGATATTTACGTATGACTCAAACTGGGTTCTGACTGCATGGCATCTGGATTTTGTCCATTAAGTGAGTGTATCTCTAGTGCACGTATTGGTCACACTATGGTTCAGCGGATTGAAGTATACACGTGGACTTTGGTTCATGGGGCTCTCTCTTGCCTTCCTATATTTACAAGGGCATATGTAGCCCTTAGCCTATTACTAGGTTGTCTCTTGGTAGCCTACACAGTATCTGAGGTGGCTTCAACTTTTTCCCTCTTTCATGCTTTTTTATCTGGTGATGTTCTCCCCAGTGGCACGTTTGTTTGTAGTGGTTCGCACAGAGATAAAGACAGTATTTATTTTTGTTTTGGTACAATATGTTATTTTATATTTGTATAGGTTTGTTTCCTCACCCTTGTCCTGAGGAGGCCAAGACTTATATGAAGGCCGAAACGCGTCCGCGTCGTCAGGTTTTGAAAAGAGGAGTCGGACTATAATTGAGTAATCTTGTGACGTTTGAATGCATATTTCTGTGATTAAGGTCTTTTGAGGAGTAATAACCTCGTGTGCATATAAGACGACCTCAAAGTGGATCCCCTTTATTTATTAGGCGAACACTGTTTTTCTATCAAGTGGGTAGAAGGAATCCATGAACTGTGTTGTTTTGTGATTTGTACATATTTGTTGTTTATATATATGTTTGTATGTTTAAAAAGATATTTTCAAAAATTATGAAAATCAATATTACGATAATTAAAATTATGTAAAAATGTGTCTTCAGTATGTGATTTGGTGTTTGGAATAAGGAACATGAACTAACGACAGGACTATGTACTGTTAATAGGGCAATATGAAGTTCCCTATATAAATAGATATAAATATATCCTTTCCTCCTTACCACTTTTTTCCTCTACCGTTGTATTGTATCTTTACCCAGGTATAGGAGGGTGATTTGGGTAAACCCCTACATATTTTTTTGAATATACTTGGCATGCACCAGCACCCAAAATCGCAAAAGGTGCAATTGCACTTCACTGACCTAGCATTTCTTATAGCCAAGTGCGCCATAACCATGCGGTGGAAATCGGCGAAGCCCCCGACAGTTTATACATGGCACGGGGAGGTGGTGCGATGGGGTGGAGCGGAGAGTGCTGCCATCAGACGCGAGGAGGCCCACGGTTTGCGCAAGACCTTGATATCAATGGATTGGGACATTCTACTGGAGGCATTTAAAGCCCTTGAACCTGCGCCCGTCCCAATAGTAAATGACGCCTAATGTGATACTTATAGACTGGTCCCATATCCCCCCTAAGTCCGATTCAAGAACAACCCACACGCACAGCACTGTTAACCACATTATACATACCAAATACTCCCCTGAGGGCAAAACGCGGGAACCAGGGCTGAATCATATGGCACGGATGCCAGCCGGGGTAGAGCCAGTAAAGACGGAGGGGGGGGGAGGGGGGGAAGTTTAAAAGTTATGTTAACGCACTTGCAATCATGCCTAGTTATCTTCCTGCTGTCATTGGAGGAATGCTCATTCAATGTAAATTGTACTAAAGGTACGCACTGATTACTAATTGATAAAAAACTGGCGACTGTAAGTAACATACTGCATGGTATTTAACCAAACCTGTGTAACAAATGTACCTATGAATACGCATGTTTCACAGAAACTGAGTAAAATCAATAAAGTGTGTTTTAAAAAAAAAAGTACCCCTGCCCACTTGCAATATGTAAATACACCATGAACATACCTCCTGTAAACCAACTCGTCCTCTCAGTCTCCAGCACATGTCTAAAAGAAGGGCTAGTTTCTGATCTATTTAAAGAGGAAGGCTTAAAAAATCACCCTGATAAACCCCTGCTAGGACCCTGTTTATTGCATTTTTTATTTACATTTTGTTTTATAAAGTGTGAACCTGGGCCGAGGAGGCTTTGAAGTGCTGTATAGTTCATTAGCTACATTATAAACATTACACAATATGTAGTGGGAGCTAAACAGGTGGCAAATAAACATGCAGAGACAAAAATTGACATATGGTTAAATGGAGAGCTACCCAAGGTTTAGAAAGTGCCCGAAGAAACAAATTACACTGACCTGGTGAACTACAGACCCATCTCTAACATACCATATCTGGAAAAATCCTGAAGAGTCATGTGTTCAGCCAATTTACATGCCATGTTAAGTCAAATTCATGCCCAGGTTCAGCCCATACCATTAAGGGTAACTTAATCTGCACTGATCTCAAAACGGGACAACCTAAAAAGCATTGCTGAGGACAGAGGCTTATGGATTCTTCGGCAGCCTGTGTTCCAGTGAACCATCACACCTTCCTGGCCAGGCCGAGGGACTTGTCACGCCCACTACTCCAAACACCATTAACCACATCAGGGTATCTGAGTGGTTGGATTACAACATTTATTATGTATGTCAGAAGCACCCCAAGGACTCCCATTAATGCAAAAAGTACTTTGACGGTGCAGTCAGAAAGTATCTATGCATTTTAATGCTGGCCTAAGCAGACATTAGAATTGCGTAATCCCTGAGAGGGGCATTATGTTGTCTGAGTGCAGTCTGACGTTCAATCCAGATTTTTTTACATAGTTATTTTACCCATAAATTACAATATAATTCATCCCTCTCACATTATAACTGAAACAATATGTACAGGGCTCAAAGGTTACAAATATCCAGGTGCAAACCGGCCACACAAGACTAGCTGGCACAGACCATGGGCCATATGCAGGCTTGCTAGGTGATTGCCGCACAGTGAATCGAGCACAGCCATAAGATGCATCGTTCGAATATGCATACCCTGTGCTTGCTGCTTTGCATGGCGCAGTAATGAGCCATGATGACTGGGTCATGGATCATGTGATGATTATGTTAGCAGTGTGTCCGTTGCTCAGTTTATCATGCAGTATACTTAGGGCCACTGGAATTATACGGTACAGGAGGACCAAATTATGTGGCAGGGTTGACTAAATTATGCGGCAAGAAAAGGCAAATTATGCAGCATTTTGTGATAGTGCTACTTCATTATTTTGTCATTTTTACACCTGGTAACAGTGTCTGAGAAAAGAGTTAACCTTAATTAGTACCAATTTAACATCCAAATACAGCAATGCAACTGAAAGTTGACTAGTCAAATTTTGGGAAAAGTCTTCCGGTGAGCAGGAACCCAAGTCGCCATTTTAAAAAAAACACTTTTGATTTGTTTGAGCTAGAACATTTTTTGGGGGGTAAAAGCAGCAGATTATGCAGCAGATGATGGATTATGTGGCAAATGCGGCAAAACCATAATTATGCCAAAATCGCAGCAGAATTGCATCATTTCGGTGGCCCTGAATATAATGCATATGCAATAGTTTGCAATAATTTGCTAACTCAGCGAGTTAGGCCTCAATTAGGAGCGCCCTGGAAATATCCTTGTTTTTTCTCCACTCCAAAATTACTGCTACCGGGGTCCGGAAATTCCTAGGGCGGGAAAATAATAGGAATTACAAGATTTTGGGGTGTAACATGCAAGACTCGTTGTTTCTACCCTGATTCCTGCATTGTCTCCCCTGGGCTGCACACATAGATTATGGCTGCTGTTTCACACAGAGGTTTGGCTGCTTTTGGCAGCCAAAATCTCAGTGAAAAACTCTAACGTTATAATTCGCCCTGTAACTCCTGTTACTGGGCCCATTGGAATTATCTGGCCACTAGTAATAGAGACTTACAGCAGAGACCACAGCTCAGAAGCATTTTTTAGGCCAACACCAGGACTTGAAACTGGTTCCCCAGGTCCAAAGTCTTCAGCTGTGGCCACATCTCCTCCCTATGGTGTCATGTTGATTGCCGCAATGTGTTTCCAAGCTCGAATGTGCAGCGCTCATGTGCTAATAGCACATGCGCTGTAGACAGCTCGATGTGCAGCTCCTGGCTGCCCATGTGCACAGAAGCAGAGGACCATGCTACAGCGCCAAAAGTATTTATAAACCTGGTCGCAGGTTTGTGCTAATTACACGGTTTAGCAGGTTTGTGCTAATTACATGGTTACAGGAAGGAAACATAGAGCAGCTCTCTATTTCCTTTCCAGAAAGAAGCACAAGATAATGGAGGCCTCTACCCCTTGAAGGAACAGGCTTCTCAGTGTTGCCTCTTGGGCTTTCCTGTTACATTGTGGTTTGACTGGTGGTAGGATGCAACCATGCGGTCATTATAAAGGTTACATGTATCTCCTTGTGCCTGCCCGGTAGGGGGCCATGACTCCTTTTTTGTGTCAGTAGTAGCAATTTGTGAAGTTGCTATTACTATTCACACTACTCATCTAGTTTACATCTAGAATACATTAATGACAGTCATATATAACAAACACCAAAGTGAGTGATTATAGTGCAGACGAAGTAGTGCTGCAATAGTGAATGTATTTACGACTTACATCAATAAAGACAGTGTACAAATCTCTATTGTTGTCTGCATTAATTGATAAAAAACATGACAAGGGTACATGAATCAATATTCAATCCCTCGAGGATAATTTATTAAAACAACCAAAAGGGAGCGCTGGTCGACTGTGAGAAAGTGCCATCTTTCTTGCATGGTATGCCCCCCACTTTTTGCTGAATTGCTGATGTACTTCGACTGAGTGTGCCCTGGGCTCCTGCCAATCAGGTGCCCAGGGCCTGTGTTCCTTCCCTAAAACTGCATTACAGCCTAAACCCAATTGGCACCTCTGGCCACATGTCAGCCCCTGGTAAATGGTACCCTAGGTACCCAGGGCATTGTGACCAGAGAAGGCCCCTAAGGACTGCAGCGCTTATTGTGCCACCCTTAGAGGCCCTGTACCCTGACACCCACACCCTGCCTTTGCAGGCTGAGTGTCTTGGTGCAGAACTAAACAGAGAGTCGACATGGCACACATCCCTGTGTGCCATGCCCACAAACACACTGCCCTGGCATACCTCAGTCACCCCTCTAGCTGGGTGCACTATGCCAGTGGTGTGGGCACAGGTGCATGAGCCCTGTGCCCCTACAGTACCCAGGGCCATTCCTGGGCACTGTAAGTGCAGTGATGCCATTAAGAGTATATGGTGCTGGGAGGTTGTCATTACGAACTCCACAGCACCATAATGGCTACACTGAAGACTGAGAAGTTTGGTATCAAACTTCTCAGCACATTAAACCCACACTGATGCCAGTGTGGGATTTAATGTAAAATGCACTACAGAGGGCAACCTAGAGTTGCCCCCTGAACCTAACCTACAATCCACATCCTGTCTGAGGGGCTGCCTAGGCTGCCACCCAGCAGACATGTTGCTGGACCCCTGGGTAGAGAGCCATCCGCTCTCCCGGGCCTGCAACAATGCACGTCCTGGGCGAGGTGCTAGGCCTCCTCCCCCCAGGATGGGCAAGGGGAAGCTTCAAAGGCATTCCGCCTTTGTGAGCTTCCCCAGACCACTTGCTGTACTCAGCAACTGGTCCCCACTGGTTCTAGCCCCCACTCTGGCGGGAAGACTGGCGGGAAACACCAAGGGAGGAGAGGGGGTGTGCCAGCCTCTGCCAACCCCACCCCTCAGGTGGGGGAGGCGAGGTGAAGCACATCTCCGGGCTCTCGCCATCTTGAAGATGGGGAGCCCTGCCCAATCAGGACTAGGCTCCTGCCCCCCTCCCACTGGAGAGTGGCAGGATAGGGGGTGTACCCACCCCAGGGAAGGGACCCATTGGTCCCTGCCCTTTACCTACCTGTAACACCCCTAAATCTAGTATTTAGGGGCGCCCTGAACCTTCCTTCCTTAGTTCCAGATTCCGAAACAAGAAAGAAGAACAAGAAACAAGAAGACCTGCCGTGCAGCTGCTCACAAGAGGAAGACACCAACTGATTTGGCCCCAGCCCTACCGGCCTGTCGACCCTCGAATCTGCTCCTGCTAAACCCCGGCGTCTCCAGTGGTCAGCAACCTCACAAACCCCGGAGGACCTGACTGCCTTGTGACTCTAACTACCTGGGACTCCCAAGAGCAGTGGTACTGCTCAAAGCAAGCAACAACCCCTGGTGCCAACCGGGAACCGCGAATCCTGCACCCTCTGCACCCGCCGAGCCCGGCCTGTGCCTGAGTGGACAAATACCACGAGGACGTCCCCCCGGCGACTGTGACCCAGAATCCAGCACCCAAGGACCCTCCTCGACGCTCCTGACGACGCCTGCAGCCTCAGAACCAGGGACCCCTCCAACCGCGACCAGCCGAGGGTAAGATTTCCGACGCCTAAAGACACCCCTGCACCCGACGCCCCACGGCCTCCTGTGCCCAACTCCTGGGTGCCTACTTTTCCCACAGTTTCCCAACTTACCTCTCGAAGTGGTGGTCGCACCTGAATAATCACCGTCCCCGAGCTTGCAGTCTTTGTTCGTCACGCAGCTTTCCCATTGAAAACCATTGGGCGCCCGACGGCCCAAAAGCCCACTGCACCCGGCCGCCCCAGTGCCGCTGAGGGTGCACCAACTACCCTGTTCGACTTCCCCACTTGCCCTGAGTAAGTGACCAGGAGCTTTGCTCCCACAGCCGAGTGGCTGCTAGCCAGCAGCCACCAACCAAAGGCCCCCTGCTGTCCGTAGGATAACATTGGGCCTACTCACTCTGCACCCGGCCGCCCCTGTGCCGCTGAGGGTGTAACAACTGTACTTACCTGACCCTGGGGGACCCCTGAGTCTATGCCCAGAACCTTAACTCTGCCAGTCGAGTACTTACCCAAAAGCCGATAACTCACTTTTCTTCCATAGGGTAACATTGACTGGTTTCACTTGGAAATTCTTCTAAGTGTGGAGTTTTGAAACTTTAAAATATTCATCTAAAATCAACCAAATTACGAAAATGAATTTACTCACCTGTTATCAGGAGAGATCCCAGTGCTGGATCTTGGTGCCCAGCACTGACCCTGAAAAGTAATCATAACTGTACTTACCGGTAACTTGAATTTCCTTCCATAGGATAACATTGCCTGGCTTTCGCCGAAAAAGTTTCTAAGTGTCGATTTTGCAAACTTACAAATATTCGTTAAAAATCGCCTGTGTGACGTAAACGCATCCTTTCAATTGTTTACAGGAGATGCACCAGTGCTGGATCCAGGATCCAACACTGAGTAAGAAAAAGTAACGATAACACTACTTACCGGCTACGTGAATTTCCTTCCATAGGATAACATTGCCTGGCTTTTGCCGAAAAAGTTTCTAAGTGTCGATTTTGCAAACTTACAAATATTCGTTAAAAATCGCCTGTCTGACGTAAACGCATTCTTTCAATTGTTTACAGGAGATGCACCAGTGCTGGATCCAGGATCCAACACTGAGTAAGAAAAAGTAACGATAACACTACTTACCTGCTAAATGAATTTCCTCCCATAGGATTACATTGGTGATTCCATGTGAAAAAGCTTCTAAGTGCCAACTTTTAAAATACAATAATAATCCTTAAAAATTACAACTGTAACCAAAACGTTTTTACTCAACTGTTTACAGGAGATGTCCCAGGACTGAATCTAGGATCCAGTCCTGTGGTAAGAAAAGTAATCCCGAAAGTAATCTATTGCATTTAACTAGAAATTCCCATTGAGCTCAATGTTAAATTGTGTTTGAAATTGTGTTGCCTATTGCAACAACTGTAACCATTGCATTCAAAAGTCTATTGCCTATTGAAAGTATTTATCTAAAGCATCTCATTCAGAGAAAGTATATTTTGATACCTGTTGTTGGTTCTAAAATAAAACAAGTATATATTTTTATATACAAACCATTGGCCTAGAGTTCAGTTCTTGAGTGTGTGAGACCATTTGCTGACTGAGTGTGTACAACAAATGCTTTACACTGTCCTCTGATACTGCCTTACTGCTCGACCAAGCTACCACTTTAGAGAGTAAGGTTATATCTAACTTTAGCCTCTGCCAAACCTCTGGGGACTGTGGACTCTGTGCACACTGAACCTTACTTTGGTTCAGTATATACAGAGCCACTTTCTTACATCGACATTTCAACCCAGTATGAATGGTAGGGTCTTATCAGGACATAGTCATCTGACTAACAAACCTGAAAAGGTTCCAGACTCCTGTGATTGAGCCAAAATTTCAGCCCTATGTGACCAATCATTGAATTACCCACCACCTGATTAGTGTGATGAATTACTTGTCAAAATTCCAATGAGCTTTCAACCTATCTGAAGTTAAACATAAACATAAAGGGAACAATCACTCATCTTTGTAGCAACTCACAGACTGCTTAAACACCTATCACTGCATCAAGGCCCACTAACCCAACAGTGTGCATGCCAAGAGTGAGGGATCCTCATCCAAATACAGCGCATCCCGTCACGTACGTATTGCAAGAAAATGTCAACCATTAGTGTAAAGCATGATTTTGGTGAGTCAAGAAGTCACTATTTTAGACCGTAGCAGCCCTGAAGCTGAACCGTAATGAGGAAATGAAAACGATCACCAGATGCCAGACAAGCAAAAAGTAAAAACGAGTTTGCAGCCCCGATCTATACCTAATGATCTAGTCGATCAAACACAATACCTGGGTATGTGTGGCCATTAATCACATACCCAGGTATTTATAGAGTGACAAGTGCCAATCCAGTAGGCTGCAAAATACAAAGCAATATCTCCGAAATGTTCAGTAACCAATCTGAGGTAAATAATGAAAAAGTAAAATCAATTTTAGCCATCAAAAATATGCTTATTGTTGAAGGCGAAGAGCTTGCTGATTCACCCCAATGAGATGGAACTAATTTGTATCACTATTTCACATTCCAGTAGTAGGAGGCTCACCGACTCGCCCCTTCGCTGTGAAACAAATCCCACTCACCGCCTCACATTCCTGTGTGCGGAGACAGAGGGAAGACGCAGCAGACATAGCCGAGTTATCTTCCCTGATGTCCTTGAAATGCTAGGCCGCTAACTAGCCCCACCATCTTGGATGGAGCTTGTCCAGCACCCAAGAAGCAAACGTGGGAGTCTGCCCATACAAAGGTCGACTTGACCAAATCAATAAACGTAAATGACAATTGACAAGATGGCGTCGCAATGGACATCAAAAGGCAATAGTATATACTGACCGATCTTTGTCATGCATAATTAAGTAACCCTATAAGCGAGTGATATTGTGAACATCATTAAAAAAGTGTTGAAAAAATGAAGATGCAAAACATTAGAAAGGAGAGGACAAAAACTCCCCTTCCTGTAGGCAACGGGGTCAGTTAAGTGCAGAAGGTGGCATTGGCATTCAGCATTTAACAGCAAGTTTCAGCATGCCAATAATGTGATTCAATCCAAAAGATCAATCAACTTCTTCTTTCCAGTCCAGTGGTTCCAAAATGTTGCCACCTCTGCTGTCAATGGTTAGGACCTCCAATACATGCCAGTAAATGTGATCCTCTGCGTGTGCCCGTTCTGCATAATGTTGTATAATGGTGCACCTTCCACTTTGCATCTGATGTGACTCCTGTGTTGGGTAATGCACTGTTTGACCATTTGGGACGTTTGTCCCACATAAACATTCATACAAGGACAAACAATAACATTCAACACATTACCGGTATTACAATTGGAGAAGGATTGTAAATTGAAAGCTCTGTTATTGAAAACAAAAGCTTTTGTGTCAGAAGTGAATTTGCAGGTCATGCAACCACCACATCTATAATGACCTAGAAGATCAGGCAAACCCCATAATCAATCAATTAATCAAACAATCAGGGTTTGTAAAGCGTGGCCACTCACCCGTGAGGGTCCCTAGGCGCTGTGGGGGGGGGGGCAGCAGATCAGACTAAGTGCTGAGTTCATCCGAAGAGCCAGGTCTTGAGGTCTTTCCTGAATTGCGTCAGCGACAGTGATTTCCTGAGGTGGTTGGGCAGGGTGTGTCATGTCTTGGAGGCGAGGTAGGATAAGGACATTCCTCCGGTTCTGGTCTTGCGGATTCGTGGGGCAATAGCCAGGGAAAGCTGGGCAGAGAGGAGGTGTCTGTTAGGTATGTGGAATGTGAGACGGTGATTCAGGTATGCAGGTCTGGTGTTGTGAAGGGCCTTGTATGCGTGGGTGAGGAGTTTGAAGGTTATTCTTCTGTCGACTGGGAGCCAGTGGAGGTCGCGGAGGTGTTGAGTGATGTGGCTGCGACTGGGGATGTTGAGGATTAGTCTTGCCGTGGCATTCTGGACATTCTGGAGTCTTCCGAGGAGTTTCTAGGTGACGCCAGCGTAGGGTGCGTTGCCATAGTCGAGTCTGCTGCTGATGAGGGCATGGGTGACTGTCTTCCTGGATTCAGTGGGGATCCATCTGAAGGTCTTTCGAAGCAGGCGGGTGTATTGAAGCCGGCCGAGGAGACGGTGTTTATCTGGCGGTCCATTGTGAGCGAGGAGTCCAGTACGGTGCCGAGGATTCGTGCATGGTGTATGGGGGTAGGAGGACTTCCTAGAGCAGAGGGCCACCAGGAGTCATTCCAAGCGGAGGGTGAGGCTCCCAGGATGAGGACTTCTGTCTTGTCGGAATGAGCTTCAGGCAGCTGTCCTTCATCCAGTTGGCAACGGCTTTCATTCCTTTGTGGAAGTTGTTTCCTGGTGACAGTGGGTTCTTTGGTGAGGGAGAGGATCAGCTGGGTGTCATCAGTGTAGGAGACGATGTTGAGCCCATGGTTCCTGACGATGGCTGCGAGGGGGGCCATGTAGACGTTGAATAGGGTGGGGCTGAGGGAGGATCCCTGTGGTACTCCGCAGCTGATCTCTGTCAGTTTCTAGAGGTACGGTGGGAGTCTAACCTGTTGTGTTCTGCCAGTGAGGAAGGAGCGGATCCAGTTGAGGGCCATGTCTCGGATACCAGCGTCGTGGAGTCTTGTGGCTAGGGTGCGGTGGGAGAGAGTGTCGAAGGCCACCGAGAAGTCCATTAGGACGAGAGCCACGGTTTCACCCTGGTCAAGGAGGGAGCAGATGTTGTTGGTGACGGCGAGCAGGGCAGCCTCTGTGCTATGATTGCTTTGGAAACCTGATTAGGAGATGTCCAGGACGTGGTTTGTTTTGATAAAGTCAGCGAGCTGGGCGTTGATGGCTTTTTCGATGACTTTGGCTGGGAAGGGGGGCAGGGAGATGGGCCTGAAGTTCTTGAGGTCCATTGGGTCCGCGGAGGGTTTCTTCAGGAGGGGGTTGATCTCGGCGTGTTCCCAGTCGTCGGGGAAGGTGGCGGTCTCGAGGAAGCAGTTGATGGTTCAGCATAGCTCGAGTACGATGACGGAGGTGGCTCTGTGGAAGATGCAGTGCGGGCAGGGGTCCGAAGGTGCTCCGGAGTGGATGCTTTTCATGGTCTTTATGGTGTCGTCCATGGTGAGTGGGGGCCAGCTGCGCAGTGTTGGGAGGGAGTGGTCGCCGTCAGTTGTGGTGGTTGCTGGTGTGATGGGGGGTCCTGGGTGTCGAAGTTGTCGTAGATAGTCTTGATCTTGTGGTAGAAGGAAGGTACTGAGTATGTTGCAGAGGTCTTGGGAGAGTGGGATGTCTGTGGCCTCGCTGTTGGGTTTGGCAAACTCCTTGATGATGCTGAACAGTTCTTTGCTATTGTGTGCGTTGTTGGTGATTCTGTCTTGGAGGGCCTTCTCCCTTGTGGTTTTGATGAGGTGGTGGTGTGTGGTGGTGGCTGCTTTGAAGGCGGCGTGGGCTTCCGGGGTTTTGTTTTTTCCTCCATGTCTTCTCGAGCCGTCTACAGGTTCCTCTGGACTCTCGAAGCGCAGGGTGAACCAGCTTGCTTTCTTGACATGTTGTTTGCCAGTGGTTTTCTTGAGGGGGCAAAGGTGTCGGCGCAGTTTGCGATCCATTGGTGGAGGTTGCACGCTGCAGTGTTGAGGATGTCGGTGGTGATGTGTCATTGAGGAAGGTGGTGAGTTGATCTTCTGTGACTCTGTTGCAGCTTCTGCGGGGTAAACGGTGGGCATGCTGGTGTACAATGGGTTTGTTGAAAGAGAAGTGGATGCAGTGGTGGTCGGTCCAGAGGAGTTCGATGGTGTGGCTGTAGGAGATGTTGTTTCCTGCGGCGAAGACGGGGTCGAGTGTGTGCCCTGCTAAGTGCGTGGGAGAGGTGACTAGCTGTTTAAGTCCTATGTTGGCAATGTTCTGCAGGAGGGAGGATGTGTTGGAATTGTTTTGGTTGTCCAGGTGGAAGTTGAGGTCTCCGAGTAGGATGTAGCTGGTGGATGCGAGGGCCTGTGGTGCGATGAGGTCGATGACAGCATCGGTGAAAGAGGTGTGGGGACTGGGTGGTCTGTAGACGAGGGTGCTGCGGAGGGTGGTTTTTGGGTTGGTCTGGATCTGGAAGTGGAGGTGTTCCATGTGGGTCGTTGGTTCGTCTGAGTTCGTGGTCAGGCGGAGGGAGCTTTTGTGGATGATTGTGATGCCTCCTCCTGGGCTGGATGGGACGGTCCTTGCGGATTATCTTGTAGCCGTCAGGGATGGAGGAGGCGATGTCTGGCACTGAGTTGGAGTTCGTCCAGTTTTCCGTCAGGAAGGTGATGTCGGGTGGGGCGGTGTTGAGGAGGTCCCAGATCTCTATGGTGTGTTTGTGGAGGGATCGTATGTTGAGGAGGACGCACTTGAGAGGCTTGGGTGTGGTGAGGGCCGGTAGGTTGGGTAAGGGTGCTGGGGTACGGAGGTGGGTGAAGGTGAGGCAGCAGTGAATGCAGGATAGCGGGCTATGGGTGTTGGTCGACTGTGAGAGTTGGCAGTTGTTGTTGCTTCCTGGGTTGAAATCGTGGAGGATGCTGGCATCGTAGTGGTGGCGGGTCGGAGGACCAGGGTCCCTGGTGCTGGGCGTGGTCAGGTCGCAGACGGGCGCAGACGTACTTGCCTTTGGTGTGGCCACCATTAAGTAGTGTGAGGGGGAGGGCTGGTCAGCTGGGAGGCGGGAAGCAGGAAGTGGGAAAAACGGTATGCTGGAGTGGGGAGGGACCACGGAGATCAGCAGTGGCAGGAAAACAGGAAAGTGCTGGAGGGTAAGAAAAGAGGCAACAGGAGTAAAGAGGCAAAAGGAAAAAAACAGAGAAAAAGGCAAGAAGAGAAAAAAGGCAGAAAGAGTAGGAGGAATGAAAAAGAGAGAGCAAGGAAAAGACAGAAGCAGCAGAGGGACAGAGGGCAGCACAGCAGAAGATCAGAATGCTCTCCCATTGGACCACCAGGGATGAGCCATAGGCAGGAGCCTGCGGGTGGAGGAGGGCCTTGAATACCCGACCCAGAAGGGTCAGAGCGCACTCAGGGGGCAGCTACTTAGTGGTGGAGCTGCGCGGGGGAGAGCAGTGACACTGACCAGGTCAATGGGCTTGCTCCATAATGCTCCTATGGTACTCTTCACCATAATTTCCCTGTGAGCCCTCACAACATAATCTTGTATATGTTTATTACACTGAAAGGCAAATAATGGAAAATCTACATGTGTTTCGAATAACGGATCAATTTTTCAAAATTATCTTTTTGACAACCGTACTCACAGATAAGAATGTGCTTACCATTCCCTCTCTGTCTTTAGATTCCTCCCTTTGCCTTGGGCCAGTAAACTCACTCTATGGCAGAACCAAGCCCTCCTCATGGTTCTGGTGATGATCTTTTAATGGTACCCCTTTTCAAAGAGTTTAAGTACTTCTGCCTCTTTAAAATAATCCACCACATGATGATAACTAAGACGGATGTGTAAAAATTAGCCAAACGGTAAATGATCTCTCAAGGCACAAGGTTGATGACTATTATATAATCAACGAATTGGTATCTATAGGTTTTCAGTACAATGTTGTGTAAAGAGAGCCATTTTAATGTCTGATCATGAGATCCAAATAGTTGATCTCCAGGGTGCTAAAGTTAGCAGTGAAATATAAAGCTTTGCTCTGATCTTTCAGCCATATAATAAAGTCATTCAAGTCATTCTCATCCCCATGCCAGAGGAGTACAACATCGTCAATGTGACTTTTCCAAACACCAATATGTGTTAGATGGGGATGTTCATGTTGTTATTCATTTTAAGCCATCTATATCATGCATTTTACCAGTCGCAAACAGTCCAATTTGCAGAATCAGCCGTTTGCGACTGGTAAAATGCATTTTGGTATGTATGAATTCCAATTTGTGATTCGATAACATGTTACCGAATTGCAATTTGGAATTGCTACTACATACCAATTCGGTATTAAAAAGGGCTGTGTTTAGGGGGTCCCTTCCTAATACTGAATCGCAACGGTATGTAAGAATGTTTTGCCATCAAAATGCGGTCGCGAAACATTTGCATTTTACCACCTACTTCAAGTAGGTGGTGTCCCATTCTCAAATGAGAAGGGGTCCTACAGGGACCCCTTCCCCTATGTGAATGGTAGTGAAAACGTTTTTTCAGAGCAGGCAGTGGTCGCACGGACCTCTGCGTGCTCTTAAAAAATTAAAAGAAAATTCTTCATTTTTCTTTTTTAAACGCAACCCATTTTTCTTTAGGGAAAACGGCCTGCATTTAAATATAAGATTGCTTTATTTAACAGCAATCACGGACATGGTGGTCTGCTGACCCCAGCAGGCCACCATCCCTGTGATTTTAGCAATCCCTAATGGGTCGCAAATTATGACATACCTCATTAATATTCATGAGGTAGGTCGATTTGCGACTCACTAGGAATCGCTAAATGAAACGCATGGAGTTTCACACATTAGGAATTGCGATTACCTAATTGTGATTCGCAGAGAATCGCAATTAGGTAATCGCTATTTTCAATAATGATACATATGGTCCTTAATCCTCAAATTATACTACATACAAATTAGCCACATTTGGAGCAAAATAGGCCCCCATATCTACACCTTTGATCCGTAGGTAGTGAACATTTGTGAACATAAAATAGTTTTATCCTAAGGGCCACCCCAGCTAGTTCAATGATAAATTCACACAATGCGTTGTCTCTACACTCTTTGGATATCTGATGATATTGATAGCCTCATCTGGTGAGATGTTTGTGTAGAATTACTCCACATCTGGAGTTACCAAAATGTCCTTATACTCATCAAACGGCTGGCCCTCTATGTCATTGATAAACTGCATGCTATCCCTAACATATGATTGCAATCTGGGAACCTATCCTTAATATACTGATCAATGAGCCTGCAAATAGGTTCTAAAACAAAACCACACCCCAACAGAATAGGGCGGCCAGGAGTGTAAATTACTGGTGTCTTTGGATGGGATTTATTGAGGAAAGCATATTCCTTCTCATTAATCGTACCCTCTACAAGAGCTCTAGAGGTGATGCTCCTGCTATCTTCTTGAATTTTCCTGATAATATCCAAGACTAATTTCAGATAGTGTCTAGAATCTGAAATTTGTCTACATATTTCTTCATCATAATTCGGAGTCGCTTCTATTATGATGGCACCACCCTTATCAGCTGGTTTGATTGTTGTCTGTATTGTGTGCTTGACTATTGAATAATTCTTTTTCACCTTTAGAAGTATTATAGAGAATACATCTTTTCAGTTTCTCCAATTCCTTGACTTCTTGGAGAACAATGTTTTCAAAAGCTAAAATTTCTACACTCATAAGGTGGCTAGGAAAATCAAATTGGGATGGCAGACACAGACCCGAACATCTATCTGGCTGTGCGTATGGTTTGTCTTTGAAAAAATGCTTTAATCTAATGGTTTGAAAGAATCCGTACAGCTCGCCCCTCATTCTGAAGAAATCCGTGTTTTCTGTTACAGCAAAACCTAATCTCTTAATGAAAATGTTTGTCTTGTCATGGATGAGGACATATTTAAAAATGTTAAAAATTGGGGATTTAATGCTTTTATGGGTGTCTACCAACTGTAATGTTGATTCCAGGTTTGTCTCTCCCCCTGTTTGTTGTTAGTGCCATGCCATCCTCTTCCACAACCTCTGCCTATGCCCCTCGGTCTGCTCCTCTTTTGTGGACCAAACTCTAAAAAACGCCCTGGGGAACCACTCTGTGAGGGTGTGGGCCTCTAGTACTGGGACCAGGAAGTTCCTGATCGTCTGAGCTAATAGAAGAATCAGAAAAGGTGACTCTTTTGCGAGCTGAGTAGGTGCTGATGGGCATGTAAAATTCTGGTCTCAAATAGGCTATGCTGATTCTATATGGAACCTAGCCTTGTCCTTTTTGAACCGTGACAATCTTTTTACCTAACAGTATAGAGTGAAACTCTTCAATTGCTTTCTGTAAATTATCCAACACAGCTTTAGTGTTGTCTACAGCATTGTCAGTTTTTATCCTCTCGTCAAATTCACTAAGCTGACGTTTGAATCTGTTTAATTCCTCAAATACTGTGTCTATCCCAGTACCATCCAATGACGGGAACAATTGTTCCAAAAGTAACAATATTTTTCTTTTAATTTCTCGTTGTGGGTAAAGATAATGGGAATATTCTTAATTTGTAACCCTAGACGAATTACAGCTGCCTTTAGGTATTATGTAAGTAGTTTGCCATGCAATTCTGTTCTGACTGCCTTTTTCCTCAATTTCTCTAGTTCATCAGCATCTGATTGATAGCTTATAGATCAGGCTGTTGCTCTGTCCATGGGCAATTGTTTTATTTATACATGTGTACCCTGGTCTACGTGGGCTAATAAGGGTGTCCTTGTTACATAAGCATTGTTTAGCGCAGACGATTGTCTGCAAAGACGTTGAACTGTGTTACCACCTGTGTTCTCTGTAGGGGGTGTGCTTGCACTTGCAGCCGACCTTTCCCCAGCGCTTAGAGCTTTCCTCCAAATGTGCACGTCACTGCCTGCCGCACGCAAGAGTGTGAACCGCTCATCAGTGCTGCTTTTAAAAAACAAGCAGCGTGAAAAAACGGCCCCTCTCTTCGCAGCAGAGCAGGACAAGAAGTGGCACCCCATGCAGAGCAGAAAATTGAAAGAGTTTAGTGCTCTTTCACAGCCTCTGAGTTACAGCAGGTCTGATGGCATTCAGGGGAGAATCTGTTGTACAGACAATAAATCACCGCTTATTTTGTCCGCAGATACTGCTGGGTTGGCTCTTTTCCACGTCTGAGTGTTACGTCTGACCTTGGCATAAAAAATCTTGTATTTTTCATAAGATGTTTTAGCATGGCTTACTGCATTGTTTACTTTAAATATCAGTCAGGGATCATAAACACAGCTCTAGAACATATTTAAATGTGCTTTCTGTAAGGAAATGCCTCTTTTTGTATGATCCCCCCCAAGTGTTTCGACTGATGCTGCTGTTTTGTTGACTCCAAGAGTGCACTGAGTGCACTGAGGCCTGCTAATCAGACCTCAGTGCAAGTGTCCTGACCCCAAAGTGTATGTCGAATTGGCTGTACCCAATTGGAAATGACTAACTTACCTACCTGTAAGTCCCTAGTATATTGTACCCTGGTACCAAGAGCATGTAAGTTAGAAGGGTACCCTTGGGCTTGCAGCACTGGTTGTGCCACCCTGGAGTTCCCCCAAATAAAACTAGTCCCTCAGTCTCCCACTGCAGACTGGTAGAGCAGTTGTGCACTGCTAGCTCGACTTTGCCATTGAAAGCAATGGCAAAGGCACCACTTCCCCTGTACATCTGTGTAAGTCACCCCTCAGGCAGGCCTTCCAAGTCCTCAGGCAGGGTGCAATATATGACACAGGCAGGACATGTATTTTACATCTCCTGGCAGTAAACACGCAAAACTACAGTTTTTACTGTGGAAAGGCTTGGTCACCCAATTGGTGAGTACAGGATTACACGCTGACGCCTCAGCTGTGCTAACTCCTAAACAATGAAACCAAAGTGGTCACTCCAAAGTATCAAACAACTCGTTACATTAAGCCAGACTCATACCTCAAGTCGAAATTAATGTCACTTGTTGCAGTGTGCATCTTTAACAAAGCTTCCACTTTGTTGCCCTTAAAACTCCTGTGCCTTCCCAGGCACACCCCCCTCCTGCAGGAAGCCAATTAGCTGTTAGCCACAAAAGGCAGGCTTCAAAGGTGAAGGAGCAAATGTGTCACACTAAGGACGAGGGCTTCTACATTGTTTAGGCAGACAAACTAGCAAAGGGAGCAGAGAGGGAAAACCAGTTGCCAAACCGTTTTCCCCAGGGGCATGTAGCCCTGGGGGTGGGCTAGTGAGGTTTGAACATCGAGAGAGGGATCTCGCCATCTTGGGAGTGGGCAGAATGGTGCATCCTGTGATAGCCTGAAGCCACACTCCACAGGAAGTGGTCACCAGGTGGGAGGGAATCTGGTAGCCCATTGGCTACCAACCACATCCTGCCTTGAGGGCACATTCCGAGCATAAAGGGGGCACGCCTGGCACCCAGACCTCAGATCTCGACCGACTTGGAAGAAGGACTGAAGAAGGACTGTCCTGCTGTACAGAGGGACCAGCAAAGAGAGGCTGCACTGCCAAAGACTGCACCAGCTGCGCCTGGTGGTTAATGAAGAGAGGGACTCTGCCTGTCGTGTCCCGCTGAAAGAGTTTCTCCAGAGTCAAGTCAAGCCAAGAGACTCCACGGGCCAGCCGATTGACCTCCTGTTTGCAGCACAGGGACACAATAGCTGAAGAAGCCTGCTGGAGCAAGTTGGTTGCCCAAAGTCTTCAAGCCGCTACCACTGCTGCTGTGCAGAACCACAGAACAAGACCCAATGCACAGAGTTGCACCCAAGTTCACTGATCCCCGGGAGTGCTGTGGGAGAGCTTCTGGGATCCTCCGAAAGCGAGGCCCAGGATGGATTGGCCTGTGACTCCTACACCGGGTGACTGGACTTCGGCCAGCTCTGGGAGGACCTCATGGGACATCGACCCTGCAGGACCGGCTCACCATCTTCGTAGACTGTTGAGTACCTGCAGGAAGACCCCCGTCAACCACTTCACATCCACAGCATTCTGAGAGCATCTTCAACATCCTTCAACCCTTTCATCAGGACGACTCCATAACAATCCATTGCAATGCAGATAAAGTGCCTGGATCAGCTGGAGAACTGCTTTTTATGTGGAGGAAACTGTTTTTGAGGACCTAGCTGCCCCCCCAACTAGCTCCCTGCCCCAAGTACTTCTAACCAACCGCAGTGACACTTACCTATGTTTTCTTTAAAAAAGTTTCTTAGTGTCAAATTGATTGAATTTGCCAAGGCTTGTACACAGTTGAGTAAAAATGCTTTGATTTATTATTGCTTGTAAATTGAATATCTCCGGAAACTTCCAGTGGATCTATTTCGTTCTAGTGCCAAAAGTCTTAGAAAAATACAGTCTATTTTTTTAAATTGGTGTCAGATGTCTTGAGTGCTGAGTCGATTTCTTCTTCATTTGTTTTGATGCTGTTGAAATGCTTTACACTTGCTCCTCTGTGTAATCCTTGCTGCTCAATGCTACAGCTACCTAGAGTTGAGCTGAGGGGTTGACAGACGAAATCTAAGTGTTCTAAAGGGGCTCATAAGTGTATTACATGGTGAGTTCGCACAACCTCACTATACAATACACACCATTTCCTCACACTTTCTATTGCTATTTCTTCTCATATTTTGTTCTAGGGCTGCGTTAGTGATGCCTTACTAAAAGTTAAAGTAAATGTAGACAGAAAGCTCATGTTACAAAGGCTTGCAGATATGTTACGGGTCTTTGCATACCTGACCGGACTTTTCTGTCATTGTTTCTTTTAACTATTAGTCAGGGATCATTAACAAAGCTCTAGAACACATTTAAATGTGTTTTACCCTTATGTTTCTTCTCATATTGTTCTAGGACTATGGTAATGATCCCTGACTAATAATTAAAGTAAACACAGACAGAAAGCTAATATTACAAATGATTCGAGACCATTTTTGATATAAAGTTCTATTTAAGTATTGTCCAGGCCTTTGCAAACAAAAGGCCCATATTTTGCCCTTGGAAAGATGGCAACTTTACGTGTTAACTGTCTCTTTCCCTTATTGGAGGTGTTGTTTTTTATTTTCTAATTTCCTATTGCCACCTTTCCAAGAGAAAAATACCAGCCATTTTATCCTGTTGTATGAGCATGCAAAGGCCCAGATATAATACCTAAAAGGACTTATTATTGAAAAAAGCCTGTAATCATTTGTATCATGACTTTTCTGTCTCTCTTTGTGTACTTTAATTATTATGGGATCATTAATGCAGTGCTAGAACACATTTAAATGTGCTTTCTTCTTATGTTTAAAACGTCAAGTTTGTAGTATGGGGGGAATACTGGCTTTAGGTCACTTTACTAATTGTTAGTTCTGCCTACACAGCTAATGCACTGTCCTGCGTGACACATTGTTTACAGTTCAGTGGGCTTAAAACCTGCCTTCAGCATACCTTTAGTTGTTTTCGTTGTCACTCTCATTTTCCATCTTTCAATTTCACTGTACTTCATTCTGCTCTATGCCCCTCTTCTCTATTCCACTCTTGTCTACGCCACGCCACGCCACTCCACACCACTCTACTCCACTCTACTGTATGCCACTTCCCTCCACGTCACTCCACTCTACTGTACGCCACTCCACTCTATACAACTCCAATCCACACCACTCTATGCCACTCCATTCTAGGCCACTCTACTCCACTCTCAGTCCTTATCGGATCACCACTGAGGTTTGAACTATTATTCTCAGGTAACACCAACATACATGTTCTCTCAGCAGATACGACTTCCCAGTGCCAAATTTGTGTCTGTGTTTGCAGTTGTGGGCTCCTGCCCTCAGTTTTGGGAACTGGTGCTTATTTTTGTTCTCTGATTTTGACCCCGACCAAGAAAGAATGGCAGGAAAGGGAGGAAGAGGGAAAAAGAGAACATTATTCTCATTCCTTCATCACATTTTTGACATGGCGTTTGCTGTCTGATTAATATGCAGAATCTTTTGAAAGCTCCTATGTGGGCCAGACTCCTTCCCCCATGAAATTCCTAGCTTGCCCACCTCTACCACTCGTGCAATATGAATAAGTTTGGAGTGGAAAATGCCACTGATTTTGTTAGTTGCTCGCTGCACTCGAGTGAATGGTCAGCTTCTTGGCACACATACTCTTGGCTGCAAAGCATAGAGACCTTACACTGCTGCACACAGTGGAAATAAATTAGAGGGAACATTGGGTACCACACCTACAGATACTAGTAGGTGAGAATCGCAAAAGAAACTTTGTCTTACTCTGAATAATATATTGCAAAAATGATAGGGGAGGGGCATTCAGGATGAACGAACAATAGCCCTGTCTAAGAGCTAGCAATCAGATGTTGATGAACTAGAGAAACTGAGGAAGAAGGCAGTAAGAACAGAATTGCATGTCAAACTACTTATGGAATACCTAAAGCCAGATGTAATTCCTCTAGGGTTACCAGTTAAGAATATTCCCATTATCTTTACCCGCAACAAGAAATTCAAGAAAAAGTTTAGTTGCATTGGGAACAATTGTTCCCATTATTGGATGGTACTGGGAACAGACACAGCACTTGGGGAATTAAGCACTTTGAAATGTCAGATCAGTGAATTTGAGGAGAAGATAAAAACTAACAGTGCTATAGACAACGCTAAAGCTGTGTTGGATAATTTGCAGAAAACAATTGAAGAGTTTCACTCTATAGGTTAGGTAAAAAGATTGACAAGGTTCAAAAGGACAAACCTAAGTTCAATATAGAATCAGTATACCCTTATCTGAGACCATATTTTTACATCTCCCCCAGCACCTACTGAGCTCACAAAAGAGTCACCTTTTCTGACTCTTCTATTAGCTCAGACAATCAAGAACTTCCTGGTCCCAGTACTTGAGACCCAAAACACTGCACAGAGTGTTGTTATCCAACAGCGTTTTTAGAGTTTGGTCCACAAAAGAGGGGCAGACTGAGGGGCAGAGGTAGTGGAAGAGGAAGAGGATGGCAAAGCAGCAATTACCAACCGGGTGACATACAAACCCGTAATCAACATTACAGTTGGTAGACACTCATGAAAGTAGAACATCCCCTATTTCTAGCTTTTATTAATATGTCCTCAACCATGACGAGAGCAACATTTTGAATAAGGGATTAGGCTTTGCGGTAACAGACAATCCGGATTTCTTCAGAATGAGTGGCGAGCTGTACCGATTCTTTCGAACCATTAGATTAAATCATTTTTTCAAAGGCAAACAATACGCACAGCCAGATAGAGGTTCAGGTCTGTGTCTGTCATCTCAATTTGATTCTTCTAGCCACCTTTTGAGTGTGGAAATTCCAGCTTTTGAAATCATTGTTCTCCAAGAAGTGAAGGAATTGGAGAAACAGAAAAGATTTACACCTTATAATATTTATAAAGGTGAAAAAGAAGCACTCAATAGCCGAGCATGCAATACAGACGTAACAATCAAACCATCTGATAAGAGTGGTGCCATGATAATCCAAGACACTCAGAATTATGAAGAACATATATTTAGACAACTTTCAGATTCTGGACACTATCTAAAATTAGCCTCAGATCCTATCATGAAAATTTAGAAAGACATCAGGAACATAACCGCTGAAGCTTTTGGGGAAGGTCCAATTAATGATAACGAATGTGCTTTCATCAATAAATCCCATCCGAGGACACCTGTAATTTACACTCTGCCAAAAAATACACAAAAAGTTGTCCAACCCACCTGGCCGCGCTATTGTGTCAGGTGTGGTTCTGTTTTAGAACCTATCCGCAGGTACATTGATCAATATATTAAAGATGAGGTTCCCAGATTGCAATCACATGTTAGGGATAGCATGTAGTTTATCAATGACATAGAGGGCCAACCATTTGTTGAGTCTAATGACATTCTGGTAACTTTAGATGTGGATTCATTGTACAGTAATCAATCAATCAAAACATTTGTAGAGCGCACAGCTGCTGATGGAGCAGGGTAAATGTAAAAATTTTAACCTCCTAATATTTTTGTACAATATTAATAAACATGTTCGTTTAAGTAAATAACCAACAATGTATGTTAAGGGTTAATGGTAACACGCAATTCAGTGTGCAAATTAATTGACTTATAATTGTTCACGTATCTAACATAACATAATATTTGCGTACTAATTAAATAATAAATGCATGATTTGTGCTTTTAAATAAAACGTGTGGTTGCAAAATAAAGCGATGGTAAGTAAGGAACAGCTTTATATGTTGCTTCTGCTAGGTAATACCTAATTGGGGTACGTAGAAAGACGGGAGGGAAACGAAAGGGTTTATATTTCTTTGTTTTAATAACATTTTGTTTATCTTTGAAAATAGTGCGCTTAGGCCTGCCGAGCAGCAATATAAAATGGCCGCGAGTTGCTAGAGTGCGCATGAGCGGAAGAGACCATGTGATAGAGGAGAGAGGCTGTGGAAAAGGGATGATCACGTGCTGATGCCGAGAGGCTAAGATGAAAGTATGGTCAAGGCTGTTGTGACCCTTCTGAGCAGATGTGTGCCAAGATGATCAGCAAGAAGCGTGAGAAGCCTGACTGAATCAATAGACGGAACTGTATTACACAAAATGTAACAGAAAAAGATACAATTTGGACTGATCGAAACGGATGAGCAAGTGCATGAACTGTGGGAAACGATGCTTGCATGGACATTCCACACGGAACTGGTTAAGACCAGGAAGTTTGATTAAAATGTATATGGACCTGAGTTTTTGACCAATGAGAATGAATCGCGCCATGTAAGAAGAAACATTTTATGCTGTAAGCTAGAATTAGGGTATAAGAAGACCTACTCTTGGTGGGAGGGGTTAGAATGCTGGAGAATAGAATGCTGTTCGAATGCTGCAGGAGATGCTGTAGGAGTTAGATGCTGTAGATGGGAGAAGTTGCGGTTGCTGATGCTGACGAGCTGATGCTGCTGCTGTTATTTTCCTTTTCCAGTTGAGTATAAAGATGCTACTTTAGGAGAACTTTTTATTGATAGATTTTTATTAGAATTATTAGGCTTTCCCCAGATAGATAGATAGATTGATCCATAGAGTTCTTATTATGATAACCTCATTTTTCCGTCTAATAAAAGTGCCTTGCAATTTCAAACTATTCTTATATTGATGATAAATGCAATGATCTGAATAATAAGCTTAATCTCAATTTCCTGCATTCAAAACTTTATATAAACGTTATTATTCTTTAAACAAATGACTCAGTGATTTCTTTAGCTCAATGATTAATAATGAAATGGTAAAAGAGTTTATTGTGATTGAGCTGGTCTTAATCACCATCAACTGATTCCTACTAGTTGGTCCATCGACCAATGAGCGGAATACCTTAAAAGCAAATGAGAAATATTATGTCATTATAAAAGAGGTATCCCGTCTCCATCCAGCGAATCGTTTTTTCTCCTAGGTTCATGACGGAGGAAATCCAGGGAACAAATGAGTAAGTGAATGTATATGCGGTGTTATGGGCCCCACCGTCATATGGATATAGTGTGTGTGTTAGAGAAATAATTGCACCTGGATGACCAAAGCATAATAGGAGAATTATTTTTATTGTTAGCGCTGGATCAGATTTCTTGGTAGCAGAGTTATGCTTACTATAGATTAGTTTGGTGATTATTGATTTTTGATTATAGATTATTGATAAGTTCATGTCTAACACTTTTTGTTGAGTCGCGTTATGTTATATGTAAGTTTTCACGCTTCCGGGAAGTAGGAAGTGGAACACGTGTGGCAAGAGAAGTCACATGGAACTTTACACTGTCTGAGTTCATTTTTGGTAATAACACAGGTTGTGTTATGATAGGGACATTTTGCGTATAAAAGGTGTGTAAGTGAAATAGTGATCGGTTTTCTTGTGAAACTCTGGCCTTAATTCTCAGGAGCAGTATAGTCTCCACATGTGTTTTATCCCCAGAGAAACGGGTTTACTGATTGCTTGACAGAAGGGTAAGGTAGAGGGGAGTGCTACTTTATCGGCGAAACTGAAAATTCTGTGGTAGGGTAGAGGTAAGCGCTGCCTACTGGAAAATACAGAATTCTTGTGTAAATGGTCAAAGCTATCTTTTCGGTTTAGCGAATCAGACAATGGAAATGTTTTAAATGTTGTAATTAACAAAGAATTGTTGAAAAAGAAATTGCCGATAATTTTTGTAAAGGAGGGGTCAAGAGCAAAAGTGACGTAGACAAGAGTCGCGCTGGGATTGGACAGTGCGATAGTCACATGAGAACAGGAGCAGGACTGACGTAGACAAAAGCCGCGCTGGGATTGGACAGTGCACCGTAGACAGAAATCGCTCTGATTGGAGTTTTGGTGTGAGTCGCACAAGGATTGGTTGAATAGCCTAGTGACGTGGAAGTTTGTGATTGGAGTGTTGGTGTGAGTCGCGCTAGTATTGGTTAAAATAACGCATAGGGGACAGTGTTGAATTGCGGATTGTTTAAGGAGAAAAAGGTTGTGAATCATGTCGTACTATGAGTATGGAAAGGAGAAAACGTCATGGATGTCGAAAGTTAAGAATTTCTTTAAGAAGGTAGTGACTAGAGAGGGACAAATAATTCCTCCGCCGAAATCACCAGCTTCACATATGATGCTGAAATATGGATATCATACATGCATATGGTTAGAAAATTGGACAAAATACACCAAGAACGATGGAGCATTGGCTTTTCCTGAGAATGGTTCATTTAATGTAGCTGTATTACGGAATTTGAGAGAAAATATGGTAATGTTAGAACCTAGACCTAGACCGACACAGTTTGAAGCTTTAACGGAATGGGAAGATGAGATGTATGAGCGAGAGAGATCCAGAGGATTAAAGAATCATGAGTTTTTGCCTGGAAGGCTGTGGGGAATAAATCATGAGGACAGAGTAAAGCGTTGGAGATATGCTAACATGACAGGAGGTTTGTTTCCAGCTTTTGCAGTTGAGGAAGAAGCAAAGAGAAAGTATACCGAGAAAAAGAAACACGTAGTGGTAGAAAAGTATGTGTATGGTGGTAGTGGAACAGATGACGAATTGCTGGAAGATATTTTAAACAGAAATCCACCTCCATACCAACAGACTTCTGCGGTGGTGACACCTAATGCACCGCCAATGGAAACTGGGAGGAATAAAAACCTGAACGAAGAAATGAAATAAATAGGTCACAAGAAACATTTAAAACTTCACAAAATGAAGAGACAGAAAGCGACAATGCAACTGAATTAGCAAAAACGACAAAAGAATTGACTGAGAAAATAAGAGAATTGACAAAGAATATGGAAGCTGTAACTGTACCAGTAACTATAGGTCCAGTAATGCCAATTTTTGAGAATCAGAAAATTAATGAACATTCTTTAGTGATTCCCATGAATTCACATTTGCAAAAAAAAGAGAAGGGATGGAACTGAATAATGAAGGAGCACACAATTTGGATAGTACGTTTAGACCAAGCCCACCTACAAATTTGACGATAAATGAGAATGAGATTAGGAGAATGCCTATGGTGACAGAGTCCGCATCAGGAACACCAGAAAGATGCAGTGATTGGATAGAATTAAATAGTACGCCTGTAGGTCCGACTCCAGAAGAGTTAAACGAATGGATGAAAGCGTTAAAAGCAAAAGAACCAGAAGAAAAACCATTAGATGTAATTAGGTTGAAAATAGACATGGAAGAGTTGATTTTGGGAACAATTGGAACAGAAAAACTAAAAAATTATCAGGATGATGAGATTATGTTTTTGTGCAAGAGTCTTACTTGGAGAGCTAGAAATTTACATGACAAATTGGAAGAGATTGCAAGTGAACTAGGAGTAGAATTTGTGAAATTGAGGACGTTGCAGAAACCGTACAGAGTAGATTTTTGTGAGAAAGACATAGAGAATTTGAACACATCAGGAAGACTGACCCAAATAAAAGAGCTGATTGTTTTATTGAGAAAATGGGGTGATGTGGATAGATGGAGAAATAGATGGATAAATAGGAATGAGAAAACAACAGATAAAGCATCTTTAGCTTTTGCAGTGTCAGATAGGGAACCAGTTGCTAGGGAATACCCGATGAGAGAAACACCAGGTGGTAGTTATGTGCATGTTCCGTGCACCAGACAGGATATACTGTCATTTACAAATGACTTCCCCAAATTGAGAGAGAAACCAGTAGAATGGTACAGACAAGTGGAGAGATTTGTTAAGGTGTCAAAAGTGCTGTGGATAGATCTAGATGGATTGTTTGATATAGTAGTGCCAGCTGATTTGTGGAAAGAATGTAAGATTACCATTGATTGGCCAACTGTAGAATATCCAAGGGATGCTAAAACAGGAGCGCCAGGTCCAGAAGTGATGAGGAAGTATGACCAAGTAGTTACCTTTTTGAAGAATAAGATTCCACCAAAAGAAACAGATTGGGTAAAAATAGACAGAACAACGCAGGAAAGCAAAGAGTCAGTGCACGCCTACTATGAGAGATTGTTGTTGGTTTTCAAACAGTATAGTGGTTATGAGACACTGAGTGAGAAAGATATGAGTCATTTTGTATATAGGTTTGTGTATGGATTAACACCAGAGATAAGTGAAATGATTAAGCAGCACTTGATTGGTTGGCAGAATAGCACAGTGGACGAAGTTTTGAGATATGCTAAGTATTGCAGTGATGAAATTGAGAGTAAACAGCGTAAATTGAAAGAAAAGGCCATGTGGGCACAGGTGAAAGTTGCAGAGAAGCAAGAAGCTCAATTGAGTAATACAAGTAGTGAAACAGGACAGTTTAAATCCCGACCTAATATAGGTAAAGGAAAAGGACAAATGAGCATAGATGAGGCAAAGAAAAAGTGGCCATGCCACAACTGCGGAAAGCTAGGACATTGGAGAAACAAGTGTAAATTTCCTCCAAAACCTAATGTGGAAAATCAATCATTAAATTCACAGGTGCAGAGTGAGGTAGTTACTCAACAAGGTCAGGTGCCAAAACCACCACTTCCCAAGAGTGTTAACCAACAGAAATACAGTGCAGAAACAGGATTCTACGGAGGAGAACAGGTAACACAGTTGTCGC
Source organism: Calotriton arnoldi (assembly GCA_963921515.1). Classification (NCBI taxonomy): domain Eukaryota; kingdom Metazoa; phylum Chordata; class Amphibia; order Caudata; family Salamandridae; genus Calotriton; species Calotriton arnoldi. The sequence continues at coordinate 1,436,936 of CAWUFW010003993.1, read as the reverse complement.
GTGCAGCTGCAATTTCTCAATATTTGTTACGACAGAATGAGGATGACACGGATGAAAGTTCATGACGGTGCCTAAGAGAGAGGGAAGAGTGCGTGCTTGGCGCAACTCTAGAGGTAGATCAGTCTGGTCCATTTGTGGATGGAGAAGTGAATGGTGCAAATGTAGCATTCCTTGTTGATACTGGAGCTACCCGTTCTACTGTTAGGTCAGTGGAAATTCCAAACCTTCCTCTCTCAGGTGAACATATCCAAGTGGTTGGAGTTTCCAATCAGCAGATTAAAACGCCTCTTACTAGATTAGTGAGGGTAAGAATTGGTCCATTTAGTGAAATGCACCGATTTGTGGTATGTGATTGTAGTCCCGTGAACCTTTTAGGACGCGATTTATTGTGCAAAATGAACTGCACAATTTATTGTACCCCAGACGGAATTGCATTTCAGACTCCAGATGAGGATGTGCTGTATAAAATGACAATGGTGAATTTAGAACCAGAAGTAAATGGTTTGTTTCCTGTATTTGATGCAGAGAAAATCCCAATTGAGTTGAAAAGGACAGTGAAAGAAGAAGTGTGGGACTTTACAGGAGAAGATGAGGATTAATGAAAGGAGTAGATCCCGTTAAAATAACAGTAAAAGAAGGAACGAGTTACCCAAATACGCCCAGTATAAATTGACTCCAGAAATAATTGAGGGAATAACGCCAGTAATAAATAAAATGATTGAACAAGGGATTCTAAAGGAAATCATGAGCAGTCCATGTAATTCGCCAATAATGAGACTGAAAAAGCCAAACGGAACATATAGAATTGTACAGGATTTGAGAAAGGTAAATAAAATTGTTGTGCCTTGTTGCCCAATAGTACCGAACCCTGCTGTGATTCTATACCAGATTCCACGTGAAGCAGAATGGTACACAGTAATTGATTTATGTCATGCATTTTCTCTATTCCATTGCATCCAGATAGCCAGCCATTATTTGCATTTAGGTTTGGAGAGCGTATTTTGGCATGGTGCCGAATTCATAAAGGGTACACAGAAAGTCCCTCAATCTTTAATCAGATCCTAAAGAAATCATTGGAAGATTTAATAATGCCAGAAAAGTCAGTAATGGTTCAGTATATTGATGACCTACTGGTGGCATCAAAAACGAAAGAAGCATGTGTCAATGATACAATTGCTTTGCTGAATCATTTAGCAAAAAGAGGACATAAAGTGTCCCCTTCAAAATTGCAGTTTTGTCAACAAGAAGTCCAGTATTTAGGGCATAAAATTGAGAAAGGAGTGCGAAAGGTAACGACTGAAAGAATAAAAATGATTCAAGGAATGAGAGCTCCAATGACACAAAGAGAGGTAAGAATGTTTTTGGGAATGGTTGGATATTGTCGACAATGGATAAGCGGTTTTTCACTAATTGCTAAACCATTGCAGAAACTGACAAAGAAGGATGTTAAAGATCCTTTTGAAATGAATGATGAAGAAATGAAAGCATTCAGAGTGTTGAAAAAGAAATTGTGTGAGGCTCCAGCATTGGGAATGCCTGACTATGAGAAAGATTTTGAGCTGTATTGCAGTGAAAGAGATGGATGTGCATTTTCAGTTTTGGTGCAGAGACATGGAACTATGAAAAGACCAATTGCATATTTTTCAGCTGTTTTAGACCCTGTAGCGAAAGCGTTGCCTGGATGTTTGAAAGCAGTTGCTGCTACTTGTGTGAGTCTGGAACAGAGTGAAGGCATAGTGATGGGGTATCCATTGACAGTGTATGTTCCCCATTCTGTGGAAATTCTTTTGACAAGAACGAAAACCCAATACATGACACATAGTCGGCTGACTAGGTATGAAAAGGTAATTTTGAGTGCAGATAATGTGACCATTAACAGATGTATGAATGTGAATCCTTCAACATCATTGCCAGATGAAGAGAATGTGATTGAAATGGATGAAGTAGATCACGATTGTCTGAATGTGCTCGAATACTGTACAAAACCAAGAGCTGATATACGAGATGAGCCTTTGAAAGAATCAGATTATATTCTGTTTGTGGATGGCTCATGTTTGAGAACGAGTGATGGAGTTCTAAGTGCAGCATATGCAGTTTGCACAGTAGCAACTGTATTGGAAGCATCTTGTCTGAAAGGTATACGGTCTGCCCAAGTTGCAGAATTAGTAGCTCTGATTCAAGCATGTAAGTTGGGAAGAAATGTACGGGTTACGATTGTGACAGATAGCCAGTACGTCTTTGGGGTCGTGCATGATTTTGGTCAGATTTGGTCACAAAGGGGTTTCTTGACGTCTGCAGGGACGCCCATTAGAAATGGAGATTTTGTGAAAAAGTTGCTTGAGGCGATACAGCTGCCTAAACAGATCGCTGTTGTGAAGTGCAATGCACATAAAAATGGGGAAGACTACATTACTGTTGGTAATAAATATGCTGACGAAATGGCACAGTACTGTGCAAAGAATGTGGTTTCTTTGAATAAATGTCGTGAAAGAGAGCATATTTCTTGTCCTTTGCTTTTACTAACTCTATTGAAACATGGGATGAGGTGAGACAGTTACAAGAAACTGCAGAGGATGAGGAAAAAGATACCTGGATAAAAGCAGGATGTAGAAAACATGAAGAAACTGATGTTTGGGTTTACAGGGATGAGAGACCAGTTATGCCTGATAGCATGATTTCTGACATGGCACGGATGTACCATGGACAAGCCCATATTGGGAGAGATTCAATGATCAGACTTTTAGACAAACATGGTACAATCCAAAATTCAGAGCCATAGCTGAGAGTCTTTGTCAGAGATGTCTTATTTGTCAACAGTTAAATCCAGGAAGGAAAACAGTAGTGAGTCTAGGAAGAATAGGACGAGAAGGGGGTCCTTTCACTAGAATGCAAATGGATTTTATTGAAATGCCACCTTGCCTCAGATTGAGGTATGTCCTAGTGGTCGTCTGTTTGTTTTCCCGTTGGGTGGAGGCATATCCAACAAGAAGGAATGATAGTATCACGGTAGCAAAACTTTTGCTGCGAGAATTCATTCCTAGGTATGGTTTTCCAGTCACGATTGAAACAGATAGAGGAACACATTTCCAAAATGAATTAGTTAAACTGATGTGTGAAGCACTTAGTATTAAACAGAAACTGCATTGTGCATACAGACCAGAGGCTTCTGGAATAGTAGAGCAAGTGAATGGAACGATCAAGAACAGGTTAGGAAAAATGTGTCAAGCTACAGGACTCAAATGGCCAGATGCTTTGCCATTAGTTCTGATGACAATCAGAAGTATTCCGGAAAGGAAAACTGGACTCAGTCCACATGAAATAATCATGGGACGAGCAATGAGACAAGCACAAGTACCTGTCAACAAGCTACTGACTATAACTGATGATCTAGTGCTGGATTATTGCAAAGGATTGGCTGATGTGGTGCGTTCTGTGTTTCATCAGGTTGGACCGGATGCGACCACTCTTGAAAGAAAACCAGCTCACGACTTGAATCCAGGAGATTGGGTTCGAATAAAAGTCCACCGGAGAAAAAACTGTTTGGTTCCTCGCTGGGACGAACCACGACAAGTGATCCTGGTGACGACCACTGCAGTCAAGTGTGCAGGAGTGAAACACTGGGTACATGCCAGCCACACCATCAGAGTTCAAGAACCTAAAGATCGACATGTGAGTCGGCATCTGGAAATATCAGATAACAGTTAAACATCAGAAAGAGAAGAAGAAACAAACAGGGTGCCAGAACCTGAAGATCGACCTGTAAGTCGACATCTGGAAGACCCAACTACAGGTGCAAGGATAGAAGAAGAAGAGGAAATAGAAGAAATAGCTGAAGTTCCAGAATTTGAAGATCGACCTGTAAGTCGACATCTGGAAATATCTGACACCAGTTCAGAATCTGATACAGAACATTCGGATGGTGAAGAAATTCTAAAAAAAAAGTTGAATTTTGAAAGCATAAGAGAAGAAACTGAGCCAGAAGATAGTGACAGTGAGCAACCAAGTACAAGTTGTGGTAAAATTCCTTCGGAGATAATATTAATAGATGAAGAAGGGAGAGTTTCAAACCAAAAGCTAGAAAAATCGGAAAACCCCGAGGAGCAGTAGGGAAAGATAGTCAAACACAAGAACAGGGAATTTTAGAAGCAGATAGAGAGACTAACACAAATTCGGAAGAACCTCGAGGAGGGACAGAAATAGGTGAACGAAGGAAGATAAGAAAAGAACCACAAGTAGAAGAAAATGAAATTATAAGTTTCAAAATAAGAGGAAATAACGAAAGAATTGAAACAGAGTCTGAAGAAAGTGGAGAAGAAAGAAATGAAAAACTAGAGACAAGAAAAAGAAATTGGAAAACAGAAAGAGAGGAAAAAGGAAGTGAAGCAAAAAGGCCAAGAAAAGGAGACAATTGGCCCAACGAAGTAAGAAAATTAAGATACAGAATCATAAGGTTGGATGGGAAAAGTGCTGAACAAGTGAATGAAATAACAAGTCAAAAAGAGCAAGAAAAACAAGGTGGAAAACACCTGCAGAAAACGAAAAGAATAAAGAAAGTAAATCAAAAGTATAGATCACCTGAATGGTTGTATCGTGCTTTGACTAGTCACAAAGAAGAATTGAACACTCACGAAAACCCAGAACAAAGAAACCTGATGGGAGAAAGTGAAGTGCAACAAACCTGAAGCAACAAACCTGAAGAAGTTTAGATAGTTTTACCGGATTTGACAAAACACTGAACTGACGAATTTACCGGATGTGACAAAGAAAGAATTCTGAGAAAGAATTAAAAGAAAGTACCAAGCAAAGACAAAATATTGGAAGTACAGAGTGGCAAGCAAGTCATTTCTGAGGTGTAGTGACACAATTTTCTAGAAAACAAATAAATAAGGTTATAAGAACAAAAATGGAAAATACTAGAGATAGAAAATGTAAATGTGAGTTTTTAAGTAGATGGTGCAAGATGTGCTGTTTTTGTACAGGATTATTAATAACAGTATGGGTGGTTTTAGCAATCACTTTTCCAATTAGTTTAGCTGTAGTGGAAATGTCTAATAACACTGAGAAAGAAAAAGGAGCTAACACTCAAGAGCCAGTTATTTTAAAGAGTAGTGCAGAATTACATAAGGACAAATCAATAACAGATTTTTCAAAAAATGTTTTTACTAAATTATTATATGAGTATGTAGAAACAATGGATGTAAGAGATTGCTATGTTTGTATGCAGTTGCCTGCATCTGTAGCAGAGGGTGTGACTTATCATCACCTCCCTTTGACATATGGAATAACATGTAGTGTTTTAGCAAGTTCATTTTATAAAACAGGTAGATTAGAATATTATTACACTGACATAAATAAGATTTTTGCAAAAGTATCTGTAGTTCCCGAGCTTAACAAAATAAAAGAGGGAAAGACGTTTGGTGAATATTTTTTAGAAGATAAGATTTTAACATTAGATAGTATAATTAGGTACAACCTTACCTGTGAGTTAAAGAAGGAAGAAAAGGTATTTTTAGAGATGCTTGAAGAGAGAAGAGTGAAATTTCAAAGAAAAGTGATAGAAGAGACAAAAACACCTCTTTGGGCGTTTGAGGAAGACAATCATGACAAGAAAAAGACAAATGCAGCTATGACTCTGGATTGGCCCCAACAGGGAAGGTTGTGCATTAGAAGAAATAAGACAAGATATGACAATTATTTTGTGGGTTCCAGTAATTGCCATGACAATTACCAAATTTTAGGTGGATGGGGATTCAAAGGGGGAAAAGATCCAATATTTCCAGGGATTTATTATGTTTGCGGGAATAGGGCTTATTATCGGTTGCCGGACCATTGGTATGGGTCATGCTACTTAGGCCTGGTCTTTCCAAAGATTTTTCATGTGGATAGAAAAGAAAAAGGAACACACAAAATGATAAATACCTTTACACGTAGAAAAAGGGAAAGTTTTTCAGAAATAGTAGGTGACATTTTTGGTGCATTGATACCAGCAGTGGGAGTATCTTTGAATGCATTTAGAATTCGGAAATTATCCACAGTGGTAGATCGTTTATCTACAGATACTGCTGGAGGGTTCTTGATGGTAAATACCGAGATGGTTGCCATGAGAGCTATGGTGATGCAAAATCATCTTGCCCTTGACATTCTTTTGGCAAAAGAGGGCGGAGTCTGTGGAATGCTGAAAGTCCAACATTGTTGCACTTACATTCCAGATAAGAGCGAAAATATACAAAAGTATATAACAAATATTACAAATTTGCACAAAGAACTTGTTCCACTGGAGGTTGAAAGTGTTTGGGGAAAACTTGGTAAAGGGTTTTCTTCTGTAATAAATTGGTTAACAAGAATGAGTGGATTAATAATTGGGAAAGTTATAATAATAGCAACCGTGATAATAATAATAATATTAGTACTGAAGCTTGCAATAACATGTATAAAGAGAAGAAGAAGGCAGAATAAGCTAGAAAAAGAAAACATGATAAACAAGGAAAGAGAGAGAGAAATGGGTGAAATAGAGTTAGAAGAAATAAAAGAGAACATGTACAAGAAAACGAAGAAACAAGTTGAAAGGGATACATTTGTGTAAACTAACAAAAGCAAATGGATAAAAGATATATGCTGTCTGAGAAAATTGTATAACTTGGGTTTTTGTGGTGATATTAAAAATCACCAAAGGGGGAGTTGATGGAGCAGGGTAAATGTAAAAATTTTAACCTCCTAATATTTTCGTACAATATTAATAAACATGTTCGTTTAAGTAAATAACCAACAATGTATGTTAAGGGTTAATGGTAACACGCAATTCAGTGTGCAAATTAATTGACTTATAATTGTTCACGTATCTAACATAACATAATATTTGCGTACTAATTAAATAATAAATGCATGATTTGTGCTTTTAAATAAAACGTGTGGTTGCAAAATAAAGCGATGGTAAGTAAGGGACAGCTTTATATGTTGCTTCTGCTAGGTAATACCTAATTGGGGTACGTAGAAAGACGGGAGGGAAACGAAAGGGTTTATATTTCTTTGTTTTAATAACATTTTGTTTATCTTTGAAAATAGTGCGCTTAGGCCTGCCGAGCAGCAATATAAAATGGCCGCGAGTTGCTAGAGTGCGCATGAGCGGAAGAGACCATGTGATAGAGGAGAGAGGCTGTGGAAAAGGGATGATCACGTGCTGATGCCGAGAGGCTAAGATGAAAGTATGGTCAAGGCTGTTGTGACCCTTCTGAGCAGATGTGTGCCAAGATGATCAGCAAGAAGCGTGAGAAGCCTGACTGAATCAATAGACGGAACTGTATTACACAAAATGTAACAGAAAAAGATACAATTTGGACTGATCGAAACGGATGAGCAAGTGCATGAACTGTGGGAAACGATGCTTGCATGGACATTCCACACGGAACTGGTTAAGACCAGGAAGTTTGATTAAAATGTATATGGACCTGAGTTTTTGACCAATGAGAATGAATCGCGCCATGTAAGAAGAAACATTTTACGCTGTAAGCTAGAATTAGGGTATAAGAAGACCTACTCTTGGTGGGAGGGGTTAGAATGCTGGAGAATAGAATGCTGTTCGAATGCTGCGGGAGATGCTGTAGGAGTTAGATGCTGTAGATGGGAGAAGTTGCGGTTGCTGATGCTGACGAGCTGATGCTGCTGCTGTTATTTTCCTTTTCCAGTTGAGTATAAAGATGCTGCTTTAGGAGAACTTTTTATTGATAGATTTTTATTAGAATTATTAGGCTTTCCCCAGATAGATAGATAGATTGATCCATAGAGTTCTTATTATGATAACCTCATTTTTCCGTCTAATAAAAGTGCCTTGCAATTTCAAACTATTCTTATATTGATGATAAATGCAATTATCTGAATAATAAGCTTAATCTCAATTTCCTGCATTCAAAACTTTATATAAACTTTATTATTCTTTAAACAAATGACTCAGTGATTTCTTTAGCTCAATGATTAATAATGAAATGGTAAAAGAGTTTATTGTGATTGAGCTGGTCTTAATCACCATCAACTGATTCCTACTAGTTGGTCCATCGACCAATGAGCGGAATACCTTAAAAGCAAATGAGAAATATTATGTCATTATAAAAGAGGTATCCCGTCTCCTTCCAGCGAATCGTTTTTTCTCCTAGGTTCATGACGGAGGAAATCCAGGGAACAAATGAGTAAGTGAATGTATATGTGGTGTTATGGGCCCCACCGTCATATGGATATAGTGTGTGTGTTAGAGAAATAATTGCACCTGGATGACCAAAGCATAATAGGAGAATTATTTTTATTGTTAGCGCTGGATCATTGCCATCAGGCGTCTTGGTGCTGGAGCACAAAACTGGAGCCAGAAATATGATGAAAATTAGTCCTTGTCAAAAAGCCAAGTTTTTAGGTGAGACCCGAACAACTTTTCATTCTCCAAGTGCCTCAGGGCCACAGGTAGGTCATTCTAGGCCCTAGAAGCTAAAACTGTAAAAGAGCCTCCACCTCTGGTTTTAAGACTTTACCTAGGGCATTTTAAAAGTAAAGCATGCTCTGATTTTAAAGTACGGGTTGGGAAATATTTACTAAGTCTAATATATGGATAGGAGCCTTCCAGTTGAAAGCCCGAAATGCAATCAGAAGCGCTTTATATGTGATTATTTTAGTGATAGGAAGCCAGTGGAGCACTTTCAGCAGTGAGCAAACTGATCGAGCTTTAGGTTTATCTAAAATTTGCTTTGCAGCTGCATTCTGCACAGTTTGAATCTGCTTAAGCAGGTATGCAGGAAGGCCCAAAACCAGTATGTTAGCATATTCCAATCTCGATGTAATGGCCACATGCACAATAGTTTTCTGCACCTCTACGAGAACATATTCCATTGTCTTCTTCAGTGCCCTTAGATTGACAAAACATGACTCTACCACCTTAGAATTTTGGTGGCTTAAGGAGAGGGCATTATCACATTGTATACCTAAATTTCTCGCCATTACTGAAGGGGCTCAAGGGGGGGCCCAGTTCTTCCTCCCACCAATCATTGGACCTTGGATTAGCAGAACCACCAAAGAGTAGGCTCTCCATTTTAGAGGAGTTGCCCTTCAAGCAGCTCCTGCTCATCCAGTTAACTACCTCAAGAAGGCATTGCGTAAACTGATCTGACTCTCTAGGCATCTGCTTCCCACACGAGAACATAAGCTGGGTATCATCAGCATATAAAATTGCTTTGATGCCAAATATTTCCACAATGTGTGCTAAAGGAATCATATATCTATTTAACAATGTAGGGCTATAGGAGGAGCCCTGGGGGACACCATGTTTCACTGCTAAAGGTGCTGAGCAAAAGAGCTCCACATATACTGACTGCTCTCTATCTGATAAGAAAGACTGAAACCACTGAACCAGCAGCGGCTCCTCCGTAATGGTGGAGGAGCGTCGCCCCACCGGCTCAGAGCCAGCAGCTGAAAAATAAAACAATATTTTGTTATTGTTTTAGTTTTTACCTGCAGGCTGAGCCAGCTGGTATAGGGAGGGGTGGGGCCAGGCCATGGGAGGGAGGAGTGGAGTGTACTTCTAAGTGCACATGTCTGTTTGGCCGGCCATCTTAGGCCAGCCAAACAGACATGTGCCGTTAGGTTTCTCTAACAGACTCCCTGTGTCTGAGCGAGTGTTAAACCAGCCCGCTCAGGCCAATACCCACGCTGCTCTTATAACATGAGAGCAGCGCAGGGATTGCACCGGGAGTCTCTGATGCTGTCCCAGTGTCTGCTGGGACCAGAAAGAAAAGGAACACTGAGGTGCGAGGCGGCTGGCAGCTTCAAGTAAGTCTTTTTTTTTAAATTAATAAACCCCCACGCTCTCCCTCCCTCCCTTGTTCCCCACACACCCCCTCCACCTGCCTAACCACTTCTTGTTTTTGTTGGCCGCCACTGCACTGAACTGCAGTCCCTCCAATTCCCAGGTCAGCTAGTCTGGCCAGTAATATCTGATGAGAAATAATGTCAAAAGCTCCGGACAGATCTAACAGGATAAGGGTGACCATCTGGCCCTTAAGATTTGAGCGGCAACCCTATTGTGATGGATGTAGAAGATTATTTGCTGCCAAGTAGGCATTAAGTTGGCAATTGACCAGTTGCTCCTGCACCTTAGCTGCTGCTGTTAGTCGAGAAATAGGCTCAAATATTTTCCAATTTGGTCAGATCGGCCATAAATGTTTCAAAAAGGAATGACCGCTGCCTATTCCCAGCCTGCCTCTAGGAACCAACACTGAGGCAAGCGAGGAACTGAAAACCTGATTAAGCTACGGGTTGATCAGTTTAATAACATGTGAAAGTACATTGAGAAGACAAGGATCAAAGGGAGAGCCAGACAGACACTGGAGAATCACTATACACGATCAGTCCAGTGAAATTGAGTCAAATCTAAGTAAGGTGTTAATAGAGTTACATCTGGGGGCCACCTCTATCAAGGAAGGAAGCAGGGTAAAATTAGCGAGGGAGACCCGGATCGTCTCTGTTTTACCAATAAAGAATGGGGCAAGGTGATTGCAGAGTTCCTGAGTGGCATGGACCTTAACGTGGCATGGTTTTGGATGAAATTGATTTATAATTTTAAACGTATCTGTCATAGAATTATCATCCTGTTTAATTCTATCTGCAAAAATTGTGCTTGAGCCATCTTAATATTTTTAAGGTATTCTTTTAACTCTGCTTTATAAATTACTTTGGCTTCTGCAGAAAATCCAGCCCGCCAGCGGCGTTCAAGCTGTTTACATTATCTCTTTTCTTGTGCAAGAACAGGGGAAAACCATGATGCAGATTGTCTTCTTCAAGGAGACTTAATAGTTTGCAAGGGTTCAGCAGGATTAGCAGCACATGTAAGCCATTTATGCAAAGACAACCAGGCTTCTTCCACGTGAGGCTTAGATGCAGGCGAAGAGTCCTGCAAGGCCAAAGAAAAAGCAAGTTTAGCACTCGAACTCCAACTATGGGCTAACCTAAGCAGGCTTCTGTGTCCAATTTTTTTCCTTTAATACTGAACTCAAAGAGAATCAAATAGTGGTCCGACCATACCAAAGGGTCTGGGGTCCCCACAACCATTAGCGCCACATTAGAGAACACCAGATCAATAATGTGTTGCGCAATGTGAGTGGGAGAGGTAATAAGTTGACGCAGACATGCCACATGATGTGGATATCGATTTAATCAGGAAATGTGTATCCAAAGAGGGTAGAGACAACACATTCTGTGAATTGTGTGCTAGCTGGGTGGCCCTTAAGAGAAACTATTTTATGTTCAAAATAGATCACTACCTACAGATCAAAGGTGTAGCTATTCGGGCCATCTTTGCTCCGAATATGGCTAATTTGTATGTAGGAGAATTTGAGGATAAAATTATTAACAACATGAACAACCACTACCTCACACATATTGGGGTTTGAAAATGTTACATTGATGATGTAGATTTGCCATTATTTGCCAATAAGCATAATAGAAAATATCAGAGGTTATGTCAGGAGGGCACACACAGAGACTACGATGAAGAGTGACATTACAGCGTTATGGGGTTTGTCTGATGAACTAGGTCATTATAAATGTGGTGGTTTCATAACCTGCACATTCACTTCTGACACCAAAACTTTCAGTTTCAATGACAGAGCTTTCACATTACTATCCTTCTCCAATTGTAATACCTGTAATGTAGTGGACATTATTGTGTGTCCTTGTATGAAGGTGTATGTGGGACAAACATCCCAAATGGTCGTACAGCGCATCGCCCAACAGAGGTGTCACATCAGATGCAAAGTGGAAGGAGCACCATTAGTACAACATAGGCGGAATGTGGACACATTGAGGATCAAATGTAATGGCAGGTGTTGGAGGTCGTTACCCTTGACAGCAGAGGTGGTGATATTTTGGCACTACTGAACTGGAAAGAATGCAAGTGGATTCATCGTTTGGACAGTACTGAGAATGGCTTGAATGACATTAATGACATGCTGAAACTCGCTGTTTACTGCTGAATGCCAAGGCCACCTTCTGCACTGAACTGACCCCGTTGCCTACAGGAAGGGTGGTTTTCTTCCTCTCCTTTTTAATGTTTTGCATTTTCATTTTTTCCTGCCTTTTTTAATGATGTTCATGATATTACTCGATTATAGGGTTTCTTAATTATGCCTGATGAGGATCTGTCTGTATATACTATCGCCTTTTGATGTCCATTATGACGCTATCTTTTCAGCTGTCATTGACCTCTATTGATTTGGTTGAGTCAACCGTAGTATGGGCAAACTCCCGCATTTCCTTCTTATTGGCCAGACATGCTCTATCCAAGATGGTGGACCCTAGTTAACGGTCTAACGTTTCAGGGACATCAGGTGAGATAACCCGGCTAGTTCTGCTGCATATTCCCTCTGTCTCCACGCACAGGAATGCGAGTCGGTGAGTGAGATTAGTTCAACCGCGAACGGACGAGTTGGTGAGCCTCCTCCTACGGGAATGAGATATAGTGATATGGATTAGTTCCACCGCATAGGGGTGAGTCGGCAAGCTCTTTGCCTTTGACCTTAAAAGTGTTTGGATGGCTAAAATTAATTTGTCTTTTTCATTATTTACCTCAGATTGCTTCCCAAACAGTTTGTAAGTATTGCTTTGTATTTCGCAGCCTCCTGGATTGGCACTTGTCACTGTATAAATAACTGGGAAGCGATTAATGGCCGTGTAAGGTATTTTGTTTTATTGTATTGTATTGTATGTAGTGCTTATATAGCGCAAACTGTCACCCTACGGGTATCCTGGCGCTGTAACTTAGCAGATGACATCAACAAGCAACGGGCCTGATTAACAGTGGAAGGCATTGCTCTCGTTCCTGGGGAATAACCAGGTTTTCAGACTCTTTCTAAAGCATAACAAGGAGTTAGCTTGTCTAATACTCTGAGGTAGGTCGTTCCAAAGGCGTGAGGCCGCTATGCCGAAGGCCCTGCCTCCCATCCTGGATTTCTTAAATCTGGTAGTTGTTACCAGGTTTGCACTAGAGGAGCGAAGATGTCTTACGGGCTTATACCAGGTAAATCTCTCCTGCATAGATAGAGGGCCCGTACCGTGTACCGCTCTGAACACAATACATAAGGATTTGAAACTAACTCTTTCCTTAATGGGCAACCAGTGAAGATCTCTCAGGGCCAATGTAGTGGAGGATCTACGTTGCCTATTTAATGCCAGCTTTGCTGCTATAGACTGGACTCTCTGCAACCCCTGCAAGATATATTGTGGAGCTTCCAGATACAAGGAGTTGCAGTAGTCCAGTCTGCACAGAATTATGCTCCTCACTACAAGGGGTCTAGCCTCGTTCGGCAGCAGTGGAAGAATCTGCCGAAGTGCTTTTAGTAAAGCAAAGCAGACACTGACCGTTTTGTTAGCCTGTGACGCCATTTGGAGGTTGTCATCAATCAGGACGCCCAGGTTGCGTACGGTCTTAACTGGGGCCAATGGGTCATCCCCAGGAGTGAGTTTAAACTCTAGCGGCAGGTGCTGTACCATTTTGGCAGTGGAACAATATACCACCTCTGTTTTCCCCCCGTTGAACTGCAAAGAATTTTCTTTGAGCCAACCGGAGGTCTGGCGCATGCACTCCTGGAAAATCTCCATGGTCACCGCACGCTTCCCTTCCAAAGAGAACACCAGTAGGGTGTCGTCAGCATAGTTGACCAGGTCAATCCCAAAAGATTTTATAATGGGGATCAACGGGCGCAAATATATATTAAAAAGAATGGGGCTTATTGCCGAACCCTGCGGCACTCCGTAACGTACCGGAGACTTAGAGGAGGCAAACGGTGTCGTGGTTACCACCTGTTGTCTCTCTGAAAGGTACGATTGCAGCCATTTCAGAGCTCGACCTTTCACACCCATTCTCTCCAGCCTTCCCATCAACACTGCATGACTCACCGTGTCGAATGCGGCCGACATATCTAGCAACACTAGCACAGATGAGTTACCATTGTCGGCTCGCATTCGCAAGTTATCCAATACGGTTGCCAAGGCTGTTTCCGTCCCATGTCCTGGGCGAAAACCGAACTGATCCCTATCCAACAGATGGTTCTCTTCAAGGTAGCATGATAAGGACTTGCTGACAACTTTTTCCAAATTTTTTATAGGATAGGGCAAAAGAGATATGGGCCTAAAGTTTGCCGAGTTTGTTGGATCCAGGGAGGGTTTCTTGAGCAGGGGGGTTACCACTGCCTGCTTCCAGGCCTCTGGGACCACGCCTTCTTCTAAGGATTGACAGCAAATCTGTCGCATCCAGGGGAATAATTCTTGCCCACATTCCTTCCAGATCTTATAAGGGAGGGGGTCTAGGGGGGACCAGACGATACACTTTGAGCAAAGCTGTTAAAAAGCTCCTTGGTAAGAGGTTGAAAATACTCCAAAGATGTTTCTGCCCAGGGTTCCTCAGCTAGTATCTGAGGCAATCCATCCTGGCGACTAGCATTGCCTGGGTCAACTATATCATTAGTTCTAGTTCAGGGTCACAGGGTCATTTTTACTTTTGTTTATCTTGCATGGTAAACACGACCTGGTGGTGGTTTTCATTTCCTCAGTATGGTTCAGCTTCACGGCTTCTATGGTCTAAAATAGTGACTCACCAACATCATGCTTTACACTAATGGTTGACATTTTCTTGTAATACGTACATGATGTGATGCACTGTATTTCAAGGAGGATCCGTCACTCCTGGCATGCACACTGATGGGGCATAGGGGCATTATGCACCCTCAGTGGTAGTGTTTAAGCAGTCTGTGACATGCTACAAAGATGGTCGATTGTTCCCTCTATGTTTCTGTTTAACTTCAGATAGGTTGAAAACCCATTGGATTTTTGACAAGTAATTCATCAAAATAATTAGGTGGTAAGTAATTCAGTTATTTTTTTTATGATTGATATTTTGGCTCAAGCACAGGACTCAGGAACCTTTATTGTTTTCTATTCCCTCTCACATGCAGATTAATCAGAAGACTATGTACTGATGAGACCCTACCATTCATACGGGATCGCAATGCCGACAAACCCTCCCTTTTGGTTGTTTTTGGAAATTATCCTCAAGGGATTGCATATTGATTCATGTAGCTTTGACATGATTTTTAGCAATTAATACAGACAATCATTAGGATTTGTACACTGTCTTTATTGTTGCATGTTGTAAATACATTCACTATTGGAGCACTGTGTCGTCTGCACTATGATCACTCACTTTGGTGTTTGCAATATATAACTGTAATTAATGTATTCTAGATGTACACCAAATGTGTCTTGTGATTTGTTGCTTTTTGTAATTACACACTCAAGGTTCCCAAGATAAATGAGTCCCAGGGACCAATTGTTTTATTTATACAAGTACAGAATACTGGTGCATGTCTAATATTGACCTTTTCTTTCGGTGTGGGATGCACAGAATGCTGGTGCATGTCTAACACTGACCTCTTATTTGGGCTTGGGCTTCACAGAATGATGATGCAAGTTAAATATTTACATCTTTCTTGGGTGTGGATTGCACAAAATGCTTGTGCATGTCTAACGTCTAGTTCTTCCTGGGGTTGGGCTGCACAGAATGCTGGTGCATGCCTAGCATCGAGCTCCTCCTTGTGCTTGGGCTACATAAAATTCTAAAGCATGTCTAACATTGCTCTTTTCCTTGTTCTTGGGCTGCACATTATGCTCAGGCATGTTTAACATTGGTCTCTTCTTGTGGTTGGACTGCACAGAATGCTAATGCATTTCTAATATTGCCCTTTTATTTCTTTAGCATAGGGCATAACTTGCACAAAAAGCTGATTCCTGTTTAACAATGGCCTCTTCTATGGACTGCACAGATTTCTGATGTATGTCTAACACTGACCTCCTTCTTAGCCTTGCATTGCACAGAATGCTGGTGCATGTCTAACATTGACCTCCTCCTTAAGTGTGGCTGCACAGAATGCTGGTGCCTGTCCAACTTTGGCTTTCTCCTTGGTGTGGCTGCACAGAATGTTGGTGCATGTCTAACACTGGCCTCATACTTGGGTGTGGCTGCACAGAATGCCTATGCATGTCTAACCCGGACCTCCTCCTTGGTGTGGCTGCACAGAATGCTGACATATGCCTAACATTGGCCACTTCCTTGAGCGCACAGAATGCTGGTGCATGTCTAACATTGGCCTCCTCCTTGGGCTGCACAGAATGCTGGTGCATGTGAAACATTGCCCTCCACCTTGGGTGTGGCTGCACAGAATGCCGGTGCATGTGAAACATTGCCCTCCACCTTGGGTGTGGCTGCACAGAATGCCGGTGCATGTCTAACATTGACCTCCACCTTAGTAGCAGCTGGACAGAAGGCTGGTGCATGCCTAACCATGACCTGTACCTTCGGAGTGTCTGGCTGATATGTGTGAATTAATGGAAAAGCGAAAACTGAGAAACCACGTTGGAAGAAACCAAATCATGGAAAACCAATTTTAAGGAGAGGCAATTTTAAGCAAATACAAATAAGTCAAAAATTAAAGGAAATATTTAAAAGTAAAAATAATTTTACGGAATAATCTGGAATGACTTTAAACTTGGGTAGAGTTTAAGACTAGCGAAGGGTTTTTGGGTTCAGGATCAGGAATTGATGGAGTTTAGAGGTGGTGAGGGGTTTTTGTGGTTTACAGATGAATGGAGTTTATGAGAGAGGGGTGCTTTTAGGGATCAGGGATGGGTGGAGTGTAGGGGTCGAGAGAGGTTTTACGGTTCATGAAGGAGGGCTTTTAAAGTACAGTGATGGGTAGAGGTTTGGACTGGTGAAGTGTTTTTAGGGTTCAGGACTGGGTGGAGTTTAGGGTGGTGAGGGGTTTTAAGGATTTGGGAATGGGTGGAGATTAGATGTAGAAAGAGGTCTTTAGGGTTCAGGGATGGGTAGAGATTAGGGGTAGTGAGTGGTTTTGAGGGGTCATGGATTGGTATTGTTTAAGGGCAGTGATGGCTTTTTTAGGGTTCAGGGAAGGGTGGAGTTTAGTGTGGTGAGGGGCTTTTTTAAGGGATCAGGGTTGGATGGGGTTAGGCAAAGAATGGCTTCTTTAGGGTTCAGGAATGGGTGGAGTTCATGGGTAGTGATGGGTTTTGCGGTTCAGGAATAGGTCGAGTGTAGGGGCAGAAAGGGTTTTAAGCGTTCAGGGATGTGTGTAGTTCTGGGATCAGGGATGGGTGCAGTTTCTGTGTAGTGACAGTGAAGGTTTTTAGGGGATAGGGATTGCTGGTGTTTAGGGGTTTTGAAGGATCAGGGATGGATGGTGTTTAGGGGTGGCGAGGGGTCAGCGAATTGAAATCATCGAAAATAATTGTTGGCAATGTAAAATATATAAATCTAGGCTCTTATTTATGAAGGGCTTGCGCCGCCATTGCGTCGCTGCAGCAGCGTAATGAATGCGCCACACTACGCCCTATTTACAAAGTGACACATCTAGGCAGATGCGTCACTTTGTAAAGGCCTAAACTGCATTATACCTGCGTCAGGTATAATGTATGCAGGGTGGGCGTTCCCCCGTAAAAAAGCCTGGTAGAAGTGGCGAAGTGAAATTTATGAGATTTCACTACGCCACTTCTACGACTTGACTGTGTCAAAATCTTTACGCCTGCTTCAAGTAGGCATAAGGATTGACGCAGGTCTTTTCACATGGGACTCTCCCATGGGTAATGACACATTGCTGGAGTTGCGTCAGTTTTCCGACACACTCCAGCAATGCGTCATTTTTGCACCACCAGATATGTCAGACTTCCTGACGTATCTGTAAAACCTTGTGCCATGGAGAGCCGTATTGTAAATACGGTGCATCCATGGTGTCGTAAGGATGCTGCTCTGAAAAGTGACGGATCGCTGTTTTTCCTCAGCGATGCGTCACTTTTCATAAATGAGGCCTCTAAAATGAAGACCCTTGAAGTAAAGCATTAATATAAATGTTTGTGACAAAACTCTTTCTGCAAGTAAGATCTGCAATCGTTGTATTTACACCTCAAAAATTAGCATACAAAAGCCAATTTTGAACAAAAAGATTTTCTATGAATTGGTTTCTATTAAATGGTATATTCCATTCATTCTGAAAATTTCCCTTGAACAACTTAGGTGAAATGGTTCCTCAGTAATAATATTCCATAAAATAGTTTTTCTTTGAAATCACATACAGTGTACGGCGCCAAATGCTGGTGAATATCACACAGTGACGAAGACACAATAAGAGCATGTCTCCCATTACTGAAAGGCCACAATGCGTCCCTTGAGATGAAGGCTGCAGCCGTAGCTTAAATCCTCATTAAGAATGAGGAGAGCTGGGGGCGTGGCTTGCCTGGCTCGAAAATGGCCGCAGCCTGAGCGAGCTCCGGTGGCCGCCTGAAACATCCTTAAATATTCTGCTCCATCGGGGTGTCTGATGGATTAATAATTGGTGGTAGCAGCTATTGTGACTGCGGAGAGCGCTCGGACGAAGTTTGGAGCCGCTGGCTGCCCTGCCGACAGAACAGCATTATGCTGCATAGCGGAGCTCCGGCGGAGGCTTGTGTCGGCCATTTTGGGTGCGGCGCTGTTGTGCCTGCTCGACTCCGATCTCCATTCGGACCTCTGCGGAGCGGGGCGCCCTTGTACCTGAAGCCGGCGGTTTCCTCTGCTCGGCGGTGTGCCAGTAAGATCTGGACTTTGCCCCCTTTGCGGATCCTCGGCTTCCCGGCCTGATAGTAGCGTGCCGTGGTGCTCAGGTGTTTTGAACGCACCGCGGCCTGTGGGTGAACTCGCCTTGGCGGAGTGCCTACCTGCCGGGATTTGAATACAACTGCAGTTCTTGCCGGTGCTTCCTCGTACTAACGTCTGCCACTGTAGGAGTGCTCTGCATCGGCGGTTTGCTTTGAGGAGTGGGTGAGACTCTCTGTTCTGGTGCCCGGGGTGCCCTGGTGGCCTGGCGATGTGTATGATCCTTCACCACCCTACTGCCCCTCTGAGTTGTTCAAGTCTGCCTATAATAGGTTAAGATCTGGGGCACGGTGTGTGGTGCTCTGGCTACAATATCGAGTGCAGTGAGGAGCGCAATGGGCCATTATATATACTGCATGATAAGAGCATTTGCCCGTTAGACATAACAGCTTGGCATTCTGTGGGGCGGCTCTGCTCCGACTGGTTACATTGCCGCTCGCTATCGGGGTTCGCTCTGCCCTAGATATCACTTACTACCTCTACTTGCCCGGCAGTCATCCGGAATCAGGTTCACTACTGTCAGTGGCCACTCTACTGGGCTCTGCTGGCTTCTGGCGCCATGGGTAAAGGTGACAAGACGCAATCAAAGCTCCATTTTGATCAGCGAAAGTCGGCTCAGCACAGGGATGATAACCTTGAATCCACGCCGGCCATGCTGTCGGTGGAATCTACAGATCCTGATGGGGACATACGTCAAATCCTGGGGGCCATGCAACGCAGCCTTTCCTCTATTGATTCTAAGATGGATTCCCTGTCATATCGTATGGACAGAATGTCCGAAAGAGTGGATAAGCATGCAGAAAGGATCGATATGGCAGAGCGTAGGATTTCTGATGTGGAGGACGCTCAGACTGAAATGCGGGCAGCGCAAAAGCAGGTGGAGAAACTAGTGGCGGCGATGAAAGAAAAGGCCAAAGATCTTGAAGCGCGCTCCTGGCGCAATAATGTGCGCATTCTTGGTTTAGCGGAGTCCACATCTACTGGTAACATGGAACTGTTCGTTGAGAAGCTGCTTGTACAATTATTGTGCCGGGAAACATTTTCAGATGTTTTTGTCGTCGAGCGGGCTCACCGGTCGTTGGGCCCGCGCCCGCCACCGGGTGCTGCCCCCTGCCCGGTGATTGCCCGGATTCTCAATTACCGGGACAGGGACGCTGCGTTGCGGCGTGCAAGAGAACTGAAAACTCTTCAATACGAGGAAGCTGAACTGTCTCTTTTCCCGGTTTTCACTCCGCTTGTGCAAGAAGCACGGAAGAAGTTTGGCCCTGTGAAGCGCAAATTAAGGGAACTTCAACTGGATTATGCGATGTTATACCCGGCCCGGCTTCGGGTCAACTTTGATGGCAAATCAAGGTTCTATGTGGACCCTAACCAGTTGCAAAAGGACCTGAAAAAGTTTAGCACAGAAAGGGGAAACAGGCCGGCTCCAACGGCATCGCAGGGCGAGGTCTCACCGGGGGGTGCAGCCCTAGGGAGTGCCCCAGGACTGGAGGGGCAAGCCTCGTCATTTTCTTAAATGCATTGTACTCTGCTGAAGAGATACTGAATGTACACCAATATATGTTAAGCTTTCAATGTGAAATTTATGTTTTCATTTCACTGAGATCTGCTGTTACTGTCATACCATCATGTGTGGATTCAGCATTCTTTGCTAGATGCCCTGTTGGCGTTGTTATGGGCGGGCGGATCTGGCCTACTTTATAACACCATGGGTCTGGCCGCCATTGCCTCTCTGTGTATTCCACCTGGTATTTTTTATTGGGAAACCGTTCTATATGGGAATGGTAATTTTTGGGGAGTGGGGGGGAAGTTCGGGGGGAATTCAATTGGCCGTATCTACCTCTTTTGATATGGTGTGGGTGGGTTTTTTGGGGGGGAGTTCCAGATTGCATTTCAATCACTGTACGTTTTTTCGTAAGAGTATTACACTATGTCTGGCTATGCCATGTATGGTTTAAGTGCTATGTTTCCCCAGGTACGTAGATCAGCACATGTCTAAGGTTAATATGCAGCCGGCTACTATTAGTTTCTTGTCCTGGAACGTTAGGGGTCTTAATGACCAGAGGAAAATACGCAAAGTAGTAGCTTATTTGTGTAGACACAATGTCTACATTGCCATTCTGCTGGAAACGCACCTATCCCCTGTGACTGGGTTGTTAACACACAGAAGGATGAAGGGTTCATGTGTGGCAGCTGGGTTTACATCGCATGCTAGGGGGTGCTTGTCTGGGTCCGCCGAAACTCAGGTATACAGCTACAGGCCGTCGAAGTGGACGTGGGAGGCAGAATCGTGGTTGCAAAGTGCCGTAAAGAACATTTCAGCGTTCTTTTGGTTGGGGTTTATGGGCCCAATTATGATGATCCGTTATTTTATCATTCCTTGCATCAGAAGATTATGAAATACTCTCATATGACTATACTGTTGGGGGGGGGGTTCAATTGTGTTCAGAACCCTGACTTAGATAGGTCGAGGGGAGCCATTAGACCTTCATCGCGTGCAGCTCGCGCTGTAGCCAGTGTTGCACAAGCCGAAGTGTTGCGGGAGGTTTGGCGTCATCTCGCTCCCCTGGGCAGGGAGTATACACACTATTCGGCGGTCCACGACATTCATACTAGGATTGATTATTGGTTCGCCTCTAACACACTGCTCTCCTCAATACAAGACTTTGAGCACATGGCCTGCACATTGTCGGACCACTCCCCGGTTTTCTTTAGGTTAGCGCTCCCCGATGCTGGCCTTAATAGACAATCCTGGAGATTTCCACAATACTCCCTCCTTGACTCTGTTTTCCCTGCAGAACTGGGTACAGCGATTGATGAATTCTTCCTTACAAATCTGGGTAGTGTCCCAACAATGTGCTCCATATGGGAAGCCTTTAAGCTTTACATTAGGGGGATTACAATATCTAAACATGCGGGCGTGCTCAAGTCCATTCGCGCTCACATGCAAAGTGTTGAGACTATTCTTAAGACACTGAAGGGCAGACTGCAGGATACAGACGACTCTCACTTACTGGCGCAGATCAGGACCCTAATTAGCGAATATAATGAGTTGGCTGATGATGAGGTTAAACATCTCGGGAAGTATGCAGTGGCAAGGGTATATGCGGAATGGGACAGGCCCAGTTCTACATTGGCGGC
Organism: Calotriton arnoldi; assembly: GCA_963921515.1. NCBI lineage: Eukaryota > Metazoa > Chordata > Amphibia > Caudata > Salamandridae > Calotriton > Calotriton arnoldi. The sequence continues at coordinate 1,415,065 of CAWUFW010003993.1, read as the reverse complement.
GACGGTTAGACCTCCCAGAGGTGACAGTCTCATTGCATGTGTGTATAATGGGAAAAATGATCTGGTAGACACCACACCGGCCATACTGGAGGCCTTTGCCGACTCCTATACGGGTTTATACACATCGAGGGGGGCTGCAGACCCTGAATCGGATGATGATTACTTAGCTCATATAGCCATGACCTGGTTAGACAACAGTGATAGGGAACGACTTATTGGCCCACTTAGACCCACCGAAATTATAGCTGCATTGAAAGACATGCCTACTGGAAAAGCCCCAGGTGCTGATGGTCTGACGGTGGCCTTTTATAAAGCGTTTCAGGATAAATTGATCCCCCACCTAGTTAATTTATTTGAAGAAATGGCTAAAGTAGGAAAAATGCCTCCTTCCATGAGGGAAGCCACCATAGTGACCCTCCTTAAACCCGGAAAATCTCCTGAACATTGTTCTTCATATCGGCCATTATCATTGCTGAACACTGATACAAAACTGTTCGCGAAGGTGTTGGCAAACAGATTGTCCCCCTTGCTCCCTAAGTTAGTGGGGCCGGAACAGACAGGGTTTGTCCCCGGTAGGTCATTGTTCAGCAATCTCCGTACACTGTTTGGAACCATAGCGCGTATCCAACCGCAGGTTAGGGCGGCGGCACTGTTCATAGACATCGAGAAAGCTTTCGATTCAGTTGAATGGAGGTTTTTATATGCGGTCCTGCGTAGAGTGGGGGTTGGGGACATTTTTATTCAGTTAGTTGAAGTGCTTTATGTGCAACCCCTGGCTCAGGTACGGATCAATGGTGCGCTGTCACGTACTATAGAAATAACGAGGGGTGCAAGACAAGGTTGCCCCCTTTCCCCTCTTTTGTACGCCTTGGTGGCGAAGCCTTTAGTGTGCGCAATGCGCAAATACCACGCCTATCGAGGTATTCGGTCCCTGAATTATAACCTCACTATAGCAGCTTACGCGGATGACACCTTGTTGTATATTCGTAACCCGGAACATAACTTGGTTCCTATGTTGCAGGAAGTGGAGCGCTTTAGTAAACATTCAGGGCTCCATATAAATTGGCATAAATCAATTATTTTTCCGTTAACTGCTGTTACCACACCGGTGCAGACTGTTTACCCCTTGGAATGGACTACTGAGCCTGTACGGTATCTGGGTAGAAAAATTCACACGGATGCTGAGCTAGTTTTATCGGAGAATTATGGGTGCGCAATACAGAAACTAACAGAGGTTATAGAAAAATGGACCAAGTTGCCTCTCTCTATAATTGGCCGTATTGCCCTGACAAAAATGGTGGTGCTCCCTCGTTTTTTATTCCTGTTTGTGAACATACCTATTAGTCTGCCACAGTCCTTTTTCCGCACTCTGCGTACATTGCTGTCGCGGATGGTCTGGGCAGGGAAACAGCCAAGGGTTAAATGGGATACTCTAACCAAACCATTCTCTGAGGGTGGGTTGAATGCGCCTGATATGGAGCGGTATTACAGAGCTGCCCAGACTCTACATGCCCACTGCTGGATACATGGTCCTCCTAATTCACCACATCATCTGATAGAGAAAAATGTGGTTGCTCCTGCCCCACTCCCAACTTTTTTGACTGGCGCTGTGCGGAATAATCCGCGTCCGATTGACCCTGTGCATTGCACCGGGCACCAGCTTTTGAGAATTGCCAAAAAACACCAGCTTAGAGCGATATACTCTCCCAAATTGCCTCTGAGTTGGTGTGATTGGCTTCCGCTCAGGGAGGACAGGGCTGTAATGCGTACTCTGGCCAAATTGGATATACAGTGTCTTGGGGACTTATTTCACGAAGGGATAGCTAAGACTTGGGACCAGGTTTCAACACAGGTGGCGGGTGTTACTGCATTGGATGCTTTTCAATACTTCAGGTTCCGGAAGGCCCTACAGGAGTTACTTGGCTCCACAATGCACGAACCAGAGGGGATGCCATCCCTGACATATTTGTTGCAAACCCAATTCCCACAAAGCGGTATAACTCTACTGTACACACTTTTCAAAACTCAGGGTGAACAGACCAGGTTAAAGTTCCAGCGGGACTGGGAAGAGGAACTCGGGGTAGAAATCACAAAAGCACAGTGGACTTGGTGCTTAAATAAAATTAAAACGATTTCATTGAATGGCCGACATAGGCTGCTACACTTTAAATATATTCACAGAACCTACTACACTCCAGCAAGGTTATTCAAATATGGTTTGAGGGAGAGTGATAACTGTATGAGATGTTCTGCCCAGGATGCACACTTCACACACCTGGCTTGGGAGTGCCCTGAAATACGCACATTCTGGAGGGAGCTGTTCGAGGTACTGTCTAAAATGCTGGATTGTGCACTGCCGGAGGAACCATTGGTTGCTCTGCTGGCGTTTGATAAATTAATACCAAAAGGTGTGCGTAAGCTGGCAGCAATTGGCCTGCTTTTGGCCAAACAGAGAGTGGCAATGAGATGGATGAGGGGCCCTTTGCCTACCATTGCTGAGTGGAGAACAGATCTGGCATATTGTTCCACCCAATCAGAAAGTTATAACGAATTGATGCCTATCAGATGTGCACCTAAAGATATCTGGGGTCCATATAGACAATACTTGCTAGATCTGGCGACTGCAGACGAATCTTCGGCGGAACACGAACATACTGGAGTAGGTTGAACGGTGTAATGTGGTAGGAGGGGTGCGGTAGTCCAGCTAGGAATACTACTGGATGCTTTTTCACAATACTTTGATTATTCGTAGGAATTTCCAGGAAGAAAACTGCTGATTCAAATATCTGTACCTATCGTTTTGCGGTAACACTGTAAGTATTGATATGATTAAGCTGCTCTGCTACTGCAACGCTTGGGGATCATGTGGTATTAGTCTTCTGGTGTGTACTCTGTAATTACTGCTGAAATGCTTTTTCTTTTTATGTTTGCTTTTTCTGTAATGTGGAAAACGATAAATAAAGTTTGGAAAAAAAAGAATGACGAGAGCTGTCAGTACATGATGTTTTACATTACCCCCTTCCCAATTAAATGAATGTATGACTGTCAATAACATTTCCAAAATAGGTAATAAAATGCTCCTAATATGGATTTGGCACATGTATCTTCATTGCAAGAACCTATCAGTAAGAAAGAGAACTAATGTCATAGCTAGTGTCACAGTGTATTGTGCTGCAGAAGACATAATTCCCTTCATCAAACAAGAGCTACTGTATGTTGAAGAAATCTCCTTCCTTAGGGACTCTGAAATGATTTATTGACAAAAGAATAATTAACAGTCTATGAATCGCACATTCAAGGGTCCTTCTAAATCATCACTGGTATCAGGCTGAATAAGAAAAGAAAAGACTAAAAAAGATACCCTAAAATGCACACGTTTCTTGTAGTAGACACATGGTACAATTCTCACACGGAATATAGGCAGCTGCCTAGTAGCATTTATAAGTACGAATGAACAACCAGCACAAGAAATAAAAATGTAACCAGTTTTCGGTTGAGTAAGCCACTTTGTTTCTTTCATGCCTTAAAAGCCAAAACACAAAGTGGCTCAGTGTCAGGAGCAAGCACTTCCTGGTGATGCTCAAGTCTAATTATTTCAGGGGGTGTGTGTGTGTGTGTGTGTGTGTGTGTGTGTGTGTGTGTGTGTGTGTGTGTGTGTGTGTGTGTGTGTGTGTGTGTGTGTGTGTGTGTGTGTGTGTGTGTGTGTGTGTGTGTGTGTGTGTGTGTGTGTGTGTGTGCGCATGTGTGGGTGGGTGTGTATGTGTGCCTGTGTGTGTGTGCACGTGTGTGTATGTGTGTGTGTTATAAATTGATGTATTGCCCCTAGGCAGAGTCTAGCCATGGACAGATGAGCACATAAAACAACCTGCTATATTCTGTTTTTGAAGATTGAGATGGTCCAATGCATGCCAGTCCATGTTTCATGTAAAATTCATCAAGCGTTGCAAAACCACCTCTAAAGCGTGTCTTTACCAAATATCTTTCTCTGTTCTTGGTCAAAAGAAAATTATCACCCTTGACACCTGAAAGAATGAAAAATTTCCTAGCTATCGTAAAGGAAAGTTTCAATTCTATTAAGGACGCGGAGGCGAGTATTAGGCTGTTCTTTCTTTACTTTATTACTCCAGCAGCCATTAACAAACATAACAAAACTACATTTCCCATGAGCCCATGGGAAAAATGGAGATTAAAAAAAATCCAACATATTGTCAAATCCTGGGCCAGGATGGCTTGTGACCTTCCCCTGAGGACGCTCTACCCTCCTCTTTCTTCGTGCGACCGCAGCTTGCAAGTCTTCAAATTATTCCTGTTTATTGGCGTCCAAACCTAGATCAAACAAGGAAATGGGATTGAGATTCCGAAATATGGAACAACTTGAACATATTTCAATAACAATGATTCCACAACAAGCATAGAATAAGAAAACATTAATGCTCTAGCAATCGCCAGGGAGAATCGAAACTAGTTACTCACCACACGTATGAGGATGTTCTGGGAGTGTTTCTCAATCAGGTGGGCTAATCCTCGCCTCCGCGTTCTTAATAGAATTGAAATTTTCCTTTACGATAGCTAGGAAATTTTTCATTATGTCAGGACCAGAGGCTTCGGATTAGGCTGGTTTAAAGCTTATCTACCACCAGAGACGCCAGTGAGGACACTGTTTTGAAGTAAAACCTATTGAAGGTGGAGTCTGGGGACCAGTCTGCGGCATTAAGGATATCTTCCAACTGCGCCCCCAAAGAAAAAGCTTTCGATGCCATTGCACCCCGGACCAAATGAGCTCCAAATAGAGAAGTGTCTATCCCTGCTTCCTGCATAACCCAGCGAACCCATCTCGCAATCGTTGGGGAGGAGACCGCCCGTGTTTTTTAGTAAGAGCTATAAACAATTGTTTGACGCCCTGAGGGCGTATGTCGACTGTCGCCACTTCATAGGCTTCCAGTGCTCTGACCACACATAACTTTGGGACATCCGGGAAAGCGGGATAAGACACAGACCTTGAATTACATTTTATCCTTCTGGAAATGTGAAAAGTAACTCGCTCCGGAGTGAATACTCGACCTGTAAGCTCTAAAGCTCGTACATCAGAAACTCTGCGGCAAGATATTAGACATAAAAGGGTCGCCAATTTCGCCGACATCTGTTTTCTAGAAAGAGATTTATTCGATGGCCATGATCTGAACAGGTTTAAGATTTTATTGACATCCCAAAGGATAGAGTACCGAGGTTCTGGTGGCCTAGATAGCCTGATACCTCTCAATAGTTTGCACACTAGCGGGTGCTCCCCAATAGGGTGACCATCCACCAGCATATGGCCTGCTGATATAGCAGATCGGAAGGTGTTAACTGACCAGTAGGCCAAGCCTTCCTTGACCAGAGAAGCTAAGAAATTAAGGACATACACAACGTCCGCCCCCATCGGATCAACCTTTTGTCGAAGACACCAACTCCCCCATCTAGACCAAGCGGAGCGGTACCTCTTGTTAGTGCTCTCTGCCCAGGATTTTGCGAGTAATGAGGCAGTGTCCTCCGAAAGGCCTGGCACCTTCCAACGTTGCCTGTAACCCACCAGGCCATCAGTTGAAGGCCTCCAGAGAGGAGGAGGTCATGGGGATTCCCTTGTGGATCTCTGAGGAGATCCGGAAACTGGGGTAGACGGATTGGAAAACTCCAAGAAAGTTCCATCAGAACTGGAAACCAAGCTTGGGACCTCCATATTGGGGTGATCATTACCAGATCCGCAAGCTGTCTTCTCATTTGGTATGACACCCTCATTATCATCACAAAGGGTGGAAAGGCGTAGCCCTGCTCCGTACTCCAGTCGTGCAGGAACGCATCCGTCGCCAAGGCCTCCGGATCCGGGCGCCAGCTGTAATACCTCTGCAACTGGGTGTCCAGCCGAGATGCAAAGAGGTCTATCGAGAAGGGGCCCCAGAGGGATTGGAGCTCGTGAAATACTCCTGGATGTAGTTTCCATAGGCTGGTGTCCTTCCAATGGCGGGAGCACCAATCCGCAACCTGATTGGATGTCCCCGGAAGGTGCTCCGCCGAAAGGGAAATCTGATTGGATAGACAGTACATCCAGAGGTCCCGTGCTAGATCCGATAATGCTCTGCATCTTCTCACCCCTTAATGGTTGATGTAACGTATCGCTGCTACGTTGCCCATTTTGAGAAGGACACAACATTGGACCTTGTCTTTGGTCCAGCATTTTACCGCAAAGGAGCCCGCCATCAGCTCTAAGCAATTGATATGAAGGCCTTGCTCCGCGGAGGACCATTTTCCTCTGGTAGAAATAGCCCCGCAGCGGGCACCCCAACCTGAACCACTTGTGTCGGACTCTATCACTAGGTCGGGTTGTGACCCGAAAATCGCCCGGCCATTCCACGCCTCCATGTGCGAGATCCACCACCGCAGTTCCGTTTTGGCCTCTTCTGAGAGGGGAATGAACTGGGAGTAAGTAAGGCCCTTGCAAAGATGTGAGGCTTTGAGCTGCTGAAGGGCCCTGTAGTGCAAGGGGCCCGGAAATATGGCCTGAATGGATGATGACAAGAGGCCCACTACCCTTGTGAGTTGGTGAAGAGATATTGTGGGCTTGGCAAGAGTGCGTCGCAGCTCGTGCCTGATCTTTGTTAGCTTGCGAGAGGGAAGGCTTTGGGTAGCCTCTACCGAGTCCACTAGAAAACCTAAGAATTGCATCTTCTGAGAAGGTATGAGATCCGATTTGGATTCGTTGATCACAAACCACAGGGACTCCAAGAGATTGACCGTCTGTTGTAGTTGGGCCAACAGGCGTCGGGGGCACTGATTCATTAACAGGATGTCGTCCAAATAAACAATCATCCGTATCCCCTCCGATCTGAGGCGTTCCACCACCGGCTTCATTAGCTTGGTGAAGCACCACGGAGCAAAGGACTGACCGAAAGCAAGGGACGTAAATTCGAACGTCTGCGAGTTCCATTGGAACTGAAGAAAACGCCTGTGAGGGGGAAAAATCGGGATCGTGAGGTACGCATCCTTGAGGTCCAGGCGGACCATCCAATCCCCGGTTTGGAGGAGATCCCTGAGGAGGTGGATACCCTCCATCTTGAAGTGGCGATAGATTAGCCACCCGTTGAAATCCTTTAGATTTATTACCGGCCGATAGCCCCCATCCCGTTTCTCCACTAATAGGATGTTGCTGAGGAAAACCCCGGGGGTGAGGGGTCGCAATGACAATTGCCCTCTTCCTTAAAAGGTCGGAGATCTCCTTGTCTATCACATCTCTCTGCTCCCTTGAAAAGGAGATCGGCCTTGGGTGAACAAGCTGGGTAGGCTGCTCGATATACTCTATCTGAAAGCCTTGCACCGTCTGCAACACCCAGGCATCTGAGGTTAAAGAAACCCAATTGTGGTAGAAACCCTGTAGCATGCCCCCTATTACTACATCCACTGAACTCTGAACGCTCACCTTGTTAATTATTGTAGCTGCCGTTTCCTCTTCCGCTACCTCCTCTACGACGTTGTTGTGGTCTGGTAGGGTAGAAGTTCCCAAACTTGTTGGGGTCCTGCCACTGTCCTCGGCGGGGTTCTGCCGACTTGAAGGAGGCTTGATTGTAAGGACGGCCGGTCGATCGCCCCTTGCCACGACCGGCTGCCCAAAAAACACCCGGGGTGAAGATACGTTTAATAGAGGACTGGGCCTTGTCCAGGGAATTGAATGTGTTGACAAATTTTCCCAGTTCCCTGACGAAAGGATCTCCGAAAAGATTGCCCTCCGCCACAGGCCCAGCCTCCGAGGTGGCCAATTCCCCCAGCTTAGGGTCAATTTTAATTAACAGGGATCTTCGGCGTTCCGTGGAAATGGCCGCATTAGCATTTCCCAGGAAAATGACTGCCCTCTGGGCCCAAATGGAGAGTGTTTCGGGAGAGATGAGAGTGCCCGAGGACTTGGCATCTTCCGCCATGTCCAAGATTTTAGCTAAGGGGCCAGCCGTGTCCAGGAGTTTATCCTGGCACGCTCTCCAGGAACGATCAATGCCTTTTTTCGGGTCCCTAATGAATTTTGCCAGGAAGGTGGCCATTTTAGGATCCACCTCAGGGGTGAGGGTGACCTTTCCCTCTAGAGTCGTCTCGGGCATTCTGCCTAAAGGCAGCTTCTAACTTCCTTATCTAGGGGCTTGTGAAGCCTAGATGCTATAGACGCAGCCACTTTAGGGGCCGGAACCCACTCAGCTGACCGGGGATGAAGCAGGTCATCCGGGTTTAGCATATCACTGCTTACATCCGGCTCCGCAGGTTGGTCTGGTCTCGCCGGGCACCATGGCCTGCCCGAGTCACCATCCCCAACAGATGTCTGGGGGGACTCATCCTGATCCGCCGCAGGCAGAGAGTCAAGAAACCCAGAGGGTCCAGCCAGATCTCCTGAGGGTTGGGGAGCAATTGGAGGGGGGGAGGGGCTGGACATCCATAAAAGCCTTTCTTAAGCGCTCAAACGCATCAGTGTCCACCCCAGCGTTATCGGCGCGTTTCCTCTTGGTGTCAGGATTGGAGGTGGAGGGCTGCCCTGGAGGTAGGGGGTTTCGCGCCCCCGACTGGTCTTCCCTGGAGTCCAGGGGTTTCAGGCACTGGGCCTGCAACTGCGTAATCTTCTTCTCCAAGGGCGCCACCACCATTGACACCGCCTTGAGAATGGAGGAGTCCATAACCTGACAAAAGTTATCATCAATAGGTAGGTATGTGACTTCCTCCTCCTCCTCCTCATAATATTGGTCCTCAAAATCCTCCATTGTTCAAGGATTTAGACCAAGTTTTAACTGATAAGGGGTTAATAAGAGGGGATTTCCCTGTAAAATGAAAACAACCCTAAGGGTATATGTAAAACAATGCTGGGACCGTAGCTCCCTACTTATACAGAGGGTGATTATGCCTGGGCAGGTCCCCTGCAATCAATTACGGTCTTACCGAGACACAGGTGTAATGCTCCAGGCAGTGGCTCTATTGTAACCGGCTTTGCCTTTTTAATATTATAATATCTTCCCCCGCATGTCTACAAATGAAGATAATTGGCCTCGTACAGAATGCCGCCGATCGAGTCTCCCCGCGTCAGTTACACACCGTGAACTGAGGCAACGAGACTCGCCGGCCGCGGGGGGTAACGACGCGCCAAGCGCGCTGAGGAGAAAGAGACGCTGTCCCCTAGCGGCAGGAGGGCCGCACCGCGTCAGAGCCTGGCGGATGAGGAAGACCGCGTAAGGAGCGAGAAGCACTCCCGCGGTGAGAAAAGCAAATATCGAGCAGATAACAAGCCGCGCGAGGCAGAAAAGTACCAAGCTGGTAAACAGTTTAAACCACAACGCTCGCGCGGGCACAATTAAGACGAAACCTTGCACATAATGCAGCAATATTACATTATAGTCAGAGAGGAAAATTTTACTTAACTCGATGCTGCTGGAGCAGCGACGAAAGAGGAGGGTAGAGCGTCCTCAGGGGAAGGTCACAAGCCATCCTGGCCCAGGATTGGACAATTTGTTGGACTTTTTTCTATCTCCATTGGAAATGTAGTTTTGTTATGTTTGTTAATGGCTGCTGGAGTAATAAAGTAAAGAAAGAACAGCCTAATCCGAAACCTCCGGGACTGACATAGAATTCACGTCTGGGCATACCCTGCCAACTTAGGGCGAACAAAGCAAACAGAAGGAGATGCTGGACGGAGCGCTGAAACTTTTGAGACATTCACCCCCAGTCACAGATCTGGGTTGCAGGGTATGCCCAGACGTGGGTCCCTTGCTCACTTTGCCACTGGATTCAAACTAGCCAGGCTGATGTGGGCTGTTAGCCCGAAACCGGTCCCAGGATGCTTGTTTCCGGTCCAGGGAAGACATGGCTTGGCAGTTCGGGCTTGGCAGTTCGGGCAGGAGCAGTGTTGTGTGGGAACTTAAATATACATAGTGACTGGTTTACCAGAGAAGTTTTAAATCTACACCTATAGAAGTACTCATCAAATGGGTGCAGATTTACCACTATTTGGAATTTAGAGACATTTACAGTAGTGGGCTTGGAAAGCTGCACCAGTCTCAGATTTCTAAGCATACTACTGGCAATCAAACACCCAAAAGGGGATGGGACGAATGCTTGTAAATAGTCTAACCATTGGTAATGACTCTGGGTAGCATTCCAACCCATCATTGTTCACCAACTGTACCATTTTAGTACTGGTGATGTTCATCTTACGAGCAGTCCATCACTAACCTTGGTCATCTCGCCCTTCAACCTGCGGCCTACCACTGTTTTATTTTGGAAATTTGAAATTCACACCCACCAAATCTCATTGACTAAGCTGTGCCCCTGCAATTAAATCACTATTGTATTCTAAGTGCAAATGCAAGTAAAGTTTGTTGCAAATGTTTGTGAATATTTCAGCTCATCACTGAGGCATTAACACCTCGCTTGAAGGTCCTTTCCATATACGTAAACCATGCTCAGTTCACTTATTAGAGTTAAGGAAAGTGCTGGAAAAGTACCTGATGCAACTTGGCACTGACAGGGTGGGAGTAATGGTGTATCCATTCTGAATAGGTGGTGCCAGCAACAACAGGTATTTGTGCTCTTTTTTTTACTGAAGAAGAGAATAGTCCTATTGGACAGTTGTAAGAAACAATATGTTCCACAGTCTACTTGTATATTGTGCACAAACCCTCCCTTCTCCCCTTATAAATAGCTCATGTCCGTGGACATCTGGATCATAGAGGCCTTCATTGCAAGGTGAGAATCATGGTATGATTGGCACAATGGACAGCATGCCAGGGAGGTGGAGCCTGTGGATGCACTCAGAAGTAGCACCAAAGGATGTCAAGGAGACATTTTCAGGATTTCCTAAAAGACTAGTGATAAGTGATGGGACAGAGTCTAGTTGACAAGCAAGTGAGGGAAGAGGGTGACACACCTGCAAAATTGGCCATGCTGGCAATAGAGTTTTATGTGTCAGAAGGTTTGGTGCAAATACATTGTCCTATAAAAATCCCTTAGACAAAATAACAGCTACATAAATATCTTGAAGGTACATAGATGTGGATTTAAGAACAGTAAGTATACAGTTACCTATCAATACTGATCTTCATAATAATGTGGTAGTCAATACTCTGGCTACAATATTTTTGTAGGATGATATGTAAAACTCGCTGGAATACCATATAATGAGACGTGTCTTGGCAAAAGAGATGATATATGGTATATTTTTCAAGGATATTGTCTTGCAACCCTGGAAAGTAGAGCAGAATATCCGTTCCCTGGGATAGGGCCCCCCACCCCAAAGATGGTCGATTTGTAATGACAGCATAAGGAGCAATGAGGCAGGATTATGAAGCTTGGAGCGTTGAAGATATTGACGAAAGAAACCTGGCAAGACAAGGGTGTATGGGTAAGGGTATAGGTGATGGTGTCAAGGGGCTAGAAAAGTTAACCCTTTATGATTGGGGACTTTTCAGCTCAGAGCGTGCACATGCGGCTCACACAGTGCATAGCCATCTTCCAGGAGGCAACACATATTAATAATAAAGAATATGTGTCATGCTACCTTGCCACTCTTTTATCACAAAGAGAAGTGGGCATGTTCAAAATACTCTGAAGTTACGAAGGATCAAAGACATGAGTGCTATCCATAGAAGCCTAGTCGCATAGGTCTCAAGGGCCCTTGGGAGCCAAAGTTGGAAGCTGAGGTCATCAGATGACTAGGATGCCAGGCAGCGGGCACCGGGTTGGCACCAAGAGGAGCCTGGGGTCCAAAGGAAGGTCTCATTGAAAAATGAACTTTGTGTTGTAATGCGAGCGACCATGGGCATGGCCATGGGCGCCCAGACCTACAAGGAAAGCTATTCAGTAACAATAACAATATTATTAATAACAGCAACAATAGAACAACAACAAAAATAGTGATCATATTAGCTGTTTAGCTGCACCTTCATCAATGCACTTTACATAGAATGACTGTATATATGGCTAACAGTACCCACTATATTTGGTATGGCCGAGCATCCGCGTACATGGACACGCGCGCGCGCGGCCAGGTCGGCCAGGTCGGCCAGCAGTCAGCTGAATGCCATGCAATAATGAGTAGTAGGGAATGTAACATCCATCAATTCGTCATTAGTCAAAGGAGTGAAAAAGTCATACTTTGAAGGGATAGATTTTTATTGCAACTGACAGTACAATAAAGCCTGAGGCCACTTTAATTGCCCCCGTCAAACAACTGTCGGTCATCATTTTGGGAGGAGGGGACGGCGTGACCAAAATACACTATACAAGAGCAAAGGCATGACAAGAAGGGCCTAAGAAACATTCCTGTCATTTTTTAATTGCAAATCCATTTTCTCTTGATAGCTGCTGAGGGGTAGATAGTCTGAACGCCCCACTCTCTCTCTCTGCCTCTGTATTTAAATACAGATTAAACCTGACATTAAAAAAATCAAATTAATTGACACATTTACATTCAAGGAGATTTGGATTAATCTGTTTTCTAGAATAATCACTATTTTCAGTGTTCCCGATGTCATTTCTAAATGGATTGAAGGGGATTGCTGAAAATGAACATCCGAGAAAAAACATGTACAGCAAAGCTCTCAGTCGGACTCAAATTTAGCGTTCACGTTTCAAAGCGCTTTATGTAGTGCTGCGAATTCTCCATCAGACACATTTCCTTCAAGTAATTCCCAGAATTGTCCCTTTCCCGTCATGCCTCCTTGCTTAGCCATCAGGCCTCCTTCAAAGGGTAATCCTTTAAGGATGCATTTTGGGAAGGCAGCATATTTAAGACCACTTTAGTTCAAGAGATCTCGAGCTGCATTTGGGGTGATATTCATAGCAGTATACAAACTGCTTTCACAATCTCTTCCTCTCTTTTAGTGCACAAACAAGGGTCGTAAAAGGAGCGCTAAAGATTTGCAGTTTAATACCTGCTGCTCGTGTTCCACAGAACCTCTGTAGGCCCAATTGGTTGCTGCTGCTAAGTGAGAAGCAAACACGTTTTATTTGCGTTGCCTAAGCTCCAGTGCAAAATTTGAGCCGGTGCTTTCCGGCGCTGTCTGACTAATTTAGAGATGACCACAACAACTGTTAATTAATAATTAAATCTATATTAAAAATGAGTATTATATGCCACCCAAGCCATTCTTATAGCTTTGGGGGCCTGAAATAGTACGAATTGTCACGGTTGTGGTTAGTAGTTATGTTGTTACTATCATGGGCAGCATAGCAGGTGCAAGCTTCAGGGGTTCTCCTGACGAGAGCCCTGGCACTTTTTTTTTTTTTTTTACAAATTAAGCACTGCTCTGGTGTTATTTTATCATTCTCGGAAGGGTGAAGGGCTGAGTAGACCCTGTTGTGGCTTGCACAGTGCTTTGTTTGCTACTCAGTCATTATTTAAGAGAGGAAGACGATGAACTTGGACTTTGCAGGGCTTACCTAATGGCGCATCGTCTACTTGTTCCAAATGACCGCAGTCAGGGAGTGAACCACGGATGAAAAGGTGCGTAGTTAGGGGAAGGAGAAACATTTTATGAATGTCATCGGCAAGAAGGTGGTAAGAGATGGTGACTTGGAAGGGCTAATTGACAATAATAAGTCATACTTAACATTACATACCAGGGGCGTGGCTAAGCACGGGATGAAGATGGCCGTGCTGTAAGAGGGCTCCGCCGCACGTTCTAGCCCACGTCTATCCTGAGTACCGATCCGTGGTACCCCTCGATAGATTCGGCGACCGGACCACCTCCGGGGCTCATCCAGCCGACTCCGGTGTCTGAGGTGCGCCCAGAAGCAGAGATATTGGCTCCGGCGGTCTCGGCCTACGGTGAGGCCCACGGCCGGGACGCACAGTGGCGAGTCAGGCCGGGTGAAGGGCTACGACCGGCCCCCTACTGCCCGGCGGTGGCGCGGCGGCGTGAGGAACGGGCGGAGGGACTTTGGAGCCCTGGGTCGCCTCGATAGTAAGCGCACGGACAGCAAACATACGGACCAACTGCGGAGGTGGCGAAGGTGAGCGGGGAGCCATACCGAAGTGCTGGAGAGACGGTGGGACATTCTGATAAGGGCGAGGCGAAGGGAGCGGGCCGCGAGAAGCTGAACACCTACTGGCTCCCTCCCCCGCCCGGTCGAAAACCCCGAATCTCCCAGCGGACCGGTACCGAGGCCTTGAGTGCATATCTCCCATCGACGGTGGCCCCAAGGAAAGGCGTTTTGCCGGTATCTGCAGCTCCAACCGCCGGGTCTCTACACCCCGGCAAAGACGGAGGGGCAGCCAGCACTGACAGGAGATCGAATCAGTTGGAGGTGAAACAGGTGGGGGACTTGGGACGGCGAAGGTGAGCGGGGCGCCATACCAAAGTGCTGGAGAGACGGTGGGACATTCCGATAGGGAGCGGGCCGCAAGAAGTAAAATGGCGGCGGCCCACCCCTGGCGCTGAACACCTACTGGCTCCCACGCCCGGTCGGAGGGCCCGAGTCTCTCAGGGATGTCTGGACCGGTACCGGGGCCTTGAGTACATACCTCATATCGACAGGGACCCCCAAGGAGCGGCGTTTTTGCCGGCATCTGCAGCCCCCACCGCCAGATCTCTACGTCCCGGCAAAGACCGAGGGGCAACCAGCACGGACAGGAGAACTAACTAGTTGGAGGGGAGACAGGAGGGGGACTTGAAGCCCGTTGGTGGAAAACACCCCCTGCTTACCTTGCTAACCAGGAGAGACCACGTCACATCTCAGACTATATCAGCTAGAGCAGCTGGAGGCGGAACATGGCGGAACGAGCCAAGACTACGGGGACCAGGGGACCCAGGGCAACGCAGTAAAACAAGCTAGACCGGTATACAGTCCCGAAAGACTCACAACAGACCCGGGCACCCAGAGACTCCGGCGGAACAGTTGAGGAGGAGCAGGAAATTTCGCTCAACGACGTTATGGCCGCCATTGCGGGAGTCAAGACCTCTCTGGACACAGTGGCTATAGAGGTCAACCATATCAGAGCGGATATGGGCAAGCTGAACGAAAAGGTTAAGCAAGTGGAACTTACAACGGCCAGCCTCGTGGAAGATGTCTCACAAATGCAGGGAGCGATTAAGGAGCTCCAGGATTTCCGCCACCTTACCGACCTTAAGCTGGACGACTACGAAGGCCGCATGTGTCGCAATAACCTGCGCATCCTTGGAGTCCCGGAGAAAGCGGAGGGGCTCACTCCAGACCTCTTTGTTGAGGACCTCATCCTTAAACACCTGCAACCCAAAGGCCTCAGCAAGTTCTTTGTCATTGAACGTGCCCACAGGGTCCCGGGCGGCCGTCCCAAACCGGGCGCTCCCCCGCGGCTCATGTTGGCGCGAGTCCTGAATTTCCGGGACAGAGACGTTATTCTTCAGAACGCTAGAGCTGGCGCCCCCCTGCGCTATGAGAACTCAGACATATCCTTTTTTCCGGATTTCACCCAAAGGG
Organism: Calotriton arnoldi; assembly: GCA_963921515.1. Taxonomy (NCBI): domain Eukaryota; kingdom Metazoa; phylum Chordata; class Amphibia; order Caudata; family Salamandridae; genus Calotriton; species Calotriton arnoldi. The sequence goes on along the minus strand of CAWUFW010003993.1, from coordinate 1,399,609 downwards.
TACAGCGGCAAAGGCGATCATTTATGTCAATTAAACGTGTCCTCAGGGATCAGGGTATGAAGTACTCCATGCTGTTCCCTGCCCGTCTCCGGGTCGAGGCGGATGGGCGAGTGTGGTTTTTCGAACACCCTGAGGCAGCGGCAGACTGGATTGAGAGCAGGGGAGGGAGAAACCCGGCACAACAGGGGGGGGGTGGCACGGACAATAGTCAACCGGCCTGAGAGGACACGAAACCAGTGGCCAGCCACGGATATTTTTTGCAGTCTGGGGTGAGTGCAGACAGGAGGCCGAGGACTTCTAGAATTATTGTTGCGTAGTAGGTGGACGTAAATGGAAATGTGGCGTTTATAATGTGTGGGTATAAAGTAGATATTTTGGGCTGGGATGGGGCGGACTCTGCCTTCCCCCCCCCCTTTCCTAGGGCTTTCTTATCTTTCTTGATTATTTTCTTGGGCGACAGGCACTCTGCAATTTTCATGGGCAGTTCTAAGCCCAGTGGGCAGGGCAGCAGGGTGGGGGGGTGTTGGGTGGGACTGTTACATTTTTTGTTCGAAGTTTTGATTGCATCAGAAAGTGGCACAGACATACGGATTGGGGGAGTGGCAATGCACTTAGAGAATTTCAGTATACCGCGATATGGCACCAGTCGGAGTCAAAGGGGTTAGGCTGTTGAGTTGGAATGTCAATGGGTTGAGGGACAAGATTAAACGAAATATTGTTCTTCAGGACGTCAGGCGCCGGGCACCTGACATTCTCCTACTGCAAGAAACACACCTAGTTGGTGACAAATGTAGAGCACTGCATAGAGGGGGTTACATATTGCTAGCACATGCGGGTTTCACCACGGGCTCCCGGGGCGTTGGTATTTTGATGAAAAAAACTTTCCCCCTGGTGGTACAAGACACTTGGTCAGATAATAGAGGGCGATATGTTGGAGTCTCGGGCACTTGGGAGGGCCACCCTGTCACCTTCCTATCGGTCTATGTCCCCCCGGGCCTTCAGGCAACCACATTTAGGGATCTGGGTAGGCTGCTGCTAGAAGTCCCGGAGGGTCTCCTAGTGCTGGGAGGGGACTTCAATTCGGTGGTATCTGGAGGTCTGGATCGCTACCCTCCGCGGGATCTCCCCCGCGCGCAGGGCTGGCTGCCCGACTTCTTAGACGCCATGGGGCTGGCAGATGGGTGGAGGGTTTTCCACCCTGACACTTCCCAACATACCTTCCACTCCGGGGCTCACGGGAGTCTATCCAGAATCGATTACTTTCTACTACCTGCATCCCAAATTCCCCAAATTAGTGAGATAAAACATTTAGCTAGGGGCATTTCAGACCACTCGCCGTTGTGGCTCCAATTGTCAATCGGATATCAACAAGTGGGACGTGTGGCCCCCATCAATCCGTGGTACCTACGCGATCCTCATATCCGACAGGAGCTCCTTACGGCCATTGATAACTATTTTAAGGAGAATGAAGGCTCGGTGGAGTCCCCTCGGGTGCTTTGGGAGGCATTTAAGGCAGTGATACGGGGCCAGGCCCTATCTTTAATATCGGGGAAAAAAGGGAGCAGCGTAGAGAGTTGGTGGCGCTAGAGACGGAGGTTGGGAGACTCGAGGCAGATCTGGAACCGGACGTTACACCCGATAAACTCCACCTCCTCAAACTCAAACAACAGGAATACAGGGCACTAGCGACAGATCAGGCGCAGGCTATGGGGAGAGCGGTTCAGGGACGGATATATGAGATGGGCGATAAGGCCGGAAAACTCTTGGCCTGGTTGGATAAGAGAGAGTGGGCAAGTAGATTAGTACCTGAACTCCGGGGGCAGGAGGGGAACCCCCAGTCGGACCCGCAGGCAATTGCAGACTCTTTCGCGACCCACTTTAAGGCTGTCTATACATCGGTAGCCCCTTACCCTATGGAGGACTCCCGCCAGATGCTTACCGATATTGTTCTTCCTAAACTGTCGGGGGTTGAACACGACTTTATGGACAGTGTCATATCCAACGATGAAATAGCGGCAGCAATACGGTCACTCAAGCCGGGTAAAGCCACTGGCCCTAACGGACTGCCAATAGAACTCTACAAGCTTAAGCCGGACATACTAGCCCCGTATCTGCGAGCCATGTTTGAGGACTCGAACCAGGCGGGCATATTGCCGCTAGACCAGCGTACTGCTACAATAGTTACCATCCATAAGGAAGGTAAGCCCAAGACAGAATGTGGTTCTTATCGACCGATATCCCTGTTAAATGCGGAGCCCAAAATCCTAGCTAAGCTACTCGCTACTCGCCTGGTGACAGTGATTGAGACCCTGGTCCACCCGGATCAATCAGGTTTTATACTGCACCGTAACACGGCATTGAACATACGCAGGGTGCACGGGGTCCTGGGCAGGGCGGCCTCTATATTGGAACCGGCAGTTATAGTCTCCCTGGATGCAGCTATGGCATTCGATACTATCGAATGGGCATACCTGTGGGCAGTATTGGAAAAAATGGGGTTTGGTCCTAAATACATTCAATGGGTGAAGCTACTATATTCCCAACCTATGGCCCAAGTGGTGGTCAACAACAAGAAGTCGGCCGCATTCGAGCTGGGCAGAGGAACCCGTCAGGGCTGCCCCCTGTCCCCATTGCTGTTTGCTCTAGCGCTTGAGCCACTGGCAGCATGGATACGGGGGGATCCGAGGATCAGGGGTATGCGCTGGTCTTCAGAGTGGGATGACCGGATTTCCCTTTACGCGGACGATATCCTCCTGTATCTGTCCTCTCCTAGGAGATCCTTAATAGTGGTTTTGGATATCTTCACGGTTTTCGGCCGTTACTCCGGTTACTCCATAAACTGGAACAAATCCCTACTGTTCGTGGTGGCAGGTGAGCCTCCGCTCCTGCCACGTGGGTGCCCTTTACAAACCTGTACTGAAGGGTTTACATATCTGGGTGTCTTTCTGTCTTTGGATCCATCTCTTCGCTATTCCCGTAACCTTCGGCCCCCGCTGATCCAGCTGCGCAAAGATATAGCCAGGTGGAAGTCGCTTCCTCTTTCCCTGTTAGGTAAGGCCGCCCTTTTTAAGATGATGTCCCTGCCCCGGTTCCTGTACGTCCTGCAAAACTCCATGGATCCGATACCCGCGTCATATTTCCGAGAGGTCGAGAGCCTCCAACGAGACCTACTTTGGAGTGGTAGACCTCGTATTGCTCTAAGCAAACTTTCCTTGAACTGGTATGATGGAGGCATTAGCCTCCCAGATATAAAGCTGTATTACTGGGCGTCCCATCTGTCCGCCATAAATCACTGCACCTATGCCCAGCCGCACGACCCGGGATATAACATGGATAGGTGGCTCCTCTCTGGTGGGACCTTCAGTAGAGCCCTTTACTCCAAACCCCGGCGATATCCACTTACGGGCCCCACTAAACATGCAGTACACGTTTGGCACACAGCAACCACTCGCCTGGGCTGGAGACGAAAACTAACACTCGCAACGCCACTATGGGACTCCGAACAACTGGGGGACCTGTGGAGGAGTAAGGGATTTGACAAGTGGGAACTCATAGGTATTGCAAGAATAGGAGATTTGTGGGACACATCTGACATTAAATCTTTTGCAGCGCTGCAGCAACAATATAACATGGCTGAATCAGAACGCTTCCGATACACACAGGTCCGACACGCGCTCCGTACACACTTACAGCCCGGGACCACACTGCCAGAAGCCTCCCCACTAGAGGATAGAGTACTAGATGGCCATCTCCCTGATAGCACCATTTCTCTGATGTACAGAAAGCTGGTCAACAACATCTCGGACCCTCTCCAGGCCCTCCGAGAGAAGTGGACTGGGGATGGTATAGAAATGGATGATGAGGAATGGCAGGAGGCAGTCTCCTCTCCCAGAGTAGTAGCAATATCTGCTCGTCTCCGCCTCGTCCAGCTAAAACTTCTCCACCGTATTTATATAACGGGACCTCAACTGGTGCGAATGGGAAGGGTGGGGGAGGGCACTTGTAGGCGGAGATGTAACCAGCTGGGAACCTTTTTCCACATAATTTGGGAATGTACCCAGATCCAAACTTACTGGCGGGACATCCATGACATTATTAATACTGTATTATCGGTGCAGCTCCATGTGGAGGCCCGTAGATGTCTCCTCAACATCTGGGAACCAACTAATTTAAATGTCGGTTTGACGCAGTGGGTAACGCTGGGGCTAATGTTGGCCAAGAGGAATATTGCCCAACGCTGGGGGCGAGTAACCCGCCCACGACACAAGAATGGGAAAAAGATATGGACTGGGCAATGTTTAGAGAGAAAACTGTGTATATATCGCGTGGATGTCCCAAAAAGTGGTCTCGTGTGTGGGACAAGTGGAACTCTTATCGTGGAGAAATATGTCAGCCTCCTTTGCCCCTGTCCATGACTACCCCCCAGTCTCCCCAGACTCTTCATCATGTATGAGTAAATTCTGAAATATCATTTAGTGAACCAATGATGCTTTGTGTATTGCTCCCTCTGTATTGTCCTGATATTGCTGATGCGTGTTTTTGTTTAATAAAAAATGTTTTACAAAAAAAAAAACATTACATACCAAACATACCAGAGAGGAACACCAATGGACCATGTGCCAAGACCTTGGAAGTCTGTTGGCTGGACCTCCACAGCATCTTATAGAATAATCACACTTTCACAAGGATTATCTCTATGTTCTCAATGTCCTACTGGGAGTAATGAAATATGTCTTCTTTTACTTCTACTGTCGACCGTGCTGACCACCTGCCAAAACACAGGTTTGTGGAAGCAATAGCTGTGAAATCCCACGTACACAGGACCACTTGAATTTCATAACAAAGACAACTTGAGTGGCAGGGTGGCTCTTGCGCACAATCGCATTCAAAGTTCCAGAGCACAGTAAGTCCAAACAGTTCTCAAGGGATATGAGGCGGCCACTAGCGCCTAAAAATAGAGGACAGGCACTGCCCACTTGAATTTCATGCCGTGGTGCCATCTTGGAGAACAAAAATGTCTGCTGGCGTTTGCAAGCTCTCAAATTTTGGGGGCTTTACCTCTCCAATTTCAGAGAGTGGGCCAGCATCTATCGTGCATGATTCTGAGCTGTAGTGGATAACATTCGCCCCTTGTTGCCTCTTGGGGTCTTCTACCGAATTGAAGCATGGATTAGTACCTGCAGCGGCGTGCCTACTGTGGAAAGTTGCCTTTGACCACACCTCTTTAATTGAAAGAGTTATAGACTGTATGTAGCCCAACCTACACACCGCCTTTAGGAGGTAGGCCTTGAAAGTTCAACCAGCTCTGTCAATAGGGAACATATGCAGTCCCACCTGTGATTCTGAGAGGCGGAACCTACAACTTCACTGATGCAGAAAAGCATGCAAAACTAACCACACGCCTTTATATACTCAGAGGAAAGTATCAAGACATTAGTTTTTCCTTGGGTATCCATAAGAGTTTTGTGAATTGGATTAAAGTGGCAAATCTCTGCATCTTTCCCATATCCATCTCTAAAAACTATGACCTGGTGGTGATATTGTGGGTTCCGATTTCACTCTAATGGCAAGGGTTATATAAGAAGAGCGTCTGGTTTTCAGACACTTGGGAATGGGCTGCCCAAATAGACCAGGTTACAGGATTCTGCCACAAGAGTTAAAGGGCCATATCACTAATTATTTCTATCTAACACTACTGCATGCCCTTTATGCCACGTAAGATAGTGCTTGATGCAGACACCTTTTACCACTGTATTATGAAAGCAGATTTGTGGAGGTGGTAGTGTACGACAAGAAGGTTTGTATATATTTGTTGTGTGGTATTATGTTCTGATGGTGATGTGTTGTGATGTTTTTTTGCTGTTGTGTATTTGTAATACATTTTTGATCTGTGTTATTGTTGTGTTGTTCTGTGGTTCTTTTGTTGCATTTGTCTTGCGCCCTTTTTTGTGTTGTTAGTTTGCTCTGTGTAATGTTATTGTGCTGTGTTTTGTTCATTATCTTAGAGATTGACACAAATGCTGCTGCATTTCTAATTTAAAGTAAGACATTCTTTTAAAATTCCATTGACAAAAACCTATTTACTACTATCTAAGGCTAAAAAAATACTACAGCACACGCACTTCAAAAATTTAAGACAGCAGTCAACCCTAAACTGTGCAGGTTCAAATCTTCAATTGGCTCCAATCATATATACACATACAAATCAGTTGTCTCTTGGTGTTTGTATTTGTTCAAATACCAGGCTCAAAAATAGCACCACAGTATGCTTAACCATGGCACTTACATTACATTACTTACAGCCAAGAAAAAGAGTTCCTACTAAATATTAGATGAAAATGCATAAGGCACTATTCACAAAAGTAAGTTTGCATGCATAGTTCTTGTCATGTGTAGATAATCGTATACCTAGATGAAATTAGTAACTTTCCACCTGTTTGAGGAGATCTCTGCCAACAGGGCAGAGGTCTCCTTATAGAAAGTAAAAGGGAACTTTAAGAAAATTTATTTTAAATGTAAACATATTTCACTAAAACCTTTGATTATATGTACGTATTAAGATATGTGCATCTCTTTGTACCAATGCACATATTACTTATGAATAAAATATTTCTACTTTCCTATATTTATGCTTAACAAATGTACAAATGTATATATTTCTTATCGTTAAAATATATACACTCCGTATATTTATGCTTAAAATGTATATAGGTAATTACATAAATAACATATAAGAATTTGACTACATGCTTATGGATCTCTATTTTTTATGAAAAATCATATCACAGCATATAAATATGATTAAAGAGCAAGTATGTGTAAATGTTAACCATTCAATACACTGATTACTTTAAAATCTTTTTAAAAAACAAATAATACATATTAATTAATGGAAAAAACCCAAACAAAAAATAATGTAGATATGTATCTCTCTATAAATTGTTTAACTATATGTATAACTTTATCATTATATTGATATATAAGTAGATCAATACATCAATAACATATAAGATGATGAGTGCATGCTTATGGGTTTATTTTCCTAAAATAACACATATCTGTCACAATGTGTAAATATGATTATAGCAATTGTACCTATATGTGCTTTACTATTGAAATAGTGGGGGACAAATATAAATTAAAAACAATTAAAAAAACATATTAAATAAAAAAAAAAAATCCCTAATTTACAGCAAAAATGCAAAGCCTGAGGGCCTGATTCACAAAGGGCATATGCACTCATGATGGAGGCCCGTAGTCGTGGGGGAGTCTCTGCACTCGTGGCTGAATCTTCGTGATGTGAATTCTTACTGAGGAGATTCAGCCCCGAGTGCAGAGACTCACCCACAACTGCAGGGCTTCCGCCACAAGTGTGAAGGTCCTTTGCGAATAAGGCCCTGAGTATGTAAATATTTATCCATGCATGTACACAAGGGACTTCATCTAGTTGAATTTTATATCTCCTGGTTTTTTTCCAAGTGTGTATCATGCTAAAATCTCCATGTATGTATACCTCTTATGTGTGGTCATGTATCTACATATTTATATATTTTCCTCCCACTGCAAAGAAAAAAAGAATAAAAGTTAACTAATCTCCGCAAACCTCATAGAATCACCACCGATGACTCATCCTTGTCCTCTTCCAAAATATCCCCTACCTTCACTCTCTGACTCATCCCAAACCTCTTTTACTATTATGAACTCTTGAATAACCCTATCCAAACTCTTCCCTTCTCTCTCCATGCTTTATCCTATTTATCCAACTAACAGGCTCTCTGACTCCTCTCAAACCTCTTTTACAACCATGAACTCCCAAATAATCCTTTGTAAACTCTTCCCTCCTCTATCCATCCTCTGTCCTATTCATCCAACTAACAGACTCACGTCTACTACTCCCACTACTCCCAATAACAAGTTATATTTCCCTTACTAATCCACCACTAATCCACCTTTGGGTTCTGAAGTAGAGTGTTAGTCACCCAAAAGCTCTTCAACACCTCATCGGGGTAGTAAATGCTATATAAATACAATAACAATGCACCTAAGACTACCACAAAGCAAGGGATTACACACCTGCACTGCAATTCAAGATATGAATATATTTTAATTTAAAAAAACTTTTTACATAATACTATTAATTAAAATCATTATTTTCCCTCATCCACCACCTACAGTATGTTTTGTGCTGAATGTGCTACAACCTTTGATGCAAGTTATGCATTATTTTATTTATGATGTAATTTTTGTAAATACATTTTAATTTACAATTTATTGTATTGAAATGCTTTTATGTACATTAAAAAATAACATTTAGAAACTTTTAATTTAAAACCATTATTTGGTAACAAACATAAAATTAATAGAAATAAAGTTTTATTTAAAATGTTATTTATTTAATTTCTTTCACATGTTTCCCTATGTGTTGGTGTTGTTCCTTGCCTCCATTGATTTCAATGGAACTGTGTTGAAATATCAGTGGATGGGCATGTGTGGTCTTTGACTTACTCCTAGGCCGGACTGGAGTACATTTAAACCTGTTTTGTCATTAGTACTATTGTTGTAGATCTAAATGTGTATTTTGAGATTTGCAATTCTTATTCTCATGTGGGTGTATGTTTTGTATCAGCGTTTCCCCGCTAAAACCCTCCTTCGCTTTCCATTAATCTCACCCATTTTGAATTAATTATTCCCCATTTTGCCATCAATTCCTCTTGTCCCTCCAACATTTACTACTAATTCTTATACTTTTGTTTGTGGAGGATATGTTACCTTTACTTCACAGGCTCTACACCATGAGTTATTACATTGTATGAGTTACATCAGCACCCTTTATATCACAGTAAGTTTCCAGTCTTTTATTTTGCAGGCCTTTATTTGCAGGTAAGATAGTTTTAAGAGTACTACCCCTGATAATACATGAATTATATGAAGAAATATATCTGTTTTTTTAAATAGGGGGTTAACACACTAACCTGCAAAGAAGGCACTCTCGATTAAAAAATATACAATCATTCTGAGATCTCCACCACTGGTGCAAAGATCTCTGTGCAGAAAAGATAGGAGAGGTGGAGAGGGATATCTCCGGCCAGTGGTTTGAGAACTGAAGTACATAAAGGAATGCTACTTTACTTACTCCTAATAGGTTTTGTAAATATGCCCCCTAGCATTTATTATTCCAAAGTATATTATTCCATTCAGTGGTGCGCTAACACCTGGATTTCAAATTCATTAACCACCTGATATTTATACAAGTCTTTGCATGCTGAGCCATTTATTCATGGCTGCTTCACCACTTAAGACTACTAATGGAAACACTTTATAAAACTAGAAAAGAGTACTTATAGAGGAACATTGCATTCCTGCCACAAATAAGGCAAGATTTTTGCTGACCACTACCATCTGCCATGAGATAAATAGGTATCCACTCTATCGCTGTCCAGAGCCTAATGGACCTAAATTACAGGATAACTGTTTTCATAGGATATGTTTACAATCTCAGTTGTTAATCTCGTTGTGTCATAATATTTAGTACAAAATATAATTTTTGCAAAAATATTATAAATTAGAACATTGTAAGTAATTATACACCCTTTTTAGTTGGGTTATTATTATTCAGGGGCATAACACAAGTCTGTAAATTATTGTAGTATTTATTATCAGCACTTGTACATTGCTGCTTTGCCTGGATTGTGCTCACCATCACCACACTTATAGCGCTGGAAAAATAAAAGGTTTTACCTGCGACATTGGTTATGAGGGCCACCCTAACCTACCAGGTTAATTTATATTGCACATGGATCCTAACATGATAATTTATGAAGTGTGGCATTCATATACTAAGAGACAACGCCCAGCCAAATTGAAGCTACATTAAGGTAGGCAGGCGGCTTCTTTTAGGACACTGCCTTTCCTCCACACCGCTGTGGTCCACCTCCCTGTCTGACAGGAACATGGACCTGGTTTAAGGCCTCCCATAGTTACTGGTGGCCGCTCCTACTACTGTCATGGACGCTATCTTATGCCTCCAGGGTGGACGTGCTTGCCCTTGTTGCCCCAGAGTCCCCAGATAGGCCTTCTGGGCAGGTCGGAGGCGGTACATAGGGCCTTCTTAACTCAGACACTATGGGCAGGCAAAAGAACAATAGGAGTCAATCCCACCCACCCTCACCGGCACCTCAAACATTGGATCGGCTGGACTGTGGCTGCCTGGTACCTCCACAATCCCAAGATAAACTAGATGGCATATTACAAGCCATTGAGACCTCACACACGTTTGTCGAGTCCCATATAGAGGAAATCCGAGTGGAGTTCGGACTTCTCAGCGAAGATCAGCAGAAATTGGCCTGTAGGGTCACTGATGCTGAGCGTAGCATCTCAAAGATGACACCGCGATTGACAGGTCAAGAGAAGTCCATATGGGATCTCCTTGAACGAATGCAAAAGCCTGGAATATCGAGCAGAGGATACCGAGGGGAGGGCCTGGCGAAATAACATCTGAGAAGGCGACCTCCCAGAGGGTGCGGAGGGATCCGGACTGATGGTTGAATTTTTGGAGGAGTGGGTGAAGACCTTCACGCCAGTCCAGTTCCTCTCCCCCACATGTCTCAATGGAAAGAGCACTCCGGTTACCCTCACACAGACTTCCTCCTGGGACACCACCCCGTCCATGGTGGCAAAGATGCTCCACTACAAAGACAGAGATGCCTTACTGCATGCGGCTATGCACGCAGCTCCACTGGAATACAAAAACTGTTGCATATCGATATTCCCACATTACGCAGTGCTGACTCACTGGTAGTGCTCTTCCTTTCTTACAGTGAAGCGCTGCCTCCGGGACTTGAATGTTGAATACTCTCTACTGTTTCCAGTGAAGTTGAAGGTAATGCATGACCAACAAGCCCACTTCTTCACTGAGCCGAACTCAGCCTGGGATTTCGCTTTCTTGCCCTAAGTCCCAGGTATGCCCAGACATGGGTCCCGGGCTCACTGTGCCACTGGATTCAAGCTAACCTGGCTGCTGTGGGGTGAAACCCCGAAACCGGTCCTAGGATGCTTGTTTCTGGTCCAGAGTGGACCGGGCTTGGCAGTTCGGGCTGGACTGTTCCCATGAGGAACAGGGTCAAGACTGATTTGCATATGGCTGGGTCTAAATTGGGGTGGCATGGTGAGCAGAAGAACAATGGATTTAACTCAGATCTTTTGACTGGGGGTGAATGTTTTGATTTGTTCTGCATTCCATCCATCATTTGTGTGTCTTTTGCTTTCTATACCAAAAGACAGCAGGCACACATTAGTTTCCTGCAGGAAACATATCTCACTAGCGATGAACTCCAAAGACTACATAGGCGATGGAGAGGTACAGTCCACGGCACGACATAATCAGCATTCGCCCGGGGTGCACTACTTTGGATACGCCTTGGTACCCACTTCAAACCCAAAACATAGTAATTGATAAAGAGGGCAGATGCGTACTTGTTGAGGGCCGGTTATAGGGTGAACCTTTCTTTCTAGACTGCATTTATGCATCAAACTCAGAACAAAAGACATTCTGGATGACTCTATCAAAAGTCCTAGCCCAATGGGCTTGTATACTAGGTGGTGTTTATAACAATGTACTGGATGTCTCTCTTGACTGTTCCCACCCCGCTCCCACATGCACCTGCTCACCAACATTCAAAACAGTTCTCTGATTGGGCTCAACAGTGGTCCCTTTTCGATATGTGGAGAACCCATAACCCATACCTACACATTTACTCTCATTACTCGGCTACACACAATCTTTATGTCTGTTTAGACCTTTTTATGTGATCCCAGGACTTAGATCCACTTAGACTACTTGGATTGTTTGTTACCAGCCCATGCTGCACATATAGTAGACATCGAGGGCCTAATTAAGAGTCTGGCAGTCTGAGGCAGACCAGCCTTCGGATTGGCACGCACACTCCTTACAAATGATGGGAGACCTCTTCCAAGATGTTCAGATCCTTACATTTGAGCAAATTTCTCAGGACTGTATTATCCCCCTGGGACAGTTACCAATATACAGATAATTGCTGGTGGCACTCCATTCACTATGGAGAGCACTGGACAAAGAACCACCTACCCATGCAGTGATGCGTACTCTATACCTTATGGTGAGAGGTCGACACCTCCTCACATGGTTATACAAAGCTATTAGGGAACACGCAGACATTCCTTTGGCTCATCTTTGATGCCTCTGGGAGGAGGACTTAACAAGACCTCTTCACAACACCAAGTGGTCTAGAGCCCTGGAATTCCCTAAGATTATTTCGAGGAACGCTTGTTTTAAAAACATCCAGTATATGATCCTTCATAGGGCATATCTTACACCCTCTCAACTAAATAATATGTTCCCGCAGCTAATGTCACTTGCCCCAGATGTCTCACCCAGGTCGCTGACCTTCAGCATATGCTCTGGTCCTGCACCAGCATAGCAAGCTTTTGGCATGCAGTACATGCTTCATTAAACACGGTCACCAAACTCACCAAATTAAAGTCATGGGAGACTACCTCTTTAGGTATTTTCCCCAGACAAAAATCCCACACAGTGCTATTACGCTTTGCCAACCTTGCTGTCCTGTTGGCCAAGCGTCTACTAACCATGCACTGTAAGGCCCAACACCCTCTGTCTCTTTCCCAATGGCACAAGGCACTACTCAGATGGGGTGAGGCAGAAAGCTCTACACTGCATTGGGAGGAGACCTGTTGTATGCGCTGACGCCCCATAGCTGCAGCCCGGCATACCATGGTCATACAGTACAAGGACCCGATTGAAGAGGACCCCCCTCCCTCACCATCCCATATTTAAAGGCATTTAGTTACTGATTAACCTTCCACCATCATAATATGTCAGAGTTCATACCCGCTCTACAAACCCCTAATTCTGTTCCACAACAATATACCATTATCACTTGTGCTGTCCCTGGTTTCTTCTTCCAAGTTCTGTAACCCATCCCCCATTATTCATTGGGTTGCCCCTATCCTTCTAGTACACATAGGGAGACACAACAGCATGTAGCTGTAGGATTCTGAATTGTTTTATTATTGCGAGCAAGTGCATTTCACTCTTAGCCTGCAAAGTGTTGCAGAAGCTTAAATTCACATTCTATTGTTACTTGATATTTGTTTTTGCATGTTATTTGTGCTGGTACTGTTGAAATGTACTGGTAGAATGCAACCCGTTTTTGTTCTTTTCCTGCTATAAAGTCTATAGTTGATAAAACTCAATAAAAATTGTTTAACAATCAGCATTTGTAAGTTTAATAACATTTTATATTTGTTATATGTTGTAACAGATTTATTTATTGGGTTGCTAATAATTACTTGAAGGGTGTGAGTGGGTAGCGCTTTTAAGTAATTCTATTAATTGTACGTTTTTGTGGGTTCTTGTTTATTTATTGGGGTTGTGGGTTGTAATAGGGGTTTGGATGGGTAGAGCTTTTGATTATATTTTTGTTGTGTTTAATTTAAATTTGTGTGTTCTTTCTATTTGTGGGGTTCTTGGTAATTGTATTTCATATGTGTTTCATGTTTATTTGCAGTTTTGGGTGGGCAGTGTTTTAAGCAGGTTTTTTAATCTTCATGTTTTTTTTTAGGGTCTGGTTTATTTAGTAGGGTTGTGTTATAACAGGGGTTTGCGTTTATTGTGTTTTTGATATGGAATTTTCACTTTAAATGTATGGGCTATTGCTTTTTTGTGATTTCATAATAATTTTATATGGGCTGTTGGATATATTGAGAGTTAAGATGGGCAGGGTTTTTAAGCAACTTTTAGTTTTTTAAATTCTTTCGGTGAGTTAGGTTAATTTATTGTGGTTGTGCGTATTAATAGTGGTTTGGGTGGGAAATAGTTTGATTGCAATTTTTGGGGTGTTCACTTAAAATTTTGGGGTTCATGTTTTTTGGGGTCTAGTGGGCAATGTTAAAGTAATGTGTTGGTAATGTGTTAATGTTTCACAATTCCTCACACATTGGGGTAATATATTATAATGTATAAAGATAATTGAGTTGATTTAATTTAGTTTTGGGATACATTTTTTGCAGTTGTTTTCTTTATATTGGAGGTTTGTGTGGGTAATGTTATTTTAATGTAATGATTTTGGGTGTTTAAGTTTTTGGGTTACATCATTTTTGCCTGGGTTGAGAGTGAGATTAATAGAATTGTATAGTAGTGTGCTTTTTAGTGTTATTTTTTTTCGATTTGATGATAGTTGGGGGATGTTATATTTGGGGTTTGTTAGTAGTATTAGGAGAAAGAGTGAGTTTTCTGTTACCATATAGAATGTCATGTTCTTTTTTTGTTATTGTTTAAGGTGGATATTATTTGTATGACACTTTTGCCAGTGTTTCTGGAAATGGAGTTAGAGTAGTAAATTTGCCGGTGCCATCCAAGATTTGTGACTACGCTAAATGTTTCTGGCATTATGGTTAAATAGTACATCATCCCTCCACCCCACATTCTTGTACTTTACCCTATTCCCTGGGCTTAGAATAGTAAATTAGCTCCCTTATCGTTTCTGGGATTAATTTTAGAATAGTAAATAAGCCAACAATCCCCAGGAGTTTTGTACTCCATGCAATATTTTTTGGGCTGGAATTAGAATAGATAGTGAGCCCCTGATATTTTAGAATGTTGCCAATGTTTCTAGAGCTGGAGTCAGAATAGGAACTCAACCCCTTATGATTTTTTCTCTTTGTCCAGTGTTGCAGGGACTGGAGATAAAATTATAAATGATACCCCTGGATTTTAGCACTTTTCTCACTGTTGGTGGGAGTGAAGTTACAATAGGAAAACAGGCACCTGAGGAGTAATTTCACTTTCTCCAATTATTCTGGAAGTTAGGACATAAATCTGCTGCCATAGAATGTCATACCTTCCATCAGTTTTTGTTGGAGTGCACTTGGAGTACTTTTTCATTTCTCAGAACTAAAGTATTTTTTTAAAAAGTGTAATGTTACAAAGTTATATAGGAACATTTGTGATGCCAATGTGAAAAATATACATGTTGTAAATCATAATTAAAACTTACGAGTTTTGAAAGGTGTTTTTAAGAAATATTATAGACACATTTTTATATGTCAAATAAAATCAACATAGTTTTAAACATTTTGGTTGCTACATTTTGTTTTAATCATTAACATGAGAATGCATGAAAAATGGAAATGTTACATTATTTGTCATATTGCAAACAATAGTTTTTACTATTTGTTTTAGAAATAAGAAATGTGCATTTCATCATAAAATATATTTACCTTTTTCAGCATTTTTTAAATATTTAGAACATTACAAAAATATTTCTTCCTAAAAAAAAAATAATCTATTTGTTTTTAGAATCAACTTCTTTTTCAGTCTATTTTTTTATGTTGACTTCAATATTTATTTAGTATTTTTTCATTTTCATTTTCTTTGCAATTTGTTATTGTGCATAGTCTTGTCTCTGTTCTGTTTCCTAGCGGCCGTTGATGGATGTGAATGCAGGTTCCATTTGCTTCAATTCAGGAAGGAAGATCATTTCATTATAATTCTGATATTTTTGGCTTTATGTGCTTATATAGAGATTAATCATAGTTTAGGTTCTGTTTTGTTTTTAAGTAACATTTGGAATATGTATTTTGTTCAGTGTTGCCGTATGTATGTGGCAGGAATTAGATAGGTATTACTTTAGATTTTACATTATGCAATGTAATAGGAATTTGATTGCATGGAGGTAAAATATTTCGAATTTTTAATGGCTGTTTTACTGTCAGTTGGGGTGGATGGATATTTTGAGCTTTTATTTAGCAGGTGCTACTCAACTTTTCTGGATGGTTAATTTTGTAGTAGAATTAAACAATCCCAATATTGTTTACAAATTTGTCAGTAAGGTGTTGTGGAGTTTTTCATGTCCACATGTTTGTATCACTCTCTATTTTTCAGGTTTCCAGACCTTTTTTCAAAAAACATTTTTGGGATTTTGGGAGTATTCCGTGGAATTTGATATGGATAATTGGAATATTTTATGGATTTTTGGATGTTAATTCATACCAGTCTATGGTTATATTTTTTTCAGAAATGTTTCCATCATTAGATATTTTGTAGAATTACTTGAAATGGATACTGTTTATCAACAGAACTGTAAAATACTTTTGCATTTCTAATATTGTCGGAAATATTGTTTTTGTACTTTATGATTGTTATTTTTTTTACATGCTCCCAATTTTGTATAATTGTGACTTGTGACGTTTGTTTCAAAATGTTACTTTCCTTTTATTTTATTGTATTCAGTTTTGATTAAGTGTTTAATGATAATTACTACATTTATGTTCTATTTTATTGACATGGAAGGGTGACTGTTATGTGTTTATTGTATAGCATTTTTGATTCTTGGTTTGGGTTTGTATGTTACAGTTGGATGTAGGCTGTAGTTTATAAGTAGTCCATGTTTCTAACATTGTCAAACAATTTGATGTTTCATACAACACAGCATGCATTTTTCTGAATTGTTTCTACAACTTAGAACATAGACTTCTAGGTAGTGACTGTTTCTCTTGTAATTCTTGGTAACTTTGTTCTTTTTATAATATTTTGACGAACTGGTGGAGGGTATGGTGATATTTATGTAGTGTTGCTTAGAATGCAGTACACTGCCCCAAACCTGCTTTTGTTTTTGTTTGTTGGTTCCTGATGCTTTCATAACAGTTCTGCCAGTGGATGTGGAATGTGCGTGTTTAAGAGCACCTACAACAATGCACATGAACGTCCAGTTATCCACAAATTACTGAAGCAGTAGGGACAGTTCATCTTCATTAATTTTATAGTAAGTGGAATCTGTTAATAAATCATAATGGAATGTGACTTTTAGGTATTACAAATGCTATGGCTATAGGTTTCCTGATTGGTAACTGGAATTTGCTGTTGTGATGTGATCTAGTATACGGACTTTTTTCCTCACATCTTGCTTAAAATGAAGAAAATCCCTGAATTTGTGCCTCAGGGTACATTTTCCATAACAATATATTGAAGAATACATTTGTCTGTTTTCTGGTGGAGGAATGTGACTAGTTCATTGTATGTTGCTGCTTGCTTGCTTGGAAGCAATGCATATGCCAATAGGATTTTGTCTTCAAGGTATTGCCCATTGATGGTGTATATGTGAGCAAAAGGGAGGAGGATATGACTTAAAGGTAACATGAATTAGCCATGTTCAGGATTTTAGTTAGGGTCAGCTGTAAATACAATTATTCATTTTTTCTCATTACATAGATGACAAAGGGTTTTCATTGTATGTTACAGTGAGGGGAATGTTAGTTTGTTCTAACGCTCTGGATGCTGATGTGGAGTCTTGATGTTGTTTGCATTTCCAGTTTATTTTCTTTTTAATTTGGGTATCGTATGGAATTTTGCTAGCTAGGTGGAGAGGAACTTGTGAAGAGTATTTTTCATCATTGTTCCAGTAGTGGCTGTGGAGATTTGGATTTATATTTGTTTATATCTTCCACTGCATTTCTGACTTCAGTTGCTGCAATAGATGATAGATGTTTATGTTCACAAGTGTTGCCTTTTGTTTCATGCAGAGTTGTAGTTCTTCCATAGCTTTGGTTTGAATAATGTTTGGTACACTTCCAGTATGTTATCTGATTTTACACTATTTTCCTTTGAGTAAGTTTAGCTCGGGTAGTTTAGTAGTGGCTTGACCTTTTGTGCAGGGATGGAAGAAGCTGTATTTTTGGTCATCTTTAGATCTGTAACTAATATGGATATCATTTATAACTATATGTAAATGTTTATAAATTATGTAGGATAATTTTATTATAATACTTGAAGAAAGTTTAAGTACTGAGCTTTACTCTAGAAGTCAAAAATCTAGTTATCAATATATTTTGTTCGCATTCACAGACAAGTCTGTACAGTACTGTCTTGTCCTTGGTTAATATATGTTTTTTATTGCTGATGTGGTGATGGAACAATGGAACGTATGTGGTTTTAGTTCAATTAATTGAAATATCTTTGCATTGTTTGATGATGTACTTATAACAAATTCATTTATGGAGTGAATGTTATAAATATGTTGACTTAAATTTTGTAGAAAGATGGCTGTTTTTTCTATGTTAAGTTTCGAAAACATGTGTTTCTGTTTTCAGAAAGGTTTTGTTCGAATGACAATGGCTTTTGGTGTGTTCCATTTATAACATTTGATTGGTACTATTGTTGGTATGTTTTTTTAGAATGTTTTATGTGTTACACCTTTCTTTAGTATCTGAAAAGTGTTTACATTTTTTATTTATAGTTTGTACTATAATTATATTTTTACATCGAAGTAATATGTATGTGATAATATTTTGCTGTTATGCTTTTTCTTTTTAAATATGTTGATGACAATATTTTAGGTTTGAATATTTTTGTTGTTTTTATTGCCTTTTATTAAATACAATATTTTAGTAGTATATTTGTGTATTATATTGTTGTTTAGGTGGTATTATGGTAGACGATACTTATGTTGATGATGTTATGGTTCACTACATAATGAACACAGAAAATAGATATTTTTGTGTGCAATATTTGGGCAAGGATATGTTGGAGCCAATATTGTGTGATGCGTTTTCACTTCCATGTTCCACAAGGGCATACTATACTTCCCTGGGTAATTGTGGGAATACCTCATATTGTTGTGGTTTCATCTATCGAAAAATAATATAGCTGATGACTCCCACCATGTACTTCATGTCCTGCTCTGATCACGCTTCTTCATCACCATCAGGCTGTACACCCAACACAAAAGCCAATATTAGCTACTATTTTAGGCTGAATGAACCAACTACATAATCCCTAGACTGCTGTCAAAGGATCAATACATAGAGTATAGTAAACTCCTTATGTATAGCTGCTACTTGCAAAATCTATCAGCCCAGTGGCTTGGACTCAAGACATCAACCTAGACCTTGACTTACTAAGGTTTGTGTGGGCATTCATATGACAATTTCACATGGGCATTCTTGCGGCAATTTTGCACTGTGCCTGCTGGTTTTTATAAGGGTAAGGAAATTGCTGCAATGCTTTGCGTTTATTTGTACCATGTGAGCACATCACAAAACATTAGAAAATACCCCCTTAGTCTTTTGAACTTTCACATTATTCCAAATACATATATGGTTATAGCTATTTCATATGTTTTACACCTGTTAGTATTCATATTACCTGATAAATCCTACCTAGCTCAGTCACCAGTACATAAACTGCTGAACAAAGGAATCATAGTGCTCACCCCAAGTACTTCTATTTTGTGGTACGTGTCTCATCTGTCCTCCGGTCATGTAGCATTTAACACTCTCCCCATACACATGTCATGCTTTGGAAGAGTTAAAAAAAGATGTAAGGCATACAGAAGATGTAAATGTGGAAAGGAAAGGGTAGGGGAAACAACAAAAGGTGCCCTGGGTGTTCTATGGGAATTGTTTTAATTGTGTAATGCCTGGTCACATGGCAAATAACAAAAGTGTCCAGCATTGAAGGCAGTGTGTAAGCAATGTGGTTGAAGGAGACATTTTTAAAAACAAGCATTGGCATAGCCAATAGGTCTCGCTTTTGGGACCTTATAAGTGATTAGCCATGCAACATGTGATGTTGTTTAATGAAGGATATTGTGGTGGATAACTAAACACTTATAATGTCCCAAAGGCGAGACCTATTGGCTATGCATTGTGGGGGCCTTATAAGTGTTTAGGTAGAGCTATTGACTTTGCCAATGTTTCTAAGCTGTGCTGTAGAGAAGTGTGGCTGCTGTGCAGCATGCTGAGAAGTTGTAATTAAAAAGTGTAAGAAGCACTGAGTGATGCTGTGGTGTTGTTTAGTGATGCTGTGCTGGCCCTGAGTTATGCAGTGGTGGCGTTGAGTGATGCTGTGCTGCCCCTGAGTGATGCTGTTGTGGCCCTGAGCGATATTGTTGTGTGCTTGAGTGACGCTGTGGTGGTGCTGAGTGTTGCTGTGGTTGTGCTGAGTGTTGTTGTGGTGGCGCTGAGTGATGTTGTGGTGCCCCTGAGTGATGTTGTGGTGTTGCTGAGTGATGCTGTGGTGGTGCTGAGTGATGCCGTGGTGGTGTTGAGTGATGCTGTGGTGGCTCTGAGTGAAGTTGTGGTGGTGCTTAGTGATGCTGTGGTAGTGCAGAATGATGCTGTGGTAGCGCATAGTGATGCAGTGGTGGTGCCGAGTGATGCTGTGGTGGACGTAAGTGATGCTGTGGTGATGCTGAGTGACGCTGTGGTGGTGATGATTGATGCTGTGGTGGTGTTGAGTGATATTGTTGTGTCCCTGAGTGATGCTGTGGTCGTCCCGAGTGATGCTGTGCTGGTGCAGAGTGATGCTGTTGTGGCGCTGAGTGATGCTGTGGTTGTGCTGACTAATGCTGTGGTGGCCCTGAGTGATGTTGTGGTGGTGCTGAGTGATGCTGTGGTGGTGCTGAGTGATGCTGTTGTGGCGCTGAGTGATGCTGTGGTTGTGCTGACTAATGCTGTGGTTGTGCTGAGTGATGCTGTGGAGGCGTTGAGTGATGCTGTGGAGGCGTTGAGTGATGCTGTGGTGGCGCTGAGTGATGCAGTGGTGGTGCTGAGTGACCCTGTGGTGTTCCTGAGTGATGCTGTGGTGGTGCAGAGTGACGCTGTGGTGGTGCTGACTGATGCTGTGGTGGTGCTGAGTGATGCTGTGGTGGTGCTGAGTGATGCTGTTGTGGCGCTGAGTGTTGCTGTGGTTGCCTAGAGCGATGCTGTGGTGGCGCTGAGTGATGCTGTTGTGGCCCTGAGCGATATTGTTGTGTGCTTGAGTGAAATTGGAAATGCAATAGGCCTCGCATTTGGTTGATTTAGAGTATTTGGTATTGTAAATGATAATGTATTTTACGTATGTGTGATGGATGTATTAGCTGGTGTGTATAGGAATGATGCGTATTGTATTGTAATTGTTAGATGTGGAGGAGTATGTAGTATAAGGAAGGAGACTGAGTATGCGAAGAGCAGTATGAGTTAAAAGGAAGGAGAGTAGTAAAAGGTGCATAATGCATAAGGAATGAGAGTGGGAACAGCAGTGTGAGGTAAAGGAAGGAGAGTGATGAGCGGAAAAGCTGTGTGAGTGAGAAAGAAGGAGAATGAGAAGAGCAGCGTGAGGCAGAAGGAAGGAGACTGAGAAGAGCAGTGTGAGGCAGAAGGAAGGAGATTGAGAAGAGTAGCATGAGGTATAATGAAGGAGAATGATAAGAGTAGCGTAAGGTAGTAGGAAGGAGAATGAGAAGAGCAGCGTGAGACACAAGGAAGGATAATATAAAGAGTAGCGTGAGGTATAAGGAAGGAGGTTGATAAGATTAGCGTGAAGCAGAATGAAGGAGAATGAAAAGATTATTGTGAGTTACAAGGAAGGAGATTAAGATAAGGAGCATGAGTCTGAAGTAAGTAGAGCTTGTAGAAGAGCATCATGAGGCAGAAGGAAGGTGAGTGAGGATAAGAGTAGGGTGAGGTATAATGAATGAGAATGACAGTAGTAGCATGGTGTACATGGATTGAATGTGAGTAGGAGAAGAGCAGCGTTATCCAGAAGGAAGGAGAGGGAGGAGGTGAATTGCAGTGTGAGTTAAAACGAATGAGAGCAAGGAGGAGAGTAGTGTGAGGCATAATGATGGAGAGCGTTGAAAATAGCCGTGTGATACCTAAGAATGGAAAGTGAGGTGAGCAGCATTGTGTGTGAAGTTCACGTTTAAATTAGTATAACCGCAAGTGGTAATTGTTTTAAGTTTGTATGTACATTAAGTCACAGACGACAAACAACCAAAAACTGCAGCTGGCTGGGCCCAGGTGCTTTTTTGCGTAAAGTCACCTTTAAAATTAATATAAACGTAAGTGCAGATTTCCTTATTTATTGGCTTTAAACAACATGCCATCCCCAATAATTTTCTAGGCAGGCTAACACCAAAAGCATTTTATGGAACACTGCCGCCTAATAAGAGCCCCGGCACCTCTTCCGTCTCAAATTAAGCACTGGGAAAGCGGCTGTAACCTGAACTATGAAAGCGTCTGCAATCAGCATTGGAAAAGCGGGTTTAGGGCAGTAGAGTGGAATGGGTGGATGCCAGAGAGGAACTGGTGGATGTTTTAAAGATATGGGTGGAAAGTAGAGAGGTTTGAAGACAGCAGAGAGGAAAGGATGGACAGTAGAGAGAGGTGAATGGACTATAGGGTAGGATAGGTGGACAGTAGGAATGGATGAGCTGACTGTACAGGGGGTAGGTGGACAACAGAGAAGAATAGGTGGACAGCATAGAGAGATGGGTAGATGGAAGTGAAATGTGGGGAAAGCAAAGAGGGATGCGTGGACAGTAGGGAGAGGTAGATGGACTTTAGCAATGGGTGGGCTAGCTGTACAGAGGGACAGGTGGAAAATAGGAATAGAGAGGTGGGTATGCCGAGCAGAGGTTGGGGAAACGTAGAGTGTGATGGGTTGACAGTGACGGTAGGTGAACAGTAGAGGGGGTGGGGGGGAGTGGAGTTGATGTGGCTTTCGAGATTAAAGGTGAGATAAACCTCTAGTCATGGATCGAGGGAATGACATCCGGGACCATGGGGAGATAAGCAAAGAGAGTGGGCCAGAGGCAGGCTAGGGGCAAGAGACAGCAGCAATTAGTATGTAAAGAGAGAGTCATTAGGGCAGAGAGATATAAACAGAAGGGAAAGAGAAAAGTGTTAGGATGGGGGAGCAGATGGAGGAAGAGTGACAGATATGTTGAACGATAAAGGGTACCAGCAGAGGAGACAGAGAGCAGATGACGGGCGCCAAAGGAAGAGCAACAGCAGGACAGGGGGCGAATTAACAGAGAGGATGAGTCAAGAAGCAGCAAAGGGAGGGTGCAAGAAACAGCAGAGCTAGACGGCGCGGAGGGATGGGGGGGAAACTACAGTAACAGGGAAGATATAGGAACAGCAGGGAAGACGAGGTCACGGAATTTTCAGAGGATAGGGAAACAGCAGACGGAGAGTTGGGAGGAAAATGTAGAGAGAAGGTGAGCGAAGATGTGGCGTAATGGCAGAGAGGCTGCTTTTGGAACTGGTGCTCATGTAAAGCGCTCCAATACCTTCGGGTTGACTTTGCACTATATAAAACCGGCAAAAAAACATAGGGGTGCGGACTAGAGGGAAAGACAGAGAAACAGCAGTGGGGGGGAGCAAAAGGAGAGGCAAATGGGGAGGGGCAGAAACAGCTGGGGGAGAGCAATGGAAAGGACAGAGAGAAAAACAAGAGTGACTGATGCAATGAGGCAATAGCAACGGAGGGCAACAGTATAGGACGAGATAAACCAGCAGTGAAAGAGACGCAATGTGAGAGGGTGAAGCTGCAGGTGAAGAGAAACGCGGGGAGTGGTAGAAAAGAGAATGCAAGAGCTGACGCAGAAGCCGGAGCTAAAGGCAGAACAGTGGGGGAAGAAACGTAAGAGAAGAGTTAAACAAGCGCGCGCCTCGCGCTGCAAGTTTAAAAAAAAAAAAGGAGGCACGTCTGGCGAGTGGTGTGCGCGCACCATGACGAGAGAGAAAAGCCAGATGGCGCCTCTGCTCGTAATTGTGCGCGTAACCGCACGCTCTAGGCCACACAAAAAGCTGTGGTCGGCTTTTTAAAGCCCACACACTAAATGTCTCGCCACAGAGCAGCGCATGCGCTGGCTCAGGCGAGACCTAATGATGTAGAAGTGAGGGCAAGATTGGGAGAATTCTGTGGGTAATCCAACTGATAGAGAGAAAATTCAAAACGTGGAGGTTGACGTTACGTTCAACTCATGTTCACATATAAACATTATTTCTCAGAAAGATTTCCAGGGAGCGTTTAAGTGACGAGTGACTCTGAGGGAAATGGATGTTAGTCCTCATGGATATATATGTCATGCAATAAAAATAATAGTTTTTTATGGCTTTTATTTAGTACAAAGGAAGGTTAATACAAGACAAAGTCTATGTGGCTGTAAAAGGAGGCAATATTCTGTTCTGGGGTGAACTCCGTAAAAAGAGTTGGGTGTATATCAGGATCTTAATGAAAATCGTCAAGTTTGTGTTCGTCAAGTACTTAATGAATATGAAGATTTTCCCAAACAATGCACCCATTAAATTAAATTGAAGGGGCTGCCCCTGTAGTACTGAAAGTGAGAAGAATGCCAATTGATGTTCAAGAAGCAGTAAAAGGAGAGTTAGCTAAGCTATGTGAACAAGGAATTATAATTCCTGTAGAAACTACAGAGTGGTTGGCTCCAGTCATTGTGGCACGCAAATAAGTAGTGATATCAGGTTATGCATTGAATTTAGAGGCCTTAACAAAGCGGTTATTGCTGATATATTTTCCATTCCCAACTCAGTGGAAATGCTATCTATGTAGAGTATGCCAAATATGTCGCCACATTAGATTGGGTGTCTGTCTATCACCAGGTTAAATTACATGAAGCTTCCGAAGATCTCACTGCATTTGTAACCCCTTTGGGGTCGTGCTACGTTTTTAAGGATGATTTTAGGATAATATTTCGTTTTATGGTACTTCATGGAAAAAACACAGTGATTGAGTGCATAGAGTTTTGAAACAGTTGGAAAAATCGGGTTTGGCACTTAAAGTTGAGAAATGTAAATCTGGTAATGAGGTTTCATATCTTCGTCAAACTATTTCTGGGATGGGTGGCAAACCAAAGAAGGAACTAGTGGACCCATAAATAATTTGAAGATGCCTGTGAGCAAAGAGGACGTAGCCTCATTCTTGGAGAGGATTCAAATTTACAGTAGGTTTATTACCAACATTTCTAGTAAATCAAGCGCAATACTGCAGAGCCACCTTTATCAGTTAAGATCCTAATACCATCCAAGATGCCCAAGAGGGTGGACTACCTACTAAAATAGGGACGAAATTCTGATTGGTTATAATCTAGGAGGTTATTGGCCTTGATATAAGAGGACAGGTGGGAGATAAAGTCCTTCTCGAGAATTTTAGCTGGGGAAGGGAGAAAAGTGATGGGGGCATATTTACTAGAAAATGTCGGAGCATGGAGCAACGCCAAATTTGGCAGTACCGCACTCTGACAGTTTCAAACCGCAGGGATGCGCCGTATTTACTACAATATGGCACACCCCTGTGTTTACCCCAGCGATGGGGTGAAAATTAGCTGCCTAGCGCCAACACAGGCACCCTTGCACCATAGTGCACCACCCTTGCACCACTGCGCAGGAACAGCTGGAGACCAAGCAAGGCTTCTACGCCATAGCTGGCTTCCCGCACGTGTTGGGGGCAATTGACTGCACACATGTCCTACTTGTGTCCCCTGCCGACACTGCACACAATTACCGCAACAGAAAGCACATGCATTCCATCAATGTGCAGGCAATAGTGGACCACCGGGGACTGTTCACCAATGTCATCGCCAACTTCCCAGGCAGTGTGCATGATTCCTACATCTTCCGACAGTCCATCATCAACCAGCGCTTTCAGGATGGCACCTATGGAAATGCACTGCTCATTGGTAAGTACCAACGGAACACACCACACACCTCAACTCCACAATCATACAACTCACAACTGTGGGAATGCACACGTAACAAAATCACATACAACATGCCAACCAACATGCCCACCTACCAGACACGACAACACAAGTAACTGTGGTAACAGGGGCCAGACATGTAGACAAACCATCCACAAAGGCATAGCCCCTCTGCCACACAATTGCAGAATGTGGGGAGAGGTGGGAACCAAGAATGTGCGAAGGAGGCAAGTGACCCATGAATAAGAATGTACACAATGCCAAGTGTGGCGGTAATGTGCTGGACAGTCTTGAGTATGCAGAGCACAGACATGTCCATGTGTACATATACTGCTGGTGTTTGTAGTGTTGTGGACAGTGGACGCAACCATGTTACCTCAGGCAGTGGGGAAGACCTTGGACATGTAGCTATGTCGCCCCCCCTGTAAGCGTAAGCGTAGTGGGCTGGGCCGGCGTACACCAGTCCAGTGTAGGAGTGTGAATAAATAGCCCAGGGCTCTGGGCGTGGTTCACTTCCGGGATGGCCACCAAAGTAACTACTGCGTGTGTCTCTGTGTCCGCCATATCCTGACCATGGGCCTAAACACACGTGGCCGACCACCTTCAACGGCCAAATTTACACCGGCAACGAGGTGGCTATGTCACATGCCACCCGGCGCACATCTTGTCATCGCCTGCAGGGGCGTGTCTGCCAGGGCGGCGCCCCTCACCCTGCCACGAGGCCACCGCCGTGACCGGTGGTGCCTGCACAATCCTGTGCACCTGCTGCACCCCAGCCCGCTGGTCCCCAGACCCATCCGGCGCCCAGTGGTGATTGCCCACCCCTGCGCACCCAGGCCTCACTGCTCACCTGCCGCCACCGGCGCGTCTCCAAGAGGGCCCACCATGTGCCGGTGCAATCTTCAAGCCCGAGGCCCGCGAGCTTGGCAGCCTCCTCAGCCGATCGCTGGCTTCCGCTAAACAGGCCCCCAGCGCACCCTGCGGCACCGCACCGCGAAGTTCTGTGTGTGCTGACTGCTCCCTCCGGTCTACACTGCGGTCCAGCAGTTCTCAGACAAATCCATACCAGTCCGGACCTCCAGGCCTACTGCATCATCGCAGGCTGCACACCCGCTCAGCTCTTCAGGTGGGCCTACCTCAGTGCACCGCAAGTCATCGGCACGTGGCAGTAGGCCTGTGCCGGACGCAGCGCCTCAGGTGCCACTACCTCTGTGCACCACAAGTCACCGTCCAGCCTCCAGGCCTACTGCATCATCGCAGGCTGCACACCCGCTCAGCTCTTCAGGTGGGCCTACCACAGTCCACCGCAAGTCATCGCCACGTGGCGGTAGGCCCGTGCCGGACGCATTGCCTCAGGTGCCACTACCTCTGTGCACCACAAGTCATCGTCCCGTGGGGCTACCCCACAAGTCCGCCTCCAGCAGGCAACAGCATGTCCTCAGTAACGCCACTGGAGCCCTTCACAGTCACGGGGCCACCCCCGTCCCAGGCAGGCCGCTGGAAAGCCTGGGTGGAACGTCTGGAGACGTACTCCGGAGCGCACGACATCCCAGGGACGCGGCGGCGGCCCACGCGTAGGCGTGTGAGGAGTGTGAAGAAATGGCCCAGGGCTCTGGCCGTGGTTCAGTTCTGGGCTCTGGGCGTGGTTCAGTTCGGGGCTGGCCACAAAAGTAACTATGGCGTGTGTCTCTGTTGTAGTGTCGGCGCCACCCGGCCTTAATCGACAATCTTGCAATGTAGCATGCACCCGGAGGGCGGGCTCGCCCGAATGAATAAATAAAGGAGCGCGAGACCGCTCGGGTTCTTGGCTCATACATGCCAACTGTTGTGTGTGTATCTTCATTGACGCAGCATAAGCCAAAGGCCTAGCCTCAATCGCAGCGCGAGTTCAGCCAGGCCTGAACTCCACATCTGTGTCCGCCTTATCCTTACCATAGGCCTACACAGACGTGGCCGCCCACCTTCAACGGCCAACATTACAGTGTTGTTGTCAGGCTTGTGGACATGCGCAGACAGGCATGACAATGGTGTGCCGTAGGAGTGCAAGTGATGCAACCGCGCAGCGCACACAAGTAAATAGGCTCGGGGGGAGGGAGGAGCAGCTGTGAGGCTACGTAATACACATTGATCCCGCACATTTGCCAGAAGCAATAC
This sequence comes from Calotriton arnoldi, assembly GCA_963921515.1. Lineage (NCBI taxonomy): Eukaryota > Metazoa > Chordata > Amphibia > Caudata > Salamandridae > Calotriton > Calotriton arnoldi. The sequence continues at coordinate 1,371,914 of CAWUFW010003993.1, read as the reverse complement.
ATGGCAAACATGAATCCCAAAGTCACACAAATCACACAACACAAAACTTGTAAGTCTGCCAACACAGCATGCAGAACCACCAATTTGCACTAATCTCACTTACCTCTCAGAGGTGATCAAGGATATGCACTCTGCCCGTGGATGATGACAACCCTCCGAGCCCCGAACACCCCGGCCCAGAGGCAGTACACACCAGGGGCATTGTTGAGCGCACATTTGGCGTGTTAAAGTCACGTTTCAGGTGCCTGGACATCACAGGTGGAAGACTCCTGTACAGCCCAGAAATAGTGTGCAAGATGATCATTGCATGTTGTGTATTGCACAACATATGTGTATGCACCAATGCCCCATGGACCCAAGTGCCAGATGCACCGGACGATGATGAGGAAGATGAGGCAGGTGGACCACACCCCACTGCAGCTGCAGCAGGAATAGCCCGAAGGAACACAATCATTAACAATTTCTTCGCATGAGCACGTCACATTATGACTGTCCTTAGCAATCATGGAACAGTACAAAATGACCACATGAACAGCATGTGCAAATAAATTCATTGCAACACACATTCCCTGTGTGCATGTCAGTCCTCTGCATTATCACATCACTCTGACAGGTGTAAGTGCAACATTAAGTGCTAACAATCTCACAAATAGCAAATAGATGGTGGGTATGTCACCTCTGTACAGAGAGGCTGTTCAGGATGTCACGTTTTCGGAATGCCATTTCAGGGTGTCAAATGTAGTTCGTAATCCCACTCATCAGCGTATCACATGTGTACAAAAACATGACATGAAGGCTGTCATTGGTGTTCAAAAAAAGACAACAGGGTGTCATTTAGGGTCAAATATGACATTTCGGGTGTCATTTGGGGTCAAATATGAAATTGCGGGTGTCATTTGCGGTCAAATATGAACCACCCTGATGCAGAGATGCACCCTGTGACTCAAGTCCCACAACATGAGCAACATGGACGTAAGGGGGATGGGGGCACAGTGAACATCTCAGCAACATGGGAGATGCACACCAGCCAAAAAGCCAGCAGGAATACCTTGCGTAGAACACACCAAGGTGTCCCCTGGACATATGTGCCATGTACAGATCACATGTGAACACGGACGTCATCCATCAATAGTAGTGAGCAGTGTCAGCTAATAGGTGCAAGGTGAGAAGTCACGCGCCTCCTCACAGCTACCTGTACCCATCACTGTCAGACTGCAGCAAAACACCACTGCTACATCAGAGCATGCAAATTTGACCGTGAGGGCACGTACATGGCTGGTAAGGGTTCAACCGTGCCGGAAGGCGAAGCAGTGACATCCCCCCAAAAATCCACATCACATTTCCAGAATGCAAGCAGATGACAAACTAACATTAGGGATGAAAGCTCCTTTGTCTGAACTAGAAGGCGGTAGCACATCTGCACCTCCGACCTTGGAATTGCATGCGCCCGGCACCCCCTGAGAGATACAATAGCAGCTGATGATGACTCCCACACTACGCACAGCGTTAACCAAAGACCAACGTATACACACCCCACACACAGAAGTCCTTGCTCACAGTTCTCTTGCATGGAATGACCTTCACACTTACGCCCAAACCATCCCAGGAGTCCAACCGCTGCACACTCAAACAAATCATTGCTCCGAGCTGTGGCATCCACATAGCTTTGACTTTTTTACACACAGCCCTATTTCCTACATTGACGTGGGGCTAAGTTGGGAAATTGCGAGATTGTTGTTTAGGAGCAATGAGGCCACAGCTAGTTCACACATTCCCAGTCATCTCACTGCCTATCTGGGTCACGGTCAAACATGCGCATTGATATCAGTTCCCAGGAGTACCTTTTTTCGGAATCACTGGCCCTATATTCATCCATACTTTCATACTTGCTTGATCATAGACATGACACATCTGTGTGAATTAGAATGTTTTAATCACATTCGGTGGAGTGTTGAAGCTGGACTAGTACATGGCCATGAAAACCCCACTTTACATTGTTGCCTCGTGGAGGGCCAGCCAGAGTCCTTTAGGGATTGACAAGTTCATCGGAAGAGAAAGAGTTCAGTCCGCAGTCTGATTGCTGTGTCATTGGTAACCAAACCAAATATGGCAGTCCATGTCGAGGGCCAAGGTGAGTGTCGCAGAGTGTATCGGGGGACAGTGGAAGGTGTTATTCCAGGGCATGATGCAGAGGGCAGAACCAAGCTGAAACAGGCCATATGGCGGAGATGAATGCTACCGCTTCCTTCTTACCACAAAGGCAGAATCATCCACATCATCGTCCTCTGATGTGTGATGTGCCTCACATGTGAATGGTGGTGTTTTGTCGGCAGCACTGTGAGGCACTGACACATCAGGGGGCGGAGATGTGGATGGAGTAGTAGCAGCAGCATTCATCTGCGCCAGGCCTTGTGGCAGCAATGCCATGATGAGGATCTGCAGGGCATGGAAGATCCCAGCTACATCTCGTTGGTGTGCAGCCGTGGCAGCCATTCTTTCCGCCTGCATGTTCCGCTGCATGTTCTCCATGATCCTCCGCATGTGTCCCAACTCCTGGCTGACATCGCTGGAGCCACGCTGACTAGACAGTTGTTCTTGTCTCAGAGTCATGACTCAACCGATGTCAGCCATGGCTTGTTGGAGAGCATGGAGCGGACTGTGGGTGTCCGTTAGGGACTGTAAGTGGTCCCTGATGGGACTTAGACACCCACGTATGGCAACTAGTTTGGCTGCCATGAGGTCGAACCCCACCCGCTCCTGATCAGCCATCTCCTTCTGGCCCTCTAACACACGGCGTTGGAATGCCATGTGTTGGTCGTGGGGGTCCTGGGAGACAGCCGTGGTGGTGGGTGCTTCCTCCTGTGTGGTCTGTGCAGGGGGTGGGGTCTCCTCGATGCAGCTGGGCTGCCCTGCTCCTGGGGGTGGGGTGCTGAGGGTGTCAATGAGCTGTTGGAGGGCGTCGGTGTCGATGGTGTGGAGGTCCTCTTCATCATCAGTGAAGAGATGTACGGTCTGCTCTGCAGGAGGTGTTGATTCTCGCTCTCCAATGTAAAGGGGAGATGCAGTTTAACAATGTGTTCCATGTATGTTCACGCATTGGACAAGTTTACAAACAGACTGCATGACAATGTACATTGTGACTGTTTGGGAGGAGATGCCTATTTGGTGCGGGACAGTGGACATTTCTACACCATCAGGGATGTGAGGTTGTACTTGTACATTATCATCTCACAGTTTCCTGCTATGCCAAATGTGATTGGCCAGTTTCTACACACAAGCGGCAGCAGTTGTGTACTCTGTTCTGTGGTGAAAGTGTTGCAGTTTGTACCACATTGTTGTCAATGTTGATGTGCTCTGATTCTTATGTGTGTGTGCTGCATTGTGGGAGAGTTGCCCCTGCAGCTCTGATTTTGCTGGCCCTTATCCCTTTCAGGCGGTGTGCCTTTCACTTCTGTGCTTATACAGTGCTGAGATGTTGCAGACTTGGGTAAATTGGGCTCTTGGTGGGAGTTGGGACTCTTGGGCATGGTTTGTCCGCAGATGTCTTGTTGACGTCAGGGGTTGTTTGTGCACGTGGATGTGTCAGAGTGTGACCTGCTCCTTTACGGATGTGATCCACACTCAGCCACCTCAGTGTCGTGGTGTGCACCATGTCATGATAATTGCACTGCAGCCATGCTAATCGTCATGCAGTGTCACTTGCATTGTTAGTGTGGCTCACGGACCCGCAGCTTTGCTGGGTTCAGCACATGTGCATGGGTTTGTTGTGAGATTAGTGATGTGTGGGGAGGGCCCCCTCTGGGCACATTGTCGACGGGGGCCTACTTGCTGTTTCTATGTGTGCTGCAGTATGCCAAGGAGATCAGGGACATGATCCAGAGTCATTGTGGGTGTGCACTGTGCTATACTTAATTGTGCATGTGTGCCATTGTGCCCATCTCCCCCCGTCCCCCCAGTCCCTGGTCGTTACTCACCCTGTGGCTGTTGGGTCAGGTCATGTTGAGCAGTGTCTGGTCCCCCAACTCCTGCCACCGTCTCCCCACTGATGACTGTGGACACCATTTCCTCCATCTCATCCAGCTCCTGCTGTGGCGCTGGACTCCCACCTCCAGTCTGCATTGCGGCTTTCCGGTTGTTAGCGAGTTTCAGCTTGGTTTTGCGCTTCACATCATTCCAGCGCTTCTTGCAGTCGTCCACTTCCCTTCTCTTCACTCCGACTGCATTCACCTCTTAGCCAAGATGGACTGCCATATTGCATTTTTAGTTGCCAATGACACAGTGGAGGTAATGAACAGTTGTTGGTGGTGTTCTATCACCTCCGTAATCAGGATCTTGTTTTCCTGCGGGCTGAATCGCGGGTGCCTCTTCTTCTTCTCCTTGCCCTTCTCCTTCCCCGAGGTCCCTGGCTGGTCCTCCGGGGGGTTTGTGGGGTTCTGGTTGGCCTCTGTAGTTGCTCCAGCTTCCTCCATGGTGCTTCTCAGTTTTTTTTTTTTTTTTTTGCAGCTTTTATGGTGATTTTTCCCGCCTGACGTGGGAATAGCAAGCCTGGCGCTGCTTATCACTGATATTTTTATCGCTGTTAGGCCCATCGCCACTTTTTTCACGTTCGGGTTTCCTTTTTTATCGGCGTCCCGGTAATTTTAACGCAGACATTTGACGCGTTATCAGGATACTATCGCCTGTTGCCGGCGTGTTGAGAATACGCCGTTAACACGGCATTAGTTTCCCGCGATAGACGGCGTTATGTAAAATTGCGTTAACCTAGGTTGGCGATAATTATCGCCCATTCTTGAGAATATCCCCCTTGGCATTACCAAAGCCAGCGCAACAGACTTTGCAAATGCAAAGCTAAAATTTGCAACGTGCAAAGTTCATTGAAATTCCTAATAGACATTAGCAATCTCATTGCAGATTTCAAACCACTGTGATTCGTAATTGAATGAGGACAACACAGAGCTTTCCACCTCCTTGAGATTTACAGTGGGATGCACAAATCTTTTGCAACCATCTTTGTGGTAGCATAACCTGGAATGGGAAGCATCTATCTACAGTGGATGGTAGCCATTCACCAAGCATAAGCTGGCAGAATGTAACAGTTTATGCTCTGTTTGTGCTGACTACAGACACCAGGAGGTCTGTGGGAGCTGGTAACTTGCAGATGTAGTGGGGCTGTCATGCACGCTCACACTCACTTCCACCCATTCACAAGCACACACACCCACACTCATCCATTCACATACACACATGCACACATCCTCACACTTATTAATTCACAAACATTCACACATACTCAGACCCATTCATTCACACACACACACACACACTCACACATACTCACACCCATCCATTCACGAGCACACACATGCACACATACTCACATCCATTCATTCACAAACATGCACACATACTCACATCCATTCATTCACAAACACGCACACTCACACATACTCACACCCATCCATTCACAAGCACACACATGCACACATACTCACACCAACCTATTTACAAGCACAAACAGGCACACACTTGCACTCACCCAGTCACACCACACACAAAAATACACATAGACTCATACATACACACATGCACCCAAACATTCAATAAGGCACGTACCAGGCTGCTGCAGTGATGAAAGTACAGTGGGTGGCGGAAGGCAGAAGCATGACAGCCCACCGGAGCTGGAGGCTTCAGGAGGGAAAGCAGGAAATAGAAGATCCCACCACCTCCTCTCATTGGCTAATATTGTCAAGGGTTGGCCATTGAGAGGAGGACTTTCCCTCACTTGTCACAGAGTAGGGTGGGGTCAGTGAATTCTGCTGATCCCACCCCATTCTGTTACAAGTTAAGGAAGGGTGAGGTGAGCCATCAGTGATAGTCAATCAGTCCTGGGGACTTCAGGGTTTCAACCTGAAGCGCCCAGGGGTGACTCTATCAGGGACGCTCCGCTCCCCCTTGTCATTCGGGGGAGGATCCTCTCAGGGCTTTGCTGGGCTGATCATGTCACTGCCCACAAGGCTGTGAGATTTTCAGCCCGCAAAACGGTTCTCTGATTGGCAGATGCCTGTGCATTAGCACCTGTAAAGCACCTGGCTGCATGACGTTGACATGGTGAGTGTCTGTCAGGCGGACCTTTTCCGCAGCCTTAGAGACACACATCATGCTTTGGAAAGCCTGGTACTGCAGGAGATGAGGCCTTGTGAAGCAGGAGGCACAGCCCGCAGTTCCACACCCCACTGTATGATCTCCCTGATGTTGCATTCACAATGTGCCACTGTTTGTGACACTGTAGGCCCTGTGCCCATAAGAAGTCGCAATGAAAAGGCAGATGCTGTGATGCATGCCTGCTACCCCATGCAGACCTCCTTCGCATCATAAGTTATTTGTAAGGAGTCACAGTCTGAACTTTCCCTTTGTGAGGGCCCCACTTTGCACCTCAAACCAGAGAGCCTGGTTTCAGTTCAATGCAAGACATGCATCACCCACCCTCATTTGTGCCATAGGTCCATTACTAAAGAAGTGCACTGTGCAAGATTTTGAAAGTGAATGCCTATTCCTGTGTGACATCCAGTACTCGCCCCTCACGGTCTTTACATGCGTAGAATTGCACCGCATTCAGAGAACCGGCTGCAGGCCTTTACAAGCTAGCAGAAGATGCCAAGGCGAAGTGCATCTTCTTCGTCTAAAATGCTAGAATCCACCAGGAAAAATCCCCAGGAGATTAGGATCTCTAGAACATAACCTGAGATAAGCGGCCTGTTGCGTAGCTAGTCTGGAGGGGTCACGCGCCTTGTTAAAGTCCTGACGAGACTTGTCCCGCGCGGCCTCTGCGTCGTCAGAAGGCCCTGTCATGTCTGAGAAGAGGGGGAGGCAGACAGAGTTCAAATTAAACTCTGTAAAGCACCAGTAAGCCGTGACAGTTTCCATGCACGACTTTTGAAACTAGCAATTGTCTGTCAAAAACGCCAAAATGATGGCGCCTGATTACATCTGTCTTCGGTAACTGTCACTGTGGCTCTGACGTTGTGTTCTTCGTCCTCGTTCATTGGGTGAGTCATTCGACCACGCGCGCATTGTCAGGGTTTGTGATACTGGGGCTATTGTTTGACACTATGTTGCATCACTGTCCTGCGGTCAGGGTCGGGCTGGCCTATAGACAATCAGGCAATGCCAGAAGGGCTGGTCTGCTAGGGTAGTTTGTGGAACAAGAAAATCTGGTACAACGTACACTACAAGCACATCAACAGCCAGAACTCTGGAGCACTACACCTATTCAGTGGTTTACAGTCATCAACATCATTTATGGGCCCCAGCAGTCGCAGCCGCGACCCTGGTTTGCCCTTGCAACCCCTGGCACTGGCTTAGTACAAATATTTTTAAATGTATAATGTGTGTGTGCTTTCATGAGAGTGTGTGTTTCTGTGAGATAAGAGTGTGAGCATGTGTCGGTATGTGTAAGCATGTGAGTGATAGTGAGTGAGAGTCAGTTGCTGGTAGTGAGTAAGATTGTGTGAAATTGAGGCCCAAATGTAGTTTTATTTGAAGCAAGGCAACACTGCACCAAAGATGCTGTGCTGCTCTGCATCAAAGGGAGAGAAAAAATGCACCATATCTACTAAGATATGATGCATTGTTTCTCTCCCTGTACGCTGCTGCACTTTTGGCAGCTGCACGACAGTGCACACACCCTTGCACAGGTTTTGTGCTGGAAGGGATTCATTCCAGTACAATAACTATGCTTTTGTCTTTTCCGCTTTCTATGTGTACTCTACTACAATGCAACACACATGCAAAGATAGAAAAACGAGGAGAAATATATATTTTTTTACTCCTTAAGCCTGCCTTGAGCAGTCGCAAGATTTTGGCCCAAATTCCTCTCTGCCAAAATTTGTGTCTAGGGATTTGCTTTAAAACACAGAGGTGGCTGAACAGGAACGCCCATGCACCATCAATGGAAGACTCACTTAATGCAAAATAACGCAAAGCAGTGCATAGAGCAATTTTGTCTTACTTTGGGATACTATGCAGTGCAAATCAGAATTTGCGTTGGATAGTAAATCCCAACCTAACACTTTGCACCGGTCTGACGCAAGCATGGTGCAAAGCATTAGTAAACATGGGCCTGAGTGTCAGTGAATATAAATGAGATTGAGATCAAATGTGAGTGAGTGAGCCTGAATAAGAATGAGTGTAAGGGGGTGTAAGAGAGCGTGAGTGGGGTCACGTGACATGCTTTCCAGGAAGATTTCTGGGTCAAGGGTCATATGATGTCACTTCCTGTGATGTCATTAAGGTTATGTGATGTCACTTCCGCTACCCCTAGCATTTTGGTGAATCGACACCCATGCTTACAGCACCCAAGTGTTACTAGGATGCAGAGTTGTTTGGTGGGCTAATGCCTTGTTAGAGCGCAGATTTTGGGGCTGATGATTGGGTGCCAGACATGCGGTGGTCCCACCACTGCGATTAGGATGCGCCCGCCATACTGGCGGGTGCATCCTGGGCCTTTAACATTGCGGGCGGTGCTGCTGGCTGCAGCACCGTCTGCAATGTTAAAGGTGCTTGCACCGCATTTCCCTGCACCACGTGGCAGGCACCACGCGGTGCCTGCCACTTGGTGCATGGAAATGCAGGGGGGGACCATGGGTACCCCCCAGTGCAGCGACAACCCCCCCCAGGGGGGCCCGCAACGGGCCCCCAAACCCAATCCCTGCCAGCCTTTCCATGGCGATACAAAAGGGGATCATGGACGGAACGTTTGAGCCAATCAAACACTCACCCCCAGTCAACTGATCTGGGTTTAATCCATCATCATTCTTTAGCTCACTCCACCACCCCAGTTCAGACATGGCCATATGCAAATCAGTCTGACCCTGTGCCTCATGGGAACAGTCCAGCCCGAACTGCCAAGCCATGTCTTCTCTGGACCGGAAACAAGCATTCTAGGACCGGTTTCTGGCATTTCAGCCGTCATCAGCCAGGCTTGCTTGAATCCAGTGGCAAAGTGAGCAAGGGACCCACGTCTGGGCATACCCCCGCCAACTTAGGGCGACCAAAGCGATACAAAAGGGGATGATGGACGGAACGTTTGAGCCAATCAAACACTCACCCCCAGTCAACTGATCTGGGTTTAATCCATCATCATTCTTTAGCTCACTCCACCACCCCAGTTCAGACATGGCCATATGCAAATCAGTCTGACCCTGTGCCTCATGGGAACAGTCCAGCCCGAACTGCCAAGCCATGTCTTCCCTGGACCGGAAACAAGCATCCTAGGACCGGTTTCTGGCATTTCAGCCGTCATCAGCTAGGCTTGCTTGAATCCAGTGGCAAAGTGAGCAAGGGACCCACGTCTGGGCATACCCCCGCCAACTTAGGGCGACCAAAGCGATACAAAAGGGGATGATGGACGGAACGTTTGAGCCAATCAAACACTCACCCCCAGTCAACTGATCTGGGTTTAATCCATCATCATTCTTTAGCTCACTCCACCACCCCAGTTCAGACATGGCCATATGCAAATCAGTCTGACCCTGTGCCTCATGGGAACAGTCCAGCCCGAACTGCCAAGCCATGTCTTCCCTGGACCGGAAACAAGCATCCTAGGACCGGTTTCTGGCATTTCAGCCGTCATCAGCCAGGCTTGCTTGAATCCAGTGGCAAAGTGAGCAAGGGACCCACGTCTGGGCATACCCCCGCCAACTTAGGGCGACCAAAGCGATACAAAAGGGGATGATGGACGGAACGTTTGAGCCAATCAAACACTCACCCCCAGTCAACTGATCTGGGTTTAATCCATCATCATTCTTTAGCTCACTCCACCACCCCAGTTCAGACATGGCCATATGCAAATCAGTCTGACCCTGTGCCTCATGGGAACAGTCCAGCCCGAACTGCCAAGCCATGTCTTCCCTGGACCGGAAACAAGCATCCTAGGACCGGTTTCTGGCATTTCAGCCGTCATCAGCCAGGCTTGCTTGAATCCAGTGGCAAAGTGAGCAAGGGACCCACGTCTGGGCATACCCCCGCCAACTTAGGGCGACCAAAGCGATACAAAAGGGGATGATGGACGGAACGTTTGAGCCAATCAAACACTCACCCCCAGTCAACTGATCTGGGTTTAATCCATCATCATTCTTTAGCTCACTCCACCACCCCAGTTCAGACATGGCCATATGCAAATCAGTCTGACCCTGTGCCTCATGGGAACAGTCCAGCCCGAACTGCCAAGCCATGTCTTCCCTGGACCGGAAACAAGCATCCTAGGACCGGTTTCTGGCATTTCAGGCGTCATCAGCCAGGCTTCCTTGAATCCAGTGGCAAAGTGAGCAAGGGACCCACGTCTGGGCATACCCCCGCCAACTTAGGGCGACCAAAGCGATACAAAAGGGGATGATGGACGGAACGTTTGAGCCAATCAAACACTCACCCCCAGTCAACTGATCTGGGTTTAATCCATCATCATTCTTTAGCTCACTCCACCACCCCAGTTCAGACATGGCCATATGCAAATCAGTCTGACCCTGTGCCTCATGGGAACAGTCCAGCCCGAACTGCCAAGCCATGTCTTCCCTGGACCGGAAACAAGCATCCTAGGACCGGTTTCTGGCATTTCAGCCGTCATCAGCCATCCTTGCTTGAATCCAGTGGCAAAGTGAGCAAGGGACCCACGTCTGGGCATACCCCCGCCAACTTAGGGCGACCAAAGCGATACAAAAGGGGATGATGGACGGAACGTTTGAGCCAATCAAACACTCACCCCCAGCCAACTGATCTGGGTTTAATCCATCATCATTCTTTAGCTCACTCCACCACCCCAGTTCAGACATGGCCATATGCAAATCAGTCTGACCCTGTGCCTCATGGGAACAGTCCAGCCCGAACTGCCAAGCCATGTCTGCCCTAGACCGGAAACAAGCATCCTAGGACCGGTTTCTGGCATTTCAGCCGTCATCAGCCAGGCTTGCTTGAATCCAGTGGCAAAGTGAGCAAGGGACCCATGTCTGGGCATACCCCCGCCAACTTAGGGCGACCAAAGCGATACAAAAGGGGATGATGGACGGAACGTTTGAGCCAATCAAACACTCACCCCCAGTCAACTGATCTGGGTTTAATCCATCATCATTCTTTAGCTCCCTCCACCACCCCAGTTCAGACATGGCCATATGCAAATCAGTCTGTCTCTGTGCCTCATGGGAACAGTCCAGCCCGAACTGCCAAGCCATGTCTTCCCTGGACCGGAAACAAGCATCCTAGGACCGGTTTCTGGCATTTCAGCCGTCATCAGCCAGGCTTGCTTGAATCCAGTGGCAAAGTGAGCAAGGGACCCACGTCTGGGCATACCCCCGCCAACTTAGGGCGACCAAAGCGATACAAAAGGGGATGATGGACGGAACGTTTGAGCCAATCAAACACTCACCCCCAGTCAACTGATCTGGGTTTAATCCATCATCATTCTTTAACTCACTCCACCACCCCAGTTCAGACATGGCCATATGCAAATCAGTCTGACCCTGTGCCTCATGGGAACAGTCCAGCCCGAACTGCCAAGCCATGTCTTCCCTGGACCGGAAACAAGCATCCTAGGACCGGTTTCTGGCATTTCAGCTGTCATCAGCCAGGCTTGCTTGAATCCAGTGGCAAAGTGAGCAAGGGACCCACGTCTGGGCATACCCCCGCCAACTTAGGGCGACCAAAGCGATACAAAAGGGGATGATGGACGGAACGTTTGAGCCAATCAAACACTCACCCCCAGTCAACTGATCTGGGTTTAATCCATCATCATTCTTTAGCTCACTCCACCACCCCAGTTCAGACATGGCCATATGCAAATCAGTCTGACCCTGTGCCTCATGGGAACAGTCCAGCCCGAACTGCCAAGCCATGTCTTCCCTGGACCGGAAACAAGCATCCTAGGACCGGTTTCTGGCATTTCAGCCGTCATCAGCCAGGCTTGCTTGAATCCAGTGGCAAAGTGAGCAAGGGACCCACGTCTGGGCATACCCCCGCCAACTTAGGGCGACCAAAGCGATACAAAGGGGATGATGGACGGAACGTTTGAGCCAATCAAACACTCACCCCCAGTCAACTGATCTGGGTTTAATCCATCATCATTCTTTAGCTCACTCCACCACCCCAGTTCAGACATGGCCATATGCAAATCAGTCTGACCCTGTGCCTCATGGGAACAGTCCAGCCTGAACTGCCATGCCATGTCTTCCCTGGACCGGAAACAAGCATCCTAGGACCGGTTTCTGGCATTTCAGCCGCCATCAGCCAGGCTTGCTTGAATCCAGTGGCAAAGTGAGCAAGGGACCCACGTCTGGGCATACCCCCGCCAACTTAGGGCGACCAAAGCGATACAAAGGGGATGATGGACGGAACGTTTGAGCCAATCAAACACTCACCCCCAGTCAACTGATCTGGGTTTAATCCATCATCATTCTTTAGCTCACTCCACCACCCCAGTTCAGACATGGCCATATGCAAATCAGTCTGACCCTGTGCCTCATGGGAACAGTCCAGCCCAAACTGCCAAGCCATGTCTTCCCTGGACCGGAAACAAGCATCCTAGGACCGGTTTCTGGCATTTCATCCGTCATCAGCCAGGCTTGCTTGAATCCAGTGGCAAAGTGAGCAAGGGACCCACGTCTGGGCATACCCCCGCCAACTTAGGGCGACCAAAGCGATACAAAAGGGGCTGATGGACGGAACGTTTGAGCCAACTGGCTGATGACGGCTGAAATGCCAGAAACCGGTCCTAGGATGCTTGTTTCCGGTCCAGGGAAGACATGGCTTGGCAGTTCGGGCTGGACTGTTCCCATGAGGCACAGGGTCAGACTGATTTGCATATGGCCATGTCTGAACTGGGGTGGTGGAGTGAGCTAAAGAATGATGATGGATTAAACCCAGATCAGTTGACTGGGGGTGAGTGTTTGATTGGCTCAAACGTTCCGTCCATCATCCCCTTTTGTATCGCTTTGTTCGCCCTAAGTTGGCGGGGGTATGCCCAGACGTGGGTCCCTTGCTCACTTTGCCACTGGATTCAAGCAAGCCTGGCTGATGACGGCTGAAATGCCAGAAACCGGTCCTAGGATGCTTGTTTCCGGTCCAGGGAAGACATGGCTTGGCAGTTCGGGCTGGACTGTTCCCATGAGGCACAGGGTCAGACTGATTTGCATATGGCCATGTCTGAACTGGGGTGGTGGAGTGAGCTAAAGAATGATGATGGATTAAACCCAGATCAGTTGACTGGGGGTGAGTGTTTGATTGGCTCAAACGTTCCGTCCATCATCCCCTTTTGTATAGCCTTTCCATGGCGGCATCGCCGCCATGGAAAGGCCTCTACACAGACACATCCTAATATGGCGGACGGTGCCTGCTAGGCACCGCCACCATATTAGTGGCCCTGCTCCGCCCGCCAGGCAATCGGTGCGATTGCCATCGGAGGAAAAGCGGCGGACGGACTTTGCGTCCGCCGCGATACCCACCGCCATCCTAATATGGCGGTGGGTAAGTCTCATTGTGATGGCGGAACGATCGCCACCGCTGGCCCGGCGGTGGTGATCTTTCCGCCATCGTAATGAGCCCCTATGTTCTTTTATTTGTAGGGGTGCATTCTAATCATGGGTAGTTCGTACCTGCATATAATCTTTTATTCCATTAATTTTGGCCAGTAGAATGTGAACTGTAATAACGTGAAAGGTGATGTGCTAGGGATATATTCAATGTAAACATGAAGAATTGAATGTTGCAACTACATATGATTAGATGAAACATTAATGTGCAAGAATTTGTACATGTAGCTAAGAGTATTCACACAATTGAGGTGCTCATGTAACGTGTTAACTTAGATGTGCTCAGTAATAACGTTCATTTTATACGTGTAATTTCATGAGGCTGTGTGCCATTTCTTATGCTGACCGATTTCTGCAGGCCTGAATAGTATTTTTCCCCTGGAAGCTCTCGCAATAGACTTGCTGGTGATATTCATGTGCATATTGGATTTGTTCTTTCTCACGTTTCTGTTGCAGGTGGAAAATTCATCCTTGTTAGCTGGAATAATGTCTTTGTTTTAGGAGTTAGGCTTAGGGAGGAGAGGATACACTGAACGGCGATACTGATAATAAAGGACTGTTGTACTGTCTCATCAGTGAGCCTGGGAATCAAGGTCATCTAGCCAAGGCCTGGGAGCATCGCTGCCATGTGGAAAGTTACCTACAAGGAGGTGGCTTGCTTGGATGATGTGATGTCGCAATGCATTTTGGGATATTACTTGCAAGTTTATGTATTGAAGTTAGGGACAGTGCCTGGTGGACTTCTGCCTTGCCCTGAGAGAGAGAGCATCTTAGAACGAGCTCTGTAGCTTTATGCTACCTGACCCGCTCAAGGTGAGTGGACTTCTTAGGAAGCCTTCACGTGCTGACACCTTTTATCGATCTTGCCTTGGGAAATGTTAAGTAGGGATGTCAAGTTAGTGGTAGTGTAGGAATATGTCTCTTTACACCGCGAGCAAATACCACGCAGTAGGTTACAACGCAGACGTTACATCGTCCGCGTTGTTACCACGCATGGCTTTACATCACAAGTCGTTTCTACGACTTGCACTAGATGGCGCGCTGGACTTAGGAATAGTATAAATTACTATTCCTACTCCAGTTAGCGCAACAGCAGGGAATGTGTTGGATTTAAAATCCAACACATTCCCTGGTGTTGCGCGCCATCTAGCGCAAGTCGTTGAAAGGACTTGCGATGTAATGCCATGCGTGGTAACAACGCGGACGATGTAACGTCCGCGTTGTAACCTACCCGCGTGGTATTACCCACGTTGAAACCGCTGTTTCCCGTAGTGTAGGGATAGACTAATGCTTTATACCTACAAACCTCCACTGAAGGGGAATCTGAATGTTGGTGCCATCATTTTCTGTATCCTGATTCTGGAACTGGTTATTCTGTGCGTGTTGCACCATCTTAACTTCACCCGTAGGTTTGGCTTTGTATTAGTTCCAATGTACTTCTACACCCTCATCTTGAGGTGCCTGTATGTCCTACTGTTCTTGGCTTTGTAATAAACTAACTAAACTTAACTGTGAGTCTGTGATTCTTTGGAGTCATAGCTCATTGGAACTGCAATGATTGATTTGTTAACGATTTTCCTCCCCTCCACACTTCCATGCTGAGAAAAAGAGACATCGGCCAGGGGTTCCAGAGTAAATCTAGATTGTGGAACCTGGTTCCTTCAGCCTATACACTCTAAATAGGGTGAGTGGAAAATCAGCCAACTTCTGGCTGATATCCTGCATCTGCCAAACTCTAAACCAGGCCCCATGCAGCCAAGCGGCCTTGGCATTTGACAATCTCTACGTTCAGCAATGTCAGTGACATTCTCCTGAGAAAAATGTAGGCCCCTGCAGTTATTATTATTTTTATTTTTTACAAATCATGCACTGGAGAGCAGTAAACCAAGTTATTAGAGATGGGCCAGGAACTAGAAATTCACCAGCCCTTCTCATAGTTTCTGTCATGAAGCATAGGCAAATAAACCAAAAGAGTGGAGGAAACTCTGCTGTAGCTGGATTGAAAAACCTTGCACGAAATCAGAAAATATTACCTGCGTCATGGCAAAAAGTGGAGTCTACGCTGCTGGTTATAACAGATTGTCCTGTGGTCCAATTCTAAATCAGCCCCAGAAAGTCTGCTGGACTATATCTGTACTGTTCTGTAGCGTCCTGGATGGATATTATGTCACTTTTGTGAAAAAAGCAGAAAAAAGCATCTGTGCCTACAGTTAATTGGTTTATGGGGCAGATTGATTGAAGGTTTTCGTAATTCGCCTGGTGCTGATTGTCTTTACTTTAAAAAGGCTTCCTGCTTTTGCATGGTGGGCTGACTGGCAGAAAGAAGCGAAGACCGAAGAAGCGGACCAGTGATAGCCAAGAAGAAATGGCAAGTTGAGGATACATGAGGGATGTCAGTGGTTGTTTTTAAGGTTTTTTTATATTTTTATAATATCATACTATTGAATATTCAGGCTGTGCTTGCCAGTGACATGAAAGAAACAAGCATTTGCGAGAGTTATTGGCATTGTAAATGACAATGCCTTTTATTTATCTATTTTGATAATTAACACATAAATAAAAGGCATTGTCATTTACAATGTCAATAGCTCAAACTCTTGCAAATGCGAGACCTATTTCATTTCAAAGAACTGGCCGCCATCGTCCCAGGCTGCTTGGAAAGTGGAAGCGCACATGGCGTGCTGAATGTTGCATGAAAGCATGTCGTGCCTGCAGTAGGAGACACTCATTAAAGAAAATAGTGCTTAAGACTAAATAAGACATACCGTGTAACAAAAAAAGTAAAAGGGCCAGTCCTCATGGGAGGTTACAAATGAAAGACAAGGGACTAACAAGCATATTAACTAATCAGAAGCCAGCGTTTACAAAGGTCAATGACACAAGCCAATAAAAAATATGGGCGGAGTGGGCAGAGCTTCAAGTCCATACTCGAATACAGCATGCCTCGCAGAACAGCGCAGGCGCTGCCCAGGCTCGACCTAAGAAGGAAATGCTTCCTTACTACAACTCGGAACCATTTGATGTAAAAATACTGGCTCAGCCAACCAGAATGTGTTCCTTTCAAGATTTTCTGCTGCTGATTAGGACATCTCAATTTACTCATTTTTTAAAACAAAAACCTCAGATTGATTTTTCTAACTACCCATCTGCTACAATAAAGCATTTCTACTTTCCCTAATGAATATGGTAGAAGGCATTGTAGTGTTGCCGGGTAATGGTCAACACCATGAGGTGATCCGCGCACAGGGGGAATGTTTGTAAAACCCCTGTGCGCGTAAGTGCGGTGGTGACGGCGGACGGTGACGGCTGGCATACGCCAGCGTAAGTACATAAATATTTATTTACTTCCACCACACTTACGCTCATGGGGGTTTACAAACATTCCCCCTGTGCGTGGATCACCTCATGGTATTGCCCATGACCCGGCAACACTACAGGCATTTCCATGAATTATGTGCCTCCACAGTGATGCACATTTTGTGTGGTGGGCAATTATTTCATTATAACGCTCAATAAAGCATCCGCATTGTTAATTAAGGAGAGCCAAAAACACAATACGAGATTTAACAGTTTCTCTTAGAGGTCAAAGGGCCCTTAATCTCATTATAAACGGGATCTCACGCAGAACATTTTGTTCTAGATAAACATCATGGAATTTGTATTCAGTTTCATATAAACTTGAATGTATTGCCAACAGGAACTCGCATCATTTGACTCAGAGAGTGTTTATTGAATAAAAAGCTTGGACCTTGAGGTTCAGGGGCAAGGCCAGCTTCCTTGCATTTCCATCCCGGCTTGAAGGTGAAAACACAAACGTGCGATCGAGGTAAATTAAATGACGGTCGATACTCCGAATCCATGGTGACCATTGTAATCAGAAATAGGCAACTGAAGAATAAAATAGCCAATGCAAGCGTCTCAAGGTTTTAGTTTACATTGCTATGGTAACCAGCCCTCTAATGTCAGTTACCTTGGCAGCATAATCTGCTACCTGCAAGTGTCTTCAGCTGTGCCGTCTCATTCAGCAGCTGACGTCATGCTTGCATTGTCTTAGGGGGAATGGTGTGCGTGTTGACTGACAGAATAGGATGCTCTCATAGCCCTATAGAGCAACAGGACAGCAGGTGACATGTTCTATTAAATTGTCATTGAGGTTTTTTTTAATATAATTTTTTTAATTAATTTTCTAGAACATGTAATCATAAACAGTTGCTCTGCTCAGCTTACATTCAATTACACATTGATTGAGTATATTGTTACTTTCCCATTGCCAACTGACCCCACAAGCCCCTGAATACACCAGGAAATGCCTAGGTGTCACATTAACCATCCAATACATGATAGTCCCAGCATTTTCCGCAAATGTTATTGTACTTCTGGGGGCAGCCTCTCCCCTCATAAGTCGCTTCCTCTAATTTGCCACACCAGTCCATGCCTCACATCCAGGCCTCCACAGCGGGGGCTGCAGAAGATGTGCAGTGGCGGGCTATATCTCTTTTAGCTATTATTGTGCCAAGTCCAATCAGAGTTGTATCCCCCCTGTCTCCTCTGACATCCTCCAGAATTCCCAACATAGTAACGCGTGCAGTTGGTTCAATGGTTTACCCCACCACAGCAGATAGGATACTTAAAATGGTGACCCAATAGGTGTGAATTACTGGACATTGACAGACCATATGAAAGAAGTTACCCTTTGGTTCGTGACACCTGGTGCAGGCGTGGGAGCTACAAATACCAGCCAGCCATAAACGGTGGGGTGATAAGTAAGATTTATGGGGGTATCGCCATTGTATTAGACGGAGTCTAGAGGACATCGCCAAGATCCGAGGGGACATACATGCATCCCGCCAATCGGCCTCATCAAGCTCCCCGACAACCCTCCCATTTAACTCTCAGATCATCTAGCATTGTTGGGGAGTGAATTGCCAATGACTTATAAATTTGGGATATTCCACCCACTCTCAGATATACCATAAGTATCTTACACTCTAGAAGGCTGTACTCAGGGATGTTCTCTAAAGCTGCTTAATAGGTAGATTGTGCATGACGAAGCTGGGGGTAGCGAAAGAACTGGGAAGCTGGCATCTGGAACTCGGATCTAAGATCTTGAAAAGACTTCATGTGATCCTTCTCCCAGACATCGTCTAATCTTGAAATTCCTTTTCATTGAGTATTTTAAGACAGCTTTGCAGAGTTTGTTTTTTGGCAATACACAATCCGGTTCAGTTTACAATTAGCCTAAGTGGCTACAGGAAGCCCATGCTTTGTTTTTTGGTACCTGCAGGTTTGTTTGGCATTGGTATCGGTCAGGTATGTAGAGCACCTTTTTACTCAATTAGAAGCAATAGGATCAGCATCTTACAGAGAATGGAGTAGGTGTACTCTATGCTGTGGTCACTAAGAAGCATATTTCAGACCACTATTCGAATGTTTGATCAAGGGTTACTAATGCCAAAAAGCAGAGTGGGACAGATAAAAACTGAGGTAAGAGTGTGGGAGGGGGTAAAGACCAGAGACATTATGTTTCTTGTGGCTGAGTGCCTAGACAACATATTTGGGTACATTGCAAGGGCAATCCAAGGCATGATAAAGGATGATGTTTGGATTCTATTGGCTGGCCCTGTAAACCAACCCATTGCCGCCCCTAAAGGAACCCACTCCTTTTTAACCCAGTGAAATATAATCAACAGATGGTGGGAGTAAGCTTTATGTTATAGAACTTTCACTAGACTCTTCGTCTCTCTCCTAGCATGACAGAGGACTCTATTTGAGAGTAAAACCTCTACCTCTGACAGTTTTCCCTCATCTGACATCACAAAGAACTTTATCTTCTCGAAGAACAATAATAGACGTCAAGCTGTTCCAAACAGTGTTGGCACGATGTCTAGCAGGAAGGTGCTATCAGATGTTTCCACCTCCCTACAGTATCTGGTGATTTAGTCACAGTGCTTTCTGTCCTTACATATTGTGATCAGGAAAGTAGATGCCACTCCCAAAAAGACTGACTGCACACTGCAATTAAATTGTGAAATTAGATTGTGATTACCACTTTTCAAAATTTACAATAGAATACGTATATGACTTTAGGAGAGACTTAGTTGTGACCTAGTAGACCATAAAACTTTGTGGTGGGAAAATTAACATTGAGACAATGATACCTTATGGGGTAACACGCTTACCCCAAGGCTTCATAACACAGACAAACAAATGACAAAGTAGGATAACACAGTCTACGGGCGGTCAATATACCTGGCACTGGTTCTTACTGATTCACTCATTTTCAAGTGCTGGGCCTCCCTGGTATTGACAGGGTCTGAAAAAGCTGGATCACTAGTAGCTTCCTTCAACTGGATGGATCCAAAACGAAGATCATTTTAATTTCCAATGACATTCAGCTCTTCACAATATCACCATCAAAACTTTTCAGAAGTAAAAAATCTGGTAGCCTTGGTGATGGCCCCAGGTTGGGGCTGTGGCCAAGAACTGCTTTTTTGGAAACTTGGCATTTTGCCTCTGCTGGATGCAAAACTGTGGGCATTTGTAGTGTGGACATTGGCTAATGTCAGCATTCAATACTATCATTTGTGCGGTCATCAGCGACTGCGATGTTCCCAAAATGCATCTTTCCAGCTCACTGCCATACTTAAGAGAAGAGACCATTTCAGAAACCAGAAAGTCAACCTATACCTCACTGAAGAAGGCTAACAAGGCTCAGGGGTGTAGCTCAGTCAGTGATATTCGGGGGGTTAAATCTCAAATTTCCCAACTTAAAAAGCAGTCAGCTGAAGGGTGGGTGGGAGGAGGGGGGTTTGGAGTAAGATGAACAAGATTCAGGATGGACTGTTTCCATGAAGAATAGGGTCAGTACTGATTGGTTTTAGGTGGGCCTCTGTCTAGAGTAGCAGAGAAGGCAGAAGATATTGGGTTGAAATGCTATCCGGAGTGATTGCCACTGGGTAAACTATCTGCAAGCATTCATTCCATCACCTTTTGGGTGTTTGATTCCCATTACCTTGTGAGCGGTTGATTGTAAGTAGCGGAACCCTGAGGCTTGCGCAGCTTTCCAAGCCAGCTTCTGCCAATGTTTGTGAATTCCAATAAGTAGTCAATTTGCACCCATTCAAGGAGTATTTCAATGGTTGAAGGTTTGCTACTTTTTTGTTAAACCGGTCACTATATATATTTAAGATCCCCATCCAAAAAATGTAGGGGCTTATTTACAAGCTCCTTGCACCGCCGGTACTTCACTTTTTCCCATATTAAAAGTAACGCAAAAGCAGCGCAAGGGCTTGTAAATAAGTCTCTTTCAGGTTAAAACCTCAGTGAAATAAAAACAACAAGAAAAACTGACATCGATGTAGCAGACCTGACCCCAGACCCAACCACCAAACCAAGCACCCTTGTGAAGCTACGTTCCTAGCAGTCTCCCCTGGGTCTGGTGGTTCTCCCTAAGAGCTCATGACTAGAGTCCCATACAACACAACTGCCTGAGTCTCTGCCCTGGGATCACTTATTTTAAATGTATTTTCACTACAAGCACTCTTCTTCGTCTCTCCTAAAAGACTTGACAGTAGTGTTCTCAAATCCGTGCATATGGGCAGAGCTCCATGTTTCTAGTCCACGCATTTTACATTTAATTTTATTAGGTGGCTAACAGCCCAATGTACTAAGCTTTAGTTGCAAACAGAGGAGGTGCACTGCCAAATTAATACTCACTGTGCAATAGGCTCAAGGCAATACCTTGCTGACCAGGTCCTACCAAGGCCTAAACCACTCTCTGGGCACTTGCGATCCCTTATGGAGGGGGCCTCTTCTGGCTGCTCTGCATTAACTGTTCCCATGAGGAGCAGGGTCAGTATTGATTTGCATAGGGTGAGTCTATGTTTAGAGTGGCACAGTGGGTGCAAAACAATGGGTTGGAATGCAATCCAAGCAATTGCCAGTGGTTAGACTATTTGCAAGAATTCCTCCCATTACCTTTTGTGTGCTTGAATATCCAGAAGGTTTCCTGTTTAGGCCAGGATCAACTTCAATCACACCAAAGGGGGCCCCTGAGAAGATACCTAGGCAGGGGAACAGTGGAAAACATAAGTATCAATCAAGAACAAACCCACTGCCTGTAAGTAAGTTATAAATAAGCTGTACGTCAAGGATAAGAGAAAAAGGGAACTACATTATCCCATCTCCATGAGGCAAAAAACAGTGTGCAACAACACAGAGAGGTAGAACGCTATGCAGCTAACTCCATGAAACCATTATTTTAGGGCATATATCTCAAATTTATTTTACCCATTCTTGGTATATCAAAATATCAAATATACATTTAATAAACATTTAATAAATATTCTAATAAATACAATACCACATCAACAAACGATTGTGCATACTAGTGATGCCCAGGCGCAACAAACATACAGATCACCAACATATACTACCAACAGGACCATACCCACTCTCTCATACAACACATTGCTCAATGGCGATCCACTGCATCTGACACAATAATCTACGCAAGGAATGGTTGAAGGTATTATACACAAAATTTAACACAGAAAGCTTCATAATTATTCCACCATGATGCCGAATGGCCACAGTTTAAACATTTATATACAATGAATAATTAATGCATATTATTTGAAGCTACAGTGTAGACCTCAAGGGGAGACAGAAAGATGATGATATTGAGGGAGACGTGTCGATCAGTGGGCACCAGCACGCGTTTCGGTGAACGACCCCAAATGTGGGTCACACCTTCTTCAGGGCGCATAAAGCATAATGCAGCAGAAGCTGCAGGCGCCTGGGATACCTAAGCTGGTACCAGCTCCAAAGGAACTGAAAAGGAGACCTTATCATATGGGTCGACCTTCTGGGAACTAGGGCTCCCTTGTTGAGAAAAATAAAACAAACCTCTAAATGAAGTGCCCACTGAGGGGCTTGAGGGTACTAATAGGAAGCAAGAGTCTTCTATCCACAGGCTGGGTGGTCGAGGATGTCCTTTCACATAGAGTAATGGAGCGACCGAAATGTCAACTGTTTATCGTCCCCAATCGTCTGCTGGTGGGCCGATAACAGACATTGAGATGGAACCGGATCCGGAAGCATCCATAGAGCTTGCACGTTCTTCCCTTCCGATCTATAGATATGGTTCAGTAGGAGTTTTGGTCAGAAGTTGTGACCCTGATGTATGATAATGTAGATGAATTTGAATTTGCAGATTCTAAGGAACTCAAATCTGGGATCATCATCCTTTCCTCTCCAGAGCAAGGAGCTCTGGTCTCACCTCTTTGTCTGGAATCCACTCCTGTTCCTTGCTTGTCCCGCCTTTGCCTTTTATGTCAACTGATCAGACCAAGGCCTAGATTCACACAAAAAAGTGGAAAAGTATGGTCACATTTCTATAGCTCTGCCTTAATGTACTTTTGCCCTGTCTAGACTTTTATACTATTAGTATATAGTTTTATTCTTATATGCTCAGCTGTAAAAGTACACATGGAAAGCTGTGGCAGGTGAATGATTCCGGGCAGACTACTGCATCTGAAATGTGACTTTTTAAAGGCTGCCTATTGCTCAGTACACAACTGTGCATAGTGTACAATTCCACACAGTGAGAAGGACAGCTGCTGAATGTGTGAAAACATATTTTTTCTCAGTGGGTAAACATTTCTCCTGTGGAGAAAGCTTTTGCCTACTCCCCCACCTAATCTAGGGACAACATTCTCCTTGCCATCATGGAAGATGAGTTGCTCCCAGTGGCGCAGCCTGGCTGTGATGGGCACTAATGCAAGTAAGGAAAAATAGCGAACCTGCCCCCCTCTGGTCGGTATTAAAATACAGGAATAATTGGGGTGCAGAGCGCCCCCGTGCTCCTGGGCTTTGGTGTCACTGCAACTGCTGCCCTAATGATGTCTGTGACCTCACTCAACCCTCATTCTTCCCTTCTATGCTTCCCATGTTTGTCCCTCTCTCCACTCACGCTCACCTGTTCCTTCCATCCATTCTCCTCTGCCTGTACACCCTTCCTCTGTCTATAACTTTCCCTCTTCTGTCTCTCATATGTCCTTCTTTTCTTCCTTCCATCTCTCTCTCTGACATCTTTATTTCTGGCCCCTTTCTTTTCATCTTTCCTTTTCCATTTTGCCCATCCTTGCCTCCTCTCATCCTTTCCCATTCTGTCACTTTCTTCTTCTCTCTCCTTTTCTCTTTCAACCTTTTCTCTTCTTACAACTCCTTCCTCTCTCATTCCAAAATTTCCCTCTTTTTCTCTATTCTCACACCCTCCTCAAAGAGTAAACACAAAATCATGCTCCAAACTGGCTGTGCGTTTACAAAACACAGAGCCCCTAAAAGACATAACAGCTGCCAGGAAGAGGTAGGGTGCAGGGCAGAGCAGGTCCCCTCCCACCTCTGGGGACCCCTGCCTCTGCAATGATCGCACCATTGAGAGCTGCTGCTATGCCTGTGGTTACTCCACCCCTTGGCTGCAGTAAATCTCTAATATTTCCACTGCGGGAAAGCGTCTGATTTCAGTTTTTGAATCCTTAAAAACCTACAGGTTTGTGGGCGTTCACAAACTTACAAGACTAATCACGCTTTGTTCTGCCCACTTCCCACACCTCGGGCTCCATTTACAAGTCCATAGCTCCGTTGCTGCGTCACTTTTTTTTACGCTGCAGCGGCGCAATCATTGCACCACACTGCGCCATATCTACAAACCGACGCATTGGGTCCAATGCATCAGTTTGTAGAGCCCTGTGTCACATTATACCTGCGCCAGGTAATATGTATGCAGGGTAGGAGTTCCCACACAAAAAAAGCCACGTAGAACTGGTACAGTGAAATTTGTAACATTTCACAGCGTCACTCTACGACTTCATTGTGTCAAAAACCTTACGCCTGCTCAGACCAGGCGTAAGAAATGACCCAGGGCTTTTACAATGGGACTCGCCTATGTGTTCTGACGCATTGCTGGAGTTGCATCAGTTTTACGACCAACTCTAGCAATGTGTCACTTTTGTTTCAGAAATTCTGAGGCATCTGTTAATCCTTGCACCATGGAGCCCTGTATTGTAAATACAGTGCATCTATGCTGTCACAAGGACATTTGACGCAGGTGCAAGGAAACTAACGCATCAATGCCGATCCGTCAGTTTCTTGTAAATGAGGCCCCTTGTATGGAATTCATTACGGCTGATTTCTCCACACCAGTGGCGGAGATATTTGCTGCAGTAAAACCATTTGAGCCATGGCCGAAAATGCCTTTGTGAATCAGGCCCCATGGGTTTGATTATGTTACGCTTTATAAGTCTGTTTTACCATAGCACCATTATATCCGTGTATGTTGTCAGATACTGTTTAATTTACTAATATTCTTTAATATTTCCTGAGGGTACCACAATCAAATGTCATCCTTGTCATCCCTTCCCCCTCTCAGAAAGGGGGCTGGACATTGGTCTTGGAAACCCTTGACGGCCAGTAGCCAACACAGTCGCGTAATGGTAATTGTAATTGCAATTGCATTTATATAGCACTTACTGCCCCTGATGAGGCATCAAAGTGCTTTTTCGGTGAGTGACACGCTACTCCGGAACCCAAAAAGGATTAGTGGTGAATTAGTATAGCGAGATATTAAATTAATATCAGCGGTGGACATGTGAGTTTGTTATTTGGATTGAAAAAGGACAGTGGAGGGGTAGAAGAGGGAAGGTTTGCATTTATATAGAGCTTGGAACCCCTGATGAGATGTCGAAGTGCTTTTCAGTGGGTAGCACGCTACTCCGGAACCCAAACAGGATTAGTGGAAAATTAATACAGGAAAATATGAAATTAATTTGAACAGGGAACATTTTAGTCTGTTAGTTGGATTGAAAAGGATAGTGGAGGGATAAAAGAGGGAAGGGGTTTTTTTTGGAGCTCATAGCTGTAGGAGGAGGTTTGGGATGAGTAAAAGGGGAGGTGGAGGGGGGAAGAGTCAGTGGGAAAGGTTTATGTTATGTTAAATGTACTAATTAAGCTTGCGGTTGCCTGGATGCGTATTGGTGCTGACTACAGAGTGCAAAAAGAAAATGTAGAGTTCATCTTTATTAAATAACCAAGTCTTGGGAGATTTCCTGAAAGTAAGAAGGTTGGTAGAGGATTTGATAGAGAGAGGAAGGCTGTTCCAGGCATTGGAAGAGTTTAGTAAGAAGCTGCAGCCACCCCAAGCCGCACGTTTAAATTTAGGAATGATCACGAGTTTGGCATTGGCCAATCTTAGTTGTCTATTGGGAGTGTACCAACTGCGGCTGTTTTTCAGAAAAGCAGGGCCCTGATCATGTAAGGCTTTAAAGTCGATCAGAGAGCCTTAAACATAACTTTGTGTCTGAAAGGCAGTCAGTGAAGCCTTTTCAAGTGTTTAGACACAGATTGATATTTTGAGATGCTGAGTAGGAGATGTGCTGCCACGTTTTTGAAGCTTGTTAAGGTTAAGGACCAACTTATGTGTGTTCAGGTAAAGGGTGTTGCAGTAATCCAGTTTGGATACTGCTAGAGATAGGACAACTGATTTCTGAAGTTGAGGTGGGATAAAAAGAAGAATCTTTTTTATCAGTTTGAGCATATAGAAGACTGTGGAGAAAAACATGTTGACCTCATCTGCGCAGGACAGTTTGTCATTCATAATGACTCCCAGATTGCGGGTCTTACTAACTGGTGAGGGAGGAGTGCCCAGTTCCTGGGGCCACCATGCGGGAGTCCAGAAAGAGGTTTGTGCGCCAAAGACAAGGACCTCGGTCTTACTCGAGTTTAGCCTAAGACAATTTTCAGACATCCAAGTGCTCACTGCCTGCATGCAAGTACAGAAGTAGGTACTCAAATCAGGCGCATCACTACAGAGAGAGACAATGATTTGAGTATCATCAGCATAGGATGTAAGGGCGAATCCAAAAGACTTAATGAGATCCGCTAATGGGGTGATGTAAATATTGAAGAGCGTGGGGCCCTACAAGGAAGGGAGAAAGGTACGGATACAAAGTTGTCCAGACGGACCACTTGGTCACGAGATTTTAGAAATTATCTGAGTAGGTCCCAGGCTGAACTTTTGACACCAATCTCATTGAGGCGGGACAGCAGTTTGTTGTGGTGGATGGTGTCAAAGCCGCCGACAGATCCAGAACGATCAAATCACCAGCATCCAGGGCAGCTCTAATATCGTCACTGGCCTTGATTTGGGCTGTTTACGTACTGTGATCTGCACGGAAACCAAACTGAGTGGGATCCAGTAGATTATATGATTGGATGAATTCAGTTAGTTGAGAATTCATCTCCATCTCAACGATCTTGGCCGGGAGAGGAAGACATGATATTGGACGGCAGTTGTTAAGGTCGGATGGGTCCAGAGAAGGTTTCTTGAGTAGAGGACGGACGGAAGCTTTGTTCCACCCATCTGGGAAAAAGCCATGTAAAAACATGAGTTGGAAGATGTCAGTGAGAACCGGAGCCAAAGTTTGTCTTAAGACAAAATCCTAACTTAAGTTAAACTTAAGTTAAGTTAGGATTTTGTCTTAAGTTTGTCTTAAGTTTTGTCTTAAGACCAAAACTTAAGACAAAATCCTAACTTAAGCTCAACTTAAGTGTAACTTAAGTTAGGATTTTGTCTTAAGACCAAAACTTAAGACAAACTTAAGACAAAATCCTAACTTTACTACACCTAAATGCCTTTTGTGAATACTGAAAGTCGTAAAGTTAGGATTTTGTTTCACATTACTTTTGTGAATCGGGCCCCTAGTGTTGAGAAGCTGGATTGGTGAGCAAAATGAGTGGCCTGAATATGGACCTGCATTTTAAGAGAAAAATGACAGATGGAGCATGCGGCAGTGGCTTTGGGAAGAAGATTAGTGATAATGAGGACATGGGGGGTGCAGCACTTACCAGTGGATTTTTGCAAGAGTAGTGAGTTCCTGGAATAAGTGGTCTGTGCATTCAGGCTAATCTAAAACGGCCAGGGTGACTGGTGCGCGGCTCGGTCCAGGCGCGGACGGGTGCAGGCGGGCTTGCCCTTGGTGCGCCTTTGGCGTGCCAGCGGCGCGCCCGCTGCGCGCAGATGTGCTATTGGAGGGTTTGAATGGCCTGTTGTGGGCCGGAGGCGTGTCCGGGGGCTTGGCTTAATGTGCTCTGCAGTGCAAAGCCAGGAAACAGCTGGGGAAAATAAAAGCGTACCCGGGGTCCAGCAACCCCAGAGATTCACCTGCTGGTGATCGCTAATAGTAAATAAAATCAAGATTCAAATAATAATGAGAAAACTTAAATCATAAAATAAACATAAAACGGGCAATAGCCCAACTCGACCCTGAGTTTGCACAACACAAGCTGTAGGGAGGCAGGCACCTCCCGAAAAAATGGCAGAGGGAGTTTGTTTACGAGGAAATCAAAATGTGTCATGCGGGAGATCAGAGGAATAAACTGCAGCACTCATTTAGAAAGGCTTGTTTGGGAGATCTGAATAGTAAAAGAGGTATGAGATGATGCAAGTAGTGGTAGAGGAGGGAAGAGTCTAGAAAGGGTTATTTTGCGGATCATAGTAGTATAATGGGGTTTGGGATGAGTCAGAGAGTGGAGGTATAGGGTATATTGAGAGAGGTATAGGGTGAGAAATAGGGTAGTGCATTTGGAGAGAGTAGTAGAATGAGGTTTGGGATGAGTCAGAGAGTGGAGGTAGAGGATATATTGAGAGAGGTATAGGGTGAGATATAGGGTAGTGCATTGGAGAAGCTGAATTAGAAGTAAAGTTTTGTTAACTAACCGACGCAGACTACATTTGTAAGGGGCATCCAGTGTTTTTAGCACCAGATTTATATCCTTAGTGGAATAAGTGGGGTGTAACATATACATTAATGTTTAGGTGTCTTTCTAGTAGCCTTTGCCTTCTTTACTGTTTACAGCATTTATCACTGGTTTTGTGCTTAGATTATTTTGATCCACCTTACATATTTCTTACCCCTCTGGTGCGGTGTGTTACTACTATTCCAAATCAAAAAGCAACAATAAATTCTACTTCATCGCAGATATTTTGGCGGATTGTACTTTCATTCATCAGTTTCTTGCAGTGAATGAACATGCTCTTCTCAAAGCGTACTAGCAAAGTTATGATATGTGCATCATCCTACATTCATCCTACATTTTGCGGGTCAAAGTAAATTACCTCTAAACATCTCTGCAAGGTGCTGCTTGCAAGATTGACATTTTGTAAAAGGGTCCCATTTGTGTTACCAGAGTGGTACCCCCACTAGGGGATACCACTCCAGGCAACTCTAAGTTTTCAGGTGTCGCCTAGAACAGAATCATTGGGTCCTCAAACACTGGACCCGATAATTATGAGCCTGGAGACCCCAGACCTGGAGCCATCTGTATACCTGTGAGGCCTGCAGGCAGCTGCTGTGCCCCCCCCCCCCACATCCCGCCTGCATCCTTCAGCATGAGGGAGGATGCGGGGAAAGCATCGCCTCCCAAATGAAGAAAAAAATAATTCTTCCCTCACGGGTGCCCCTGCCCTCTTTCCCAACCCTTGGCAGAATAAAAAGACCCCATAACATTTACCACCTGCACCTAGTAGGTGCTAAATGTTTTAGCAGATTTGGGCCCATCAGCTCTGCCAGCCGAGGGAAAACACATGGAACTGGACCCAGTATTACCAGTTTTGCATGTCATTTCCGTTATCATGGGGCAGAGCCGGCTTTAGGGCGGTGCGATTGGTGTGGCCGCACTGGGCGCTGACCTGGAGAGGGAGCACTGATCTCGGGAGGGAGGGGCGCTGTGTTTAGCAATAACGTATGATTTAAAAGCACCTGCTGCAGAGTTCCTTGTGCGTCCAGCTTTCAGGCAGCAATTAGAATGTTATGGTAACTCTTGTGATTAATGTTCCTGCTAGAGAAAGAGAGAGAGAGATCAGAGTTTTGTCTAGCGGCAGTTTTGACTCGCCATAAAGTAGCGCAGAGGGTTAATATGCCTGCTTCAAAGACCAGATCTGTATTTTATGTGGATCAATGAGTGGATTAGTAAAGCCAGCCTTTACCAGCGCTTTAAAACAAAAGACATGTACTTGAGAGAGGGGCTATGGAGAGATGAGGGGTACTTTTGCCGGGTGGTAGTGAGGGAATCTGAGGAGGAGCTCATATGCGCGGTGTGGGAGCGCTGAAAAAGATTTGCACACTGGGCGCCACCAGCGCTAAGCTGGTCCTGTCATGGAGAGGCTGGTATCATCGATTCCTACCCTGGTATACCCCATGAAGAGAAACAGGGACCTCCTAATGCGACCCTTAGGCTTCTTGATGAGGATTTGAGTAAAGCCCTTTTATACAAATATCACCCGCCGCCTTTAATGATGTATTACAACATCATCTATTTCGACATTTTATTTTATTGTCTACAGCTATGGAAGAACATTAGTTGGACAGAATGGATCAAAATACTTTGCCTAATATTTAATTAATTCTATACATGTTCTATGTTATTTGTGTCTCATTTGCAACTGATTGCTAGTAACAGGGACGAATATGCCAAACGTCTCACCATTAATAGTTCATCTCTACTGCAATTTGTTTTACTTTGAAAATGAATAAACTTACTTTGTACAGAAACAATGATCTAATTCCTACTGCCAAACTACCCTACAATGCACCGCACCTTATTTCTGTTCACATTTAGGGATTGCTTCGTGACCTTTTCTGCTGCACTGAGACGTCTGAAGTTGTCTCATCTGTGCTTCGCGCCCTTTTCCTTGTCTGACATTTACTTCTCTGTCATGACTTCAACAGCACCGCCAACGTGTGCTCATTTACTGAGCTGCACCATCAGTTTGACCAAAGAGTCAGGCAAACAACTTTTAAGACTAGTATCAATTAGAATAAGAATTAAAATAAAAACACAAAACTACGAGTAAATAATGCATAATAACATACTTTTTAAAATTTAGGTCTAGGGTTATTGCAATAATTATATTAATCACTGAACAAGAACTGAATTCAAACATATCTATGTATGTGGAACGTTATCTATTTCCTGGAATGTGCCATCTTTGAAATTAGCTATATGTAGTCTCTCAGGGGCATATTATCAAGGGCAGTATCGCCACTTTAGCGGCACTTTTTGCCGATAAAGCGGCGATATTTTTATCGCCCTATTAGCAAGCTGTCGCTAACAGCTGTTAGCGACAGCTTAATGGCGATAGCGGCCGTCTTGTTGCCGCTTTACATGTCAGCGATATTTATCGCTAATGACATGCAAAGTAGGCGTTCCCAACCAAAAGTCAACAGAAACAGCCGCTAACACAACTACCCCCTATTAGCAATGCCCGCGAAGCGATAAAAAAATTTGCGCTAACCGCGATTATCGCTGGAATTTAACACCTGATAAAAACTTGACTTAACCATCTTGTCAATGGGAGGTGGATTGTAAGGTTAAGTCCTCACCTGCCTATTAGCGAGCTTTCCATTAGCGCAGTGAATTTATCGCTGGATTTCTCGCGCTATTGCTGGGTTTCGCCGCTATCGCTGGATTTTTTTACCGCCTTGGAGATAAGCGTTGATAATAACGCGTTATCTCCGCGATGAAATCCAGCAATAGCCAGCAATAAAAAAAACAGCGCTAAGCGCGCTTTGCGATAATTATCGCAAATCCTTTGTAATATGCCCCTCAGTTATCTAACCATTTCTATGGTCCAAAACTCCAAAAGTCACACCTGACAATCAACATATAATGTTCATCGCTGAACGGAAATTTCTCTTCAAAATTGTAAAGTGAGCAACGATTTTTTGCCCCGATGCACTTTGGACCCAATGGTCCTTTTTCAGGGGGTCTCTTAGAACACATAAATACCTGTGTTTCATAAACTTTTTTCAGTAGGCTCAACAAAAGTGCACTATAACCAAATGGTGTCAACTCCTCACCTGACCCATTTCATTGGTGTGTACACCGCATGAACAAAACTCAACGCCACAATGTGAAAAAATAAACAGAGCTGGACTAATTTGCACCATTACCATGATAATGCGTCTAAAACCTGTCTGATTGTGATTCCCAATAGAACATGAGACAAAAACATCAACCCAACATGTATAATGTGTCCGTTTATTATGCTCTTGGATAAAGCGCCTTTCCATGATGCCATGTCCTGTGCAGCAAGCGCAACCACAAGATAAAACAAATCAAACCCAATCTAAACGGAAAAAAGTAATCCGTCCTTGGTTCATTTTTACATAATCCCTGATGGAAACTACACTTACCTGTGAGGTGCAGACAGCTAGCATATTTGCGTACCTTGTTCGACATAATCGCCCGGCATTAGTGTCTACCAAATTCAAACATGATGCATGCACCATGTGATAATCTTCCACCAATCAAAATGTGATAGCAGGCTGTGCAAGTGTGGTGGCCATCTTAAAATGGTTGTGTGAATGTTTTGATGTATGCTGACTGAACATATACAATCCATAGCAAAATTTTAAACACTGCCACCATCATACCAAATTGTGATAACCATATTGTAAACGGTTTATCATAGCATTTCAATATATGCCCACTATACATGTGGAGCAATAATGTGGTTTCAAATACAAATCCCTTCAGAACATATTTTGTTAATTAATAACCAAATCAACATAATACCCTAAAAACATTACAGAAAAAAAGCCAATTCAGTTCTATCATTCATCCCTCTTGGCCGCAGAGTATTGAATCATTAAATCCACATAAATTCTCGTTGCAGCAGATGTTTGTTATAATCCATCTCAGGTTGTTTTTCCACAATTTCTAAAGCTTGAAATCGAATTGGGAAACTATGATAAATCTCCTAAAAAAGTTACCACTCTTTCAACATCATTAGAAGAAAAGCGAAAGGAGCAAATCCATCCCCCCTTTCCCTTCAGGGGAAAATCAACCCCCCCATCAACAGCAAAACTAAAAGGAAATTAAACAGACTGAGAGCGGAGCAGTGGCAGCAAGTACACAGCCGCGCCACTCTGATTCTATGCTACCACATAAATCATCAAACGGAAACTTCTCATCAGAAGATTCTCAAGAAACTGCCCTAAAATTACATGATCAAAAAAACGCAAGGATGATAAGAGCATCTGAGGAAAAAAGAACCGGATGGGAAGATGTTGACAAAGTGGGAAATTAGTCTCTTTAATAAATCAACCAAACCAACCATTGTGACCACAACAAGACCATGGCCAACCAGAAGAGCAGACTATGTGCACAAACAAAACCTCATTGAACAAGAGAACTAAGGTTCCCTCTGAAGCTGCTCAGAATCAGTCACTTCCTGCTCTGGGAACGGCAGGCCCGGCTATACAAGAAATAGCCAGGTCAATCACACTTCTCTGCCCGGAATACATCTCAAAAGGCCCTTTTGACATATTAAACAGAGGAAAAATCCTGAGGCTTATACATTTGATTCCATCTCTAGGGCTTGTCACAACAAAGGACAATCCATCTAGAGAGTTTATCAATCCTGACCCATGGCATCACAGTGAGTACACTCGAGAACTAGCTCAAAAAGTAATAGAGGAAGCATAGACTTTTCAACGCTGGAGCATATTGATATCTGTACCAAAGTCTTCTGGATACCCCCACCCACTGGAGCATAACATAACATGTGTATTTGTAAAGCGCACGTTCACCCTAGCAACGGGGCATCTTGGCGCTGAATAACAGATGTTTATTGTTACCCAACTCAATGGTACTCATTTTATCGACCTCAAATGGATGAAAGGCTGAGTGGACCCGCTGGGATTCGAACCTGTGACCATGAGGTTGAACACAGGCCCCTGCAGAGGATGCATTAGTCCACTGAGCCACCAGACCTGGCATAGCTATAAAAACGTTTACAGACCTAGCATGGGAAAGCAAAGGGTATACTCGGTGCTACAACATGCCAGAAGTAAATCTCTGAAACAAGAATTAAACCTGGGAGAGGCCAATGAACCAGCACCCCCCTCAAAGCAACATCATCGAATCACAATGGGAATGGTTATCCGACACACTCAATATGCCAAGAAAACTGAAATGACAAAGAAAACACACAAATGCCAGGGGGGAAAACACATTAAAAATCTGCTCCTGGAACATAAATGGGCTAACTAGCAAGCTAGGTGACTCCCTTTCTATACAACACCTACACAAGTTCCATGTGGTGTTGCTGCAAGAAACCTGGGCAAGCGAATCAGTGCCGCTGGAGTGTTTCTCAACTTTCTTCTCCCCAGTGACTAAAGCTTCAAAGCACGGCCCCCAAAAAGGGAGTCTAGCGGTTTATCTATCAACCTCCATCCACATGTAGGGCAAAGAGCTAGAAAACAGACATGAAGGGCTGCAAATTTTGGAAGTAGCTGCAAAAAAATCAAACGGTCAATTGTTCACCATAGTAATTGTGCACATATATATCCACCCCAGCAAGACGTCTAGACTAGAACTCTCTAAAGCCCTGATAGAAGAACTTATGAAGCTGAAAGTCAAGCGAGGGATCAGCTCCCTCTTAGTCTCGGGGGACTTCAATATGAATCTGATGGGGGCACCATCATCAAATGAAGTCCTAAGTGCACAAAATCTAGCATGCACTGTCCAGCATCAAGAAACCACAAAAAAAGCACAGAATCGACAAAAAAAGGTCAACTGCTAATAGGCAACCTTGAACATCTCAGGCTCAGGGCCCTAAATGGCTGCTGTATTGGATACAAACCCCCGGGACTTTCATACCACTCAATAACTTGAGCATCCCTGCTAGACCACACATTGATGGATATATCTTTAATGCAACAAGTATCTTTGAGCACACTGGGAGAGAGGATTGACAGCAACCATTGCCCACAGGAAATAGTCTTAAAAATCTCACCACTAGACCATGAGCCGTCCAAAGATCAGGAGACAGCTATATGCACTATTCAAAACAAGAGAATAAGATGGACGACAAACTCCCTGCCAACTCTCGTTCAGAGCTCAAATAATCAATTTCACATCGTATATAAGGAGCAAGACTAAGTAACAAGATGGGAGACTTTTACAGCAGAATACGCGGCGCTCTTTGCAAATGCAGTAGTAAATTGTCAAAAAGGCCCAGGAGTAAGCACCTTTTCCCAGGGGACCTTGAAGAGAAGTCACCACATCAGGGCAAAAAGAAGGCAGGTAAACCAATTGAGGAGACAATTGAGGATAGCCCCAAATGAGTTGAACCTTTGGTATGAACTAAGGAAAACAAAAAGCAATAAAATCTTAAAAAAGCAGAAATTGGAGATCCTAAAAACTAATAAAGAAACCTTCTGGGCTAAATTACTTTATGACGCCAAAAGAAACAACTCAGTGAATTTTTGGCAGAAAATAAAAACAAATCCTTGCCACAAGCGCCAAGCTCAAACATCTCAGAAGGCACTTGGGGCAGCTTCTTAATAACTCATTTCGACACAAGGGGCATAGCTTGCATAAATAGAAAGGAGCTTATACCACCAGGACAAAAGGAACAAATTCTAGACCAACCCTCCCAGCCTACAACTCATGAAATAATTGCTGCTACAGATGTCAACTTTGGAAGGCGAGCTGATCTTCCAACTACAATCAATATACAGAATCTCCAGAGGCAGATTTTAAAAGGGTGCCGAGAGGGAGCACCGGGCCCAAATGGAATAACACCATCAATCTTTAAAGAAGAGACAATATATTGGGCAGAGAGGCTAGAGCCTCTTTTCAACTTTATCCTATCTAGTGGCAGAGTCCCGGCGTCATGGAATGGCTCAGTGATCTTGCCGATATTTAAGGGGGGAGACAAAAACAAGCCTGAGAACTACCATCTTGTAGCTTTGATTGATAATGAAGCTAAATACTTTGCAGGTCTTGTTTTGGAGGAGCTGCAGTTCTGGGCAGAGGAACATCACATCATACTACCGAACCAGACAGGTTTTACCAAAGGAACAGGGTCTATAACAAGCATCATGGCCCTTACCCTATTAAATGATTTTGCAATAAAATATAAACAACTCATTCTACTATGTTTCATAGATTATAAATCAGCCTTCGACAAGGTGAGCCGCAACATCTTATGGCAAAAACTTGCAAGTTGGAAAATACCAGATGGTCTGTTAAAAGTTCTGCAAATGCTGCACATCGACACATGGGTAAGGATAAAACTCAGAAATGGCTCTCACCTGTCTAGGCATATACCAACAGCAGACGGCTTAAAACAGGGAATGCGTTCTTGCCCCAACACTCTTTAATTTGTTTTTAGCCGATCTCCCACCCTTACTAAACACAGTAAACAGTCACGCACCAAAACTAGGTGGCTTCACAACATCAAATCTTCTGTACGCAGACGACTTAGGATTGCAGCGGCTCCTGGACGCAACTGCGGAATACTCCAACAAAAATGGGTTAACTATTAAACTTACCAAAACACTTACGTTTCAGAGGAGCAAATCTGGAGCACGAAGCTGGCGATTAGCCACTGAAAAAGTGGAAAATACAGACGAATATAAGTATCTGAGAGTACTGTTTTCAATAAATGGGAGCTTTTCAGCTCAAATGGGGGAAATTAAAAGGAAAGGGCAGGCACTTGGAGCTGGCCTAGGAATAGTCCAAAGGAAAATGAAAGGCTCATCCTTCAGCCTAATACTGCAGATAGCCCAAGCCAGGATTCTCCCTACATTAACTTATGGAAGTGAGGCTCAAAGAGCACGGCCGGACTGGGAACAGCAACGAGCCCTGGCAGATTGCTGCTCAGCCAGCCCTGGGAGCGGGGGAGCCAGGGGGGTTGCTAGTGAGAAACACCGCTCCCACTCTTGTTACAAGGGGCCAATATTGCAGCACTGCTGCAGAACAAGCTCCCAGTAACAAAACCGGCCCCCACAGGGCACAAAACCAGCCACCCCCACTCCAGCCCACCGGGAAAACGCCCAGTGCCCGCTATGGCCAGGCCAGCCCTGTCAGAGAGGTCAGGACAGCAAGCTATTAGATCTCATAGTCTCAAGAATCTATAAAGCAATTTTTCATCTACCGACATACTTGTCCCCAGCACAAATCAGATTAGAGTTCGGCCTGGTTACACAAACTTTGGGCAGACATGCCGCGTTTGTAACCTGCTGCCAAAGCTTTAGATATGCGAAAGAGGGCTCCCTAGGCCATCACATCTGGTTGGAAATACAGGAGAGGGAAAGGTCACCAATTGAGGGCATATCTACAAAGATCACTCGAGACCTTGGATCTTATAACCATCTGGGACTAGAACCTGAGCAAAAACGTGATGAAAGAAATTATGAAAACAAACACCGAAGTCATATCACTTCTAGAGGACAAGAGGGCCTTAGCAAAGAGGAGACATGACTGGAAAACACTTTGCAACTACAAGAAATTATCCCCTCAAAGCTATTTAACAACAAGCTATACCATCCAGACAAAGGAAAAATCCCCAAAAATCAGGCTAGGGGTTATGGCAATACTAGAGTATCATCCGCCATGGCAAAGAAAAGACTATGGAGTTCAATGCAGACTCTGCTGAAAGACATCATCCACGTGCTATGCCTCTGCAAAGGTTCCTTACAGGAATGCAAAACATTACTTCGAAAAGAGTTCAATAGGAGAAAGATAAGGACCTGCAGAGAAGCAGTGATTGCGTGCTTTAATCTAACGGACTTGACACTCAACTGCGCCCTGGTAAGATTCCTTTGTAGAGTAGAGAAAAAGACCAAGGCCATTGACACTGGGAAGTAGCAGGACAGCAACTGAAAAGGCATTCAAAAAAAATTCTTCAAAGCTCTCTATGCATTTTATCTAGCTATTCGTGCTCTTCTGCATCTGCTTACAATATGCTTTTAAAGATTTTATGACAGTTTTTATAAAGAAAACCCTGGTCGTTTTAAGAAAATGCAAGATAAATTTCCTTTTTCCTTTTTAGAAATATAAATCACTGGATTTGTATCGCTGAATAAAAAAGTATTGCAATGGTTTTAATTAACTGCGCAAATAAAATAAATAAATACATTAAAAAAAAGAAATCGAAGTTGGCTAATGCTCTAATTATGTTCACGCCAATGCGTGTCTAAACTAGATTTTAAATGGTTGTTTCTGATGTTGCTTTTGTGCTCAGATATGCGAGTTTTGATTTTCCTTTCAGTTTTACCTATATACAACATCCCACAAGGGCATTTCACAGAATATATACAATTTTTGGTCTCACATGTAGCTGAATGTTTCAAAACAATAAATTGTCCGGTCTTGGGATGTGTCACCACATTTCCTTCGATTACATTATTGCAGTGTACGCAGTTATTACACTTCCTTTTGCCTTTCCCAGGAATGGTAGATTCCACACTGGTGCTCATTAAAATTTCTTTGATGTTATGAAACTTCTGATATGCAAACATTGGTTTCTTCAGAAGCAATTCTCCAAAGTCTTTTTCAGTTTGAAGAATTTCCCATATTTTCTAAATGACCCTTTTGATGATACTACTAACTGTTGAAATATGTGATACAAACACTAGTCTAGATGCAGTTGCTTTTGGTCGGTGCCTCAGTAAATCTTGCCTAGTCCTGTTCATCAATCTTTGTTCAGCTGAAGTCAGAACAATTTCAGGAAACCCGAGCGAGCGAAACTTTGCTTTTTGCTCTTGTGAGGCAACAGTATAGAATTCAGTATTAGAAGCAATTCTTTTGAGTCTCATAAATTATGAATACAGTGTTGTTTTAATGACATTGGAAGAAAAACTTCGAAAGTGCAAAGCATTATTTCTGTCCGTTTCTTCCTGAAAATGTATACCATCAATCCTTATCAAAACATCCAGGAATGCGATGTCAGGTTTGTGAATGTGATGAGTGAATTGTATGTTATGGTTTCTCGTGTTGATGGCAGTAACATTAGTCAGTAGCTTTTCAACTGAACTATTCCAACTTATGAAAATGTCATCTATGAAACTCACATGCAAAAGTAATCCTTCTTTCCACTGTGGGTTATCCATAATGAAATCATGTTCAAATTTAGACATAAAATATTCATGTAGCTGGGGCCCCTGTGAAACCCATGGATGTACCATTCAATTGTAAATAGAACTGATTGGTCCAAAGGAAATAGCTGTGATGAAATGCGACATGTAAAATCTCTAGTAAAAAGATATTGTTTGCATCTATTCCCCTTGTTTTAAAAAGGCCCATTCAACAGCTTCCAGACCTTCTGCCTGTGGTATATAAGTGTACAGTGCATTCACATCAGTCATCCACATCCAGATCTCAGATTGGCTATTGATGTTGGTGTTCTGCCATTTGTGGAGAAAATCTGTAGTGTCTTTTATGTAAGAACACGACTGTTGTACTACTGGTAAAACTCAGCCACGTATTTACCTAAGGTCTCATGTATAGAGCTGCATGTACACAGATTCCCCCGCCATGCACAGTTTTCTCATCAGTAATTTTACGTGCAAATGTTGCAATGATAATATCAATGGTGTCATAGAAGATGACATGAGTGATGTAATATGTGGGGTAAGTAGCAGAGCATGGCTAGGGTGCAACTTATAGTTACCTTAGGACACAAGTGATAGTTACCGAAGCTAACTATAACTGGTGAATTTCAGTGATTTTGTACATTTAAAATGTTACAATGTTGTTTTTAATGTAAAGGTATGTTTTGTCACCAAACGTAAAGCCAACCCCCTGCTGTGCACGGCCTTTGGCCATACACATCGGGGGAGGGGGTTGGCCGGAGGCAGCCACATCCCTCACAATGCACTCATAAAAGATGGTGGCTATACGTCACTCATTCAAACAAACTGATCACACACAGGTACATCGCTCACTAAAAGGGGCAGAGTTTGGACAGATTGTGGCATAGGAGACACAAGTTGAGTATCTGGTGCATCAGTCCTCTAGTATAAGTCAAAACTCTTGAAGTAAGCTACACTGAAGGCTGAACGTCCACTGAGGTTATCTAATCTCCTATAAATCACGCGTGGACTAGCAGTGCAGACTATGTGAGTCTGATCATTGCGGAACTGAGGTTATCTAATCTCAATAAACTACACTTGGACTAGCACTGCAGACTATGTGAGTCTGATCTTTGTGGAACTGAGGTTATCTAATCTCAATAAACTACACTTGGACTAGCACTGCAGACTATGTGAGTCTGATCTTTGTGGAACTGAGGTTATCTAATCTCCTATAAACCACAATTGGACTAGCAGTGCAGACTATGTGAGTCTGATCTTTGCGGAACTGAGGTTATCTAATCTCCTATAAACTACACTTGGACTAGCACTGCAGACTATGTGAGTCTGATCTTTGTGGCACTGAGGTTATCTAATCTCCTATAAACTACACTTGGACTAGGACTGCAGACTATGTGAGTCTGATCTTTGTGGATTTTTGCAGGAAGAGTCTTGCCATCAGATAAAAAAAGACCCACTTGTCTTCTCAAAAAGTGTGGTTGTTGTCTTTGTAGTGCAAGCATATGCTAAAATAAATATAGAAACAAATAAAAACAAATGAAAAAATATGGCAAGTAAATGTGAAGAAAGAACAGATGATGGACGGAATGCTGAATTAATCAAACATTCACCCCCAGTCACAGATCTGGGTTAAATCCATCATTTGTTTTGCACACCATGCCATTCCAGTTTAGACCCAGCCATATGCAAATCAGTCTTGACCCTGTTCCTGATGGGAACAGTCCAGCCCGAACTGCCAGGCCAGGTCGTCCCTGGACCAGAAACAAGTATCCTGGGACCAGTTTCAGGGTAACACCCCTCATCAGCCAGGCTAGCTTGAATCTGGTTGGGTAGCGAGCACGGGACCCATGTCTGGGCATACCCTTCCCACTTAGGGTGATAAATGCAAAAAGAACAGATGATAGACGGAATGTTGAATTAATCAAACATTCACCCCCAGTCACAGATCTGGGTTAAATCCATCGGTTTTTTTGCACGCCACGCCATTCCAGTTTAGACCCAGCCATATGCAAATCAGTCTTGACCCTGTTCCCGATGGGAACAGTCCAGCCCGAACTGCCAGGCAAGGTCCTTTCTGGACCAGAAACAAGCATTCTGGGCCTGGTTTCGGGGTAACACCCCTCATCAGCCAGGCTAGCTTGAATCTGGTGGTGTAGCGAGCACGGGACCCACGTCTGGGCATACGTTTCCCACTTAGGGTGACAAATGCAAAAAGAACAGATGATGGACGGAATGCTGAATGAATCAAACATTCACCCCCAGTCACAGATCTGGGTTAAATCCATCCTTTTTTTTGCACACTACGCCATGGTGGACGAAATGTGAATCAATCAAACCCATAGAACACATACCAATTGGGTCACAAACAATACAAGCTTCCTCACATGCACAGAACATGGACCGCATCTGCAACAGCAGTCCAAGTCTCTGTATGTATACACAAACACACACACACGCACACACACACACACACACACACACAGTGTGCAGCATTTGGCAGTAGTGTATGATTCCCTCACAGGCATTACAGATACAAGAGGGCCATCAACAGTGGAAGGTAATATATCCTCACATACAAAAAAGGTATCACACTGGCAGCTGTATCTTAGCTTATTTCAGGCACAGAATACCCAGAGTAAAGTACAGAGGTGGGTGAGCCCCTGAAGGCTCAAGCATGATGCTAGGCTCTGAGTCCGTTCAAGGTCAAGGTCCTCTTGAGCCTTTGAGCCCAAAATAAGCGTAGTTGTCTTGTGACTTCTGCCTGCTGCCCATGCTCGAACCTCATGCACCAAAAATGAAAGACAAAGCATTAAACTTTGATGACAAACAAGAGCGAGAAAGGGATACCAATCTAGTGGTTGAATTGCACAATGTGAGACCAGAAAACCTGGGATCAATCCCGGCTTGGCCACTTGACCAAATTGTGTGATCCTAGGCAAGCATTTTATTTTATCGTGCCTCCGATTTTTTCATTACTGCATTTGAGAAAACCTTGAATCTGTGAGGATCTATGCGGCACAAATATCTCTCTTGTATTTGACTTAGTGGCCTATACATATAGACACATGACAATTGACTTGCCTCCTAGTTCACTAATGGTATTGTTGTCAGAGTGGGGGTGGGGGCATGAATGTTTCTAAGTTCATGTTTAAAAATGATCGCTTTTAATAAATGTCTCTCAATCAGGTAAAATAATTTAATGTACTAAGGTGAAACACTTGTCAAAGAAATATAATTTTTTGAATTTTGAAGACACTTTATCATATTTTTACATAATATTTGTTGCACGATTCTATATCAAATGTTCCCATGGCTCAGCTTGTACCTGGGCTGTTAGAGCCAAGACGGGCTCTTGGAGTCAAGACAGACACTTAACTCGCCTCTCCCTGTTAATTTGTATAACAGTTACTCAAGTTCCACCTCTCTCAGTATCTCGCTATGGGGAGCAACATCTCAATTTCCGATATTCTGGCCAGTTTCCACTGGTCTCAGAAGGATAACTATTCCCACATTGGGTTTCAATAAGGAAGAATTGTGCTTTAGCGATCCCAACAAGTTGTTTAAAGTTACCTGTGCATTTCTTTTAGCTTAAAATGAAACAAACAAACCACAAATCATTCATTTTCCCAGTTCCAGCACTCTGTCCTAAGTAAGGAATGTTCAGCCATTGTCCGCCTTCACCCCTAAGGCTGAACGCAGTGATGACTGTGGCTGTTTTGTTTTCAGAAGCCACCTAGCAGTATGGCATAACTTCATCTTTGATTCCTAATGGCGTCACTCAGCCAGGGCTGAATGGCACAGTCTGATTTACAAAAGTGAGCATGCACACTGCGGCCATTCAGTGTGTGCTCAATGAGGGCTTCGTAGTGCCCCTGCAGGTGCGTCAGTAGATTCTGATGCTGGAAGTGTGACACCTGCAGCTGAGGGAATCAGACAAATCTAACAGCAAGCTCCCAATGCTGCAAGAGCTCCTGTGGCCCTAGCAGCCAGTTGTGCTGAACAATTTTCAGACTGTCGGTGCTGCCATCAATGCTACATCACTGAACTCATTTGGATTTTGAAAAATCCAAGCATCAAACAAAGAACAAGTGTTGCAAATGAGCCAGGCCCATACAGCAGGAGAGTGGTAAGGGTGTGGTATGCAGCTGGTGTTGCATTTAGGAGCACACTGTCACAACTATATTACTACAGCATGCTGTGGTAGCACACTGTTATTAACAGACAGGACATTTTCCATTCTAATAACCACTAAGTTTGCACAGGCATGCAATTTTACTGATAAAACTATGATGCAGCCGAAGCTTACCAAATTCATTTTCACCTTTCTAACAAATCTTATCATACTAGGCCCATTTCATCACCAACCCTCAGTCTCACAATAGTCTCAAACATTTCTTAGATTTCTACAAACCATGGTCCTCCGATGGATCTTTTTGTTGAGCTGACAGGGACTAGAATATTAGGAAACATGAAGAAGTATTCTATGAGGACCTGGAATAAAATAATTGTTACCTCAAACCGAATCCAAAACCTTTCTCAGCCACAGATACATTGCCTTGAGACAAGAAGTATGACCAAAAGAAGGAGACAGAATCGATAAAGATAATTCATGGAAAACATTTATCTAATGCCTTGTGTTGCATAGACAATTCAAGAAAATACATTTCAAATCTACTGAAGAAAACGCTTTATTCGATTTAAGACATATTAAACCATAAAAGCACAATACACAAATAACATGAATTACATCATAAAATTTAAATAATAATAAGAAAAATCACAAGCGTTTTAGAGGGGAGAAGGGCCATCCATTGACTTCCTATGTCTAACCACCCCTTTGAGATATTTAGCTATATGATCAATCACAGTTTCATCATTTATAAGTTGCAACTTTAAAAAAGCAGGTCGGCATTGTCTCAAACCATACATTTTTAAAATAGGTAAAATCAGACGTTTCCTGAGCAGGGTATAAAATTTACAAAAAAACATAACATGAATTGTAGACTGTACAGACGTGTTATCACAGGGGC
This sequence comes from Calotriton arnoldi, assembly GCA_963921515.1. Lineage (NCBI taxonomy): Eukaryota > Metazoa > Chordata > Amphibia > Caudata > Salamandridae > Calotriton > Calotriton arnoldi. The sequence goes on along the minus strand of CAWUFW010003993.1, from coordinate 1,328,363 downwards.
ATAAACATAAGGAACAAGACCAGTCCTTCAAATTTGGAAAAGTGACCCTGATGTGAAAGTTTCCTAGGCGTAAACGGGTCAATAGCAACCTATCATAAATTCCTAAGGTGTTTAGCAGATAGGGCTGCATTCCTGAATGGGTCAGAAGCAATTGATTTGCTCTAACTGAAGGCTTCATTATATTTGTGGACAATCTAATATTTTCCAAATGATCAATGCATAACAACTTTAATTCATTCCTGGTGACATGATTCAAACTGTCGGGATTAACAAAATACTCCGGGTGTCCTAGATCGTTTACGAATTTCTTAACATATGTGATCCAGGGAATACGATCTACTCCATGGAGTGACAGACAGTCGTTAATCACGTCCCAGTTTAAGGTAGTTGAAATGCCTGTCCAAACCTTGTGCCATAATAGGATAGGCTGCATTTTAATCAAGTCAGACAAATATGGTAGCCCCAACTCAGCATGACAAATAAAGATAGCAGTGCTTCTCGGTACCGCTAAAAGATATCTTAGGAATCTATTTTCTACCAACTGTAAAGACGCAACGTTGGCATAGCCCCAGATGCCCGCTCCATACATGGCAATAGGTATGCATTTGGCTTTAGAGATTGTTAGTAGGTCAGCAATTGGACGCTTCCCTAACTGTCTAGTAAAATTTATCAATGCACCTATGGATTTGCAAAATAGCAATTTTCTAGAGTCAATAGCTTTTGCCCATAGACCCCTTCTCTTAAATACAATGCCCAAGTAAGAAAAGTGATTAGTGAAGTCAAGTTTCCTGTTATTAATATAAAAATCACGGCACTTAACATTGGGCTTACAACATTTCATTGTGAATGTTTTATTAATGTTTACTTTAAGGTCAAGATCTAACATATAGGCAGAAAAGCTAGAGACAGTTTTATGTAGGCCAAGGGGGGTACGTGCCAAGAGGACAGCATCGTCCGCATACAGCAATGCTCCAATTGGCCGCTTGCCAATGACTGGTAGATCCTGGCATTCACTTCTCAGAGTTGCTCCCAAACTGTTGATGTAAAGTGTGAACAGAAGGGGGGCTAGCACACACCCCTGCCGCACCCCCTTCTTAACAGGGAAACTCTGGCTAATCTCGCCACTTCTCCCATATCGAACATTTCAAATCAGATTTAATTACAATGTATATTACAAGTAGCCTCACAACACAAAACAGAGCATTATTAGACAGCTGGAAAATCCTCTGTGGAGAGAAACAGGATACATTTTGAGGTTCAGTTATTAATCACACAAACCAAAGCAAAGCTGATCACTTCAGGTTCGTCCTCAATTAGATCTGGTCACGTCTGATCTGCAGCACCATGTGACACAGTTGGAGTCAGATAACCTCTCAACCGAAAGGTTATTTTCTTGCACACTTTACCAGCCAGCAGAGTACAGGATTCGAGGTCGCAGTTAGATATAGTTCAGTTCATTAAAGTCTATTTCACCCAGTGTGGATGGAAAGAGGCATGGAAAAGACAATAGGAATCAAAGGTTTGTCCGACAGCATGCCAGGCCGGAAAGGAAAATGATAGTCAGCCCCCTACTCCTCCTCCGATGGGGCAGTTATACCTCCAAATGTTCCAGGTTTACACCCCTTAACGTATCAATTCCATCAGTCTATGGGGTTCTCATTGGGCTGTTGTGGGGCGATCAGTGAATCACACAAATCACACAAATCCGAAAGAATTAAGTAATCCTTTTTGCAAATTTCATTAAGGTTCATTTAGTTCAATTGTGTTCCCATTTCGTCCATTCCCAGGCGCCTTTCCCCTGGGTTTGCAGTTACATTTCTATCAAATATGCTTCTTAGCGAGAAGTGAGTCCATTTTAGCTAATACAGAAATGAAACTTCACAGAAAGTTCTCATACTGCTTAAGTGACTGTCTCACATGGTTTTACATTAACGCAGAGCAAGAGAAGCATTTGAGGCCTACATGAAAATTAGCTGAATCACTACCGTGTAATTTAATTATAAATCACACATTTCATAAATGCATTTCGATTCTCTCAATTATAGCAGTTATAGTTTCTTTCAGGTACTACATATCGTTATTAGGCACTACAAAAACATTTCTTAAGCATTATTTGTACGTTATCAAAACAAATTTTTAACGTGTCACTCTTAATACATGTGTTATTGTATAGACGTTACAGAAGCTCGGATTTGTACTATGTCAAATCTCTCTAATTTAAACAATTTTGCATTTAAAGCACTTCATTATGCGTGTACATATTTCAGGTATGATGCACATTAGAATTTTGATTGGTGTAAAAGAAAATGTAAAGTCCTCTTTAATGCTTGTTCGCATTCGGAACTTCAGCAAGGTTATTTAGGTGCCCTTTCAAGGTTTGGGGGGGTTTATTGTTGTTGGGCCCCCTCCCACCTCTGGGCTCCGATGCATTGAACCGGCTGCACCACTGGCAGCTACGCCGCTGTCCCGGGTGGGCACAGGGGCACCCACCTATAATTTAGAGAGCCCCAGGGATGGGGTCGCCGGATCCACAATAGGCTCAGGGAAGGGGTGGGGCATATGGCCCCCCTCCCCTTTATAATGACATGCAGTCCAGGGGGATGAGGTTCTGGGGGCCTATTAAGACCTGTCGTGCAGTTCCTATAGTACCCATGCAGGACCTGCGCGTTTGGATAACATAAACTGTGGGCTTGGTGATAGACTGGCTCTGTGTACCCCCACCGCGTATGTTAGCCGGATTTGCATTAGCTAGCTCACAGTGCCACTAGAATCTCCTCTTATCGGGGAGAGATTAGTTTCTGGCAACCTTAGACCATGACAACCCTAATTCCTCAGAATCGTGGAAACAATATACTACTTTTCGCTCAGTCACTCGTGCTTACTTATTCGGTTTGTCTCAGAGAGTTACACAGAATAAACAGTCTGGGCGTTTCAATAAGTATTTATTGAACAGTTGTTATTCTAGTGTAAAATATATGTGCTGCAGTAACCAGCAGACAATAGCAGAGATATATTATCAGCAGTACGATAAAAGTGAAGGGGTAGAACAGTTCTACCATATTGCAATAATCATGGATACATACATGAATATAAAAAGCATTATGAAAAGTGCGCGTACTCCTACGATGCCTAACTAGATGTACCTGAGTGTACCTAGCATATGTGTAGAGCCAAGAATCCTTCTAGGATTTAGTCGAACCCCCATACCTGAATAGAGAGAGTGTGGGACCCCGTCCTGGTCTCGAGTTGGACACACCGCAAGGGCTGTGTTAGACCGCTGTCAGCTGGAGCGACTGTATGCAGGGGCCTCAGCGTCTCTGGTCAGTGTGTCAGCATGGAAGTCTCGGTTCCCTCTTTCTTACCGTGGCAAGATGTGGTGTATTTATACCCTAAAGTGTCTCGTCCCTCAGTATGGTTTGTATTGGTCTTTGTTAGACATGAGGAAGACGTCAGGGGTGAACTTTGTACATACATATTATGTGGGAGATGTAGCTGGTGAATGCTCATGCATAATTTATGAGTACATTGTAGGCCTGTGTTCGGGAAAAACCCTGCAGTGTTCTAACCACAGACTAGATAACGTTCAACCCTCAGAGCTCGTTGTGTACTGTAGGGAACTAATGTAGGTGAAAGATCATGCCTATAGTAGGGCATAGAAGATCATGACCATAATAGGGCATAGACGATTATGACCAAAATAGGGCATATACGAATATGACCATAATAGGGCATTTGCGAATATGACCATATACGGCATATATGAACGCGTCTATATTAGGGCCTCTATATGAAACATAACACCCACTCCACTTTCGAATTGGATAACAATGACCATACTTAAAATCTGGACAATTAAAAATTCTCTTAAAAACAGCTAAAAACATAGTTTTAAAAAGACATTTAAAAATGATTAAGATGTTAAAAGTCGCTATTCTTTTGTTGCCACTTGAAAAAAGTCAATTCTGTTTCATTTATAAAAGTTGCATTACTAGAAGCAGAAGAAGGCCATTCTTTCTCAAGTGAAAGTGTCAATTTAGGAAATGTTCCAAATTTAGTTTGTTTATTTATGAAAGGAAATGGAGAAGCCGAATTCTTTCCCAGGACGCGATGAGCCAATTCAAGATTATTAATACGGTCTATTTTCCGTATTCTTTCTGCGGCCTCTTGTTGGGATATTTTCCAGTTTTCATTATAATAGGCATAAATGCCAGCATATATGAAATGTTTCTGATGTGTTTTCCTTGGGCCTAGTAAAAAATCCCTAAGGTCTACATCAGGTGTGAGTAAGGTCAAGTGATGTTTTACTTCTGTAAGTGTTGAGGTCTCTAGCCAATTTTACTGATAAAACTATGATGCAGCCGAAGCTTACCAAATTCATTTTCACCTTTCTAACAAATCTTATCATACTAGGCCCATTTCATCACCAACCCTCAGTCTCACAATAGCCTCCAACATTTCTTAGATTTCTACAAACCATGGTCCTCCGATGGATCTTTTTGGTGAGCTGACAGGGACTAGAATATTAGGAAACATGAAGAAGTATTCTATGAGGACCTGGAATAAAATAATTGTTACCTCAAACCGAATCCAAAACCTTTCTCAGCCACAGATACATTGCCTTGAGACAAGAAGTATGACCAAAAGAAGGAGACAGAATCGATAAAGATAATTAATGGAAAACATTTATCTAATGCCTTGTGTTGCATAGACAATTCAAGAAAATACATTTCAAATCTACTGAAGAAAACGCACAACTTCCCAACACTATAGGATGTCACTACCCCTGGGTGTTGTCTTTGTACATAGCGTGTATCTGGCCTACTGATACTCAACCCCTCAGTTATACCTAGGAATCTCTGTTGACATGTGTTTGTGTCAATGGACCAAATCAGCCATTCTGTCCAATTGGGATCTGACCTGTTGTACTGGAGAATGTCATCTAATCCTACCCCATGTGTAGTTGAATTCTGCCCCCACCCATCTGTGATGGTGCTGGAAACCCGGTGTGTTCATTTCCTTGTTCTTGGCTAGTCCAAGACAGGATGTCTGTTGCACAGTGTCATTTAGAAATATTATCTGCTGTGGAATGAGGCAAGCTCTAAAAAGCTCTTCTGTTCCCTGGACCTGCCAGTCCCTCGAACCCCAGATTGATTTTAAATCTATAGTGTCCTTCCATAGGTCGAAACCCTGTGTAGACAACTGGGCCATAAAGGATGCAGAGTAAATCTGTTTGGTGTTAGTCAACATAATTTTCTGTGCTGATGTTGTTGCTACTCTGTAATAAAATGTCTTCGGGTCAGATGTATTAAACCCTGAAAAGTATGTGAATTTCTGTGCAAAAGTTTGCGAACTACCTTTTGGAGGTGTTGGGCAGTGTTCCCACTGGTGGTATTCAAATACATTCCTAGGTGTTATGGATTTGTGCAAGAAATGATGACCATAATGTTGGTAACAGTACAATGTATCATAGTCTGTAGTACCTTCTAACATTTAATTGTTCAGAAATGCTGCAGTTTTTTCTAAATCAGACATTATATTATTCACAGTTTCAGTGTCCCAATCATGAGAAAATGTACTGGAGTTAATGATATCACTTAAAGAAATTTTAAAAACATGTTTAAGCTTTAAAAGTTCAGTCGGACCGAATATATCAAAATCAATCTTGTCCCATACTATACCGTCCGGTATAGGAACTGCTGTGATGTTCACTGAAGACAAGTATCTTGGTTCACGATGTGAAGACTGGTGTGGTTTTAAAATCAAATTGACTCTTTGGGCTGTAGAGCTCTGCTGGAGATATCGTCCATTAATAAGCATACTAAAAATTATTATTAAACCTAGCCAGAAAAGAAAAAATAAAATCCCAGTGATATACCATAGTTCAATCCAAGGTGACACCAGGTAAGACTTTCTAAAAAAGTTCAAAAAGTCAGTGAGTTTCTGTTGGAGTGATTTTTTGGCTGGCGTCGTTTCCGGCTCGCTTGGATCCAGTGAAAACGTATCAAAGTTCATGAAATAGCCAGAAGCAGTTCGATCAATTGTTGGAATTGCATCGGGATTTGTTGAAATTGGATTTTGCTCTTGACGAGGCATGTTCACGTAGATGTCTGTAGTCGGTCTTATTGCAACTTGGTTGTTAAGTTGATATTCTTCTTGTTGAAGTGGAACGAGTTCCATAGCATTGTTGCTTAGTCCTTCATTCCGTACAGGTGGCTCTTCAAATTTGATGAGTCTTTCTGTTTGAACTTCTTGGATTGTAGCGAGAGGAGGGCGTCTGCTACTGTGGAGTCCACGAGGCCTACTGTTTAGTATCGGCCACATAGTGTGGTTTGATTAGGTCGATTGAGACAAATCTTTTCTCCTTTTTTCCGGTATGCGGCGGCAGAAGTACAGTCCTTGTGCCTTGGATTGCTAGGACCGGTACAGGCTTTCTGTAGGATGGCCCAAATTCTTTCTTGTCTGCAATCTTCTCTCTGACCATATCCCCGACTTTTGGGATCCAGACAGGTCTTGCCGTTACTGCCTTGACTTCCTCAGTGGCGGTCTGTTTTAAGTGGACGTTGCTTTGTTGTGTCCTGGATTCATTTAGATCCTGTAAAACAGCCAAACGATCATGGATATCAAATGGTTTCTCATCCACCACTGTGCCTTCACAATCAAGATCAGGTACCCACATTCTTGTCCAAAATTGGACCTCGTAAGGAGTGACACCCCCTAGAGAGCTTCTTGGCTGATTGTTTATTGCTCGTTGGACCCCATAAAGGTGATCGACCCATCTACCGCCTTTGCCTAATACCCTAGCTGTTAAAGATTGCTTTAAGTCCCGGTTTTTCCTCTCCACAACCGAATTTCCCTCAGGATGGTACGGAGAGGAGTACCGTAATGCTACACCCATTCCTTCCATGGCCTCTTTGTAAGCCCGAGAGCTAAATGCCGGGCCACAGTCAGAATGTAACGTGCCAACTGCGTATGTGCCGATAAAGACTCACAAATCTTTTATAACAGTTCGAGCGTCAGCACAGCGCTGAGGCCAAACCCATAGGAATCTAGAGCAGGAATCCACTGCAACCATGATATATTTCTTGGCCCCATCAGATTGTAGGGGTCCAAATACACACATGCGAGTGGTTTGTCTGATTTTAGTAATGGTGTCTGTGCTGGGCGTGTTACGGTGGACCCTTTCATCTGCTGGCAGATGTCGCACTTTAAGACATAGTCTTTGGTCTGCTTTGTTAACCCTGGCCACCAGTAGCACTGTTTCAGTAAAGAAATAGTCGCTGTAACGCCTGTATGCGCAGAACCCAAACCCTCGTGTGCTGCTAGAATTAAGCCTTGCCTACGATCCATATTTGGTATTACTCTATCCCCCACTCCAGGAATCTGAGCATATGGAATGTTTTGTGCATCTAACTTGTAGGAGTACTTGAGTGGAAATTTCTTTGTTACTGCTGTGCTGCCTTTGCGCGAAGCATTGACAGCTACCATAATCTTGCGTCTATTCTCGTTTTTGAACGAGTAACTGCAGCTACGGAAGCCGTGCGAACAGCCCCCTTTGCGGCTTCATCAGCCAATGAATTCCCTTCAACGTGAACGCCATCACGCTGATGACTCAGTGTATATATCACGTGAGCCCTTGGTAGCTCATTTCTCAACTCCACTACCTGTTCCCATAGCATTTTATGCTTAATTGTGCCACCGTTTGCGTCTTTAAACCCGTTTTGTTCCCAATTATGTAAATATTCATTGTACGACTGTACACAGTAAAAGGAATCACACACAATTAGTGTGGGGAATTCGTGTTCCGTATTTACAAGTGCCAGTATTAGTGCTTTTAATTCTGCCAACTGAGCCGTGCAGTCTCCTAGAGATTGCGTTTTAGTGCAACTTGGATGGAACTTTCCATCGCGCATGCGACCTTTAACGATTGCACACGCCGCGCTGTAAGCTTGCTTACTCCCTATGGCTGGTTGAGCAGATCCGTCAGTGTAAATAATGTATTCATACTGATCTAGAGGCAAAATCTCATTTGGTAGAGGATATTCTTGTTCGTATTGCAGAAATGCTTGTGTTTTTAAACTTGGATCAAATCTGTATTCAACATCCGTTGCAGTAAGAGAATTAGCCCATGGTATCCATCTGGAATGTAAGGCGTTCGCATTTGAATGCTAGCCTTGGTAACAGCCTATAAGGCTGGTACTGGGGTCACGACTATTATGCGTTTTCCCTGAGCCAGAGCTCTTTCTCTTGCTACAGCTTTCTGCACTGCTGTCAGGATTTTTTCTGTTGAAGTGAAACGCATCTCTGCGTTTGTGTACAGGTGTGATTTATATGCGATTGGTACAGTTTCGCCTTCATTGAAAGTTAAATAAGTGTACCCGCATTGACCCGCTATTACTCGGATCACTAGGTTGCGTACATTTACGCGTGTCTGTAAGTGTTTTGAAGCTATCATGTCTTCTTGTAGTGAACGTAGGATATTTGTATGTTCCTGTGTCCATTGTTTGACTGAAAAATCAGGTTTTATTAAGTTGTAGAAAGGTTTTACTCTTTCTGCGTAATCCAAAATGTATGTTCGACCAAAATTTAGGAATCCCAGAATGATTGTAAATTCTTTAATGATTTTGGAGGTTGGAGCAGCGCACACTTCTCTAAAAAGTTAGCTGCTAGGCTTTTTCCTTCACTTGACAGCTCATACCCTAAAAATAGGACATTGAGATGGGCAATTTTTATTTTTTGAAATTAAATTTATAGCCCTCAGAGGCAAATCCCTTAATAATGGTGCTCACCCTGGTCAAGTGACTCGGTAAGTCATCGTCCATCAGATAAATATCATCTACATAGGACAATGCTTCTTCATCCAAATTTTGGAGTAACTCTGTTACCCTTGCTGAAAACATCCCCGGGCTATTCTTATACCCTTGGGGGAGTTGACAAAATTGCCGTTGTGACCCTAGCGCTGAGAATGCGGTCAGATACCTGCTTTCAGGCGCTATATTTTGGCAGAAAAATCCATTTGAGATATCACGTGTTGTTTTGTATTTTTGTCGCACAATGTTATTCATTAATGCGGCACTGTGTGCATTTTGGACTGCAAATGTCTTTGTGCAAGTGTTTAAATGTCTGTAATCTAAAACTAGACGATATGTGTTGTCAGGTTTGGCTACGGGGAACAAAGGATTGTTCATAGGTGAAGTGCAATTTTCAATCACCCCTGGTATTCAAGTTGATCTAGGATCTCCCTGACTTGTTTTTTAGCTTCCTGCTTTATAGGGTATTGCCTTTGAGCATTTGGGGAAACTTTTAACGGGATCACGTGGTGGGTTGAATCCTCATCCCAACCAGCATGATTTTTGTACAATGCTGGAGCTAGGGCAACCGCCCACTCCTGCGCATATGCATGTTTTAAATGTATGGGAACGAGGTCGAAAAATGCTGGAAAAATTACCTTTTCTCCCTTAGGGCACTCCATGACGAATGCTGGCAGCCAGTCTTGCTCTGCTAATAGGATGTCATATCCAGATGACAGATTTTTCCAAAATAGACCTTTAATTTTCCTGGGCTTGTCCCCCTCCATCCGGAGTGTTATCTCATGTAACTTATGTGGGACACTTACCCGAGTATCAGGTGTTTCCACCGTAATATACTCACTCAACTCCGCTGTCACCAGAAATTCCTTCAGGTTCTGGTGAGCTATTGTTACTTCTGCTGCGCTGTCTAGCATCGTCACAGCCCATTCCCCATTCAGAAGCTGTGTCCTCAGAATTCTGGGCATGTCTGATCTTGAGACCTGCTACCTTCTTCTTTTTGAACTGAGGTTTTTGTTTCTGTTTATCTTCTTTTTTAGGTGCGTAGTCCGCAGCGTGTTGCGTGTCTCTGGACTTTGTACGCTCCTCTTGTCTGTGTTCTGACCGTCCTTCCCTCTCGGAGTTTTTTGATGAAGCCTGAAAGGAACGAGAGGAACGAGTATCAGTATCCTGATACCTGTCAGGTTTTTTAATATTATCCCTATTCCGGAGGTTGTACCTCCTTTCAGAGAGCTCCTGTTGAGGAGACCTACCTCTGGATTGAGATCTGGTGTCTTTAGACTTTTGTTGCTTTTTATTATCCCACTTCTTTTTAGAAGAAGTAGGTGTCTGCTTTGTAGTGTCCTTTTCAGGACTGCCCACCAGTTGTGGTTTTAATGCTTTCCCACCTAGACTGTCTCTGCCTAGTTCTGCATATGCAGTTTCAATTATTTTGGGTAGTTCGTGTTGTTGATCCACTGGACTGAACTCCCTTAGGCGTTGGCGGATCGCCACTGAAGCTGCTTCACCTTTAATGTTAGCTAGTATTATGGCTGATACCTGATCAAAGTTGTTTAGTAACTTCATCCCTAAGTTTAGGGCAGGTTCTGCTCCGTACTCATTTTGTATCTGTCTCAATACGTCAGGTACTACTGCTAATGACGGGATACCATGTGTTCTGGTATATATGGCAGCAAAGACTGAAACCCAAGAGGTGCAGTCCTCTACTTGTGGTGTGATCCCCATGGGCAAACAGATTGTTAGTATTCTGTGTTTATCATAGGTGGTAGTATTCGGGAATACCGCCTCAAGCTGAGTTATTTTCTGAGCTATCCAGAATGGTATTTGTTCGCGTTTTGCGGGCATTTTGCCCATTACCGCGTGTAATGTTTGAGGAGTAATTTTATTTCCTGTACCCTGAGCTGGAGTACTATTTGCTGCACCTGGTGCAGGTTGGATTGTTAAAGTCCTCATGACGAATTGTGTCAGGTTTCTGTAGATTTTAATTAAATCTCTGTGTTGTATGAGTAATTCTGGCTGTGGCATTGTTCCAATGTCAGGATGCGGTGTGTAAGCCGCTAGTATCAGCCATGTGGCCCCGTCTCCTCCGAGCGGACCTAATCTTACTCTGTTTCTTATGTGGGGTAGGGCGCCATTAAACCAGTAATAATGTTCCTGGTAAGTGAGTGGAATCTCTATGTCCTCAAACGGACCATATTCCGGTGGTGCAACTCCTTCTATATAGTAGTGAAATGTCTTTGTTATGGCATTTGCTGCTGGGAATGTAACCCATGAATAGAATACCTCTGTTTTGTTTGATTCGTGTGCCTCAATCACGAAAACTACCATGCCACCCCTAGCTTGTAAACCATTTTCTAAAAGTCTTAGGGTGACTGTCATTCTGAATTTTGGTGCAATCTGTATTGCATTTACAGGATCTTCTCCTTCTTCTGAAAAATTCAGGTGAACTGTCTTCCCCTGCCTCGGAATCAGGCATGTTTAGAGGAAGAAGTGTTCAAAGGGAACTAAGATGAGGTGTTATGCACAATTTAGGAACTAAATGTCCTTCAAGCTTGAGTAACCAACAGCCGATAAATAGGATATCTCGTCTACTCAGCTGTGGCGGAGTTTGTGCCCACCCACTCCAGACGTCTCTGGGGTTTTGTGAGTAGGTTCTCTGAGAATAGCACGACTGAACTACTCAGACTCTACTGTTAAATAAGTACCCAAACAACATTGGCGGCGCCATGTCGTGTAGTTCCTATAGTACCCATGTAGGACCTGTGCGTTTGGATAACATAAACTGTGGGCTTGGTGATAGACTGGCTCTGTGCACCCCCAATGCGTATGTTAGCCGGATTTGCATTAGCTAGCTCACAGTGCCACTAGAATCTCCTCTTATCAGGGAGAGATTAGTTTCTGGCAACCTTAGACCATGACAACCCTAATTCCTCAGAATCGTGGAATCAATATACTACTTTTCGCTCAGTCACTCGTGCTTACTTATTTGGTTTGTCTCAGAGAGTTACACAGAATAAACAGTCTGGGCGTTTCAATAAGTATTTATTGAACAGTTGTTATTCTAGTGTAAAATATATGTGCTGCAGTAACCAGCAGACAATAGCAGAGATATATTATCAGCAGTACGATAATAGTGAAGGGGTAGAACAGTTCTACCATATTGCAATAATCATGAATACATACATGAATATAAAAAGCATTATGAAAAGTGCGCGTACTCCTACGATGCCAAACTAGATGTACCTGAGTGTACCTAGCATATGTGTAGGTCTAAAAGCCTAAGAGCCAAGAATCCTTCTAGGATTTAGTCGAACCCCCATACCTGAATAGAGAGAGTGTGGGACCCCGTCCTGGTCTCCAGTTGGACACCTCGCAAGGGCTGTGTTAGACTGCTGTCAGCTGGAGCGACTGCATGCAGGAGCCTCAGCGTCTCTGGTCAGTGTGTCAGCATGGAAGTTTCGGTTCCCTCTTTCTTACCGTGGCAAGATGTGGTGTATTTATACCCTAAAGTGTCTCGTCCCTCAGTATGGTTTCTATTGGTCTTTGTTAGACATGAGAAAGATGTCAGGGGTGAACTTTGTACATACATATTATGTGGGAGATGTAGCTGGTGAATGCTCATGCATAATTTATGAGTACATTGTAGGCCTGTGTTCGGGAAAAACCCTGCAGTGTTCTAACCACAGACTAGATAACGTTGAACCCTCAGAGCTCGTTGTGTACTGTAGGGAACTAATGTAGACGAACGATCATGCCTATATTAGGGCATAGAAGATCATGACCATAATAGGGCATAGACGATTATGACCAAAATAGGGCATATACGAATATGACCATAATAGGGCATATATGAACGCGTCTATATTAGGGCCTCTATATGAAACATAACAGACCCTCCCCTTAATATACATGTTTTGACCCAGGGAATGGGGTCCCTGGGGCCACTATTTGCTTAAGAAAGGGGGCCGTGCCCCCCTCCCTCTAACATATATGGTTTGATGCAGGGGGATGGGATCCCCAGGGTCACTATTGGCTCGGGGAGGTGGTCATGCACACCCTCCCATTAAAGGCGCCAAGGGATGAAGCCCCTAGGACCCCTTCTGGTTTGGGGAGGCAACAAATGCTATTTATTTAAATGAAAAAGAAAATGATATGGAAAATTAAATGTAGATAAAATATTTTGAAAAAATGAAATTATTTGGTATTTTATGTTTCATTTCGTATAATAAATCAAAATTAATAATATGTAAAATTATTTGTCGGAAAAAAACAGGAAACAAGTATTTAATGTTTTATTGTAAAACACTAGCCTCCTGATTCTCCCATAAAACAAAGAACACTATTAAAAAATCTAAACAATAAGAGCTTGATACAACAGTTACAAATATTAATAAATAATTGCTAATTTAAATAATCCATTAGAACATAAAAAAATAACAAAAAGCATATATTTTATAAAACACTACAGACACAATCCCCAATAAAACCAAACAGACTGAAAAATAAACATTTAAACATTAATATCTTTATAATATTTTTTTAATTATTACTAACAATCTAAATTTAGGGGGGCGTGACCAGCAACATGGCGGACTAGCCGCAAAAGCTGGAGCTCCGGCTGCCCAACTTTGATCCGACCCGATAGCCTGCATCTTCCCCACTCTCCTCGTACTATACTATGCTCTGAAACACTCCGGTACCTGGTGCAGAAGGATATGCGGTCCCGTTTCGCCGGAGAAAAGGTGGCAAGGAACTCTGGCAGAGGGTGCGGCTGGTGAAGATGGCGCCTACCTCCGAGTCCGGTCCGGGAGCTCGCTGAAGCGAGGCGCTCGGATTCCTCGGCGACTTTGGGCCGGGTGCAGAAGCACTCACTCCGGAAGTTTTCTGGATGCGGTGGAGGCCCGCACTGGCAGAGGAGCTGCAGAAACGCGGACTCGACCCCGAGCGGACGGGGCTCCTGGCGGGTTCCTGGGTGACGGGGGGCACAGGCCTGGCGGTCGCCATAGCGGCCTCTGCGGCACTGGAGTCAAGAGACGGGACCCTGCGGCAGTAAACAACCCGGTGAGCAGAGGCGGGCTGATCCAATTTGTGGCCGACTGTGTATGTGCGGCGGGCTGATCCGGCGTGACTACATGCAAGAAGACACCGGGCTCGAGTGACGCCGACTGGGGCTAATGAGCCTTAGTCCCGGTAGTGTGCTGGGGACGCAGCAGAGGCGGGCCTGCTGGTGGGAGGAGTGGTGTAGTCCAGCGGGATGCCCGGAGAAGTGGACACGAGGCTGAAGAGAGCACGGACAGATACCCTAACTATCAGGAGACCATACCTTGGAGCCCTGCCACGTTGTGCGCTTGTCTTGGGCCCGAAGGAAGACGCCTGAGTGCCGTGGGGAACAGAGAGAGCCTGGGGCCCTGGCAGAGGGTGTGTCAAGCTTCCTCTGGGTTAATCATAGACAGCAGTCTCCCCACCCCCGTGAGACACCATTTACTATATAGTGGATGCGGAGGCTGTCAAAACGGACGGTGAGCCCCCACGATACAGCCAATTGTGAAGACTGACTGAGGCAGGCCATGGACATTGGTGAAAGGGGTTAATGGTCCTACACTGCGGTCAGGTCCCCAGCTGGAGCCAACTTGGAGGAGAGATACCCTAGCGCGTTGCGGGGAAGGGGACAGAAGACTGGCAGCACCAGCATTCCGAGGTAGGACGTCGGGTGGGGCGAGCGAGGGTCCTCACTGACGCTGCCTTGAGGGGCCCCACTCGGCCCACGACTCTCGGCCAGCCTCTAGCATGAACAGGCGAGAGGCGCTCAGCAATTGTACCGTGGGGGTGGCGGAGGAGTCGTGCCGGTGAAGGTACCAATACCCCAGTGGCGACGAGGGGTGAGCTGCCTGGAACTCTACGATACACACAGGCAGAAGGACGCACTATGGCTAAAGATAGAGAGCCCAAGCCCCCGCGACAAGAGAAATTAGGCAAATTCACGAAGGTAGTGACACCACCTCCTGAAGCGATGGTAGACACTGCCTCAGCGCCAGACAATGCAACAATCTTGCGAGCGATACAAGCCTCAAGAGAAGCGCTGGAGGGCAGGATCGCAGAAGTGTGTGCTGATGTGACCCTGTTAAGGCAAGACCTCCGCAATGTAGCCGAAAGAGTGACGCAGGCCGAGCAGCGTATCTCAGAAACAGAAGATGTCACTACCAGCCTGAAGGGGGAGGTCACCAAACTGTCAGCGGTCCTGAAAGAGACAATGTGGAAGGTAGATGATGCAGAAAACAGGGCGAGGCGGAATAACCTGCAATTTATTGGTTTCCCAGAGGGAATTGAGGGAACAGACATGGGAGGGTACCTCCTCAAATGGCTGACAGACACTCTCACGAATGCCTCATTCTCCTCCTGTTTCATGATAGAGCGAGCGCACTGGATGCCCGCCTCCAGACCACAGCCGGGTGCGCCGCCCAGGCCGGTAATCGCCTGGTTCCTCAACTACCAGGACAGGGACCTAATACTCCAAGAGATGCGTCGACTGGGAGAAGTACGGATGCAAAACACGAAAATAGTGGTGTTCCCGGACTACTCTAGAGAGGTGCAGAAGCAGAGGAGAACTTTTGACTCTGTCAAGGAGAAGCTGAGAAACCTCTGCATTCAATACATGCTCCTCTTTCCGGCCAAACTTAAAGTCATATTCGAGGACAAAACTTACTTTTTCCAGACTCTGGAGGAGGCATGGTTATGGATAGAGGAGAGGCCTATCATAGCGCGAACCATGGAACGGGGTGGCGCCAAGAGTCAGACACCGGAAACGGTGGTAAGACCCAAAACCATGAGAGTCAAAATCAAACGACGATTGGGACACGGGTCAGACTCTCACAGCAGCACTCCCAGGTGGCGCAAAGTGACGACGGAGAGGACAAGGCGAGAACGCGACTCGGAGGAGGACTCAAACCAAAGGACACAGGACCGGTTACACTCTAGTGGTAGACCCCGGAGGCAAGCTACGCCGGAACCGCAAGAAACGGAACACTCAGAGGGTTCGGAAAGCGACCATCCTTTACTACAGGACATTAACCTACTAGAAGGATCGTTGTCGCTGAAGTAACTGAAAGAGGCACTGCGACCAAATACGCCAGATGGAAGTGAGGAAGAATGAAGATCCAGGGCATGTCGGATGCCGAAGGGACAGTAAGCGAGCGTTAGTTGCTCACTGAAGCTAATTTAACCCAGGGTAGGTTTTAGTGGTTCCCAGACCTGGTACACCACGGGCCCTAGGCTCTCTTTAGCTAAGTTAATTCTACTGTAGGGATAGGGAGGGAGGGGGGGGGTACATAGACCTCTCAAACTGTACCTGCTACACAGTTGTCATGTTGACACATTGGGGCAAGTGTGGGGGAAGTGGGAGAGAGTGGGGTGGGGGGTGGTGGGGGTAGAAAGTTCAGGACCAGTTTGAAGTCCGATCCCACCTGCACTACATATATAGGGGGAAAGGGGTCAAACAGTTGCTACCGGCTACCCAAAGGGCCCTGGAGGCTTGGAAGGGAGCCGAGAAACAAATGGGTTGGCACAAGAAAGTAACGAGACAAACCCCATTGTGGGAGGGTAGGCGACTACCAGAAGTGGGGAAACTGAAGGGGTTCAGGGATTGGTACCTGATAGGAATCTCCACGATTGGGGACCTAATAAAAGATGGTTCCTTGATCTCGTTTGCAGCCCTGCAACAGGAATACCAGATGGGCGAGAGACAAAGGTATAAGTACATACAACTGCAACACGCGTGGGCGGCTGAGGGACTCGATGTGGCTGGAATTCCTGAATTCGCGCATTGGAGGGCAGACTCCTGCAAGATAAGATACCAGAGAAAGCCATATCTTGGACCTATAAGATTCTCATCAACAATGTCCCAGACAACTTAGTGACCTTGAGAGGGGCTTGGGAAGAGGTCCTGGGAAAGCTCGAGGACATAGACTGGGAGGCGGCCCTGATGCACCCACGAGAAGTGGCAATTAAACTGAGGCTGCGGTTAGTTCAACTCAAAATACTGCATAGAACGTACATAAGCAGGTCCAGACTCCACAAAATGGGAATGGCGGAATTTCCAGTGTGTCTCCGCTGTCTGACTGCGAGTGGCACGTTTATACACACACTATGGGAATGCACACGAATACAACAATACTGGTCTCTAATAGTGAAGGAACTAAGTGAAGTCCTAGGGGCTCAGATACCGATGGATGCTAAATATGCGTTGCTGGGGATACCCTCCAACATAGACCTACCCAGGCGGAGTCTTAGCCTGTGTAATCCAGGCATGATAGTGGCCAAAAGGGACATAGCCAAGAAATGGGGAGCGCCAGAGATCCCGACCCTCAGTGAGTGGAAAACTGGGATGGACATGTATATGAGTGCGGAGCAGGTGACTTACAGAATGAGGGGGTGTCCGCGGAAATTCTTCAAGATTTGGCGCCCCTAGCTCCGATACTACGGGCTTGAACTTCAAAACACACAGGGGGGGGGCAAATAACGTAGCAACGCCCTTGGAGGGGAGAGGCCCCGGCGAACAGTCGCCCCGAGACGGAAGGATAGTAGATCCTAGTGGTAGTCCACTGCTGTGTCCATTAGTAGTATCATTTTGAGCCGACAAGAAAGAAGCATTTACTGTACCTGCATGAGAAATGTGTGGTGCCTGTTGACCATATTTGTACCAAATGTGAAATTGATGTGTCTTGCTATTCATGGAAAAGTTTCAATAAAAAGAGTTATAAAAAAAAACAATTTAAATTTAAAAACAATCTTCTACATACTACACAAAAACAATATTAAATACTTCAATATTGAAGTAATTGATCATTTAAACTTCAATATTGATATAGGGAAAACACCCCAATACACTTACCATCGATATCATCATCCTTGATGTTTATCGTACTTGCGATAGTTTGACCTTAAAATTTAGCACTGTTGATATTTTGGAATCAATATTCAGGATCTGCACCAATGTGCTGGGCTTCATAACTACAGATCCATTTTGTCTCAGCCATTTCCCTCCAAACTTCTGAATAAAAAAGAAGCCAATAAACAACTTTTGTCTTTTTTGGGTAGAAAAGGGAGCTTTTGATTTGCATTTATCTGGATTTCGACCTGTGCATGGTCCAAAATTGGTCTTGCTAGCTGTAGTCAATGATTTGAGTCGCATTGTGGAAGATCAGCAGCACTGATCCTCGTGGACCTCTCTTCAGCCTTTGATATGGTCTTGCATGAAATGTTTCTCTGCTGTATCAAGGCTTTAGGGGTATGTGCCCTCAGCTTTGGGGTGCCTTAGCTGTGCTATCATCCTTTCTCTCCAATCACTTGCAAACTGGGCAGCTGCATCATTTGCCCTCTACTCATAAACTCTTTCCTGTTGCGTCCCACAGGGCTCATCTCTCAGCCCTACCCTTTTTAACATGTATATTTCTTCATTGGCACGATAGATTTGATCATTTGGGCTGTCATACGCTGACAACACCCATATTATTGTTTTCACTAACAGTGACATTGTAGGTACATAGCCCGATTTCCGTCATGTCTAGCCACTACTGCCATCTGGATGAGGGCTAACTCCCTAAAACTGAACGAAGGCAAAACAGAAGCTCCTATTTTGGATGTCAATCCTTGATTTAGGCTTCATACACGTGGCCTCCTGAACTTGGCAATGCACCAATCCCTAAATCAGAGTGAGAAATTTGGGAGTTAATGTTGTATAAGGCTCTGAGTTTCTCAGAACAAAACTCTAATCTCTCTTCTGCCTGCTTCTATTATGTCAGGATGCTGACAAAACTCTCCTGTGAAGGCTGGCAAAACTGTTGGCCAGGCTGTGGTTCTTTCCTGTCTGGGCTGTGGTACCTTTGTTTATCCTGGACTTCACAATGACTTGATTCCTAAGTTGTAGATCACTTAAAGTGTAGCGACTCGTCTTCTATTAGGTCTATCACCCATCTGAAGATCTCCACATATCTATCTCTTTGGTCAAAGCTTATAATCTTCAAGTGACTTTGTAGCTATTCATTTAACTAGCCCTGTGTTTCTCAACAGCGTTTCAAACATTAAAGGTCCTTACATTCCTTCCAATCTTCTTCGGCTCATCTTCTCCAGCTCCCTAGATAGAGGGAGTCCAGGATTGGTGGTCGATCTTTTTATTGTTTGGCTGTCACATTATGGAATAATATTCCTAGCGTGATTAAAAAAATATTACCAGCCATCTACCTTTCAGAAAGCAATTGAAAACATAGATTTGTATTTCCCCTTTGCCTGACTGACATACTCATGATCATTTGCAGTGTAAGGATGTCCTTTTGGTAGCAGTTCGTGCTTTATAAATTCCATTTATGCATTCAGTAATGATCCGCACAGAAAATATGTCACTTGAGTTGCATATATAGCACAGGCTCTTCCAACACGTCCTCTTATTACAGTTGTATTATAAGCCCAGGCCTCAGAGCTGTCCTTTGATTACAAAGGTCTTACAAGCACAGGCTTCTGCCAACAGAGCCCTTCAGTATCACTCATGCTTCATTGGACAGTAGATCCAAGCATGTTCCTCATTGGACAGAAATCTTACAGGCTACATTCTGAGACACAAGCTCTAGCCATCAAGTCACAAAGATCTGACAGGCTTGGGCATCTGACAACAAAGTTGTGCCTTGGTTTGTTTATAGCTCCTAGAGGCACAAATCTATGACAGTAGAGCTGCACCACAGGTCAGAATCTGGAGACCTGTCTAGCCTTCTGGAGCTAACATGTTTGAAAATACTGTCTCAGGATGTGGGCCATTGCGACACGCATCTCCAACATTTAGGAAGGCGGTGCCCATTCCACACCCTTTTCTCCTATTGATTTGTAATAAGTCACAAAATGCTTATTGAGACTCTCAAAGACATTTGCCTGTGATTTATTAAAAACTTGGGGGCAGATTTACAAGCCCCTTGCGCCACTTTTGCGTCACTTTTCCCATGTTAAAAATGACGCAAAAGTGGCGCAAGGGGCTTGTAAATCTGCCCCGATCTTTTTGCGAATCACAGGTTTTGTGACAACAGAATCCAATGAGCGCATCAGGTCCTGTTTATCTGCATTATGCTGAAGCGCACATTCAAAAAAAGATTTTCACTGAACAAAAAATAGGTTAAAGTGTTGCCTTTGTCAATGATTGTTTTGTTACTCAGACCCCACTGTCTCTCCACTGCAACATGTAGTGTCGGTGCACTGCACGTCTATTTAATTCACCTAGCATAATGCACTGCTGCGATTCATTTATTGTTGAAAATGTATTCACCACAGGTGATACGGCAACGTTACATGGTAAAGTGCCTAGAGGTCCGCAGGGCAATGTTGAGTCCATTAAATGAGCCGGGACCTAACATTTTTAGTTCTCCATAAAACATAGCGCTTCGACACATTTTCCAGCGGCTTCCTTCCACATTCTTCTAAAAACCGAGACTAATCAGAAATGTTGTTGTGACACTTCAGCGTGTTTCAATCTTTGTTGATTTGCCAGTATTTGGAAATGGATGTGGCAGGGGCCCTATGTACCGAGCAGTTACTGGAAGCACAGGCAATAAATGCCTTTTTTTCATGGAGCGTCATCCACACGCCAGCAGCGTTGCTCAAGGGATTTGTGAATGATGTGTGTAACCAAGACTTGAATCATGAACCGCGGCTCACACAATTGCAGCATTGATGGGCGCATTTTACAAGGTAGTAATTAAAGTTTACAATCCCAGCAGGTGCAAAACACAAGCCAGAGGGAATAAAGAGCACACAACTGCACGTAACAAGGCTAGATTATTCCTTGGAAGCTTCTAGTGACGTCATCAGCCACATCAAAGGACTTTAGTGCTCTGCAATGATAATATTCCTTATCGCCACCTGCCATTCTGTTTATTTTTGCTCTTGAACTTCGCCTTAAAATATTTCTTGTTTTTGCTGATCGCAGAACATATTACGATTTTGGCTATTTCTGTTTTTATGTTTACTTTTTTCTGAACTCTCCTTTTAGACATAGGTAGCAAATTCGGGGAAATCTGGTTTAGTCTTTTAGTCAGTAGCCTACAGGGCAATCAAAACAAAGAAAAGAAAATTAATCAAAGACAAATTAGTGCATAACATCAACTAACTGCAGATGGGAAGAAAAGGTTGTGAATGGCTAAAACCCTCTCTTCATGCAGTGTTTAAATTGGTTGCTCAGCAGACAGGGTATATATTTTTCCTAAGTGTGAATTTTTCTTAGAACCATTTTAGGTTGAAGTGTACCAGACAGCTGCGCTGTCCTGTTTACTAACGGCATCTTGGGGACATTCGGAAAGCTTCCCTAGGAATGCGTTTAGCCCATTGCTTACCATTGGCTTTGTGGTTTGTAACTCACATTTGCTTGCTGTCTGTTTGCTGGCTTTATTTGTTTTAGGCTGTCCAGCTTGAGTTCGTTCCTTCCCTTGCCCAAACCTTGTTTACTGTATTCTTTCACCAGTACTGAATTTCTGTAACCAACGCTTTAAATATTGTTCTTATCTTGTCACATTTGCTGTGCATTCAAAGAAAGAGGCCAAATGTCAGGCTCTGTCTTCCAGTGAGCTTGGTATTTACTTTACTTTCTCTGACTTCAAAGTGAGAGGATTTATAGGACAATCATGCTGGCTATTCGGAGTGTGCTGTATGATGTTATTTTTTTCTAGCACACAACAACATTTAAATGTCTGTAAATGAACTGTTCAGCTATTTCAGAAAATGGAGAGCACAAATGAAGCACATTATTTGGTAATTCTGAAAGATGTTAGAAATAAATATTTTCAATTGATCAAAATAAATCAATGCACTAGGTGATGACATTTCCACACATTATCATTTATGCGCTGAATAATGATTCAGTGGGGGTCTCGGGTTTCCAGTAATGATTACGTGGGGGTCCCCAGAGGTCAAAAGGTTGGGACCACTGCTCTAGATCACTCCACTCTACTACACTTCACGTCACTCCACTCCAATCAACTCTACTCTACTCTACACCACTCAATGCCACACTACGACTCTCTACGCCACTCCATAACTCTCCACTCTACTCCACTTACCAACACTCCACTCCACTCTCCTTAACCCCAATAACTTTAAGACATGCTAAACAGCAGCTGGTGTGCAGCATGGCTAAAACATATTGGCAAAGCCAATAGCTCTTGCAAAGGGGAGACCTATTGGCTTTGCCAATGCTTGTTTATTCTTTGAAATTGCATATTTAAGTCTTGCTACATATCGAACTTCACTTAACCATAGTTCAAAATTTCTGATTTCCATTGCGTGGCAGAATAATTTTGAAAACTCTTGTGGCATTCATTACCAAAAACTGTGTTTTTGTTTACATGTAATTAGTTCTTTATTAAGTCCAAAAACATTGCTTTAATATTTAAATTTAAATATTGTTCTATACTTTTTCCCCAAAGCTCCTTAGAGAGAGCCCAGAACCTTCATTAACAAAACATTATGCAGCACTACATTGACTTTAAATTTCTCAAAGGCAACTCCTATCTGCATTATATTCATTTGTTCTCATTGACCTAAGTGTGAGACACAGCAATGACCTCCATTTGTTGGGTAACATATTGTGGTTAGTACCTTTACTGAAACCACTTCAGAAAGGAGATTAATGTATGTATGTTCAAATGTAATGGTAATTTCAATTGAAGAGTGTTGTCTGTAATGGCAGTGCGCTACCACACCATGCATACTCCACTCTACGCCACTCCACTTTACTCTGCACCACTCCACACTATGTCACTCCATGCCACTCCACACTGTGTCAGTGTTCTATACTCTGCACCACTCCACACCACTTCACTCTACACCACTCTACTCTATGCCAGTGCACTCTACCCCACACTACTGTACTATGCACCACTGCACTCTATGCCAATGCACTCTATGCCAATCCACTCTAATCTACTCTGCACCATTGCACTCTATGAAACTGCACTCTATGACACTCTACTCCATACCACTGCAGTCTAAATCACTTCACTCTACGCTGAAACAATCTACTCTATGCCACTCTGTACCATTCCACTCTGTGCCACTCCAATCTATGCCACGGCAATCTACCCTGCGCCACTCCACTCCACTGCACTCTACACCACCGCACTCTATGCCAAAGTGCTCTACACTACTTTACTCAAAACCAATACACTCTACGCCACTGCACTCTGCGCTGATCTACTCTGCTCCACTGCACTATACACCAGTATACTCTAATCTGCAACACTTTACTTCTAGCCACTGCACTCTACACCACTCTACTCTACACCATTGCACTCTATGTCACTTTACTCTGCACCACTCTACACCACTGCACCCTAAACCAATGCACTCCACGCCACTCTACGCTATACCACTTCATTCTACGACTCTCTACTCTGCAACAGTGCACTCTCTGTCCTTGAACTCTATGTCACTCTACTCTGCGGCACTGGACTCTATGCCACTGTACTCTACTCTTCACCACTCTACTACACTCTACACCCCTGCACTCTACGCCACTGTACTCTCTGCCAATCCACTCTGTGCCACTCTAATCTACTGTGCACCACTGCACTACATGACACTGCACTCTGTGCCACTTCACTCTACGCCTCTCTACTCTACTCTGCATCACTCTACTCTATGCCAGTGCACCACTGCTCTCTGGAGAAACTGCACTCTGCAAAACTGCACTCTATGACACTGAACTCTGAAAGACTGCACTCTCTGCCACTGAACCCAGCACTACTCTATACCACTGCACTCTATGCCACTGCACTCTACTCCGCACCACTCAACTCTACACCTTTCTGCGCCAATGTAGTCTACGCCACTACACTCTATGCCACTCTACTCTGCATCACTCCACTCTACCCAACTCTAATCTATTCCCCACTCCACGCCACTGCTCCCTACACCACTCTACTCTATGCCACCACACTCTACACCATTCTACTCTACATCTCTGCACTCTACCATGCACCACTCCACTCTACCCTGCACCACTCCACTGTATGCCACTTCACTCTACGCCATTCTACTCTACACCTCTGCACTCTACCATGCACCACTCCACTTTACCCTGCACCACTCCACTCTACGCCACTTCACTCTACTCTGAAACAATCTACTCTACATCACTGCACTCTACGCCACTGTACTCTACACCACTCAATTCCACTCTGTGCCACTCCACTCTACGCCATTGCACACTACACCACTGCAATCTTCTCTAGACCCTCTATTCTATGTCACTGCACTCTACGCCAATGGACTCCGCACCAATTTACTCAAAGCCAATGTACTCTACGCCTATCTACTCTGCACCATTGTACTTTACGTCACTTCACTCTGGTCCACTCTACTCCACTCTACGAGACTATACTCCAGGATACACCCCTCTATGATGCTCTACTCCATTAAACTCTACTCCACTTTATGACACTCTACTCCACTCTATGCCACTCCACTCTTCAACACTCTACTCCACTGCATGCCACTCAACGACACTACTAGGAGCGGCCCATGCAGGTAACAGCGGTGGGGCCGGGTTGGGGGGGGGGGAAATTCGGCAGATGACCACAAGGGAAAATTAAATAAATAATTAATTTTCCCTCGTCGTCGTCTGTCAAAATCCCCTCCCACCCACCCCACCACTCTTATCTGCACAGGCCGCTGATGGACACTACTCCACTCTATAACGCTCCACGCAACTCCCTCTACACCACTCCATGCCACTATGCTCCACTCTATTATATGCAAAACACACAAGATGATGGATGGAATGCTGCACATTGGCAAACATTCACCCCCAGTCACAGATCTGGGTTTAATCCATCGTTATTTTGCTTCACCACGCCACCCCAGTTCAGACATAGCCATATGCAAATCAGTCTTGACCCTGTGCCTCATGGGAACAGTCCAGACCGAACTGCCAAGCCATGTCTTTCCTGGACCGGAATCAAGCATCCTAGGACCGGTTTCAGGCTATCAGCCTTCATCAGCCAGGATAGCTTGACTCCAGTGGCGTAGTGAGCACGGGACCCACGTCTAGGCATACCCTTCCCACTTAGGGCGAAATGCAAAACACACAAGATGATGGACGGAATGCTGCACATTGGCAAACATTCACCCCCAGTCACAGATCTGGGTTTAATCCATCGTTATTTTGCTTCACCACGCCACCCCAGTTCAGACATAGCCATATGCAAATCAGTCTTGACCCTGTGCCTCATGGGAACAGTCCAGACCGAACTGCCAAGCCATGTCTTTCCTGGACCGGAATCAAGCATCCTAGGACCGGTTTCAGGCTATCAGCCTTCATCAGCCAGGATAGCTTGACTCCAGTGGCGTAGTGAGCACGGGACCCACGTCTGGGCATACCCTTCCCACTTAGGGCGAAATGCAAAACAACCTTGCTCACTTTGCCACTGGATTCGGGCAGGCCTGGCTGATGACGGCTGGAATGCCAGAAACCGGTCCTAGGATGTTTGTTTCCGGTCCAGGGAAGACATGGCTTGGCAGTTCGGGCTGGACTGTTCCCATGAGGCACAGGGTCAGACTGATTTGCATATGGCCATGTCTGAACTGGGGTGGTGGAGTGAGCTAAAGAATGATGATGGATTAAACCCAGATCAGTTGACTGGGGGTGAGTGTTTGATTGGCTCAAACGTACCGTCCATCATCCCCTTTTGTATCGCTTTGTTCGCCCTAAGTTGGCGGGGGTATGCCCAGACGTGGGTCCCTTGCTCACTTTGCCACTGGATTTGGGCAGGCCTGGCTGATGACGGCTGGAATGCCAGTAACCGGTCCTAGGATGCTTGTTTCCGGTCCAGGGAAGACATGGCTTGGCAGTTCGGGCTGGACTGTTCCCATGAGGCACAGGGTCAGACTGATTTGCATATGGCCATGTCTGAACTGGGGTGGTGGAGTGAGCTAAAGAATGATGATGGATTAAACCCAGATCAGTTGACTGGGGGTGAGTGTTTGATTGGCTCAAACGTTCCGTCCATCATCCCCTTTTGTATCGCTTTGTTCGCCCTAAGTTGGCGGGGGTATGCCCAGACGTGGGTCCCTTGCTCACTTTGCCACTGGATTCGGGCAGGCCTGGCTGATGACGGCTGGAATGCCAGAAACCGGTCCTAGGATGCTTGTTTCCGGTCCAGGGAAGACATGGCTTGGCAGTTCGGGCTGGACTGTTCCCATGAGGCACAGGGTCAGACTGATTTGCATATGGCCATGTCTGAACTGGGGTGGTGGAGTGAGCTAAAGAATGATGATGGATTAAACCTAGATCAGTTGACTGGGGGTGAGTGTTTGATTGGCTCAAACGTTCCGTCCATCATCCCCTTTTGTATCGCTTTGTTCGCCCTAAGTTGGTGGGGGTATGCCCAGACGTGGGTCCCTTGCTCACTTTGCCACTGGATTCGGGCAGGCCTGGCTGATGACGGCTGGAATGCCAGAAACCGGTCCTAGGATGCTTGTTTCTGGTCCAGGGAAGACATGGCTTGGCAGTTCGGGCTGGACTGTTCCCATGAGGCACAGGGTCAGACTGATTTGCATATGGCTATGTCTGAACTGGGGTGGTGGAGTGAGCTAAAGAATGATGATGGATTAAACCCAGATCAGTTGACTGGGGGTGAGTGTTTGATTGGCTCAAACGTTCCGTCCATCATCCCCTTTTGTATTGCTTTGTTTGCCCTAAGTTGGCGGGGGTATGCCCAGACGTGGGTCCCTTGCTCACTTTGCCACTGGATTCGGGCAGGCCTGGCTGATGACGGCTGGAATGCCAGAAACCGGTCCTAGGATGCTTGTTTCCGGTCCAGGGAAGACATGGCTTGGCAGTTCGGGCTGGACTGTTCCCATGAGGCACAGGGTCAGACTGATTTGCATATGGCCATGTCTGAACTGGGGTGGTGGAGTGAGCTAAAGAATGATGATGGATTAAACCCAGATCAGTTGACTGGGGGTGAGTGTTTGATTGGCTCAAACGTTCCGTCCATCATCCCCTTTTGTATCGCTTTGTTCACCCTAAGTTGGCGGGGGTATGCCCAGACGTGGGTCCCTTGCTCACTTTGCCACTGGATTCGGGCAGGCCTGGCTGATGACGGCTGGAATGCCAGAAACCGGTCCTAGGATGCTTGTTTCCGGTCCAGGGAAGACATGGCTTGGCAGTTCGGGCTGGACTGTTCCCATGAGGCACAGGGTCAGACTGATTTGCATACGGCCATGTCTGAACTGGGGTGGTGGAGTGAGCTAAAGAATGATGATGGATTAAACCCAGATCAGTTGACTGGGGGTGAGTGTTTGATTGGCTCAAACGTTCCGTCCATCATCCCCTTTTGTATCGCTTTGTTCGCCCTAAGTTGGCGGGGGTATGCCCAGACGTGGGTCCCTTGCTCACTTTGCCACTGGATTCGGGCAGGCCTGGCTGATGACGGCTGGAATGCCAGAAACCGGTCCTAGGATGCTTGTTTCCGGTCCAGGGAAGACATGGCTTGGCAGTTCGGGCTGGACTGTTCCCATGAGGCACAGGGTCAGACTGATTTGCATATGGCCATGTCTGAACTGGGGTGGTGGAGTGAGCTAAAGAATGATGATGGATTAAACCCAGATCAGTTGACTGGGGGTGAGTGTTTGATTGGCTCAAACGTTCCGTCTATCATCCCCTTTTGTACCACTCTATTATATGACACATTAATCCACTCTACTCCACTTCACTGCTCCGCTCCACACCACTCAACTCTATGCCACACCACTCTGACACTCTATGCCACTCCAATCTACGTCACATGACTCTACAACACTCTACTCCACTCTATGCTATTCCTCTCTCCTACACAACTCCATTTTATGCCACTCCACTCTACAACAATCTAATGTGCTCTACAGCTCTCTACTCTACAACACTCTACTCAGCTCTACGCAACACCATCTACGCCACTCCACTCTGCTCTACACCACTCCACGACACTTTATGCCACTCCACTCTACAAAACTCTACTCCAACCTGACCCTCTACTCCACTCTACACTATTCAATTCTACTCCATTTTACGCCCTTCCTATCTGACAGCCTACTCCCACCATGACACTCTACAACACTCTAGAACAACGGCTCCTAACCTGTGTTCCGGGGACCCCTGGGGGTCTGCGAAGCCTCCTCACTGGGGTCCACGACTAGTTAGAAAATCAAATAATATTTAGAAGATAATAAAGTGTATATAAATAAAGAAGCTAAATGTACCATTGAAAATTTTGAAACGGACTGTAAATTTGAAGGAATTTGAAATTGGAGCCTAGAAATTAAACTAATATCCTCGGATTGATTCATGGGAGCTGTGCAGGTGCCTCAAACAGGATATAGTATGGACAATGAGTGGCCTCAATTGAATTTAGAAAAGCTCCAACCTTTCTATTAAAATAAAAATGTTGATTTTTTTATTTATATTTGTTTCCAGTGTAAATAAAATGTGTCATCATTTGTGTATTTGCTTGATGAATGCTTCTTTCTGTATTTTTTGTGTAATATTTTGTGGTTCAAATCATCAGCAATGCTTTGGCCGGGGTCCCCGACGTCTGTTAATGACTCAGTGGGGGGGCGAGGAGTGTCCCAGTATTCCAATAATGATTCAGTGGGGGTCCCGGGTTTCCAGTAATGATTACGTGGGGGTCCCCAGAGGTCAAAAGGTTGGGACCACTGCTCTAGATCACTCCACTCTATGACACTTCACGTCACTCCACTCCAATCAACTCTACTCTACACCACTCAATGCCACACTACGACTCTCTACGCCACTCCATAACTCTCCACTCTACTCCACTTACCAACACTCCACTCCACTCTCCACTCCACTCTCCTTAACCCCAATAACTTTAAGACATGCTAAACAGCAGCTGGTGTGCAGCATGGCTAAAACATATTGGCAAAGCCAATAGCTCTTGCAAAGGGGAGACATATTGGCTTTGCCAATGCTTGTTTATTTTTTGAAATTGCATATTCAAGTCTTGCTACATATCGAACTTCACTTAACCATAGTTCAAAATTTCTGATTTCCATTGCGTGGCAGAATAATTTTGAAAACTCTTGTGGCATTCATTACCAAAAACTGTGTTTATCTTTACTGAAACCACTTCAGAAAGGAGATTAATACATGCAGATGACAGCTACATAAAATGTACTTGCAAGCAAGCAATCATCTCAATTCATATGTTAGAAAGGAGAGAAGAAATGATTGATGCTCAGAAGCAGTCTCGCAGCAAATCTGAAAACAGGTGGTTTCTTGACTGAGGACGTAGCAGGCTCCATTAAATTCCTGATTACCTATAATCCTGATTACTCTTATTTCTACTTTTCCCTGACATTATTCAACAAGAGACTCCTACTTTGAGACAGGAAAAACTGGATTGGTTAGAATTCCCAGTTTTCTTTCTGACATAATCAAGCCAACCCAAAAGCAGGGCAGTCAAAGGAGAGTGGGTGGTATGTAATGAATGGAACAAAGATTAGTAGGACTGAGGGTGACATTACTGGTATGTAATCTGGATAGTATCCCATGATCTCTCATCCCGATCATTGCTGAAGAAGAAGACCAAAGTCACCAACCCTTCGCTGGAACCAAAAACGACACTGCCAGCTACACATGCTGCTGAAACAGTGACTTTAATAGTGACTAACAACAAGCTTAAATCAAGACGGAACTTCGGAGCCCCACACTGGAAGACATTCCCTCAACTTCCACACCCTGTAAACGAACTGTCATGCAGGTGCTCATCACCTGCAGACTTGACTATGGCAACTCCCTCAACGTAGGAATAATAGCCCAACTCATGAAGAAACTCCAGACGATCCAGAACACAGCGGCCAGGCTCATCCTCGACCTCTCCAGATGGACGTACCTAACCCCTCACCTCAGGAAACTCCACTGGCTTCCAGTCATGAAGAGATGCCACTACAAGCTACTCACCCATGCATACAAGGCGCTACACAACGAAGGACCAGCGTAACTCAACCAACACGTGACCTTTCACCAGCCAGCCAGGAATTCCAGATCCATTGCCCTATCTGCCACCTGTCGCATCTGCCGGACAAACAGCAGAAGCCTCTCCTTCTCTCATCTGGCGGCCAAGACTTGGAACAACCTCCCCCAGCACCTCAAAACCTCACCATCGCTCAAGCAATTCAGGATGGACCTCAAGACATGGATGTTCAACCAATATGAGAACAGTCAGCACTATCAGACAGCGCCTCGAAACCCCCAAGGGTGAAGTAGCCGTGCTCTACAAATCCTGATTGATTGATTGCTTGATGATGGTGAACAAAATTGGGAGAAGAGGCCCAAGTAGCTGATTGCCAAATTTCATTCAGAGGAACCCCCTGCACCTAAGCCCACAACGCAGTCAAACCCCATGTTGATCGGGACGAGGAACACCAGTCGAAGCATACCCGAGGGTAGTAGTTTAATTCAATGGCTAATAGTTATATAGGAAGCTTTGTGGCACTTGATGAGCCACACCAGATGTGCCAAATCAATTATCAGAGTGGCAAGAACCTCGAATCGGTCCAAATAGAGAAGAAAAGCACATCCAAAGAATTCAATAAAATCTCCTCATGATGAAGTGGAAACAATATCTAGAGCCTGATATGCCATAGAAGCTACCTTAGGCAGAAATTCTGGGTCAGGACGAACCACACAGTCCCATCCTCAAGAACTCAGATAAACGAAATCTGAACAAAAGTGCACCAAATGTGCCAATCCTACAAGTAGAAGTGATTAATACCAAAAAAGCAACTTAGAGTGTCAGGAACGTAAGGTATATCGACGAAGGAGGCTCACAAGGAGCTGACAATAAAGCCTGCAGAACCAAGGGTAATTACCATGGAGGAGCACAGAGACACTGCATTAAAGCTCTCATCTGAGTATGCACATCTTTTATTTTATAGGTGAAGTTAAAACGCATTTAATTATTGCTTTTAATGGTGTGCCAATAGTCGCAGTGTACTGGCCTAGAGTGCGCTAAAAATGTCCTACTGAAATACTCCACCGCTATGTTGGGTTTAACTGACTTGGCCCTACACTTGAGGCCACTATATATATATTATAGATATATATATATATATCCACCAATGCGTCGTTTCAAAATCCGTAAAACAACAACACCACGGCCCAAACTTCTTTCAGCGTGATAGTTTATTAGGCAATACCACTCTACGCATTTCGGAGCGTCCGCTCCTTGCTCACGAGTAATTGGAATGCACTAACATTGTGTTTTTTAAATTAATCATGTGGCACACCTCCGTGTAGATACTGAAAACAGACTTCACAATATATCAGACATAATTCAATATCATTGTGACAATAAAGATTATATTATCATGTTACATAGTTCAAACAAAAATCGTTGATTATAATGCAATGTTTGAAACGATTTTTTGCAAGTGTAAAAGATCGAGCCTTTTTCAGCGCGACTGTCACTCGTGGGAACACTTGAGCTTCAATTGTTCACCTTCTCTGAACAGTAAAGCGTGTTGTATTGAAACAACTTTATTAGGGCAAGTAAACGCGCTCATTAATATGCACCTCTATATACATGTCTTGTCTAAGCTTCAGAATGAGTTACACAACACTCTTGCCCCAGTGGGCCAGTGTTTCAAATTAGCCGTTCTTTTGCAAAGCGGCACTTATAATCACGAAAAATTGCCCCAGTGGGCATTCACAAATAACAAAAGACATTTTTACCCATGTGGGCTAAGCGCTTATACTTGTTCTGCCCATATCCTGCCCCTGTGGGCACCATATGTCGTTCTACATTCATCTGTTCCCTGCTACAAAATGAATACATTGAGACACCATAGTATTTGTTAAATAACATCACCACAACGAGTTTCCAGTCTTTCTCAAAAGATATTTTTGCTCTTTTTGCCTTCCACTTGCATTAGATAACATACTCGAAATCTGCAAAAATACAAAAAAAATAATATTAAAATCAGATGTGTATATCAATACAAACTGTTAACAACATATATGTGCAACCCATTTGTCTTACACCAAAAAGTAGTACAGATTAAAAACACTTGGTTAAAACCCAGAGTCTAGCGGCCCAGCAACTTCTTATTTTTAGTTTGACTAACTTACTGATAACAGTTTCTTAACCCAGGTGCACTGATAATGCCTCATCACTATTATGTCCACCGGGGTACAGGGTATGATATTGTATAATCATTCTTGATTCTAAACGTCGCAATTCTTGTACTCTATCCCCCCTCTCTCTCTTGGCGGGATCCCGTCTAACACACAAAATGACAACAAATCACTATTTTGATTATGTGAGGCCTTAAAATGCCTCGCAATCGGGTACTGCTTGTCATTGTGTTTAATGGCCCTCAAATGCTCAAGTATTCGTTTTTTAGCTTTGTGAATAGTACTACCAATGTAGTACTTATCACATGGGCATCTGAGGGCATACACTACATACTCAGTGTTACACGAGACATGTTTAGTGATCTTAAAAGGTTTACACTCAGTTGACAATTTGACCTCTTTACAGTTCGTGCTGTGTTTACAGGCTTTACATCTGTCACATTTAAAAAATCCTTGTATTGTACTTCGTTTTGTACCACCTGTAGTAAGCGCACAACATATTGTATCTTTTAGGGATTTTGCTTTCCTGTAAGTGATTTGGGGGTAATCATCAATGTATTTTTCCAAATCTGAATTAGTCTTTAAGACATTCCAGAATCTGTCTCATGCTTTTCTTTGCTCTTTAGATTGCTAATTAAATGTCGTTATAAACCTGACACTTGTTGATCACTCATTCTTCGTCTCTTCCTTCTGCACTAATAAATCATTTCTGTCTCGTTCATCAACTTCTGTGCATGCATTCCTAATACTGGCCTGCGAATATCCCCTGACTAGGAACCGTTCCATCATTTGTATTTTCTCTTTTTCATATCCCTCTTGGGTGCTACAATTTCGTTTCGCTCTCAGTAGCTCACCCAAAGGGATACTTCTAATCAAATTTTCTGGGTGGCAACTTTGAGCGTGAAGAAGACAATTGCCAGCCGTATCCTTTCTAAACAGGAAGGTCTCCAAGCGCCTTTCATTTACCTGTATTCGTAGGTCCAAGAAATCAATACATTCTTTATCTACATGGCTGCTGAATTTTAAATTGAGTGTATTATCATTTAAAACTTTCACAAATTCATTAGCTTCATCAATGCTTCCATCCCAGATACAAAAACTCATTCTGAAGCTTAGACAAGACATGTATCTAGAGATGCATATTAATGAGCGCGTTTACTTGCCCTAATAAAGTTGTTTCAATACAACACGCTTTATTGTTCAGAGAAGGTGAACAATTGAAGCTCAAGTGTTCCCACGAGTGACAGTCGCGCTGAAATAGGCTTGATCTTTTACACTTGCAAAAAATCGTTTCAAACATTGCATTATAATCAACGATTTTTGTTTGAACTATGTAACATGATAATATAATCTTTATTGTCACAATGATATTGAATTATGTCTGATATATTGTGAAGTCTGTTTTCAGTATCTACACGGAGGTGTGTCACATGATTAATTTAAAAAACACAATGTTAGTGCATTCCAATTACTCGTGAGCAAGGAGCGGACGCTCCGAAAAGCGTAGAGTGGTATTGCCTAATAAACTATCACGCTGAAAGAAGTTTGGGCCATGGTGTTGCTGTTTTACGGATTTTGAAACGACGCATTGGTGGATTTATAGGGGTTCGCGACCCCGCCACGGCCCGCCATCACCTAAGTGGCTTGGGTTCTGCGCGAAAAACTTTGCTGGATATATATATATAGGTGGGGAATTCCGTACAGTGAATTCCTCAGGGCTAAACGCAACTGCAGCACCTCTACCACATACGAAGATACCAAACAAGATATGAAGACTAGATTTAAAGAGAGAGGATACCCTAGAAAAGCCATCACACAAGCAGAAAAACGAGTCAAAAGTCAATCTAGAGAGGAAATTGTTAACAAAACTTCAGAGCAGAGTCTACCTGGACCCAACAAAAAGAGTGAAGTTAGATTCATCACCAAATACTGCAATCAATCGAATGAGATAAGGAATATCCTCAGAAATAGATGGGATATCCTTAGGAAAGATCCCATTCTGAGAAATGAAATAAAACCGACTCCTCTGTGACATATATGAGAAGCCCATCGCTGAGGGACATGCTGGTCCACAGCCATCTCCAACCAAAGGAAGGTGGCTGGTTGAAACAAACCAAAGGCTTCCATAAATGTGGAAAATGTAAAGCCTGCAAAAACAGCAGAAACATATTGGAGGTAACCCTAGAAAGAACAAATACCAAATGGAAAATATCTAAATTTATCACATGTAGTACTGAGTTCGTTGTGTATGCTGTAGTCTGCCCTTGTAATCTCTGGTATATTGGATCAACCACATTCCCTGTTAAGAAGCGCATCCTTGAACATTGGCAGGCAATCACCAATTCTGACCAGAGCTATAGCACAGCCAGACATTTTTCTAGGGAACATGGGTTGGACTGGACAAAAGCCAGATTTTTTGGATTAGACACTATCGTACCAAACCCGAGAGGAGGCAATCGCACTGCGGCCCTCCGCAAACTAGAGTCACGTCTGATTCTCTTAGCAGAGACCATGTACCCAGATGGCCTTAATCAGGACGAGGAACTGTATTCCCACTTATAGGCTGTACACTGATCATTATGATCATGGCTTTGGCTGTAGACTCACGCCCTACCTTCTCCTTCTTTAGTCTATTTTGTTTAGTTGCACACACCCCTTTTTTCTTTTCCTAGTTCACATATATTATAATATTAGATAAACAGACTTGTAGCTTAATTGATTATTATGTATGTAAAGTCTCTTAAACTTTGTTTTCTCTGATGCAATAGTTGAAAGATGAATACTGTTCAATATGTGATACGACGATGCTAATCATTGTAACTTTGTTACATTTTCAGAACATAAGATGTGAATCACCATGAAACAGCACTTGGCAATCATGTAAGAGCACCGGAGTATGGCGGACCCTCCATCCAGCTCCTAGTCATTTTTCTATACTCACCAGGGTATTATACCTGTATTGCAGCAAAGTGTTAGTAGCCTTGAGATATTCTTCCATAATCACTACTTGAATAAGGGCACTAGTCCCTCCACCATGTCACAAATGAGCAGTTTTTCTCATTGTTAATATTGTAACGTCAATGAATGGATTTACCATAAATGTTACTAGTTGGAGACCTTTCTAAACAGTTAAAATGTTATTATTGTTTTAACATTTAAACAACTGCGTCTGTTTTCACTATGCACTTTTTTCACTTTATCAGTATATGTGCCTGTAACATTTCTTTTATGTTCATTAAACAAGAATGTGCACGTACCTTTAAATAGTAAAAATGGAGGCGATGGTCATGTGACCAAGACCACGGACGTGGTCGAAACGTGTCGTCCTTGTCTGTCGTGGAAATAAACTGCTTTGATCGACCGAGTGGGCTCGCCTGGATTCTTTTCCGTAAGATCCTTTGCTGTGCGATATATATATATATATATATATATATATATATATATATATATATATACACACACTAATATCTAACTTTGCATTAAGATATATATATATTTAGAAAAGGAAGGCGGAAATATATAGGTACATATAGAAATGTAAATAGGCAGCTAAGGAACGAAAAGCATTGATGCACTTTGAATTTAAAAAGGGAACTTTCCTTTTTATTTGTATATATATAAATCTGTCGTTTTTAATTCATCTAATATTTTGGAATTGATGGTTTCAATTGTAATGATGAAATTATGCACAGGCATTTGGAAATGACGAAGTAATATGCAAAGCAAAATATGTTCCAAAATGGCGCCCGTATTTACCTGAGAGTACTGCCTGGGGATGGAATGGGAATTGTCCTTTGTTTATGTTGGTCTATGTCACGTAGATTATGTGTATTTAAAGCAAAAAGTAATGGCGTTTTGTGTCGTGAACAAGGCTGTGTGTAACAGCCG
This sequence comes from Calotriton arnoldi, assembly GCA_963921515.1. Lineage (NCBI taxonomy): Eukaryota > Metazoa > Chordata > Amphibia > Caudata > Salamandridae > Calotriton > Calotriton arnoldi. Next base: position 1,292,507 of record CAWUFW010003993.1, on the reverse strand, counting down.
AAACGCATGGATATCGTCACTTGAAATGCAAATAAAACCGATAAATATCAAAAAAAGGTTGTGAACAAGGCTGTGTGTAACAGCCGAAACGCGTGGATATCGTCACTTAAAAAGCAAATAAAACCGATAAGTATCCCTCTGGAGTGCTGGATTACTTTTCTTGAAGGAGAAAGGAGTCGTAAACTCATATATATATATATATATATATATATATATATATATATATATATATATATATTACCTACTGGCGGTCGCCAGTAGGTAGTTATAGTTAGGACCTAGTTTCCATAGGAAAAGTGTTTTTTCTTTTGCCAATATCTTTGGCGCCGTTTGACGAATCTTCGCGAAATTTTCAAAACTAATGGCCTGCTCAGGTCAGTTCCTGTCTTGAAAGTTTCGGGGTGATTCGTTAAGCAGGGGACGATAAAAAAGGGGGGTCCCAAAACACGTTTTCCCCATGTTAATTTCCATAGGAAAAATTGGAACAGGCTACAGCCCGAACTGCTGAACGGAATTACACCAAATTTGGCAAAAAGGTAGCCCTTGGTTCAGAAAGAGACCTTTTTTTTAAATGGTGTAAATCCGTTCAGTAGTTCCTGAGAAATTAAAAAAGAAAAATATTGATATCTGAGCACCGAGGAGGGTTCGCGAACCCTCCGGGGCACGAGCTTCACTCTGATTAGCTGCCAACACTCCAAACCAGGAAGTGTTGGCAGCTATCTTGTGACTCGGTAACCGAGTCACAAGAAAAGAGTGGAAAAAAGGTTGAAAAAAAAGAAAAAGGGGCAGGGTGGAAACACCCTGACCCCCTAGGCCTGCTCAGGGGGTCCCACAAGGACCCCCAGGCCAAAAAAAAGCATTTTGTTTTTATAATTTCGGCCGAATTTGCGTAGGGTCGGCGAATCCGACCGAAATTATTTTTAAAAAACGAAGCGCGGACTCCCGCGCTTCGTTAGTAAAAAAGCCCCCGGGTGGGCCAGGTCCCGGGGGCAATATAAAATAATGGTGTGGGGGCCCCCGGGGACCGCCACCTCCCTGGGGCTTTATAAATTATGCGCAGGGGGCACGCAGCCCCCCCCCGCAGCCCCGGGGACCACCACCTCCCCGGGGCTTCTTTGAATACTGAGGGGGGCCTCGCGGGCCCCCCCAAGCCCCGGGGACCACCTCCTCCCCGGGGCTTCTTTGAATACTGAGGGGGGGCTTTGTGGGCCCCCCCAAACCCCGGGGACCACCACCTCCCTGGGGCTTCTTGGAATAATGAGGGGGGCCTCGCGGCTCCCCCATGCCCCGGGGACCACCACCTCCCCGGGGCTTTGAAACTGAAGGGAGGGGGGCCGTGTGGCCCCCCTACAGGAACCCTCGATGGCCCTGGGGACCGCCACCCCCCAGGGCCGGCTCCTGCAATGTCCCGGGGTGCCAACCCCCGGGACATTGCTATTTGCTATGGCCGGGCGGGAGCACGGCTCCCGCCCTGCCATAGCAAACACTGCTTTGCTTCATTGAAGCGAGAGCAGAAAAACCTGCTCTCGCTTCAATCAAGCAAAGCAGGATTGCTTTTGAGCAAGGGGAGCTGCATGTCAGCAGCTCCCTTGCTCAAAGCAATGCCGGCTCCCGCAGGAGGCGGGGAGCCGGTGGGACCGTGGGGGCATTGGGGCTCCCCCACGGTCCCCAACGCAAAGGGCCGGCCCCGGGGGATGGGGTCCCCGGGGCCATAATTGGCCTAAGGGGGGGCCACGCGGCCATCCTCCTAAAAAAAACCACAGGCTAGCCATGCCCCGGGGGATGGGGTCCCCGGGGCCAGAAGTGGCCAAGGGAAGGGGGTACTCTTTTATTAAAAAAAAATAACAACAAGGCAATGCCCTGGGGGATGGGGTCCCCGGGGCCATTATAGGCCTCAGGAGGGGGGCCACGTGGCCTCCCTCCAAATTTTTTTTATAAAAAATGCTGGCCAGGCCCCAGGGGATGGGTTCCCCGGGGCCAATAGCAGCCCAGGGAAGGGAGGCCACGCGGCCCCCTTCCTGTTTTTTTTTTTTTTTTAAATGCTCAGGCCCTGGGGGATGGGGTCCCCAGGGCCCAAAAAATTGTAAAGCACCCCTTCTACAAATATTTCAAACGAAGAAAAGCCGGCATCTCGCCGGAGGCCCCGCCCCCTCCCTGCACCACTCTGCAAACGCGCCCCCTGGCGCGTTCTAGTTGGAGGATTAAGTCCCTTGAATCCTGAGGGTCCCTGGTGGCCAACTAGCCCACCAGGTACCTCCAGTAAGCGCCACACAGCTGGATTGCAGAGAGGTGGTCGGAGGCCACGCCCCCTTTTTACACCACTCTGCAAATGCGCCGCCTGGCGCACTGCTGCTCGGGGGATGAAGTCCACTTGTGTCCTGAGGTCCTCAGGACACAAGAGGACCTCGTCGCCCCACCAGCAGTGTGCCAAGAGGCTCGTTTGCACAGTGGTGTAAAAAGGGGCCTCGGACCACCTCTCTGCAATCCAGCTGTGTGGCGCTTACTGGAGGTACCTGGTGGGCTAGTTGGCCACCAGGGACCCTCAGGATTCAAGGGGACTTAATCCCCCCAATTAGAACGCGCCAGGGGGCGCGTTTGCAGAGTGGTGGAGAAAGGGGGCGGGGCCTGTGTTCACCTCGCAGCAATCCCACTGTGTGGGGCTTACTGGACGTAAGAGGTAGGCTAGTTGGCCCCAAAAGGACCCCCAGCAGCAAAGGGGACTTCAATCCCCATCCAAGAGTGCGTCAGGGAGCGCATTTGCAGAGTGGTGGGCAAAGGGGGCATGGCCTGTTATGAGATCTTAGCAATCCTGCTGTGTGGTACTTACTGGAGGTAATAGGAGGGGTAGTTGGCCCCCAAGCATGTCCTTGCGGGCCAACTACCCCTCTTGTTACCTCCAGTAAGTTCCACACAGTGGGATTGCTAAAACGTCTTCGGAGGCCATGACCCCCTTTCTCCACCACTCTGAAAACGCGCCTCCTGGCAGACTACGGGATGGGGGATGAAGTCCAATTTACTCCTGAGGGACTTTGGGGGCCAAGAAGCCCTCCTGGTACCTCCTGTAAGTCCTACGCAGCGGAATTCCTGAGCGCTGGTCAGAGGCTCAGCACCCTTTCTCTACCACTCTGCAAACGCGACTACTACTTAAAGTAGCATGTTTCTACACCTCTGACTTAGAGGTAGTTTAAATCCCCCTGCCCTATTATATACTACGGCCTTACAGGGGAGGTCATGCCAATGACTGGGGTACCCCAACCTATAGTGTACCCTAGTGTATGTAAGTGTTTTCACTGTATTCTAAGTGTCTTTTAGCATAGCACTGGCTCCGGGTGGACTTCAATCCCCATCCAAGAGCGCGCCAGGGAGCGCGTTTGCAGGGTGGTGGGCAAAGGGGGCGTGGCCTTTTATGAGAACTTAGCAATCCTGCTGTGTGGTACTTACTGGAGGTAATAGGAGGGGTAGTTGGCCCCAAGGATGTCCTTGGGGGCCAAGTATCCCTCTTGTTACCTCCAGTAAGTCCAACACAGTAGGATTGCTAAGACGTCTTCGGAGGCCATGCCCCCTTTCTCCACCACTCTGCAAACACGCCTCCGGGCAGACTACGGGATGGGGGTTGAAGTCTATTTTACTCCTGAGGGACTTTGGGGGCCAAGAAGCCCTCCTGGTACCTCCTGTAAGTTCTACGCAGCGGAATTCTTGAGCGCTGGTCGGAGGCCCAGCACCCTTTCTCTACCACTCTGCAAACGCGACTACTACTTAAATTAGCATGTTTCTGCACCTCTGACTTAGAGGTAGTTTTAATCCCCCTGCCCTATTATATACTAGGGCCTTACAGGAGAGGTCATGCCAATGACAGGGGTACCCCAACTTATAGTGTACCCTAGTGTATGTAGGTGTTTTCACTGTATTCTAAGTGTCTTTTAGCATAGCACTGGCTCCGGGCAGACTTCAATCCCCATCCAAGAGCGCGCCAGGGAGCGCGTTTGCAGAGTGGTGGGCAAAGGGGGCGTGGCCTTTTATGAGAACTTAGCAATCCTGCTGTGTGGTACTTACTGGAGGTAATAGGAGGGGTAGTTGGCCCCCAAGGATGTCCTTGGGGGCCAAGTACCCCTCTTGTTACCTCCAGTAAGTCCCACACAGTAGGATTGCTAAGACGTCTTCGGAGGCCATGCCCCCTTTCTTCACCACTCTGCAAGCACGCCTCCGGGCAGACTACGGGATGGGGTTTGAAGTCTACTTTACTCCTGAGGGACTTTGGGGGCCAAGAAGCCCTCCTGGTACCTCCTGTAAGTCCTACGCAACTGAATTCTTGAGCGCTGGTCGAAGGCCCAACACCCTTTCTCTAACACTCTGCAAACGCGACTACTACTTAAAGTAGCATGTTTCTGCACCTCTGACTTAGAGGTAGTTTTAATCCCCCTGCCCTATTATATACTAGGGCCTTACAGGGAAGGTCATGCCAATGACAGGGGTACCCCAACCTATAGTGTACCCTAGTGTATGTAGGTGTTTTCACTGTATTCTAAGAGTCTTTTAGCATAGCACTGGCTCCGGGCGGACTTCAATCCCCATCCAAGAGCGCGCCAGGGAGCGCGTTTGCAGAGTGGTGGGCAAAGGGGGCGTGGCCTTTTATGAGAACTTAGCAATCCTGCTGTGTGGTACTTACTGGAGGTAATAGGAGCGGTAGTTGGCCCCCAAGGATGTCCTTGGGGGCCAAGTACCCCTCTTGTTACCTCCAGTAAGTCCCACACAGTAGGATTGCTAAGACATCTTCGGAGGCCATGCCCCCTTTCTCCACCACTCTGCAAACATGCCTCCGGGCAGACTACGGGATGGGGGTTGAAGTCTACTTTACTCCTGAGGGACTTTGAGGGCCAAGAAGCCCTCCTGGTACCTCCTGTAAGTCCTACGCAGCGGAATTCTTGATCGCTGGTCGGAGGCCCAGCACCATTTATCTACCACTCTACAAACGCGACTACTTCTTAAAGTAGCATGTTTCTGCACCTCTGACTTAGAGGTAGTTTTAATCCCCCTGCCCTATTATATACTAGGGCCTTATAGGGGAGGTCATGCCAATGACAGGGGTACCCCAACCTATAGTGTACCCTAGTGTATGTAGGTGTTTTCACTGTATTCTAAGTGTCTTTTAGCATAGCACTGGCTCCGGGCCTGGTTAGTCAGAGTCAGTTACCACCAGTACCAGTCAGCAAAAAGTTGGGGGCACAGGATGACTTTGCAACAAGGCCTCTTTCTGCACCTCTGCTGGTTCTTTCTGCATATCTCTTGCTTCTTTGTGCACTTTTCTCCGTCTTTCTGGACTTCTGTTGCCTCTTACTGCATTTCTCTTGCTTCTTTCTGCGCCTTTCTTCCTCTTTCTGCACATATCCTACCTCTGTAGGCATAGTTAGAAATTAGCATTTAAAAAACCTTTGAAATTCACTGAAAAACCATAGGTTTCAGGGACGTTATAGTTAGAAATTGGCATTTAAAAACCTTTGAAATTCACTGAAAAAACCACAGGTTTCAGGGACGTTATAGTTAGAAATTAGCATTTAAAAAGCATCAGCAGTGCATTGTGGGGCGCGAGTTATAGTTAGCTGAACTAACTATAACGGCCGAATTTCACTGGTTTTGTACGACTGCAATGTCCAACAAACTATAACGTCCCTGAAACCTATGGTTTTTTCAGTGAATTTCAAAGGTTTTTTAAATGCTAATTTCTGACTATAACGTCCCTGAAACCTGTGGTTTTTTCAGTGAATTTCAAGGTTTTTAAATGCCAATTTCCAACTATAACGTCCCTGAAACCTATGGTTTTTTCAGTGAATTTCAAAGGTTTTTTAAATGCTAATTTATAACTATAACGTCCCTGAAACCTGTGGTTTTTTTAGTGAATATATATATATACTGAAAAAAACAAAGGTCAAAGGGATGATATAGGAGGGTGCAAGTTGCAGTTACTTTAGGGCACGTGTTACTTGAGAAAACTATAATGTTTCTCTAACCTTTGTTTTTTTTTCAGTGAATTTCTAAGGTTTCTCTTAATGCATAGTTAGTTATTTGTGTGATACCTATATTAGTGTGATGCCTAACTATAATGTCACTTTAAACTTTGCTTTTTAATGAATTTCTAGGTTGTCTAAAACATAAAGCAATGTTTTATTACCACACATAAAGTCAACCCCATGTCGCACACGGACTTGGGCCATGCGTGGCATGGGATTGGCCACAGTGGTCTTGCCAGCCCCCTACAAGCAACGTCATTGACTGTGCAAGAGCCAGCAAAACGTTTTCCCTTAACATTTTTTTAAAAGTAATCTGGGGTGCCCTGTTATCTACCCGGAGCACCCCACATCAATTTTTTTGTTGAAGCTTGCCAGCTCCCTGATCCCTTTTTAATTTTCTAGTGGGGTGCCCATCTGGGGCACCCCACAACATGTCCCAATTAGGGGGCAGCAGAAGGAGGACCATGGCCCCCACAGCCCTGCCTGCTCCCTGCCTGCACCCATCCCTAGGTGCAGCGGGAAACCAGCATTGCTCCCACCCTGCGGGAGCAGTTTCCTTTGCTCCCACCGGGCAGGAGCAATTCTGTGTTTGCCTGCCTGCGAGAGACCGGTGGGAGCACCTAACAATTCCTTGCCCACAATATGGTCCCGGGGCCCGCAGTGGCATGGAGAGTCCCCCCTCTAAATATATGTTTTGGCCTCCATGAGATGGGGTTCCAGGACTGTAAAGGTACAGGAAGGTGGGCCGCATATCCCTAATCCCTTAGAAAAGATCCCGGGGGATGGGGTCCTCGGGCTCCAAGAGGGTCCTGGAGCCACACAATCCCCTCCCCTTAAACAAATAAAGGCCCCATGGGGTGGGGTCACTGGGGCCATAAAGGCTTGGGGAAAGGGGACCGTGGGTGTTTGTTTTCATCCTTATCAGATTTTGCCTAGTGTTGTGCCTTGCATCAGGTGTGTGTGTATGTCTGTATGTGTGTGTTTGTGTGTATGTGTGTGTGTGGTTGCACGTGTGTGGGAGGGGTGGGAGGTCACAGGGTTATTCTCCATCCATGACGCCATATCCAGTGTATTTTCTTTTGCTTGTTATGAAGGAGGGAGATGTGTTGGGCCTTGCATCTTATGTTCTTTTTCTATCTGCTACTGCTCAGCCTACAAGATAGTTCTTCCTGGACATGTGATTCTGTGCCAGTGAGAACAGCTAGATGCAGCTGTTAAATAGGCTAAACAGGAGGCTCCTTCGTCTGTGGTGGGGGCATCTAACCACTTGATCCAAGCTCAGCAAGTGACCCCTTCCACTGACCTTGGAGCCTGCTTCTTCACTATATGCAAGTCTGACAAGTTGTTTAGTTGTGAAATCTATGTGACATTTCCTTGTTCTTTAGTTTTTTTTCTGCGGGTTGACGATAGTTTGCTCTGGTAGGACACAAAGGACAAATCACTGACCTTTTCGGTTCAATTTTTTTTAACATCATGGGTCACTTTGACGTTTGCCTTTTTAAAGATCTTCCTGAAGCCAAAAGGTTCTAAATGAGCCACCTCCTGTTACTTTTTCAAATACTCCTGAAATGTCACCATTATTTCTTTTTAAAACCCTGTAAAAAGGCAGCTAGCGACCTTCAAACAGCTAATCACTTTTGTAGGAAGGAAAGGGACGTATGTCTTCAAAATCACAGGTATTGCTGAATTTATATTGCATGACCCTTGACCACCCTGATGACATCATCGGTGTAGTCTAGTCATGCTGGTGGGCATTTACCAGCAGTGAGGGAATGAGGGTGTGAGCAATACTATTTATTTTATAGTTTTTAAGGTGTGAGTGAAAGAGGTTTGTATTTTTTCTTTACAGGCGTGGGCTTGCTTAAATTGCCAAAAGGCATGCACCTGTAAAGCCCCAAGATTTTTCATAGGATATTTAAGCTTGACCTAGTGGCTGCTGTGTGCCTATGAAGACTGTCAGACAAAATGGGTGTGAAAAAGAGCTTGTGATGTCATCGCGGGATTATCTAGCGAATCGTGCACATTGGCTGGAGGTTTTTTGTGATCCCCTCTGCTCCTTTAATGGATGTTGAGTCTCTGAGTGGCAGGAGTGGTACTGCATGTGACTGTTATGTGTGTTTGCCAAGCCTTGGGTTGTTTGGTGTGCCTTTTTGCTATGTGAGAGGGAGAAGGGAAAATGCCCTAATTACTGCAAAGGAAATAACAGTCCTGTTTAGGATAACCACATCTCCCAGCTGCACGTGGGAAAGAACTACAAATCACCATTTGTTTTTCCTGCACTTGGGAAAGAACTACAAATCACCATTTTTTTAAACCAATAACGTATCCAAAAGTCATGCACAGTACCTTTCACGAATAGACTCCACCGCTTTCTTTGGGAAAATGTCTTTAAAATCCAAACAAATCTCTGCCATGGATAGAAAATTCCAGGATTTTCTACGTTTATTTGTGATGCGTTCCTAGTAAAAAAAAAAAATGAAATATTTACCTTCACTCTTGCTAAACGTTTTTGCATTCTGTCACATTACCAGAGGTGCCATTTTAAATATACTGACAAGTAGTGTAGCTAATTCCTCCACAGGCTTAAAGTATACCTTTCAAAAAGTAGATATGGAAGGCCAATGTGCCAACTTTTTAATGTCCTCTCATCTACTACTGAACAAAAAGGTCTTCTTTGCCAAGATGGCTCCGAAATGGAAAGTTTCCAAATCTGCTTTCTGCATCAACCATTGGCCCACCTGCTAAAGTTGGAGAAGAAACAGCACAAAGGTTTTTCCGAAGGAACTAAGTAACCGATTAAGACCATTATTTGCTTGTCTCATCTTCACTGTGTTTCAGGCATCTCACCTACAGAGCTGGGAATGACTCAGAAAGGACTGAAAAAACATCGAACAAATGTTGAACTTAGTCGTACCAGAAACCGAAAATGCTATGTGCATAATTATCTTAATTCAGCACCCACACATCTGAAACTCTCCTATGATATATTAAACTAACAACATGGTGACCTCTCCAATCAATGGCGAAATAATAACAAAACCTTGTTAACATCACATAATTAAGAACACTTGCGTTGCAAATTCTTGGGCAACATGAATCCCCTCAAAAGCTTACACACAAAGGGGTGCTGCTAACTGGGATGCCACTGATTAAGGCATGGCCGGCAGAGACCGGTGGCTTGCACGTATCCTCTGTATGGTGGGCTTTGCCTTCACCATCCAGTTCTGAAACAAATTCAGAACGTGTAACCTTGCTGCCAAGAGCATCAATAATGCTCTCAACACACCAACTACTCCACCTTCAGCTGGTCAAGTGATGCCTTGTCATGTTCCAATGGCCCATGTTTGCTCACTGAAGAACACATCCTGCTGTGAAAGTCCCAGGACTTGGTATCATCTGCAGAAATCTACCATGCCATCTGCTGCAATAGATCATCCGGGAACATCAAGTGAATTCACTCTCACTCTGCACACCACCTCAGGCTTGTCAGAACAGTCTGAAATAGGGTACAAGGATTGGAGAATTCGAGAAAGCTTCAAGTACAATTAGAAAACCGCAGGGTCAATTTATGAAAAAGTCACGCAGTGTATAGCAACGCAGCAATTCACCTTGCTGTGCTGCACTGCATGACAAGGAAAGGGCAGGAATGCACCGTATTTAAGGCAATATGGTGCATTCCTGCCTTTTCCTCCGTGCTGGCGCCCTTTTGGCAGCCTAACACCAATGCAGGCGCCCTTGCACCATTGTGCAAGGGTGCCTGCGTTGCATGCAGAATTGATTTTGTGCAGGATGGGGCACCTTCCTGCACAAAAATAATCCTGAGAGACATATTCCTCTATCTATGTGTGCTGCAGAAAGCAGCACACATAGAAAGAGGAAGTAACATGAAAGATATTTCTCCTTGTTACGCCTCTCCTGGGAATGCGTATATTTTTGGCACATTCCAAGGTTTACCAGTTCTGGTAAATCGGGGAATGCGTCAAAAACCATGGGAGTTGCTTGGGAACACCCACGAAACGCCCATGGAATGCCTTTCCAGGGCAGAGTAAGACAACACAGAGATTTGTGTTGCATTGCCTTACTCCAGGTTTATGGAGCCACTTAGGGCCACGCAAAGTGGCCTTGCGTGGCTCCATAAATCCGACCTAAGGTTTGCGTGTCTCTTGCACCACGTTGCGTGCTGCAAGAGCGACGCAAACCAGATCGTAAATAGGCCCCCATGTTTGAGACTGCCACATCAGAGTTATTAGAACCATCTACACTTTCTGCCTCCTGACCTGGGCCTCCACCCTGGCAATAAAGATGAAGAGGGAAAGGTAGAAGGACGTCCACCGTTGACGCTCCTGGTTCCAGTATCCACATGAGCAACACTGTCACATTGGTGTTGATCCTTGATGCAAACGGGGCTCTGTCGAAAGGTCCCCACCTGTCCGAAATCACCTCAAACCCCCTCACGTCAGTCTCTAATCACTGAAATGCCTGAGAAAACATGATTTCCAATCAGCAACTACATTCCTCTTCACCAAGTGACTCCCTGTCGTAACCAAAACCTCCAAATCAAGGCAGAAGTGCTAGAAATCCTTGGCCAGTTTGTGTCCCAGGAAGGTGGACGAAACTGACCCCAGAAATAATGTCCATCTTCAAGATGATTAAAAAATGAACTCTTTCCTCTGATAGACTCTAATTTGAAAAGGCTCCTGGCACACTTCCAGGAAACCAGATTTCCCCAATACAATTAGTGCATTCACCACCCCTCCCTGGTTAGTCTTGCATTGAAGGGACAAAATAAATACCTTGAGTTGTCCTTCCGCCACCCTCCAGTGACTGGAGCTACTTTTGTAAGTAAAGCCCCAAGCCCCATGCCACTGGAAATTATGGAGACCAGGGTCTTTAAAAAAACTGAAGACTCCGCAAGATTTTTGTGAAAGTTACAGACTGGGTCAAACCTTGGTGCCTATTTCCTTTTGAATCAGGACCAGTTGATTTGCCTCCTCTTCAGACTCTTACATCTGCCTGCTGACTGAATTGAGTGCGGCCTGCATCACCCATGTACCAACAGCCTGCTTCTGTGTTGGAGAAACAACCTTCATGTCCAAGCCTGCTAGTCAGTGGTTAATTTGTAAAAAAAAATGAGTGCCTGGGCTCCCGTCAGGAGGCAGCTTGCACCAGCCCATTTCTGCTGTTAGTGCCGCCTAAAACAGGACCAAATACTAACCATGAAAGTGGGGAGAGGATGTGGCGTAATGGCCAGAGCTGCCTACTTCGGAGCTGGGGAAACCGGGTTTAAGTCTCGGCGTCGGCTCAATATCCTGTAATTCTAGGCAGAACGCTTAATCTCCCCGTGCCTACCATAAATGAATGCGACCTTAACTGGTGCTCATGAAAAGCGCTGGTGTTGATGATTAAGTGCCGGTGCTGAGCACTGGAAACCACAGGCTCAAATTAAGCACTGCCACATTAATGCTACATTGTTCACATCACTTGTGTCCCCCATTTTCATCAGAAGGTGCAAAGGGTGAGTATAGTGACCCTGCTGCCGCAATACCACACTCATTCCATTTTAATAAAGGCTTAATTCTCAAAACAGCAGGCAGTGGCTTTGCAACCTAGCGGATGACTTCCACTACTATCCTTCCCTCCTCACCTTGAGAGAACAGTACTGCAGTGCCGGTTCCCCTCCAAATATCCATCTGTAAGCACCCTAGCACCACATGCTCTGCATTCTAGGCATACAAATACAAGCATGTTACTTGAACCGTGGGCACATGGGATAATCCTCTATTTCATATGGCACTGAGGGGTAGTTTTATCAAGACTTTGCACCGGTGCAGAGTCATGCAAAGTGGCACAAAGCTGTGCAAAATCTTGAGAAAGTATTTACTTTCCATTGCAGATCTTTTTTTGCACTGGAAATGTGTCCTTAAAGTAGCACTAGGCAGCTTATTTGTGCTCCAGTGCTGGAGAAAAGAGCAGCAGCACCCAATCTTAAAGATATGGCTCTGCGATGCTCTCTCCCCCAGTGCTAAGGAGCAACTTTGGTTGCTGTGTGCTGTACAAGTGTCAGGTCTTCCCAGTGTCTATATGTTTAGTAAATAGCACATGTATCTTTAAACCTGGAGTGTTGGTTCATAAGTGTTCTAGTGTTCTTATGCACTAGGACTAAGTGGGGTTCTCTCTAGAGTCAGTTGTCTGCTGGCTGGAGAGGGAGCACCATCTGTAGTGACTGATGGCTTAAGTAAATATACATCCCAACTACATGCTGACTACTGGAAGTTCATTTTCAAGACTGTGCTGCGGTTATGCTTTAGTAAATTGTTATACTGCCTTTGGTAGGTATGCGCAAGCATCTTTTACAAAGCTTAGGTCTTGCACCGCTTGGGGCTTGAACTGCTTGGCCGCTGGGTTACCATGGGTGACGGAGTCTCACCTTTGTGTTCATAATGCTAGTACATATGCTAGTATGGATTGCATGCACAACCACCTGGGAGACATCTTGGTGTAGACGACGGACTATCACAATCTGGGGGACAGACTAACATTACCCAAGTCTGTAGCTCTCTTGTTAAATACATCAGGATGAACGACTCCAGTGGGTGCCCTTGGATTTGAACCTGTGGAGGTTACACTGAGGTTACTGCAACAGATGAATTAATGCAGCCATCAACCACCCACTGGGTGGTATATGACTATTGCATTGACTTTACTACCCCTCCCACACACAAGTTTAAGCGGTAGCAAGTCATGTAGACAGGCCTTTACAATGTTTGTTGGAAAGAAAACATCAAACATTGAAGCTGTTTAGTATAAATAACAATTTGAGTGTCAAGATTGAAATTAGTTTCAGACAGCAACTGTTTTTTACAAGAATCACAAGATTAGACAATTTTACAACACGGTCCCTTGGTCTTTACCAGTCTGTAAACAGGAAGCAAGGTTTATTTGCTATTATTGCAAAGAGCTAGTTGGCCTGATCAGAATTCTTGAGCAAAATTCTAAAATGTTCCTCTTCTAGCCATTGGAACGATGTGGTGTAGGTGAGGTGAGGTGTCCTCAACCTTTTCCTTAGTTCAGCCGCTTCATCCGGTTTTCCTAACCATCATCTACTCTGTAAGTTTATTGTGCTATCAATATATCATTCCTTTAACAGCTTTCACAGCCGGTGTCTTGTTTTGCCTCCTGCACCCCTGTTCTTTGGATATCGGTGTCTTTTTTCAATATGTTTGGCTACAAATGTTTGCTTGCCAAACTGCCATGTTGCAGCCTATACTTCTTTCCAATGAACACATACTTCTGTTTTGTTCTCAGGGTCATTCTGTTTAAATGGAACATATACCAACTAGCTGGGGAAAATTTAGCATATAAGAGAATAAAGTAATTAAAAGAGTATTTAAAGAGCAACAATTAAATAGCTATGGCCTCTGTGTACTAAATACTATTTGCAAAAAACCTGGCAATATGCGCCCATTTTGTTTGCAACCAGTATAGAATTTTACCACTTAAGCTATATACTAACAAGGCGATTCATGCACTTTCTGATTCAGAGTGGATCGCAATCCGACCTACCTCATGAATATTCATAAGGTAGTTTGCAAACTCAGACTCACTGTGATTGGTGGCCATCACAAGGATGCTGGCCTGTTAGGGTCAGCAGTGTCAACTAAGACAATGATAAGAACTTCACCTGGTGGCTCATGATTCTGTTGTTTGAACGAGTGTGCCAGCTCAGTAGTCTACCTGTCAGCAAGTGTCTTGAGAGGCATGTCTTAAACATTGATGTCGGAGAAATGAGGAATTATTCTCTGTGTACCATTTAGCTTTTGAGCAACCACCTACATATGCCCCACCCCCTTTGTGAGTGCAAATATCGTGATGTTGATAAGTGAGACCACCTGCATCGTCCTCTGTGTTTGTAATTCCAATGCCTGCATGGACATCTCATGAACAGTCCCCTACGCTCGCACATCAGGGAGCTATCTTAATAAAATCTATACCCTATGGACTGTTAGTTGTACATGACTTTAGAAAACTTTGCAAAGCAGCAGGTTCATTTTAAGAGGAGCATGAACGTGTCTCAATGGAAATGCTTCCTTCCTATTTGCTTTTTACCTTTGTCATGTGCAGTCACTAACGATGAACCTCACCCACTCCATTCTAATCTCAGAAGATTATTGGGCCCCTGAAAAAATTAAAGGAGCAGTTTGTCAATTTTATTTGAACTGTAGATGTTGATAAGTTGGTATACTCCAAGAATATGGAGAGAAAAATGTTGATATACAAACACATGATAGCCTAGATATCAAGTAATAAAATATTGTGGAGGTCGGTATATAAAGATAAGTATAGGTTTGCTATACCCAACATCACATGTATGTACCTTGACAATACATATATCTTCAAAGTATGTGGATGTGAACCTACAATCTGCAGTTAAGATTAAGAGAGGAGCTTTAACATATGATCCTCAATTACTGAGGAAACCATGTTATCTTCATAATGGGATTTAGGTACAGAAAGATAAGAAATAGCCATAAATTGCTAGTTTACACTAACTGCCAATTTCTCACAATTAATATCACAGCAATGTGGTGTAATATTATGTGGCAGTAAATCTAGGGACATAGGGTGCACTTTTCTGCTTTTTCAAAGTTGTACCTAAGTGCTAATCAACAAATAAGTTGTTATTGCAGCTTTTCCACACTGGACAAACTTTAAAACTCCTTATTGGATCTGAGTAAATGGCTTGGATCATTGCATGGTGAGATGAGCCATGCAACAGGGCATACTTTCCAGCATACCACCTCAGACTATAATCAAAGGTTTTATTTTCATCATATATGCCCTAATCAAGGGGTCTATGAAGAGGCCACTGTAGTATTAAATCTAAATCACCCAGAAATCATGTATGACAAAAGTAAATTTTGATATTTGATCCACGAAAGCAAGCTTTGAAAAGATAACCCAAATAAAAATATGAGGTTACAGTTCCTACGTATGCTCCTCATAGCTATCAGGTTTTAGCAAAGGATGCATAACAACAATGCTGAGAAAAGTATATGTTTTGGAAACTCGATATGAACCCCAACACTTCCACACTTAGAACCATAGGTCTTAATATAAAATCCTAGCCCTAGAGTCTAAATGGGATGAGTGGGTGTTGATAATTTAATTCCTTGAAACTAGTAAGATAGGGAATAGAGGATGTACAGGGAGTCTTGCTGCAGTGTATGCAAGATCACACTCTTCACAGGTGAAGAGGATGATCAGCAGTGATAACTGCAACACAGTTACTTATGACAATGATTACTAATGTGCATCACCCAGTAAAGTACCATAAAGGTCAGTGCCACGTATGCGAAGGAACTACTGATCCACTGCTCTAGGTAAGGTGTAATGAGGAGCCCTAAGGGTGATCTAGAAACCTCCTGTTCCATGGGAGCAGTGGCTTCCTGTGACACCACCAAGCCATGGTAATGAGATTGAGCAAGCACAGCCCTAAAAATCCCTGCCGGGACGAACCCCTCAGAAAGAGAACAAAAAACATGGGGAACATGAAACAAGTGCATGAACTGCCAGATGTCCCAATACTCCAGCCACTAATGCCTGGTTCTTCAGGTGTTCCCAACTTATAGAGACCAAGAGGTGTTCCAGAAGAGTGTCAAGACCCCATCAGCTGGCCTTCCAAAGGGGCCAGCACGAACATGCAGCATGAAAGGAAGGCCACCCTCACTTCTTCCCAGGCCTGACTACACTACGAGTGATAACGCAATTAATATTTTTGTTTTATCAACATTTATTTCAAAAATTTTCATGATGCAATATTTCTCTAATGCCCAGAAATCCTCCTCTTCTTTATGGCCACCCTGGAATTTTCACCTTTTTTCTAGGCCCTGTTACTTTCTTACTAGGAGTGTGTGCACAGTGACACTGCTGTTCATTTCCACTCTGTATGTGCTCTGCCCCTAAATAGTACTGTTAAAACTGGTTTCACTCAATTGGCTTGTTTAACTTCCTGCAATGGTAGATGGCACAGAAGATTCACCAATGGCATTGATGTTAAATACCATGTGTGGACTGCATTGTCTATTTAAACTACCCACATATATGACAAAAATATATGGCTGCCAAGAGCACCATCGAGCTCTGGATGAGTGGCAGTTTTAAAACACTGCAGTAACATATGGCAGGTAATAGTGCCTTTGTCGTATAAGAAAACCTATTTTTATATATTAGATGCTCATCCCTAAAGTGTGCCATGTAGCTACATTTTCCATGAACATACGTAGGACGAGATAAAAATTCATATTGTATAAGTCCATCTCAGATAATGAAATGCTAGAAACATCATTATTAAAAAAGTTATTCTCAACTTAGTTTCAAAGATTTAATTTAATGGTGAAAATAGGTTATTAAGGCCTTTAGGTGAAAAGTAACATTTAAAAAGTGTACTGTGTACTACCTGAGAGAAAACTGGGTCAGAACCAGTTTTCCTCTCATAGTGTTCCTAAGGCAAAATACACATTCCTGACTGGACGTCAACTGTTCCCAGTTGGTGCTTCAGCCACCATGAGCCTCTGGGCCCTTGATGGCAGGGGTGTTGTCAGCAACTGGCCTCATAACAGGATTGAGTCATCAGGAAAGGGAAAGAAACAGCTGACAACCTTACAACTCTGTCGGTTGACTGGGTAATGCCAAATGACATCTACTATTAATCATTGCCATGGCCATCCTAGACTTTCTGGCTCCAACACTAGCAGGAGGGACAACCTGTTTTTGACCATGTCAGGGGGAAAGCACATCATCCAAGCAGGGGAGTGACTAGGGGAGAGACAGAGACCCTTCAAATGGAAGAAGCAGTTAACCATCCAGGATTCAGTTAGTGAGGAGGATAAAACTGGCCCCTCACCAATGCCTCCTCAAAACATTCATGGACCTGGGAAGACAACATGTGAAGAAAAAAGACTCTGTTGGAAGAAAAGGATACAAGACCTCTTGACTCCTGCTGGCACCCATGACATGGAACTGCTCTCCTTGGGTCAAGTGGTTGACTCGCTGTTTGCCTGTCCCAGGAGACAGAAAAATCAGAAGGGCTCCTGACTACAAGAGGGACAAGCCACAGAGGACTGAACTCTGCAGGAACCCTGGCTAGAGCGAGACCTGGTGTCTGAAACTCTGCCCTGAGGCCTTGTGGGTGCTAGAGTGACCAGAAAGAACTTTCCCTGCAGTTGGAGACAAGTGTAACTTTGTAACTTTTTCCTTCTCTGGAGGACCTGGAAACTCTGATATGGTGCACCCTCGGAGGGAAGAAAACCAGGGGTGTGCCTTTCTGAACCTTTTGCCACACTGAAAAATGATTCAGCTGTACCTTACAGTAAAGATATCCTGCCCAGCTACAGCTTCCAGCCTTATATCTTTGGTGGATTTTGATAACCAAAAAAGTGAGTAAGTTTGAAGATATAACCTTGGACCAAGGAATGGTAGAGTGCCAAACCAGCGGCTTCAGCAGGGAGTCAATGACCACACATATGCCATGTTTACCCTTGGACCATGCTCCAGTGGAAGACTTTGTGCTACAAGACTCATTAGTGTAGCCAACTGCTGCTCCATTGTTTACCTGATACTTTACATTGGTGCTTTACTTTTCTATATGCTTTTTGCCTTAAAACCTTTAAAAAATCATATCTCCAGACCCCCTTATCCAATTTTGTTTTGCTGTCATTTTTCTCTATTTTTCCAAATGTCTTTGGGAGTTCTATTGCGCTGTTCTCTTGACTTTTGTAAGTGTTGGTACTATTTCAACTTGACCTGCATTTCTCTGGGGAATTGCCTGCTGCTTGTGCCATAGCTACCAGGGATTGTTTCTATTACATTAATAGGGGTACATACCCTCCCTCCTTTCCTGCCAAATTAATAACCTAATATCTGATTGGTGGAATATGAAACAGTAAGCTAAAATAACTAAATTGTCTGTGTACATAAGAGCTGAGAGGTGTTTTTCCTCAATCTTGGAACCATACAAACCCAGTTTTTTAAGTGTCATGCCAAGAGGAATGTTTATTCTGTCCACTTTCTACCAGTAGATCACATGGCCCACTGTATCAAAGGCTGCGCTGAAGTCCATAAAATCTCAGCAAAAATTTCCCAACTTGTAATGGACCTCTGGACAGTGAACCAGAGGGCAACACCCTGTTCAAGGGTTGTGTGGCAGGAACATAAATTGGAATGCACAATGGAACTAAATTGAATTCTGTTATCAATTGATCCAGTCTACCGAGAAATAAGAGTGCAAAGACATTAGCTATAGAGAGCAACAAAGATTTAAGACAGTAAGCAGTTGGGTTCTTTCTTTTTAAAGATCGAATGACCAATGGCCCTATCCAACAGATGGAATTTCTCCATCAGACAATAATTCAAGTGAAGACTGGGTCAATGGTTTCAGCCCGCCCACTGAGGGTAGAAAAATGCATGGGTATTTGGTAGGCTGACTGTCCTGCTTTTATTGTTGTTATTAATTTCTGCAATATTCAGGATGGTACCAGTGATGACTAGACCTACAGTCTGAGTGGCATGACCTCTTTATCCACAAAGAGGTGCTTCTGGAGGTCACTTGTCCTGCTCTGCTCCAAGATCTTCATTATCATCTGCTTTTAACTATCCGCAAGTCCCCTAGTCACAAGTTCCAATAATTCTTTAACGTTCAGCTTTTTAAATGACCGACTCTGTTCTCACCAAAATTCATACTTATTCTGCTCCTTCCTCTCCTTTAAAACATGTTTGCAAACTTTCGGTACTCTTCTATCTTTGGTCAACTGAGTACTTGATTCGAATCTCTGAAGCGGTCCTGTAGCCAGATGTACATCATAATTTTGCTGTAGGAAAACCTGTGGCACAATTACAGGTTTTGCAACCACAAGGTGGCTTTCTACTATCTAATAAACACCCTTTCTGATTTGGAAAGCTCTTCGAGATGACAAGAGTGTTTGGCAAACTAATTCTCAATTGCAATTAGTAAGGGGCATGAAAAGGGCGTCCCCTCTTAATTGTGAATTGCAATTAGCTATATCAATGGTTTACTTTTGCAATTGCAGGAGCAAACCATTGATAACTTACAGAGTTCTCGTTGGACAGCTTTCCCTGGGATTATTGTATCATATGGTCCCTGGAGCAGGTAGTGGTCCAGGAGAACACTGCCTACTACCCCAAATGTCTTCTCAAATGGGATTGTTTTTAGTCAAAAGCAGTGCAGGCTATTTTAACAAACATTGGATGCTTTAAAAGATGTTTCCAATTTGGGAAAGAAAACACAGTGAAGGAGGTCTGTTGTTCCTTGCAGGCCACCATCCCTGTCTTTGTAGCCAATCACAGGGGTTTCAAATAGTGACCTGCCTAATTACTATTCACTCACAGGTTGTTCTACAACCTCCAGAAACTGAAGATTTTGTTCTATTTGCGACATCTCTTTGACCATCTGGCCCTTGGTTACTTACAGAAGGTGATTTTTAATTGCCTACATTCTGCATCAAGACACCAAACACCCTTGTTCCCTTTTACCTTTCTTTGTTTCCTTTGGTATGTTCAGACTCATATATGAACCACACATGAATAATATAGACATGTTTGCTATGCCATTTAAGGAAATCAGCGTTCTTGCGCAGTGTAAACCTAAGAATGCCGAACCTTGAAAGACACTGAGTTCCACTTAGGACTCCTTTTGGTGTAGCTTTAGCTCTGAGGCTAATGGTCCCCACACCCTGTGGGTTTTCTCCCAGGGTGTTGGCTCAGTATTGTTTTCTGTTTGCGGCCACCAGGTTTTACCTGGCATCAATTGACAGAAAAAAAGGACATTAGACTGGCCGCTTCACTCCGTCAGACCAGTGGAGTACGTTTTCTGACAGCGGAGTCAGCGGTGGCACTGCCGTTGGAAAACTGATGGTCCACCCGACTCAAATAGAGCTGGTGGACCAAGGGTGTGGCAGACAGGGTGTTCTTAGGTTTGTGACGGAGTACCCTGCCTACCAAGCTCTAAATCAGTCCCCAAATTTCCAAATGCAGCAATTAAGCCATGATAGCAGAATTTATGCATCTGTAAATCCACCTTAAAATCATAACATTTCACGAATTTTGACTCTGTGAATCGAGATTCTGATATTCACGTTTGCAAACTAGTAATGTTATGCACCTAAGTTCAACATAGGTGTACACAGGGCACAAGTCGGGGGTACACGCAGGTACACGGCGTCCACTCACTATTTTCACAGGGTGGACGCCGTCCACCCTGCCAAGAAGTTGGGCACCACAGAAATATGCTGAACGTGTCCCGGTGTGAGACACCGGGACACGTTCAGCAGTGCCTGTATATTGTCTGCTTTCAATTCCCAGCAGCAACGTGCAGGCAGCAAGGGAGCTTTTTTTTCACCTCCAGCTGGGCCGAAGTTAAGGGGCCATCAGGCCTCCTTTTGTTTGAATATCCTGACTGGAGGAGCGCTGGAACCTCACACTTAAATATAAATGCCACAGAGGGGAAACAAAGGCACACAGCTTGTTATCTCTTCACAGGTACTTAAGAGAGGCATGCTTTTGTCTTTGTTCAGTCCCTGTATATGAGATGCATGCACTGTAAGAATGCCAGATGTGTTGGTCTGTTCCAGTATTTACACAAATAACAATTTCCATAGCACTATTTTATTTCTTTTATAGCATAACGCAGCCCAATGCAGGGTGTCAGAGCTCTTTACATAACATACACATTATACATTGACAATAAATCAGGTACATGTGTAAATCAATGTACAAGATGAGTTACATGAGACAGGGTTACAAGATGTAGGAGTCACATGTACTTCATAGCTCACTGTGCTATATTACAAGGATTACAATTTATGAACTGCAGGAAACAAAAGGATCTCTGTGTTAAAAGCAGTAACCCACTTTACTATCTACATAAAATAAAAATCTGTCATCTGCATGTTACGTGATGTGCTTTGGAGGAGACACATTAACCTTATACTACTTTGATTCAAACCTGGGACTTCACAAAACACAGAACTCTCCAACAAATGCGTTGAACTTGAGAGTTATCTCACCATTATTACTATTCCCTGAGATTTACTGGGCACCTTTACAGCAGATGCCTTAACCCAAGCAAATAATTTAAAATGTAGACTTTGCAACCAATTAAGCATAACAGAACTACTGCCACGCTTCTCCTTGTTGCCAATTTCTTTGTGGCAGGACTTAAAAAATTATTTGAGGCTCAGATTTTGTGATGGATTGCGCCACTTTTTTGGCACAACCCCGACGCCAAATCTCATTTGTTAAATCTCATAATGCGCTTAAATGTACTCATGATATACCTGATAATCATGTGTGAGGTATTAATATCTGATGTCACTTCTTGTGATGTCACTTCCAGTGAGGTCACTTCCTGTGATGTCACATGCATTGTTACACGTCGTGACATCATGTGCTGTGATGGCACGCGTCATGATTTCACTTGCATACTGCCTAACCTGGTTAGTCCCCCCACTTCTTTTTTTAGGACTTATGCCCTGAGTGTACAGAATGCTGTGTGCATCGGGCCTGTTGCTGGCAGTTTGGAAACATTTCCCTAATACACAGGAATGTGCTGAGGCTTCACATGAACCCACACGCTGCTTCGGCAGAGGAGGAACGGACCTTATTTTCACCTTGGCTGGGCTCGCGCTCATGTGGGTGCAGCTGCTGGAAGCCTGCCCTGCGCGTGGGCGTTGTTCAGAGAACAAGAGTTCAGGACTGCCCGGTGAGCCATATCACCTGCCTGCACCATCCGACTGAACTTTATCCCTCAGACTTTCAAGAGGTTTGTTTTGCTAGACAGCCTCAAACGTTGTGTTTTATCCTCATTTGCCCCAGTCAACAAAACAGCCACCTGCCGGGCTCAAAGCAGGTAAAGTTTAATTTGGCCAACTGTATGGAGCAGGTGTCAAGACCATCAAGCAGGCTTCAAAACACAAGTCAACATTCTTTGGCAGCACGGGCTTCTTGTGGAATTTTATATCTGCAAAAGGCGTGTGCCTGAGAACTGTGAACTTTTGGGACCATGTATTATCGTTCGCTATGGATGTTGCTCAGGCCCGGCTCCAGTAATCTTTATTTGGGAGGGCCAAGGGTGCATTCGGGGGGGCCACTGCGGCCCGATTTGTCGCTTATGTGTCTAGCCAGGCCTGCTTCAGGGCCCTCCTTTATCTCTCCTGAGTCTTACAAGGCCCAGTAAAACGCACTCTTTTCCAAATCTCCTTCTAAATGTTATCACCCTCAAAAAGTGTTTTTTTCCATGTAATGTCCCTTTATTAATGGGAAGAGGAGGTTTCTGAGGTGGGAGTATCAGGCAAGTGACACTACTCGGGCGAGCCTTCAGGGAGAATCCCTCTTCACTACTACCTCCGTCTGACCCCTGACTCTGCAGCGCACTCCCTTACAGGCTTGATTATCCACTTCTGTACCATCCCTCTCCAATGCACCTTATCCCGCAGCTGACCTTGGGCCCCAGCTCCATATCAGCCACCATCCGGCAAAAGCGTGGAACACTCTACCAATGGACCTAAGAACGGAACAAAGCGAAACCAGATTTCGCAAAAAACTGAAGACATGGCTATTCACAACGACACACTAAAATACAGGTACTGGGCGTGTAATGTAATTGCCTCCCAAATTCTTTAAGAGGGACCGTTTTAGCGCGGGGACACACCGGTGGTGTAACCAGGCGCTCTACAAATGGCAAAACTAAACTAAACTAAACTTTCATTATTCACAGTAAAAAACATTAGTAAAATCACCTTCAAACTTGAAACATTGAATATAGCAGTAAATATAATTAGCACGCACTTTAAAGTTTGTTCTACAGTTGCCCTAATGATCAGACTGCTAATTAAATAAACAAAAACAGAAAGGCCATGACAGGGCCGGCTTTGGCGCTGGTGCAAAAGTCTTTGTTGACGCCCCACCAATGACCTTTTTCTCTGCAGATACCATTACTGCCACCCTCCAACAGTGCCCTTCATCTCTCCTTAGCCCCTCACCTCATGACCTCCTCCTAAGACTCCCTCACTACCACCCTCCAACAATGCCCTACATCTCTCCGTAGCCCCTCCCCCTCATGACCTCCTCCTCAGACTCCCTCACTACCACCCTCCAACAGTGAATGAATGAATGAATGAGTAGACACTTATAGAGCGCATGGCTACCAAAGGCTTCCCAGCGCTAAAGACAGAGCCTAAACCGCATAAATCGGGAAAATCAGGAGAACAGCAGAGTCTTCAAACGTTTGCGAAATAAAAGATGGTTGGCCTCGAGCCGAATATGATCTGGTAACTGATTCCAGCACTTTGCAGCGATGACAGTGCCCCTCATCTCTCCGTAGCCCCCCCTCCACCCCATGATCTCCTCCTCGGATTCCCTCACTGCCACCCTCCACCAGTGCCCCTCACCTCTCCGTAGCCCTCCCTCCACCCCATGATCTCCTCCTCGGATTCCCTCACTGCCACCCTCCCCCAGTGCCCCTCATCTCTTCGTAGCCCCTCTCTCATATGCATTTCATTTGTTGTATAGCTCTGCTCATATAAGGGTAGGGTGTCACAGTACTTTACATCACGCACACATTATACAAAGACAATGAATCATACAAGTATGTAAATCAGTCTACAGGGAATGTCACATAAGCCAATGATGATTACAAGGTGTAGGAATCACATGTCATCCATACTGGTGGGCAGTATATTTTAAGAGGTTTTGGCCTGGAGAAGCACAAACTCAGGATTTAAAGAGTACTCCAGTGGTTGGGGGTTGGCTTTCCTGATAAAAATGTATATCTGCCCAAACAAACTCTTTTTAGCAACATTAGAATAATGAAAGACTGGGGAAGTTCTAACTATATCACAACACAAAAAAGCGAAGTTCTAACCATACCGTTCAGGTTTGTATGCAGCTCTTTGATGACAATTCATAGGCCACTGTCCTATTTTAGGATTGTAACTTTTGAACTGCAAGTAACACAAAGGCAGTAACCCACTGAGCTATCCACATAAATTACAGTTTATCTGCATTTTTTATTGTTGTGCATCGGTGGCAGAGTTGGCCATGAATGTGATAAAAACTGTTTAAATGAAGCATACACGAAGTATGTGTCCTGCTCGGCCTTTGCTGATCTTAAAAATAAGAACAAATAGCCACACATTCTCTTACCTGCTCCGTTCCTCCAACTCTGCGTCAGAGCCCGATCTGATAAGCAGCTACAGGGGCCAAGAAAGGTGAATCAGGATAAACAACCTTCTTTTCTCCTGCTCTGAATAGAAAAGGAAATTTCCACACAGCAGGACAGTAGGCAAAGGTTACCAGGCGCCAAAGAAAGGATTTGTCCCCTTCGCCATGGCCCAATTGTACCAACACGAGTGGGCGGGGACTGAGCCCGCCTTTCTAAAAGGAGATGCTTGATTGGGGGTGCCTGTGAGAGAGAGCCCAGGCCCCGTCACGCAACTCCTAGAACAGGAGGAAAAACAACGTTCAGAGGAATTTTTTTAATTAAAGTGGCCATTTTCTATTGGCCTTCATGCCATCACTGCGAGGGCAAAGGCTCATGTTTGGGTGGGCCAGGCTCATGTTTGGGTGGGCCTGGCCCACCCGGCCTACCCGCTAGAACTGGGCCTGACGTTGCTACACTTCATGTCAGTAGGACGCCATTTATCCAGTCCCGAGTTTCACTTTTACATATCATGTAGGGGGTGCTGGGCACATGCAAGTCCCAGTTCGGAGCTGCAGATGTGCTACCGCCTGATAGTTCAGACAAAGGACCTTTCATCCCTACAGTAACTTAACCATCTGCTTGCATACCGGAGATGTACAGAGGCCTGTCGTGGGTGGGGTGGGATGTCTGCGACCCAGGGAATCATGGATGATATGCCGAGCACGTGGCACATGAGCGGCCTCACTGTGTGTTACGTTGCCTCACAGCTGCTCCTCCCTCCCACGAGCCCCCACACTTGTGTGCGCTGCGCGGTTGTATCACGTGCACTCCTACGGCACACCATTGTCATGCCTGTCTGCGCATGTCCAGCAGCATGCCAACAACACCGTGAAGCTGGGCGTTGAGGGTGTGCGGCCACGTGAGTGTAGGCCAATGGTCCGGACAGGGCGGACACAGGTGTACAGTCCATGGCTGGCTGTGATCGCGCTGCGATTGAGGCTAGGCATGTGACTTATGCAGCCGCAGGACTGATACACATAACACTTGGCATGCATGTGCCAAGACCCGAGCGGTCTTGCGCTCCTACATTTCCCGTACGTGCGGGCCCGCCCTCCCGGGTGCATGCTACATTGCAACATCGACTACTGTGGCCCTGGTGGCGACAACACCCCAACACAGAGACACGCTTACCGCACTTCCTGCTCAAGGCCAGACCAGAGCCACGCCCTGATCCCCTGCCGAATCAGCACACCCCTGCGCTGACCTGACGTACGCCGGACCAGCACACGCCGCTTGTGCATGCAGGGGGGGGCGGGCGAAGCTACATGTCCAAGGCCTCAGCCACTGCTGAGGTGACATGGTATCGTCCGCTGAAGGCAGCACACTGTGATGTTGCAGGGCTCGGGCCCATCATGCTGACATAATGACCACACGGACACGCTTGCTTAGATGGTGTGAATGGCTACGGGCATGTGCGCCCGGCCACTTTTATTAGCAGGCTCACATGTCGAGTGACACCTGTGTTGGATGTGTGTGGGGTGTGTGTACACCAGCCGTCATAAAGTGCCTGGTGCAGTCAAAAAACGACAACAGTGTACATCGTTAAGGACACAACCATTCAACCATAAAGGCCCCATGACTTGAGCTGCACAGAGTTAGTGGCCCCGGATGCACAGCGTCCTGCACGGGCCTGACTTGCGGTGCACTGGGGCAGGGTCACGAGAGCAGAGCAGGTTCTCGTAGATGACAAAGGGGGTTGTCGTGGAGTGTCACGGTGGACAATGGAAGGTGTACCCCCAGGGCATGATGCAGAGTGCAGAACCACACAGAAACAGTCACTATGGTGGAGATGAATGGAACAGACACATGTCGAACACCAAGTCCGGCCCAGCCAGATGATGATGCAGACAACCCCCAGGCCATGGACTCAGACGCCACCAAAGTCCAACCAGAAAGTGCCCATGACTCATTGCGCACAGAGTTAGTGGCACCAGTGCTGACAGGGGATGCCACCTGCGATGAGGCGTGTCCAATGGTGTGGACTCCTCCATATCTTACCCAAGACACAGTTCCACATGTGTGACCTACTGGACCGCAGTGTAGGCCTGAGGCAGCGGTCAGCAGGGGCCATTCACCGAGTGTAGCCGGCTTATGTTGGATGGTCCCACCGGCCTGCGTAGTTCAGGTTCAGTGGCACCACCGGACGCGGACTTGCGGTGAACAGGGTTGGTGGCAACAGGTCAGTTGTTGCTAGTGTTCGGTCACCTCCGTGACGAGGATCCGGCTTTCATCCGGACTGAGCCGCATCTTCCTCTTACTCCTCTCCGTGCGTTCACTGGTATGGACTCTGCCATTCATGAATCACGACTACGTGATCGATGTGGGACCTACTGGACCGCAGTGTAGGCCGGGGGCAGCGGTCAGCACGGGCCCACAGGCACGTGTTGTGTGCTTGCGATGCAGACTTTGGCCTCACTGATCGGAGGGAGTTCAGTGATGTGGACGCTGCCACGGACTTGGGGTCATTGCCATTCAAGACTCAGGACACAGTTCTACATGTGGGACCTACTGGACTGCAGTGTAGGCCTGAGCCCTCATCCAAGTGTCGCCGGCCTGCGTTGAACAGGGTTAGTGGTACCA
This sequence comes from Calotriton arnoldi, assembly GCA_963921515.1. Lineage (NCBI taxonomy): Eukaryota > Metazoa > Chordata > Amphibia > Caudata > Salamandridae > Calotriton > Calotriton arnoldi. The sequence continues at coordinate 1,265,648 of CAWUFW010003993.1, read as the reverse complement.
CGTGTCGCCGGCTTGCGTTGAACAGGGTTAGTGGCACCACGTGTCGCCGGCTTGCGTTGAACAGGGTTAGTGGCACCATGTGTCGACGGCTTGCGTTGAACAGGGTTAGTGGCACCACGTGTCGCAGGCTTGCGATGCAGACTTTGGCTTCACCGATCGGAGGGAGTATAGTGATGTGGACGCTGCCACAGACTTGGGGTCACTGCCATTCTTAACTCACGACTCAGTACAACATGTGCCAACAACTGGGCCGAAGAGTACGCCGGTGGAGTATGTCAATGAGAAAGGAGTACTGTGGGCCAGCGTCGTGGAAGCCAGAGATGATCTGCGGAGGCTGCAAAGGTCGCGGGACTGGGGCTTGGAGCTTGCACCGGCACGTGGTGGGCCCTCTTTGACACACGCCGGTGTCGGCAGGTGAGCGGAGCCTCCTTGGTGCGCTGGGGCAGGCATGACGGCTCTGGGGACTAGCGGCCCGGGGTGCAGCAGGCGCACAGGGACTCAGGCCCCGCCGCGCACAGCGCCGGCCAGGGCGGGCTGAGAGGCGCCGCCCTGGTAGACACATTGGCCATTCCGAAAGAGAACCACGCCCAGTGCAACAGGGTTTTTATTCACACCCCTACGTAGGCCTGGCGTACCCAGGGCCAACCCACTCCGCCCACGCATACAGGGGGGGACGTAACGTGCAACATTTCCGCGTTCTGCCCTACAGCCTGTGGGGACATGGTAGCGTCCACTGGCCACTACACTCCATGCACCAGCAGTTAATGTCCACATGGCCATTTCCGTGGTTTGCACATTGGAGTCTGTCCGGCACCTCCACGCCACACCTCGCCTAGGTTCTCATTCATTAGTCACTTGCCGCTCTCGCACATGCCTGCTCCAAGCCTCTCCTCACATTCTGCTATTGCGTGGCTGTGGTGCCATGCCGTTGCTGGGTTGTGTGCATGGCAAGCCCAGGTTCCCAATGAAGTTGTGTTGTCGTGTCTGGTCGGTTGGCATGTTGTGTGGCATGTTGCATGTAGTTCTGCTGCTGCCCATTGCCAGTGTCGTGAGTTGCATGACTGTGGGGTGGAGGTGTGTGGTGTGTTCATTTGGTACTTACCAACGAGCACTGCATTTCCATAGGTGCCATCCTGGGAGCGCTGGTTGATGATGGACTGTCGGGAGATGTAGGAATCATGCACTCTGCCTGGGGAGTTGGCCACGACATTGTTGAGGAGTCCCGGGTGGTCCACTATTGCCTGCACATTCATGGGATGCGTGTGCTTTCTGTTGCGGTAGTTGTGTGCAGTGTCGGCAGGGGGCACGAGGGGTACATGTGTGCAGTCGATTGCCCCCGACACGTGAGGGAATCCAGCTATGGCGTAGGTGCCTTGCTTGGTCTCCAGCTGCTCCTGCGCAGTGTGGGTGAAGTGGAGGTGCTGGGGTACCAGGCTGATGATGGCATCCAGGACAGGTGTGATGAACTTGGATGGGGCTGGCTGTGAGACTCCTTCGATTCTGGCAGTTGTGGGTTGGAAGGTACCAGAGGCCAACATGTGCAGCACAGCCGGCAGCTTTGTCTGCGGAGGGATGTTGGTTGTCCGTTGTGTTGGTACCGTCAGCAGGTGGGCGATGTGGGTCAGGATGCGGGGGATGGTTGTCCTTTTGGGCCTGTAGCGGGCAATGTCCTCCTCTGGCGTTCGGTCTGTGCGGCTGGTGCGTTTAAGGTGGGCCCGCTGTCTTTGTGTACGCTGCCTCTGTGGTGGTCTGGGGGGGTGGAGGGGGTCCTGGGAGTGGTGGCGGGCCTGGGGGTGGTGGCGGTTGGTATTGTGGCCCTCATGGGTTTCCGAGCTGCAGATCATTGGCTCCATGGAATCTGTGGGTCTTCAGATGTGGTTCTTGGCTGGGCTCCCTTTCATGCTGCAGGTAGTCGTCCTGCTTAACACCAGCAAAAGGCAGGTGTTAATTCCCTGCTGCTACCGCGGCTTATCGCCTGTTTTTGGTTCGCATCGCAGATCTGGCAGTTCGTTGTGAAAGTGGTGTAGTGGTGTTTTCGTGTGTTTTTGCACGGGAACGCCTACTCTGCATCTCATTAGGGTTAGTTGGTGGTGTCACCCGTGGAGATAAATTTTGCTGCAGTTATCGCGGGAATACTGGCGATGTCTGCAGTTTGCACCCGCTTGTGAATGGGGCGTTAAATCTATCTCCACTTTTGATGCGTTAAGGTGGCGATAACTCAGCGATAAGTCCTTGTAAATATGCCCCTCAGTCCATTATTCTTAAAATTTCTTTTAAAGCCTCATTTACAGAAATGCAAGTGAGGAAAAAAGGAAGGGGATTTCCTGCTGCATTTGTTTGTGTACGTTCTGACACAGGAATTGCTCTGGATGCCTGTAGTGCCAAAGTGCTGTAGGAGAGAAGCCCAGGGCCTGACAGCAAGATTGGTATCTCGGTGATATGGAGGCCAACGTTAATGAGAGGTGTGTAGCAATAAGGCACATTAAAATACCACACCAAGAGTCAACCTTAAATATATAGGTTTATTGCCCACAGTCTTGGCAGTCTAAGCAACAACTGTCAAAGACAGAATTTTCTCTTAACAAAACTCCTCACACTACAATCCACATTCCTAAGAGTAAGAATCTAGAATGTGGAATGTAGTGAGACAAACACATCACCACAATATCTCCCTCCTTTTACAAACTACAAAATATAGAAACTTAAGCTTAATATAAATTACATACCATAACAGGTGCACAGATAGTCCTTTAACCCCTTAACTGCTGGGCCTTTTCCCCCCCAGTGCTGAGCCCTTTTTTTGCTATTTGGGGTAGTTCGCGATTAGGCCTCTGTAACTTTTTGACCACATAAGGTATCCATGCCAAATTTGCGTCCTTTTCTTCCAACATCATGGGGATTCTAAAGGTACCCAGGGCTTGTGGATTCCCCTGGAGGGGACCCAGAAATTAGCCAAAATACAGGTAAATTTCTTTTTTGGGGGGAAAAATTGGAAAAAAGGGCTACAGATGAAAGCGTCTGGTTTTTTCCCTGCAAATGGTATCAAAAAAGGGGTTGTGGCGCTGAAATCACCATCTTCCCAGATTTCAGGGACAAGCAGACTTTTGTCATAAAACCAACATTTTTACACAGTTTTGGCATTTTTCTGGGACATAGCCTATTTTTGCTATTTTTGTGCTTTCAACCTCTTTCCAGTTAATGGTAGAAATGGGTATGATAGCAATAATGGATCCTGGAAAGCTATACCTTTTAGAAAAGTAGACAAAATTCTGAATTCAGCAAGGGGTCATTTGTGTAGATCCTTCAAGGTTTCTTTATAGAAACTAACCGTTGAATATAGGAAAAATTGAAAATTAGTTGAAAAAAACAGACATTTGTGTCAACGTTTTAACCTGTAACTTCTTCTAATTATCACAGCTATTTGAAAGCAATATACCGTTACATCCACTGGACCTTTCTGGTTGTGGGAATATATAGGACTTGTAGGTTCACCAAGAACCCGACGAACCCAGAGCCAATAACTGAGCAGCGTCTTGCAATGGTTTTTTATTATGTACCGGGTATATAGCAATTAATTTGGGAAAATATATACATGGAAAAATCGGTATGAAAGACACCTATGTATTTCTGAAATTGGAACAAAATATAGAGTTTAGAAACAGTAGATATTTGCACATTTCCGAAATTGTGAGTACCCATACTAGCATGAGAATTATAGGTCATTTTTCAAAATGACTTCTTTTTTATACATTGTCTTTCATAGGCAGGAATGCATCGAAAGTCGATAGGTAATAACAGTTGCTCTACAATTCTGTGTTACCCTAAGTCTCCCGATAAAAATGGTACCTCACTTGTGTGGGTAGGCCTAGTGCCCGCGACAGGAAACGGCTCAAAACTAAGCCTGGGCGTAGTTCGCGTAGTAGCGCTACGCGTAGCTACGCGAAGTGCACTCCGCACTACGCGAGCTACGCGTAGCTACGCGAACTGCGTAGTGCCCTGTGCAAAATGCTGTTCGCACTGATTGCACAGTGCCGGATGCTTGTCCGCACTGTGCAATCAGTGCAAACCGCATCTTGCACAGTGCAAGCGGTCGTTTTCTGCCGCTCGAGTAGATTTCTACTCGAGCAGCAGCTTTCTCAACGCGGACTGGTAGTTTCTCAACGCGAGTGGTCGCGAGCATACGCGACCACTCGCAATGAGAAACCTGACCTCCCCGCGTTGAGAATCTCGCGAACGAGGAAAAAGTCTCGCCGGGATGTCATATTTGCTTGCTCGCGGTCGCCAACTTGACGTTGAGGACCGCGAGCAAGCAAAAATGTACCGCTACGCTCTACGCGTGTTTGCACTGTGCTACGTGCAATCGCGTAGTGCGGAGTAGCGCAAACTTCGCAAACTACGCGAGCGTAGCGTAGTTCTTCGCCCAGGGTTACTCAAAACGCAACGTGGACACACTTTATTTTTACAGTGAAAACTGACCCTTTTTTTGTAAAGTGCCTAGCTGTAGATTTTCAACCCTAGCTCTGCCGGCACCTACGGAAACCTAGCAAACCTATACATTTTTGAAAACTAGACACCCAGGGGAATCCAGGATGGGGAGACTTGACTGGCTCTCACCAGGTTCTATTACCCAGAATCCCTTGCAAACCTAAAAAGTTGTAAAAAAAAAAACACATTTTCCTCACATTTCTGTGGTGGAAAGTTCTGGAATCTGCGTGGATCCATAAAATTCCCCCCACCCCGCGTTCCCCAAAGTCATCCGAGAAAAATGGTACCTCACTTGTGTGTGTAGGCCTAGTGCCCACGACAAGAAACGGCCCAAAACGCAACGTGGACACACCACATTTTCACAGTGAAAACTGACCCTTTTTTTGCAAAGTACCTAGCTGTAGATTTTGAACCCTAGCTCTGCCGGCACCTAGGGAAACCTAGCAAACCTATACATTTTTGAAAACTAGACACCCAGGGGAATCCAGGATGGAGTGACTTGACTGGCTCTCACCAGGTTCTATTACCCAGAATCCCTTGCAAACCTAAACATTTGTAAAAAAAAAACACATTTTCCTCAGATTTCTGTGGTGGAAAGTTCTGGAATCTGCGTGGATCCACAAAATTCCCCCCACCCCGCGTTCCCCAAAGTCTTCTGAGAAAAATGGTACCTCACTTGTGTGGGTAGGCCTAGTGCCCGCGACAGGAAACGGCCCAAAACGCAACTTGGACACACCACATTTTCACAGTGAAAACTGACCCTTTTTTTGCAAAGTACCTAGCTGTAGATTTTGAACCCTAGCTCTGCCGGCACCTAGGGAAACCTACTAACCTATACATTTTTGAAAACTAGACACCCAGGGGAATCCAAGATGGGGTGACTTGACTGGCTCTCACCAGGTTCTATTACCCAGAATCCCTTGCAAACCTAACAATTTGTCAAAAAAAACACATTTTCCTCACATTTCTGTGGTGGAAAGTTCTGGAATCTGCGTGGATCCACAAAATTCCACCCACTACACGTTCCCCAAAGTCTTCCGAGAAAATGGTGCCTCACTTGTGTGGGTAGGCCTAGGGACCGCGACAGGAAACGGCCCAAAACGCAACGTGGACACACCACATTTTCACAGTGAAAACTGACCCTTTTTTTGCAAAGTGCCTACCTGTAGATTTTGAACCCTAGCTCTGCCGGCACTTAGGGAAACCTAGCAAACCTATACATTTTTGAAAACTAGACACCCAGGGGAATCCAGGATGGGGTGACTTGACTAGCTTTCACCAGGTTCTATTACCCAGAATCCCTTGCAAACCTAAAAATATGTAAAAAAAAAAACACATTTTCCTCACATTTCTGTGGTGGAAAGTTCTGGAATCTGCGTGGATCCATAAAATTCCCCCCACCCCGCGTTCCCAAAAGTCTTCTGAGAAAAATGGTATCTCACTTGTGTGGGTAGGCCTAGTGCCCGCGACAGGAAACGGCCCAAAACGCAACGTGGACACACCACATTTTCACAGTGAAAACGGACCCTTTTTTTGCAAAGTGCCTAGCTGTAGATTTTGAACCCTAGCTCTGCCGGCACCTAGGGAAACCTAGCAAACCTATACATTTTTGAAAGCTAGACACCCAGGGGAATCCAAGATGGGGAGACTTGACTGGCTCTCACCAGGTTCTGTTACCCAGAATCCCTTGCAAACCGAAAAATGTGTCCAAAAAAACTCATTTTCCTCACATTTCTGTGGTGGAAAGTTCTGGAATCTGCGTGGATCCACAAAATTCCACCCACTCCACGTTCCCCAAAGTCTTTCGAGAAAAATGGTACCTCACTTGTGTGGGTAGGCCTAGGGCCCGCAACAGGAAACGGCCCAAAGCGCATAGTGGACACACCACATTTTCACAGTGAAAACGGACCCTTTTTTTGCAAAGTGCCTAGCTGTAGATTTTGAACCGTAGCTCTGCCGGCACCTAGGGAAACCTAGCAAACCTATACATTTTTGAAAACTAGACACCCATGGGAATCCAGGATGTGGTGACTTGACTGGCTCTCACCAGGTTCTGTTACCCAGAATCCCTTGCAAACCTAAAAATTTGTTTAAAAAAACACATTTTCCTCACATTTCTGTGGTGGAAAGTTCTGGAATCTGCGTGGATCCACAACATTCCAAGCACCCCGCGTTCCCCAAAGTCTTCCGAGAAAAATTGTACCTTATTTGTGTGGGTAGGCCTAGTGCCCGCAACAGGAAACGGCCCAAAACGCAACGTGGACACACCACATTTTCACAGTGAAAACGGACCCTTTTTTTGCAAACTGCCTAGCTGTAGATTTTGAACCCTAGCTCTGCCGGCACCTAGGGAAAACTAGCAAACCTATACATTTTTGAAAACTAGACACCCAGGGAAATCCAAGATGGGGTGACTTGACTGGCTCTCACCAGGTTCTGTTACCCAGAATCCCTTGCAAACATAAACATTTGTAAAAAAACACATTTTCCTCACATTTCTGTGGTGGAAAGTTCTGGAATCTGCGTGGATCCACAAAATTCCACCCACTCCACGTTCCCCAAAGTCTTTTGAGAAAAATGGTACCTCACTTGTGTGGGTAGGCCTAGGGCCCGCGACAGGAAACGGCCCAAAACGCAACGTGGACACACCACATTTTCACAGTGAAAACGGACCCTTTTTTTGCAAAGTGCCTAGCTGTAGATTTTGAACCGTAGCTCTGCCGGCACCTAGGGAAACCTATCAAACCTATACATTGTTGAAAAATAGACACCCAGGGGAATCCAGGATGGGGTGACTTGGCTGGCTCTCACCAGGTTCTAATCCCTTGCAAACCTAAAAATGTGTAAAAAAAACACATTTTCCTCACATTTCTGTGGTGGAAAGTTCTGGAATCTGCGTCGATCCACAAAATTCCACCCACCCTGCGTTCCCCAAAGTCTTCTGAGAAAAATGGTACCTCACTTGTGTGGGTAGGCCTAGTGCCCGTGACAGGAAACGGCCCAAAACGCTACGTGGACACACCACATTTTCACAGTGAAAACGGACCCTTTTTTTGCAAACTGCCTAGCTGTAGATTTTGAACCCTACCTCTGCCGGCACCTAGGGAAACCTAGCAAACCTATACATTTTTGAAAACTAGACACCCAGGGGAATCCAAGATGGGGTGACTTGACTGGCTCTCACCAGATTCTGTTACCCAGAATCCCTTGCAAACCTAAACATTTGTAAAAATAAACACATTTTCCTCACATTTCTGTGGTGGAATGTTCTGGAATCTGGGTGGATCCACAAAATTCCACCCACTCCACGTTCCCCAAAGTCTTTCGAGAAAAATGGTACCTCACTTGTGTGGGTAGGCCTAGGGCCCACGACAGGAAACGTCCCAAAACGCAACGTGGACACAACACATTTATCACGGTGAAAACGGACCCTTTTTTAGCAAAGTGCCTAGCTGTAGATTTTGAACCCTAGCTCTGCCGGCACCTAGGGAAACCTAGCAAACCTATACATTTTTGAAAACTGGACACCCATGGAAATCCAGTATGGGGTGACTTGACTGGCTCTCACCAGGTTCTGTTACCCAGAATCCCTTGCAAACCTAAAAATTTGTCCAAAAAAACACATTTTCCTCAAATTTCTGTGGTGGAAAGTTCTGGAATCTGCGTGGATCCACATAATTCCACCCACCCTGCGTTCCCCAAAGTCTTCCGAGAAAAATGGTACCTCACTTGTGTGGGTAGGCCTAGTGCCTGCGACAGGAAACGGCCCAAAATGCAACGTGGACACACCACATTTTCACAGTGAAAACAGACCCTTTTTTTGCAAAGTGCCTAGCTGTAGATTTTGAACCCTAGCACTGCCGGCACCTAGGGAAACCCATCAAACCTATACATTTTTAAAAACTAGACGCCCAGGGGAATCTAGGATGGGGCGACTTGGCTGGCTCTCACCAGGTTCTGTGAACCAGAATCCCTTGCAAACCTAAACAATTGTCAAAAAAACCACATTTTCCTCACATTTCTGTGGTGGAAAGTTCTGGAATCTGCGTGGATCCACAAAATTCTACCCACCCCACGTTCCCCAAAGTCTTCCGAGAAAAATGGTACCTCACTTGTGTGGGAGGCCCAAGTACCCGCGACAGGAAACGGCTCCAAAACGCAAGCGTGGACACACCACATTTTCACAGTGAAAACGGACCCTTTTTTTTACAGAGTGCCTAGCTGTAGATTTTGAACCCTAGCTCTGCCGGCACCTAGGGAAACCTATCAAACCTATACATTTTTGAAAACTAGACACCCAGGGGAATCCAGGATGGGGTGACTTGACTGGCTCTCACCAGGTTCTGTTACCCAGAATTCCTTGCAAACCTAAAAGTTAGTCCAAAAAAACACATTTTCCTCACATTTCTGTGGTGGATAGTTCTGGAATCTGCGTGGATCCACAAAATTCCACCCACCCCGCGTTCCCCAAAGTCTTCCAAGAAAAATGGTACCTCACTTGTGTGAGTGGGTCAAGTACCCGCAACAGGCAAGGGCCCAAAACGCTTTGAAGAAACATCAAAATTGCCTATCACAAAACGACCTGGTTTTGCAAGGGAGTCACCTGGGTTTTGGCCCCGTGCTCGTGCGGCTATCTAGGGAAACCTACCAAACCCACACATGTCTGAAAACTATACACCTGGGGGATTCCAGGGAGGTATGGCTTGTGTGGATCCCCCAACGTTTTCTTACCCAGAATCCCCTGCAAACCTCAAATTTAGCTGAAAAAAATTACTTTTTCCACACATTTTTGTGTGGGAAAGTTGTGGGATCACCGGGCTGACACAAATTTCTTACCACCCAGCGTGCTCCCCAGGTCTCCCGATAAAAATGGTGCCTCACTCGTGTGGGGAGGCCCAAGTACCAGCGACAGGCAAGGGCCCAAAACGTATTGAGGAGACATCAAAATTGCCTATCACAAAACAACCTGGTTTTGCAAGGAGTCACCTGGATTTTTGGCCTCGTGCTCGGTGGCCAGCTAGGGAAACCTACCAAACCCACACATTTCTGAAAGCTAGACACCCGGGGGATTCCAGGGAGGTATTGGTTGCGTAGATCCCCCAAAGTTTTCTTACCCAGAATCCACTGCAAACCTCAAATTTAGCTGAGAAAATCACTTTTTCCACACGTTTTGTGTGGGAAGTTGTGGGATCACCGGCTGACACAAATTTCTACTACCCAGTGTCCCCCAGGTCTCCCGATAAAAATGGTGCCTCACTCGTGTGGGAGGCCCAAGTACCCGCAAAAGGCAAGGGCCCAAAACGTATTGAGGAGACATCAAAATTGCCTATCACAAAACAACCTGGTTTTGCAAGGGGGGTCACCTGGGTTTTTGGCCCCGTGCTCGGCGGCCAGCTAGGGAAACCTACCAAACCCACACATTTCTGAAAATTAGACACCCGGGGGATTATAGGGAGGTATGGCTTGCGTGGATCCCCCAACTTTGCCTGTCGCGGGTACTTGGGCCTCCCACACGAGTGAGGCACCATTTATATCGGGAGACCTGGGGGAACGCTGGGTGGTAGGAAATTTGTGTCAGCCCGGTGATCCCACAACTTTCCCACACAAAAATGTGTGGAAAAAGTGATTTTTTCATCTAAATTTGAGGTTTGCAGGGGATTCTGGGTAAGAAACGTTGGGGGATCCACGCAAGCCATACCTCCCTGGAATCCCCCGGGTGTCTAGTTTTCAGAAATGTGTGGGCTTGGTAGGTTTCCCTAGCTGGCCGCCGAGCACGGGGCCAAAACCCAGGTGACCCCCTTGCAAAACCAGGTTGTTTTGTGATAGGCAATTTTGATGTCTCCTCAATACGTTTTGGGCCCTTGCCTGTCGCGGGTACTTGGGCCTCCCACACAAGTGAGGCACCATTTTTATCGGGAGACCTGGGGGAACGCTGGGTGGTAGGAAATTTGTGTCAGCCCTGTGATCCCACAACTTTCCCACACAAACATGTGTGGAAAAAGTGATTTTTTCAGCTAAATTTGAGGTTCGCAGGGGATTCTGGGTAAGAAAATGTTGGGGGATCCATGCAAGCCATACCTCCCTGGAATCCCCCGGGTGTCTAGTTTTCAGAAATATGTGGGTTTGGTGGGTTTCCCTAGCTGGCCGCCGAGCACGGGGCCACAAACCCAGGTGACCCCCCTTGTGTGGGAGGCCCAAGTACCCGCAAAAGGCAAGGGCCCAAAACGTATTGAGGAGACATCAAAATTGCCTATCACAAAACAACCTGGTTTTGCAAGGGGGTCACCTGGGCTTTTGGCCCCGTGCTCGGCGGCCAGCTAGGGAAACCTACCAAACCCACACATTTCTGAAAATTAGACACCCGGGGATTATAGGGAGGTATGGCTTGCGTGGATCGTTTTGTGATAGGCAATTTTGATGTCTCCTCAATACGTTTTGGGCCCTTGCCTGTCGCGGGTACTTGGGCCTCCCACACGAGAGAGGCACCATTTTTATCGGGAGACCTGGGGAACGCTGGGTAGTAGGAAGTTTGTGTCAGCCCGGTGATCCCACAACTTTCCCACACAAAAATGTGTGGAAAAAGTGATTTTTTCAGCTAAATTTGAGGTTTGGAGGGGATTCTGGGTAAGAAAACATTGGGGGATCCACGCAAGCCATACCTCCCAATAATCCCCTGGGTGTCTAGTTTTCAGAAATGTGTGGGTTTGGTAGGTTTCCCTACCTGGCCGCCGAGCACGGGGCCAAAACCCAGGTGACCCCCCTTGCAAAACCAGGTTGTTTTGTGATAGGCAATTTTGATGTCTCCTCAATACGTTTTGGGCCCTTGCCTGTCGTGGTACTTGGGCCTCCCACACTGAGTGAGGCACCACTTTTATCGGGAGACCTGGGGGAACGCTGGGTGGTAGGAAATTTGTGTCAGCCCGGTGATCCCACAACTTTCCACACACAAAATGTGTGGAAAAAGTGATTTTTTCAGCTAAATTTGAGGTTCGCAGGGTATTCTGGGTAAGAAAACGTTGGGGGATCCGCGCAACCAATACCTCCCTGGAATCCCCCAGGTGTCTAGTTTTCAGAAATGTGTGGGTTTGATAGGTTTTCCCTAGCTGGCCGCCGAGCACGAGCCAAAACCCAGGTGACCCCTTGCAAAACCAGGTTGTTTTGTGATAGGCAATTTTGATGTCTCCTCAATACGTTTGGGCCCTTGCCTGTCGCGGGTACTTGGGCCTCCCACACGAGTGAGGCGCCATTTTTATCGGGAGACCTGGGGGAACGCTGGGTGGTAGGAAATTTGTGTCAGCCCGGTGATCCCACAACTGTCCCACACAAAAATGTGTGGAAAAAGTGATTTTTTTCAGCTAAATTTGAGGTTTGCAGGGGATTCTGGGTAAGAAAACGTTGGGGGATCCACGCAAGCCATACCTCCCTATAATCCCCCGGGTGTCTAATTTTCAGAAATGTGTGGGTTTGGTAGGTTTCCTAGCTGGCCGCCGAGCACGGGGCCAAAACCCAGTTGACCCCCTTGCAAAACCAGGTTGTTTTGTGATAGAGCAATTTTGATGTTTCCTCAATACGCTTTGGGCCCTTGCCTGTCGCGGGTACTTGGGCCTCCCACACGAGTGAGGCACCATTTTTGTCGGGAGACCTGGGGAACACTGGGTGGTAGGAAATTTGTGTCAGCCCGGTGATCCCACAACTTTCCCACACAAAAATGTGTGGAAAAAGTGATTTTTTCAGCTAAATTTGAGGTTTGCAGGGGATTCTGGGTAAGAAAATGTTGGGGGATCCACACAAGCCATACCTCCCTATAATCCCCCGGGTATCTAATTTTCAGAAATGTGTGGGTTTGGTAGGTTTCCCTAGCTGGCCGCCGAGCACGGGGCCAAAAACCCAGGTGACCCCCTTGCAAAACCAGGTTGTTTTGTGATCGGCAATTTTGATGTCTCCTCAATACGTTTTGGGCCCTTGCCTGTCGCGGTTACTTGGGCCTCCAACACGAGTGAGGCACCATTTTTATCGGGAGACCTGGGGGAACACTGGGTGGTAGGAAATTTGTGTCAGCCCGGTGATCCCACAACTTTCCCACACAAAAATGTGTGGAAAAAGTGATTTTTCCAGCTAATTTTGAGGTTTGCATGGGGAGGTTGGGAAAAAAAAAACGAGAGCCACGCAAGTCATTCACCCTTGTACTTCCCCCCCCCTTGTCTACTACTCAAAAATGTGAAGGTTTGCCTAGGTGACAACTGAGCTAGGACACAAAGTCCCTGCTACTCATATTGACAAAAAAAGTCTTACAAACGGACATTAAACCGCCACAAATATAACTCTAACACTAATTTGATAAAGCTAATCCACCAATTACACTGGTTGGTTTTAGCACCTCCAGAAACGCTGGCTTCAAAGCACAAATACTTATCAAAGTATATAAATATTGAAGCCAAGCCTTCTGAAGAGGAGCCATAAAGCCACATCAAGGCACCAACCACTTTATGGTCCATTCACATGCCATTCACGCACCACACACAAGACTTCCATACCGCCAGCCACGGGCCCAATCAACCAGATCACTTGCACTCACATAAACATACCTCCGCCATGCAAGGGCCCATCACATTCATATGCCACAAGACATAATGAGTTTGACTACATTTTACCACCTGTAAAGTTTCCCCCTCCTTCTTCCTAAACATTACCAAACGCATGCCGAGTGAACCTTTACTAATGGCTCTCATGACAGCCATATAAGGTTCAGGAAGACATGTCTTTCATGCGCCTTTAGCGCACTCACTGTGCTCAATCCAACTCCTTCCAGTTTGTGGATGCAAGTTGGGGGGTGCCCGAGTATGCCGCAAAGTCATTCCTCAAGCTGAGCAAGCATATCTACCTTTGAAACTAAGGCAAACATGCTGGAAATTTTCAAAAGCTTTCTAAAGATAACATCACAAACTATGAAGAACGGATGAATGTGAAACACGGGTAGTCCGTGACAACGTAGCATATGTCCAATCCACCGTTATGTGCAGTGACTGTAATGCACTTATCATACAGCAAACTGACCATCTACTAAGTTCTAACAGAGGATGAACATGGCAAGCAGCATTGACCCGTAAGTACTACAGTAAATTCAGTGTGAGTGTGGCAGCAATGGATTTGAAGAAAGAAAAAAAAAAATGAGAAAAAACAAGGACCCCCTGAACAATGGCTAGTTCAATTCCTAGGACAGGGACTTAAATGGTAGTAACAAAAACTCCTAGGCAATGTCAATAAAGCAAACAATATACACAGTATCTATAACATTAAGAAAACCAAGGAAGACAGAAAAATATGTTCAAAGTTGTTACCATTTTAATAATTTCTTCTCATATTGTCTAAACAAATAATATTTATACAGAACATTTAAAAAATGAAACACAATATGTAACACATCACTTTTAATCAATAAATATAAATAAAGGGTTAAAAATTGGCAATATCTTTATTAACTCGACGCGCGTTTCGGCGTATACAACGCCTTCTTCAGGAAAGCCACACAATTATCTGATAAAAATGCGGTGCACCGAATGTGCAACAATGTCTTATTAATATTAAAATCAATGATTTCACGAAAAAGTCGGATGTCTGGTTATCAAACAAACCTCGTGTAGGTATATTTGAAAAGCGACCTGGTCCCGCTAGATGTTAAAATCAGTAATATGGTATTCTGGAAAGCCTCTTGCGATGGAAGAGATTCAACGAAGAAACTGAAACAAGCGCTAGATATGCGATAGTGTTCCAAATATGTAGCTCAATAGGCATGCACAGTGAAGGACTTGTCTAATAAAAGGAGGCTCCAGGTAGGACCAGGCTGAGGATGGCTGCCGATAATGCCTTCGGAAAAGAGTATCAAGTCATTCCTCGAGCTGAGCAAGCATATCTACCTTTGAAACTAAGGCAAACATGCTGGAAATTTTCAAAAGCTTTCTAAAGAGAACATCATAAACTATGAAGAACGGTTGAATGTGAAACACGGGTACTCCATGACAACGTGGCATATGTTCTGTTTACCAGTATGTGCAGCGTGGGGACTATAATGCACTTGTCAATTGGCAAACAGAACAACTACCACGTTCTGAAAGCAGATAAAGGTGTTGAGAAGTCCATGATTTCCTGAAGTAGAGGAACAAATATTCTGCACCTGCTTGCATGTAGTGAAGGAGTGGCCCACAGACAGTAGGTATACATTCACATCAATTGAAAGAGCTTACCTATTGGCAGCTCCACCTCCAGTCAATTTCCCAGTATTTTGCTTTAGTATGATACAACATAAAGCAAGTAGGAAAACAGAAGGCAGGCTTACTTGGGCACTGGGGACAGTAAACACGAGTCTCCTGCCTCTTTCCTGCATCGAGCACACTTTACAACAACGACATGGTCGCTCCTTTTTGGGTGTTGCAGGAATTTTATCAGCAAAGTGTCGCTCCTGCAGCCTTGCCACGTACTCCAGAACACATGAAGTGGAGGCTGCTGCTTCTGTAGCAGTGAGACTTTCAATCACAGACAACTGAAAGTCAAGGAAAGACATGAGTCTTCCTGTGGTGGTCTGACGATAAACAACATACGCATTCTATGTTGCCATCTGGATCAGGTGAGTAAACAGTTTCTTATACCAAGTGCGAGTTTTACGACTCGCATTGTATGGCTGAAGAACCTGGTCGTTCTTGTCCACTCCGCCCATGTACTTGTTGTAATCAAGTATACAGGTGGGCTGGTGGACTTCGGCCATCTGACCCCAAACCGTGACAGGGGAAGTGCTCTCAGCATGAATTGTAGTGAGCACGTACACGTCACGCCTATCTGAGAACTTGACTGCGAGCAGTTCGTTGGAACGCAACGCAGTGCTCTGGGATTTCTGAAGCTTCTTGCAAACAAGCTCTCTGCGGAATCCTTTGCGGCGACAACGAATTGTACCGCAAGCCACGGTGCCAGTTTTGTAGAGCTCACTGAACAGCTCTACTCCTGTATAGAAATTGTCCACATAAAGGTTATAACCTTTGTGAAGAAGTGGCTGGACAAGCTCCCATACGATCTTTCCTGTGACCCCTAGCGTGGGAGGGCAACCTACAGTGTTAAGAGTTGTGTCCTTCCCTGTATACACTCTCAAGCTGTACACATAGCCAGTCGAGCTCTCACACAGCATGTACAGCTTGATGCCATAGCGAGCGCGTTTGCTCGGAATGTACTGCCTAAACAGCAGCCGCCCTTTATACAAGATCAAGGACTCATCAATGGCTATATTCTTTCCAGGAGTATAAACCTCTGGAAACCTGGCAGACAAATGTTCCACGACAGGCCGAATTTTGAACAACCTGTCATAGTCTGGATGGTCCCGGGGCAATGCAGCAGAATTGTCATTGAAATGCAGCATGCGCTGCAATAGCAAAAACGATCTCTGCTCATGTATGGTGCGAAGATGGGGGTTAACCAAACCGTGCGAGTAGACCAGTAGGATAGCAAGGTTGGTTTATGCACTAGCCCTATTTCAAGCGTGAGGCCCAAAAATATCTTCAACTCCCCTAAAGAAGTGGGAGTCCACTTGCGCGCCCTAGAATGAGGCCCAAGAGTGCCTCCTTGCTCCCTCAGAAATTGTTCGGCACGCAAATTTGTTTGCTGCACAATTTCGTCAAGGAAGTCAACATCCAAAAAGAGATGGACGTAGTCAATTGGCAAAAAATATGCCGTATCGACTTTACATCCAGCGTCACCAGTGAAAGGCGGAATTTGGGGCTGAACTAAATTGGGAGGCTGCCAAGACAGCACTCCGTCTGTGCTTGCGGCCGCACGTGCCTGCGCTCTGGGTTGCTCTAACCTGCTACTGGTGTCCTGCTGCACAGACTGTGCTGGCAAAGGGACAGCACGACTGACATCGTCTCCTTCAGAATCGCTGGAAGATGAGTCGTCGGATGGAATTGCGCCGACTGAAAAATCACTCCCAGATTCGGCTCCATTGTCCTCTCCCTCAGATGCTGTCTCAGTATCTGCTGTCTCAGTCTCTGATCCTGCCTCAGAGCTGGACTCCAGAACCAGACTTAGGGCCTGGGCAGCATTCATCCTACGATATGCCATCTCTGCTAGTGCCTCAAACTATCCTTTTAAAACACTATCCTACGTAGAAGACAGATAGGTTGTTGGTTTCAAACTGTAGGTGGGTGTGTGCGTGAGCGAAGTGTTTAACAGTCAATAATGATGAAGTCACCTTACCTTTCCTTTGCGAAATCCGTACGCTCTCCAAAAAGACTAAGAAAGAGAGAAAAAAGACACAGTATTACTTTACCTTGCCACATACCCATCATCGCAGCCTTTTAGCATTGGTGGAAGCCAGTGCGACCATCATTTTGGCGCCAAGATGCCTACGGGTGAACGTGTGCTTTACAATTGCACACTATGACCTCCTTTGAGTCCCTCACTACCATCCTTGCAAACGTGCCCCTCATCTCTCCATAGCCCCTCTCTCACATATATTTCATCTGTTTCAAAGTGTTTCTACTGCGTGGCTTTACTAATCCACTTAGCTATCCACATAATACAGATCTGTTCTTTCCAGCATGCCCTTTATGGTGTCAAAACTGCCACTAGACAAAAGTCAGATATCTCTATCTAGCAGGAATTTTTTTTTGTACTCTGCAGCACTGCCACTCTTCACTGCCTTTCATGTAACTTCAAAGAGACTCATTATAGTTCTTTCACAGTCTCATATTTTCAGCACTGAGAAATCTCAATGTCAGCGCGCTCAATACCTGGTGCAGGCAGCAACGGGTAGAATCCTTACCCGATATTTAAATTCAGAAACACAAAGGATGCCGCACTCCAGAGACAGGTTTCAGAGTTGCTTTATTTTCACCACCACTACCACCAGTCATGGTGAAAATAAAGCAACTCTGAAACCAATCATATATATATATCATTCACTCTGTAGACTTATGTATATATATGTATCTATGTACACATATATATGTGTATAGATACATATATATACATATATCATCTACAGAGAGAAAGAGACTCTCTCTCTATATATATATATATAAAGAAAGAGATATCTCTCTTTATTTTTTTTTATAGCTGTGGCTTCCCTGGGGGCCGATTGTGGCCCCACGGAAAGCACATGGCTATAAAAAAAAAATTGCCCCCACAGGGGGTCGGCCACTGAGCAGGAGGACCGACCCCCTGCCAATATCGCTGCCATTTTTATTTTTGGGGGGGCAATCGCGCCCCCCAAGGAAAGCCAACGTTCTTTAATAAAAAAAATGCCCCCGGGGGGCGACCCATTACCACGAGGGCCGACCCCCCCAAAGACATCCCTGGTGTCTAGTGGGGTTTCTGGCCATGGATCGCAGCACTGCTGCGATCCACGGCCAGGAAACCCCTTTCAGGACAGGCCTCGTTTGAAAGGGAGACTCTCCCTTTCAAACGAGGCCTCCCTGAAAGCTGGGGAGGCCGTTTTCGGCCTGATTTCCCCATCGGAGTCGAGCGCGGCCTTACCTGCGGCTGTCCTCGGCTCAGGTGGGGAAATCAGTGACGTCAGAGCGCCTCGTGGTGCGCTGATGTCACAAATGGGCGGGAGGGGGGGCGGGGGGAAACGCGGAAAGCCTTCCGTGTCTCTCCCAGGGGGAAAATAAAAAAAAAAACAATCTCCGGTGCTTTGCACCGGAGGTTTAAAGGCGGCCCTCCCTGGTGACGGCCAATGGACGTGCGCCGCACCAGGGAGGTAGTGCTTGCGTCGGCCATTGGCCAACGAAAGCACCAAAAGGGTTAAGAACAATTCTTCATAAGTAAAAACATAATGTATGGATAGACTATCTACGATAAAATGCAGAAAATTCTCATACATTACAATAACTAATCGCAATATCTAACAGGTTTATAACGATCTATTTACTCCTTCATTTGGCTGGATAAACAACCTCAGTGACACTCCGCAACACTGAGCGGGGAATGTAATAGTCTGCTCATGTGTTTTTTCCCCCTGGGATGTACTCGATGTTGAAATTGTATTGCAAAAGCTTTGAACTCAACCTTGCCAGCCTTGGGGTGTGATCCTTGATAACCATTCCCCCAAGAATACTGACCAAAGGCTTATAATCAGTCTTGAGAGTAAACCTACTACCCAAATGAAACATTTGAAGCATTCCACTGACCAGCAACAGGCCAACAGCTCCTTCTCTATTAATAAAAACACCTTTTCGTTTTCTCTTAATGACCTGGATGCTAATCCCACAGTCATTTCATTACTTCCTTTCTCCTGAGCAACGGTTGCACCGCAACCATCGTTACTAGCATCCACGGTGATGATACATTCTCTGGAAGCGTCAAATGGTGCCAATACACCAGCAGATACATTGTCATTTTTCAGTGCTTGAAATTCATCCTGACACAGGTTCCTTCAATGAAATGTTTTGTTCTTCTTGAGCAGTTCCCTCAAATGAATTGTTTTAGCAGCAAATATTTTATGAACTTGGCGTAAAACTCGCATAAACCTAGGAAGAATGCCACATGTTCTTTATTCTTTATTCTTCCTAGGCTCTACCCCTTTTTCAGAAATTACATGGCCCAAGTATCCGATACTGCTTCTTGCAAACTCGCATTTCTTCACATTGGTTGCTATGCCAAATTTTATAATTGTTTTTAACACTTCATGCATAAGTCTTTCATGACTATCACAGTCTTCTCCAGCCACCAGTATGTCGTCCTGAAACGTCACCACCCCTTTGATGCCCTTTAGCACGTTTTTCAACACCCGTTGAAAAACCAAAGCGGCAGATGTCAATCCAAAAGGCATCCTTCTGAACTGGAATGTGCCGACTGGCGATACAAAGGCCGTAAGATATCGAGATGACTCATTGAGGTCAATCTGATGGTAAGCAGACACTAAGTCTATCCTGCTAAATACCTTAGCACCTGCAAAGTACTGATGATGTCATCTATGTGGGGAATGAGATGGGAACCTACCAAAATTGCCTTATTCAGGTTCCTAAGGTCTATACAAACTCTTAACTGAACATTCTTCTTCATTGCTATCACCAGAGAGGACAACCAAAGGGATGATTCGATGGGCTCAATGACACCATCTTCACACATCTTTTTGAGAATTTAATCGAACTCTTCACGAACACTGAAAGGCACGTTCCTTAGCTTGTGCTTGTCAGGGGTGACACCACTTTGCACCTTGATTTTGGGCCTAAAACCATCAATCCTACTCAATCTATCTCTGAAAACTGCCTTGTACAAACCTGTCCACTTGTCATTGGGATCTAAATCACCAGAAGCTTGTTTAGTTGACACAACCTCTGTGTTCAAAGAAACTTGAACTTTTCTCCCTGGCCTTAGTGTCATGTCGAACAAACCCTGATGATACCACCCATGTATGTTTAAACCATTTTTTGAAACATAAACCTTTCCCAAAATACTTTTAGATTTAAACTGCAAGTGACATTCAAAATATCGACACAACTCAATTTTTCTCTCATCATAAGTTACTGTCGGTCTCACCTGATGTTTTCGCAGAAGCGAGATGCAAGATCCAATGCTAGGATCTAACTTCCCACACCCACCAAAGTCAGCTCAATATTGTCAAAGCTAGCAATGGGGTGATGGGGGAAATGGGGTAAACAAAATAAGGAAAGTGAAAAGGAGATGTATCACAATCAGATGTCTCTCACAGCATTTGGATGGAGCAGGTGATCTGTACTTCCTGTTTGTAGTCCCTCTTCCTCTCGTAGTAAGGTATAGAAAGGCAGAAAACAGAAAAGACAGTCTTGCTGTAACTCAACATGTGTTACATCACTATTCAGCAAAGCCCAAAAAAGCTCACATCCAATATAAACCAGGAAAAAAGCATATTCTCCCATACTGGATAAAGCTACACACGAAAAGTTGCTGGGCTAAGTGATATAATTAGCACCTTGTAACATCAGGATACTAATAATATGTTTTCTATGATTAATTAGCACCTTGTAACGGCAGGATGCTAATAATATATTCTTTGTTCTATTTAATAAAGCCAGAAGGAAGTTCCAGTATTTTGAACAGAATGTCCACTCATCGTGGAAGGCGTAATTTAGATAAGTATTTCATAATTGTATCATCAAATATTGTATAAACATTGTTACTGTCTCTCAAGTAATGCAGGTTCTTTAGAAAATATATGTTTTTACTCTCGTTAGTCACAGGACGCTAAACGAGAGGTTTTCCATGAAGAAATGAGCAGGAACTGCCAAGGAGCAACTAGAGGAACTGCAGCGCCGCCCAGGGAGCCAACAACAACCCGGAAGATGAAAAGGAATCAAGACGAAGGACCAGAAGCAAAGCACTCTGACACCCGACGTGGAATTACACCAACGCATCCAACATCGGAGCAGGAATCAGGTAAGTGCAGGTAAAGCGGAGACTCGCCAAACACTGAACGCGAAGTGCGTTCGTGATTTCTCTGGCCCTTATTATACGTGCTTGGCTCTGCCCCTCACACATGTGTGAGGAAAAGCGGAGCATGCCCGACAGTTACGGGGTTCCTGTCGGGTGGGAGTAATTTCCTGTCACCCCATATCTCATGAAACAAATCATCAGTCACCATCGTCATTCTTGCTCCTCAATCAATCAATAATGTCAACACTTTACCATCAATGATGATATCTTCATAAGGATCAAAACAATTGGACTTACCCCCTTGAACAACTAACACTAAATCCTTTTCCTCAATCTGATCATCCTCAGAACTGCCACTCAAATCTCTGTCAGGTACAGAGTTGACTTTATCAGTAGCTGATTGACAAACCTTTGGCAAAATGCCCAACTTTACCGCATGTTTACAATTAAACTCGGCTGTACATCAAATTGCTTCTCAAGTTTTTTCACAGCCAACTGATACTTGTCTACATCTTCCTCATCCTCAACTAACTCAAAAGGTGGAAGATGCTCATAAATAGATTGTCCCTCAAACCCCAAATTATGCTCTAATAAATATTGCATTCTGGAGAATATCTATTGCCCTCAACAGCACCCAGGTACTTGGTAAATGCCCTGTACAATTTCTCCATGAGATAAGTGGATCACCTGGTGACTGGAGGAAAGGAGGAGGAACATTGACACTCTGCATGGTGAAAACAATCAACTACAACCTTAAAACAAAAATGTTGCAGGAAATATTAATTGTACACAAGAGATGAATATGTTGACCTGACTATACTTAACATAATTGTGCACAATGCTGTGGTTCTGACAAATATGATGATCACTTGAGAAGCTTGACCCACAAACCGTAAATGTGTGCGTATCATGGCTGCTGCACACAGTTAAAACCAAACAAATGCCCCCTCATTCGTGTGCGTATCACAGAGGCTTGGGATTCAACCCATCAAAATGTACTTAGACTAGTGAAACACAGCTAGCTGTAAGGTTGAAATTGAACAACTGCACCCTTATTTGTGTACGTATGACAAAGATTTGGGATCAGATACGGCAAAATGCACTAAGTACTTGTGTGCATATCACAGTTGCTGGATGTCATGGGGTAAAGAAACACACTGTGTGCGTATCACAGCCGCGCTAATCCACTGTGCCAAACATTTAATGCCCGTCCTTGCGACGTCATAACATGCCGCTCTCCGCAGGATGTTGCCTTCCTTCCCGTATTTTCAATGTTATGACCGTCCGCTCCCCAATCAAATATGGCAGCTGCCATGCTGCATGTAATAAACAATGCACAAGCGTGCAATTTGTACACTGTGCAGAACCAAAGTAGGAAAGATTCGCAAAAGGTCCGAGAGAGCGTGACGACATGGTGAGTTCACGAACCCTGGCACAAGATGACTACAGCTTTGTTGTTATTACAGACTCGCGCAGCGAAAGTCACACATGCTGAATATGAGCATGGGGCCTGACTTGCACAGATAGGCTCGTGCGACCCTCAACCGACAGTCTCTTAAGTGCGTGCTCGCGCTCAGGCCATCTCCCAAATCCTTCCCGCGGGGAAAATACAACCAGATACAGTCACAGCTCCAACACATACGTTCTCCCACTCTCTGGCACTTGCCTGAATGTAGAATCCTCCGTAGCCAAACAGGTCTTTTCCGAAAACTGCGTTGTAACACTTCTGAAGTGCCGTCAGGAAAACAGGCCTTGCTCAAAACATGCGTAGCTTCTTCACTGTGGCCAACTCATCACCAAAGTTGTAGTGATAAGGCACATTACAACACGTCACGAAGAGTCAACCATAAGTGTACAGGTTTGTTAGCCACAGTCTTGGGAGTCTGAGCAACAACTGTCAAAGTTAGAATTTTCCCTTAACAAAACCCCTCACACTACATCCCACATTCCAAGAGTAAGAATGTAGAATGTGGAATGTAGTGAGACAAGCACATCACCACAAAATTCATGTCCAGGTACATTTTATCTAATTTTTTCAACAAAATTAAACTTGAAGCGACAGGTAGAGAGGTGTCAACAAACATTCAATACTTGGCCTCTCTGCTGAAAAATTACTTAAGTTCAATATTCATCCAATCCTTGTCCATGATCACCTGTAGGCAAGAGAGCAGTGTTCTCTGCATGCCCTTTCCATCCTTGTCCTCTTTGGTGTGATCACATAAATGAATAAGGCATGGCTCTTGGTGGCTAACCATGCTGCTGGATGGGAAAAATGCATCTGGCCTGGTTCCATAGATCCATCTCCTTTTCCCTCTACAAATGTCAAGTCCCTTAGCTTTTATGTAGATGACCATCTCTCTATGATTAAAAGGGCTTCTTCCTTCTGTTTTTGTCAACACAGGGTCATTAAGTAAATTCCCCCTTCTACATGCTCAATCTGTATCGACAAGTATTCTTTCCAAACTTGATTACTGTAAGCTACTTAATTTACGTATTCCACAGTCATGTCTGACAGCCTGGCAGAGGATTCAAAACTTGCCTGTCAGATTGGTATGTGGGCTGAAGAAACTGGATCAATTTTCAAAAGCAAGAGTGAACTTGCTTTGGCTTCCTGTCAAGAGAGGTTTGTATTTATAACTCTGTGTTTGATGCTTAAGTTTTTTATGGGATTGGAAAATCCCCCATTGCTAAAAGATTTCAGGGTTACCAATCAGATGTCCACTCCAATTCTCAACTGCTGTTTGCAGTACCAAGTGTCAAAAATAACAGGGCTGGGGGTAGGGACTTAGGGCCACAGCTTTCGAATAATCTCCTGCTGGGAATACTAACCTGTCCTTTCAGAAGGCCCTGAAAATGTTTCTATTCTGTTAATAGTAACCTATCCCTTCTCATTCTCATGTGTCATAGTTTGTTCTATTTTCCTTTAGCATCAAGAGGCTCTTAGGGTGAACATTCACACCCTATAGATGTCATTATGTTCTGTTCTATTCTATTCTATTCCATGCTATGCTATGCTATTCTAGTCTATTCTATTCTAATCTATGCTACACTATGCTATTCTATTCTTTTCTATATGGCACATCTAAGATGGCGGATCACTCCATGTATCCCAATAACATGTATCCAGGCCTAGATTTTCTTATTGGCACCCTGTGTACAAGGAGCAAATCAGTAACATCTTGATTGACTCTCCTATTGTTGATTTCGAACACATTGCTAGTGTCCTTCCGAATGGCAACAAGATGGAAAAACCAAGCTAGATAAATTCCTTTGAATTCTTTATCGTGTTAAAGTACCTTTGGTATTTTATGATGACTCTTTTCTGCATTCCTGCTTTCACACAAAGTGAGCTCGTTTCTTTTGTTGTGGCTAGCTGTCAGCATGTGTTTTATTCTTTCTTTCTGGCAATTGCTTCAAGGTGATAAATTATTATACAGGACAAAAGGGTGTAACAGAGGCCTGCTTTGACACCTTGTTTCTCCCAGCATTAGTGGGCCACAAATGGAAATGACAGATATTGTATTAAAATGTAAGACAGCTACACTCCATTCCTGAGGCATTTTCAAGTGTTGTTAATATGGATAATGTGACACTGGGTGTACTTGTTGTCTTGAAGACATCCCTCAATTTGAGGACTTAGAAGCTTTACTGATGCATATAGCGATAATACCGAAGGTCAACAGGCTCAACCAATGTTCTGATACTAAAATGTACAAAGAACTTTTAAACTCCGTTGATATTTAAGTAGTTAAAGGTGCACAAGCTCTCATGCACAGGTGCTTTTACTCAGTACTTGCAGCTTTCATAACCTAAGGTTAATTTTTGATAAAAGAATATTTCCTCTCCCATTACTCCGGGAGAGCAGAAATATGCGTACTCTATTATTATAGTCATATTTCACTTGTAGCAAAATAGATCCCAACACCCTGGACTACCAAGAAGAGAAGCAAATACAGGTACACCCTACAAATGCTTAAAGACTCTCTCTGCCACGTTATCCTAACTAAATCTTACTTTGGAAATTCTTCTTCGTTAGAATGAGTGGAAAAACAAATAGTAAATCTACTCCACAGATTGTCTTCCAAATTCACAGATCTCAGATTGTTCATTATCTTCCTTGGTTCCAAGGGGGACCGCTGGTGCACGAGTGACGTGAGGTGGGGGTTGCGGTTAGGATGAGAGCGGGGTCCTGATTTTCCTGGGTGTAGGGGGTTCTGGTTTTGGGTGGCCAGCATTGCCAATCTTTGATCCACTCCCTGGACTTTTCCTGGTTGGCGCCCACGTCACTGGGTAGGGACTTCATCCAGTTATTGAAAGGGACGGTGAGGATGCTGCTGTGGGTCCAAGCTGGCTTCTTGTCTATTATTTGTTTTTTATTTATGACATCTTCAAGGTTATCCCTCCCCCGTTATAGATGGCTTCACCACTGGCGTAACGAAACTTGAGGGGACCCCCCTGCAAGGTACGTGGCGGGGCCCCCTCCGGACTAAATTAGGAGCTCGCCGGACAGAGTTCTGTGTTGAGGGGGCCCCCTGGAGCTTGGGGGCCTCACCGCACTGCGGGGGCCTGTGTTACGCCACTGGGCTTCACCTCACATAATTCCGGCAGGCAAAAGAGTAAGCAATGTGTGTCACGTGACCTATGGGGGTAGGATAAGACACTTATAAAGTCTGTAGTCTCTGCTGCTAAACACATTCAGGGGCATATTTACAAGGAAGTGACTGAGTGCGGAGTTGGCCTCCTTGGCTTTACGCCGCGCTCCGCCACTTCTGAAACACAGGGCTGCACTGTATTTACAAGGATACGGTGCAGCCCTGTGTTTCCCCCTGCGCTGGTGCTAATTTAGCCACCTAGCGCTAACGCAGACACCCTTGCACTATAGTGCAAGGGCGCCTGAGTTGCACAGGAAGATTATTTATGTGCAGGAAGGTGTCCCTTCCTGCACATAAACAATCTGAAATGTCGTTTGGTAACTTCTATGTGTGCTGCTTAATGCAGCACACATAGAAGTTGCAAAACGTCATTTATTTTAATGATTGTTTATGTGCAGGAAGGCACACCTTCCTGCACATTAACAATCAACGGCCTTTTGCTGTTTCTATGTGTGCTGTACAACGCAGCACACATGAAAACATCAAAAACGAGGAGAAATTAAACATTTCTCCTCGTCACGCCAGGGTAAGACCAGGTTTTCCCTGGTCTTAATTTTTGCGCTTCCCCATATTTACGCCACCCTTGTAAATATGGGGCAGTGTAAAAATCAATGGGTGTTGCGGTGGAACGCTCACCATAACACCCATTGCCCGCCCCTTTCACACTAAGTATAGCGGGAAAGGGGGCCTTATTGACAAGGCAGCGCTAAGCCACGTTATGTGACTTAACGCTGCCTTGTAAATAAGGCAATGCCCCTATCACCACCACAACGTCAGAAAAATTGACATTGTGGTGGCGATAGGGGCTTGTAAATATGCCCCTTAATTTCCCTAATGTTTGGTTTGTCGATGCATGGATTTTCTTTTCATTTCTATTTTAACTCTCAACTGATGTTACGGTAATTTCTTTGATCCCTTGCGGTTTAGCACCTTACTGTGTGCTTCGAGGTGGGGAGGTGGAACCTGTTTGTTCTTTTGTGATTTTTCTACTTTATTTAGGATTAATCAGAGGCAGGAACCACAAGGTAGAGTTATATTCTGACATTTCTTTTGAATATTTCCAAAATGGATCTAATCTTGTGCCCCTATTTTACAAGACCCCTCTTTTCCTTCCAGGAGCACCTTCCAAGAGGATTGATTGTTGATAGCCCTATATTTTGATCCCTGTATAGTTTGGTCATTCTTTAGCGGGTTTCCAAATCTTCATGATGCTGGAAGAGGGGAATAGAAGAGTGGTCACCGTGTGGCAGTATTGAGTGTTGCATTGTGGTACTGGGGCATGGGGGGGTTCTGTTATGGGGCTGGTAGCATCCGCGTGGTTGGAATATCACATAGGTGAGCAAGACCCTCATGCCAGGATGTGGTGTCCCACATACAAGCATGTGAGATACAAAGTGATGTGACTGAGACACACCTAAGCATGGGGTTCAGTGTGGTGGTGTTTTGCCTTTCAGCTGCTCCCTCGAGTCTTGGGTAGATTGTTAGAGTTCTCCAATCTGGGTAAAGTTGGACTAAATTTACCTAACGTTAGCCAGGAGAACACATTTGCACATGTGTAAATGCGAAATAGCATGTTCAACATGCATGAGCCTAAGGGGTACCACTGTTCTCTGATTAGCATGGTCTCTGATTAGCATTGACACTTATCCGAATATTGAAGAGTACAGGCATGCATAATGATTTGCCTGTTTACTGAATATGATATGTATTGCACGTATAATTCACAACATATTATAATTTCACATGGTCAGATTTAAACAATGACCAAGGCTTGCATTAAAAGTTCCACCATCACATCTACCTGCATAGGGGAACTTAACGTGTGCCTTCCTGGAACCCTAAAACAACATACAGACAATCTCTCTGGAAACTCTGACATACATATAGATGTGGTTCACTTCCCTCTTATTTTGATTATTTCCTTGGGAAAGCTGAGCATGTTCCCAAGAAAAAAACAAGCGTGCCCTCAGGCAAAACGAGCACCTCCTCGAGAAGCCCGGTGGGCAGTAACTGTGGTCTATCGCAATGGCAGTTGCTTTGCATGCGTGTTTCATGGTGTGTCAAGTCTTGAGCACTGTCAGGGCCTAACGCATTACACCAAAATTCAGCTCTAATAAATAACACCCTTCTGCCAACCATGCACAGTGGAGGTACTAACTGTTCACCCGATCGCCTACATAGTGCTTTGTGGCCTCACTAAGAGGCAGGAAAGAGCTATAGCTATCAATAGCGTAGCAAGTATGCTAAGGACCCTGGTGCAAGCCAGGAAAAGTGCCCCTTTGACTGCTGTTGGGGTAGTACATACAGCAATTGTAGTGGTTCAATCCCCCCCCCCAGGGATCTGGGCCTAGGTGCGCTGCACCTGCTGCACCAATGGTAGCTATGCCCCTGCCCTGTTATATATGCTGCAATACAATCTCTCCAATGCAGTACTCTGTTTCACCCTATACCTGTCTCAATGTATCCTTTACCTCCACTCTCTGACTCTTCACAAACCTCATTCTACCACTATGATCTCCAAAATTACCCTTTCTAGACTCTTCCCTCCTCTATCCCTCCTTGGATCACCCCAAACCTCATTTTAATACTATGATCTCCTAAACAACCCATTTAAATTATTCCCTCAGCTGTCCCTTCTTTGACCAATCCCAAAACTAATTTTACTACTATGACCTCCCTAATCCATTTCTAGAGATTCTTTCCTCCTCCATCTCTCCTTATACTCATCTGAAACCTCATCTTACTACTATGATCTCCCAATAAACACCTTCTAGACTCTTCCCTCTTCTTTCCCCCATTATCATTTTCAATCCAACTAACAGACTCACATGTCCACCGCTCAAATTAACTCATATTTCCCTATACTAATTCACCACTATTCCCTTTTGGATTCCGTAGTAGCGTGCTACTTGCCAAAAAGCGCTTCAACGCCTTGTCAGGGGTAGTAAGCGCTATATAATACAATTACAATAAGAATAGATTTGCACTGAAGGATGAAGAGTTAGTTATGTAGGGACAGTTCTGTACATACCTGCTAAAAAAAGATGAAACAAATAGAACAGGGGGCAAACAACACGAGCAACAGCATGAATAAAATGCTCTGATCAAAAAGTGTATATCTGAGTATTCCTCATTAGCTGTCACAGGCCACGTGACCTGTGCTTAACATTAATTCGACAAGTATACCACGCAAATCCAAGGAAGAGCAAAAATGCAACGTAATGGAATTGGGCTGTCGCTGCATTTGTTTGCGAAACAAGGATGCGCCAGGACCTGTTTCCACCACTCGCTAGGCTCCACCCCTGAGTGCGTATTTTGTACTGCAGCAGGTGGGTGTGCGCAAGGGAATTTCCACAGGCAACACACTTTGTACATGCGCAAAAATACTTGCTTTTTAAGTAGCCCTTTTTTATGAACTCTCCAGATCGTTTTCGAAGAACATGAATAACAAATCTGTGAGTGATGGAATTATGGGATGTTACATTGCTGTAGTTTTGTACAGAACCAAAGGGCAGGGGTGCTATGAAATAAATGTACTTAGAGAGTGTGGAAGTTTATACCTGGACGTTGATTCTTCGAAAGGCCAGGTGTAGCAGCAGTGCCCTCACACAGCCTTTGCTCTCTATGACATCACAAGAAATGACATCATATGGCCTGTAGCGCTGAATGCCAGGAAATGATGCCACGTGGCCTTGATCCTCACATCACAATAACTGATGTCACTGAAGCCTACTACATAACCCAAATAAAAAATGTATTGATAATCACAGGGAGCGTCACAAAAAGAGATTTTAAAAAACAACAGTGGTCATGGCCACCGGGATTAATCCATATGGTCCATACATTGAATATGAACTGTGCTATTGACTTGATTTACTACTTACCATTGTTAACACATTTTAATTTATCACTTGTAAGCAACAGTCACACTTGAAAAGTATGGAGGGGTCTGTTTTGTTCATTAGGGGTGCCTATAAACACCGTTAGCTGTTTTGCCAGCCTCCTGTAATGAAAAAAATAATGATTAACAAAACACATAAATATACACATACATAGAGGGGCTTTGGGCCAGCTCTCTTCATCCACTGATCAATTCAAAAACAGTTCACATTTTGCTTCTGTCCACAGCAGCGAGTAGCATGGAGCAATGGGGCAGCCCACGTTATCCATTGGCTGCCTTGTGTAGTGAGTGGCTGGCGTCTTGCCTGATCCCATATGCACATCTGCCTAAAAAGACGTGCATTTCAGTGCAACCGAGAGCTGGCCAATACTCCACTTTTCCAAAGCCTTTTCCTTTCCATTATTTATGGCTTTAAAAAAATATTTTAGTCTCCTCTTTGTGTGTTTGAACTATGTTGTCATTTTACAGTAATTCAGAACCATTCAGTATCTGAATAATAATATTTCCCTGCGACATGCATTAAAACTGAAAAGGTTTTCTATACCTGTTCTAAGTACACTTGCATGCTAGGAAGAACTCATACTGTTCTATTAAAATTGTGATGTTATTTTCTTTTTAAATTTAAAATGATTATTGCAAGCATATAAAGCCACATTTAGGTTGCATGTTGTATTCTTTCTATTTTTCTGGAAAATCCTTGCAACAATAAAAATGTAAAAATAATCCCACCAGCTTCCCAAAGCCACATTTATTGGCTTTACCAGTAAGAGCCGCGATAATGAAGCGTGGCAGCAACTTTAGAAAAACAAGCATTGGCATAGCCAATAGGTCTCGCCTTTGGGACCTTATAAGTGTTTAGCCATGCAACAGTTGATGCTGTTGTACCAATGATATTGTGCTGCATAGCTAAATACTTATAAGGTCCCAAAGGCGAGACCTATTGGCTATGCCAATGCTTGTTGTTTGTGTCAGCAGAGACTGAGTAAATTAGATAACATGATAAAAATGACAATGGTATACTTGGACATTAGTGCACATACTAAAAATGAAAATCTCACACTAAAGGATAAAAATTGTTTATCATCAAATGAAAATGAGATGGTAGGGGACAAAATGAGTTCAGTAGCGAAAAGTGACATTTTAAGCAAAATTGATATAATTTCAGAAAGAAACTAGTTTGTTTAGTGAAAACTTGTTTGTGTACCTAAAATGAGTGGTTGTTATAAGGGGGTAAATAAAATACGTGCATTTTTAGAAAATGTCAGAATGGCATTTGAGGGGAATTATGTTCATTTCCCAAAAAATTAAACGATGGTCTTTCAGAGCAAAACTGGGGAATGTTCAGAAAATAAAATGCTCATGTTTGGGGACAAATGTAATTATTTTGCTAAGAAAGGCAAGCTGCTGTTTAAGGACAGCATTTGCATACTTGAAATGGTCAACTGGTGTTAAAGAACAAAATTATTTACAATTTCTAAATATATTCGAAGCAGATATTTGAGTAATGATTCAGGCCAAGTTAGAACCCCTTCTTGATGCTGTGATGTACGAGTTCTGAGCCTCAATCTGTGAGTTTCTAATGTGAATTTGCCAATGGAAATCAAGACATTTGCGTATGAACGTTGAACTTTGATGTGCAAATGGCTTTGTGAATTGGGTCCATAGTCTGTCTAACCTGAGGGTTAATTAAGTCTGCTGTTTAAAGCCCGAGAGCGTAAAATCTGTGTAAAGTTTCATTTCTTCACTCTGGTGACCCGTTCTAACTTAGTGTATGACATGACTTAAATTTCAACATGATGGAGACAGAAACTGAAAACAAAAGGTTGTTAGAAGTATAAATGAAGGTAGATGCATCATACATTGTTTTTAATTGATAAGAAACCATCTGTTTCACAAGTGGAAAAATCCAGCAAATACCCGTATGCGGATTCGGCCTGCTCAACGGACAATGAAGGGGTTAATTGAAGACTTCGCTTGTGTCCCTTCGAAGTGGCCAGCGTAATGTATGGCTTTTTAGACAATGTATCCCAAAGGTGAGCGTAAAATGCTGAATTTGGCGCAACCAACATGGTAGTAGGACAAGTGTTTGTTGTACTTTCTTTGCTCGCTTTGTGCACTTCCTGCGCCGTGCACTGACCCCGGAAAGGTGAGTGTGAGCCAGTGCAGTTACTCCAGCACTCCCACTTCGAAGCAGTCTAGTCTCGTGCCTCCATGCGTGTCAGACCGACGCAATCACCACATGAGGGGCGATGTGATGTACTGGGGAAAAGAAGCGCTAAGTCCCAGCAGAAAAGCACTGTAATGATGCTGGCGGCTTTAAAAAACAAGCAAAAGCGCGCCTCGCGCGGCAGCAGGGGGGAGGGGGGCCTGCCGGTTCCCTTGCGGGAGCCAGCGGCAATAATTGATACCATATGGCGCTGCCGCTCGCTCCCGCAAGGCAATCGCCACACGTGCACGCGTTGCCATTGAAGGCAATGGAACGCGTGCACGTTTTTGGGGAAAAAAGGGAACCAATGGCTAAAGGTCTCCTCCTATGCAGCGCATGCGCGCTGCGTAGGCGAGACCTAATGAATACATGTTTACTCACTTTATGATGTATTCCAAAGAGTGTTGCACTTTTAAATGAGTTCATTTTACCAAGAAGTTGTAATGTGCCACTGGGATCTGCAGAAAGTAAACAGTGCTCATAAAGGCATTTTTTACCTTCTATTCTTGACACTGCTTTTGTCACTCCTGAGGGGCCAGAAGTCGCAAAGGCAGTGCAGGAATCAAAGGGAAAGCCAAGGGCCACCTCTAAATAGCCATCATGGATTCAGAGCAAAAGAAGTTGCCAAGATTACAGCTGCAAGGGAGATGTACTAAATGTGGGACGTTGCACAAATAATGGTGGTTTACTGTTCCACAGAACAGGAGTGCTTTGTTGATATCTACCTTTTAACACATATCTTTAGTCGCGTCACCGATGTCCATACTCTAGCAATCAGCAGACCGTGTTAAACTTACTGCATTCACGATAACAAAGTCCGCAAAGGACGAAACGTTTTGTTAAAAATTAACTTTTACATCTAAATTATTACTTTCACCAGACCAGAGGGCACAGTGGTCGCACAGTGAACCGCACACACGCAAATAATAAAACAATCTTTAAAATACAGAATTATAGATGGGTAACACTGAATTACAAGGATGTTTCTGACCGAGAGGTTCTGAGTGACATCAAATAGACAACAAGAGTGAAGCCTCGTCTACAATGTAACTCAGAACTCCGAGGTGAAAAACATCCCTGTGACTCACTTTTTTTCCCATCTATAATTGTATGTTATGTATGGCCCTCAAAATTATCTGCCCCTGCTTCTGACTGCTATGCAGCGGCAGAGGAGTGAGGGGGGAGCCATATGTAACATGGCCTCTCCTCCGTGTCTCAAACTAAAACAAAAGTACATGGCCTCATGCCACTGTCTGTCCCTTCCCTCTGCTCCTGAAGCTGTGCTCCCTGCTTTCCAGTGTTGCTCTGACAGCTCGAGTTTTCTATGAGATCACCCAGAACCCAGAGGTGAAAATCATTCCTGTAATTCACTTTTTGCTCATCTATAATTTTATGTTATGTATGGCCCCCCAAATCATCGGCCCTGGTTTCAACTGCTACACTTTGGCAGAGAAGTAATGGGAGAGCCATACATAACAAGGCCTCTTCTCCCTGATCCAAATGTGAAAAATAAAACCTTGACTTGCTATCCTTAGCCCCCACCACGTTGCTTGCCTTCCTTGTCCCTTCTGCATCTGTGCTTTCTGCTTTCAGTCAAAGTAGAAAAGCAGAGCTGTGCTGACAGGCTCTCGGAGAGCTGTGTCAACCTGGCCTGAAAGGCTTTTATGATGCAGTGGGCAACGCTTTTCGTTATCAACTGTTGCTACGTCATAGCAATTAGTTACCAGATATAGAATCTGTTGTAAATGATAGAGGCTCTCTATGTGTGACATACATAACGTGTTGAATTATAGATGGGTACCAGTGAATTATGGGGACGTCATTCATCAAGGGGTTGTGATTGGCATCAAATAGACAACAGAAGCATAGCCAAGTGAAGAGCATAGCCGCAAGTGCAACCTTGCACATATATTCTACACCTGTATGGATCTGCACTAAATTCAAGGTGCAGAGCAAGAAATTTTCAAAGGTGTGCATCTGGTAAAGACAAATATATACAACTGTTTTTGTTGGTCAAGAGAAGTGAGGAGAAGCATAAAACTGTTCATGATGCGAAACATGTACCTTAGAATAAAAGAAGCCCTTATCCTCTAGTGGTGAAGAAAGAGAACAGCCACACACACACAGAGATGTGATATTGAGTGCAAAAGCTAGCTGTTATTATGCTAATATTCATATTAAGAATAACCGTTTTTAAGGCTATAAATTCCCTGGGTTCATCTGAACACCAATTTTGTGGGTGTTCTGGGCTCACAATATAAAGGAGGTGGTCTGAAGATTCCTCTTTCAGCATTTAGGTGGCCTGAGAACGTTTATCAAAACATGATTTACCTCATGTGAAATACATGTGATAAAAGATAAAACTTTCATATAACTAACAATTATTTTATTTTAGCAATGCTTAAAACATTTCTGGACATCCAAAGTGTAGACCCTCATTTTGAGATTATGGTAATTTGTGTAAAATGTCTAGTAAACAGATGGCCACAAATGTAACACTTACATTTTCTAGGAATGTGATATTACTGCATTAAAATGTGTAGTAATACAGCAGTGCAGCAAGCAAAAACCGTGACAATAGTTCCTTCATTATTTATTGCATAGAAATTGTACAAAACGCTTTTTCCACAAGTTATTCCCTATTAAAAGGACAACGTAAGGTCCCCAGCATTAACGCAATTACCACTTTGCTTTATTGTTGCAAATTCTAGTACATTTACTATAAAACATTAGAATCTTCAGCAACTAAGGGGCTGATTAGGGTGGACCGCCACCGACAGCCCGCCGGTGGCGGTCTCACCGCCATCCAAAGCAAGGATCCCGCCCGCCACATTAGGATGGTGGGTGGTTTGTTGGTGGTCGGCAAGACTGACTGCCACGCATCCGACGGGGGAGGCGGAGTAATGCCTTTCCTGGATAAAGAGCTGAGTTATAGCTCGCCAGGGAATCTGCTCTTAACTTTTTATGCTTTTAAAAAAAAAACTGTGATTATTGATGAATACTGTTTGAATTTGTACTCACCCTCATTTGTGCGCTGCACTTTGCCTAGGATAGCTGGATAACTGGTTGGTCCCCGCAAGTTAGAGCGGGGCCGCCATTTTGCTCAGCGGGCTAGTTGATCAGCCCAACACTATTTAATGTGCACATTGACGCGACTGCGCAGCGCTGCCTTTCCTGGATACAGAGCTGAGTTATAGCTCGCCAGGGTATCTGCTCTTAACTTTTTATGCTTTTTAAAAAACACCTGTGATTATTGATGAATACTGTTTGAATTTGTACTCACCCTCATTTGCACGCTGCACTTTGCCTAGGATAGCGGGATAACGGGTCGGTCCCCGCAAGTTAGAGCGGGGCCGCTATTTTGGTCAGCGGGCTAGTTGATCAGCCCAACACTATTTAATGTGCACATTGACACGACCACGCAGCGGACGCGCCAAAAGCAAGCCTGTCTGCGCCCGTCCGCGCTCGGATCACGCTCAGCGCCAGCCCCCCTGCCTCTCAGAAGCCAGGCTTCCGGACCTATTCAGGGGTCGAGTTACTCGCCATGAATCCCAAAGGTAAGGACACCGCTTGTCTGTGTCTAACACCTCCTGCAATTCCCAGGAAACTCTACTCACATGTCCAAATTGCAATCAAACTCTCCCCCAAATCCTATATCACACTATTAAGCCCTCTAAGCCTAAGGAAGGGGCAATTTCTAAGTGGCCTGAAGTTAACCCACTGCGATGTCTACTGTTAAATGCCAGATCATTGGTCAAACATAGCACAGAGTGTGCATTACTCTTAGAGAATCACAATATAAAACTTGCGTTCATCACCGAGTCTTGGACAGATAAGGCCTCAGGGCCTGATCTTGTTAAAGCCACTCCACCTGGGTTTCTCTGTCACACACAAGACAGACCTCATAGGAGAGGGGGGGACTGGCAGTTATATACCATAACTCCTTACATGCTGCCTTCCTGACAGCATCCAATTCGGCTTGTGAAGCACTTTCTTTTAGATGTTAAAGCCCCCATCACAACTCTTTTAAGGGCATCTTTTTGTACACACCACCAGGCCCAAGAAATGCGTTCCTAACCTTGATTGGAACCTTGTTAGAGGATGGGCTCTGCTCCGATTCAATCACGATCCTTGGGGATTTTAATTTTCATTTGGAAGCACTCACTGACCCTGATACAACCACTCTTATCGAGGTGATGCATAGTGGAGAATTAAGGCAACACATAGAAGGTCCCACTCATGTTGTAGGGCACACTTTGGATGGGATTTTCTCCAACCACCCATTATTGACATGCACGAGGCGGCTGCCACTTGCCTGGACAGATCATATTGCGTTTCAGTTCGAGTTGGCCCCTCCCAACCTTCACTATAGGGTAGGAGCACCCAAGAAGCAGATAGAAACAAGAGCCTGGAATAAAATTAAAAGTACAGAGCTAGAAGATCTTCTTATGGCAACGGCTTGTTCTCTTCCCACCGAAGTGGAAGAAGCCACATCCTGCTATACTGAGCGGATAGAGACAGCCTGTAACAAATAAGCCCAGGTGAAAACTTGGTTTCCCAAACATTCTCAACCTTCAGCCCCCTGGTATTCCGAAGATCTTAGGAAACAAAAACTTGCCTGCAAACGTCTAGAACGCAAGTGGAGAAGAGATTACAATGAGGCAGAAAAAGAACTCTACAAACAGAGTCTCACTCTTTACAAAAGGCTATTATTTAATACAATAAGGGCCTTCTTCCTAGATCAAATTACACTGGTCAAATCCTCAACTAAAGAACTTTTTAGGACAGTTACCAAATTGGCCGCCCCAGGCCCTCCGAAAATTCAGAGCAGTCTAGAATTATGCGAGGAAATCGCTGCCTTCTTTCTACAGAAGGTGGAAGCTATTTTCTCGTCCTTTAGACTATCCCCAAGAGAAGGAATGGACGAGCCATCTGTGATGGCCAAAATTACAACTGACCCACGGCCTACTCTGGACAAGTTCTCCCCGATGGAGAAGCGAGATACTATAAATATTCTAACTTCCACCAGGTCTGGATCCCCTTATGACCCCTGCCCAGTCTCCGTGATTAAACAAGTCCCTGAACCTATTGGCATTGCACTCACCCCCTTATTTAATGCCATGTTTGAGTCTGGGCATTTTCCCAAAATATGGAAGACAGCATCTATCCTTCCTTTGCTAAAAAAACAAAATCTTGACCCCAAGGATCCTAATAATTACCGGCCAATTTCTCGTCTCCCCCTGCTGGCAAAACTGGTAGAGAAAACTATGAACACTCAACTCAGTGCGTTCCTCCACTCAAATAACATTTTAGACCCCACTCAGTATGGATTCAGGGAAGGACACAGTACAGAGTCCGCCCTTGTAAAATCCACGGAAGAAATAAGAGAAGCCCTGGACCAGGGAGGAAATGCAGTATTAATCATGTTGGACCTCTCCGCGGCCTTCGATACGGTCCACCATGAAGTTCTGATGGACCGTCTGTCTGCCTGCGGGGTTCAAGGCAATGCCTGGAAGCTCCTGAAATCTTTCCTGATGGAAAGAATTCAAATTGTGGATTTAGACAAAGCCCGCTCCAAACCTTTTTCCTTACCTTGTGGAGTACCACAGGGCTCCTTCCTTAGTCTCACACTTTTGAATGTTTACGTGTCGCCCCTGGCGGTTCTGATTAGATCTTTCGGATTTCAGTTAACATCTTATGCGGATGACACGCAAATCATGGAGTCTTTGTGACCAGGGCAGGAGTCAGAGAAAGGGAAAAGGTTCCATGACTGCATGAAAGCGGTCAAAATGTGGATGACCTTGAACTGCCTGAAGTTAAACTCTGGCAAAACGGAGGTCCTTATTTTCGGAAACAATGCCAATTTCTGGACCCCAGAATGGTGGCCGGAAGAACTAGGCACTCTCCTTAAACCAACTAGGAAAGCTAAAAACCTGGGGGTCATAGTCGACAATAAACTTACCTTTGGGGTCCAGATAAATGCGGTTGCTTCCGCTAGCTTCCACCTTCTTAGAATAATCAAGAAAATAATGCAATTTTTACCGGAAGACAGCCAACGTGTAGTGATAACATCTCTCATTCTCTCGCGTGTGGACTACTGTAACAGCCTTTACCTAAACATTCAAAAGCGACATTTAAACAAACTCCAACTCCTGCAAAATGCAGCAGCTAGACTGCTGACCGGTACTCTAAAGTTTGTTTCTGTCGCAAAAGACATAAAAAGGCTGCACTGGCTTCCAGTCAAACAACGGATACAATTTAAATCCCTGTGCACTGTTTTTAAAGCCCTTCAAGGAATAGGGCCGGATTACCTGAAACGGCACTTTCAATGGTACGCTCCCAGAAGAGCCCTTCGCTCTTCAGGAGTCAAAGGTGTGCTAATACCCTCCTTTAAAAAAGCCAACTGGGGTGGAGGAAGTTTCATCACTTGTGCCGCAAGGGCTTGGAACGAGCTTCCTTTCCATATTAGGAATGCCACTGAGGTAATGACATTTAGGAAGGGATTGAAAAACCGGGTTTCAGTGCATTGGTCATCATGTACTGCTCTGTTCGGAAGGCAGTAGCCAGCGCCAGGACACCTTTGGGTAACCATTGCGCTTAAGAAATATAATTTACACTACATAACATACAATGGTGGCGGTGCCTGCCAGGCACCGCTGTAGGCATTACGATGTTCCTTTCCGCCGGCCCTTTCTTGGTGGTGAACCCGCCATGAAGAGGCAGACGTAAAGGGACATTGGGGGCCCATAGCGGGCCCCCCTTCCCCCCTGGCACTCTGATACGGCCAATGGGGGGCACCTATGGTGCCCCCCTACAGATCCCTGCACCATGTGGCAGGCACTGCATGGTGTCTGCCACGTAGTGCAGGGATATGTCAGGTGTGCCTATTTTGGATTGCGGCAGGCGCTGCAGCCAGCAGCACCCGCCGCAATGCAAAGTAAAGACCATGGTGGCGGTCGTGATCCAGCGTGTTACTAGCAACAAGCATTCATACACCAAATACTCACTTGGGCCCATACATTCATACTACGCTAGCAATTTCCGCTGGTGGGTCAGTTGTACTCTTTATCAAAATCCCTGCTACCAATTATTTTTCTGATTGAAGAGTAATGACTTACCAATGGACCTTTTGCTAATTGGGAAGTTTAAAATGAGTGACATTCAATACAATTCATAACTCCTGAAATAATCACTGAGTCAGGAAGTTTTAAAATATTTATCTAAAGATTTAGCAGAGTAAAATACAGAATCACATGATACTTGATCGTATATCAAGGATGAAGCATAATAATCAATTATCGATCAATGACAGTCCCTTAGGAAAGGAGAAGATAGAGATAGCAGCGCAACTAAGGTTTGCATTTATATTTACCTACAAGTGCGAGAACCAAACCCCTTGGCCAAGGAGTTGGAAAGATAGGACCCAAGAAGGATGAAGAGCAAAAGACCTCCTCCAGGTTCAGGACAGGACCGGTGACCTCTCTATCAACGACGCCTGCGTCGTTCCCCTCTCTGATACTTCACTTCTCCTCGACTTCTCCGTGTCTTCCTTCTAATGGATTCCGCCGCCCCCACCTCAGGACCTCTCTGGACAGCGATTCAGTCTGCAATCGATCAGCTTGTACGTCTGGAGCCTATATCTATCTAATTAGCTAATACTATATCTATTATACCCTTCTACGCCCATGTACCTCCCCTTAATGTTGCAGAATTATGGTTCCACTACTTCTGATTGGACGGGGACAGGGGGTTGATCCTCACACCATATTGATTTTATTCAATTTCTTTAAGCCCTTTGTTTTAAAATACCGCCCATCACAATTAATACATTTGCTTTATTTCCCACCCATTTCACGACAAAGTTTGTGACAATGTTTATATAAATTGTTTCTTTCCGATAGGAACATCGTGGGTACAATAACGTTGGCCATCAGGTCACGGCCTTGGACAACGTCCAGGTTGACTTCATCCGCTCTTCTGGGCAGCCTCGCAAGGCGCATGCGCAGAACCATTGTCTCTCGAGTTTTCAGTTCACCAACCCCGGGCCCATTTACGAACTAATAAAAGTCAAAGAAGAAAATATTAAAATCACAAATAAATTGTTTCACTGTATACCCACTCTTTCTACTCTATTCCCATTTAATTATAAAATTCTATCCTGCATTAATAGCGTTAGGATATCACAGTTTAATTGCAACATGTAAGCAAGCTGCAGCACGTGAAAACATTAAGCAGCCATTTTAATACACACTGCGCAGCAGCAAGAATTTCCCTCCAAGCAAAGAAAGACGTCACACCGTGTGATATGGTTGAGACATGCGCACTAAGGTTCCTGCGCTTTAGCTGCCATTTTAGAATAGACAAGCGTTATTTGTTAGCTTAAAACACATAGACAAGCTTCCTTCTACTTGTGTTCGTGTGTGCATTGATTAGTACAAACATTACAAAGATTAATAAATTAATACTGTGAGAAGATTGCTTCCGAGCAAGTCTCATTTGTGAGTCCTTGCTCCATCAGTCGCATCATAATGCCTATGTCGGGACCGCCGACATCCTGTCGGGTTGTCCAGTTTCCAATAGGTTGGCAGGCGAACAAAAGTCCACCCGCCATCCTAATCAGCCCCTAAATTCTCAGAGGAGCGGGGTGTTATTACGCAATTTTTTTCACCCTCCATTGTGCAAAGTGGTAGGCTTTGCAAGTGAGAAAAAGAAAAACACAGTGTATTAAAGTGGATTCAAAATTGAAATAGATGTGTCTTGGGTGGCACCCTACTAGTGATGTCCATGTTCCCTTCCATCCCTGGTCATTCTTTATGTAAAGCAGCACATCTGATTGGATCTATGTAAGAATGCATTAGTACATTTATTAAGAAGTTGTACTCAGCACCAACAACTTACTGCCACTTTAGTCAACTAGTGCAATGGGAGAGGCAGCATCAGTGTAGCCAGTTGTTCAGACAGTGGTCATGGTTGCATGTTGCTCAAACAGTGGTCATGGTTGCATGTCAGGTAGTTCCTGTCCCCTAAAAAAAACAGAAGCGAGAGATGTTCCTGCAGTGACTGTTCCATACCTGAAGGCGTGCGTGAAAATATGTTTTCAGCTCTTTTCGGAAGCAGAGGTGGCTCTTTTTCAACCAAACATATACATGACCCAGGCACTGTTTACTGCTTCACTGAAGGCCTGATTGGTTCAAATTGCCTGCATCTAAATGGTGAGTGAACCAGTCATCTGGTGTAGGTAGGGCTTGCTTCTCGATTTTGGAAAGACGTCTGGAGTGGGTGATGCCTTTGGGAACTAAGTAGATACTTCTTTTGCAAGTAGAACATACTTAACCTTGTCTTATTTCTTGACCCAAATCAACACAGTCATACGTTTAACTCAGACAGTGTCGGACACTCCACGTGGGATCAAAAGTTGGCACGGTTGTATATTGCAATTGGCTGTGTCGTATACTGTGGGAGCAGGATCAATGCTTCAAAGCAGGGATTGCCCAAGGAACTGAGAACCTCTTCTGTAATGTCAGCTAGGGCTGTTCTCATGCATCTTGCAACACTGAAGCATGATATGCAGTTTCAGCTGATAGGTGACCTCACGTTCCAGACTTTTGGTACGATAAGGCAGATCAGATATGACACAGTGAGGTTGTGGTGGCGATAGGGGCTTGCTAATATGCCCCACTGTCTCTCTGAAATAATTTGTGAGGCGTGTAACTGACTAGCAAAGGACTATCAGCAAAGCATCAATATAATTTAGAGGAAAGTATGTAAAAACAAGTGACGCCAAACGCTTATGGTGTGTGAGTCTATTTGTGGACACGCGCACCAGGCCACATATAAATAGTTGATGCTGACTGCCTGGAGCTGAGTTTAGTCGTGTATTAGGGTGTTAGTGGCCATAAAAAATGGCAGCTAAAAGGATAAATTATAGCTTCGTGCATATGACGTGCAAAATGAAGTACGGTAAAAGGATCTACTTCTATGCAAATGAAATGCTAACGGGTGTCCAGTTAACTGAAACTGCAAAAAAGTATTTTTAGCAGAGCTTCAGTTTAATTAAAATCAAACTCACACCCAAAATCGTGTATTCGTCTTCCATCCATCCCCGTGCATTTCTCTATGCACCAACTCCAATGCTTCTATTCATCCACCCAATCCATGAATTCAGCCGTCAATGTATACCCAAACATTCATTCATCCACCAACCCACAGCCAGACAGACATTCATTCACCCACCACTGCACCCACACTGATGCATTAATCCTTATAGAAGTCAACACGTACACTGTCATAGATGAACTAATGACGCCACCCATCCAACTACTCATTCACCATTGCGCACACATTCATCCAGCTGTTCGCACATGCAATCATTGACTCAAAGTGATGCATGCATTCGTCTGTCCAGCAGTGCAGCCGTAATGAAGCTGCCAATCTGCACACCTATCAACATATCCTCAAACACACATTACAACATCCATCCATCCACCCTCTCACACACATACATTCATCCCTGTTGTCAGCTCTAGAAAATACTAATGGGAGGGAGAGAGAGAGAAAGAGAGTATGTGTGTGTGTGCGTGCGCGCGCTCGTCACAGGGTTATGCTTCACTGGGCCAGGACTTCCACACTTCCACATCTTGGAGCATTCCAGGATTCATTAAGTAGGATTTCTTGGAATAGGTTTTCAAGCAGCCTTTTATACTGGTGACTGACACCAGCTGAATAATCTGACTGGAAGTGCATTTCCTTGCATTGGTCTGCCTGCCCTCATGCTTAGGCGTCTTGGTAATGACGTGGACCCAGAATGGTTCCCCAGTGCATTGTGGGATTCCCGCTATGCGTTATGTGTTGGGAACTTCAGCTGCCTTTTCAAAACCTCGGTTACATCCCAAGCGACCGTTAAAAGTGGGACCAAATTCCTCTTGTGCTCTTGTGTAGTAAACCCCTGGCACGGAATCAAAGAAGGGGCGTCGGGAGAGAGAGAAAAAGGAAGAGAGAGACAGACCAAGGTGGAGAGTAAAATGGGAAGAGAAAAGGAAAGAGTAAAAAAGAAAAAAGAAAAAGAAAAAGAAAGAAAGAGGGGGAGAGAGAAACGGAGAAAGAAAAAGAAACAAGCGAAACAGAAAGAAACAGTGAGAGAGGAAGACAAACACATAAACAGGCAGAACGAGAACTTGACCAGTAGTTGTTCAAACCACTAAATAAAATATTTGGTTTGCTTCTTTCTAACGCGATGGTGAACTTGTCCACAAATCTGATAAGAAACATTGCATCATGAGTAAACTCTAATGATCATACACTCGCCAATGGAATTCATTGCTAAGCCATATTCTCAGAAATTAAAGAATACATTTTCTTATTATTAACCATGGCCTCCATTTTAGCTATTCTCGGGTCAGTTGGAGTCCTTTAAGCAGCCTTTATGTGGTTTTCCTCCTTTTATTCCAGTTACCTTAACCTCATGCCAGTTGCTGCTGTGTTTGTCCTCCGCAGTGGAAGAGACAGTCACCTGGGCCGTATTATGGAAAGTGCCCTTGGTGCGCAACAGGCATGGACGCCTGCTTTGCACGCCCCAGGGGAGCTTTGGTATTACAGAAAGGGCCGCAGACACATGTGCGGCCTTTTCTGTAATACAGATGGCGCTTGCGTACATATAGCGCCCGCGCTATCACCAGAGGGTGTTCCCTCATTGGATGGGGACGTGGCCCCATGCAATGAGGGAATCCCTTTGCCTCTGCGTCTGCGCCGTATTATAGACATGGGCGCAGAGGCAAAGAAGCTGTCAGGATGGCCGCACTCTGGAGGGGGACCAGACATCTCCTTGCAGGCAGGTGCAGTCACTCACTGCACCCTCTTGCAAGGGGATCTCTCTCCCCTCTTAAAAGTGCAGGTGGGTTGCCGCCTGCACAGTGAAACACGGAGCGGCTGGTTCAAAGCCGCTCCATTTTTCAGTTGAATATG
The DNA here is from genome assembly GCA_963921515.1 of Calotriton arnoldi. Lineage (NCBI taxonomy): Eukaryota > Metazoa > Chordata > Amphibia > Caudata > Salamandridae > Calotriton > Calotriton arnoldi. The sequence continues at coordinate 1,222,048 of CAWUFW010003993.1, read as the reverse complement.
CTGCCCCCAGGGCAGCACGACTTCACGGCTGCCCTAGGGGCAGCGCATTCAATTTAATAGGGTGCATTTTCTCTGTTTGCTCCGGGCGCACCTATTTGAAGGTGTGCCGTGGGGCAAACAGGGAAAGTGCGCCCTGTGTGTAATAGTGCTCTGGTGTGATACTCAGCAAACAGACAGATGGAGATTGGGAGCCCTTCTAAACCAGGTGTTTACAAAGTGATCCTGGTGAGCCAAATTCATGGCAGATTTTTAGGATCGCCACTGACTATGTAAATAACTTCCATTTAGATGGTTTGCACGTAAATGTCATGTAGGCCCAGGCAAAATTTAAATTGCACTGGTGTAATTTACGGAATTTCCCTTTACCCATGGTAAACAAAATTTCCAATATTGTGCCATTATGCCACGTTGTGTAATTACGACTCTGTTGCAAAATAATACTACAGGAGCGTGGGAACAGTGTAAACAATCAGAATATGCTTGTGTCTGTTGTACGCAGCACTTGAGTTTTTCGGGCTGTTTTTGAGCGCAAAATGTGTCCTCACGTCAAAAAATGACATGCCAATGCTTTTCACACTAAAATATAGCGCTAGATGATGGATTTGTATTTTGCATAATCACATGAAGGCAAAATATGCAAATTTCGCACACCCCTATTATGTGGAAATCCTGATAATTTGGCAAGGACTCGGCCCTCTTGGACTGGTAACTGCATACATGGGTTTATTCTTTTCCAATTCAACAGTGGAGTAGTTTTTAAAAGTATTTATTAATATGAATTTAACTGCTTTTGACAAAGTACGTTTTGAGGTACACAACTGTAATCTCATATTCCATTTCCAGACAATAATTTCATTTTTGCTTCACCAGCCAAATCAAGACAATGTATTCTTGTGCTCATCTATCCAAAATGTAAATTATTTATTTCTGTTAAACCAGCACTTAATGCCAGTCTTCAGAGACAAAACGCAGTTTAGTCGCTGAATGAGTCCTTATTTTTTATCTGGTAAAGCTCAATAGTGAATCATACGCTAGCGCGGGTGAGGTTTGCAGAACGGTCTGTGGCGCTCCAGAGAAGTACACTTGAAAGTTGTCGTGAACTTATTTAAGAGCGGTGCTTTGAGGTGGAGAGATCACCCACTCCCTAGTTGGACGACCAAAATCACCCAGTTTATACAAAAAATTGGTTTCCACAGCACACGCTAATGTCAACATGTATTACATAAATAACAGATATCAACAATTCTTGTCTTTCTTTGTATTTGTTAGGTTTATTCTCATATGTTCTTGTTTAGTTCTTTTTTTAGACTCTTTTTAGCCAACACGTGTTTCGTCGCCCATGGCAGGTGGCCGCGACTTCCTCAGGGCTGTTTCGTCGGTATGGTTAGTGTTATCTTTCAACCGGTTGTAATTCCGACCCGGTTTCCCCAAATAGTTCCTTGTCTTCGTTAGTTTTTCTCTCCCAATCGTGTCAGTATTATCCCTTATTATTTGTTGTCATCCTTTTTACCGCCTTCCGAGTGTTTGCTCGTGCAGCCTTCCGTCGTCCCAGCGAGTACGCTTTGACCTCAGGCCGTCCCAGCGAGTACGCTTTGACCTCACAACCTAACAAATACTAAGAAAGACAAGAATTATTGATATCTGTTATTTATGTAATACATGTTGATATTAGCGTGTGCTGGGGAAACCAATTTTTCAAAATTTTCAATAGTGAACCATGCGGCTACAGAGATGCAAGTGAAGCTCACTGCAGTGCAAGGGTTCATGAGAAGAATTTGAAGGCACACCACCTCTTCTTTTGAGAAGAATATTCCACTCCTTCTCCAACTGCACATTCCACTCACACCCAATCCCTCGCAAGAACTGAGAGTGAAAATGCACTGGGTATACCCTCCTGTGCTCTTTACCCTACTGCAGGTGTAAGCCACAGAATGTGCGGTCTGTAACATTGCTTCAAACTCACTGTTGACTTTCTATTATGTCATTGGTCAGAAAACCCAACTCGGTTGTTACCATATGGCAACAGACAATATCCACTCAAGATATATTGCATCCACTATATTGTTTGCATCTGCATTGTCAACATAGTTATATATTTAGTATATCGAAAGTGATATCGTGAGGGAAAATCCCCAACTCTCTGGCTATAGAGGTGTGTTAGCTCTCAAAAGTAAATACTGTGTTCGAATGGTTGCCATTTTAGACTTTATGACATGAGGATGGTACTTTGTGCAAACTACCAGGATTGTGTTCACAACAGGTTTGTGCTGGCCACTGATTGTGCCGGTACACAGAAATTGAGATGGAATTTTCCGATGGGACACAACAACACCTCTGGGGGGTTTAGGGGTTTAGGCTGCTTTAAGAACTGGATTATCTATAGAATAGACCCTAACCATCTCTTAAAACCAGCCCTTGGGTAGCAGAACAGAATATTCCCATGGCCACACATAGAAGATTTTCTGTTGCAGAGCACTAATGCGCCTCAGTATAATACCGGACCTGGAAATATTGGAATGTTTCATTTTTTTTCAGAAAAGCCTGCAATTCCTAGGACTGTTTTCAAATTTATTTGAATACTGTGCTATAAATGAACTGCTTAGCTCATTGTATACATAAAAAACCTTCTCCCACTCCCACCTACAGACCTCAACGGGTCCACAGGGGTGACACTTTACAAAATGACAAGGGCATTCAAATATGCTCGATGGCTGCTTTTAGATCCCAATTCAGCCCTGCTCGGAGTATGTGAACTTCACAATGTGGTTACTAGACAGAAGCCGGTCAGGAATGTAGCCCTGCAGAGGTTATTTTAACTCTTGTACTTTCTAGGAAGCGCTATGAAATATTCACATTGCAAAACATTTTTTCCATTTGTGTAAAGCCAGAGAGATCTGGGAACACCATGTTCTATTTAGAATTTGTGAAATGAATGCTGGTAGGCTGATGGGGGCTTCTAGCCTCCATTTCTCTCAGCGTGCAGGCAGCATGCTTCAGAGATGAGAAACTCAGATACAACGAAGCATTTAAGAATCTCACCTTAGGAGAGCGCCCCTGGAAAACCCACCCTTTGTTAACGAATCCTGTGCTCTTGTTCAATGCAGGAAATGGAAAGGGTCTCTCCTCTGGGATCCCTTAAAGTGGATGTGGCAGAAAGAGGGTGGAGTCATGAAGGGCTGTGTCGGAAGAGCCAACAAGAGCCATTATATTTTTTATATTTAACAAATACCACCCCCAATAGTAAAATGCTCTGATTTACTTAATTGGCTGCAAACAAAGTGCATTTTGTTATAGATGATGGGTTTAAGAAATTGGGTTATTAGTTGAGGGGGGTAAGTACCCACCTCATACAATAACCACAGTCCTTGTCAAGGTGAACCACTATAGTCACTAGGTAAACCTGAGCTCAACTCCCCTTCTTCGGCTTAGAGCAGACAAGCTTAACTTAAAGGTAATGTATAAGGTATTTATGCAATACTAAAACAGTAACAAATTTGAAATGCAAAACCATAAAACAAATTAGAAAAATAGAGTTAAATATAATAAACAAAATTACACCAAAATGATAAAAATCCAATAAGGGGAACCGAAGATATGATTTTTTAAAGTTTTAAGTGAAAATAGTGCCAAGAACCACAATAAGCCAATGATACTCAATGGACACAGAAGAGGAGGACCTAGGCACAATTCGATGCTGACTGTGATGAAGAACAGGCCAAATACACTAACCAGGTTCACCGTGGTCAAAGATTTTAGCTTCTGACTTTAGTCTTTTAAGTCCCAATGCACCACAGGAGTATACCTCTAAAGCTCCCTGGGACCTCGTGGAAGGCACGGTATTCAGACAGAATATCGAGTTGGAAATGTCAACTTACACAAATATCGAGTTGGAAATATAGTGACACAGAAATATCAACAGCAAGAATATCGTGGTCAAGAATATCGAATTTAAGGTAAGAAATATCGTTATCAAAAATATAGAAGTCATTAATATCGTTTGCAAAAATATCGTTGTTTAAAATATCGATTTTTTATTTAGTGTTATGTATTTTAGTTTATATTTTAAATGTATGTGATGTATGTTTTTTTGTATAAGTAGTGTTTATGTTTTTTAATATATGTGTTACATTTTTAGTAGTTATCAATTTTATTTTAAGTAAATTTTGCGTTTTTTAGTTCCGTAGCGGGTTGTGGGTTTATAGGGGAACAGGGTGGGAAGTAATTTAATTATAATAAATTAATGATTATTTATTAATATTTGTTTAATTGAGATTTGATAGTGTTAACTGTGGGAAGTAATTTATTTGTAATTAATTATTAAATGGTTGTTAATTAATAATAATTAATTAATTGGTAATTAATTATGGTAATTGTGTAATTTTTTTTAGATGCAGGTTGTGGGGTTTATAGGGGTATAGGGTGGGAAGTAATTTATTTGTAATTAATTATTAATTAGTTGTGAATTAATGTTAATTAATTAATTATGGTAATTGTGTCATTTTTTAGGTGGGGTTGTGGGGTGTATAGGGGTTAAGGGTGGGAAGTAAGTTTTGATTAATTAATAATTAGTTGTTAAATTATATAAATTAATTGTTTGAAAATTAATTATGGAAATAGTGTAATTAATTTTAGGTGCGGGTTGTAGGGTTTATAGGGGTAAAGGGTGGGAAGTAATTTATGTTTAATTAATTAATAATTAGTTGATCATTAATATTAATTAATTAATTGAAAAATAAAATATGAAAATTGTGTAATTAATTTTAGGTGTAGGGTTTATAGGGGTAAAGGGTGGGAAGTAATTTATGTTTAATTAATTATTAATTAATTGATCATTAGTATTAATTAATTAATATTTAATTAGGGTATTTGTTTATTTTTTTGTGTGGGGGTTTTACTTTTATAGGGGTACAGTGTGGGTAATAAATTAATTTTACTTACTTATAATTAGTTGTTACATACTATTAGTTTTTTAATTGAAAATAAGTTTTAATTGTGTAATTAATTGTTTTACAGTTTAATTTTAACTGTGGGTTTTGGGGATTATAAGGGTAATGTGTGGGAAGTTAATTAATTTTATGAGTTTTAATTTGTTTTTTAATTATTAATATTTCTTTAATTGGTAATTAATTATGTTAATTAAGGAAGTACATTAAAAAAAATTAGATGTGGGTTGTGAATTGTGTGGTGTTATAGGGTAGGAAATAAAAAAATTAATTTATGTAATAATTAATGTTTTTGTTTCTAAATAACTTCTAATTAAAATATTTATTTGTTTGAAAATTATTTTTTATTTTATTTAATATAATATTTGTAGGTATTTGTCACATGTATTTAACATTATAATATGTTATTTCAAATTTTAATTTGAAATATATTGATATATTTTTGTATTTATTTTGCTTTTTAAATATTTTTGTTGTTAATATTTTGTTTGCTTTTAATTTTGAACTCACTGGAGTGGGAATAATAATTTTTACCCCTCTGCTATCCAACACTTTCCCTACTGTTGCACTCATTGGAGTGGGAATAGTAATTTTTACCCCTCCGCTATCCAACACTTTCCCTACTGTTACAATTGTTGGAGTGGGAATAGTAATGTTTACCCCTCCGCTATCCAACAATTTCCCTACTGTTGCACTGACTGGTGTGGGAATAGTAATTTTCACCCCTCCGCTATCCAACACTTTCCTTACTCTTGCACTGATTGAAGTCGTAATAGTACATTTTATCCCGCCACTATCCAACACTTTCCCTACTGTTGCACTCACAGGAGTGGGAATAGTAATTTTACCCCTCCGCTATCCAACACTTTCCCTACTGTTGCACTGACTGGTGTGGGAATAATAATGTTTACCCCTTCGCTATCCAACACTTTCCCTACTGTTGCACTCACTGGAGTGGGAATAGTAATTTTTACCCCTCCGCTATCCAACACTTTCCCTACTGTTACACTCACTGGAGTGGGAATAGTAATTTTTACCCCTCCGCTATCCAACAGTTTCCCTACTGTTGCACTCACTGGAGTGAGAATCGTAATTTTTACCCCTCCGCTATCCAACACTTTCCCTACTGTTACACTCATTGGAGTGGGATTAGTAATTTTTACCCCTCCGCTATCCAACACTTTCCCTACTGTTGCACTCTCTGGAGTAGAAATAGTAATTTTTACCCCTCTGCTATCCAACACTTTCCCTACTGTTACACTCACTGGAGTGGGAATAGTAATTTTTACCCCTCTGCTATCCAACACTTTCCCTACTGTTGCACTCATTGGAGTGGGAATAGTAATTTTTACCCCTCCGCTATCCAACACTTTCCCTACTGTTACAATTGTTGGAGTGGGAATAGTAATGTTTACCCCTCCGCTATCCAACAATTTCCCTACTGTTGCACTGACTGGTGTGGGAATAGTAATTTTCACCCCTCCGCTATCCAACACTTTCCTTACTCTTGCACTGATTGAAGTCGTAATAGTACATTTTATCCCGCCACTATCCAACACTTTCCCTACTGTTGCACTCACAGGAGTGGGAATAGTAATTTTTACCCCTCCGCTATCCAACACTTTCCCTACTGTTGCACTGACTGGTGTGGGAATAATAATGTTTACCCCTTCGCTATCCAACACTTTCCCTACTGTTGCACTCACTGGAGTGGGAATAGTAATTTTTACCCCTCCGCTATCCAACACTTTCCCTACTGTTACACTCACTGGAGTGGGAATAGTAATTTTTACCCCTCCGCTATCCAACAGTTTCCCTACTGTTGCACTCACTGGAGTGAGAATCGTAATTTTTACCCCTCCGCTATCCAACACTTTCCCTACTGTTACACTCATTGGAGTGGGATTAGTAATTTTTACCCCTCCGCTATCCAACACTTTCCCTACTGTTGCACTCACTGGAGTGGGAATAGTAATTTTTACCCCTCTGCTATCCAACACTTTCCCTACTGTTACACTCACTGGAGTGGGAATAGTAATTTTTACCCCTCCGCTATCCAACACTTTCCCTACTGTTGCACTCACTGGAATGGGAATAGTAATTTTTACCCCTCCGCTATCCAACACTTTCCTTACTGTTACAATCACTGGAGTGGGAATAGTAGTATTTACCCCGCTGCTATCCAACACTTTCCCTTCTTTTGCAATCACTGGAGTGGGAATAGTAATTTTTACCCCTCCGCTATCCAACACTTTCCCTACTGTTGCACTGACTGGAGTGGGAAATTTAAGTTTGAAGATTTTGAAATAGTTTAATGTTTTAATTTATAATAGAATGTTTTTTTAATTAGATTTTATGTTATCGGTACATATATATATATATATTCACTTAAAAAACCATAGGTTTCAGGCACGTTATAGTTAGAAATTAGCATTTATAAAACCTTTGAAATTCACTGAAAAAACCATAGGTTTCAGACACGTTATAGTTAGAAATTAGCATTTAAAAAACCTTTGAAATTCACTGAAAAAACCATAGGTTTTAGGGACAGTTATAGTTAGTTGGACATTGCACTCGTACAAAACCCGTGAAATTCCCCCGTCATAGTTAGTTCAGCTAACTATAACTTGCGCCCCCGCAATGCAGTGCTGATGACGTCACATATTACATCACTTATGACATGGTCAGTGACATCACTGATGACATCACTGATGACATCATCCAGTGACTGTGTGTTTCTGTAAAGTTTAAATATGTTTAATATATATAGGCAAATGCGTATTGAAGAATGAGTGGGTGTATAAGTGTCTGAATGGATGATTTAGTAGGTGCGTGACTAACTCTATAAGTCAGTGATTAAACGTATCTTACTGAATGCATGGGTTAGTGACTAAACTGGGTGAATGTCTGTATCCGTCTGTCTGTTGGTGTGTAAGTAGATGCATGGATTTGCGAATAGCTACATGAGTGTCTATATGGGTTATTGATTGGTTCTCCGAGTATCTGTATGGGTGCCTGAGTATTTGTGTGGGTGGGGTGTGTGTGACTCTGTACATAGATGTGTGAGTGGGTGATTCACTGGGTGCATGATTTGAAGAGTGCATCTGTGATGGACTGCTTGGGTGGGTGAGTGTGTGTATGGGTGTGTTAGTGAGTGAATGTATATCTCAGTGGTACATGTGCGAGTAACTACATATGTAAAAGGCAGTATATATGTGTGTTAGAGTATTTAAAAGGCTATAAGTGAGAGTGTGTGATTGTGAGAGTGGCTGTATGGATGCGTGTGTGCTTGTATCAGTTATTGTATAAGAGCGTAAGAATGTGCTAGTATTTGTATGAGTAAGTGAGTTGGTGTGTGTATAACTGTATAGGTGAGTAAATGGGTGTGTGATTAATTTTTGCATGACTGACTAGGTGTGTGAGTACCTCTATGGATGAGTGGTGGTGTGTGAGTGTTTATATAGGTGTATGAGTGCATATGATAGTCCTGTACTGAGTGACTGTAAGTATGAGTGACTGTACGGGTGAGTGAGTAGATGTGTGTGTGTAGACCTAAGAATCAGTGAGTGGGTATGTAGTTATTGGTATTGGAGTGTGTATGGTTTTGAGAATGGCAGTCTGTAATTTAGAGTGGGTGTATCAAAGGTTATATTAGGGTGTGAGAAGATGCATGAAATTATCACATGGATGATGTCATCAGTGATGTCATCAGTGATGTCATTTGAGATGTCATCAGTGATGTCATCAGTGATGTCACTGACCATGTCATGAGTGATGTAATATGTGACGTCATCAGCTGTGCATTGCGGGGGCGCGAGTTATAGTTAGCTGAACTAACTATAACGGGGGAATTTCACAGGTTTTGTACGAGTGCAATGTCCAACTAACTATAACTGTCCCTAAAACCTATGTTTTTTTCAGTGAATTTCAAAGGTTTTTTAAATGCTAATTTCTAACTATAACGTGTCTGAAACCTATGGTTTTTTCAGTGAATTTCAAAGGTTTTTTAAATGCTAATTTCTAACTATAACGTGCCTGAAACCTATGGTTTTTTAAGTGAATTTCAAAGGTTTTTTAAATGCTAGTTTCTAACTATGCCTACAGAGGTAGGACATGTGAAGAAAGAAGAAAAAACGCACAGAAAGAAGCAAAAGAAATGCAGAAAGAAGCAACAGAAGTCCACAAAGACAAAGAAAAGTGCAGGAAGAAGCAAAAGATGTGCAGAAAGAACCAACAGAGGAGCAGAAAGAGGCCTTGTTGCAAAATCATCCTGTGCCCACAACTTTTTCAGACGGGTACTGGTGGTAACTGACTCTGACTAACCAGAGCCAGTGCTATGCTAAAAGACACTTAGAATACAGTGAAAACACCTACATACACTAGGGAACACTATGCGTTGGGGTACCCCTGTGATTAGCATGACCTCCTCTGTAAGTCCCTAGTACATAATAGGGCAGGGGGATTAAAACTACCTCTTAAAACGTGCTACAGGGCGCGTTTGCACAGTGGTGAAGGGAGGGGGCCTGAGGTGACATGTGTGCAAACGCGCCCCGTGGTGCGTTTTAAGTTGGAGGATTAATTCCCCTTGAATCCTGAGGGTCCCTGGGGCCCAACTAGACCACCAGGTACCTACAGTTAGGACCACAGAGCTGAGTTGCAGAGAGGCGTTCCGAGGCCACGCACCTTTTTTCACCTCTCTGCAACGCAACTCTGTTGTGCTTACTGAAGGTACCTGGTGGGCCAGATGGACCCCAGGGACCCACAGGATTCAAGGGGACTTAATCCCCCAACTTAAAACACGCCTCAGGGCGTGTTTGCACACATGTCACCTCAGGCCCCGCCCCCTCCCTTCACTACTGTGCAAACGCGCCCCGTGGCGCGTTTTAAGTTGCGGGATTAGGTCACCTTGAATCCTGAGGGTCCTTGGGGCCCAACTAGCCCACCAGGTACTTCCAGTAAGCGCCACAGGCCTGCGTTGCAGAGAGGTGGTCCGAGGCCACGCCCCTTTTACACCTCTCTGCAACGCAGCTCTGTGGCGCTTACTGGAGGTACCTGGTGGGCTAGTTGGACCCCAGGGACCCTCAGGATTCAAGGGACTTAATCCCCAACTTAAAACACGCCACAGGGCATGTTTGCACACATGTCACCTCAGGCCCCGCCCCCTCCCTTCACCACTGTGCAAACACGCCCGTGGCGCGTTTTAAGTCGGGGGATTAACTCCCCTTGAATCCTGGGGTGCAACTAGCCCACCAGCTACCTCCATTAAGCGCCACAGAGCTGCGTTGCAAAGAGGTGTAAAAAGGGGCGTGGCCTCAGAACACCTCTCTGCAACGCAGCCCCCTGGTGCATACTGGAGGTTCCTGGTGGGCTAGTTGGCCCCCAGGGACCCCCAGTATTCAAGGGGAATTCGTTCCCCATCTGCAAACGCGCCAGGGGCGCGTTTGCAGAGTGCTGCAAGAAGGGGCGTGGCCTCCGGCGCGATGCCGGTCTTTTTTTTTTTTAAGAAGGGGGCTGTGTGGCCCCCCTTCTTTTCTAATCTATTGGCCCTGGGGACCCCATCCCTCAGGGCCTGCCCCCTATTTTTTTTTTTTCATAAAAAAAACTTTGGAAGGGGGCCGCGTGGCCCCCCTCCCGAGGCCTTAATCGGCCCCGGGGACCCCATCCCCCGGGGCATGGCCTTTTTTTTTGGGATTGTTTTGGAGGGGGGCTGCATTGCCCCCCTCCTCAGGCCACTTATGGCCCCGGGGACCCCATCCCCCGGGGCCGGCCTTTGTTTTTTTAGTTTTTAAAAAAAAAATTGGGGAAGGGGGCCGCGTGGCCCCCCTCCCGGGCCACTTGTAGCCCCGGGGACCCCATCCCCCGGGGCTGGCCCTCTCCGTTGGGGACTGTGGGGGGGTCCCCAATCCCCCCACGGTCCCGCCGGCTCCCCGCGTCCCTCGGGAGCCAGCATTGCTTTTCCACATGGGGAGCTGCTAAGATGCAGCTCCCCGTGTGGAAAAGCAATTTGCTTTGAATTTTGGAAGAGAGAGCAGGTTTCCTGCTCTCTCTTCCAAAATTCAAAGCAAGTTTGCTATGACAGGACGGGAGCCGCGAGGCTCCCGCCCTTCCATAGCAAACTACAGTGTCCCGGGGGTGTGCACCCCGGGACACTGCAGGAGCCGGCCCTGGGGGGTGGTGGTCCCCAGGGCGATCACAGGCTCCAGGAGGGGGGCCGCGCGGCCCCCCTCCCAACATGTTCAAAGCCCCGGGAAGGTGGAGGTCCCCGGGGCTCGGGGGTCCGAAACGGTCCACGGGCATGTGGGGGGGCTCGAGCCCCCCCACACAGGTAATTTTCATTAAAAAAAAAGAAGCCCCGGGGGGTGGCGGTCCCCGGGGCTGCGGGAGGGCCGAGTGCCCTCCCGCACCATTTTTAATTGAAAGCCCCGGGGGGTGGTGGTCCCCGGGGCTTGGGGGGGCCTTAGAGGCCCCCCCACTCCTTATTTTTATAAACCCCGCATGCCCCCGGGACTTGGCCCACCCGGGGGCCAAATAACAACGAAGCGCGGGAGCCCGCGCTTCATTTTTTTTTTTTCACAGCGGGATCCGCGCATCCTAAGCGCATCCCGCCGAATTTTTAAAAACAAATAATTTTTTTGGGGTCCTGGGGGTCCTTGTGGGACCCCCTAAGCAGGCCTAGGGGGTCAGGGTGTTTCTACCCTGCCCCCTTTTTGCGTTTTGCGCACTTGTTTCTGTGCCTCGGTTCTACCGAGGAACAAGATGGCTGCCAACACTTCCTGGTTTGGAGTGTTGACAGCCAATTAGCATACAGCTCGTGATCGGGAGGGTGCGCTCAGGGTGCGCGGACCCTCCACGGCCATAGATATATATGTGGTTTTACTTTTGATTTTCTCAGGAACTACTGAACGGATTTACACCATTTAACCAAAAGGCATGACACTGAACCAAGGGCTACCTTTTTGCCAAATTTGGTGTAATTCCGTTCAGCAGTTCGGGCTGTAGCTGCGACTAAAGGTTCCTATGGAAAATTGCATGGGGAAAACACGTTTTGGGACCCCCCTTTTTTCTCGGCCCCGCTTGCCGAATCACCCTGAAACTTTCAGGATAGGAGCAGACCGGAGCGCCCCACGAGTTTTGAGAATTTCGCGAAGATTTGTCAACCGGCGCCAAAGTTATTTCAAATAGAATGTTGTGAATTTCCTATGGAAAATAGGTCCTAACTATAACTATCTACTGGCGACCGCCAGTAGATAATATATATATATATATTTGTATATATATATATATACATACATACATACATACATATATATATATATATACATACATATATATATTTGTAAATTTTTATATAATTTTAAAATTATAAAATAAATTAAAATGAATAGTTTATGTTTTAAAGTAAATATATGTATTAATTATTATGTATGTGTGTTTAACTTTTTTAAATTAAGTTTATGTGTTATATGTGTTAACATTTATATCAACTCTACTTAATTTTTTATATTAATTTTACTAATTAACATATTTATTATTTATATTATATATATATATATATATTCATATATTATCTACTGGCGGTCGCCAGTAGATAGTTATAGTTACAACCTATTATCCATAGGAAATCCGCGACATTCTATTTGAAATAACTCTCTTGCCGGTTGACGTATCTTCGCGAAATTTTCAAACTTCGTGGGGCGCTCCGGTCCGCTCCTACCCTGAAAGTCTCGGGGGATACGTCAAGCGGGGGCCGAGAAAAAGGGGGTCCCAAACGCGTTTTCCCCATGCATTTTCCCATAGGAAACGTTAGACACGGCTACAGCCCGAACTGCTGAACGGAATTACACCAAATTTGGCAAAGAGGTAGTTCTTGGTTCAGAAAGAACCCTTTTGTTAAATGGTGTAAATCCGTTCAGTAGTTGCTGAGAAAATCAAAAGTAAAAGTACATATATATCTATGGCCGAGTAAGGTCCGCGTACCCTCAGCGCACCCTGCGCGCACCGTCCCGATCACGAGCTGCATGTTAATTGGCTGTCAGCTGGCTGTCAACATTCCGATTCAGGAAATGTTGGCAGCCATTTTGTCCCTCGGTAGAACCGAGGGACAGAAACAAGTGCGCAAAGCGCACAAAGGGGGCAGGGTAGAAACACCCTGACCCCCTAGGTTTGCTCAGGGGTCCCACAAGGACCCCCTGGGCAAAAAAAAAAATTTTTTTTAAAAATCGGCAGGATGCGCTCAGGGTGCGCGAATCCTGCCGAAAAAAAATCGAGCGCGGTCTCCGCGCTCGATGTTAATTGGCCCCGGGTGGCCCAAGTCCCGGGGGCATGGTGGGGGATAATTTAATGTGTGGGGGCCTCAAAGGGCCCCCAAGCCCGAGGACCGCCACCCCCGGGCTTTTTAAAAATGGTGCGGGAGGGCTCTGAGCCCTCCCGCAGCCCCGGGACCACCACCTCCCGGGGCTTTTAAAATAATTATTAAACCTGTGTGGGGGGCTCCAGCCCCCACACGCCCGGGGACCACCACCTCCCGGGGCACTAAACATTTTAATATGGGGGTCCGTTACGGACCCCAGAGCCCGGGGACCACCACCTCCCCGGGGCTGTGTACTGAATGGGAGGGGGCCGCGCGGCCCCCCTCCTGGAGCCCTTGATGGCCCTGGGGACCACCACCCCCAGGGCCGGCTCCTGCAGTGTCCCGGGGTGCCTACCCCCGGGACACTGTAGTTTGCTATGGCAGGACGGGAGCCTCGCGGCTCCCGTCCTGCCATAGCAAACTGCTTTGGATATTGGAAGAGAGAGCAGGGAAACCTGCTCTCTCTTCCAATATCCAAAGCGATTGCTTTCCACATGGGGAGCAGCATGTCAGCTGCTCCCCATGTGGAACAGCAATGCCGGCTCCCAAGGGACGTGGGGAGCCGGCGGGACTGTGGGGGGATTGGGGACCCCCCCACAGTCCCCAACGGAGAGGGCCAGCCCCGGGGATGGGGTCCCCAGGGCAAGTAGTGGCCCGGGAGGGGGGCCACGCGGCCCCCCTCCCCAAAAAAGAGAAAAATTTAAAAAAAAAAAAAAAATGGAAAGGCCGGCCCCGGGAGATGGGGTCCCCGGGGCCTTAAAATGGCCAGAGGAGGGGGGCCACGCTGCCCCCTCAAAAAAATAAATATAGAGGCCATGCCCTGGGGATGGGGTCCCCGGGGCCAATACAGGCCCAGGGAAGGGGGCCACGCGGCCCCCTTCCCGTTTTTTTTTTTAAGGTAATTTAAAAAAGGGGTAAGGCCCTGGGGGATGGGGTCCCCAGGGCCCAAAAAAGAAAAAGGAAGGGGGGCCACACAGCCCCCCTTCAGGAGAGAAAAAAAAACGATCGGGCCCGCAGGCCCCGCCCCTTCCTTCACCACTCTGCAAACGCGCCCCTGGCGCGTTTGCAGAGGGAGCAATTCCCCTTGAATACTGGGGGTCCCTGGGGCCAACTAGCCCACCAGGTACCTCCAGTATGCGTCAGGGGCTGCCTTGCAGAGAGGTGTACAGAGGCCACGCCCCTTTTACACCTCTCTGCAACGCAGCTCTGTGGCGCTTTTGGAGGTATATGGTGGGCTAGTTGGACTCCGGGGACCCTCAGGATTCAAGGGGACTTAATCCCCCAACTTAAAACGCGCCACGGGGCGCGTTTGCACAGTGGTGAAGGGAGGGGCGGGGCTTCAGGTGACATGTGTGCAAACAGGCCCCGTGGCGCGTTTTAAGATGGGGAATTAAATCCCCTTCAATCCTGAGGGTCCCTGGGGGCCAACTAGCCCAACAGGTACATCCAGAATGCGCCACAGAGCTGCGTTGCAGAGAGGTGTAAAGGGGTGTGGCCTCTCTACACGTCTCTGCAACGCAGCCCCCTGGCGCATATTGGAGGTTCCTGGTGGTCTAGTTGGCCCCTAGGGACCCTCAGGATTCAAGGGGACTTAATCCCCCAACTTAAAACGCGCCACGGGGCGCGTTTGCAAAGATGTCACCTCAGGCCCCGCCCCCTCCCTTCACCATTGTGCAAATATTCCTCTAAAATCAGCCGAAATAGGAATTCCGATTTACTCACCTGTTATAAGGAGAGACCTCAGTGCTGTATCTTTCAGCCCAGTACTGGTCCTGAAAAGTAATTTTAACCGTACTTACCAGTAACTTGAATTTCCTTCCATAGGCTAACATTGACTGGTTTCACTTGGAAATTCTTCTAAGTGTGGAGTTTTGGAACTTTAAAATATTCCTCTAAAATCAGCCGAAATACGAATTCCGATTTACTCACCTGTTATCAGGAGAGACCTCAGTGCTGCATCTTTCAGCCCAGTACTGGTCCTGAAAAGTAATTTTAACCGTACTTACCGGTAACTTGAATTTCCTTCATAGGCTAACATAGACTGGTTTCACTTGGAAATTCTTCTAAGTGTGGAGTTTTGGAACTTTAAAATATTCCTCTAAAATCAGCCGAAATACGAATTCCGATTTACTCACCTGTTATCAGGAGAGACCTCAGTGCTGCATCTTTCAGCCCAGTACTGATCCTGAAAAGTAATTTTAACCGTACTTACCGGTAACTTGAATTTCCTTCATAGGCTAACATTGACTGGTTTCACTTGGAAATTCTTCTAAGTGTGGAGTTTTGGAACTTTAAAATATTCCTCTAAAATCAGCCGAAATACGAATTCCGATTTACTCACCTGTTATCAGGAGAGACCTCAGTGCTGCATCTTTCAGCCCAGTACTGATCCTGAAAAGTAATTTTAACCGTACTTACCGGTAACTTGAATTTCCTTCATAGGCTAACATTGACTGGTTTCACTTGGAAATTCTTCTGTGTTGATTTTTGAAACATACAAATATTCCTCTAAAATCAGCCGAAATCCGAATTCTGATTTACTCACCTGTTATCAGGAGAGACCTCAGTGCTGCATCTTTCAGCCCAGTACTGGTCCTGAAAAGTAATTTTAACCGTACTTACCAGTAACTTGAATTTCCTTCCATTGGCTAACATTGACTGGTTTCACTTGGAAATTCTTCTAAGTGTGGAGTTTTGGAACTTTAAAATATTCCTATAAAATCAGCCGAAATACGAATTCCGATTTACTCACCTGTTATCAGGAGAGACCTCAGTGCTGCATGTTTCAGCCCAGTACTGATCCTCAAAAGTAATTTTAACCGTACTTACCGGTAACTTGAATTTCCTTCATAGGCTAACATTGACTGGTTTTCAGCAAAAAGTTTCTAAGTGTTGATTTTCACAAACTACAAATATTCCTTAAAAATCGACAGTATGACTTAAACGCATTCTTTCAACTGTTTACAGGAGATGCACCAGTGCTGGATCCAGGATCCAACACTGAGTAAGAAAAAGTAACGATAACAGTTTTTACCTGCTAAGTGAATTTCCTTCCATAGGATAACATTGGTGATTCTATGAGAAAAAGTTTCAAAGTGTCAACTTTTAAAATACAATAATATTCCTTAAAAATCACGACTGTAACCAAAACGCTTTTACTCAACTGTTTACAGGAGATGTCCCAGGACTGAATCTAGGATCCAGTCCTGTGGTTAGAAAAGTAATCCATAAAGTAACTAATTGCATTTAACTAGAAATTCACATTGAGCTGAATGTTGCATTGTGTTTGAAAATGTGTTGCCCATTGCAACAACTGTAACTACTGTACTTAAAAGTCTATTGCCTATCTGCAAAGTATTTAAACTAAAGTAATTCATTAAGAAAAAGTATTTTTTGTAATGTAATGTATAATGTAATTACAATGTAATTTAAATAATAAAATATGTTAAAAAAAATTGTTTCTAAAAATGTAGTAAATCAGTATTTTAAAAATTTATATAACAATTAATACATTTAAAAATTTTCATTTACAAAACCTTTGAAATTCACTGAAAAAACCGTAGGTTTCAGACATGTTATAGTTACAAATTAGCATTTAAAAAACCTTTGAAATTCACTGAAAAAACCATAGGTTTCAGGGACGTTATAGTTACAAATTAGCATTTAAAAAACCTTTGAAATTCACTGAAAAAACCATAGGTTTTAGGGACAGTTATAGTTAGTTGGACATTGCACTCGTACAAAACCCGTGAAATTCCCCGTTATAGTTAGTCCAGCTAACTATAACTCGCGCCCCGCAATGCACTGCTGATGACGTCACATATTACATCACTCATGACATGGTCAGTGACATCACTGATGACATCACTGATGACATCTCAAATGACATCACTGATGACATCACTGATGACATCATCCATGTGATAATTTCATGCATCTTCTCACACCCTAATATAACCTTTGATACACCCACTCTAAAGTACAGACTGCCATTCGCAAAACCATAGACACTCCAACACCAATAACTACATACCCACTCACTGATTCTTAGGTCTACGCACACATCCACTCACTCACCCGAACAGTCACTCATATTTACGGTCACTCAGTACAGGACTATCATATGCACTCATACTCCTATATAGACACTCAAACACCGCCACTCATCCATAGAGGTACTCACACACCTAGTCAGTCATGCAAATAATTAAACACACTACCATTTACTCACCTATACAGTTATACACACACCAGCTCACTTACTCATACAAATACTAGCACATTCTTACGCTCTTATACAATCACTGATACAAGCACACACTCATCCATACAGCCACTATCACAATCAGTCACTCTTGCTTATAGCTATTTATATACTCCAACACACATATATATTGCCTTTCACATATGTAGTTACTCACACATGTACCACTGGGACATACATTCACTCACTAACACACTCTTACACACACTTACCCACCCATACAGTCTATCACAGATGCACTCTTGAAACCATCCACCCAGTGAATCACCCACTCACACATCTATGCACAGAGTCGCACACACCCCTCCCACACAAACACTCAGGCACCCATACAGATACTCACACAAGCATTCAATAACTCATATAGACACTCATGTAGCTATTCTCAAACACATGCAGCCACTTACACAGCAACAGACAGACGGATACAGACATTCACCCAGTTTAGTCACTAACCCATGCATTCAGTAAGATACGTTAAATCACTCACTTATACAGTCAGTCACGCACCTACTAAATCATCCATACAGACACTTACACACCCACTCATTCTTCAATATGTCTTTTCCTATATATATTAAAAATATTTAAACTTTACAGAAACACACAGTCACTGGATGATGTCATCAGTGATGTCATCAGTGATGTCATTTGAGATGTCATCAGTGATGTCATCAGTGATGTCACTGACCATGTCATGAGTGATGTAATATGTGACGTCATCAGCAGTGCATTGCGGAGCGCGAGTTATAGTTAGCTGGACTAACTATAACGGGGAATTTCCACGGGTTTTGTACGAGTGCAATGTCCAACTAACTATAACTGTCCCTAAAACCTATGGTTTTTTCAGTGAATTTCAAAGGTTTTTTAAATGCTAATTTGTAACTATAACGTCCCTGAAACCTATGGTTTTTTCAGTGAATTTCAAAGGTTTTTTAAATGCTAATTTGTAACTATAACATGTCTGAAACCTACGGTTTTTTCAGTGAATATATATATAAATAAAAATCAATATTTTGTACAACTGAGGGGCATATTAGCAAGGGCACTATCGCCGCTTTAGCGGCACTTATTGCCGCTAAAGCGGCGGTATTTATATCGCCCTATCAGCAAACTGTCTCTAACAGCAGTTAGCGACAGTTTGCGGGCATTAGCGCCCGTTTTTTTACCGCTTTGCATGTCAGCGATATTTATCGCTAATGACATGCAAAGTGGGCGTTCCGACGAACAAACCTGGGAAACACTCGCTAACAGGCCTATCGCCTATTAGCAAGGTGGCCATGGCCCCAGTTAGCGACGTGAAAAGTCGCGCTAACCGGGGTCATCGCCATTTATTTAACACCTGCAATTAGCAGGTGTTAGCCATACCTAACATGGGGGTGGATTATGCTGATACGACCACAGGGTCGTATCAGCAAGGTGTTCTCCCTTCTCCAAGCAACATCGCTGGTTTTTCAGCGATGTTGGCCCATTTCCCCGCTATCGCTGGAATATTTATCGCCACAGCGCTAATTGTTGCTAATACAGCGTTAGCGTGGTGATATATTCCAGCGATAGCCGGCGATAAAAAAAATCACGCTAAGCAGGGTTAGCGATGATTATCGCCTCTTCTTGCTAATATGCCCCTATATTTTTTACATCAATATTTTTTTTCTTTGATATTTTTGACTTACCAGTTTGAGGATAGGGAGTCGATATTTTTGCATTCTATATTTTTTCATCAATATTTTTTACTTCTAAATTTTTTACATCAATATTCTGTCAGTGAACCGGAAGGCAATTAGAGACTCATAGGGTGTCAGGCAGAGGCCAAACAGCATAGTTTAGTCCAGGTTTAGAAGCCACTGGTCAGCTAGACAGTTGCAGGTAAAAAGGTCTCTTGCAGCTTGTTGTGTCCCTGTAGCTTTGAAAGGAGGTCAGCCGTATGACCCTTGGAGTCCACTTCTTTGTCTTGGGTACAAGAGAGAGAGCAGGTCTAGTTCTCCAGGACTCTTCTCAGGTTGCAGACAGCAGGTTCAGTCCTCTTGTAATCTGCGTCAGGTTCAGGAGTGTTCTGAAGTGGTTTACTGGAGAGGCCACATGTATGCCTAGCCCAAGCTAGTTGAAGGAAATGCCCTATGGGGATGCCATAACCAATGGGGTAAAAGTTTCCGGAGGCTAACCCTACCCAATTTGGCATTTTCAAGTTGGCCATAGTCTTCAGCCACACTCAGCTTGGGCTCTGAGGGCTAGGGGATGAATGGGAACTGTACATTGGTAATCCTAGTGTCCTCCCACATCTAACACTAAACTCCAGTTTGAGTCAGGTCCTGTACCCACAACAACCTCAGAGGCAGAAGTCTGTTAGAACTAAAGCTGAGTTGTCAGCAACCAGACACTGGATGCACACACATTGTTCAGGCATCCTGTTTCCCTCCTTTTAAGTGTTTCCAAATGTTATATGTATGCCCAGCAGACCTGTAAAACAGGCTTTGACATTGTCATGTCAAAAAGAGGCCCACTGAGGTTGGGGCCTGTCTGGCTGGGGGACAAAAGAAGGGCCCTGCCTAACTGTGAGCTAACATATGCCTATGGCAGGGAAGGCCTCTCTGAAGTGCTCCTAAGTATCAGAGGAAACCCCAGCAGACCTGTCAAGCAGGATGTGACATTTCAATGTAAAAAGGATCCTCCCAGCCCCACCCTGCATATTTTTTCAAGTTTAGATGGGTCATCTCTGCTAAGAGGTCTTCGGAGGCCACGCCCCCTTTCTCTACCACTCTGCAAATGCGCCTCCTGGCACACTACGGGTTGGGGGATGAAGTCCACTTTACTCCTGAGGGACTTTGGGGGCCAAGAAGCCCTCCTGGTACCTCCTGTAAGTCCTACACAGCGAAATTCCTGAGTGCTGGTTGGAGGCCCAGCCCCCTTTCTCTACCACTCAGCAAATGCGACTACAAGTTAAAGAAGCATTTGCAATGTAATAGGTCTCGCATTTGCGATGTAAATGTAAAAGTTTTTTACTAATGTTTTTGGAGTGGAATGGATGTATGTTGTGTGTAGTGAAATTATGTGGTATGTTGTGCAGTGAAATGATGTGGATAGAAAGTATGTGGTATTTAGTGTATAGCAATTATGTACAGTGGGATTATGTGTTATGGAGAGTAATTATGTGGTATGGTAGTCTGTGTTGTGGAGTGGTAACCTCAGGTTTAGTCTTCCTCGTTTCCATAGAAGCTAAACTATCAACTCAATGAGACAAAAAAAGAAGGAACCACTGAGGAGCACTTCTGGACCTAGTCAGAGGTATGAGCAGGGCCACTAGAATTAGGCGACTGTTTGGCTGCACCAACTTTCGCACTATTATACATTTTCCGCATTTGCCACATAATCCATCATCTGCTTCATAATCTGCAGATTTGAATAAAAAAAAACTTGTTTCTAGCTCAAACGTTACCAAAAATGCAGCGACAAGTGTTATAGCGTGGTGGAAGGCCCTTTGCAAACCTAGAATGGTCACCTCTTACTTATTGCTAAATGTGGGTGTTAAATTCGTACTAATGGTGTGCAAACCACTCTTGCTTGTTTCTGCTCCTCTCTTGCCTCTTTCTGCATTTCTCTTGCTTCTTTCTGCACCTTTCTTTCTTTTTCTGCACTTCTCTTGCCTCTTTCTGCACATTTCTTCTGCTTTCTGCAACTCCCTTCTTTCTGCACCTCTCTTGACACTTTCTGTACCTCTTTTGCTTCTTCCTGCATTTCTCTTGCCTCTTTCTGCACCCTCTTCCCTCTTTCTGCACCTCTCTTGCCTCTTTCTGCACCTCTCTAACCTCTTTGTGCACTTCTCTTGCCTCTTTCTGCACCCTTCTTGCCTCTTTCTGCACCTCTGTTGCTTCTTTCTGCACTTCTCTTGCTTCTTTGTGCACCTCTCTTGCTTCCTTCTGCACTTCTCTTGCCTCTTTCTGCACCTCTGTTGCTTATTTCTGCACTTCTCTTGCCTCTTTCTACACCCCTCTTGCCTCTTTCTGCACCTTTGTTGCTTCTTTCTGCACTTCTCTTGCTTCTTTCTGCACCTCTCTTGCAAATTTCTGCACACCTTGTGCCTCTTTGTGCACCTCTCTTGCCTCTTTCTGCTGCTCTCTTGCCTCTTTCTGCACCCCTCTTGCCTCTTTCTGCACCTCTTTTGCTTTTTTCTGCACTTCTCCTGCCTCCTTCTGTACCCCTCTTGCCTCTCTCTGCACCTCTGTTGGTTCTTTCTGCACTGCTCTTGCTTCTGTCTGCTACTCTCTTGTACACTTCTGCACCCCTCTTGCCTCTTTCTGCACCTCTTGGTTCTTTCCGCACCTCTCTTGCCTCTGTCTGCACCCATCTTCCCTCTTTCTGCAACTCTTTTGTCTGTTTCTGCAACTCTCTTGCCTCTTTGTGCACTTTTCTTGCCTCTTTCTGCACCTCTGTTGCTTCCTTCTGCACTTCTCTTGCCTCTTTCTGCACCCCTCTTTCCTCTTTCTGCACCCCTGTTGCTCCTTTCTGCACCTGTCTTGCTTCTTTCTACACCTCCGTTGCTTCTTTCTGCTCCTCTCTTGCCTCTTTCTGCACCCCTCGTGCCTCTTTGTGCACCTCTCTTGCCTCTTTCTGCTCCTTTCTTGCCTCTTTCTGCACAACTCTTGCCTCTTTCTGCACCTCTTTTGCTTTTTTCTGCACTTGTTTTGCCTCTTTCTGCACCTCTGTTGGTTCTTTCTGCACTGTCTGCTACTCTCTTGCACATTTCTGCACCCCCCTTGCCTCTTTCTGCACCTCTGTTGGTTCTTTCTGCACTTCTCTTGCCTCTTTCTGCACCCCTCTTTCCTTTTTCTGCACCCCTGTTGCTCCTTTCTGCACTTCTCTTGCTTCTTTCTACACCTCCGTTGCTTCTTTCTTCTCCTCTCTTGCCTCTTTCTGCACCCCTCGTGCCTCTTTGTGCAGCCTCTTTCTGCTCCTTTCTTGCCTCTTTCTGCACCACTTTTGCCTCTTTCTGCACCTCTTTTGCTTTTTTCTGCACTTGTTTTGCCTCTTTCTGCACCTCTGTTGGTTCTTTCTGCACTGTCTGCTACTCTCTTGCAAATTTCGGCAGCCCTCTTGCCTGCTTCTGCACCTCTGTTGGTTCTTTCTGCACTGCTCTGGCTTCTTTCTGCACCTCTTTTGCGTGTTTCTGCAACTCTATTGCCTCTTTCTGCACTTCTCTTTCCTCCTTCTGCACCTCTGTTGCTTCTTCCTGCACTTCTCTTGCCTTTTTCTGCACCCCTCATGCCTCTTTCTGCACCTCTGTTGCTTCTTTCTGCACTTCTCTTGCTTCTTTCTACACCTCTCTTGCTTCTTTCTGCACCCCTCTTGCCTCTGTCTGCACCCTTCTAACCTCTTTCTGAACCTCTCTTGCCTCTTTCTGTACCCCTGTTCCCTTTTCTGCAGCTCTCTTGCCTGTTTCTGCAACTCTCTTTCCTCTTTCTGCAGTTCTCGTGACTCTTTCTGCACCTCTGTTGCTTCTTTCTGCACTTCTCTTGCCTCTTTCTGCACCCCTCTTGTCTGTTTCTGCACCTCTCTTGCTACTTTCTGCACCTCTCTTGCAAATTTCTGCACCCCTCTTGCCTCTTTCGGCATCCCTCTTGCCTCCTCCTGCACCTCTGTTGGTTCTTTCTGCACTGCTCTTGCTTCTTTCTGTTAGGTTTGAAAACCCCATTCCTGCTATGCGCTCGTTTCATGCTATATTAGGTTAGCAGTGTGTGGCTAAATAGACACCATTTGTATTCATATTATGCAACCCACTGAGTTATCCGTGTAATGTGCAAACTTTAGTTGGCGAGTGTGACTCCATTTTGTATTTCGTAATCCCTATTAGGCTGCTTAGCCTGTGCCTGAACTAGGCCTCATTATTCGTAGTGCTTGCCTCAGCAGAACACTGTATTCAGTTCTATTTTCCTTATTATTCAAGGCTGCTTCTTGACTTACTAATGAATAGACCATTCTGCCCTCGCCTACCTATCTGAGTGTGTAGTTCTGCTCCCACGTTAGGAGACGCTGAGACTCAGCGTAGTAACCTTGAATAACAGAAAACATGTACCCATCTGGCAGGTGTTAGCCCATCCTTCTGTGCCCCTTTGTTCATGTTCGGCCTGAGCCGGTAACTTTCCACTGTGGGCATGGTTGGGGGGTTCTTGGAAGAATGATTATGCATTGTAGACCATTGGGGAGTCAGTCCCCTCGGCAGACATCTTAGGGTGCAGGTCAGATTGGACTCCTCTGCATAGTATTACTAATAAAACCTGTTTGTATTCTCTACTGTCTGACCAACTCTTCATTACTTGGGAAGGCCTAGCAGGTGGTTGTAAATAACCCGGGTGGCTCCTAAGGGGCACTTCCTTCATTTCTGCACCTCTTTTGCCTGTTTCTGCAACTCTCTTGCCTCTTTCTGCATTTCTCTTGCCTCCTTCTGCACCTCTGTTGCTTCTTTCTGCACTTCTCTTGCCTTTTTCTGCACCCGTCTTACCTCTTTCTGCACCTCTGTTGCTTCTTTCTGTACCTCTGTTGCTTGTTTCTGCACCCCTCTTGCCTCCTTATGCACCCTTCTTAACTCTTTTTGTACCTCTCTTGCCTCTTTCTGCACCCCTGTTCCCGTTTTTGCACCTCTCTTGCAAATTTCAGCACCCCTCTTGCCTGCTTCTGCACCTCTGTTGGTTCTTTCTGCACTGCTCTTGCTTATTTCTGCACCTCTTTTGCCAGTTTAAGCAACTCTCTTGCCTATATCTGCACTTTTCTTGCCTTTTTCTGCACCTCTGTTGCTTCCTTCTGCACTTCTCTTGCCTCTTTCTGTACCCCTTTTGCCTCTTTCTGCACCTCTGTTGCTTCTTTCTGCACTTCTCTTGCCTCTTTCTGCACCCTTCTTGCCTCTTTCTGCACCTCTCTTGCCTCTTTCTGCACCCTCTTCCCTCTTTCTGCACCTCTCTCTTGCCTCTTTCTGCATCCCTCGTGCCTCTTTCTGCACCTCTCTTGCCTCTTTCTGCACCCTCTTCCCTCTTTCTGCACCTCTCTCTTGCCTCTTTCTGCACCTCTGTTGCTTCTTTCTGCACTTCTCTTGCCTCTTTCTGCACCCTTCTTGCCTCTTTCTGCACCTCTCTTGCCTCTTTCTGCACCCTCTTCCCTCTTTCTGCACCTCTCTCTTGCCTCTTTCTGCACCTCTCTAACCTCTTTGTGCACTTCTCTTGCCTCTTTCTGCACCCTTCTTGCCTCTTTCTGCACCTCTGTTGCTTCCTTCTGCACTTCTCTTGCTTCTTTCTGCACCTTTCTTGCTTCCTTCTGCACCCCTCTTGCCTCTTTCTGCACCTCTTGGTTCTTTCTGCACCTCTCTTGCCTCTGTCTGCACCCATCTTCCCTCTTTCTGCAACTCTTTTGTCTGTTTCTGCAACTCTCTTGCCTCTTTGTGCACTTTACTTGCCTCTTTCTGCACCTCTGTTGCTTCCTTCTGCACTTCTCTTGCCTCTTTCTGCACCCCTCTTTCCTCTTTCTGCACCCCTGTTGCTCCTTTCTGCACTTCTCTTGCTTCTTTCTACACCTCCGTTGCTTCTTTCTGCTCCTCTCTTGCCTCTTTCTGCACCCCTTGTGCCTCTTTATGCACCTCTCTTGCCTCTTTCTGCTCCTTTCTTGCCTCTTTCTGCACCACTCTTGCCTCTTTCTGCACCTCTTTTGCTTTTTTCTGCACTTGTTTTGCCTCTTTCTGCACCTCTGTTGGTTCTTTCTGCACTGTCTGCTACTCTCTTGCACATTTCTGCACCCCTCTTGCCTCTTTCTGCACCTCTGTTGGTTCTTTCTGCACCTCTCTTGCCTTCGTCTGCACCCCGTTCCCTCTTACTGCACCTCTTTTGCCTGTTTCTGCAACTCTCTTGCCTCTTTCTGCACTTTTCTTGCCTCTTTCTGCACCTCTGTTGCTTCCTTTTGCACTTCTCATTTCTCTTTCTCCACCCCTCTTGCCTCTTTCTGCACCTCTGTTGCTTGTTTCTGCACCTTTCTTGCTTCTTTCTACACATCTCTTGCTTCTTTCTGCAACCCTCTTACTTCTGTCTGCACCCTTCTTCCGTCTTTCTGCACCTCTCTTGCCTCTTTCTTCTCCCCTGTTCCCTTTTCTGCCCCTCTCTTGCCTCTTTCTGCAACTCTCTTTCATCTTTCTGCAGTTCTCTTGCCTTCTTCTGAACCTCTGTTGTTTCTTTCTGCACTTCCTTTGCCTCTTTCTGCACCCCTCTTGTCTGTTTCTGCACCTCTGTTGGTTCTTTCTGCAGTGCTCTTGCTTCTTTCTGCACCTCTCTTGCAAATTTCGGCACCCCTCTTGCCTGCTTCTGCACCTCTGTTGGTTCTTTCTGCACTGCTCTGGCTTCTTTCTGCACCTCTTTTGCGTGTTTCTGCAACTCTATTGCATCTTTCTGCACTTCTCTTTTTTCCTTCTGCACCTCTGTTGCTTCTTCCTGCACTTCTCTTGCCTTTTTCTGCATCCCTCATGCCTCTTTCTGCACCTCTGTTTCTTTTTCTGCACTTCTCTTCATTCTTTCTACACCTCACTTGCTTCTTTCTGCACCCCTCTTGCCTCTGTCTGCACCCTTCTAACCTCTTTCTGCACCTCTCTTGCCAATTTCTGTACCCCTGTTCCCTTTTCTGCAGCTCTCTTGCCTGTTTCTGCAACTCTCTTTCCTCTTTCTGCAGTTCTCTTACCTCCTTCTGCACCTCTGTTGCCTCTTTCTGCACCCCTCTTGTCTGTTTCTGCACCTCTCTTGCTTCTTTCTGCACCTCTCTTGCAAATTTCAGCACCCCTCTTGCCTCTTTCGGCATCCCTCTTGCCTCCTTCTGCACCTCTGTTGGTTCTTTCTGCACTGCTCTTGCTTCTTTCTGTTAGGTTTTGTAGGAGAGTAGGATCTGCCTCTTAAGTTGCCCCCACTTTTTTTCTGATGTTTACACTGGTTTCTGGCTATAGTCTGGCTGGGACCCTGCCAATCAGGGCCCCAGCCTCTCTGTTCTCTCTAAACGACTTGGAGTGCACTCTAGGTGCACTAGTGATTGGATACTGTGGTACCTTATGAGTCCCTAGTATATGGTACCTTAGGTGCCAAGGGCATAGGTACTTCACAGGCCTACCAGGGGCTGAAGCATGTATTATACCACCCCTGGGAAGCAGACTAAATCTGACACCACAGGTCTGCTACTGCAGCCTGGGTAAGGTGGTGCATGCACCCCTTACTGTGATGTAGGCTACCTATATCACTACATAGATACACACATATAAACCTATAAGTCACTCCTATGGCAGGCCTTATCAATCCTGAAGGCAGAGTGCTTGGTTCCTATGTGAGAGGGTGCCCCTGCATGAGCAGAGCCCCTCTGCAGCATTCGGAGACCCTTCTCTGAGGCTGTTTGTAGTGCAGCCTGACCATATACTCTTAAGCGCATTATAACCTCGCGTTAAATGCTAACTTTGGGATGGCTGCACGGAAACATGTTGTGTTTGGTGTCAAACATCTTAGAATACTACCCCCCCGCCAGTTCTGGCGGCGGGGGTAGCATTCTACCCTTCTAGAGGGATAGACATGTACCTACTGTGGAAACGCGGTAGAATCCTGAAGAGCCCTGGCATCACAAAATGGATGCCACCAGTCACAGACACTGGGCTGCCCTCCTGCTGATGACCGAAACTCGCAGTGGAGGAGGCCCAACAATAGGTATCCTGTCGCAGGAGGGTGTGACCACCTTCCAGACAGGGTTTAGTGTATTGGGGCTGGGTGGGTGCACTCCTAGAGTGCTTTGAAGTCCTGCACTGGGGGAGCATCAGGCTCCTCTGTGCATATGCCAGTTCAAACCAGCTCAGGGGCTACCTGCCCCTGCTCTGGCACGAAACTGGACAAAGGGAAGTGGGTGTAGCCACCTACTCCCCTGACCCTTCCATAGGTGGGGTCATAGAGCTAGTCCCTCCCTTTCTTTTAGTATAAGAGAGGGAACCCTGCATTGCAAGCTAGATACCCCTGGATGACGCTCTTAAGAAGAATCCTGGACCTTCGACATTCCACTACCTCTGGAAGACTGAAGAATCTCCCTTGGAGTCAAGGAGTGACTCCCCTGCTTGGCAGGCACCAAAAACTACAACGACAGTCACAAACTACGCCGCTCCCGCCGGAGCCCGAAGTCCCTGCAGCCCAGGAAGAGGATTTCCTGACTTCTCCAAGGCCATCGTGAGTCCCCAGTGAAGCTGAGGCAAGTGGACCCCACGAGCGATGAGGAACCGCAGCCCCTGGGTACCGTGCACTATTGTCAAGTGCAACTCCTTCACGACGTTATACAAACTTGTGCTTTGGACCACGTGTGGTCCCAGCCTCTAGCAGAGAGCCCTCCCAAAATCAGAGGCCTACACCATTCCGAGTGACCGTGGGCCCTTGTTGAGTGAATCCTCCCAAGGTGTCTTTGCAATCCCTTGCCAGCTGGCTTGTGGGTCCCCAGAAAACTTTTCAACAAAACCAAAGGGCTCCCCTGATTGCTCCAGGCCTGCCCTGACATACCCTTGCTGGGTAAGTCCCCCAGACCTTGCTGGTCTGCACCATTGACTTTTTTGTCCCCTCCACAAGACTTACTGCTACCAAGGCTTGTTGGCTCCAATCAGGTCGCCGACATCGCAGGCAGCTGCAGACTTTGTGGGATACGCTGAATCCAGCTCCTGGCCATCCTCGACACCTCCTGGACCTGGTGGTCGAAGAGTCAAGACATCAGTGAACGACCTGAATCCTGTTGACGACGGTGGGCATTCATCTTTCTTGCCCCGGGTCACTGCCAAGTGACTTTGAACACTGTCCCCTCTGCTTTCAGGTCTTCCTCCTTCCGAATCCAGGCTTGGATTCCAATGGACACTTCTTCTGTCGTCGCAAGCAGCAAGTCTTCACTGGCTCCCATTGAGAACGACGCCGCGACCCGACACCAAAGGACACCTATGCACCCGGCTCCCCTGGGTGAGGTAACTTCAGCACTACGGTGCTCCTGTGGGTGTGGGCCCTAGAACTACTTACCCTGTAAGTAGCTTGCTTGTAGCTACCCTAGAAGTGCCCTAAAACTCCAATTTTCCCCGTGCGATTCTCGCACTGGCTTGTACAGGGTTCGCGTCTGTGTTAGACACATCGCGTCCAACTCCCTTGTAACTCTACCAGTATCCGCGTCCTTCGACTCGTACTGACCGATCAGTGTGTTCGCCTCGAACACGCCAGGGACCTGTAACATTGATAACTCAATCGCGTTCTCTCGCATAGACTCGTACAGGTCTCGCACCAGTGTCTGAACACCGTGTCCGTCCCCTGTGGGTCTCCTACAACTACCTGGGGTGGTTCTTTGGGGTCCCTCGATTCTATGTGCTCTAGACCACGGTCTAGCCAAGATAAGATTGTGATATTTACTTGTGCTAACTTATTTTGATAAAACATTGACTTGTACATATGTTCCTGACTTCTAATCTCATAAAGAGATTAGTAGAGAGTTGTTTAGTAATAAATACATATATATTTGATATATATACCTGTGTGGTGTCTTTTCATTTGGTGATTCAAGAGATTGTGTGGTAAAACAAGCTGCTTTACATTCCTCCAAGACTTGGCCTGAAGGCTGCTCTCCACAGCTACCACTAGGATAGCTTTCTATAAAGGTTGTCTTAAACCTACCTACCATAAGAGTCGAATTGTACTGGTGCAAGGTGTCCACTTTAACTAGTGAACAGCATATACCAGGCCAACTTCTCACATTGGTGGCAGCGTGTGGGATTCCAGCTTGCTATTGTTTTACCAGAAAATCTCTATTTTGAATTACTAACTGAAAACCACTATAGGTACTCAAGGTACATATAAAGTCAAGCTTAGTATCAATAAGTTCTACTGAAGTTAGAGCTGTGTGCCAAGGGATAGCACACCCTTTCTGCAGCTCAAGCTAGGATCAGTAGGCCACAAACTAGTGTAGGTAGTACAACACTTCACAACACTAGAATGTCCTTAAGGGATGGACCCAGTGGATCCACCCAGCTTCAGTATAAGGACATGACTTTCTTTGACTTGAAAGCCATGTGTGCTGAGAGGCACCTGAAGATAGGACAGAGTCCCTCCACACTACACCTGATAGATCTGCTGACAGCAGATGATCTTAGATTAGCTCTAGGAGCTAATGGGTCTGAATCAGGGGGTGGGTCAATTACAGTGTCTGGGTCAGATGATGAACATCAAGTTGACCAAGACTCTGGGATTGTAGGGCCAGGCCCCAAGGGGTCTGAAAAGGACAGAGGAATTCTCCCTAAGAGAACTGACACAGTGGAGGAGAGGCATAGGTCCCTTTCTAGGGACTCTGACCGCTCCTATCACTCTGGCAGAGAATTTGTCCAGCAGAGGAACTCCTACTTCCCAAGAAGAGAGACCTCCTCTGAAAGACTGTGCAAGCTGCTGCAGTATAAGAAAGCAAGATTTGCCCTCAAAACCAAGCAGTTGGCATTAGATAAAGAAGCCCTGGAGCTCCAGAGAGCTTCTAGAAAAGAGGGGTTAGAACCCCCTGGTGGCAGCAGCAGTGTCCCTAGAGGCAGAGAATATATTCCAGACCATAGGAACCTGAGCAAGGTTGTTCCTCCCTACCAGAGTGGGGATGATATCCATAAGTGGGTAACTGCTATGGAAAGGGCCTGTAGAGTACAACAGGTCCCCCAAAAGCAGTGGGCAGCAATCTTGTGGCTCTCCTTTTCAGATAAAGGTAGAGGCAAGCTCCTCACTGTTAGAGAAGAGGATGCTGATGACTATGAAGTCCTGAAGAGTGCACTAATAGATGGGTTTGGCTTAACCACTGAGCAGTACAGGTTGAAGTTCAGAGACACCCAGAAGGCACAGACTCAGGACTGGACTGACTTTGTAGATTGTGCAACCAAGGCTCTGGAGGGTTGGCTGGTTGGCAGTAGCGTTACTGATTTCAAGGAATTGTATAATCTAATGATGAGAGAACAGATCCTTAATAATTGCCAGAACCAGTTGTTGCATCAATACCTGATGGACTCAGATCTGACCTCTCCCCAAGAATTGGGAAAGAAGGCAGACAAGTGGGTCAGAACCAGGGTGAGGCAGAAAACCCAGAACCAAGGGGGTGACACAAAGAAGCAGGATTCTAAGGGCTCTGAGAAAAGTGGGGATAAGTCAAAAGACCAGAAGTCTTCACAAGGGCCCCAGGAATCTGCATCTGGTGGGGAGTCACAATCCAACAAGGGAAAAGGCCAAAAGAAGCCCTGGTGCAAATTCTGTAAACAGAAAGGGCACTGGACTTCTGATTGTAACAAGTCCAAAGACCAAACCACCACCACTCCTGCCCCTAAGGCAACTGTTCCCCCTAGTTCAGCTACTGGTGAAGGTGGTACTCAGAATAAGGGTGTAGTAGGGCTGACCCTGGGTTCTGAAGTGGACTCTGGCCTAGTCAGAGTACCCACTCAGGCAATGCTGATTTGTGATGGAGACATTGACATGTCCTTCCTGGTGAGCCCCAGTAATCTGGGCAAATACAAACAGCAGCCTGTAATAAATGGCAAACAGGCTTTGGCATTTAGGGACACAGGTGCTAGTGTCACCATGGTGGCAGAGGATCTTGTGGACCCTGGACAGATCATCCTGGGTGAAATGTACCAGGTGACCAATGCAAGCAACACCAGGACCAACCATAGTCTGGCAGTTGTGAATTTCTCCTGGGGAGGGGTAACTGGCCTCAAGAAGGTTGTAGTCAGTGCAGACCTCCCTGTAGAATGTCTATTGGGCAATGATCTAGAAACTTCATTCTGGTCTGAAGTAGAGTTATGGACTCATGCTGAGATGTTGGGCATCCCTGCAGAGGTATTTGCTGTGACCAGGTCACAAGCCAAAATGCATGACACTGAACAAGCTCTGGATCCTGAAATTATGGACCAGGTGCTTCCCAAGAAGAGGAGCAGTAGGGTTAAGGCAGTGCCTTCCCCTCTGTCTCAGATCACAGATTCCCCTCTTGAGGGAGGAGAAGCAGATCCTGAAGAAGGAACTGCCCCAGAGGGACTTGAACCTGATCAGGATGAGTTCTTGGGGGCAGGGGGCCCTTCTAGGGAAGATCTGAGTAAGGAGCAACAGTGCTGCCCCTCTCCTTAACCCCTCAGACAGCAGGCTGCTGCTGAGGCTGCTGGGAGTGCTAGTGGGTCCCATAAAGTTTATTGGGATGAGGGACTCCTATATTCTGAGGGTAGAGATCCAGCCCCTGGAGCCACCAGGAGGTTGGTAATACCTCAGAAGTTTAGGGGTTCCTCTTGACCCTAGCACATGATATCCCTTTGGCAGGTCACTTGGGCCAAAACAAGACCTGGGACAGGCTTGTTCCACATTTTCATTGGCCACATATGTCAGAGGACACAAAGGAGTTTTGTCGCTCCTGTGTCACATGCCAAGCCAGTGGCAAGGCAGGTGGCACAACAAAGGCCCCCCTGATACCACTACCTGTGGTGGGGGTACCCTTTGAAAGGGTAGGGATTGACATTGTTGGTCCTCTTGACCCTCAAACTGCATCTGGGCACAGATTTATCCTGGTGGTAGTGGATCATGCCACCAGGTACCCAGAGGCAATTCCCCTGAGGACCACCACAGCTCCTGTGGCGGCAAGAGCCCTCATTGGAGTTTTCTCCAGAGTGGGTTTCCCAAAGGAGGTCATCTCTGACAGAGGTACCAACTTCATGTCAGGATATTTGAAAGCAATGTGGAAGGAGTGTGGGGTAACTTATAAGTTCACCACCCCCTATCACCCACAATGCAATGGGTTGGTTGAACGCTTCAACAAAACCCTGAAGGGAATGATTAAAGGACTCACAGAGAAGCTTAGGCGGAAATGGGACCTTCTTCTTCCCTGCCTGTTGTTTGCATACAGAGAAGTTCCACAGAAGGGGGTTGGTTACAGCCCATTTGAGCTTCTTTTTGGGCATCCTGTAAGAGGTCCATTATGTTTGGTAAAAGAGGGCTGGGAGTTACCTCTCAAGCCCCCCAAACAGGATGTGATGGACTATGTACTTGGTCTCCGCTCCAGGATGGCTGAATACATGAAAAAGGCAACCAAAAACCTGGAGGCCAGCCAAGAATTACAAAAAGCTTGGCATGACCAAAGGCTGTGCTGACTGTGTACCAGCCAGGACAGAAAGTGTGGGTGTTGGAGCCGGTGGCCCCAGCAGCCCTCCAAGACAAGTGGAGTGGCCCCCATACAATAGTTGAGCAGAAGGGAGAAGTCACCTATTTGGTGAATCTTGGAACTCCCAGGAGCCCCCTGAGGGGCTCCATGTCAACAGATTGAAACCATATGTTGACAGGGCTGACATGGGCTTGCTCATGGCAACTGATGAGGAACAGGAGGAGGAGAGTGACCCTGACCTGCTCTCACAGAACCCTGATGATGGGTCAGTAGATGGTGTTGCTTTGGCAAGCAGCCTCACTGCCCATCAGCAAACTGAGTGCAGACAAGTTCTGCAGCAGTACAGACATATGTTTAGCCTGACCCCTAGTCAGACTACCTGGTGCACCCATGAGGTGGACACTGGAGACAGTCTGCCTGTCAAGAGTAAAATCTACAGGCAACCTGACCATGTCAGGGACTGTATCAGGACTGAAGTCCCGAAAATGTTGGAGTTAGGTGTGATTGAGCCTTCAGATAGCCCTTCGGCTAGCCCAGTAGTCCTAGTACCCAAGCCTCATATCCAGGGTGGTAAGAAAGAAATTAGGTTTTGTGTAGACTACAGAGGCCTCAATGCAGTCACTAGGACTGATGCCTATCCCATACCAAGGGCAGATGAGCTGATTGATACTTTGGCCTCAGCCAAGTATCTAAGTACATTTGACCTAACAGCTGGCTACTGGCAGATCAGATTAGCTGATGATGCAAAAGCCAAAACAGCATTTTCGACCCCTGGTGGGCACTACCACTTTGTGGTGATGCCCTTTGGATTGAAAAATGCACCTGCCACTTTTCAGAGGTTGGTGAACAAAGTTCTGGCAGGGATGGAAACTTATTGCTCAGCTTATCTAGATGATATTGCTGTCTTTAGTTCCTCCTGGCAGGATCACCTGGTCCACCTCAGAAATGTTTTGGAGGCTCTGCAGAAAGCAGGCCTCACTATCAAGGCCACTAAGTGCCAGATAGGGCAGAGTCAGGTTGTGTACCTGGGCCACCTTGTAGGTGGAGGCCAGGTTCAGCCTTTACAGGGCAAAATCCAAACCATAATGGAATGGGTTGCTCCAACCACCCAGACACAGGTGAGAGCCTTCTTAGGCCTGATTGGGTACTATAGGAGGTTTGTGAAGGGATATGGATCTATAGTGACCCCCTTGAATGATCTGACCTCAAAGAAAATGCCAAAAAAGGTTCAGTGGGCAGCTAGCTGTCAGAAGGCATTTGAAGACCTAAAGCAGGCCATGTGCACTGCCCCCATCTTGCAGAGTCCAGACTACACCAAAAAGTTCATTGTCCAAACAGATGCTTCTGAGCTGGGTGTGGGAGCTGTACTGTCTCAACTGAATGATGAAGGTCAAGACCAGCCAGTAGCTTTTATTAGCAGGAGGCTGACCCCTAGAGAGAAACGTTGGTCAGCTATAGAGAGGGAGGCCTTTGCTGTGGTGTGGGCCCTGAAGAAGCTGAGGCCATACTTGTTTGGCACTCACTTCATAGTTCAGACTGACCACAAGCCCCTCCTATGGCTTAAACAGATGAAAGGTGAAAACCCAAAACTTTTGAGGTGGTCCATTTCCCTACAGGGGATGGACTATACAGTGGAACATAGGCCTGGGACCCAACATGCCAATGCAGATGGACTCTCAAGGTATTTCCACTTAGAGCACGAAGACTCAACTGCTCAAGGTTAGTTTAGTGTCCCTGCGTTTGGGGGGGGGGTTGTGTAGGAGAGTAGGATCTGCCTCTTATGTTGCCCCCACTTTTTTTCTGATGTTTACACTGGTTTCTGGCTATAGTCTGGCAGGGACCCTGCCAATCAGGGACCCTGCCAATCAGGGCCCCAGCCTCTCTGTTCTCTCTAAACGACTTGGAGTGCACTCTAGGTGCACTAGTGATTGGATACTGTGGTACCTTATGAGTCCCTAGTATATGGTACCCTAGGTGCCAAGGGCATAGGTACTTCACAGGCCTACCAGGGGCTGAAGCATGTATTATGCCACCCCTGGGAAGCAGACTAAATCTGACACCACAGGTCTGCTACTGCAGCCTGGGTAAGGTGGTGCATGTACCCCTTACTGTGATGTAGGCTACCTATATCACTACATAGATACACACATATAAACCTATAAGTCACTCCTATGGCAGGCCTTATCAATCCTGAAGGCAGAGTGCTTGGTTCCTATGTGAGAGGGTGCCCCTGCATGAGCAGAGCCCCTCTGCAGCAGTCGGAGACCCTTCTCTGAGGCTGTTTGTAGTGCAGCCTGACCATATACTCTTAAGCGCATTATAACCTCGCGTTAAATGCTAACTTTGGGATGGCTGCACGGAAACATGTCGTGTTTGGTGTCAAACATCTTGGAATACTACCCCCCACCAGTTCTGGCGGCGGGGGTAGCATTCCACCCTTCTAGAGGGATAGACATGTACCTACTGTGGAAACGCGGTAGAATCCTGAAGAGCCCTGGCATCACAAAATGGATGCCACCAGTCACAGACACTGGGCTGCCCTCCTGCTGATGACCGAAACTCGCAGTGGAGGAGGCCCAACAATAGGTATCCTGTCGCAGGAGGGTGTGACCACCTTCCAGACAGGGTTTAGTGTATTGGGGCTGGGTGGGTGCACTCCTAGAGTGCTTTGAAGTCCTGCACTGGGGGAGCAGCAGGCTCCTCTGTGCATATGCCAGTTTAAACCAGCTCAGGGGCTACCTGCCCCTGCTCTGGCGCGAAACTGGACAAAGAGAAGTAGGTGTAGTCACCTACTCCCCTGACCCTCCCATAGGTGGGGTCATAGAGCTAGTCCCTCCCTTTCTTTTAGTATAAGAGAGGGAACCCTGCATTGCAAGCTAGATACCCCTGGACGACGCTCTTAAGAAGAATCCTGGACCTTCGACGTTCCACTACCTCTGGAAGACTGAAGAATCTCCCTTGGAGTCAAGGAGTGACTCCCCTGCTTGGCAGGCACCAAAAACTACAACGATGGTTGCAAACTACGCTGCTCCCGCCGGAGCCCGAAGTCCCTGCAGCCCAGGAAGAGGATTTCCTGACTTCTCCAAGGCCATCGTGAGTCCCCAGCGAAGCTGAGGCAAGTGGACCCCACGAGCGATGAGGAACCGCAGCCCCTAGGTACCGTGCACTATTGTCAAGTGCAACCCCTGCACGACGTTCTATGAACTTGTGCTTTGGACCACATGTGGTCCCAGCCTCTAGCAGAGATCCCTCCCAAAATCAGAGGCTTACACCATCCCAAGTGACCGTGGGCCCCTGTTGAGTGAATCCTCCTGAGGCGTCTTTGCGATCCCTTGCCAGCCGGCTTGTGGGTCCCCAGAAGACTTTTCAACAAAACCAAAGGGCTCCCCTGATTTCTCCAGGCCTGCTCTGACATACCCTTGCTGGGTAAGTCCTCCAGACCTTGCTGGTTTGCACCATTGACTTTTTTGTCCACTCCACAAGACTTGCTGCTACCAAGGCTTGTTGGCTCCAATCGGGTCGCCGACACCACAGTCAGCTGCAGACTTCGTGGGACACGCTGAATCCAGCTCCTGGCCGTCCTCGACGCCTCCTGGACCTCGTGGTTGAAGAGTCAAGACATCAGTGAATGACCTGAATCCTGTCGACGACGGTGGGCATTCATCTTCCTTGCCCCGGGTCTCTGCCAAGTGACTTTGAACACTGTCCCCTCTGCTTTCAGGTCTTCCTCCTTCCGAATCCAGGCTTGGATTCCAACGGACACTTCTTCTGTCGTCGCAAGCAGCAAGTCTTCACTGGCTCCCATTGAGAACGACGCCGCGACCCGACACCAAAGGACACCTATGCACCCGGCTCCCCTGGGTGAGGTAACTTCAGCACTACGGTGCTCCTGTGGGTGTGGGCCCTAGAACTACTTACCCTGTAAGTGGCTTGCTTGTAGCTACCCTAGAAATGCCCTAAAACTCCTATTTTCCCCATGCGATTCTCCCACTGGCTCGTACAGGGTTCGCGTCTGTGTTAGACACATCGCGTCCAACTCCATTTGTAACTCTACCAGTATCCGCGTCCTTCGACTCGTACTGACCGATCGGTGTGTTCGCCTCGAACACGCCAGGGACCTGTAACATTGATAACTCAATCGCGTTCTCTCGCATAGACTCGTACAGGTCTCGCACCAGTGTCTGAACACCGCGTCCGTCCCCTGTGGGTCTCCTACAACTACCTGGGGTGGTTCTTTGGGGTCCCTCGATTCTATGTGCTCTAGACCACGGTCTAGCCAAGATAAGATTGTGATATTTACTTGTGCTAACTTATTTTGATAAAACATTGACTTGTACATATGTTCCTGACTTCTAATCTCATAAAGAGATTAGTAGAGAGTTGTTTAGTAATAAATACATATATATTTGATATATATACCTGTGTGGTGTCTTTTCATTTGGTGATTCAAGAGATTGTGTGGTAAAACAAGCTGCTTTACATTCCTCCAAGACTTGGCCTGAAGGCTGCTCTCCACAGCTACCACTAGGATAGCTTTCTATAAAGGTTGTCTTAAACCTACCTACCATAAGAGTCGAATTGTACTGGTGCAAGGTGTCCACTTTAACTAGTGAACAGCATATACCAGGCCAACTTCTCACAGGTTTGAAAACCCCATTCCTGCTATGCGCTCGTTTCATGCTAAATTAGGTTAGCAGTGTGTGGCTAAATAGACACTATTTGTATTCACGTTATGCAACCCACTGAGTTATCCGTGTAATGTGCAAGCTTTGGTTGGCGAGTGTGACTCCATTTTGTATTTCGTAATCCCTATTAGGCTGCTTAGGCTGTGCCTGAACTAGGCCTCATTATTCGTATTGCTTGCCTCAGCAGAACACTGTATTCAGTTCTATTTTCCTTATTATTCAAGGCTGCTTCTCGACTTACTAATGAATAGACCATTCTGCCCTCGCATACCTATCTGAGTGTGTAGTTCTGCTCCCACGTTAGGAGACGCTGAGACTCAGCGTGGTAACCTTGAATAACAGAAAACATGTACCCATCTGGCAGGTGGTAGCCCATCCTTCTGTGCCCCTTTGTTCATGTTCTGCCTGAGCCGGTAACTTTCCACTGTGGGCATGGTTGGGGGGTTCTTGGAGGAATGATTATGCATTGCAGACCATTGGGGAGTCAGTCCCCTCGGCAGACATCTTAGGGTGCAGGTCAGATTGGACTCCTCTGCATAGTATTACTAATAAAACATGTTTGTATTCTCTACTGTCTGACCGACTCTTCATTACTTGGGAAGGCCTAGCAGGTGGTTGTAAATAACCCGAGTGGCCCCTAAGGGGCACTTCCTTCATTTCTGCACCTCTTTTGCCTGTTTCTGCAACACTCTTGCCTCTTTCTGCACTTCTCTTGCCTCCTTCTGCACCTCTGTTGCTTCTTTCTGCACTTCTCTTGCCTTTTTCTGCACCCGTCTTACCTCTTTCTGCACCTCTGTTGCTTCTTTCTGTACCTCTGTTGCTTCTTTCTGCACCCCTCTTGCCTCCTTATGCACCCTTCTTCACTCTTTCTGCACCTCTCTTGCCTCTTTCTGCACCCCTGTTCCCTTTTTTGCACCTCTCTTGCAAATTTCGGCACCCCTCTTGCCTGCTTCTGCACCTCTGTTGGTTCTTTCTGCACTGCTCTTGCTTATTTCTGCACCTCTTTTGCCAGTTTCTGCAACTCTCTTGCCTCTTTCTGCACTTTTCTTGCCTTTTTCTGCCCCTCTGTTTCTTCCTTCTGCACTTCTCTTGCCTCTTTCTGCACCCCTTTTGCCTCTTTCTGCACCTCTGTTGCTTCTTTCTGCACTTCTCTTGCTTCTTTCTATATCTCTGTTGCTACTTTCTGCTCTTCTCTTGCCTCTTTCTGCATCCCTCGTGCCTCTTTCTGCACCTCTCTAACCTCTTTGTGCACTTCTATTGCCTCTTTCTGCACCCTTCTTGCCTCTTTCTGCACCTCTCTTGCCTCTTTCTGCACCCTCTTCCCTCTTTCTGCACCTCTCTCTTGCCTTTTTCTGCACCTTTCTAACCTCTTTGTGCACTTCTCTTGCCTCTTTCTGCACCCTTCTTGCCTCTTTCTGCACCTCTGTTGCTTCTTTCTGCACTTCTCTTGCTTCTTTCTGCACCTTTCTTGCTTCTTATTGCACTTCTCTTGCCTCTTTCTGCACCTCTGTTGCTTATTTCTGCACTTCTCTTGCCTCTTTCTACACCCCTCTTGCCTCTTTCTGCACCGTTGCTGCTTCTTTCTGCACTTCTCTTGCTTCTTTCTGCACATCTCTTGCAAATTTCTACACCCCTTGTGCCTCTTTGTGCACCTCTCTTGCCTCTTTCTGCTCCTCTCTTGCCTCTTTCTGCACCCCTCTTGCCTCTTTCTGCACCTCTTTTGCTTTTTTCTGCACTTCTCCTGCCTCTTTCTGCACCCCTCTTGCCTCTTTCTGCACCTCTGTTGGTTCTTTCTGCACTGCTCTTGCTTCTGTCTGCTACTCTCTTGCACACTTCTGCACCCCTCTTGCCTCTTTCTGCACCTCTTGGTTCTTTCTGCACCTCTCTTGCCTCTGTCTGCACCCATCTTCCCTCTTTCTGCAACTCTTTTGTCTGTTTCTGCAACTCTCTTGCCTCTTTTTGCACTTTTCTTGCCTCTTTCTGCACCTCTGTTGCGTCCTTCTGCACTTCTCTTGCCTCTTTCTGCACCCCTCTTTCCTCTTTCTGCACTCCTGTTGCTCCTTTCTGCACTTCTGTTGCTCCTTTCTGCACTTCTCTTGCTTCTTTCTACACCTCCATTGCTTTTTTCTGCTCCTCTCTTGCCTCTTTCTGTACCCCTCGTGCCTCTTTCTGCACCTCTCTTGCCTCTTTCTGCTCCTTTCTTGCCTCTTTCTGCACCACTCTTGCCTCTTTCTGCACCTCTTTTGTTTTTTTCTGCTCTTGTTTTGCCTCTTTCTGCACTTCTGTTGGTTCTTTCTGCACCTCTCTTGCCTTCGTCTGCACCCCTGTTCCCTCTTACTGCACCTCTTTTGCCTGTTTCTGCAACTCTCTTGCCTCTTTCTGCACTTTTCTTGCCTCTTTCTGCACCTCTGTTGCTTCCTTCTGCACTTCTCATTTCTCTTTCTCCACCCCTCTTGCCTCTTTCTGCACCTCTGTTGCTTGTTTCTGCACCTTTCTTGCTTCTTTCTACACATCTCTTGCTTCTTTCTGCAACCCTCTTACCTCTGTCTGCACCGTTCTTCCGTCTTTCTGCACCTCTCTTGCCTCTTTCTGCACCCCTGTTCCCTTTTCTGCCCCTCTCTTGCCTCTTTCTGCAACTCTCTTTCCTCTTTCTGAAGTTCTCTTGCCTTCTTCTGAACCTCTGTTGTTTCTTTCTGCACTTCCTTTGCCTCTTTCTGCACCCCTCTTGTCTGTTTCTGCACCTCTGTTGGTTCTTTCTGCACTGCTCTTGCTTCTTTCTGCACCTCTCTTGCAAATTTTGGCACCCCTCTGGCCTGCTTCTGCACCTCTGTTGGTTCTTTCTGCACTGCTCTGGCTTCTTTCTGCACCTCTTTTGCGTGTTTCTGCAACTCTATTGCCTCTTTCTACACTTCTCTTTCCTCCTTCTGCACCTCTGTTGCTTCTTCCTGCACTTCTCTTGCCTTTTTCTGCACCCCTCATGCCTCTTTCTGCACCTCTGTTGCTTCTTTCTGCACTTCTCTTGCTTCTTTCTACACCTCTCTTGCTTCTTTCTGCACCCCTCTTGCCTCTGTCTGCACCCTTCTAACCTCTTTCTGCACATCTCTTGCCTCTTTCTGCACCTTTCTTCACTCTTTCTGCACCTCTCTTGCCTCTTTCTGCACCCCTGTTCCCTTTTTTGCACCTCTCTTGCAAATTTCGGCACCCCTCTTGCCTGCTTCTGCACCTCTGTTGGTTCTTTCTGCACTGCTCTTGCTTATTTCTGCACCTCTTTTGCCAGTTTCTGCAACTCTCTTGCCTCTTTCTGCACTTTTCTTGCCTTTTTCTGCACCTCTGTTGCTTCTTTCTGCACTTCTCTTGCTTCTTTCTATACCTCTGTTGCTACTTTCTGCTCCTCTCTTGCCTCTTTCTGCACCCCTCGTGCCTCTTTGTGCATCTCTCTTGCCTCTTTCTGCTCCTTTCTTGCCTCTTTCTGCACCCCTCCTGCCTCTTTCTGCACCTCTTTTGCTTTTTTCTGCACTTGTTTTGCCTCTTTCTCCACCTCTGTTGGTTCTTTTTGCACTTCTCTTGCTTCTGTCTTCCACTTTCTTGCACATTTCTGCACCCCTCTTGCCTCTTTCTGCACCTCTGTTGGTCCTTTCTGCACTTCTCTTGCCTCTGTCTGCACCCCTGTTCCCTCTTTCTGCAACTCTCTTGCCTCTTTCTGCACCTCTGTTGCTTCCTTCTGCACTGCTCGTTTCTCTTTCTGCACCCATCTTGCCTCTTTTTGCACCTCTGTTGCTTGTTTCTGCACTTTTCTTGCTTCTTTCTGTACCCCTCTTACCTCTGTCTGCACCCTTCTCCCCTCTTTCTGTACCTCTCTTGCCTCTTTTTGCACCCCTGTTCCTTTTTCTGCACCTCTCTTGCCTGTTTCTGCAACTCTCTTGCCTCTTTCTGTACCCCTGTTCCATTTTCTGCACCTCTCTTGCCTGTTTCTGCAACTCTCTTTCCTCTTTCTGCAGTTCTCTTGCCTCCTTATGCACCTCTTTTGCTTCTTTCTGCACTTCTATTGCCTCTTTCTGCACCCCTCTTGTCTGTTTCTGCACCTCTGTTGGTTCTTTCTGCACTGCTCTTACTTCTTTCTGCACCTCACTTGCAAATTTCTGCACCCCTCTTGCCTCTTTCTGCACCCCTCTTTCCTCCTTCTGTGCCTCTGTTGGTTCTTTCTGCACTGCTCTTGCTTCTTTCTCCACCTTTTTTGCCTGTTTCTGCAACTCTCTTGCCTCTTTCTGCACTTCTCTTGCCTCCTTCTGCACATCTGTTGCTTCTTTCTGCACTTCTCTTGCCTTTTTCTGCACCTGTCTTACCTCTTTCTGCACCTCTGTTGCTTCTTTCTGTACCTCTGTTGCTTCTTTCTGCACCCCTCTTGCCTCTTTCTTCACCCTTCTTCACTCTTTCTGCACCTCTCTTGCCTCTTTCTGCACCCCTGTTCCCTTTTTTTGCACCTCTCTTGTAAATTTCGGCACCCCTCTTGTCTGCTTCTGCACCTCTGTTGGTTCTTTCTGCACTGCTCTTGCTTATTTCTGCACCTCTCTTGCCTCTTTCTGTACCCCTGTTCCCTTTTCTGCACCTCTCTTGCCTGTTTCTGCAACTCTCTTTCCTCTTTCTGCACCTCTCTTGCCTCTTTCTGTACCCCTGTTCCCTTTTCTGCACCTCTCTTGCCTGTTTCTGCAACTCTCTTGCCTCTTTCTGCACTTCTCTTGCCTCCTTCTGCACCTCTGTTGCTTCTTTCTGCACTTCTCTTGCCTCTTTCGGCACCCCTCTTGCCTCCTTCTGCACCTCTGTTGGTTCTTTCTGCACTGCTCTTGCTTCTTTCTGCACCTCTTTTGCCTGTTTCTGCCACTCTCTTGCCTCTTTCTGCACTTCTCTTGCCTCCTTCTGCACCTCTGTTGCTTCTTTCTGTACC
This sequence comes from Calotriton arnoldi, assembly GCA_963921515.1. Taxonomy (NCBI): domain Eukaryota; kingdom Metazoa; phylum Chordata; class Amphibia; order Caudata; family Salamandridae; genus Calotriton; species Calotriton arnoldi. The sequence continues at coordinate 1,179,696 of CAWUFW010003993.1, read as the reverse complement.
TCTGTTGCTTCTTTCTGCACCCCTCTTGCCTCTTTCTGCACCCTTCTTCACTCTTTCTGCACCTCTCTTGCCTCTTTCTGCACCCCTGTTCCCTTTTTTTGCACCTCTCTTGCAAATTTCGGCACCCCTCTTGCCTGCTTCTGCACCTTTGTTGGTTCTTTCTGCACTGCTCTTGCTTATTTCTGCACCTCTTTTGCCAGTTTCTGCAACTCTCTTGCCTCTTTCTGCACTTTTCTTGCCTTTTTCTACACCTCTGTTGCTTCCTTCTGCACTTCTCTTGCCTCTTTCTGCACCCCTTTTGCCTCTTTCTGCACCTCTGTTGCTTCTTTCTGCACTTCTCTTGCTTCTTTCTACAACTCTGTTGCTACTTTCTGCTCCTCTCTTGCCTCTTTCTGCACCCCTCGTGCCTCTTTGTGAACCTCTCTTGCCTCTTTCTGCTCCTTTCTTGCCTCTTTCTGCTCCTTTCTTGCCTCTTTCTGCACCTCTCTTGCCTCTTTCTACACCTCTGTTGGTTCTTTCTGCACCTCTCTTGCCTCTGTCTGTACCCCGGTTCCCTCTTTCTGCACCTCCTTTGCCTGTTTCTGCAACTCTTTTGCCTCTTTCTGCACCTCTGTTGCTTCCTTCTGCACTATTATTTTCTCTTTCTGCACCCATCTTGCCTCTTTCTGCACCTCTGTTGCTTGTTTCTGCACTTTTCTTGCTTCTTTCTCTACCTCTCTTGCTTCTTTCTGCATCCCTCTTACCTCTGTCTGCACCCTTCTTCCCTCTTTCTGCACCTCTCTTGCCTGTTTCTGCAACTCTCTTTCCTCTTTCTGCAGTTCTCTTGCCTCCTTCTGTACCTCTGTTGCTTCTTTCTGCACTTCCCTTGCCTCTTTTGGCACCCCTCTTGCCTGCTTCTGCACTTCTGTTGGTTCTTTCTGCACTGTTCTTGCTTCTTTCTTCACCTCTTTTGCGTGTTTCTGCAATTCTCTTGCCTCTTTCTGCACTTCTCTTGCCTCCTTCTGCACCTCTTTTGCTTCTTTATGCACTTCTCTTGCTTCTTTCTACACCTCTCTTGCTTCTTTCTGCACCCCTCTTGCCTCTGTCTGCACCCTTCTTCCCTCTTTCTGCACCTCTCTTGCCTCTTCCTGTACCCCTGTCCCTTTTCTGCACCTCTCTTGACTGTTTCTGCAACTCTCTTTCCTCTTTCTGCAGTTCTCTTGCCTCCTCCTGCACCTCTGTTTCTTCTTTCTGCACTTCTCTTGCCTTTTTCTGCACCCCTCTTGTCTGTTTCCGCACGTCTGTTGGTTCTTTCTGCACCTCTCTTGCAAATTTTGGCACCCCTCTTGCCTCCTTCTGCACGTCTGTTGGTTCTTTCTGCACTGCTGTTGCTTCTTTCTGCACCTCTTTTGCCTGTTTCTGCAACTCTCTTGCCTCTTTCTGTACTTCTCTTGCCTCCTTCTGCACCTCTGTTGCTTCTTTCTGCACTTCTCTTGCCATTTTCTGTACCCCTCTTACCTTTCTGCACCTCTGTTGCTTCTTTCTGCACCTCTGATGCTTCTTTCTGCACCCCTCTTGCCTCTTTCTGCACCCTTCTTCCCTCTTTCTGCACCCCTCTTGCCTCTTACTGCACCCCTGTTCCCTTTTTTTGCACCTCTCTTGCAAATTTCAGCACCCCTCTTGCCTGCTTCTGCACCTCTGTTGGATCTTTCTGCACTGCTCTTGCTTATTTCTGCACCTCTTTTGCCAGTTTCTGCAACTCTCTTGCCTCTTTCTGCACTTCTCTTGCTTCTTTCTGCACCTCTCTTGGTTCTTTCTGCTCCTCTCTTGCTTCTTTCTGCTCCTCTCTTGCCTCTTTCTGCATCCCTCGTGCCTCTTTTTACACCTCTCTTGCCTCTTTCTGCTCCTCTCTTGCCTCTTTCTGCACCCCTCTTGCCTCTTTCTGCACCTCTTTTGCTTTTTTCTGCACTTCTCTTGCCTCTTTCTGCACCCCTCTTGTCTCTTTCTGCACCTCTGTTGGTTCTTTCTGCACTGCTCTTGCTTCTGTCTGCTACTCTCGTGCACATTTCTGCACCCCTTTTGCCTTTTTCTGTACCTCTTTTGCTTTTTTCTGTACGTCTCTTGCCTCTTTCTGCACCTCTCTTGCCTCTGTCTGCACCTGTTGCTTCTTTCTGCACTTCTCTTGCCTTTTTCTGCAACTCTCTTGCCTCTTTCTGCACGTTTCTTGCCTCTTTCTGCACCTCTGTTGCTTCCTTCTGTACTTCTCTTGCCTCTTTCTGCACCCCTCTTGCCTCTTTCTGCACCTCTGTTGCTTCTTTCTGCAGTTCTCTTGCTTCTTTCTGCACCTCTATTGCTTCTTTATGCACCCCTCTTGCCTCTTTCTGCACCCTTCTTCCCTCTTCGTGCACCCCTCTTGCCTCTTTCTGCACTTTTCTTGCCTCTTTCTGCACCCCTCTTGCCTCTTTCAGCACCTCTCTTGCTTCTTTCTGCATCCCTGTTCCCTTTTTCTGCACCTATCTTGCCTGTTTCTGCAACTTTCTTTCCTCTTTCTGCAGTTCTCTTGGCTTCTTCTGCACCTCTGTTGCTTCTTTCTGCACTTCTTTTGCCTCTTTCTGCACCCCTCTTGTCTGTTTCTGCACCTCTGTTGGTTCTTTCTGCACTGCTCTTGCTTCTTTCTGGACCTCTCTTGCAAATTTCAGCACCCCTCTTGCCTCTTTCGGCACATCTCTTGCCTCCTTCTGCACCTCTGTTGGTTCTTTCTGCACTGCTCTTGCTTCTTTCTGCACCTCTTTTGCCTGTTTCTGCAACTCTCTTGCCTCTTTCTGCACTTCTCTTGCCTCCTTCTGCACCTCTGTTGCTTCCTTCTGCACTTCACTTGCCTTTTTCTGCACCCCTCTTGCCTCTTTCTGCACCTCTGTTGGGGTTTTTTGCACTGCTCTTGCTTCTTTCTGCACCTCTCTTGCAACTTTTTGCACCCCTCTTGCCTCTTTCTGCACCCCTCTTCCCGCACCTCTCTTGCCTCTGTTTGTACCCCTCTTGCCTCTTTCTCCACCTCTTTTGCTTCTTTCTGCACTTCTCTTGCCTCTTTCTGCACCCCTCTTGCCTCTTTCTGCACCTCTGTTGGTTCTTTCTGCACTGCTCTTGCTTCTTTCTGCACCTCTCTTGCAAATTTCTGCACCCCTCTTGCCTCTTTCTGTACCCCTCTTCTCTCTTTCTGTACCTCTCTTGCCTCTGTCTGCACCCCTGTTCCCTCTTTCTGCTTGTCTTTTGACTGTTTCTAGAACTCTCTTGCTTCTTTCTGAACTTCTCTCGCCTCTTTCTGTACTCAAATGGGAAGTGCAAGCTGTCAAGTTTAAAGGTCTGAGTGCTCTCATGACAGAGGTATATGTCTACTTGTACATTATTCTTACATGTGGTATGCATCTGAAGATGGTAGGTTAAAAAGCGGGTAACTTCTCCTATAGGTGGTCAAATCTTCTCAGTTCTGCTCTGTCATTCGGTTGCACAGGCAGTCATGTCTTATGTATATATGTGTTATGGAGCCCCTCAAATATACTATTGAATACCCATGTGCCCTGTATTGTGAGCACAAAGAAATGCATACACCTTTGTGTACACAAATTTACAGAGTATGTTGTTTGAAACACAGGTATTCAAGTATTTGTATGTTTATTTACATGTCACTAGGTAAAAGCATAGACATGCATGCATACCTTCACAAACTTGGTCTGACTTACAACAGTGATATGCTTAGGATTGCTGTTTTACATTTGGTAGGCCTAACATTCTGAGCAGTCGATGAATTGTGAACCTTCAAGAGAAAAGTGAGGTTTAAGACATCTTGTGAGAAGGATTTTGATTAGGCTACTTTGTATGAGTCTGTGGTAAGGTACAGTCGAAGTAGGCCTCTTTCTGCACCTCTGTTCCTTCTTTCTGCACTTCTTTTGCTTCTTTCTGTACCTTTTTTCCTCTTTCTGGACTTCTGTTGCCTCTTTCTGCATTTCTCTTGCTTCTTTCTGCACCTTTCTTGCCTCTTTCTGCACATGTCCTACCTGTGTAGGAATAGTTAGAAATTAGCATTTAAAAAACCTTAGAAATTCACTAAAAAAACAGAGGTTTCAGAGACGTTATAGTTAGGAATTAACATTTTAAAATCCTTAGAAATTCACTGAAAAAAACAGAGGTTTCAGGGACGTTATAGTTAGGAATTAGCATTTAAAAACCTTAGAAATTCACAGAAAAAACCACAGGTTTCAGGGACATTATAGTTAGGCTGACATTTCACTCGTACAAAGCCAGAGAACTTCGGCCGTTATAGTTAGCTGAGCTAACTATAACTCGTGCCACCGCAATGCACTGCTGATGACGTCACATATTACATCACTCATGACATGGTCAGTGACATCACTCATGACATCACTGATGCCATCTCAAATGACATCACTGATGACATCATCCAGTGACTGTGTGTTTCTAAAAAGTTTAAGTATGTTATATATATATACGCCAAGGTGTATTGAAGAATGAGTGGGTGTAGGAGTGTCTGAATGGATGATTTAGTGGGTGCGCGACTGACTGTATAAGTGAGTGATTAAACGTGTCATAGTGAATGTATGGGTGAATGACTCATCTGTGTGAATGTCTGTATCAGTCTGTCAGTTGGTGTGTAACTGGCTGCATGCATTGGTGAGTAGCTACATGAGTGTCTATATGGGATAATGATTGGTTGTCTGAGTATTTGTATGGGTGCCTGAGTGTCTGTGTGGGTGGGTGGGGGGTGTGTGACTTTGTGCATAGATGTGTGAGTGGGTGATTCACTGGGTGTATGGGTTCATGAATGCATCTGCGAGGGGCGGTATGGGTGGGTGAGTGTGTGTATGGCTGTGTTGGTGAGTGAATGGATGTCTCAGTGGTACATGTGTGAGTAACTACATGTTTGAAAGGCAGTATATGTGAGTGTTGGAGTATATGTGAGAGTGAGTGATTGTGTGAGTGGCTGTATGGATGAGTGTGTGCTTGTGTCAGTGATTGTATAAGAGAGTAAGGATGTGTTAGTATCTGTATGAATACATGAGGTGGTGTGTATATAACTGTATAGGTGAGTAAATGGGAGTGTGATTGATTCTTTGCATGACTGATTAGGTGTGTGAGTAACTCTATGGGTGAGTGGCGGTGTGTGAGTGTCTGGATGGGTGTATGAGTGCATATATCAGTGGCTGTATTGATGAGTGACTGCGTGTATGAGTGACTGTATGGGTTAGTGAGTGGATGTGTGTGTAGACCTATGAATCAGTGAGTGGGTATGCACTAACTGGTATTGCTGTGTCTATGGTTTCAAGAATGGTAGTCTGTATTTTAGAGTGGGTGTATAAAAGGTTATATTGGGGTGTGAGGAGGTGCATCAGATATTAAGTGGATGATGTCATCAGTGATGTCATTTGAGATGTCATCAGTGATGTCATCAGTGATGTCACTGACCATGTCATGAGTGATGTAATATGTGACGTCATCAGCAGTACATTGCGGGGGCGCGAGTTATAGTTAGCTCAGCTAACTATAACGGCCGAATTTCTCTGGTTTTGTTCGAGTGAAATGTCAGCCTAACTATAACGTCCCTGAAACCTGTGGTTTTTTCAGTGAATATATATATATATATATATATATCATCAAGAGCATTATGTAATACATCAGATTCTTCAATTGTTCAGATTCTTTTTCTATGTGATTGTATATGTAACCCTTCTGGTCTTAGTATAGGAGTGAATGCTTCCCGATTTTCATCTTCAAGTGTAGAAATGTAATTAGAAATATATTCTCTCCACTCTTACCATTTGTGTGATCGAGGGGTCATGTTAATGTGAGTGAGTCAGCTGCAGTAATCAAGGAAGCACAGGTGAGCAGGCAGGTGGGTAATGTGAGTCAGCAGCGATACTCAGAAAGGTTTGCGGAGCCACTGAAATATAAAGTTAAATAAAATAAATCCTGAACTCACAGAAAAATATCCAGCAAAAGTCTTTGCATGCTCGTTGATCCTTGCTGTCCCCTCTTGCTGCCACGTAAGGCAACTTCCATTTTCTTGAATGTCTGACAGGCGGGGACTGGACCAGAGGAATTCCACATACTAGGATACAGCAAGCAATTGTTGTTTTGCCTTGAGACTGTTAGCCAACTTGTCGCTGTAAGAAATTAGGTTATTAGTTGAGAGGGTGGAAGCCCCACTCAAATTATAAACACAATCCTTGCTTCTCGAACTTCCTTCACCATCCAACTGCATCCGACAACCAGGGCTCTTGAATCCTACCGTGAGCTGCTCTCTGACTCCCAGGGGACCTGCCTCGCTGCTACGAGGTCACCGCCCCAGTATTGTGGTTGCCTGGTGGGAGCGGAGCGAGCCGACACTCCCAAGATGGCAACTGCCCGCGAGTGCTGAAGCAGGCCGCTTCCTCCCTGGACTGCCGTAGACTCTCCAGCTGGGGGTGCGATCATCCTACAAGGTAGGGGGCACTGGAGCCAATGGAGCTTTAGCGGGCTGGACACTTTCCTTCTGGGCCCCATACTGTTCTGGCCTCACCCAGCACAGCCGAGGAGCCCGCATGCTGAACGCGAGGCAGCGGCTGTAGTTTTCTTATCCTATTCCCCCAAAAGGAGCCTATGCCTGGAGCAGGCTATGGCGATTGAGTGAGAGAGTCGGCGAAGCGATGTGGATCCTGCAGGCCTGGACTCCCACTGACTGGATGGTTTCACCCCGGGCCTCATTTTTGTTTGTGGGCCTGCAAGCGGCTCGTGGATGCCGCATTTATCCGCCGGGTGACACTTGGGCCGTGCGCGGCCCCTGGACCTCACTAACTGACACCTGTGGCCCTCAGGCAAGGTCCTTGCCACGCTGGTGCCCTGGCCTGCCCTCTCAAGACATTGATGTATGGTACTACCCCCCTGACTGCTCGTGCTGCCTCCCTTGGGACTCTGAGGTAAGCGGGTCGGGTGACCACTTCTGCAGGTCCTTTGGACATTCCCCTTAAACTTTGCGGATAACAAACACTGGAGGGGGGAGGTGGCACCAGAGGCATTATCTCCCTTGCCTAAGGCTCTACTACTGTAGCCCTATTGGTGGCCCCCTCATTGCTGGCGGACTTGTACCTCGGCTGCTCGTGTTGCCCCCTGGATATCTGGGTAAGTGGCCCGAGAACTGAAACGGCTCTCCCCTCTGGGAGCAACGATCTGGTGCCTCCAAGGAACTACACCTCCCCGGATCCAACTTGTGTGATCCTGCTCCTTCACTCCCCCGTAATGAAAGGTGGCCCTATGCCCCCTATTTGCGACAGCGATGGGAATAGACAGAGCCACATTGTCAGGGGCATAATCTAAGATTGACAAATACACGACAAACTCTTCTGACTGGGCCAAACAGCAAACAGCCGGTGGTCTGGGTCCACAGCCCCCTGCAGATATTGGCCATGGCCCAAATCCTACAGGCCATTCAGACATCCTGAGAGGCCCTCAAATTGAGGATTTGCGAAGTTGGGTTTGACATGGTGCTCCTCCACCAAAATCTACATAATGTGGCTGGGAGCCGAGTGTCTACCCTCGAGAACGACTTGACTGACCTCAAAGCACAAGTAAACATACTACTATCCACTGTTCACGCCCTTGAAACCAGGGTAGAGGATGCCAAGAACTGCTCCAGATGCAGCAATCTGCAGTTTGTTGCCTTCTCCGAGGGGATTAAAACCCCCCACCCTGAAACTTTTGTGGAAAACTAGATCAAGTCCTGGATTCCTGAGGGTACTTTATTGCCCTGGTTCGTGGTCGAACAGGCACACCAAGCCTTGGCACAGAAGCCCCCTCCAGGCGCGCCTCCTCATCCTAGACCGAGATGTTGTCCTTTGACAAGCACATGCTCATGGTAAACCCCAACCTACTCATGTCATGATTTTCTAAGACTACATAAAAGCTACCCAGAAACAGAGTAAATCCTTCGATGCTGTCAAGCAGAAGATCAGAACAATGTCTCCAATACGTGCTGCTCTTTCTGGCGTGGCTGAAGATCATTCATGGGTCTGGCTCCCACTTCTTCGATTCCCCAGTGGAGGCGTGAGAATGGGCGACTGAGCAGAAGACCCTCCGACACTATGAACCCCCAGGGATCACCAGCCTTGAATACTGCCTGTTCTCTGAGACGCCAGTGCCCTAAGCCCGGGGGTGGGTGGCAGGGCGGCGTGGGCGCCCCCCCTAGAATCTTCAGAAACGGAGCATGGTCAGTGCCAAACGCCTGATGACTTGCCCCTGGACCTCCTGATGCAGAATGATACCTTGAGGTCCATTAGTGCAGTCACCCCTGATATGGAAGCACCCACTGAGGGACAGATGTAACACTCTAGATGGCTCATCTCTGTTCGCAGCCCAGGGTTCACTTCGAATGCAGACTAATAGATCCTACATGGGAGGAGGGCCACCTCGTATACCCTGTTATGTGTTTCAGATGTTTTGTTCTAGGAATTTGGGGAACAGAAGCTTCTTGGTTGGAAGTGTGTGGTGGAGGTGTTGTTGTTGGGCGGGTCAGGGGTTTTGTTTCCACAAGTTTTCTGCTCTTTAGTTCTGGGTGCTTCCTTGCATGCTTCGCACTCTTTGCCGCATTATGATCGGTAGACCCATTCGCCCTCTCTTGACCCTACGCACACTTATCCAATGGCTGAATTCAGACTTCTCTCATGGAACGTCAATGGCCTCCTGGATCATATTAAGAGTACAGAGGTCCTTAGATTCCTCAAACATCACCAACCAGGAGTTGCGCTGTTAGAGGAGGCTCACCTTATGGGCACCCAGTGTCTTTTTCTGGGTAGGTTCGGATATGACTGTGCCTATCACTCTAGCCTTAGTAGAGGCTCCAGTGAGGCACAGATACTACTTTAAAAAAAAAAAAATGTATTAGGTTTTATTGGTAACAAAAGCAGAGACATGGCTTATTTGCAACAATATACACAGTACACAAAGTCCAACGCTGTGGAGCAGTACTAGTATCTTATAACATACAGCATCAATATAATCACTTTTCAATTCGCAACAATAACATTCACAGATCAGTTCAATGTGGTATTTGCCTAGTACGCTGTACAAATCCTGAGGCACTTAAGGGCAACTACTATTCAAGGCATGTCTCTCAGTCCTGGAATCAGAACATGTTATGCAAACCGCTCTCCAGCGCTATATTTCAAGTGAATCAACGTGATTTGAGCTGCTTGCCTTGGCAGCCAGGTAGGCCTGTTACAGACCCCAGAAATTTTTAGGCCGATTGCGTGGAGGTAGTAGCTCACTATAATATTCTGTTTGAGTGCTGCTATACGTCATGTCGTGTGTCCAGTTCGTAACCGTAGGGAACGGGCCCCGAGACCAGCAGATCGCAAATCTACGTCTTGCCACCAGAAGCCCCATATCTACCAGACGTCTGATTCCCTTAGGCAGCTGTTTGGAATACCCCAACAGTGCGAGCATAGGGTCCGGTTCAAGCGTAGTGTCCGTGATTTCCCCCAGTGTCTTAAATATCAACGCCCAAAAGGCCGCCATCCCAGGACATAGCCAGGCCAGATGATAAAAATCTGCAGGGTCCGCACCACAGCGTTCGCACGCTGCCGAGTCGCACAAACCGTATCTGCAGAGCCTCTCTGGTGTATAATATACCCTATTTAAAATGTTTAAATGTATCAGTCTATGACGCCCATTTAGTGAAATGCGTTTCGTACTCTCACAACAGTACTTCCACATTGCGTCATCAATCAGTCGACCCAGGTCTGCCTGCCACGCTAACCTAGCCTTGGTGTAGTGGTTGTCTCTGTAACCCTGTGCTATGTTATAAATCCTTGAGACAATTCGCACTGGCGATTCAGCCGTAATAACATATGTGAGCGGGGCAACCTCTGGTGGCTCATCCATCCCGCTACCCAGGAGCTCCCTCAGTGCATGTCTCACCCTGTGTAAATTGAATTGAGTCAATGGAGTAGCTGTCCGATCTTCCTGTACAGCGTCTTCCCATGCTATCGTTTTACCCTCCACAAACATCTCTCCTATTGTGCTAATATTTATAGTGTTCAAGGCCTTAATCACCCCTTTTTCCCTGCACGGGGCAACCAGTGGCACCACTCCAGCTGTGTCTTTGGAGAGTAAAGAATGGCGCCGGCTTGTAATTTCAAAAGGTGAAGCCAGGCATGCGTTGTCGCGTTAATAGAGTCAATGATACCAGTCCTATGATCAGGAGGCTTAAACAGAAGCGCTGGCAATGGGGTTGGGGCCGCCACCACATTCTCTATACGAAAATGCGGAGCATCGGTGGGACTGTGCATCCAGTGGTGCGCATGGGCACCCTGCGCCGCCCTATAGTACAGCTCTAGATCCGGAGCACCAAGCCCACCCAAGCTGTATGGGAGCGTGAGTATCTCCCACTTAACTCGAGCGTGTTGCCCAGGCCAACCGCACCATCAGGGTCGTCAGTACCCGAAAAAAGGACCTCGGGAGCACAATAGGAATATTAATGAATAAGAATAAGAACCGTGGGAGGACTACCATTTTCATAATCGATATTCTACCCACTAATGATAGGGGCAATCGTATCCATCTGTCCACATCGTCTTCCAGTTTGGACACCGCTGTCCCATAATTTTCTTTGAAGACCACTTCTGAGTCAGTATGCACTCTAATGCCTAAATACCTAACTGGCTCGGTCGTCCAGCATAGGGGATAGTCCGGCGTGAACTGGGCCGTTTCCACCATCAGCGGGAAGATAAGCGATTTATTCCAGTTTACCTTGAGACCGGATCGGGCCCCAAAAAGGACCACCTCACGCAGTACCGTCGAAAGATTCTGGTCAGGGTCTCTAACATATAGTAATGTGTCATCTGCGTATGTAGATATAATCAAGTTATATGTTGGAAATCTTATACCCCTATGACTATGATATTCACGCATCGCACAGGCGAGAGGTTCGGCAACCAGAGCGTATAGCAGTGGGGAGAGTGGACACCCTTGGCGTGTGCCTCTAGTGATGCGGATAGGGTCTGTAACCAAGTCCCCAATTTTTATCCTAGCTGTAGGGGATTTGTAAAGTACTCCCACCATTTGCAGAAAGACACTGCAGAGACCCATTCTCGTCAGCACATGCGTCATGAAACGCCACTCCACAGAGTCAAACGCCTTCTCCATGTCGAGGAAGACCGCCACCGCCTGCGTGTCTTGTCGGGTATGTTGTAGAGCCCCAAATACAGTTCGTAAATTATAAGTAAGGTTTCTACTCGGGACAAAGCCAGCTTGTTCCGGTGATACCAACAGCGGCACCAGGGGAGACAGTCTAGTCGCCAAAACCTTTGCATAAATTTTGGTGTCCACATTGAGGAGTGACAGCGGACGATAAGAGGCACAGGCGGTCTGAGGCTTTTCCGGTTTGAGTATGGTAACAATTAGCGCTTCCCGCATTGAAGGAGGCATTTCGCCTGCCTCAATGATTTCCTCAAACAGTTACTGTAGGTGCGGAACCAGTAGGTCCCTGAACTCCTTGTAAAAAGAGACAGTGAGACCGTCCACTCCGGGGGCGCTATTGGATTTCATCCCGGCTAGGGCTGAAGTAATCTCGTCTATTTCTAGTGGACGCATCAGGTATTCCCTGTGGCCATTCAGCAACCAAGGTAGTTTAATATGAGTGAGGAAGTCCAAAATAGCATCGTCATCACTCCCACCCTCCGAACTGTATAGTGATGAGTAATATTGCTTAAATCTGTTGACTATGTCGAGTGGATCAGTTAAGGGCTCCCCCTTCACATCATGAACGACATTAGACTTCTCCCTCCGGTTTTTAAGCAGGGAAGACTGGACCGACCCCAGATGGTCCCCTTCCCCATATATGCGAGCTGTCGCATATTTGCCCAAGTGCTTTAGTTCAGCGTCTGCTGTAGTGTGATACTCTTCCAATGTCCAGTGCAGTTCTTGAGTGATATCGTCGCCCGCCCCCGCTAGTAGTTGCTGCTCTAGGGTTGCTAGAGTGGCCTCTAAATCCATGAGACGCCTACGAAGGGTACGGAGGACACCGGAGTGCTTAGCCATGGCAATCCCACGGATGTACACCTTAAAGGAGTCCCACACTGTGGTAAAAGAGTCTACCGACCCGATATTAATCTAAAAAAATGTCTCAATGGCCTCAGCCAGTTCCGCTTTAAAGGCGGGGTCAAGTAAGGAGTACGGAGGGAACCGCCAAGTAAAGGGAGAAATAACTTTTTGCGGGGTGTCCATATCTAACTGGACAGGAGCGTGGTTCGAGAGCGTGCTAGGCAGAACCACACAGTCACGGATCAGGTTAAACAGATCTCTGGAAATAAACAGGTAGTCAATCCTAGTGTGGAGGTTATGATATGCCGAGTAGTGTGTGAAGCCACCCGGGCTCTGTGAGCGTGTACGCCACACATCGCATAAATCTAGTTGGGTGGCAGCCGTCATAATGGACCTAGCGGTGGCAGTCAGGCGTCTAGGCGGACCCCTGACCTGTCTAAATTGGGATCTAATACACAGTTAAAATCACCTCCCCAGAGAAGGGAACGCGTGTCGTAGCGACTCATTCTATCTACTAAGTTTCCAAAGAAGGTGGGGTTATCAAAGTTGGGGCCATAGGTGTTGACTATAACCAGTCCAAACCCTCTCCCACTGTATCGTGAAACAGCGAAGCGACCCTCGGGGTCAGTCTCAAGTGCTTCCAAGTGAAGATCCGATCTGGGATTCACCCACGTTAATACTCCACGGGCATGAGAGGTGAACCCCGCAGCATGTGTGTTACCCCGCAAACCCCTGTGTTGCAACAAAGCACTGTGAATAGGCAAGTGTGACTCCTCCAGGAGAGCAATGTCGACACCACGCCTAGTAAGAGAAACCAAGACTTTCCGCAATTTCCTATAGTCATTGAGGCCTGGGACGTTCCAAGTTAAAATGTTTAGCTTACGAGTCTGAGAATGCATCTAGGAAGTGAGTAAAGATCAAGGTGCATATTGCGTAGCTGCCACTGTGCGACCATGTGAAACTTTGTGTCCAATACTATAACAAGAAAGGGACAGGAAGGGCTTGCGTAGGTCCAACGTACGTGCCCTGCAATCAGTTAACAAGAAAAAGGGTACGAAGGGCCCTCACACACCCAGCAAGCTAGGTGTCATGCTTCATCATATGGGCCTGCTCCTCGTCGTGATTAATCAGGTTGGGTCCCTCGCAGAATAAATTTTACAACAGAGGACTCCCTTACCTGTTTTATCACCACTTCATACATCTACACTCATGTAGGCCCCTCACACCCACGTCACCCTTACGGCAAGGAACAAAAGATCTCTGATAAAGAGCCCCTTTAAGGGTGCCCGTCGGGCATTGCAGCGCCGGCCCGACGAGGAGCAGGCCCATATGATGAAGCATGACACCTAGCTTGCTGGGTGTGTGAGGGCCCTAGTTCCGCAAGGAGGATTCCCCCTCCTCACGACCTGTAGAACCTTTTATAGTATTTATCTTGTGAGTGATTAATACATCACTTAGGAACTTCGTACCCTTTTTCTTGTAAACTTTGTGTCCAAACACCAAGTTGCGTTGTATCAAGTCAACCATTTCAACATATTTAGAAACAAAGGACTGTGGTCTCTGCGTCTCCCCCCCCCACCCACGGCGTGCCTTCCCCAACTGTGCACGCACGAAATAGCTCCCCCCCACCGTCCACAACATTAGAGAAACAACATTTCTAGGTACCCGTGCCATGGCGGAATACCGCAGAACTTATCCCGTTTAACATCTAAATATTCAGCAAAAGAAATAAACCACAAAGCAATAGTCAAAACAGTTCCCCAAGAGCGTGCAACGCACGAAGGCGGATGTTGCCAGCCCGATCGGTTAGCTGAACCTACCTAGACTAATAAGCCCGCTACCATCCGCCATCTTGGAAAATCGGTGCAACATGAAATATCACAACTGTGCCCTCCCTGCCCCATACATTGCTATCCTAAAACATAACCTCATATACGCTATGAGCTGGAACTCTCTGTGTTTGTTCCCGGAGCCTCCAACTCCATACCTCAGTAACTAGTAGCACCCAGCAACTTCTTACCAGCCGCCACTACTGGATCCCCAGTATCAGTCGCTTGGCCCTCCCAACCACCCACTCCAGCAACCATCTTATCTGCATATCAATCGGTGCAGCCATTTAGTCCTGGTCGTCCAGGCTGCCTCCAGCAGCATCATCCGAGGAGGTCTGCACAGAGCACCGCTGCTTTTCTTTGGACCACTCCTTCAGGGCCTTCTGCAACATCTTAGGATCCGTGAAAATCCACGATTTGCCCTGTCGATTAACACGGAGTCTCGCCGGGTACAACATGGCATAATCCAGATTTTGGGCACGCAGCTGGCGCTTCAGCGGAGCTAACTGCCGGCGGGCCTCCTGCACTCGAATCGTAAAATCCGAATATATGGAGATAACAGAGCCCTCATACTGCAAAGACTGTTTCTCCCGCGCTACTCTCAACGCTGCATCCCTGTCCCTGTAATTCAACAGTTTTGCGATGATGGGCCTCGGAGGCGCCCCAGGGGCAGGGCGCGGGCCCAGCGAGCGGTGCGCTCTCTCCACCACAAACATGGGGGAGAATGCCTCACTTCCTAGCAACTTCACCAAGAGTTTTTCAACGAAGAGCTCCATGTTCCCGACCTGAGTTGTCTCCGGCAGGCCCGTGATGCGGATGTTGTTTCGTCGGGACCTCGCTTCAAGGTCCTCAGCCTTGTCTTGCAGAACTTGTAGCACCTTACCCATTTGTTTGTGCTCCGAGTCCAGCTCTGTCTGAGCCTCTTCCACCTCCGTGACCCTACGTTCGGCCATGTCCAGTCTCTCTACCTGTTTATCCATTCGTTCAGACATTCTGTCCATTCGATATGATAGGGAGTCCAGTTTGTTGCCAAGGGCCGATAGACTGATCTGCAAACTTTTTACCATGGCCTCAAGCAAGCCGTGAATACCTCCTTCTGCCATGTCTTGTGACGCTTCCTGCGCGTTGTCTCCCTCTTCAGGGGTATCCTCCCTCACTCTAGATTTGCGCTGCTCAAAGTTGAGTTTGGGCTGCGATTTATCCACTCTCCCCATTGTGGCTGGGCTGCCGATGACTACGGCAAACTTGCGCCCTCCGTCGAGTCCGCGGAGCTCGTTTGACCAGCTAAGAGGCGCTATAGATTAGATTAGATACTCATTTGTATGGCGCAGCGAATCATCCCCAGAGGGATCTCTCGGCGCCTGAGAGAGGGACACCAAATAGGCAGTAGAGTCTAAAACAGCCAGGTTTTGAGTAGCTTCTTGAACCGTGCGAAAGTAGAGCAGGCACGGATCTCCTCCGGGAGCCTATTCCAATGCTGAGGGGCAAGATGAGAAAAAGCCCGGCCACCTATCTTGACCTTTCTGATTCTCTGAGTACAGAGTAGAGAACGATTACTAGATCTTAACTGCCGCGTTGGTCGGTACAATTCAAGTTTTTTCTTCAAGTAGGCAGGGCCGTTTCCCTGTAGAGACTTAAAGACCGTACATAACAATTTAAAGATGGCCCGCTTCCTGATGGGGAGCCAGTGCAGTTGATGTAGGAGAGGAGCAGAAGGCGTACGTGCTGGCTTATTCAGGGCTAGGCGGGCTGCCGTGTTTTGGACCACCTGCAGTTTTGATGCCGGGTCTTCCCTTATTCCCACAAGCAGGGAGTTGCCATAGTCTAGTCGACTGATCAAAAGCAACTGAATCAGAGACTTCCTGGCCGCAAGAGGGATCCACGGGAATATCTTCCTAAGCATCCTCATTGTTCCAAAGCAGGCGCCCGAGAGTGATTTAACATGTTCTTCCATCGACAGTTTATTGTCGATTCTGATGCCTAGATCCTTCGCCCATTTCTTTGGGGAAGGTGCCGCTCCCAGTTCTGAAGGCCACCAATCGGAGGTCCACAGCTCTTCTGCTGTCCCAAATAGCAATATCTCGGTTTTGGTGGAGTTCAGCTGAAGGAAATTCTTCCTCATCCAGCTTGCCATAGTGGACATGCAGCTTTTGAACTTTTGCTTTGTTATTGTGACATCTTCTTCTATAGGAACTATCAGCTGCGTGTCGTCTGCATAAGATATTGCCTGGCCCGATGTGTGGGACTGGCAACTCCTGAGAGGAGACCTAGTGATTCCATGGCTATGGACTCCCCCTCATGCCTGATAGCCCCAGTAGACAATGCGCCAGCCGGATTTCGTTAAAGACGGGCCTCGTGGCAGATTAGCACCGCCGCTGCGCGCACATACCCTCGCTGCGCACCAGCTGCATCAACAGGCGAATGAAGCATCCCAGCCCCTCCGCAATTGTCGCAGAAGCAGGCCGCACTTCGAAGCGTGAACTCTGTGGGTTTTGATGGGGGCTGGGTAGCCGCGCCTCCGCAGGCTAGGTTCCTGGGCCAGTACTCCCCGGCACAAAATGTTCACCCCTCACCTGGTCACTGCAGAGACTTGCGAAGTGAAGCAAACACTTCCACAGCACACCGCAACGTCGCGCTGGTTGCAAGATGTGTCCTCAGCTCGGGTCTGACCAGTGACCCCGGCCGCCAGATTGAGTGCCACAATGACGTGTAGGAGCAGATGGGAGAGGGTGCGCCGTCTGCGCCGGCGGCCGGGAGAAGCAATACCGCCAGGCACCTCCGCAGGATTAATTGTGGCACAGCAATGTGTAGTGGGATTCCCCGTGTCTTCCGCTGCCAGGGGTCCCAAAATGGCCGCGATCGGCCGCGTTGCACCTCCTCCGGCCTCCACAGCACCACAGCCCAGCCCGCAGTCTGGGGGAGTCTCACGAACAGCCAGGCAGTGCTGCACACCTAGCGCGACCCGGCAATCAACCAATGGCGGAGGCGGCCCCTCACCACCAGCACGGGGACCGCAGCCACGCAGAGCGCGATATCCAGCACCGGGTCGCAACGGCTCCGTCAGCCGTTACCTCCAGCCGTCAGTCGACCGCACCGCTCTGCAGCCCACAGCACTCTGTGGTACTTCAGAGGGGGAGGGAAAGCCGCTTTGCTGACACTGGGACAGCCAATGGCCCGGGAGAGTACTTCCACCAGGCACTCCTGCGGGTGTCGCCGCCGCTCGCTCCCAGCCCGCCAGCTCCACACTACAGCAGTCCGGGGATCGCGGCCCAGGGCGGGATCGTCGCGCTCGACTCCAGCCGCGGCACACGTCGGAAGTCGGGTAGGGTCCAACTCGGCTCTCTGCATTCACAAGACACTCCTGGGCAGGAGGGCATTAAATTTAAGGCAAATAGTCAGCACAACTGCCGGATAACTGGCGGATAGTTAGATGGCATCACGGAGCGATCGGGCTAAGCGGCCATTTTCGGTATAGGCAAGCTCCGCCTCCAGGCACAGATACTACTTCACAAACATTTTCCCTTGGTGGTCACCCAAGTCATCCACGATGCTCATGGCTGTTATGTGGGCGTGGTGGAAGCCATACAATATGCTAAGTGTATACATCCTTCCCCACTTTCATACCCAGACCTTCAAGGACCACACTGAGATCATCACTACAATACAATACAGGGTATTGCTCATTGGGGGGGACTTTAATGCCGCCCCAGACCCGGGATTTGACGTCACTGGCCCCTCTTGTGCAGCCATAGGGGTTTGTCCAAAGCCTTTGTGTCTTGGATGAGCTCACTGGGGTTGTGTGACACCTCTACCTCCACAAAAACGTTATCACTTATCAACCACATACTCCTTCCAGCCATAGATATGTCCTTCACCTCCGCTACCAGTGTGCAGCCCTGTGGTATCTGGGACCATTTTCCCATGCTGCTCCGATATGGGGTTTCACAGCAGTGCAAAAAACCCCTGTTGTGTCTTCAGGGACAATACTTTTCTGGACAACCTGTCGGGGAAGCTGCGCTCCTACTTCGACATTAACAGTGGGACAGTTCGAAAGGCGAGCACTCTGTGGGCGGCAAACAAGGCTGCGCTTTGGGGCATGGCCAAGGCACCTTAAATAGGCACACAGAGACTGTCACAGATGTATGACGGAACTGGAAACCCACTTTTTCTCCGGTTAGAGGCAGCGGTGACATCCAAGGTGACTGAGTCCATGCATCAACAATTGAAAATAGACAGGACCTCTCTGCGTCAATTTGCCTTCCACGAAGCATGCCAGTGTTGGAAAGCATCCCTTTGCCGTATGTATGAGCAAGGCAACAAGAGTAGTACACTCCGATATAGATTTGCTACCAGTGGCATTGGCCCCTGATTCATTCCCTCTATTGCGGATCTTACTGGATCCCCAGTCAGTGATCCAGAGGCCATAGTGAACATCTTTGCAAACTATTAGCAAACAATCTATGCCCGGCAGTCCAGACCTGCCTGTGAACTCTCCCAGCCCCTCCTACATGATGTCCCCTTACCCCACCTCACTCAGGCCCAATGGGCAACTCTAGACTCCCCCCATAACCAAAGCTGAGATTCTGGTTGTGATTCAAGACCTGAAGCCTGGTAGAACCCAAGGCCCTGATGGTTTTCCCCTTGGATACTATTCCAAACTCCCCAAGGTTGTCATTCCACATCTGTTACACCTCTATAAGGAGGCTGGGAGTACTGGTTCCCTTCCTCCAGAAGTGGACCTCACCACCATTGTGGTCATTCCTAAATCTGATCCTCGGCCGTCCAACTGCTTCTCCTACCACCCTATCTCATTAATCACTGCTGACGTCAAGATTTATGCTAAGCTCGTCGCTATCAGACTACAGCCAGTACTTACTACTCTGGTCCACCTGGACCAATGTGGTTTTTTGCCCAACCGGAGTATAAGACACTGCATTCGTCGAGTCCACATGGCCCTGGCTAATAGCCACGACATCAGTGGAGCGACTGCTCTGCTGGTCATCGACTTTGAAAAGGCCTTTAACACGGTGGATTAGGGCTACCTTGACTCGATGCGACATTAAATGGGCTTTGGTGCCACGTTTAGTAGATTGGTCGGCCTCTTATAATCACTGAAAGTCCTCATTAACGGAGTATTATGCCCACTCTCTCCTCTCCTCTTTGCGCTGGCTAATGATCCCCTGGCCTGTATTGTCCAGTGCGATGCTCAGCCGCGTGGCTGGAGATGAAGAACATAGCTTGAGGACAGGATTTCTCTCTTTGCAGATTTCTGGTCTGGCCAGTGGGCAACAGACTCCTAGGGTGGGACAGGAAAAAACTCAACAGGCACCCCTCTGGAGGGGGTCCTGGCTGGACCATACCATAGGTGTGGCAGTGCCCTTTGATTGCCCACTACTGGAACCGTATAGGCAGAACCCTTTCTAGGATCCTAGCATGACCTGTCATGTAGACACCGTAGATAGCTCTCTTGGGTCTTTTAGATGAGTTTGGGGGCGTGCGTGCGATAGAACACTGGTGGGACTAGCTAGGCTGGTGCAGTCGCGGCTCCTGGAGGGAGTGCTGTGGGGCGGTGGGGCGGGGGAGAGGCAGGGTGAGGGGTAGTAAACTCGGCATACGGCAGAACGGAGTTAAGTACATAATTAAATAAATAAAACAAATGACATTGCGTGCGCTGCAACGCCAAATGGCGATGCGGCGCGCGCATTGTAATTCGTTTTATTTATTTATTTATGTACTTAACTCCGTTCGGCCGTATGCCGGAGGGTAAACATCACTCACCCCGCATCCGTGACCCCGCATGTTACAACGACCGTGTTGTAACAACGCAATACCATTACCCCGCAAGTCGAAACCACGACTTGCAGAGGGGGGGAGAAGGTGTTGGATTTAAAATCCAACACCTTCCCTACTGTCCGCACAGACTGGAGTTGGAATAGTAAATCATACTATTCCAACATCCAGCGCCCCCCTCTGCAAGTCGTGGTAACGACTTGCGGGGCAATGGTATTGCGTTGTTACAACGTGGTCGTTGTAACGACCGCGTTGTAATAACATGTGGGGTGAGGGAAAGCGGGAAAAGGAGTGCTATTCATGCCGGAGTTTACTACCCCCCACCCTGCACCTCCCCCGCCCCGCAGCACTCCCTCCGGGAGCCGCGACTGGGCTGGTGGCTAAAAGAGAAATAGCAAGAAACTTGAAATTACCACAACCATCTTGCCTGGCGCTGTGAAGATCCGGCATGGACTGGTGCGCTAAACAGGAAGAATTGATCTACCTCACTAGGGGCTGTCCTTGGAAATTCCACAAAATTTGGGGTAAATGGTAAGCCCGGGCGGCGTACTCCGCTCTGCCAGCGGAGTTTGCTGAGTTTTACCAACTCCGCGCTCTGCTGGGAACACGAAGTTGAGGCAAAACTCTGAGTCCGTGGGGGAGGGGAGTATGCCCCTTAGCCCTTGCGCCACAGCTCAACAAAAAAGGGTCAAAAAACCCACTTACCTGCTCTCTGGCGTCTTCGTGCCGCCCTCCTCCTCGCCGTGGTGTCTCTCCTCCTCTCCGCCGTCCTCGTCCTTGCTGCAAACCCCTACATTTTACATCTTGCGTGGACGGTGCATGCTCAGTCCACGCAAGACGTAAAACGTAGGGGGTTGCGACCGGCAATGAGGAGGAGTATTTATGCATCATTGTGAGAAGTTGGCCTGGTATATGCTGTTCACTAATTAAAGTGGACACCTTGCACCAGAACAATTCGACTCTTATGGTAGATAGGTTTAAGACAACCTTTATAGAAAGCTATCCTAGTGGTAGCTGTGGAGAGCAGCCTTCAGGCTAAGTCTTGAAGGAATGTAAAGCAGCTTGTTTTACCACACAATCTCTTGAATCACCAAATGAAAAGACACCACACAGGTATATATATCAAATATATATGTATTTATTAATAAACACTCTCTACTAATCTCTTTATGAGATTAGAGGACAGGAACATATGTACAAGTCAAATATTTATCAGGATAAGTTTAGCACAATTGAATATTACAATCTTAGTTTGCTAGACCTAGGTCTAGGGCATCTAGAATCGAGGGACCCCCAAGAACCACCCCAGGTACTTGTAGGAGACCCACAGGGGACGGACGCGGTGACCTGGCACCGATGCGAATCCTGTACGAGTCTATGCACTCAGACGCGATTGAGATATCAATGTTCAAGGTCCCTTGCGTGTTCGAGGCGAACACACCGATCGGACTCAGTACGAGTCGAAGGATACGGTCTACAGATAGGATTTGCAAGGGAGTCAGACGCGGTGTGTCTAACACAGACGCGAACCAGGTACGAGTCAGTGCGAGAATCGCACGGGGAAAGTAAGAGTTTTAGGATACTTCTGGTGAACCTACAAGCAAGTCACTTACAGGGTAAGTAGTTCGAGGGCCCTCACCTACAGGAGCACCGTAGTGCTGGAGTTACCTCACCCAGGGAAGCCGGGTGCACAGGTGTCCTTTGGTGTCGGGTCGCGGCGTCGTTTTCAATGGCGAACAAAGAAGACTTGCTGCTTGTGATGGTGTGAAGAAGTGTCCGGTGGAATCCAAGCCTGTATTCGGTGGAAGGATGACCTGAAAGCAGAGGGGACAGTGTTCAAAGTCACTTGGCAGTGACTCGGGGCAAGGAAGATGAATGCCCACCGTCGTCGCAGGGTTCAGGTCGTTCACGGTTGCCTTGACTCTTCAGCCACAAGGTCCAGGAGGTGTCGATGACAACCAGGAGCTGGATTCGGCGTGTCCCACGATGTCTGCGGCTTACTGCGGTGTCGGCAACTCGATCGAAGCCAACAAGCCTTGGTAACAGCAAGTCTCGAGGAAAGTGTGAAGAGGCAATGGCGCAGACCAGCAAGGTCTGTGGAACTCACCCAGCAAGGGTAAGTCAGGGCAGGCCTGGAGCAACCAGGGGAGCCCTTTTGTTTCTTTGGAAAGTCTTCTGGGGACCCACAAGCCGGCTGGCAAGGGATCGCGAAGACGCCTTTGGAGGATTCTCTCACAGGGGCCCACGGTCACTTGGGACGTGATAGGCCTCTGATCTTAGGAGGGATTCCTGCTGGAGGCTGGGACCACACGTGGTCCAAAGCACAAGTTCGTGAAACGTTGTGAGGGGTTGCACTCGACAATAGTGCACGGTACCCAGGGGTCGCGGTTCCTCGTTACTCTTGGGGTCCACTGGCCTCAGCTTCGCTGGGGACTCACGATGGCCTTTGAGAAGTCAGGAAATCTACTTCTTGGGCTGCAGGGACTTCGGACTCTGGCGGGAGCGGCGTAGTTTGCGACCGTCGTTTGTAGTTTTTGGTGCCTGCCAAGCAGGGGAGTCACTCCTTGACTCCAAGGGAGATTCTTCAGTCTTCCAAAGGTAGTGGAACGTCGAAGGTCCGGGATTCTTCTTGTAGAGCATCGTCCAGGGAAATCTAGGGTGCAATGCACAGGTTCCCCCTCTTATACTAAAAGGAGGGGAGGGACTAGCTCTATGATCCTACCTATGGGAGGGTCAGAGGAGTGGGTGGCTACACCCACTTCCCTTTGTCCAGTTTCGCGCCAGAGCAGGGACAGGTAGCCCCTGAGCCGGTTTGAACTGGCATATGCACAGAGGAGCCTTCTGCTCCCCCAGTGCAGGACTTCTAAGCACTCTAAGAGTGCACCCACCCAGCCCCAATACACTAAACCCTGTCTGGGAGGTGGTCACACCCCCTTGGGACAGGATATCTATTGTTGGGCTCCCTCCACTGCGAGTGTTGGTCATCAGCAGGAGGGCAGCCCAGTGTCTGTGACTGGTGGCATCCATTTTGTGATGCCAGGGCACTGTCGGATTCTACCGCGTTTCCACAGTAGGTACATGTCTATCACTCTAGAAGGGTGGAATGCTACCCCCGCCGCCAGGACTGGCGGGGGGGTAGTATTCCAAGGTGTTTGACACCAAACATGACATGTTTCGATGCAGCCATTCCAAAGTTAGCATTTTACCGCAAGGATATAATGCACTTTAAAGTATATGGTTTAACCGCATCCACAAACAGCACCAGAGAATGGACTCTGAGAACTGCAGAGGGGCCCTGCTCAGGCAGAGGCACCCCCTCACATAGAAGCCAAGCACCCTGCCCTCAGGATTGATAGGGCCTGCCTTAGGGGTGACTGATAGGGTTATATGTGTGTGTAGGAGAGATATAGGAAGCCTATATCTCAGTGAGGGGTGCTAGCACTTCCTCACTCAGGCTGCAGTAGCAGGCCTGTGGTGTCAGATTTAGTCTGCTTCCCAGGGGTGGCATAATACATGCTGCAGCCCCTGGTAGGCCTGTGAAGTACCTATGCCCTTGGTACCTAAGGTACCATATACTAGGGACTCATAAGGTACCACAGTATCCAATCACTAGTGCACCTAGAGTGCACTCCAAATCGTTTAGAGAGAACAGAGAGGCTGGGGCCCTGATTAGCAGGGTCCCAGCCTGACTATAGCCAGAAACCAGTGTAAACATCAGAAAAAAAGTGGGGGCAACATAAGAGGCAGATCCTACTCTCCTACACAACCCCCCCCCAAACGCAGGGACACTAAACTAACCTTGACCAGTTGAGTCTTCGTGTTCAAAGTGGAAATACCTTGAGAGTCCATCTGCATTGGCATGTTGGGTCCCAGGTCTATGTTCCACTGTATAGTCCATCCCCTGTAGGGAAATGGACCACCTCAAAAGTTTTGGGTTTTCTCCTTTCATTTGTTTAAGCCATAGGAGGGGCTTGTGGTCGGTCTGAACTATGAAGTGAGTACCAAACAAGTATGGCCTCAGCTTCTTCAGGGCCCATACCACAGCAAAGGCCTCCCTCTCTATAGCTGACCAACGTTTCTCTCTAGGGGTCAGCCTTCTGCTAATAAAAGCTACTGGCTGGTCTTGACCTTCATCATTCAGTTGAGACAGTACAGCTCCCACACCCAGCTCAGAAGCATCTGTTTGGACAATGAACTTTTTGGTGTAGTCTGGACTCTGTAAGATGGGGGCAGTGCACATGGCCTGCTTTAGGTCTTCAAATGCCTTTTGACAGCTAGCTGTCCACTGAACCTTTTTTGGCATTTTCTTTGAGGTCAGATCATTCAAGGGGGTCACTATAGATCCATATCCCTTGACAAACCTCCTATAGTACCCAGATAGGCCTAAGAAGGCTCTCACCTGTGTCTGGGTGGTTGGAGCAACCCATTCCATTATGGTCTGGATCTTGCTCTGTAAAGGCTGAACCTGGCCTCCACCTACAAGGTGGCCCAGGTACACAACCTGACTCTGCCCTATCTGGCACTTAGTGGCCTTGATAGTGAGGCCTGCCTTTTGCAGGGCCTCCAAAACATTCCTGAGGTGGACCAGGTGATCCTGCCAGGAGGAACTAAAGACAGCAATATCATCTAGATAAGCTGAGCAATAAGTTTCCATCCCTGTCAGAACTTTATTCACCAACCTCTGAAAAGTGGCAGGTGCATTTTTCAATCCAAAGGGCATCACCACAAAGTGGTAGTGCCCACCAGGGGTCGAAAATGCTGTCTTGGCTTTTGCATCATCAGCTAATCTGATCTGCCAGTAGCCAGCTGTTAGGTCAAACGTGCTTAGATACTTGGCTGAGGCCAAAGTATCAATCAGCTCATCTGCCCTTGGTATGGGATAGGCATCAGTCCTAGTGACTGCATTGAGGCCTCTGTAGTCTACACAAAACCTCATTTCTTTCTTACCACCCTGGGTATGAGGCTTGGGTACCAGGACTACTGGACTAGCCCAAGGGCTATCTGAAGGCTCAATTACACCTAGCTCCAACATTTTCTGGACTTCAGTCCTGATACAGTCCCTGACATGGTCAGGTTGCCTGTAGATTTTATTCTTGACAGGCAGACTGTCTCCAGTGTCCACCTCGTGGGTGCACCAGGAAGTCTGACTAGGGGTCAGGCTAAACATATGTCTAAACTGTTGCAGAACTTGTCTGCACTCAGTTTGCTGATGGTCAGTGAGGCTGCTTGCCAAAGCAACACCATCTACTGACCCATCATCAGGGTTCTGAGAGAGCAGGTCGGGAGAGGGTCACTCTCCTCCTCCTGGTCCTCATCAGTTGCCATGAGCAAGCCCATGTCAGCCCTGTCAACATATGGCTTTAATCTGTTGACATGGAGCACCCTCAGGGGGCTCCTGGGAGTTCCAAGATTCACCAGATAGGTGACTTCTCCCTTCTGTTCAACTATTGTATGGGGGCCACTCCACTTGTCCTGGAGGGCTGCTGGGGCCACAGGCTCCAACACCCACACTTTCTGTCCTGGCTGGTATACAGTCAGTACAGCCTTTTGGTCATGCCAAGCTTTTTGTAATTCTTGGCTGGCCTCCAGGTTTTTGGTTGCCTTTTTCATGTACTCAGCCATCCGGGAGCGGAGACCAAGTACATAGTCCATCACATCTTGTTTGGGGGCTTGAGAGGTAACTCCCAGCCCTCTTTTACCAAACACAGTGGACCTCTCACAGGATGCCCAAACAGAAGCTCAAATGGGCTGTAGCCAACCCCCTTCTGTGGAACCTCTCTGTAGGCAAACAACAGGCAAGGAAGAAGAAGGTCCCATTTCCGCCTAAGCTTCTCTGGGAGTCCTTTAATCATTCCTTTCAAGGTTTTGTTGAAGCGTTCAACTAAACCATTGCATTGTGGGTGATAGGGGGTGGTGAACTTGTAAGTTACACCACACTCCTTCCACATTGCTTTTAGATACCCTGACATGAAGTTGGTACCTCTGTCAGAAATGACCTCCTTTGGAAAACCCACTCTGGAGAAGACTCCAATGAGGGCTCTTGCCACCACAGGGGCTGTGGTGGTCCTCAGGGGAATTGCTTCTGGGTACCTGGTGGCATGATCCACTACCACCAGGATAAACCTGTGCCCAGATGCAGTTTGAGGGTCAAGGGGACCAACAATGTCAATCCCTACCCTTTCAAAGGGTACCCCCACCACCGGTAGTGGTATCAGGGGGCCTTTGTTGTGCCACCTGCCTTACCACTGGCTTGGCATGTGACACAGGAGCGACAAAACTCCTTAGTGTCCTCTGACATATGTGGCCAATGAAAATGTGGAACAAGCCTGTCCCAGGTCTTGTTTTGGCCCAAGTGTCCTGCTAAAGGGATATCATGTGCTAAGGTCAAGAGGAACCCCCTAAACTTCTGAGGTATTACCAACCTCCTGGTGGCTCCAGGGGCTGGGTCTCTACCTTCAGAATATAGGAGTCCCTCATCCCAATAAACTTTATGGGACCCACTAGCACTCCCAGCAGCCTCAGCAGCAGCCTGCTGTCTGAGGGGTTCAAGAGAGGGGCAGCACTGTTGCTCCTTCCTCAGATCTTCCCTAGAAGGGCCCCCTGCCCCCAAGAACTCAACCTGATCAGGCTCAAGTCCCTCTGGGGCAGTTCCTTCTTCAGGATCTGCTTCACCTCCCTCTGGGGGTGAATCCGTGATCTGAGACAGAGGGGAAGGCACTGCCTTTACCCTACTGCTCCTCCTCTTGGGAAGCATCTGGTCCATTGTTCCAGGATCCAGAGCTGGTTCAGTGTCATGCATTCTTGCTTGTGACCTGGTCACAGCAAATACCTCTGCAGGGATGCCCAACATCTCAGCATGAGTCCATAACTCTACTTCAGACCAGGCTGAAGTCTCTAGATCATTGCCCAATAGACATTCGACAGGGAGGTCTGCACTGACTACAACCTTCTTGAGGCCAGTTACCCCTCCCCAGGAGAAATTCACAACTGCCAGACTATGGTTGGTCTTGGTGTTGCTTGCATTGGTCACCTGGTACATTTCGCCCAGGATGATCTGTCCAGGGTCCACAAGATCCTCTGCCACCATGGTGACACTAGCACCTGTGTCCCTAAATGCCAAAGCCTGTTTGCCATTTATTACAGGCTGCTGTTTGTATTTGCCCAGATTACTGGGACTCACTAGGAAGGACATATTAAGGTCTCCCTCACAAATCAGCATTGCCTGAGTGGGCACTCTGACTAGGTCAGAGTCCACTTCAGAACCCAGGGTCAACCCTACTAAACCCTTAGTCTGTGTACCACCTCCACCAGTAGCTGAACTAGGGGGAACAGTTGCCTTAGGGGCAGGAGTGGTGGTGGTTGGGTCTTTGGACTTGTTACAGTCAGAAGTCCAGTGCCCTTTCTGTTTACAGAATTTGCACCAGGGCTTCTTTTGGCCTTTTCCCTTGTTGGATTGTGACTCCCCACCAGATGCAGATGTTTGGGGCCCTTGTGAAGACCTCTGGTCTTTTGACTTATCCCCACCTTTCTCAGAGCCCTTAGGATCTTGCTTCTTGGTGTCACCCCCTTGGTTCTGGGGTTTCTGCCTCACCCTGGTTCTGACCCACTTGTCTGCCTTCTTTCCCAATTCTTGGGGAGAGGTCAGATCCGAGTCCACCAGGTACTGATGCAACAACTGGTTCTGGCAATTATTAAGGATTTGTTCTCTCATCATCAGATTATACAATCCCTTAAAATCAGTAACCCTACTGCCAACCAGCCAACCCTCCAGAGCCTTGGTTGCACAATCAACAAAGTCAGTCCAGTCCTGAGTCTGTGCCTTCTGGGTGTCTCTGAACTTTAACCTGTACTGTTCAGTGGTTAAGCCAAACCCATCTATCAGTGCACTCTTCAGGACTTCATAATCATCAGCATCCTCTTCTCTAACAGTGAGGAGCTTGTCTCTACCTTTATCTGAAAAGGAGAGCCACAAGATTGCTGCCCACTGTTTCTGGGGGACCTGCTGTACTCTACAGGCCCTCTCCATAGCAGTTATCCACTTGTGGATATCATCCCCACTCTGGTAGGGAGGAACAACCTTGCTCAGGTTCCTATGGTCTGGAATAGATTCTCTGCCTCTAGGGACACTGTTGCTGCCACCAAGGGGTTCTAACCCCTCTCGTCGAGAAGTTCTCTGGATCTCCAGGGCTTCTCTATCCAGTGCCAACTGCTTGGTTCTGAGGGCAACTCTTGCTTCCTCATACTGCAGCAGTTTGCACATTCTTTCAGAGGAGGTCTCTCTTATGGGAAAGTATGAGTTCCTCTGGTGGACAAATTCTCTGCCAGAGTGATAAGAGTGCTCAGATTCCCTGGAAGGGGACCTATGCCTCTCATCCACTCTGTCAGTTCTCTTAGGGAGAATTCCTCTGTCCTTTTCAGGCCCCTTGAGGCCTGGCCCTTCAATCACAGAGTCCTGGTCATTCGGATTTTCATCGTCTGACCCAGATACTGTAATTGACCCACCCACTGATTCAGACCCATTGGCTCCTAGAGCCAATCTAAGATCATCTGCTGTCAGCAGATCTATCAGGTGCAGGGTTGAGGGACTCTGTCCTAGTCTCAGGTGTCTTTCAACACACATGGCTCTCAAGTCAGAGAAAGCCATGTCCTTGTACTGAGGCTGAGTGGATCCACTGGTTCCACCCTTTAAGGACATTCTAGTGTTGTGCAGTGTTGTACTACCTACACTAGTTTGTGGCCTACTGATCCTAGCTTGAGCTGTAGAAAGGGTGTGCTATCCCTTGGCACACAGCTCTAAGTTCAGTAGAACTTATCGATACTAAGCTTGACTTTATATGTACCTTAAGTACCTATAGTGGTTTTCAGTTAGTAATTCAAATAGAGATTTTCTGGTAAAACAATAGCAAGCTGGAATCCCACACGCTGCCCACCAATGTGAGAAGTTGGCCTGGTATATGCTGTTCACTAATTAAAGTGGACACCTTGCACCAGAACAATTCGACTCTTATGGTAGATAGGTTTAAGACAACCTTTATAGAAAGCTATCCTAGTGGTAGCTGTGGAGAGCAGCCTTCAGGCTAAGTCTTGAAGGAATGTAAAGCAGCTTGTTTTACCACACAATCTCTTGAATCACCAAATGAAAAGACACCACACAGGTATATATATCAAATATATATGTATTTATTAATAAACACTCTCTACTAATCTCTTTATGAGATTAGAGGACAGGAACATATGTACAAGTCAAATATTTATCAGGATAAGTTTAGCACAATTGAATATTACAATCTTAGTTTGCTAGACCTAGGTCTAGGGCATCTAGAATCGAGGGACCCCCAAGAACCACCCCAGGTAGTTGTAGGAGACCCACAGGGGACGGACGCGGTGACCTGGCACCGATGCGAATCCTGTACGAGTCTATGCACTCAGACGCGATTGAGATATCAATGTTCAAGGTCCCTTGCGTGTTCGAGGCGAACACACCGATCGGACTCAGTACGAGTCGAAGGATACGGTCTACAGATAGGATTTGCAAGGGAGTCGGACGCGGTGTGTCTAACACAGACGCGAACCAGGTACGAGTCAGTGCGAGAATCGCACGGGGAAAGTAAGAGTTTTAGGATACTTCTGGTGAACCTACAAGCAAGTCACTTACAGGGTAAGTAGTTCGAGGGCCCACACCTACAGGAGCACCGTAGTGCTGGAGTTACCTCACCCAGGGAAGCCGGGTGCACAGGTGTCCTTTGGTGTCGGGTCGCGGCGTCGTTTTCAATGGCGAACAAAGAAGACTTGCTGCTTGTGATGGTGTGAAGAAGTGTCCGGTGGAATCCAAGCCTGGATTCGGTGGAAGGATGACCTGAAAGCAGAGGGGACAGTGTTCAAAGTCACTTGGCAGTGACTCGGGGCAAGGAAGATGAATGCCCACCGTCGTCGCAGGGTTCAGGTCGTTCACGGTTGCCTTGACTCTTCAGCCACGAGGTCCAGGAGGCGTCGACGACAACCAGGAGCTGGATTCGGCGTGTCCCACGATGTCTGCGGCTTACTGCGGTGTCGGCAACTCGATCGGAGCCAACAAGCCTTGGTAACAGCAAGTCTTGAGGAAAGTGTGAAGAGGCAATGGCGCAGACCAGCAAGGTCTGTGGAACTCACCCAGCGAGGGTAAGTCAGGGCAGGCCTGGAGCAACCAGGGGAGCCCTTTGGTTTCTTTGGAAAGTCTTCTGGGGACCCAC
The DNA here is from genome assembly GCA_963921515.1 of Calotriton arnoldi. Lineage (NCBI taxonomy): Eukaryota > Metazoa > Chordata > Amphibia > Caudata > Salamandridae > Calotriton > Calotriton arnoldi. Next base: position 1,149,782 of record CAWUFW010003993.1, on the reverse strand, counting down.
AAGCCGGCTGGCAAGGGATCGCAAAGACGCCTCGGGAGGATTCTCTCACAGGGGCCCACGGTCACTCGGGACGTGGTAGGCCTCTGATCTTAGGAGGGATTCCTGCTGGAGGCTGGGACCACACGTGGTCCAAAGCACAAGTTCGTGGAACGTTGTGAGGGGTTGCACTCGACAATAGTGCACGGTACCCAGGGGTCGCGGTTCCTCGTTACTCTTGGGGTCCACTGGCCTCAGCTTCGCTGGGGACTCACGATGGCCTTTGAGAAGTCAGGAAATCCACTTCTTGGGCTGCAGGGACTTCGGACTCCGGCGGGAGCGGCGTAGTTTGCGACCGTTGTTTGTAGTTTTTGGTGCCTGCCAAGCAGGGGAGTCACTCCTTGACTCCAAGGGAGATTCTTCAGTCTTCCAAAGGTAGTGGAACGTCGAAGGTCCGGGATTCTTCTTGTAGAGCGTCGTCCAGGGAAATCTAGGGTGCAATGCACAGGTTCCCCCTCTTATACTAAAAGGAGGGGAGGGACTAGCTCTATGACCCTACCTATGGGAGGGTCAGGGGAGTGGGTGGCTACACCCACTTCCCTTTGTCCAGTTTCGCGCCAGAGCAGGGACAGGTAGCCCCTGAGCCGGTTTGAACTGGCATATGCACAGAGGAGCCTTCTGCTCCCCCAGTGCAGGACTTCAAAGCACTCTAAGAGTGCACCCACCCAGCCCCAATACACTAAACCCTGTCTGGGAGGTGGTCACACCCCCTTGGGACAGGATATCTATTGTTGGGCTCCCTCCACTGCGAGTGTTGGTCATCAGCAGGAGGGCAGCCCAGTGTCTGTGACTGGTGGCATCCATTTTGTGATGCCAGGGCTCTGTCGGATTCTACCGCGTTTCCACAGTAGGTACATGTCTATCCCTCTAGAAGGGTGGAATGCTACCCCCGCCGCCAGGACTGGCGGGGGGTAGTATTCCAAGGTGTTTGACACCAAACACGACATGTTTCGATGCAGCCATTCCAAAGTTAGCATTTTACCGCGAGGATATAATGCACTTAAAAGTATATGGTTTAACCGCATCCACAAACAGCACCAGAGAATGGACTCTGAGAGCTGCAGAGGGGCCCTGCTCAGGCAGAGGCACCCCCTCACATAGAAGCCAAGCACCCTGCCCTCAGGATTGATAGGGCCTGCCTTAGGGGTGACTGATAGGGTTATATGTGTGTGTAGGAGAGATATAGGGAAGCCTATATCTCAGTGAGGGGTGCTAGCACTTCCTCACTCAGGCTGCAGTAGCAGGCCTGTGGTGTCAGATTTAGTCTGCTTCCCAGGGGTGGCATAATACATGCTGCAGCCCCTGGTAGGCCTGTGAAGTACCTATGCCCTTGGTACCTAAGGTACCATATACTAGGGACTCATAAGGTACCACAGTATCCAATCACTAGTGCACCTAGAGTGCACTCCAAATCGTTTAGAGAGAACAGAGAGGCTGGGGCCCTGATTAGCAGGGTCCCAGCCTGACTATAGCCAGAAACCAGTGTAAACATCAGAAAAAAAGTGGGGGCAACATAAGAGGCAGATCCTACTCTCCTACAATCATAAACAGTAATAAGATGAAAACATAACACAAGAAAAATCCCACACCAATTTAGAAAAAGAGTATATTTTAACAAATAAAATGACCCCAAAATTAAATCCAATCAGTAGAACCGGAGTTATGAATTTTTAAAGTTTTAGTGAAATCTAGCGCCTGAATGATCAAAGCACCAACCGTAGAAATATGGTTGCGCGAGAGCAGGTCAAAGTCAAAAATTAGTGCTGATCGCAATGTAGCACGGGACAGATAAAAGGGGTGGATTGGGGCCAGGTATCGGTTTACCTTTGGACTTAGAACAATTCTTGAAAACGTTCTTGAGAAGGTAGAGTCTCCGCGGGGCAAGGCAGAAGGCTGTATCTGAGGATAAGTCATCGACAATGCAGATCCACTGGATGAGGTCTCGGTGAAGCTGCTGACGAAGGCAGAAAAAGCTCAGAGTGGGAAAAACTAGTTGATTTTCAGGCCGAGGAGGTTGTCGTCGTTGATGGGGTGCTGGTTGTTGTCGAGCCCAGTGAAGATTTCTACCTTCGGACTTAGATGTTTTTCTGGAGCTCAGATTCTCCCAGTGGAATGATGCTGCAGGCTGTAGTCGATGAGGGCTCCACTAGGCCGGATACCATTGCCAGGAGGTCCAGCTGAAGAGGATTTTCTGCTGCAGAGAAGAACGTAGTGGGTGCTGCAGCTAAATCAATCCCTTTGCTGGATTGGCTTGCAGGTAGGTCAGAGTCTCCTGTCAGTTCTCAAAACACGTTTTGCTGAAAAACTTTCTACGTCCCAGGTTTTGGATTATTGTAGGAGGAGGCCACTTTAACACCACACCAGGAGTCCTGGGCTTGGGGTGGGGCAACACATGGGGGGACTCACTCCAGCAGGGACCAGCAGCAGCAAGCAGGTAAGTTGCAGGGTTTCTGGAGTTTGTGTCCATGTAGCTCACACAAGAGGCCAGTTAGCCCTTGGATCATTCTGGGAGTCCTGGGTTCAAGAAGCAGGTCTAGACTTCATTCCTCAGACAACAGTGCTGTCCTTCCAGCCGCAGAGCAGTCCTTCTTCTGAGTCTTCCACAGGTCCAAAAGAAATCTGAAGAGTGGTTGGGGGGGGAGCAAAATGTATAACTGGTGCCAGCCTCTGTGTGTGGCGGGACACTCTAGTCCTACCGCCACATCTGGTTCTGTAAAATTCTTCCCCTGTCAAGGCTCTACACAGTCTGGGGTGACAAAAGGCTAGTGTCAAGTTAATTTGTGTGTGCTGTAGGCAAAGCCATTTGAAGTGTAAGTGGGGCAGGGTACAGCCATCCTGGCTGCCCCACCTCTCCTTTGGAGTGTTGTTACATTCTGTATACCACTCCTTAGCCTCCTGTTAGAAATTGGGTTGCTGGTTGGCAGAGGTAAGTACCCTGTCCAAGCAGGAACCAAAATCCTAGTCAGGGTAAGTCTGATACACACAATAAATTAACCTGTGCTCACCATTTGGTAGCTTGGAACAGAGCAGGCAGGCATAACTTAATAGGCAATGTGTAAAGTATTTGTGCAACACTTCAAACAGTAATAATCTGAAAACACCCCAATAAAGACTCCACTTCAATTTAGAAGAATAGATTATGATTCATAAATAAAACAAGACCAAACCAAACAAAAATCCAAAAAGTAGAAGTCTAGATATGAATTTTTAAAGAATAAAAGTGATAATAGCGCTTAGAAGCAATAAGCGCCTATGGCAATGCGCTTGTTCCCAAGATGGAGAGCCAAGATGCGTTGGTTCCGAAGCCGATGCTCCAGGTTTCTCCATGCAGTCAAGGGGATGCTTTGATCTTCTCACAATGCAGCAGCGACAATTCGGCGGTTCCATAGCGTTGGTACTTGAGGCGATACACTGGTTCTGAGTGTGATGCACCGAGTCTGTTCCTGCAACAGCGGCGATGCGTCGAATCTGCTTCACGCAGCAGAGAATGCGTTGGTTCCACTGGAGCAAGCATCTGAATCGACTTCCAGTGGACCAAGCGCAGGAGGTGAGACTTTGATATCCCTGAGCCTCAAAACAGGAGGCAAGCCAGCATGCCGTTGGAGATCACTCTAGGTTCAAGGAAGAGTCCAGTTCTTCCCCAGCAGGGGCAGAGGGTAGCAGGCAGCAGGGTAGCACAGCATAAAAGCTGTTCTTCCAGAGCAGCAGTCCAGCAGAGTGGCAGTCCTTGTAGCAGCACAACAGTACTTCTTCCTGACAGAGGGCCTGATTTAGAAGTCGGCAGAGGGGAACACTTCATCACAAACGTGACGGATATCCCGTCCGTCGTATTACAATCACATTCTATCCTATGGAGATCGTAATACGGTGGACGGGATATGCATGACGTTTGTGACGGAGTATTCCCTCTGCCGACTTCAAAATCAGGCCCAGAGTTTCTTTACAGGTCTAGAAGTGTCTGATTTGGTGGAGTTAGAGACCCAGTACTTATATCCAGTTGTACCTTTGAAGTGGAGATGAGTTCAAAGAGGTGTTTTGAAGTGCTCAGAGGTCCTCCCTTTCAAGGCCTGGCTCCAGACTCACTGGAGGGGGGTAATCAACCGTTTGTGTGGGGACAGGACACTGCTCATTCAGGTGTAAGTGTCAGCTCCTTCTTCCCCTCCTGCCCAGGATGAGCCATCAGGATGCAGATGCGCACTCAGTCACACCAACCCTTCCTTTGTGTGTGGCTGTTTAGAGGGAATGCACAAAGTTCGGCTGTCACCCACCCCAGACGTGTATTGGAGACAGGCTGCAGGCACACAGAGCTTTAAGAGCAGAGAAATGTTCAATTTCTAAAAGTGGCATTTCTAAAATAGTAATGTTAAATCCAACTTTGCCAGCAAAGATGCTTTATCATTACCATTCCAATGATATTAAACATGACAGAGCTACTCCTTCTCAATCAGGAATTACAGCTTAAAAGTTTAATAAGGAATTCCCAATGTTAACCTATGAGAGGGGTAGGCCTCACAGTAGTGAAAAAAGACTTTTGGTGTTTTTCACTACCAGGACATGCAAACTTAAAAGTACGTGACCTACTATTTAGTTACACAGTATCCTGCCCTGTAGGCTCCCTAGGGCCTACCTTAGGGGTGACTTATATGTAACAAAAGGAGAGTATAAGGCTTGTGAAGGGGTTTTAAATGTCAAGTCATCATGGCAGGTTAAACTGCACACACAGGCTCTGCAGTGGCAGGCCTGAGACATGTTTAAAGGGCTACTTGTGTGGGTGGCACAATCAGGGCTGCAGGTAGCATTTAATTTACAGGCCCTGGGCACAGGTTGTGCACTCTACTAGGGACTTATAGATAAATTAAATATGCCAGTTGTGGATAAGTCAATCAAACCATGTTTAGGGGAGAAGCACATGAACTTTAGCACTAGTTAGCAGTGATAAAGTGCTTAGAGTACTAAAGCCAACTAAAACAAGGTCAGAAAAAGAGGAAGAAGGCAAAATGTCTGGAGAGACCCTTCAGAGAGGGCCATTTTCCAACACCTCCCTTGTGGCATTTAAGTCTATTTATATTGAGCAAGCTATCTAATCCTTCTGCATAGAGACAGGATTTTATAATAGTGATTCAAGACTAAGGATAAAGGCTCCTTGGGCCTACGGTGTTTTTCCTATACAGAGGACTTTTAATAAGACAATCAGAGTGTCTCCCTCTTATCCTCTTTTCACTAACCTATTTATGTATACTGTGAAAATTATATTGATAGTCGGCCCTCCATGTTAAGTGTTACTCAATCAGACCCCAGCAGCATAATTCTGGCTGGATACTTAATTACACCTAACAGAAGCATCTCTAAAATCTTAACATAAAGAAGGCTTCAGTGGTTACCATTCATATGTACTTCCCTCCTTCCTTTCTAGACAGGCTGTGTAAATTACATTTTGTCCTTTGTTGTAGGATCCTTTGGAGCAGTCAGTATTAAGAGTTATGGTATATATTTGGAGAATACTTAATTGGAGAAAAATATATAGTGCCACAGAAGTTTATTGAGTGGTGTCTCTGTTACTTTACATACAGAAGTGTAATTATTGGAGTTCTATATACGTATAGACGAAGTTAGAATGAAGACTCTTGTGGATACTTTGGCACTTTAAGAAACATAGGGCCTGATTACGAGTGCGGCGGTCTTCCGACTGCTGCACTCATGGTGGAGCAGCAGTGGCGGTCCATCATCTGCCGGATTATGACTCTCACCATCGTACCGGTGATGGACCACTGGCTGCGCCAGGGAAAAGTAATTCCCTGGAGGTGGTGGAGCTGCGCCACAATGTAAAATACCCAGTGGGACTGCGCCAGTCATGCTGAGCATATTACGAGTTCATGTACCGCCAGCCATTTCATGGCGGGAGCCCCTCCATGAAAAGGCTGGCGGAGCAGGAACAAAGGGGGCCCTATAGGGCCCCCAAGCGGATGCATTCAGCGGTGCACAACATGTATCCCCCTGTATGCTTGCACCCCCAGTTCCAGCATGGCATGGACGTCACAGTCCATGCCGTGCTGGAACATTTTTGCCGCTCCCATTGCGGTGCCTGTTTTTCTGGCACCGGCCTTAGGAAAGGCAAAGGACCGTCCACCTTACATGAGTAAGAAGGTGGGCGGTCCTTGTGCGGCTTAGGCGCAGCTGTGCTGGCAGGGAGCCGGCGCAACTACTCCAAAGTCGTAATCAGCCCCATAGGTTAATATAGCTCAAATATGGTAAACTCTTCGCCTTTGGCGAGAGTAGCCTAATTATGAGCATTGCATGTTTAATAATACGTGGTTTTATAATTTACAATTTAGGCATACTTATACTTTTCTATATAAACATTTTCTGTAACCTCCTTTTTCTTCCAACATCTGATAAGCGTATTAGTAATGTTAGTGTGTCAATGGGCTAATGATGTTAATGTATTGAGATATTGACCTTTCAATTGAAAAACTTTAAAATGTGATTACATAACATCTATGACAATTTTGATTTGCACTGTAAAATCATTTTTATGTGTTAGTGTACTTTAGGGAACTTTCTGACCAAGCATATGTAAATGCGAGAAGAGTGTTTGTCCTGATGAAGGCTATAGGAAATTCTGGATAGCCAAAACAGTGTGTGGACAATAACTGCACAATGAACTGTACCGATGTCATCGGATTGTAAGAAAAGAATCAATGAAGATTTGAAGCAACCTTGTTCAGACAGGGAAACAACTGTGTACGATTGAAGGTGATTACAGATGTGTATCTGTAGAAACAGATATGGGGTAGGTGAATGAATGAAATAGGCACTTTATAATATGTAATGTATATTTCATATATCTATGAATTTTCTATGAAGAAAAAATAATAAAGAAGAACTACACATTTTCTTTCTTACAATATGAGCTATGGTGTTGAATAGTAAAGAAAGTTTTTTTTAAAAGGCTAACGCTTTTAGATGATGAGCAGCTTTTTTTGTTTATTTATACTTTTCTATAGGTAGCAGATCATTGCCTGCCAAACCTGTCCTTACTGCACATTGCCCCTGCTGGTTTTGGTGACACACCCGGGCTGGAAGTGAGGTTTGATGGATGTTGATAAAAATGATCTCCTTGCTTCTGATGGGCCAGTCCCAGCTTATCCCTGATCCAATGCTTTTAGTGAAACTAACTTGGCTTCATCCAATGGCTGCACACGCCCATTCACCCAGCCATTCAGGCACTTGCTCATCCATTCACTATCTCTATTCTATACACTTTCCCATCTCCCCTGTTTGTCTCAGCCTGACTTCTCTACTATTGTCCCTACGAATTTCCCATGTCCTTTTATCTATTCATGCACTTATCCACTTATCTAGCCACCTGTCTATTTACACTTTTCCATCCATATGCACTATCACTGGCCTAAGCTCATACAAAGTTTTTGAAAAGTAATTTAAACCAATACTGGGGCTCCTCAGAAAGTAAAAGGCAGATGCCACCTTCACTATTATAAGGAGCTAATAATCTCTACAACAATGTGGTTACTTAGTAATATTTCAAAGCAATGAACATGCAGAACAAAATAATTTTGAAATGACTACATTACACTTTTCACCTGACCTTTAAAAAACGTATCCCCCCTCTAAAGCACTCTGTTTTAAGATTAGAGATCGAAATTGACATGAACCTCAGGGAGCAACATTCCTCTCCTTCATTTTTAGGTCTGGCTTGATAGTGCATCTGTCTTCAAAATCTTTTGTAACTAATATTAACTATTCTGTATTCGCCTTCAGAGATGGTGATTTTTTTCATTTGGACAGGTAGGTGCAATGTTGATCTTTGCTGCCTTGTAGATGATGCAGAAGATATTAAAGATGAAGCAGATCTTTTCTTTATGCCTTTCATGAGTCGAGAGGTGGTTTGAGTGACACTCTTCAGTGGAACCAAGCGGGAGTCTGTCATGCTGGAAAGCAGGGCATTGCTGCTAGGCGGAAAAATGCAAAGCTTGAACAGTGTTACTGAGATGCACTTCGGGAAAAGGAATTTCATTTTGTGTAGCTGGTACCAGGTTTCTGTGGTTTCTTACTAATGTGGGTTCTAAAAGAGAGGTTGTTGTAGATGATGTTGTATGAATCCTTCCACTCAGGTTCAAATCCATGAGCCATTCCAGGATTTAGACCATGTTGGAACAGTAGGCAATGAGGATGAGCTCTGCCTTGGTGATGAGTGTTTGGTTAGGAACTGTATATCCAGTTTTGCTTGAGTGTGAGTTAGTCTTTAAGAGAATGTCAAACAGGGCTGTGCATCATACATGTAATGGTGTATTTTGATCTGTGGTTTGACAAGAGTTGTCAGAAAGTCCACATGAATAGCTTGAAGGTGATAGTGAGAAGGCACTCATATCAATGTTCATCTAGTCATGTTAGTCCAGTGGCAATGAGGACAGCAGCAGTAGAGAGTCTGACAAGGTGAAGACAATGTTGAGAGTGTTGAGATCTCAAGGGAAGATATTGTTGAAGTGGTGATGAGGTCCAAGGTTCCCTTGATGAAGGATTTTCTGGAACTCAGGAGGTCTGATCAAATGTGTCTGTGAGGTGAAGTGGCATTTGGGAAGCTCCTAGAGGGCCTGTGAATGGCAGTAAGTAATCCTCCTGCCTTGTGCTTACAGGCTTTCTTTTCAGCATATTTTAGATTCCAAAACATTATCTCTGTTTTAGTTTTGTTGATCTGTTATCCTGAAATTTTTTCGAATTCCTCCACTAACTTGTCTATGTACGAAATTATCGTGCTAGAATCTACAGTCTACGTATACAGCATTATATCATCAGTGTAGGAAAGTAGGATCTGCTTCTTATGGTTACCCCCACTTTTTGCTTGATGTTCTACTGTTTTTGACTAGTCTGACTGGGATCCTGCTAATCAGGACTCCAGTCTATCTGCTTTCTCCCTAAAATATTATGTCATGTACTTAGGTACACTCCAGATTGGATACTGGCGTACCCTTGTCAGTCCCTAGTATATGGTACTCATGTACCCAGGGCATAGTTACCCCAGAGGCCTCCCATAGACTGAAGCATGTATTATGCCACCCATGAGAGGCCATGCAAAATGGAACCTACAGGCCTGCCATTGCAGCCTGTGTAAGTTGGTGCATGCATCACTTACTTAAGATATAGGTTTACTATATCTAGGGGTCACTACACTTAAAACCTATAAGTCACCCCTATAGCAGGTTTTGACAATCCTGAAGGCAGGGTGCTTGGTTCTAAGTGAGAGGGTGCCACTGCATGAGCAGGACACCCCTGCAGCCTACGGGGTCCATTCTCCCGGGTTGTTAGTGCTGCAGCCATTTACGACATATAGAGTGGCATTATGCGACCGCGTGATGCACATCTCTAAAACGGCTGAAAGTAACCCTATCGTGTTTGTTATCAAACATTGTGGAATCATACCCCCACACCGGTAACCGGTGTGGGAGGTATGAATCCACCCCTCAGAAACGAGCTTTGTGAGGTCCCTGGTGTTCCCGGTACCAGCCTTCTAGTCCTAGGCAGCCCAAAATGGTTGCTGCCGACCAGAGACACATTTCTTCCCTCCTGCTGCTTAGCCAAGCAATAGCAGGGGGAGGCAGAACAATAGGCATCCTGTCACAGGGAGGTGTGACCACCTCCCAGACAGGATTTAGTGTATTAGGCCTGGGTGGGTGCGCTTGTCAGCGACCGGAAGTCTGCATGAGGGGCACATTTGGTGTCTCTGTGCATAGTCCAGTTCAAACCAGTCCTGGGAGCCGTTTGCTCCTGCTCTGACGTGAAACTGGACAAAGGACATGGGAGTAACCTCCCCCTGTCCAGACCCTCCCCTGGGAGGGACACCTGAATCTGTCCAACCCTCTCCCGAGGGTACAAAAGGGCTTACCTGGCTGCAGGACCCTAGATTCGACGTGGACAAGATTCTGAACCAGAAACCACTGAACTTTGACCGTCTGGACACGCTGGACTTCGTTTGGGCCCGACTTCGTCTCCCTCTCCGTCCAAAGCATCGTCTGTGCCCGTGCACCATACAGACTCTGTGCAGGACCTGTGGAGCATCAAGGACAACTGAAGGTATCTCCCTTGGAGTGAAGGTGTCACTCCCCTGCAACCGCAGGCACCACATTTCAACTGACCGGTCTGCTGATCCTGACCTCCTATGGACTCCAAAGGCTCCAGCAACACAGGGGGTGGGTTTCCAAGTCCCTTGAGGTCCAAGCTGCCCTCTTACCAAGTTTGAGGTCAGAATCCCTCGTGGGAGCTGCAATACTTGTACCCCTGTGCACCGCGTACTTTTACAAGTGCATATGCTTGTTGGCGCTCCCAAAACAAGTGCACTGGGCTCTCAGTAGCCCCAACCTCTGGCATTATTTCCACCAAAGAACTCCAGCCTCCTCCCACCGAGTGCTCCGTGGGCTGTTGCTTTGTGAAACTGCTCGAGGTCCCATTGCGACTCCTGTGCCTCTGGCCTGTGGGTCCTCTTGAGGGTATACACTGATTTTCTTGGGCTCCCCTAGTTGCTCCAGGCTTGCCATGACTCCCCTGTGTTTGGTGAGTCTCCTGGACCTTGCTGGTCCGAACAGTAACCTTTCTTGCCCATCTTTGTGGGTTGCCGCTGCCAAGGCTTGTTGGTGATCCAGCCGGACACCGACCCCTCAGCAATCGACATCCTTTGTGGGAAAGCTCGTATCCGGCTACTGGTTGTCCTCAACCTCTCCTGGTCCCGGTAGCTGCAGAGTCAAGAACCCCCTCAACGCACCTGAAGCACCCGACATCGGTGGGCATTCGACTACCGAGCCCCTGGTCACTCCTGAGTGACCCAGACTCTGTCCCCTATGCTTTCAGGTTCCCTTCATCATGAATCCACCTTTGGGTTCCATCGGACACTTTTCTTCTTTCCAACAGTGGCATTTCCTTGAAGTCCTCCATTGAGATCGACGGCGGTTTCCGACACCACTTCAGCCCTATGCACCCGGCTTCCCTGGGATAGGTAACTCTGGTACTACGGTATCCACGGGTGGGGTGGCTCTTCCACCTCCTATGATCCAAGGGGCTTCCTCATAATCCACTGGGAAGGGTCATTAAACTTTAAAACTGCAACCGCGAATCTCCCATAGAATTGTACGGCGCACGCGGTTGTGTTCCCACACTGCACCCATCCTCCGTGGGGACTCTACTTACTCAGCTTGGGTGGTTCCTTGGGGTCCCAGCGATTCTACGTACTCTAGACATTGTCTTGACTCGAGTCGTGGTTCTTATACCACTATTTTAGTATATGGTTTGGTCTCCCCCTGGAGCCCACTGTGTATTAGTGCTATTTACTATTCTTTCTGTGCTACAGTATTGTGTGCTCTATGATTATCTGCGTGTAGCAGATACTTTATCGTACTAGAGAGTGTTATATTAATAAATACATATTTTTATAATTACTGTGTGGTTCTCCTTTCATTTAACCAATACTATAAGGTTGCATTCTGGTAAAACAAGCTGCTTAACATTCCTTCAAGACTAAGCCTGAAGGCAGCTCTCCACAGCTACCACTTGGATAGCTTTCTAAGGTTATCTTTGATCTCTTAAATCACCATAAGGGTTGTTTGGACTGGTACAAGGTGCCCACTATAAGTAGTGGACAGTATGTACCAGGCCAACTTCTCACAATCAGAATATAAGATGATATTGTTTGTGAAGCCCTGAGAGTCACAGGCAATAATGTTCTGGTTGGATCTGAATAACTGAGCCAGGGGTTCAACATAAATTTCAAATAGTACTGGGGAAAATGGGCATGCCTGCCTTGTCCCTTTGGTGATGTTGAACTTTCACGTTATGTCAACATTTGCCACAATCTGAGCACAGGGAGAGTTTTATAGTTTTTAAGGCATTAATAAATTATGAACGAATCTTAGCAGGACATCCCATAAGCAAGACCAGTTAACCCTGTCAAATGCCTTGGTGTCATCTAGTGTGACTATAGCTAAAGGGTTTGAGTAAGTGACTGCCATGTAGATGGATCGTGCTAGTAAATTAGTCAGGTCATGCAGCTCACTACTTTGCTTTTGCACTATTTTAACAAGCCACATACTCAAACAGCTTCTTTTCTACAGACAAATCTAAACAAGGCCACCAATAATCCTGCCAAATGCAACTCTTGATTTTGCTGATAACTTGATGACCATCACGGACTAAGTAAAAAAGTCCTCCCTTTTGCACGGTATCATTTCAGATCTACAAAATAACAAACATTCCTCCTCAACAAATTCATCTGTCACCATCCAAAATCCTTTAGACTTATCTAAATCTTTCTTGAAACCCTGCCCTTCTATAACCTATACTTTCATTGCAACACCTCATCTTTGCTGATCTCTTCTAACCAACTTTCCTTGAAATTACTCCTCCAAACACCATACAGACCCCACTCTTCTGCTTCAGCTCACTCCCTTCTCCTTCTGGTCTTTCTGCAACACCTTTACCACTATACAGAATTAATTTGGACAATTTGCTGCTTTCTTGCAAACCCCAGGTAAGTATTGTACTTAAAAATTGAAATCCTGTAGCCCCATAATCCATTTGTTAATGTGATTAGAAATCTTTTCCAATTCTTTGATATTAAACATCTTCTTAAGGTTTTGTGATCAGAAAACACTTGAAATCTTGCACAGACACATGTCCTGATTTTGTTCAATGCCCAAAACACAGCTAGCGCTACATGCTCAATGACTATTGCAGGCATCACATGTTTTAAAGGTTTCTAGATGTAGATCAAAATAATGTAAAATGCTGATTTCTTGCAAGTTTCGCTTAACAGTGACAAATTATGTGTCTGATTTAGATTTCGGCGGACAGGTTACTCCATCGCAACACTGACGGATATCCCGTCCGCTGAAATATAAATCCCATAGTATCTTATGGGATTTATATTTCGGGGAGGGGATATCCATCACCGTTGAGATGGAGTAACCTGTCCTCCGAAATCTAAATCAGGCCCTCTGTCTCACACTCTTAATCCCATGAGAAATCCTTCCCAGCTTTAAGTAGCTTTCTTACGTTAAATGTTGTTTTATCTATGTCATGAATGAATTTAGCATAGTATTCTACTGTGCCTAAAACTCTTCCTTCATCATGGGGGATGCCAGATCTGTGATTGTTTAAACCAAATCCTCCTTTGGGCTGACTCCTTTGTCGGAAATACAGTGTCAGAGATATTCTATATTAGAAAGGCCAAACCTGCATTTTTTTAAATTAAGTGTCCTTCCTTTATCTTCTATGATGTGGAACACTTGCCTCACTCCATTATCATGTTCCTCTACATTACCTCCAAAAATTAAAATGTCATCTTGGAAGAATTTAACACCGTCAAGCCCTTCAAGCAAATCAGTCATGACGCATTCGAAAATTGAGGCTGCAGAAGCAAGCCCAAAAGGCATCCTCGTGCACCTGTAAATCACAAAAAGAGTGACAAAAGCAGTCAAATCACAATAATATTTATCCCGTCTTATCAGCTGGTAGCCGGACCTAAGAACTAACACAGAAAATGTCAGACAATGGAAACTTGTCCACAATGATGTTCTTATTCAAACTGTGTAGATCTATGTGAAGTTCCACATTGCCCGTCGCCTTAGGTGCCAAACATTCCATACTCTCTACATGCTCAACCATCTCCTTGGCACACATTTTATCAAGCTAATTTTTCACCACATGTCTCACAGTCAACAGTATAGAACTATTCTTTGACAGAAAGGAATGGCATCACTCTATAACTTGATATGGTGCACATATCCTTTCAACATCCAAGAGCATCCTTAATAATCCAGGAAACCCCATGATACATTTCTCTCCAAACTCCATAAAAGAACTCCCCACACTTTCAAAAGACTTCAACTTTTATCTTAAAAAAACTGGAGATCTGAATTGGGGCCCAAACAATTCCCAATTTTTTGATAGTGCCAACCCAGCACACCATCACCTACCATGGGAACAGAAACTTTGCCTTTTCCCACATGGCCATGGAACTCAATCTCAGAATCAAAATACCAAGGTATGGGTATCTCCCAATATCCTCTAGGTTTGCTCCTTTTAATATTCCAGCTTCAATCTTAGAATGAATTATTTACATTTGTTGATCAAAAGCTGTTGTAGAAGAGTACTGAGATGTTGGGAGGCTGAATCAATAACCCACTTATTTACACTGCATTTTGTTGTTTTCACAGGGTGTCAATGTTATATGAGAAGCTGAGCAAGAGCCAAATTTTCTGTTCTGAAACTGCATGCTGCTAGATTGGGAGATGACATTTGAAAAGTCTGTGGCAAGGCATATATTTTGGGGTGTGTATGTGTATGGTAAAGAATGTGAGGTGCAGTATCTGCTCAGTGCCTGGTGTGTGAGTAGTGCTGAGTGAGATGTGTATGATGTTTCTAGGATTCTATGCATGCAGGTGGGTCTGTGACAGGCCCAACCTAGAAGTTCTTGAATTTTTGCTGAGGACAGCTGGAAAAGAATGTTCTGAATCTATGGTGTAAGTCCGCTTCCGATCACAGAACAATGTTTGTATGATTTTGTCCAGCCAATGAAAGTGTGGGTGTATTGAAAACAGAAAGGTGTTGTCTATTTTGTGGCTTAAGGAAGCCTTTTTGGTGATGGGTGACCTTGCATGATGCTGGGGACACACACAAATACAGAGGTTTAGTCACAAACATTCTTTTTAACAACATGGATGAACTTTGAGTTTGTAAGTTAAACAAGCATTGGTAAAGCCACTAGATCTGGTGGTATCCGCCAGCCTCTTGGCTTTTGCAATTCTTGATTTTTTCTGTTATGGGTTTTGCAAAACTTTATAGTTTGGGAAGCTGATGGGCCCTCATCAATCTTAAAAAAATCATTGACGAAAGGCAAAAATGTTTTTAGTCTCTAAAAAGCACACTTTGCCATATTCATCCCTGGCACTGAAGGGAATGACTTTGTGAGTGGATGTGCTTCTTGTGAAAGGGTAGACTGCCATAACTCAGAGTGAAGTCAGCCAATGAGTAAAGTAGGCTGACCTATTGCCCTATTATGTATATGTGAGTGAGTGAGTAACAGAAAAATGTGAAATGGCACAACCAAAGACTATTGGATGTCATCTGAGTCAAAACCCCTATAAAAACTATATTACACACATAATCTTAGTAACGTGAAAAGGATTTGGCTAACACCAGACCTAAAAAAGCCAATTGGTCTGGCATGGCTGTCGGCCTCTTGCCTTTGCAAATGCTTTTTTGTGAATCTATATTATAAATAGGTAATGAGGCTTGAAAAGATATATAAATATAGAGGGTTGAAAAGATAGATAAATAAAGAGGTTTTAAAAACCAAGTTAGACCTAAAAAGTACATAAACCATACATGGACTAATTTTTAAACACTTTAGCTTGTGTATCTTACAATGCACGCCCCCAGACGCCACACACACACACATAGGGCACTCACATTTGTGCATATGAAGATAAGGGGTGATCAACTCACATCCAAGTCCATCTCTAGTTCACAAAGTAATGTGCTCTTCTTTGCCCACCACTCCCACTCTGCGGACCTACCCAACCTCTAGCTGGTGCAGTACTTATGCAGAAGGTGCATGTCTGCATCATGTGCATTATGGCAACACCTGTCAATACCCGCGCAGTGCCTGAATGTCAATGTGAAATAATAATTTACAGTCCTATACAGATAGGAGCTGAAATATAAGTCCCTCATTTGCAAAGGATCCGCCTCTTATAGCCCATCTCCTGAAAAGGGCACTTACAACTCACAAAAGTCAAAAATAGCGGCAGGGCCTTATGATATGAGTGTTCGGAGCCAAAACTTTTATAACTATAAGGTTTACTCCCAATCCTTACATTTGAAGGAAGGGCTGGGGTGGACTGGGCTTGACTGACTGCTCTTTCATCATACAATAGGTTGGTAACTTTATGAAGAAGGACCTCACAGGTCCTCCGAGTCCTACCTGAACAGGACTGATGATAGAAAAAGGCAACCAAGTCCCTTCTTGTGTTTCGTATACTACCTTGTCTGTGAGTGTAGGTCCCGTATTACAACTGATTTTACCTGCAGTATTCAGGCAGGAGACGGTATAATCTGTTCTCTTGACATTAAAGCATTTGATTTGACAAATTGACTGTGCTCCCACCAAGAACCTGTTTGTTCACTTCCCATGACCACCCCAGTTCTATTACATTATATTTGTTTTTATTATGTACTTGTATACCTATATGTATTCTTGGTTATGTATATGCAGGATAATAAATTATTTTTATATGGTGTATCATTTAGGGGTGGGCGTTAACTTGCATAATTTGCTGTAGCGTAATTACTCTAAATCACACCAAAATTAAGTGAGATTATGTGGAATTATACAAAGAGCGAAACCCTGCGATTAGCACTATTTTCTTTGTACATAATGCACCCTCACGTCCAAAATTAACTTGAAGATGCATTTTGGGCTAAGAAAAAAGCGCAAAGTGCAACAGAACAGCAGCAGCCGCAGCCACTTGCGCTCTGTTCTTGTGCTCTTTGGTAGGCAGTTTTGCCCCAAATTACGTGAACAGATGTAATTATATAATTTTCTGTAATTTCACATCACAAGAGTAACGCAGAATTACCTACATTACTTTGATTATCTGGCGTAATTAAAATTTCACCAAGGCCTAGTTTCATTCTATTCTTTCGAAGCTCTCAAAAAAAGAGTCATTATTGTAAAAGTTTTTTAGACAGCGCAATTTTGGGTGACAATAATACTGAGTAATAATGACTTTTATGATGAATTTGAGTGGCAAATACTGAACGGACAATAATGCACTTGAAACAACATTTGTTAGACAGTTAGAAGTGCGTTTACTAATGTATTATAGTTGTGCCGCATTTTCTTAGAGTCTTCATTTTAATTAATATGGTTGCTGTTCAGGTGTGCTATTAACCCTGCTCCTGCTCATCCCCCCTCCCAATCAATGTTCCCCTGAATGTCATCTCTCCCTACAGTCTCTGTAAGTTTCTGCGGAGCAATGGACACTGTGACATAGCTGGTTATTTTCCTTAGAGTTTGTGCATTTATTAATAGAGCGTTCTTCATGTTCTTAATGTTTCTATCCAATGTAGTTCCTCTGTGTGCTTAAAAGAATTCACAGGCGTATGTATCAATTGTTTTAAAAATCTCTCATAATGTTCTGCATCTCCGGACACCGACAACACAGAAGCTACTCGGGTTTTACGTAGAATGGTGTTAGAGGCGTTGCCTTAGAATTTGTGACATGTTAATTTGTAATTGGTTAATGTACTTTTTGTGATTATGCCACGCTGAATCAGTCGTTTTCATTATTTTGCATGCTTCAAATATGTTTTAAAAACCCTAGTTTTGGGGTGAGCGAGACATCTCTCCTTTTCCACTAGAGATTTGCTGTTGGTTTCCTTTGTGATCCAGACAGTTTAGAACCTCTTATGATTTGCTGTCCATCTGGGACTTTGAATTATTCTGATTTCTGACTATGTACTCTGCATTTATGTCTTCATGGCATTTAACTTTATTTCTGTCCCACCTGATTTTTGAGATTTCATCATAAAACCCTTTAACTTTTCTCTTGTCTGGAACTGAGTTATTAAGTGGTCCTAGTTACTCTGCTAATTTGATGTTGAGTCTAATGAGGTGGGTGGTGTGCCTATCGCAAGATCAAGGGTGCTGGAGGAGAACTGTCAGAGATAATCTTGGGCTGATCTATGTTTTGGGGTGCATTTTCAATTTTGGGGTTCACCTCCCACATTATTATTACCAAAAACTAGGGTACTGAATTTATTGACTTTGGAAGGATGGAAAGCTGTACAGCATCCATTTGAGGTCATCCTCACTCCTCTCTCCTCATCCCTACTTCTGTTTACACAGGCCTCTGTGGAAAGCTGGGACATTTGGGGGAAGACAAGGGGGCTCCAGTCTGGGCCATAAATGAACACTTGGGGAGAGGACTATACAGTTCACCAGAAACCTTTTTCTGGTTTCCGTTTCACATGTAACAACCCTGTCCAGGCCTTGCTCTTCCTGGTTTTCTCTTCAACTGAAGCCCAGACCCTGAAATCTGAAAACTGCAAGGAAGGAAAAAAATGCAGCTCGCAGAGCTAAAGGCAGCCTCATACTAAAACATTTTCTTTGTTACAAATAAAACTGAAACCAGAAAAGGTTTCTGATGAACTGTATTGTCATGTCTCTAATAGTTGATTTTAAACATTGCATTCATTACAATATTAAACTAAAACCAGACAAGGCTACTGATGACCTGTGTCTTCAGGTTTCCAAGAGTTGATTTATGGCACAAGCTTGTCTTTCCCAAACCATCAGATGTTTCTGTAGAGGCCTGTGTGAATAGAAAAACACTTAAATAAACTGAAATGATATGGATGAGAAGTAGGAATGATGGATGAGAAATAGATATGATGGATGAGAAGTAAGGATAATGGATGAGAAATAGGGGTAATGGATGAGAAGGGGCGATAGATGAGAAGCAGGGATGAGAACTAAGGATGAAAAGCAGCGATGAGAAGTTAGGATGAGAACCAAGGATGAGGGATGAGAAGTAAGGATGAGGGATGAGAAGGATGATGGCTGAGAAGTTAGGATGAGAAGTAGGGATGATGGATGAGAAGTTGGGATGAGAAGTAGGTGATGGATGAGCAGTAGGGATGATGGATGAAAAGTAGGGATGAGAAGCAAGGGTGAGGGATGAGAAGTAGGGATGATGGAGGAGAAGTAGGTATGATGTATGAAAAGTAGGGACGAGACACAGGGGTGAGGGTTGAGAAGTAGGGATGATTGATAAGAAGCTGGGATGATGGATGAAAAGCAGGGATGAGTTGTATGGATGATGGATGAGAAGTAGGGATGATGTATGAAAAGTAGGGATGAGAAGCAGGGGCGAGGGTTGATAAGTAGGGAAAATAGATGAGAAGTAGGGATGATGGATGAAAAGTAGGGATGGTGGTTAAAAAGTAGGGATGAGAAGCAGGGATGATGGGTGAGACGTAGGGATGATGGACGAGGGGTAGGGATGATAAGTATGGATGATGGATGAGAAGTAGGGATGAGAAGAAGGGATGAGAAATAGCAATGGGAAGCAGGGATGAGAGTGAGTAATGAGGATGTCATAAAATGGATGCTGTGCCCTTGCTTCATATGTCAGCAGTAACCATTCATCTCACTGAGCTATCTAGACATATGCAGTGTACGTCAGGTCATGAGTTAGATCACTCATGATTCCTTGTCACAGGGAAAGCATGTTTCCAGTTAGACCATCATTTAACAAACTAATGCTTTAAGGGAGTTGTACTTTAGTTCACTTCAAAAGGGCAATCCTGTGTAGAGAAAAAACAGTTCTCTTGAACTAATCCTGCATCTGTAACAATTATCAACAATAGACTTTCTGGAATGCCGCTTTGCTTGATGAGGTCTGCCTGGCCTTTGAAGTGTATTGTGATATCACTCACTGAATGGCCCTTTTAATTGGATTAAATTACAAAATTACAGTAGTTTCTAAAAGGAATGACTATGACTGTCAACATGAAGTCCCATAGAAGTAGCACACAGTCACCCATGCTCCATAACGTTTCTCTGTTTCCTTCACAGAATCCATAATTTGCACTATAGAGTATGGCTTACGGTGATGCCCTGTACTACTCTGGGGTGCATTGCTGCCTTTTTTTTCTTCTTTCTTTTGCATAAGCATGGCAGACAATTAACAAATCCACAGGCTTGCCAACACATGAGACTCTCCTGAGGCCAGCTCATGCCCTTTTTGCTGGTAAACTCTATGGAGCTATTCATTAGGGTTGACACTGCACTCTTCCCAGTTCAGATCTCCTTTGCTATAGAAATACCATTACACACGTGCATGCTGCTGTTCCTATACATTCAGCTGAGAGGATGTGATGCGTGGGCAGTGCTTAATTTGTAAAAAAAAAAAATAAGTGCCAGGCCCCTCATCAGGAGGCCACTGCAGCTTGAACCACCTGTTGCCTCTGCCAGAGCTGCTAATGACAGCATCAACACACTACTAATGATCACACTCTTAAAAGTATGACAATTGCAGGCCCCCAAAGCTATAAAAACTGCCTGTGTGGTAGGTATTAGTCATTTTTTTTATTGTGTATTGAATTAGTAAACAGCTGTTGTCCTTATCTCTAAATTCGACTGGCAGTGCCACCATGTGTAGATTGTCATAAGTGCCAGTGCCAAGCACCAGAAACCACCGGCTCAAATTAAGCACTGGACGCGGGGCAGCAAGACACCTGCACATAGGCGTAGTCTTTGGTTCATACTGTTGCTTGGTTTCTTTGGCCACAATAAAATCATGACATGCAAGAGTTTCGCTTTTGTTTATGGATGGTGGATTCTGTGAAACCATTGCATTTTTGGGTTACTTCCTCTTTTTTTCACATTTTTCAGTGATAAATTTGCTTAACTGCCTATTTCTATCTGCGATTTGTTTTTCCATCACACTACCACATATTCTGCATCTTAAACATATTTTTGTTGTTTCGGTTCCCGTTTCTAAATTAAAAATGCATTAAAGATCCTTGTTAGGTCTGACCTTAGCCAGACACGTTTGATTTTACTAAGATAAAATGTTAAAAATACTTCCTTATAGAGGCTTTCAGCTAGCCCTCTTTATCAACTCATCTCTCATTGTGTCATTCACATCTTCTTATGGCCTTTCTTATGCCATACGGCATGGGGCAGTGGGTCAGCCCACTTCAAACACTGGCCAACTTCAGAAGAGCACATCCACATCGAATGTAATTCCCTCAAGTGCCAGGGAATACTACGGCTTTGTCTTCAAAAATATATTTTTGCTGCTAGCCAACGTTTTGTTTTGGATTGCTGATGGCCAGGCAGCTTCCCCAACAGTAACGTTTTGCAAAACCATGAAAAAACAAGCATTGATAAAGTTAAAAAGCTGGTGGCCAACGCCAGACCGATTGGCAGCACGTGTGTTTATAACCCGTCCTTAGTATTCATTTGACTTGAGTTACATTGCCAACAGATAATATTTTACTTGATGTCTACGAAAGCAGCAATGTGTATTTTCTTCTCCACGGGGTGCACACACAATGATAGACTTGTTAGCACCCCATATTGGACATAGTGCAAGAATTCCCTTCTAAGCACATGCATGAATACACATTTCATTCAGAGTGAAAGTAATAGAGCATTGAGTTTAGTTATGAAGCAAAGTCAAACGCTTCCAGTGTGTACTTCGAATAAAGAGATGTCTTTGTTGTTTCAGGATTCAGGAAGAGCCTGTGATTATGTGCCTGTAAGTGAGATGAATATGGCACATGCAGCAATATTCTGCAATATCAAAATCTTGTAAGTGTTTCTAGCCTAACAAAAACGAGTTTCAGTGCCTTCGTTGGTAACACAGATGAGCTACAAATGATGGACTGGAGTGCCATCTGAGGAGAAAACAGATGGTATGAAATGTTGGCAGGTACATTCCATCCCATCTTCAACCACAACAACCTGGAAGCGATCCAGGGTAGGGAACTAGAGGCACGGGGTATTAGGAGTAGGCAGCCTCCACCTCAAACTGATTAACACACAAAGCCTCTCCTAATTGTTGACCTAATTGCTAATATGTCTTCTATATGAGTGTAGACATCTCACAAAAGGTAAAAGACTGGTCTCACACAGCACCTGGTGTCATGCTTCATCATTGGCCAGTCCTCGCCCTCTAAAAACTTGGTTTGATAGAGGGCGGGCATACACCTGAAGACAGGGATGCACTTCTAAGACTAAGTGGGGGCCCTTAACAAAAAGTGAAATTTAAAAAGCCATTACGAATGTCAAACTTCTTTTAATGTGACTGACATCTGTATGGTATTAAAAGAAATGACCGGTGTATCGGGGATATTATAGTCCCCCACCGTATCCCTATTGGTCAACATGTTTCTGCCTAATGGCCCAACCGGGTCCGCGGCATTCATCAGGACCTATCATACATCAACGGGCTCCTACCTTACCATTCAATATTGGTGAGGTGTCCACTAAAATGGGGTGATCAAGATCACGCACCACAGTATCGCGGCTAAAATGTTCCAGCCTATGTGAAATAAGAAAACAATAAACATTCAAAGGAAAGCAACATAATCACACATTATTTTTGTGAGGGTCATTCAAAAACGCCACGTACACATGCAAAATGAGTGAGTGGCTATAAGTGCAACAAACTGTGTCAGTCATCTGTGCACTAACGAATAATGAGGGATACTTAATCCCCAACGCTTACCCTATTCCCTGGGACCTACTTGCCCCATAGGTAGAGTGAGTGAAGAAGACCCATTAGGTCGAGCGCCCTAAAAATGAGGAGAAAACGAAGAGAAAAGAACATCCATAATGATCAGAATAGATGAATAAGTGACCCGTTTCAGAACGAGCTCGGGCACAGTGATCCATGGTTGTTTAAAATGGAAGAAACCCCGCTATAGAGCGAGCTCGGACACAGTAATCCATAGTTGTCAAAAAATGGAAGAAAACACACATTGTGCCTAGCAAACGAACATACATGCATAAACCCACACAAGCCGTTCATACTCTTACTGTAATGGAAGGGTCTCCCGCTGCTGAACCTATGACTGCATGCCTCACCTCCTCGCTGGTAAATGAGGAGAGACAGCGAGCCCTTTATATAGTAATGGCGCGAGGGTGTGGCTATATTAATTGAAAGATAATTAAGGTAAATGAACCGACTGACGATGTCTCGGCCAAGCAGTAGGTAGTTCTGCCTGACCACTGGCTAATATCCGGTGTCTCCGAGTTGCCATAGAGATAGCTGCCTGACCTGCCTGGTAGCCAACCGGGGGAAAGTCTGTACAAGAGAGCAGCCGTGTTCGTCAATGTTTAGATGATGCCGTACTGCCCCGTGTGGAAGTGTGTTCAGTGTGAGCATGCGCAGATAAAGGTACTATATTCCCAAAATGATCATGGAAGACAGCGCCCCACTTTGTCTTAATGTTTGTGGCGCCGCCCATGAAATAGCGACCAACTGACGTGTGTGCAAGTAATTAAAGTCTACATCTACTAGAGATCAAGGCTGTCGATCATTACACGGTGCGCATACTTCTGGGTAAATCCAGAGTCCAAATACTCTATTGATGCCGGTCTCATGGGTTTATAATTTAATGGGTCTATAATTTATAGGCGGGGGTGACGATGTGAGCCTAGGCAGCCTCATTAAAATCGCGCAATGTACACGGAGCGCGCATACGCAGATGGTGATTCTAGACATAAAAGTTGTTATCAATATAGGTCACATGGCCCATAATATATATGCCAAAATGACAAGTAGGATCTAAGTCACGCCTTGCATTACTACAACATGGTATAGACGGTCGGCTTGAGTGCAAAATATGCGTGTCTTATTTGATACCTACTGGCAACATAGGGATTATAATGAAAATGATTTATAGCACCATTTGCAGCCAAGGAATTTCATCGTTCAGTCCCTTATCCCAAGACTTTAATCTGTACACCCATCGTTGCTCTCTGATGTGGAGTGGTCTAGTAAGGTCCAATCTATATTTTTTCATAACTTCTAGAACCACCCACTTGAGATCATTCTCCTTATGGTTTAATTCTAGGAAATGCCTTGTGAGTTTGGTGTTGCTTTTCTTGCACCTTATTGTGCTACGGTGTTCATTAATTCGGATTTTAATCTTCCTGGTTGTCATGCCCACATACATGAGATTGCAGGGGCATATAAGGAGATAGACCACGTTTTCTGTGTTACAGTTACTAAAACTGTTCAGTTTCCATGCATTCCCAGTTCCTATATCGACTTCTTTGGTGGTTATAGTCAAGGGACATGCAACACAGCCTCCACATGCATAATGACCTGTTGGTCTTTGGGTATTCCACAGGGTGATCTGATTCTCTTCTATTCTCGGGGATCTTTGGCATGTACTAATGTATCCCGGAGATTTTTACTTCTTTTGAAGGCAAACAGAGGAGACTCCCAGTGGTAATTGGCACTATTCAAGATATGCCAGTTTTTTTAATTATCTTCTGTACTGTGTTAGACACAGGTGTATAAGTGGTAACACATACAAGGCGATCTGTTTTTTCTTTATTTGTATCTTCCAGGAGGACCTCCCGATTATGATTCCTAGCTCTTTTTCTGGCCTTTTTAATCATTTTCTTGGGATAGTGTCGTTCAAGAAGTTTCTTTTCAAGTTCATCCGCCTGAGTCATGAAATTTTCTGTTTCTGAGCAGTTCCTGCGTACTCGCAGGAATTGACCCACTGGTAGATTATCCCTTAGTGCTTTGGGATGGTAACTCTCATATAATAGAAGACTGTTCTTATCTGTAGGTTTTTTATGCACTTTTGTACTGATGCCTTCTTCCGTTAGGCTGATGTCTAGATCGAGAAAGACAACATTTGTCCTGCTGATCGAATGAGTAAACCTAAGGTGATGGTCTTTCGTGTTCACCCAGTCTATAAAGCTGTTGGCTGTGTCTTCGTTACCCTGCCACACGACGAGAATGTCATCAATGTAGCGTTTCCACGTCTTAATTTGTTGAGTGTAAGGGTTATCTGTATTAAAGATGTAATTCTCTTCGAACTGATGGACGTAAAGGCATGCTAAACTGGGGGCAAATGTACTGCCCATTGATGTTCCAGTAACTTGGTGATAGATGGTGTCCTCAAATTCGAAATAGTTCTCTGTGAGAGCAATTTCAGCACATTCCATAACGAAATGGCGGGGAGTAAGGAAATTCCACTCATGATTCAACAGGATTTCTTCCACTACTGCCAGTGTGCGCCTCTGAGGAATACTTGTGTATAAAGCTTCTATGTCCATGGTGATAAGAATATCCTCTGTTGTATTAATTTGTAGATCACGCAACAGACATAGTACATCTTTTGTGTCTCTGAGATAAGATGGTGATTTCTGTACTAGAGGTTTCAAGAACCAATCGCAAAATTGCGAAAGGGGCTCCAAAATGGAACCAATACCAGAGACTATTGGCCTTCCTGGGGGTGGTAATCTTCCTTTGTGGATTTTAGGTAAGTTGTAGAACCTTGGTGTTTTAGGATTCTCACAGATAAGGAAATCAGCTTCCTGTTTCGTAATCCAATCCTGGCTCAGGGCCTCATCTACCATATCTACCTTTATCAGCCGGCTTGATGGTAAGTGTACTGTTATTCTTCAAATTTTCTAGTGCCTTTCGCTCTAGTTTCGTAAGGTTTTGAAAACCCTTTTCTTTACCGAAGTTGATCTGTTCTATTTCCTTTAGAACTCTCTGTTCAAATGCCAATATGTGGCACGGAATCGTATGAGAGAGGGGAACAAATGTCGATTTTCTCTTCAAATCAGTGTTGATCTTCTCAGGTTGTTCTTCCCTTGTGTCACCGAAGTGGTTGCGAAGTTTGATTTTTCTAAAGAACTGAGCCAATTCTATGTTTAATGTAAAAGGATCATTCATCGGTGTGGGTACGAAACCTAAGCCTTTTGAGAGGACTTTTCTTCATCTGTAGAGAGTGTATAAGTGCTTAAATTAACAACACTTGTCAATCTCGGCTCGTCGAAGGACCGTTCCCTTTCCCTCTGCTCCTGGTTCCCATTGCGACTGTTTGTTGGTCTTCCCATTGTACTCGGGTATTCTGTTTTTTTCTTCCTTTTCCCCTCCCTCGGCCTCTGTATAAAAAAGGCTGTTGACCTTGAGGGAAGCCAAAACCTGTAGGGTAAAAGGGTTGCTGCCAAAAACCAAAAGGTGGCATGGGTGGTTGCATCATAGGATTGCGATAGGTCTGCTGTCGTCTTCCTTGATAGCCCTCAGTGCTCTCATCACTACTGCTTCCACTTGTACTCCTCTCATCTCCTGAACTGAAGGTCCAGTTCTGTGGGGTTGGTCTAAACCGAAGTTGGTTTTTGCCAGAGTATTGTTGCTGGGGTTTCTCATAATACTCGTCAGTCGTATATGGATATACAATCTCCTGACTGAACTTCTGGACATCTTTTTTAAGTTTCGTAAGTTTAGACTGAGTGAGGTATTCCTTATAGTCAGTGTGATCCTTATTTATTTCATCTAACTTCGGTGACACAAGGGAAGAACAACCTGAGAAGATCAACACTGATTTGAAGAGAAAATCGACATTTGTTCCCCTCTCTCATACGATTCCGTGCCACATATTGGCATTTGAACAGAGAGTTCTAAAGGAAATAGAACAGATCAACTTCGGTAAAGAAAAGGGTTTTCAAAACCTTACGAAACTAGAGCGAAAGGCACTAGAAAATTTGAAGAATAACAGTACACTTACCATCAAGCCGGCTGATAAAGGCGGCGCAATTGTACTAATGGATAAAACTATGTACAAGGATGAGTGTAATCGTTTACTTTCAGATGGCACCAGCTATGAGATCCATATAGAAGATCCCACGCCACGGTTGAGAAGGAAAATCCAGACTATGGTAGATGAGGCCCTGAGCCAGGATTGGATTACGAAACAGGAAGCTGATTTCCTTATCTGTGAGAATCCTAAAACACCAAGGTTCTACATCTTACCTAAAATCCACAAAGGAAGATTACCACCCCCAGGAAGGCCAATAGTCTCTGGTATTGGTTCCATTTTGGAGCCCCTTTCGCAATTTTGCGATTGGTTCTTGAAACCTCTAGTACAGAAATCACCATCTTATCTCAGAGACACAAAAGATGTACTATGTCTGTTGCGTGATCTACAAATTAATACAACAGAGGATATTCTTATCACCATGGACATAGAAGCTTTATACACAAGTATTCCTCAGAGGCGCACACTGGCAGTAGTGGAAGAAATCCTGTTGAATCATGAGTGGAATTTCCTTACTCCCCGCCATTTCGTTATGGAATGTGCTGAAATTGCTCTTACAGAGAACTATTTCGAATTTGAGGACACCATCTATCACCAAGTTACTGGAACATCAATGGGCAGTACATTTGCCCCCAGTTTAGCATGCCTTTACGTCCATCAGTTCGAAGAGAATTACATCTTTAATACAGATAACCCTTACACTCAACAAATTAAGACGTGGAAACGCTACATTGATGACATTCTCGTCGTGTGGCAGGGTAACGAAGACACAGCCAACAGCTTTATAGACTGGGTGAACACGAAAGACCATCACCTTAGGTTTACTCATTCGATCAGCAGGACAAATGTTGTCTTTCTCGATCTAGACATCAGCCTAACGGAAGAAGGCATCAGTACAAAAGTGCATAAAAAACCTACAGATAAGAACAGTCTTCTATTATATGAGAGTTACCATCCCAAAGCACTAAGGGATAATCTACCAGTGGGTCAATTCCTGCGAGTACGCAGGAACTGCTCAGAAACAGAAAATTTCATGACTCAGGCGGATGAACTTGAAAAGAAACTTCTTGAACGACACTATCCCAAGAAAATGATTAAAAAGGCCAGAAAAAGAGCTAGGAATCATAATCGGGAGGTCCTCCTGGAAGATACAAATAAAGAAAAAACAGATCGCCTTGTATGTGTTACCACTTATACACCTGTGTCTAACACAGTACAGAAGATAATTAAAAAAACTGGCATATCTTGAATAGTGCCAATTACCACTGGGAGTCTCCTCTGTTTGCCTTCAAAAGAAGTAAAAATCTCCGGGATACATTAGTACATGCCAAAG
The DNA here is from genome assembly GCA_963921515.1 of Calotriton arnoldi. Taxonomy (NCBI): domain Eukaryota; kingdom Metazoa; phylum Chordata; class Amphibia; order Caudata; family Salamandridae; genus Calotriton; species Calotriton arnoldi. The sequence continues at coordinate 1,122,043 of CAWUFW010003993.1, read as the reverse complement.
ATCCCCGAGAATAGAAGAGAATCAGATCACCCTGTGGAATACCCAAAGACCAACAGGTCATTATGCATGTGGAGGCTGTGTTGCATGTCCCTTGACTATAACCACCAAAGAAGTCGATATAGGAACTGGGAATGCATGGAAACTGAACAGTTTTAGTAACTGTAACACAGAAAACGTGGTCTATCTCCTTATATGCCCCTGCAATCTCATGTATGTGGGCATGACAACCAGGAAGATTAAAATCCGAATTAATGAACACCGTAGCACAATAAGGTGCAAGAAAAGCAACACCAAACTCACAAGGCATTTCCTAGAATTAAACCATAAGGAGAATGATCTCAAGTGGGTGGTTCTAGAAGTTATGAAAAAATATAGATTGGACCTTACTAGACCACTCCACATCAGAGAGCAACGATGGGTGTACAGATTAAAGTCTTGGGATAAGGGACTGAACGATGAAATTCCTTGGCTGCAAATGGTGCTATAAATCATTTTCATTATAATCCCTATGTTGCCAGTAGGTATCAAATAAGACACGCATATTTTGCACTCAAGCCGACCGTCTATACCATATTGTAGTAATGCAAGGCGTGACTTAGATCCTACTTGTCATTTTGGCATATATATTATGGGCCATGTGACCTATATTGATAACAACTTTTATGTCTAGAATCACCATCTGCGTATGCGCGCTCCGTGTACATTGCGCGATTTTAATCAGGCTGCCTAGGCTCACATCGTCACCACCGCCTATAAATTATAGACCCATTAAATTATAAACCCATGAGACCGGCATCAATAGAGTATTTGGACTCTGGATTTACCCAGAAGTACGCGCACCGTGTAATGATCGACAGCCTTGATCTCTAGTAGATGTAGACTTTAATTACTTGCACACACGTCAGTTGGTCGCTATTTCATGGGGCGGCACCACAAACATTAAGACAAAGTGGGGCGCTGTCTTCCATGATCATTTTGGGAATATAGTACCTTTATCTGCGCATGCTCACACTGAACACACTTCCACACGGGGCAGTACGGCATCATCTAAACATTGACGAACACGGCTGCTCTCTTGTACAGACTTTCCCCCGGTTGGCTACCAGGCAGGTCAGGCAGCTATCTCTATGGCAACTCGGAGACACCGGATATTAGCCAGTGGTCAGGCAGAACTACCTACTGCTTGGCCGAGACATCGTCAGTCGGTTCATTTACCTTAATTATCTTTCAATTAATATAGCCACACCCTCGCGCCATTACTATATAAAGGGCTCGCTGTCTCTCCTCATTTACCAGCGAGGAGGTGAGGCATGCAGTCATAGGTTCAGCAGCGGGAGACCCTTCCATTACAGTAAGAGTATGAACGGCTTGTGTGGGTTTATGCATGTATGTTCGTTTGCTAGGCACAATGTGTGTTTTCTTCCATTTTTTGACAACTATGGATTACTGTGTCCGAGCTCGCTCTATAGCGGGGTTTCTTCCATTTTAAACAACCATGGATCACTGTGCCCGAGCTCGTTCTGAAACGGGTCACTTATTCATCTATTCTGATCATTATGGAAGTTCTTTTCTCTTCGTTTTCTCCTCATTTTTTAGGGCGCTCGACCTAATGGGTCTTCTTCACTCACTCTACCTATGGGGCAAGTAGGTCCCAGGGAATAGGGTAAGCGTTGGGGATTAAGTATCCCTCATTATTCGTTAGTGCACAGATGACTGACACAGTTTGTTGCACTTATAGCCACTCACTCATTTTGCATGTGTACGTGGCGTTTTTGAATGACCCTCACAAAAATAATGTGTGATTATGTTGCTTTCCTTTGAATGTTTATTGTTTTCTTATTTCACATAGGCTGGAACATTTTAGCCGCGATACTGTGGTGCGTGATCTTGATCACCCCATTTTAGTGGACACCTCACCAATATTGAATGGTAAGGTAGGAGCCCGTTGATGTATGATAGGTCCTGATGAATGCCGCGGACCCGGTTGGGCCATTAGGCAGAAACATGTTGACCAATAGGGATACGGTGGGGGGACTATAATATCCCCGATACACCGGTCATTTCTTTTAATACCATACAGATGTCAGTCACATTAAAAGAAGTTTGACATTCGTAATGGCTTTTTAAATTTCACTTTTTTGTTAAGGGCCCCCACTTAGTCTTAGAAGTGCATCCCTGTCTTCAGGTGTATGCCCGCCCTCTATCAAACCAAGTTTTTAGAGGGCGAGGACTGGCCAATGATGAAGCATGACACCAGGTGCTGTGTGAGACCAGTCTTTTACCTTTTGTGAGATGTCTACACTCATATAGAAGACATATTAGCAATTAGGTCAACAATTAGGAGAGGCTTTGTGTGTTAATCACATTCCATCCCATCACATTTGTTGCCTTAATGGGTCTCTCCTGGTAGCAGGGGCATGCCCAGGGTGGATCCTGAGCTTGTAGCATCTAGTGGCTCAGTCCACAAAGCAGGGCCTAAGAGGTTGAAAAGCATTAGAGGTGTTCCCTACCGCCCTCCGCACATGGACCAGTGACTCTATATAGCTGGCTCCTTTTTGGATGGGGACAAGGCTGTTTGGTACATGATTCCTCAATTTCTACACTGGCTCAAAGAGGCATAAAATGATGGAATTGAATGTTACTCAGAGGAATTTTCAACGGCTAAGAAGTGAAGGATGCAATTTTTCGATACATACTATTTTTGTAGGCTCAGTAACGAACCAACAGCAATGCAGAGCTGCACTTCGCCACATTTTCAGCAAAACAAGGGTCCATAATTAAATAAAATTCATCTTCAATGATGGTCAGGTTGGAGCAACATTAATAACATCTCATAGCCACAGTGAACAGGATCTTTTTATTCGCCAAAATAGTGTAGGGCTGATTCACAAAGGGCCTCCGCACTTGTGCAGAAGCTCCACAATCGTACCTATTCTCAGAACATTTGTCCAAAGTGTGGTAGAGGCTGTGGGGTAATCTGCTTTTATTGATTATTATTGTCACTGAATGAGACCTGCCCGAAGTGACATTAGAAAGCATATACACAAGTGTCTATTCTGGCCTCCCCCTGCCTCTGCCCCCTCAGTGCAGCATTCATTCATCAGGCAGCAGATGCTCTCTGTTGCGCGGTTTTTATTTGTACACCCCTGTCTGGCTGGAGTACTTTGTAGAATTCCAAGAATTTCAACATAAATATTTAGAAATAAGTTGCTGGCAGCCAATAATGTCTTGAGGAATCGCCCTGTAAGTACATGTGCAGGCCTCCTTGTGTTGTCGAAGTAGCCAACAACTGTGTAGATGTGCCCAAATGGGAAAATGCGACATCCAGAAATGTTATTTGACATTAATTCCATGTCCTAAATATCATATTTTACTATACTAGTTCACCACTAACCCTTTATGGGTTCCAGAGTAGCGTGCTACTCGTGGAAAAAGCGATTCAACACCTCATCAAGGGTAGCAAGCGCTATATAAATGCAAACCTTTTTCCCTCTTCTATCCCTCCGCTATCCTTCTCAATCCAAATAACTGACATATCCACCACACAAATTACTTTTGTTTTTCACTATACTAATTTACCACTAATCCTTTATGGGTTCCCGAGTAGCGTGCTACTTGCCGAAAAAGCGCTTCAACGCCTCGTCAGGGGCAGTAGCCGCTATATAAATGCAATTACAATACAATACAATTCATTCGGTGGCCAGCTGCCCACACTGCCTTACTAGGCCCCTTACAATATACTGGAACTCTATATGAACCAGGGGGTGCCTGAGCTGCTCAGTCTGACGTAAAGCACAAAGTAGATGCGTGCAAGAGGGATTTAGGTGCGAGCTGCTCTAGATGTCACCAGGAAGCATTTCACCAGCTCACGTCAGTAACAGAGTGCAGTGAATAGTCAAGCTTTTCGAAAGGACTCAGAAACAGCCGCAAACACCTTTGTTATGAATGAACTACTTCCTCGCTGTGTGCCGCTCATCAAGGGTTAATTCTGCTGACGTAAGCCGCCTAGAGTTGCTGCACATTCTTAGAAAAGGTTTCTCACATCCTCCCAGGATTTCCCCTCTTCGTGGTTCTCATTGTTTCCGTGCAAATTGGGTCGCCGAGAGTACATTCACTATTGCTATCATGTTTCAAAATAGTGGCTAATTCTTCAGGAAACGACAACGAAGGTTTGTTTTAGAAGATATGAATCGCCACTGAGAACAAATAAATTCTAAAAAAAAAAGGGATTCCATTTGCGTTGGTTTAACACCAGCATTGAGCGGTAAACACCATTGTCTTCAATTGTGACTAGGACATGAGTCTTATGATAGGAGCCAGAGCGTGATGCGTCATGTAGACGTGCATGGGCACTAGTGTCAGACGTCACTGCATTGTGACCTCAATGCCCTATTGAACTGTCACAAGTATGGCCATTTCACTCTCGAAAATGGGGGAGTACAACACGATAACTGGATACAGACATGCAGGCTACTGAGGCCTTTGTGAATTTAAGATTCAAAGAACAACAAAATCGTGGAAGGGGGACCCCTGGCCTTAAACTTTTTTTTTTTTTTTTAAAGTGATCCTAAACCCATCACTAAAGCATAGGAAAAATAATACATTACAGCTTTGCGTGTGTTGCTCGTTCTTGTCCACTATGGAATGCTTCCAAGACATCTGGTGGAGTGGTACAATTAGAAAGCTCCAATCCTTATTTTGCAACATTAAAATGTAATGCATCATCACCAAAAAGTTAAACAGATCACACAGAGTGCAATCAGAATAAAAATACAAAATTATGTATTTGTCTTCTTTAAACATAGTGAACATAGCATTGCAAGCGAGGAAAAACAAAAATAAAATACATTTACAATGGTACTTATTCTGATTACGATTTCACAGGCCACCCTCTATTTGCTGTTACAAAGTTCTTATTTAAAAAAATATATATATATTTAAAAAACAGAAAACATAACTCCCACCATTTCAAATTGTCAGAAAAAACAAATTCACAAGCTCCATGTTTTGAACCCAGCCATTTTCTAAATAAGCTGAACGTACTTCTTTTTTGTATCAACACAAAGTTTGCACTTGAAGGTAGCCGCATAAACCACCAGCAATTCCAAACAATGGCGGCGGAGACTACAACAGGAAAATCTTGTCTTTATGCCCCATCTAGGTCTCAGAGATGGAAGAACTGCAGTAGGCAGAGCAAAGTAAAAAACAAAATTACTTGTTAACTTTCTCTTTCCACTCATCTCCTCAACTCTCTAAACTGCTCTGTATAAACAAACTGAACCTGAAAAAACTGAATTTATTGAACACCACAACACTTACTCCACGTGTTTGAACCTCACTACTAAAGCCATCCACAGACCAGTTTCGCATATCTAATATCAGACAACTACAACATCCTTCCTCTAGGCAGACACTCGAAAAGAGAGGGGGGGTATCAATAATCTACCAATCTTCACAACATGCCTCAGCGTAGACTTTCGCCACTTTCGAATGCCCACCTATCTTGAGCAGGGCCGGACTGGGAACAGCAACCAGCCCTGGCAGATTGGTGCTCGACCGGCCCCGGAAGCGGGGGCGGGGGGGAGGCGGTGCTAGCAAGAAGCACTGCTCACGCTTCTGTTACAGGGGGGGCGATATTGCAGCACTGCTGCAAAACCGGCCCCCAGTGACAAAACTGGCCCCCACAGGAACAAAACCGGCCCCCACCCCTCCGGCGAGGAGATGCCCGGTGCCCGCTACGGCCTGGCCGGCCCTGATCTCGAGTGTTTCTCTCCCACTGAAGCAACTTCTCTTATTCCCATTTACCACAGAAATCTTTTGGACGAACCATCCACCTGTCCTTTCCTAGCTCAGACAGTCTCTTCTTAAGGGAATGCAACATGCTTTGGAACAACCTAAAAATAAAATGTCACCTATGTTAATGGGCATATGCCTAGGCTGGGTCCAACTTTCAATCAATCAATCAAACAGAACTTATAAAGCGCAGATAATCACCCGTGAGGGTATCCAGGCGCTGAGAACCTGCTGCTTAGGGAGGGTTCAGTGGAGCAGCCAGGTCTTGAGTCCCTTCCTGAATTCCAACAGAGAGGATGAGATCCAGAGGTGAAGGGGGATGTCGTTCCAGGACTTGGCAGCGAGGTAGGGGAACTTTCCCTAGTCCCTGTCTGCTGTAAAACACGTACATCAGCCAAGTTATTCCTGCGTAAATGACACATTCCCAACACTTTACCTCATCTACTGATCTATCACCTTGGACCTGATTGCCCACCCAAATCATCCTTTTCATTATCCTCCTGCCTCCACCAGGCTCACCTGCACAAACTCATAAATCTAGTTCTATCCCTCAAACCACCTCTATAAAGTGGAATATGATCTCCCCAGCAGTTTTATGCAAAACGAAAGTTATTTTCATTAAAAAAAACTCAAAATCTTCATGGACACAGCATCTCACTTTAAATGTAAAGTAACGAGAGAACACGCTTGTGGTAATCACAAGAAATAAATGGAAGCAATCAATACACAGGCTGGGGAGCGCATGTGCCACTCCCAATCAACCTCAGGCCTACACACTATAAAGGCGATGAGAAACACACTAAACTTGAATGTTAAATTCAACACCTCTTATTTTAAGGACAGGATAAATGTATGTCTTTCTCATCCAAGAACTCTCTTCACTGCCATCAAACACCGTGTGAATACAACTGCTGCTGCGGTGAACAGTCACAATATCGAATTTTTTATATCGAATTGGCAAAATACTGAGTTTTAAATATCGAGTGGACATAATATCGAGTCACAAAAATATAATGGTGCAGAATATCGAAATTCAGGTAAGAAATATCGATTTTCATAATATCGAAGTTAGTAATATCGACAGTCATAATATAGGGGCACATTACGATGGCGGGCGGAAGCACCACCGCCGTGCTGGCGGATGCAAAAAGCACCAGTTACCGCCGGCACGCAGCAGTCCACACGCCCGTCCAATTACGATGCGAAAAGTAGGCCAAACACCGCCGGCAAGCCAGCAACACCGTCCGCCATCAAAGTGCGCCCGTACACGTAGCGGCGCAGCCTAACTGACACACACCGTCCGACGAAACACGTCCCGCCCGGCGCATAAATTACGATGCCGCAAACAAACGGCTCCCATGGCCAAGAGATACCGTACGACAAACCGAAGCGGTAACACGGATGCCGAGCACGGACAACGAAGAAGCGGCTCCCCGAGCATGAATCCAGCACTGCAGGCCCTCCCCATGCTTTTGCTGATGCACCACCAAGGACGCAATGTACCGCGGAGACGCAGGTAGGCACACACACAACAAGTGCACGCAAACAGCGCACACAGTGCAAGGGCGGAAAAAGAGGACAACCCCCCACCAGCGCGTGTACACTACACATCCACCATTGCATCCACATATGACACACAGGCCAAATCGTAACATCGCGGAACACATGTGTACACACCACCTGGGACTAGGAACCAACGACCCCGTCACGGCCCCAAAGCGCCGATGACGCCGCCACACATGCGCACAACGCAGAGGCCAACCGCAGCGCCATGCATGCGTCGCACACAGACACAGGGACACAACCAAGCAGCACACACATCAGCCCCACCCCGAACGCACATGACACGTGACAGGCCTGCCACAGACATGTCCCCAATGCCCAATTCACGGACAACACCCAACGCCACACAACCGACGCATACATGTCAGTGAAGACACGCAACAGCAGGACACACCCCAGTGTAACAAACATGGCGTAGCACACAGCGGCGGCAACACCAACTAGGAGAAGCAGGGCCCCTTCGGGAAGAGGAACGCCAGTACCACACAGAAACACCCATACCACCCTGCACATATGAACAAGACATATAAAACGGAACACCAAAGAGCCCGGGGACCGACAACAGGTGGCCCAAGAATAACATTCACACACAAGGCCCAACGCAGAGCGGAAAGGCAGCCTGCCGCCCACACAAGGGAGAGCAGACAGCACTGAATGACCTTCCATTCCAACTCCGAAACCACAGCCCTACGACAGAAGCCGGTGAATACAGCCATTGTCCAAGAATAGACCAACACAGGCATGCCGAGGAGACCGACCACAGGGCAGATAGCGCATATCACAGAAGCACACAACGGACGGGGAAGAAAGAAGAAAACACTCCCCCATGTCGGCCACATGCAAGTTAATTGGAAGGAGTCACACATCACTGACCTTGAACTGTCTGAGAAGCATGTGGGAAGAGGGCCCGTGTCCTCCAAACAAGCCAACAGAACACAAGTCCTGTCTCCCTACGACTACACAGAGCTCACAGCAACCTCGGAGCGTGCACAATGCAGACTGCACACACAGCCGGAGCACGCCACCTCAACGAACCGCTGCGAAATGGCAACCGCAACACACCTACCCAACTACGCCGAACAGCTCAAGCTGTACAAAACCAACCTGTTCCATACATTGGGATGCGATCTCCTGTCCCTGCTGAACGTAAGTTACCGACTGACTTACCGCATCACATTGTTCAGCTGCGTCATGCCCGTCTTCTACTGTCGGAGGTGTCCCTACCAGCATCCCGTCGAGATATGCCTCTCCAACCCGGCATGTCTGAAGGCGGACCTGCTACCACTACTCCTCCCTCTGGACGCACACGACAGGGCCTGCTCTGCCTATGGGGGCATGGCGTATGTGGCCAACATCGCACCCGCACTGAAATGGGACCACTGTGCCTCCACACGACGGATCATCGAGAACAGCTACATCGAATGTCACCCAGCATGCCCCATCATGGTCCTCCAAGGGACAACTTACGAACAACACCTTGACAGCCACCATCCGCTACATTGGCTGGCAAACATGTACACCACCAATGACATGGAAGCCCTGCTGGACGGCATCGCATACCTGACAACCTGTCAATTCGTCGGACCACAACGCAGGTTCCCCGAGTGACCTATGATGTCCAACCCCGCACCCATGCTTAGCTTCCGCACGGACTGGCCAGTCACCACCACAACAGCCATACCAAACGACCGGCAACTGTAACCACACCATCAACGACATCGCCATGACATCGGATATGACCGGGACATGCACACTGTTCCCCATCACATCCAGGAACACCGCATGCATCGTGGGAGGCAGTGGCATGGGCTCTGTGTATCGCACCCACATGGACGGAACTGCACGAACAACCAGGACACGACATGGATCCAGCGCCCATGGACACACACACCGCTCAGTGGACATGAATAGGTCGCCTGGAGTCTGTGGGTGCTGCACCCCTCCCACCCCCGCCCCGGGAATCCCATACCAGGACCTTTGCATGGACGACAAGTGCATACAACAACAACACGACCCCAGTGACTGTGACATGTCCAGTAACCACCACAGTGCAACAACAAGTGGCACGCCGCTGCATGCACGCAAGCACATGCCCTGATGTCATCTCACATGCACGCGTGCATGAGGAACAACCGCAGCAAACCTGTCACATGGAACTGAGATGGACTGTGCCCATGATGCCAAGCGGTCTGGTAGGCTACATGTATACCGTCTGTGTCAAAGTCCGCAGCTCCGCAGCTATACGTAAATGTACATTAGCACAGCCTTGGCCAAGCAGATGTCACTCTGAAGCCCACATCCCACATGCAACAGCCAATCACATGTAACCCCACACCCTATCCCATTTGCAATCATGCTCAGTATATCCTCAACATGTATTCCGCTGCCAGTAGTGTCCACTATACTGCATCACAGAGGACAGAAGACTCAATATAATGTTTGAAACCAAAACTGTCTCCGCTGACTCATTTCACAAGTACGAATGAGAGAGGATGAGAGTATGTGAAGTACACGGCAGTCGTGACATGACCATGTAGTCCACTGGTATTGGATGTCAACGCAAATGAGTAGCACTACTGTGGAAGACACACATGTGTCGTGTGAAGTCGTATGGACGCAGTGCTCAGGTGGGTGGGTGTGACGGGTAGATGCGCACATGCCAAGTTGGAGCACGCAGTGTTGGGAGGGGTCATGAACAGTACACCACCGCTTCCCTGGGCATTGTGAGAGGACACCTGTCGGGGGGAGTGAACACGTGTGTGCACAGCAGCCGGGCACACGTACAAAGCGGTACCAGGCGCACCTCAGCCCACCCTCTGTGGACAAGCTGGATCCTGTTGTGCGCCCGCCATGCCCCTTGACTAGGCACACACAGCCCCAGTCGACCAGGTGTAACCCCAACATAGTCAATCCGCACAGGCGATACAGGGCACGGGATGGCAGTGGAGCATGGTGTGTGAGAGGTCTCCTCGCGCTCCTCCTGGTCATATCACGCAGGCAATAGAACCTCAACGTCTAGCATGGCACAAGTCAAATGGAAGTGTAGGGGGACGCACCACAGCACGAGCAGCACTGACGTCACGGGAGGTGGCTCGCACCATCCCATCCATTGCCCATCATACCAACCACGCCACATGCCATTGCGACTAAGTGCAAGCGCGTGCGCCACCACCCCCGAGCCCTCCCCAGAGAGGCCAAAGAGTGAATGTGTGGGCCATCAGCCGCAGACGGACGCGGCCTGGCCGCAAGGGCAGCCACAGCCACTGGGTGTCGCAGGTGGCGGATCCGGAAGGCGAAGACTGTGATGCATAGTCCATGCAGGCCGGGTCTCCATTTGGGGCACCACGCAGGTGGACGGCGTCCCGCCACACATCATACCCTGAGACAGCCCACTCGTGCAACTGGACCCACACATACACTCCTTGCCCTCTCTGGTGCGAGCTTGGGGCTGCCTGTGCAGGCGCTAGCCTCGCAGGTGAGCATGCATATTGGGGGAGCGAGGGGAGGACATGAGGGCTGGGGCGAAGATGACTGTATCACTGTCAGTAAGTACAAGGGATGACCCAGATGTGGAAAGGAAGAGACGTGTCCCGTGTGTACTGCAACTAGTCGCCAATCCAACTACCCCCATGTCCGGAATGTAAGCCCGCACCTAGGCCCGCCCATCCGCCACATCGAACATACCACCAGCACGACAACCTTCCCATTCGAAACACTGACTGGGGGTGGCGACCAGTGTACAATCATGTGTAGCCTACCCACGCGTACATGTGGGCCCTCCATGATCCATGTCACCTGCGGCAAAGTCATGACATGCGCAATGAGGGAAGTGAGGAGAGCTGTCCGCCCCACGCGCAGAAGGTGCATCAGCTCCACAGACCCAGCAGCGAGTCCAGCAGGGGTCACATGTGCAGGGGCAGCTGTGCCTGGTGTGAAGGCACATGCATATAGACAGCACATCGACCAATGTGTAGTCTGCCCACATCTACAGTCCATCATCATGCGGACATAGGAATTGAACACAGGGCAACACATCTTCAGTTGGTGCACCCACCGTGACCAACAATGCGCAATCATCGACGTACCCGCCCTGTGCATGGCCCCCACCCAACGGAGGCACATCCAGTGCCACCATCCCACACACACAAGCCTTCCACGGAACATGCTGTGTCCAATGGTCAGTACAGAGTCAGCGCCCATCTGGTGGATCCTGAACAGGAGACACATGCACACACATGCCAGCTCCCACTATGTACGTCTGCCACCTGGCACGTGGAATGTAACCTCTCACCTGTGACGTGTGACTGCAAGCACACAGCCGTCTTGGCATGGGGCTGTCAATGTGGACACCTGTCAATGTTTCGGGAGGTGTGATCCGTACAGTGCTGTACATAGGGTGCAGTGCTGACACCTACTACTGTCTCATATCCCCTCGTGCCACAGGTCTCACTTGTTTTGGCCGCTCAGCCTGTGCCCACATCGTCGTCGTCGTGTGCCATACTCATCCAGCCGCGGAAGCAGTTCCATGCTCAGCAGACATTCATGTTGCCGTGGCGTTGCCGCTTGACGGATATGCAGTCAGTCCCCATCAGCACGCCCCGCAAGTCATTGGGGCCTAGATCCCCATGTGCATGCACATGGCAGTGGTTTGTATCACTAGCCATTGCCATTGTTGGGAGACCTGTGTAAGTGTATTGTGGCCGTGCCGTCCCAGCTTGACAGCTGGGCTGTGGCTCATGTGCTTGCTCAGTCATGTCAGTGATGTGTATGCGAAATTGCTATGTGTCGTGTTGCTTTGACATGTGTCCTCTGCCATTGTCCCTAGGCGGAGACCGAACATTGACCGCCCATACCAATTGCTGGCGGACATGGACGATACAGAGGTTATTAGGAAGTTTCGGCTGGACAGGCCAACCCTGCATCGACTGTGTGCCATGTTAGAACCCCATCTCCGTCCCCGCAGGGTGTATCCGACTGCTGTCACCCCCACGGCTAAGGTGATGGCCGCCATGCATTTCTTCGCCACTGGGTCATTCCAGCACACAGTGGGCATTGGAGGAGGGATGTCCCAGCCCATGTTCAGCAAGGTGCTGAGGGATGTACTGGCAGCCATGATGCTGTACCGAAACAGGTACATCCGCTACCCCAGGGCTCGTGAATTGGCGGCAGTGAAGGGTGCATTCTATGCCCTTGGCAGAATCCCACACGTCGTTGGAGCCATTGACTGCACACATGTCGGCCTTGTTCCACCACAGGCCACTGAGCACCTGTACCGCAACAGGAAGCACACGCACTCCCTGAATGTGCAAGTGGTGTGCCTTGCGGACATGGTGATCACCCACGTGTGTGCAAAGTTCCCAGGCTCGGCCCATGACGCACACATAATGCGCAACAGCATCTTGCCACGACTGATGTCCAATATGCAACAGGATCGTGCCTGTATTGTCGGTGAGTATGTGGAGTGGTGTAGCGTGCTGGTTGTGCGATGCTGTCCCCTGTCCAGTTGGAATTGCAACGGTTCTCTGTGTCCCTCACACCCAGGTGACTCTGCGTACCCGAATGGGGCATGGCTGCTCAGTCCATTGAGGAATCCTCGCACCCCAGCAGACGATCGCTACAATGAGGCACATGGGAGGACCAGACGTGTGGTCGAGCGTACCTTTGGCCTCCTCAAGTCCAGGTTCAGGTGCCTGGACCGCACCGGGAGTGCGCTGGCGTACTCCCCACAGAAGGTGTGCCAGATAGTGGTGGCGTGCTGCATGCTGCACAATCTGGCCATTCGGAAGCAGATCCCCCTCATCGTGGATGACGGAGATCAACCAGGGCCCCAGCCCGCAGACCAGGACAGCTCGAGTGAGGAGGACAGCGGAGAGGAGGAAGCTGGTAATGTGCGGCAGCAGCTCATCGCCCGCTACTTCACTTGACGGTGAGTGTCCATGTACGACGGCTGATGTGGCTGTATCTGTGCAGGTGTGTGTGTGCTGTGTCAGGGTGGCCGTTTGTTCACTGCGTGCTGTGTGTCAACGCTCCATGGCCAGGGTAGTATGCCACTGTTGGTGGCTGTGGCATTGTGCCCTATTGCTCTGTGCGATGTGTGTACATTGCTTGTAGTTGTTGACATGTACTGTGTGATGGGTGTGTGACACACTCATTGAATGTGCTCCTGTTCTGTCTCCCACCCCTAGGTCCCTACAGGCCCTCCGGATTCAATTGCCATGCCACGCATCAGGTGCCTTTCCGCCCAAGGTGGCCGTTGTATTCCGTACAAATAAAACACAGGGCACAAACAGCAGTTAGTGAAAAAGGTGCATTTATTACAAACTGTGACATGTGATTGTGTGTAAGGTGATGACAAAAGTGGTGCGTGCAGTGACAATGAGCTGTCGGTCATGGCTGCGTGATGATCAGGGTGTACCCACTGGTTCTATGTCCATAGTCCAACACACACATGCCATCCAGATGGCTGTGTGGAGTGGGATCGTAGTCCAAGTCAATGCAGTGGCTGGTCAAGGAAGGCTGGCGGAAGGCTGGCTGGCTGCCTCACTTGCGCTTGGAGCGTGCGAAGTCCTCCCGGGAGATCTGTTTCCACTTCGGACGGCCCCTTCCACGTTTGCGAGGGGGTGCCTGCTTGCGACATGCTGGTGGTTGAGGTGTGCTCACTGGCAGTGGACGCAGGGGAACTGGACACTGCTGCTCCACCCTGCGCCCCGGCAGGTGGTGGCGGAGGGGAGCTGCTGTCCCTGGCTGTGACCTCACCGCCACCACCAGCTGGCCCATGAGGTCCACGATTTGGCCCATACGGGCGTCCATGGACCTCAGCACCCCCAGCACCTCACGCGTGTCTGAGGCAGACCGGACCCATTGTCCTTGGGCCTCTTCATAGGCCCCAAGGACTCTGGCCATTTGAGGCAGGGCATGGCTCCCAGGGGAGGCTGGCGTTTCCCTGACCCTGCTCCTCCTACCAGTCCTGCTGCCACCGGCCTGCCCACTAGCCACATTGCTCACCACGGTCCTCGCTGTGGCTCCCAGGGTGGATCCAGTCGGCCGGGCCACCACCTGCGCTGGGGCTGGTGCCAGCGAAGACGTGGCGGTGGTGGCGGCGGTGGTGGTCGGTGCGGCGATGGTGGCGGTTGCGGCAGTGGTAGTGGCCACAATGACCGTGGGTGTGGCCGCAACGACAGTGGCAGCAGGGGGCTGGGAATGTTCAGCAGCCCTGGATGATGGGTTGGTGGGTAGGAGGGGTCCTGGGGAGCGGCTGGGCCCTGCCACACCAGATGGGCCTGCTTGGTGGTCCGTGTCCGAAGAGGAGGACAGATCCTCCAGATCCGTGTGTCCTCGTTGGGGGCTTGTAGGCTGGCTGTGCTGGCTGCTGGCTCCATCCCCAGCATCCAGCAGTTCGTCACCTGTGGAGAGAATGAGATTTGTTATTGTGTTGCACCTGGCGAAGTATGTATTTGTCGTCTGACATTGACAGTTCGTGCAATCTCGTACATGGGTTTCCCGGAGGCGTGTGTGTGGCTGTAGCATCTGTAGTTGTGTGTGCTTGGCAATGGGACTGTGTGCTGTGCACATGTGGCATGGGTCGGATTGGCCATGCCGATGGGTGTGTTGCTGTGCCCCTACTTATTGTGACTCTGGTGTATGCGGGCTCCTGGCCCATCCTGGGTCTGGTTTGTACTTTGCTTTTGGTGTTCAGATGGGACGCTTAGGAACGCATATGGCAACATGGGGGCCATGCCCCAGATTCGCATTTGGGAGGGAATATGCTTTTGGGGTTCAAATGGAACGCTTAGGAACGCATATGGCAACATGGGGGCCATGCCCCAGATTCGCATTTGGGAGGGAATATGCTTTTGGGGTTCAAATGGAACGCTTAGGAACGCATATGGCAACATGGGGGCCATGCCCCAGATTCGCATTTGGGAGGGGATATGCTTTTGGGGTACATGCTGTGAGCCATGGGTGCCGAACGTGACATGTGTTGTGGCAGCATGACAGTGCATGGTTTGAGGTGTGTGCATGCTTGACATGGCCTGCATATTTGCTGTCTGTTGTGATTACTGGACATGGCATTGGACGCATCGTTATGAGTGAGTGATAGTTGTGTGCCAGCCAACGTATTGCAGTTGTCCCATCTCCTTGGTGTGCGTGCTGCCCTGTGCCATGTGCATCACTGCAGTGCTCGGGGGGGTGTGGCCCATGTTGTGTGTTGTTGCTCACAGTGTGTCGTGCGCTTAATTGACTTCTGGCACATGGTTGGTCATGGGCATGTATCTTAGCGTGACTGCTGTATGTGTGGCAGCTGTGCGGATGACATGCCTTTCATGAGACTGGGGCTGACGGATGGGATGGATGGTATGTTGTATGTGCATGGTGTGTCTGTGAGTTTGATGGGTTCAGTGGTGTTCGTGTGCATTTATGTTGTTCCGCTCTGTTGCGTCTAGTGTTGTTTGTCTTACATAGGCGTAGTTGTGGGGTGTGTGGTTGACAGGCAGTAGGGGCTACATGGACAGGACTTCAATGGTGTTTCGGTTGTGTGTGATGAGTTGCACAGTGGCTGCCGTGTGGGACTATATTCAGTGTGGCTTGTGCATGCAGACGTGGCTCCTTGGGTGTTGCTATGTCTGTGATGGGTCATTTGGGGTGTGAGTCTGTTGTTCATGTCCGTGTGCACATTGTTCACTTGTTCGTGACGGTGGGCGGTGCTGCGTGTTCGTCTGCTACGTGACATGTCCCATGTGTTGGTCGTGTTATGGTCCTCATGCCTCCAGTAATCCAGCCCTGTCCAGTTTCCCACCTGCAAGTTGTTCGTGCGTGCACTGTACTGGATGCCACATGGCTCTAAGCGGGGGTGCTCCATGTTGCAGGTCTGTGGGGGTGGGGGGGTGTTGTGGGTCGTGGGGGTGGCTGGACACCCACTGACACCGATTGCTGTGGACCGTGATGTCTGCCTTTCGGCTGTCGTTGTGCACTGCGGTGGCTGACACGTGGCTGTGGGGTGTGGGGGATGCTCCTCCTTGCTGTGCTGTGGGACTGGGGCCTGGTGTGTGTTGTACTTGGGGTGTCCACCGTCCCACCCACTGCACTTTGTGTTCCTGCCACTTACCTGTTACTTGTCGGTTAGTGCAGCTGTGGCGGACACATGGGTGTGGTGGGTGCTCGTTGTGGCGCTTCTGGCATATTTGGGGACCTGTTGGTGGTTACGTGGCTGGCTGAGTGTACACATGTCCCCACGCATCTTACAGTTGTTCGGTTTGGGCTGTGTGTGGTGGTGTCTGTTGCATGTGTGTGTGATGTGTTGTGTATTGTGTGCTGGACATGGGGGTGTTTGTCCCTGGGAGCTGTGGCATGGTAGTTGCGCATGTGAGTACATAGCGGTGTGCTGGTATACATTGGTTTGTACTTACCAGCCTCCACTCCCCTGCTAATCCGGCGAGGATCTCCGGATGTATTACGACTCGCACCTTCTCCTCCCACGCTTTGAAGGTCTTAAAGAGCGCGGGATTCCCTCCGCCAGTGACGGCAGCCAGCTCTCTGTTTTTGCCCTCCTTCTTCTTGACCAGGCTCTTTACGTCATTCCAACGTTTGTTAATTTCTCCTCTGTTCCTGGGCAGGGTCCCGACTGCATTGACCTGGTCTACGATCCGGTTCCACATTCTGTTTCTGGTGGCTAGTGGTGTGTGCTGGACCATGTTCCCATAGATTTGTGGGTACACCTTGATGATCTCGTCGACCATGACCGTCAGCTCCATGGGCGTGAACTTGGGCATTCTTTGTGGTGCCATGTGTTTGTGTTGCTGGTGCGGTGTGTGTTGTGTAATGTGCAGGGGGTTTGTGGTGCCGGTGTTTGGTGGTGGTGGTAGTGGTGGTGGTGTTTGGTGGTGGTGGTGGTGGTGGTGGTGGTTGTGATGTGTGCGTTTCTGTGGTGTGCTGCTGTCCTTGCTGTGTCACTGTGTCCTCTCCTCTCCTCTCTGGTTTGCAATGTAGCAAGGGGTTGTGGTCTGTGGGAGTGCTGCTTTTGTACTCACCTATGTGGGTGTGTCCTCATGGTCTGTTGTTTTCAGGTGTGTTGTGTCTGGGGTTCTGGCCTTTGTATTTTTTGTTTGTCCGGGGGGTGTTTTCGGGATGTGTACTGTGCTTGTGTATTTGTGCGTGCCTTGCTGTGTGGACTTGTTGGCCATGTTGTGTGCTATTGGTTTTGTGTGCGGATGGTTTCTGTGCAGGTACGTTGGCGCCATGGCTTCTGCCGTGTCGATTCTCATCGGCGTTGTTTGCGCTGGCGGGCGGTATATTTGTGGTTTTCCGCGCTCATGTCGGTGCAATCGTAATTTCACGTGCGGTGTGTCGGCCGTGAGGGCGGGCGGTTTTGTGTTGTCGTGCGTGTTTCCGTCCGTGGCGGGCGGTTTGACTCCGACTCGGACGTTGGCGGGCGGTATTTTGTGTGCTTTTTCCGCCGATGGCGGTTTTCGGTTTGTGTAATCGTAATGGCGTGGTCGGTGTTCAGGCGGTGTGTGCGGGCGGATTTTTGCCGCTTCCATGCCTGGCGGATTTATTTACGCCGGGTATCGTAATGGGCCCCATAGTTGTTAAAAATATCGATTTTTTTAAATAGTTTTAAGTGTTAGTATATGTGTTAAAAGTATGTATTATTTTTGTAATGTATGTTTGCATTTTTTTAAAGTAATGAATTTTATGTTATTTAATTTTTGCGTAATTTAATTCCGTAGCGGGTTGTGGGTTTATAGGGGAATAGGATGGGAAGTAATTTAATTATAGTAAACTAATATTAATTTTTAGGAATTATTAATTAATTTTAATTTAATTTTGCGTTTTAGTTCTGTAGCGGTTTGTGGGTTTATAGGGGAATAGGGTGGGAAGTAATTTAATTGTAATTAAGTAATTATTTATTTTTATTTATTGGTATTGATAATTAATTTATTGTTAATTAATTATTAATTGGTAATTATTTTTATTAATTGGTAATTAATTTTTATTAATTGATTAATTGATAATTATATTAATTGTATTAATTTATTATTTGGAGCGGGATGTGGGTTTATAGGGGAATAGGGTGAGAAGTAATTTAATTGTAATTAAGTAATTATTTATTTGTATTTATTGTTATTGATAATTAATTTATTGTTAATTCATTAATAATTGGTAATTAATTTTTATTAATTGGTAATTAATTTTTATTAATTGATTAATTGATAATTATATAAATTTTATTAATTTATTATTTGGAGCATGTTGTGGGTTTATAGGGGAATAGGGTGGGAAGTAATTTAATTGTAATAAAGTAATTATTGAAATTATTTTTATGTATTGATAATTAATTTACTGTTAATTAATTATTAATTGGTAATATTTCTTTATTACTTATTAATTTCTGGTATTGAAAATTAATTTGTTGTTAATTAATTATTAATAGGTAATACATTTTTAATAATTACCATTTATTGGTATTTATAATTAATTATTAAATAATTTGTAATTGGTAATTAATTTTTAATTAATTTTTATTGGTATTGATAAATAATTTATATATATTTAATTATTAAATCATTACTTTCCCTACTGTTGCACTCACTGGAGGGGGAATAGTAATTTTTACACCTACGCTATCCAACACTTTCCCACTGTTGCACTCACTGGAGTAGGAATAGTAATTTTTACCCCTACGCTATCCAACACTTTCCCTACTGTTGCACTCTCTGGAGTGGGAATAGTAATTTTTACCCTCCCGCTATCCAACACTTTCTCTACTGTTACATTTGGTGGAGTGGGAATAGTAAATTATTCCTACCACGCTATCCAACACTTTCTCTACTGTTGCACTCACTGGAGTGGGAATAGTAATTTTTACTCCTACGCTATCCAACACTTTCCCTACTGTTGCACTCTTTGGAGTGGGAATAGTAATTTTTACCCTCCCGCTATCCAATACTTTCTCTACTGTTACATTTGGTGGAGTGGGAATAGTAAATTATTCCTACCCGCTATCCAACACTTTCCCTACTGTTGTACTCCCTGGAGTGAGAATAGTCATTTTTACCCCTACGCTATCCAACGCTTTCCCTATTGTTGCACTCTCTGGAGTGGGAATCGTAATTTTTACCCCTACACTATCCAACACTTTCCCTACTGTTGCACTCTCTGGAGTGGGACTAGTAATTTTTACCCCTACGCTATCCAACACTTTCCCTACTGTTGCACTCACTGGAGTGGGAATAGTAATTTTTACCTACCCGCTATCCAACGCTTTCCCTACTGTTGCACTCACTGGAGTTGTAATAGTAATTTTTACCCTCCCGCTATCCAACGCTTTCCCTACTGTTGCACTCACTGGAGTGGGAATAGTAATTTTTACCATCCCGCTATCCAACGCTTTCCCTACTGTTGCACTCACTGGAGTGGGAATAGTACATTTTACCCTCCCGCTATCCAACACTAAAAATATTTAATATTTTTTAATAATATTAAGTTAACATATATATGTATTAAAAAATAAAAATGCATGTTTATTTTTTTTTTTAATTTACATTAATTATTTATTAATTTTAAGGTTATTTAAGTATTTTTAAGTATGTTTTACTTAATTATATTCATTATTTCAATATTTTACATTACTTTTAAGACATTTAAAAAATTCGATATTTTAACAAACTATGGGCAACATTACGATGGCGGGCGGACACCGCAGCGGAATGCAGGACCGTCCGCAAGAGGTGTGCTGGTCCCGCACATGCTATTAGGATGCCACCGCCACCGTGGCGGTGGCAAGCCCTATTCACAGCATTGTGGCGGGCGGTGCTCACCGCACCGCCCGCCACAATGCTGTGAATGCACGTCGTGCATGTGCATGCACAACGTGACAGGCACCGCGCGGTGCCTGCCACCGTGTGCATACATATGCAGGGGGGTACCATAGGTACCCCCCATGTGCACCCCCCACCCCCTCAACACCGTGGGGGCCCGCAACGGGCCCCCATATACAAAGACCGTATGCCTAATGGTCAACTGGCTCCTAGATTTATGTTTCGACATTAGGGGGCCGATTCCGATCTCGGCCGGTAGTGCTCCGAATCGGATTCGGCTTTACCGGATCCGATTCGGAGCCCTGTTTCCCGACCGAACCGTAAGCGGGTCCGGCCGAGCGAGTACGATGCAAAATCGCCGACCGACTCGTCCGGGCGTCCCGACCGCTCCGACCGACTCGCTCGGACTCGACTCGCACCGCGCAATGGAGACGTTTCCCGGCCGGGTAAGTACGATTCGCGCCGCGAGCAGTCCGACTGAGCCGCGCACTCCGGCTCGAAAGAGCTGTCGGAGCCGTACTTTGGGGGTCCGTGTCGGACCCCCTGTACTGCGTAGCCGCGGGAGTCGCACACAGGGGGGACCCATGGGTCCCCCTACCTGTGCGTGTACGGCGCGAATCGCTTTGCCGCGTACCCGCTGTAGGGGGCGCCCTTGTCCGACTCGCACCCACTGAGTCAATGGGAGCCCGCGTACGCGTTGTACGACCGGCTCCCATTGACTTCCATGGGAGTCCGACCGACTCGAGTCCGATAACATACGGCCGCATCGTACTCATTCGGTCGGACTGCACGGGTCCGATTCGGTCGGAAATCTCTCCGGGTCCGGCTCGGTCAGAGAAATTTCCGGCCCGAATCGGAATCGACCCCTTGGTCTTATCAGCTAGTGGGAGGCCGCACAAACCAGGCAGGACTAACCCTGGACCTTGTTTTGTCCTTCTCTTCAATATTAGTCGGTGGCTGCTGGTCTTCCTCTGCGTTGAGCTATCCTTGTTACATTTCACTTGCTCACCTCGTTTTCACGCCTTGATCTGCCTACTGAACGTGCCTGACCCAAAGTAACCAGGCAAACTGGTAGCTCTATCTTCTAAGTCTAATCTCAATTTATTATTAAGTTATTATTTAATTAATTGATCACAGCGAAATTAAATCAAGTTCTCAAATTAAAACTTTAGCACTGAGGTGCTCCAATGCCTTATAGTGCACAGAGACCGTTGCCGCATTGAAAAAGGCCAGTAAAGAAGCGTGGCACAAAGGGATGATGAAATGCAGTCTCCGTGTTTCTCTTCTCTCTCATCTCCAGTGCTTAATTTGTGCCAGTAGTTTCTGGTGCTCGGCACCGGCACTTAATTGTCAGCACCGGCTAGAAGTGAGAGTCTACCATATGGTGGTGCTGTCTTTTTCATTTTGAGAGGGACACAACATCCGTATTTATTAAGACATTATACATTGAAAATGAATATTTCCAGTCTCTCATGCCATTATTATAGCTTTGTGTGGCCTGAAATAGTCTGAATTGTCGCACTTGTAGGAGTGCGATGGTTAGGTGTAATGTTGGTACAATCATTGACAGCGCTGGCAGGGTATGGGTGGTGCAGGCTGTAGTGACCCTCCGAGAAGGGCCCTGGCACTTAATTTTTTACAAATTAAGCACTGCTCATCTCAAGACCCAATCTCTGTTTGACAACATCGGCTCTCAGATGGAACTCCTGGGGGTAGTTATTGTTGAGCAGAGGGTTGGTTGAATTCCTCATCGCTCCTGCAAGCATCAAGACTAACAGGTTGGTGGACTTAAGTTCTGACAAACACAATATGATGTCAGCCTTCTAACACCTGAAGCCTTCCAAATAGATTTCCTCCTCAAATGGTCCCAAAATAATTGCCAAAGAATATTTAGAACTGTCTTTCTCATATAGTCCTGCTAGGATCACCCTCAGTGTTGACTGTACACACAGTAATCAGTGGGATACACAAAATACCTAGCCATCCTGCTGCAGGTGCATATATCTAGCACAGGGGTCTTCAAACTGGGGGCAGCCCCCCTAGGGGCCTCAAGTGATCCCAGGGGGGGTGCGAGGCTCTGACCAAAAAGAAGCATTGTGCTGATAACAGTGCTTTGTTTTAAGCTGAAAAAAATGAACGCCACAAAGAGTCTCTAATGGGCCATCACTAACATCTTTTGCTATTTATATCCTGGCTGAGAGAAGGTGTCAAAAGGGAAGGGTCTCCAAATATTCTTCAAACCCAACCCCCACTTCTAATATTCACACTGTGGATACTTGTGCATGTTAGTAAGGGCTGCCTGACCAGAATAGTATGTTTGGCAATCATGTACATGATTGCATTTTTAAAACAGTAAAAGAACGTTTCTGCGATGTTTAAATATGTATAGACATATTTAAACATTGCCAATTAATAGAATAATTGTGAAAATTTCTGAGGGGTCCCAATTCTTTTTTTTTCGCACGGGGGGCATGGCATTAGAAAGTTTGAAGACCACTGATCTAGCATCTCTCAAACTCCATCCTTCTAATTGCATCTGTTCCAGAAAATCAAACACCTGCTCAGTCATACAGACTTCAGATTGACATCTGCTTGGCCCTGACCCTCTTCCTCAGGAGAAATTCAAAACCGTCTTGCTCAGGTATTACTTAAATGAATAAATATATATCTTGTTGTTTTCCCCTTTCTCTCCTTGATGCTGCCACATGCCACCTTCCCTTTTTGTTGATAGAGCTATTGATTTAGAGTGTGGCCAGTTGTTTTATTTGGTAGGCACATAAAGAATCCTGCTAGGCATTGGATTTACCTTGCAGAATTTAAATACCATCAATAGATAAATACATATTTAACTACATACATTTATAAGCATATTCTTTGTTTCCTTGACCTTAAAACTTAATTCAAGCGCTGGACATTAAAGTAAGCAGTCAAAATCTAGAGATGATGTACGGTTCTGCATGACTTGTTTCCTGCAGATGATTGGGAGGGATCATGATTCAGCTGAACCCCCACTTTTCAGGCAAGCTAATTTTGCAAAAACAAGATACAGTAAAGAAAATCTGTTATCTAAAAAGTTTTCCATTTTGCCAATGGATAAGCTGGTGTACCTGAGGGCTTCGTGTCTGCTAAAAAGTAATGAGGTTGACTCCTAATTTATCAGCTGAGGAGCAGTGAATGCTGTCTACTTGAGATCTGACTGATTACTGCTTGAATGTCCTTGCTGTGACTTTCCATCTATTGTGCACTTCAGCAATTATTACTAAGTCAAAGAGTTCATCTATGATTTGTTATGTGTACACACAAGTACACAATTGACTCGGTGCAACTGGAAATGTTGAAGTCTTTTGACTACTTGGAACAAAATGTGTTGGCTGATATTTAATGCAAGACTCGCGTCACAAAACTCTTGGAATTATTTATTATAATAGGAGAACAGGCATTAAATGAATGTTAAAAACATACGTTTCTGAGGACCAGAGATTAATTAGTTAATACTCAAAGCCTACCTAGGACCTTCGTGTGATCTTAAGGTGTATGAGCATGCAGAAGGAAGCTTCCGAAAGCAGAAATTATGGCTTCTCAGTGGTAAATTGTGAACCCTGTTGTTTGCCACACCTTGGCATGGTCGACGTGAATAATTTTCTTAGAGTGTCTCTTTTGCAGTAATGTATTAAACTAATTTAAAAGATGTTCACTTTCTTGCTTAACCTGAACTACGAAGAATTGATGAGATTCGATAAAGCACCTATGTCCAACTGATTGGATGAAAAACTGTCCTCTCCGAATTATTTTGGTTTCTGAGGATGGAGAACACACCAGCAAGTACTGGAGAAAAGGCAACATTACAATTTTTAAGTGTGATGGCCGCAAGAAGGATTAAGGAGTCTGACTTTCAAACAATCATACAACAGAGTAGGACACCTGCCGGGGGTTGGGGCTTTGGCCAGGTCTGGAAGCTGTTTGTGATGTCATCAGTGATGTCAACAATTATGTTTATTTAACATTTTATTGGTTGTGCTATATGTGAGGTCATAAGCAGTGCATGGTGAGGGTGTACATTACAGTTGGCTCAGTAAACTATTGCTGGTGAATGTTACTGTTTTTTGGAGTTCTGAACATTAGTTATTTCAACACTGAACTGTAACATCTCATTAACCTTTGGTTGTTTCAGTGAGTTTCAGTTTTTTTTAGACGTAAGATAAGATCTTATTAATACCTAACTATAACATCACATTAACCTTTGGTTTCAGTGAAAAAAAAATATATATATGTACATTTGAGTAACGAAAGTGGGACTAGGCAGATGGGCATTCCACTTAAGCACAGACAATGAGACTCATTTAAGATTTAGGGGGAAATGAAAATCCTGCAATGCCTGGAGGAAGTTCTAAATGTAGAGATGAATCCACAGCGGAATTACAACAATGGTGGAGGACTTTAAGCCGTGGATCGTACTTAATGTTTAGAGTTTCCTACAGAAGATGGAGGATTTTAAGTTCGCTTGAAACTCCAAACGAGGCCCTGTGTCTTTTCCTACATGGACAACGTTGTGGAATGCTCAGGAATGCAGGATTTAGTTATCCTTGTTATAATTGCCTTCCACCTTACGCAAAGGTCAACATAGTTAGCTCCCCTTCCTGTTGGAAGGGATCCAATATTTGCCTTGTGCAACAAGTGACCATGTATCTGCTCTTGGCATCAAAAGAGAGGGTGCAGTTAGGGAAAAGGGCAATCCACCAATCAAAGACCACTCTGGTGGTATTAACGTCTCATAGTTTTGTTATCCAAGTCGTGCATTTTTACGTAGTTATTTTTACTCATGCACATTTATTCTGATTGGAGTACTTGTGTGTGTTCTGTGCTGGCTGAAAAATACAATAAAGTGTCTGTGACTAACCGACCAACTTGCTTCCTGTACAATGCAATTGTACTTTCCCAGGGGTCTGAATTATCTGTGTTCTATATTGGGCGAAGGAAATGGTGACTGACTGGTCTTTTTAAACATCATTGCGACAAACGATCTGAATCTGATAGCAAGTAAGTTCTTTAATGTTTATCGACAGTTGATTAATCAATATTTCATGCACACTACAATATTTACATCCTTGTAAACTTTGGGATACAGTTCAAGTGACAAAACTATTCTCAGCCCATGTGACTTGAATACTTTTGAGAGTTTTACAGATACCCGGTGGCCAACGCAAATCGGTTGATGCCAATGAGAAAAATCTGTTAACAGCATCTCCCACTCCAAATTTAACAGTCCCTTCTTTCACAATTTCCACAATTTGCAGCATTTTAACGGGGACAGATTTATTTCAAACTCAAGTCTCTATAAATGTTTCTAAACATTTTCTATTGTCTCAAGTCTGCCTTCACCAATAATGGCCCTAATCTCGACTAAAGTACTGGGATATGGTGCTACAATGTGTGTTTCTGTTATTAACGCATCTGAGAATCCCACATTCTTTCATGTTTACTTCTTTTATAATTTGCTTTTGCCTTTTTCATTGTATTTTAAGTGAAATTTTCAGACCGCCTTTCTTGGGGCATCCAATGGCACGCAGTACAAAATCCCAGATTCAGTCATTTTATTTTTCCCCGTTGTGACTTCTGTTAATGTTTTCCAACTTCAACAGCCTACAGTCAACTCTAGGCATTCACCGTCTTCCCCTTGGAATGTTATCAGACCCATCCTAGGTGAAAGTGAGCTACATGTTACTTTGCTGGACCAAAGTAGCCTCATAAAAAGTGCAGTGGTCTCTCTTGGAAAGGTGAGCATTGTGTTCCTAACACATAGGAAATCATCACCAGCATATTAGGGAGACAAGCTGCGTTGGCACAACCTGTGTACTTAGGTTTTGGGGGAACAAAACACATTGTTGAATGTAAGTTCTGAACATTAGTTATTTCAACACTTAACTATAACATCACATTATTCTTTGGTTGTTTCAGTGAGTTTCTGTTTTTTTAGACGTACGATAAGATCTTATTATCATACCTAACTATAACATTACATTAACCTTTGGTTTCAGAGAAAAAGAATAGATATGTACATTTGAGTGTAACGAAAATGTGCCTAGGCAGATGGCCATTCCACTTAAACATAGACAATGAGTCTCATTTAGGATTTGGGGGAAATGAAAATCTCACCATGTCTGGAGGAAGCAATTGTCTGAAAATGTAACTTAAAATGTAAGTTCACTATGTTAAATGAACGTTGGCAGAACTTCACCCAGAGATTACCACCAAAGCGGCTCCTCCAGTGGCAGAGACAGGTGCTTTGAGAGTGAAACCTCTTCCACCGCTGCGGAGAAGCACAAATGTGGTAGAATCTCTAACTCAAGCAGTGGTGGGGGAACATGTAGCCATCACAATTACAGCGGAAATTCTACCGGAAAAACCAAATCAGCATGACACTCCTTCGAAGGTTGTTCTTGGCCACTGCCATACCACCTGAATCCGAACGGAGCCCATTATGGTGTCTTTCAATGTTCCAGTCTTTCGTGTGTCTTCTTCAGCCTCTCTATGAAGACACACTGTGGCCTAATCTTTAATCAAGGGATCAATTTATACCAAGATGTCTGGAAGTATTTACTATGAGTGATATTCACTAATTCAAATATTGACTTTCACTCTTCCAAGCGTGGATGTCAGACTCATACTTAATATCAAACTCAATTAAAACAGAATTCCTTCTCATTGCCTTTGGCACCAAGAAAGTCCAAATACACAAATGGCTTGGCTACATGAAATGAGACAGCTTCATCCTGGAACTTGCCCAAAATGCCAATTTACTCAGATTAATCCTCTTCAATACCCACATCATCAAGAAAGCCAGCATGAGTTACCTCTATGTTTGATACACTTGAAGTGTAGGCTGAGAACAAAAAGGTCTTTAAAGATTTTCTATTTATTTCCTAACCTGAAGGTGGTCAGGAATTATTCTGAGGTGGTGATGGAGAGAATGCCTGCACAGTATAATATGCAATCTATCACCGCGCTGGTCGATACAGGACAAACAATGCTGGCCACAACGGATTTAATAACTGGGTGGCCATAATAGATTTGTCTGCCCTTCCTGAGTTCATAGTTGGCATTAATCCACTCTCATTTTATCAGGATGACATGCAACTCTCAAAATGTAAACAACCATTCGCTCGGTTTTCAGGTGGGATCAAAGTAAGCCATTACTGTCTTTTCAAAGAGTTTGTTATTAGTGACTTGAAAGACTTCCTTTGTAGCAGGTTTCAAATGTACTCTGCG
The DNA here is from genome assembly GCA_963921515.1 of Calotriton arnoldi. NCBI lineage: Eukaryota > Metazoa > Chordata > Amphibia > Caudata > Salamandridae > Calotriton > Calotriton arnoldi. The sequence continues at coordinate 1,094,603 of CAWUFW010003993.1, read as the reverse complement.
TTGCTTTTAAAGTGCTTCCAGGTAGATTCAGTTACTGTGGTAGGTTGGAATAAAGGGTGTTAGAAGATGTGCTGTCATGATGCCCTGTAGCTCCCAGAGCTCTGAATTCTGCCTGGTTGAGGATAAGACATTACTAAGGACATAGCCGACAAATTTATTTTTGATCTTGAGAAACTCGTATTTGTCTTTATACAGCATGGGCAACACTCTTGCAGGCGCTCGCGCGTGGTTTATAGCAGAGGCCAAGCTTGCTTGATTATCTTCTACTTGTTTGAGCATGAGGAATGGCGTCCACTGGTGCCAGTACAGTGAGGTCAATGTGTAGTTTGATAGTTTTATTTCAGAGGTATCACATGCTTATGAACAGTGACTCAAACGCTGTGAGGATACTTTAGATTTTGCACTTATAAGCAGTTATGGTATCAATATGGACTCCTCTGCTGTGCAGTGAATTGTAGTGTGGCCATCCCCATTTCCACCACGAAGGTTCGGGGGCATGCTAGTTGTTGGCCATATTGTAGTACAATCCTGAAGTAGCATGGGAGTGGTGTCCACATATGCAGAGATTTTTGACCTTGTTTCAACTACACGTGAACTCAGATAAAGCTGTCAATATTGCTCATTGCACATCATGTTCACCGTCACACATGAGAGAGTGATGTCTGGCCTTGTATTTTCAAGTCACCCTCTGGCTGTGACCACTGCAGTTTAGCCCCATCCATAGGCAATGAAATTATATGCACTTCTTCTCCTCCACTCTCATCTGGGTCAACAAAGAAGGTTACTTAGAGTTTAGTGGACAGGGTACATGCGTATGTGGTGCAGTACCCTGTCCACCAAACTGATGGTCTATCTACCCACTCTATTTACAGTGAAGCAGACAACCACGGTTTTGCCAGCAGAAACCTTACATGCCAGATTGATGGACATTGTACCTATTTAATGCTGATAATCCCTTGTACTTTCTTTTCTGTTCGGGACCAGTAGGGAAAAGCCTGGTGTGCCCAAACAGAAAAAAACAGAAAAATGACCCCCACATCCTGGGAGAAAACTTCCAGGGTGTCATGGTCATTATTTTTTTTCTTTTTGCCAAAAAAACAATCTCCCGTTTTGGGAGTTTGTTATGTAAAACAAAAAAGTTTGCGGCGTGGCCTCATGAAACATGGCGGCCGCTCAGCAAAAGTTTAGTCTTTTCAGAAGAGCTGCCATGGCCGTCGCTCCTTTGAAGGCACAGGGATCCACACCGGCGGCGATCTCTAAATATGGTAGGTTAGTAGACCCAGGGTGGTGTAGCTAATGACCTCTGGCACCCAGGCAGATGGTGGTGGACCCCTGAAACTCTAAGGGGCATATTTATAAGCCATATTTACAAGGGCTTATCACCACAGGAACCTCACTTTTTGTGACGTTCCTGTGGCGATAAACCCTTCATCTTATTTACAAGGCGGCATTAAGCCACTAAATGTGATTGATTTTGACGCTGCCCCATATTTATAAGGGTGGCGTAAATATGGGGCAGTGCCAAAATTAAGATCAGGGAAAACCTGGTCTTAACATGGCATTTTGCTGCACAAATAGAAAGAGCAAATCGCCATGAATGGTTTTTTATGTGCAGGAAAGTGTGCCTTCCTGCACAACAACAATCATTAAAAAAACATGACGATTTGCAACTTCTATGTGTGCTGCACAATGCAGCACACATTGGAGTTCCAAATCACCATTAGTGATTGTTTATGTGCAGGAAGGGACACCTTCCTGCACATAAACAATCATTCCCTCAATTTAGGCACCCTTGCACTATGGTGCAAGGGTGCCTGAGTTGGCGCTAGGCAGCTGAGTTTAGCGCCAGCCCTAGGGAAAACGCAGGGATGTGATGTACCATTGTAAATACGGGGCATCCCTGCGTTTTCAGAATGGCGGAGCATGGCGTTAGCAGTTTTTGCTTAACGCCACGCTTCGCCATTCACTTATAAATAAGCCCCTAAATGAGGGCCAGAGTCTCCAATCATCATCTCCCACGTGTCTCTGGATAGCCCTTCCAACACCATGCTTCTTATCTGCTGCGACCCTTTCAACTTGGCATTATTCTGGCAAAGTGACTGCACTTCCCACATGATGCACTCTTGCTGCTGTCGGTTGCACAGCCACTGGGCTGCAACCTTTGGACTCCTAGAGTAAGGGGATGCCCATGTTCACCCTCCACGAATGCCACAAATTGTGGGTGAAATATGAGACTTTGCGCTAGGCCAATCACCGACCTTCCATGTCAATGGGTCGTTTTGTTTGTTGCCTTTGTGTTACCTTGTTTTAGGGTTCCCTTCTCCCCTTGTGACAGTGTTCTCCTGTACCACTGTCTGTGATCAATCTCCTGGTCTCAGACTAAAATAAATCTATACGTTTTGTGAATGCTTGCCCAGAAATGAACGACTTTTCAATAATATTACTGGATACTTCTGTGGCACGTCCTACATACAGAATTGCACTTTTCCGGAATTAACATTTTTTACTGTACATTTTCTGTAGCTGCAGTGGCCCAGATGTAGAATTTTGTATCAAACCAGCTGTCATGAAAAGTTGGAAGACAGTAATAATTGTTGCATTTTATTCCTTGCCTCTCCAAACAGTAAAGAACTGTGGTTGTAACACAACTCATTCCCATAACAGCATGATGAGTTTAAATAGAATGAGTAACAGTTTGGGTGGAAGAGGCAACTGTGTGACATTTCCATGGGTTATCGTAAAATATAATTTTCACCTCCTTGTATAGATTTGCAAGCCACAGGGTGTGTGTTTGGGTTACACATAAAAAAGGATTGGTGAACGTCAGCCGTAAAATATGACCGTGTCGTTTAACTCACTAGAATTATGTTTCAACTAAATGGAACTCATTTCTCTGGGTCATATTCCTGCCATCCTGGTTTAATGACTTGTGCGCCCTGAGACGCCTTTTTAAAGCGGTTTTACTTCATTTTTTCCAGCAAGTAAGTTTTACCAATACAATTGTACATTTAGATTACAAGAACTTTAATGAACATTCAAACGTTATCCAATATCTGTTTATCCAAACATAACTAGGTATTGATTGATTTGATTAGTTGGCGGTATTTTAAACTTTAAGCTGTAAAAGTTATGTGCAATATTTTCAATTCTAAGCACTAAATTGTGCAGTGCTGATCTTTCCCCAGTCTTGCGCCATGTGAATTATTTGCAATTTTTTTTACTAGTATTTCAATACACTAAGGTTTCAACGGATTATAATAACCACTGAATGATTGCACCATCAACATATTCAAATACCACTAGCCTAGATCTGTTCAGAAGATAAAGTCACTATTCCTGTAAAATATTGAAGTACTGAAAAGCAAACCATTTTACGTGATAATGGCTCTAAAGTCTGGAACAATTTTAAACAGTGCAGCACAATAAGTAGTTAAATATGTGGAAATCCCAGCACACTGTTGCATTTATTTATTTATTTGTGTATTTTGTAGAGCGCGTGAATCACCACATAAGGGTATCTCAGCGCTAGGACCGCCTAAGAGTACCAAGGTGAACAGATTTAGAACAATGATGTTTTCAGCAGTTTCCTGAAAGCCAGGTAATCTGTGCATTGTCGCAAGCGTAGAGGGAGTTCGTTCCAGTAGAGTAGGGCAAGATGGTAAAAGGCCTTACCACCTTGGCGGGATTTTTGAAACGCGGGATTTGTATCAGGGCTTTAGCTCCTGAGCGGAGGGGTCTGGAGGGTACATAATTGACAAATTTGTCATTTAGATAACTGGGGCCTAATCTGTTAACGGCTTTGTAAACCATACAACATATTTTGAATTTAATCCTTTTTCGTATGGGTAGCCAATGTAGTTTCTGAAGTAAGGGTGGGAGGCAGTTCTAGGGGGAGCATTGGTTACCAGTCGGGCCGCTGTATTCTGGACGACCTGTAGTCTGTTTAGGGCACTTTCATTGGCTGAGATGTACAGTGCGTTGCAGTAATCTAAGCAGTTTAAGATTAGTGCCTGGGTCAAGGTCTTCCTGGAAGATAGTGGCAGGAAAGGGAAGACTCTTCTGAGCATGCTAAGGTTATGGAAGCAAGCTCCAATGGTAGAAGAGACGTGGTCTCCCAGCGTAAGTTTCTGGTCCAATCGGACTCCAAGGTTTTTCACCACCTGTTTTGGACAAGGTGCGGGGCCCAGTTCCTCTGGCCACCATCTGGGGGACCATTTCATAGTGGCCTCACCAAACAGCATTATCTCTGATTTAGCAGCGTTCAGTTGGAGAAAATTGGTTTTCATCCATTCTGCTATAGTCTTCATTCCTTCACCAAAGGTGGTTTGAATATTGGCGTTGGATTTGTCGAATGAGAGGAGTAATTGGGTGTCATCCGCATAGGATATGGGGATGAATCCCAGTTTCCTCAACAGTCTTGCCAAGGGAGCCACATAAATGTTGAACAAGGTAGGGCTCAAACATGAGCCCTGTGGCACTCCCTTGGTCACCTTGGTGGTTTTAGAGTGGTAAGGGCCTAAATTAATAGTTTGTGTTCTGTTGAACAGAAAGTTAGACAGCCATTTCAGAGCGTTTCCTGTGATGCCAATGTCACTTAATCTGCTGAGTAAAAGTTGGTGGGAGATGGTGTCGAATGCTGCGGAGAGGTCAAGCAGCACCAGAAGCACTGCCTGACCCCTATCCAGCAGCATCCTAATGTTGTCCGTGACTGCTACCAGACTGGATTCCGTGCTATATCTGGGACGGAAACCAGATTGTGAGGAGTCCAGGATATTATTGGATTCAATGAAATTGGAGAGGTGTGTGTTGATGTGCTTTTCCAAGATTTTTGTATGGAGGGGAAGGAGAGAGATGGGTCGATAATTAGTTACGTCATCCGATGAGATTTTGGGATTGCATTATGTTTTAGTGCAAAGTTTAGCACGGCCACAGAGCTCACCTTCAGTTTCAACCAATCAGAACACTAGCAGAAAAGCATACCACTAATGCCAGTGCCCTGGTAGTTGCAAAAAGTGTGTCACAATGATGGGTATGGTACCAGGATATTGCGGCCTAAAATCATCTGACAAAAATATAATGTCCTAAAAATCGGGAACAAAATATTGCCTCATCTGACCTAATAATGGTAAATTACTCCAATTTAAATGGCATATTTTGCAAGCGAAACCTAGGAAACAATAATTATGCCAGCTGCCAGACAATATGACAATATTTTTGTTATTGATATTGTAACATACCACCTGATAGTGTTGGTGATGCTGGGCTTAAAATTCTGAAAAAAAACCAGTTTAGATAATACATCGCTCGTAATCACTGACTAGCAGTGACATTTATTTAAAAAAACAATTCTAGTTTCACAAAGTGTAAAGCTATAAATTTTAAAACAAGAGGGGAACCCTTAGCAGCCGTTTGGAAACCATTCAGTAGGTGGCAGTGCCCAGTTAGTGCCTACACCAGCGCATCCCAGGCCTTGTGCCTTTTCCTCTTTCTCCCCTGCAGTGTGTCTCAAGGCTTCAGACACCCCACACCCCCCTCCCACACCCTACTCCCTCCCCATCTCCTGCCACATCCCCACCTTACAAGAACATCCTTAGAGCAGTTTCTCCACCACAGGATGTCCCTCTGTTCGTGGGTGAGTCACCCTGCAGCTGGTAACACCCTGTTTTGCCCATGGGCATTGAAATTATGTATCATTGAAGTTGTACTTTTCCCCAGGGTTCCATGATGCGGTGTTTTCCACCTTTGTCAGACTTAGCAAGGAAAATATTTACCTTTGTCCATCTATACTCATGACACATGGTTCGCTCTGATTACAGCTCTTCAGATTGTGAAAAATATATATTTGTATTATCCTCGTTATATGTATTATCCTCCGCCTTCAATACTGTTAACCATGACAAAATACTGGAGAGGCTAGAAAACAGAATGGGTCTATCGGGCACAGTCCTTCAATGGTTCAAATCCTTCTTAGAAAGCAGGATGCAAAGGTTTATGGTGAATAAAAACCTATCTCCTCCATCCCCATATCTATTAGGAGTACCACAAGGCTCTACTTTATCCACTGCGCTATTCAACCTCTATGTCGAACCCCTAACTGAATTATTACAGCAGGCGAATATTTCCTTCCACATGTACGCGGATGACACACAGTTGTATATCAAGATCACTTCCCTTGAAGAGATCAAGATGATGAATCAAGCTCTTGAAAAGACCATCCACTGGCTAACCAACAACTACCTTAAGCTAAACTTGCAAAAAACTGAATTCGTTCTAATTTCCCCTCCAAAAACTCTTAGGTGATAAAGGATTGGACCAAGATGATCACTGCTCTAAATTGTACCCCGATCCTAGTGGACTCCACCAAATCACTTGGAATCACGCTGGATAAGAACCTAAATATTCAAACACACATCAACATGCTAGCTAAAAATGCCCACTTTCACCTCAGCTACCTCAGAAAAATGAAACCATTCATCGAGAATCCGGACCTCAAAACTGCAGTACAGGCATTAGTCATCTCGAGGCTGGAATACGGATGTACAACTTTATCGGGTCTTCCCAAGATCCCAACAGCCCCTTTAAAAGCTTGTCTCAACGCGGCCGCAAGACTCTTAACAGGTTCTAGAAAATTTGACCACATCTCGCCACGCCTGAAGGCACTCAACTGGCTGCCTTACGAAGCGAGAATACATCTAAAGATGGCCTGCATCACACATAAAGCCTTACACTACAAACCCCCCCCAATACCTAGCCCAGAAACTTACGATATCGGGAGGTAACAGACTCTCTAGGAGCTCTGACAATCTTCTTCTAAAACCTTCATGCTTCAGCAAGAAAAAAACATATGATAGAGCATTCTCCGGAGCGGCACCAAGAATCTGGAACTCTCTCCCTCCGAGCATCAGAAGAATCTCGTCATCGGCAATATTTAAAAAGAAAGCTAAAACCTTTCTGATGAGCAAATTTCTCCCATAAATCCTCAGCATTCTTCAACCACCTTGGCTTGTTAATCTTCAACAGATAACCTTTCGATTTGCCCCTCTCTTAGAGTGACTCTCCCCACTTCTTCGTTCACAAGATCTGACTCCTGAGGAAGTTCTACTTTCGATTACATCCCTGCTTACAATGTACCTATCCGCTATACTAAACTCGTCTCTATAATACCTTGTGAGGCCTGCCTCGCTAAATATGATTTGTTTGTACTTGAACTTGTCCTAATGCACCGAACTGAACTACCTATGTCTACTTAGCATGTTTTTATCGAATTGTACTTGTCCAATCTTCATATATGCCAGATCTCTATCTGTTAGGACCCTACTAAACTGTCTTGAATCTGTAACTCGATACTGTGAAGCGCTCTGATACCCTATTCTGGGTCTTGTTCACGCTATAGAAAACTCTAAAAATAAAAAAATGTATCCTTCATAATTAAAATGTGGAAACCACAAGCAAGGGGAGGCAGGAGAAGACACAAATACAGGGAGCCAGATGAAGACATGGGCAGAACGGCAACTCTGTCCAAGAGCCGACACTGAGAGATGCAGGGGACCCCAACGGGGCATCATAGCAAACAGACTGAGGTCTGCAGTACACTCTGCATCCCCCCTCCAGAATGCGCACTGCTCTCTCGCTTTAGTTGTTTTATAATGTGATTGTCATAATATAATAACTGTAGCTTCTAGGAGGCCATTGGAATGACAGATGTGGACTCTAAAAATAAATAAAATAAAACGGTGCATGGGTACTGCTCACGATGCCTGTTACCATTCTGAACCTTTTGTCATCTTTTTGATCATTTCACAGCAACTCTGGCTGGCAGATGTCACCAGATGGATTACTGGGAGATATATATATATATATATAGATAGATAGATAGATAGATAGATAGATAGATAGATAGATAGATATTCTCTCTCTCGCTCCGATGGCTAAGCTGAAAACATTTTACCCACAGGCTAAGGACAGAAATAATACCCTTGCAACCACACACCTTACATCTTACCACCCTGTGGGTAAGCGCTTCAGCGCCCCACATAGTGGTCGGAAGTGCTATAGAAATGGTGCAACAGAATACAAATACAGAGTGATATAACATAACTTGTGGTCCTGCAGCTGAGTCTAGAACTATATATCTAAGTCCCCTGTCTTTACCTGCCAAGGAAGATCTTATCAGCAAGGCCCCTGGAAACGTGCGTCAGGGGAGGATCAAATTACATAGCAGGGTTAATTAAATTATGTGGCAAGAACTGACAAATTATGTAGCATAATTTGGCACATTTTGCGACAGTATTATCGCATTATGTTGTACTTTTTTACACGTTAAAACTGTCTGGACAAAGGTTCCATCTCATTACGAACGTAGCAAATCCATAATTATGCGGAAAAAGCCGTTGGTGCAGAATCGCATTATTGGAGTGGCCCTGCTTATCCGTTACATTTTCAGCTCACAGCAGACTGCTAAACTGCTCATTATTCAACCGTGTGTACAGAAACCTTCTGGCGTACGTTCTCTTTCCCTTTAAGTGCCTCTTTTGAGCAGTTTATTTCCATGCTGACGTCAGACGCTGCTCCGAGGTAACTCGGGATCACGTTGGAAGCAATGGATCTCAAACGCTTCAGTCTGCTGAGCCGCAGTCGTCTCCTCGCGCATGGAAGAGGGCCAGAAGCACTTAGCGGGGCATGATGCAAGGCCTGGATGTTTAAACTTGCACAATAATCACGTGAGCATACGAGCGCGTGTTGGCACGCGCCGGTTGACTCCCCTGGCAGGGCATCGGACTCGGTGTGATATGTAAAATCCCCTGAAATACAAAATGCATACTTGTATATGGGACAGACATATTTCTAGTGCAGAGATGAATTAATACTAGTGTTTCCGCAAGACAGCTCAGATAGTCGCAGGGGTCTTCGTGTGCATATTGTGTATAACAAACTTCATACATGGTCTCCTCTCGTTTGCTTATTAATTTAAAAGCCTCGCGTAATGTTAGTAGGCCAGATGCGACACTCCTGACCCTCCACAAAGCATGACATGTGGTAGGCATTGTGTAACATAATCACACTCCGCATTGTGGGGAATTGTAGCTGCCAGCGAGCATTTCTGGGAACTTCAGAGTCAGTCACTACAACACCATGGGGGAGATTTACTATGTTATAGTGCAACACGGCGTGCAACCAGCGGTGGAAGTGCAGAAAAAAAGTATAAGACTGTGATGCTGCGCGTAATGGAGGTGGAGTGAGTGAGCATGGGGTCGGGGTCAAGGCATGATTACAAAAAACATTTTCTGTAACTACATATAAAATAACACAGCTTAAATGAAAAAATAAAGGCAAGTTGAGTTAATCAGTGGGAAATGCACCATCTTACATTATGAAACGTCTATTATTTAATGCACTGCAGAGGCCTGTGTCTGTAACCAGAGAGCCACCGAGTTGAATCCGGGCTGGTGCCCGGCACCCAGTCTGGGACAGAAAGCACTGTGAGTATGTAAGTCATCATTTCAAACTTGCATTACACACAGCATAAAATAGGCTGCCACAAAATGTGGAAAAATCTTTCAAGATAAAAAAGAGCTTCTAAACTATAGATTTTATTAACATCCAGATAGCATGCAGTGGAATTTTTTTTATGACTGTCCTTTAAAAGCACACAATTCACAGCTCAGCTTGTAACTCCCTTGCAACACCTCTCAAGTCAAGTCAAAAATAAAGTTTATGTAGACGATTGGTTTTTAAACCACATAAACACATACATTTTATATAAAAATTCTAAAACAATAGAGATTCATCTTATGCCAATCTAAAATAAAAATTTCCGTGGATTACACTCCTTTTTATCTAAAAACGTCATTCCTGATAGTTTTTGCGAGCAAGGTACATACAAATCCAAATATTACTAAAAATCGTATTATTTTTATTTTTTATTTAAAACAATAAAATTTCATTAAGATCTCGGTTCTCATAGCTTCAACTAGGATTACAAACAGGCGATTTCCTTTTCCATAGGGGACCTATTTACAGCCTGCATATACTTTCCAATGGCTATTACAGTATCGAGATTTTCCATGTCAGTGAGAAGCTCCCATGCTTGAGTACGCGACCTAACATCATATTTTAAAAAGATTGGACGTAAAAACAGTTTGCGCTGGTTTAAAATTTTTTGACAATCCAATAAAATATGTAAAATATAAAATTTCGTACCAATCTAACACGTACATTTACCATCAGGTCGCATCAATCCTGATTTTATTTTGCTATTTGACAAGGCAGGGTTAATACCAATTCTCATCCTTAAAACTTCCATTCTCAGCCATTGGTTCGGTAATGTGTCTAGATAGGGGTAACTGATTTCTTTCTCCCAGCTATTTCTCATATACTTTACAGAGTCTTTCTTACTCAGGTACTCCCTATCTATCCCTCTAGACAATTCCTTCCCTAACAATTTAAGTACACTCTTTGTTTCAACAATTTGCAAAGTCTGCGGATCAATTTTCGCATTCAAGTGTTCACAGATGGTCTGGAGTTTCATTCTTGTAGCTTTGGCCCATTTTAATTCACTGAGCTGAATCTCCTTCTTACACCATTGGGACACTTTCGTAACCTCCCCCGTTCCCAAGCGTTTCCAAAATCTAAGTAAACCTATTTGCACCTGGACATTCCATGCGGTCAGTCCTAGCTCCAATCTAATTGCCTGGATCATTGAAGAGCTAGGGAGGGACAATAATGATTTTAGACATTTCCCTTCATCCTTATCCCAGGAACTTTTGCCATCTATGCAAAGAATTTCAGCTCCATATTGGAATTGCGGGGGGATCATTGCGTTATAGGCCATTAGCAACGGTCTATGGGACATACCACCATAACTGCGATTGAATTTATTCAGCCCACATACCGCTAATTAAGCTTTTACTTTCTGTGCCTCCAAATGCGTGCCCCACTTTAAGGAATTAACAGACCATATCCCAAGGTATTTGTATTCATTTACGATATCTAATTTGGTTTGTCCCAAATACCAATTAAACTTTGTATTCCTCTTCCCAAAGCACAGGATTTTCGTTTTGTCCATATTTACTGTAAGTCGCTTTGCCGTACAGTATGAGCTAAAAACGTTTAGCTTCCTTTGTAGACCCATCTCAGTTTGGTCTAGGATTACTAAATCGTCGGCATACAGCAGACAGGACAAATGCTTCCCATTCACTTTTGGGCTGGCACCTCTGGCAGACCCCAAGATAGAAGGCAGATCTGCCAGAAATATGGCAAAGAGAAGCGGGGCCAGAACACAGCCCTGTCTGAGGCCATTGTTTATCGCTACTTCAGGTGTTAGGCCCCCTGACATGTCTTTAATAACCTGTGCCCAATTCTGGCTGTGCAACTCCTGTATTACCAATAGGAGATCCTCAGGGCCTTATAGTTTCTCAGGGTCTCCCACAAGCACTCCCTGTCCACCAAATCAAAAGCTGCGCGGAAATCCACGAAGCAGCAATACAGCTTACCTTGCTGCTCCAAGGACTTTCGGGCCACTACCCAAATGGCAAAGCAGTGATCAACAGTAGAATGTCCCTCCTCAAATCCTCCCTGTTCCACTGGCACAATCGACCGCCGCTCCACCCACTCCTTCAATCTGCCAGGATTATTTTGGAGAATACCTTCTCTCCTATATCCAACAAATTGATCAATCTGTAGTTCTTTGGATCCTTCCTATCACCCTTTTTGTGTAGTGGTCTAATAACCGCCCCGCTCCAGGATTTTGGGATATGGCCTGAGTCTAAAATAGCAATGAACATATGGGATAGGAATTCTTCCCACCAGTCTATTTGTGTTTTAATTATAGTGGCAGGTAGATTATCGGGCCCTGCTGCGCGAGATAAGTTTAGCTTCTTAATAGTTTCTTTTACTTTTTCTACCGTAAAAGCTGATTTTAAATCTTCTATGGACCCTGCCCAATGAGGTTTTTCCTTAATTATTTCCGGTACTCTGATCGCCTCATATAGTTTTCCTAAATAATTTACCCATGCAGCCTCCTCCACAACACAACTCATGTTTCTAGGGGTCCTACCTGAAGCATCCTGTATCAACCTCCAAAACCCTTTAACATTTTTTAGTTTCTATTGTCTCTAGCAGGTTTTCCCAACATTTTTCTTTAAAAATCCTTTTATGCTTCCTTACTAGAGTTTTATATTCTTTCTTTAAGTTAGTCAGAATAACTAGGCTTGCCTTGTCGTAACTTAACCTCAGGCGTCTTTCTATTTTCCGTATAGTCCTTTTTTTATTCTGACATGCTAGATCAAACCACCTGGATTGCCTTCCTTGCCTGGATTGAGTGTTTACCTTATCATGTTTCCTATTTTTTAAGTGAACTCTAAGGCATTGCACGGCCTGTTCTATTTTTCCCACAAACCATGCTACCTTCTGGCCTTTAGCACAATCCATCTTTAGATTTTGTTGGAAACTTGCTGATTTCTCTACGTACTCCTCTGTCAATTTTGTAGTCAAGCGTTTGGGGTATACCAATTTTTGGGGAAGAACTCTTTCACGGTGGCTTGTTGGCCCCCTTAGCAATTCACAATACAAAGCATTGTGATCGCTATCTTTGCGCCTTATTACCCGGAACCTTTTTACCATAACATAGTTCCAGGCATGAACAAATACGTAGTCTAAAGGGCAGAGTTGATTTTCTATTCTAAAGGTCTGTATGGCTGGGCGGTAGGGATCCATCCTGCCATTTAAGCAGCATAATCCTTTAGATCCTAAAAATTTCCCTAACGCTTCATCCTGATTGGTGGATGAACACGTGGGAAAATCAGCTGGCCCTATATCATAAGAGCTCAGAATTTCATCAAACCATTGATCTATCTTTCCAAAATTTAGTTTATGGTTGAAATCTCCCATTACGACCATCAGATCATTTCCAAACATTTCACTTAAGGTATTTATATCTTCTTTGAAGAGCCCTATTTCAGTATCATATTCTGGGAACCCCATTGAATATAGACATTTATGAGAATCAGATGGACATTCTTCTCTTCAGTAACCAATTGGGATACCTTACAAACCAACAACCATTTACATGTAGTATTTATTAGCTTCACCTCTTTCGCTATCCTGGCTGAGGTGAGAGTCATTATCCCCCCGGAAGGTCGGCCAAATCTTTTCTTTTTACTGGCAGGTTTATGAATTTGAGCAAAACCTTCGACAACCGGGATATTGTCGCATAGCCATGTTTCCTGCAAACAAATAATATCAACATACTGTGCTACGTTCTTTAAACTTTCCACTTTTGTTTGCCCTCCAAACCCATATATGTTCCAAGAAAGCATTTTCAAGCTATGCGACGACCCGGTGTCCTAATCGATATCGCTGAGGCACCCTGACCCATTCAAATCCCACGAGGAAGTACTTAAAAGGCTATTACCTGGGCTCCAATTGCCCCAGTTTTTACTAGGCTCCGGATTCTCTACCGCTATGGTAATATTTGCCCTTTCCCCGCGTGCCCCGTCTATCAATCTCACTTGCCTTTTCCCCAAGCCTGCATGGTATCTCAGAAAGGCGCTGTTTTACCCCTTCAAATTCTGCTTCTGATATTATCCTTATCCCCTCTTTTAATATCTCCTTTTCAGCTTTCAGAATTGCTGCCTTAACAAGCCCTGAGTAAACTTGGACCTTTGTGCATTCCATGCCTTTGTTGTTGATGCTAAAGCCTACCTGCCTCAGATCCTTAGACCCAATTTCTTTCAAGCTTGGGCATTTTGCAAAAGAGAATAGAAGTTGGGAACGATTTAGAGGTACGAACTTCCTTTGTTTTTTCCTCCCCTTCTCTAATTCAATGGGTTTAAGATATAACCACAACTTAGCGCTTGAATCTAATACTTTTATATCCCAATTTTCCCTTCTCGACCTTTCCTTCTTTCTAAGTAGTGTGTTAGTTCTGATTCCTCCATCTGCTGTACTCCTAGGGGATTCTTTCCCTCTCTGCATGTTTCCACAGATTTTTTAATTTTTGTCCTCTCTACAGGCATTTCGAATACATTTTTGTGGGACCCTTTTCCCTTCTGGTTCTGCTGGTGCCAAGTCGGATGAACTCTCTGGGTTCCTTCTTTCCCTTCTACTATTTTGAGGAATTCCTTTCTCATGTGATTGTACTCGAGGCTGCACCACCTTACCCCTCCCTTTTTTAGAACCCTTCTTTCTTCCTTGTGGCTGAGTTTGCCTTCTTAGATAGTACCGAGGGTTCAGGAGCTTAGACCAAGAGGAGTCACCCCGCCTCCTTATCAACATAGGGCGTCTGGAGATATACACGTCATGCTGATCATTCTCTTGCGCATGGTCCACTGTACTGCCTTCAGTGGGGGGGTCTGGCACCGGTCTAACCATAGTTGGCATATGACCCCTAATCCCCTGAAGTTCTTCTACCATTCTTTTAAACTGAATTTCATGATTATTTAACAGGGTATTATTTAACACTGAAACTTCTAACAACCCTTGCAATATTTTTTGCAGCATCAGCATTATGTCCAACATAGAGGCCGAAGATGATGTCGTTATATCTAAGCCCAACGTGCTATTACGCACCATTTCATTTGTGGACTCTATGGACTTAGACCCTTGAGTTCCTAAGTGGCCCGTGCTTTTGTCAGACATAGGCCTTGCAGCCGAATTAGACAGATCAATGCAATCCCCCAAGTCCTTAGAAACATTCCCTTCTATTTCCACTTCCTCAACGCCAGACGAGGAGAAGATCCGGGGGGATGATGAAAGTCTTGGTTCCAAGAGGGGGTCAATTCGGCTTAAATCACTTTGGGTGAAAGATGGCTCTGCAAGCTCGATGACCTCCTCCGCATTTAACTGCTCCTTATTAAAGTCTTGGGCTTGATCTTTCACAGGCGTTAGTGTCCTCTTAAAATGTTTGCCCACAAAGTCCTTTATTGATTTAGACACTAGGCCACCTTCTTTCACACTACCTTGTGATTTGTCGGCTATGGAGGTCTTCTTTGTAATTTTCTTAGCCACCCTTTTTTCATATTCCTCGTGGCCTACCATGCCCTCCCCTATGGACCCGTTTTCGACTGTAATCTCATTATTCTGCATTGGGGGGTCTTTACGTACATTTCTTATTTTTGTCTTTCTCGGCACCATCCTAAAAGGAAGTCTCCTTATGTAGTCCGTGCTACAATTGCGTTGCGTAGATTGCGGGAATAAAGCAAAATGAGCCCGGGAGCGGATATCTCAGCTTCCTTACGCCACACAGTTCCCAATCTATGCCGTCAATAGACCACCACTTCTTTGCTCTTCCTATGCTAATCCCGGTTAAAACCACTGAATTGAAAACTTTAAAATTCACGCAGATTTGATAACATAAAAACACTTACCTCCGCTGTGTGTTAGCTGGCTAGCCGTGATTCTTCTTATTACAAGTAGGCACCTCTGTCTGTCTGTCTGTTTATGGTGTCCTAGACCAGGGGGGCCGGGGGCAGTAGGCCCACCCTGGATATACAAACTCCAAACCCCCTCCACAAAACACCCAGGAGCGGGCGTTTTTCACGCCGCCCGCCTCGCCGCCACTGCTACTTCCAACCCAAGTCCCAAGCTCCCCCCTCCGCGTCCGCCAAAAACGCGGGGAGGGAATGGCACTGCCTGGAGTTAAACAGTGTTTTTCGGGCTACAGGCTCGGGCTCTTTTGAAAACCGGGCTCCTTGGAGCGAGCTCCTTCGGTCCGTACGGCGCGGTTTCTTGATGGAGCCTCCTGCTCCTGCACTGCGCACCGAACACCAAGCTCCGAATTCCAATTCTTCCGCTACACGTCTCACGTCACACGTTGCACGGCAGCCACACACAGGGAGGTGTTCTCAAAAAGAATAAATCTGTGTCATTTATTTATTTATTTTTATTTATTTATTTGAAGAGTTTTATATAGCGCTGGCTCGACCCGGAGGTATCAGAGCGCTTTACATGAGGATAAGCGAGTTACAAGTTACAAATTACATACGTTACAAGAGCATAGTAAGACATAAGAAAAAAAGAAGCAATGTTACGGTAAGTAGTCAGAGGGAGGGGGAGGAAGGGGACACAGCAGGGAGACGGGGTGAAACAGTGACCAAAGTCCGGCTGGGTAGGTGACGGCCAAGGAGGTGAACCAGGGCTGATCTCCTCTATAGCTGTCTAGGCAGCTCCACTGGGCTTCGGCCATATTGCTCAGTCTCCGAGCACAGTTTCTTTTTAAGAGTCTCGCAGCATTGCCACTAGGTCATCTCCGGTAAGTGCCGTTTGAGTATATTGCTCCCCTTCGTCGTGAGCTGGGCCCTAATCGGCTGACGCGAAGTCAATTTGCGACTTTGTTGGATACTTTTTAGTGTCATAGGGGTTGCTGCGCGAATCTATCCTGCTAAGTGCGTAGCTCTCATTCCGATTTGTGTAAAATGGACGCAGGCGGAGCCTTGCTGGTGGGTTGTTGTGCACTCGGTGGCAAAGCTTCCGGGAACCAGATAAGCAGTCACTATTATGCTGTCAGGCAATTGCAAAAGCTTGATCCACTCAGAGATGGTGGAATTGTGTGGGCTTCCCTTGATAGCGGTAGAGCAATAGTGAGGGCCGCTTGTGAAAGGGGATGTTAGGTCAGCGTGAGGGGGGAACGAACTACTGCAACACAAACTAGACGAATAGCCGCCATCTTAGGGTCAGGCAACACGCTGCTGGTTGAGTGGGGGGAAACTGCTGCGTTCATCTAGATTAAGTTAATGAAATCGTACAGCGGGGGGACCGTACCTGCTGGCAGATCCTAGTGGGACACCGCAGACGGTTTGCAGCTGATTTGGTGTAAGAGTGCCTACCACTCACTTCAGCCGCCATCTTAGGGTCAGGCGACTATTAGTAAACGATCGTCGCAAGGCTAAGAACACTGATCATGGCAACAAAAGTTATCTTGCATTGTCAGAAGATAAGGCCGGTAAAAACCTTACAAAACGGGCGCTCAAGGAGGGCAATCCGGTTGTTTATTCTGTACCTTCTGAGCGGGTTTAATTGAGGTCTCTTTTCATCCGCCATTTTGAAGCTTCGCGTTTCTTCGTCCGACGGGTATGCGGCGGTGATTTAGCTTGAATCAGCACCTTCCATCAAGCTATGATAATCCCATTGCGGCAGCGCTCCATGCGTCGGCGCTGTGGAGGAAACGGGCCCCAGAGCTCCGGCGGTAGCTCGAGTGGCCCCACCAGGGGGGAATCCGGGCATCACCACTTCCCGGACCAAAAGGTGTCTTCGTTGCAGAGGAGGGAGGCCGGGCGACGCACGCACACCTCGGGGAGAGACCAGTCCCGCATGGGAGAAGTATGTCCGATGGTGCAAGGACAGTAGTTTCAATCCGCCTGGAGGTGGTGAAGTCGCCGATCATCCAAGTCGGAGGGCTCGGTGCTGCTGAAGAGCGGAGAGGCAGTCGAGGTAGGGGACGTCGGAGCTCAGGAGTTCGTTCAGGCAGAAAAGCCACTAAGAAATAGTAGATCCGGTCTCAAGTGGTGAAAGATGTAGGTAGGTTTGGGGGTGGATGGTCGGGTAAATAGGGGGATATCTCCCGATTTGGAGATCCCCCCAACCCGGGAGCTCCTGAGAAGAGCTCCTACCCGGCGGCCATCTTGCGATTTCAAGAAGCTTCAAGTAATTCCATCAATGAAACCCAATACTGGCTTCCAAGCACCCTTTACATTTGCCGATTAACAAGTGTTGTGTGCTCACTCCGGTTGGCATGGAGTGGGCACACCGATTAGCACAATGAAGGACACGCACACCAGTAGCACGTTGGGGTGGTTCCGAATTCCCTCATTCGGTTCCGGTTCCCCTTTTATTACCAATACTGCATACGGCCCCTCCTTTACATGGGCTCTACCACAATGCATGTTTAGAGGTGCGCAAATGCATGATACACCCACCGGCGGACCACCAGATAGTATGGTCCACCGGAACATAACAACAAGTTGTGTACATTTACATTTCTTTCAGGCAAGCAGGCACCCTGGCAAGAAGGCCTGTTTAGCAGCATGGGAGTTTTCCTGCCTTATGCTTCAGCTGAAGCATTTTAACTGTCGGAATTAGGGTGACCAACCGTCCGTAAATTTCACGGACTGTCCGTAATTTGGACCTCTAGTCCGTTGTCCGTGAGGATCCCTTTTACGGACGCCTTTTGTCCGTAATTATGGCCATTACAGGGAGCAGCACTGCTCCCCTGCGAGAAGCCTCAGCCCCCTGATGGGGCCGCCTCGCACTCCTCCTAGAGCACAAGAGCAGCCCCACCCCGCCCATTGTCATTCTGTATGGCGGCTGATTGTCACATACAGAATGACAATGGGGCAGTCTGGGCTGTTAAAGCATGTGGTGGCCTCCTCCTGCCTCAGTGTACAGCAGGGCATTCTGTTAGATGGATAATAGGTAAAACGCCCATGCTGCAACGTGAGAAAACAGTTTTATATAAAGAAGCCTGTGAAACAAGTTAAAAAGAACGAGTTATAGTTCTTTCACTGTCTCATCATTTTAGAACTGACGCATATTCAATATTATATTCAACAAGGCCATGGTTGCTGCTTTTTTATTTTAAGCAACTAACAACCATTGACAAAGCCAATAGTCCTGGCTTGTTGTTGGTGTAATGATACTTGCTGTATTATATATCTGGATGCAATGACAGAAACAACATAATACCAGTTGGGCGGAACACTATGCTAAGCACAGATTTTTAGCCTAGGTGTTTTAAGCCACACCCTTAATTACATCGAACACCCCTTTGAAGAGACCCCCCAGTTTTTTTACCCCACTTAAAGCCCTGGAAACAACACCATGTCACAGTCACCTCACGTCCTGGCACTGTGCGTCATGCATGACTCATGACTTCTAAGTTTTCAGATTGCCTATGTGCAGGGGCATAGTGAACCCTCCCCCACCCCTTGCTTTAGGAACTACAGGAAGGGTGAAGTTCTTGATGGGCCTCTTCTGTCTGCAACTCTGCAGACAAAGGCTCAGCTCATAATGTGAAAAGGTGGGTGAGTAAATAAGTGAAGGAATGTGTGAATGGCTGGATGGATTAGTGAAAGGATGAATGGTTGAATGAAAGGGTGATTGGATAGATAATGAAAGGATGGATGAGTGAGTGAGTGGAAGGATGGATGAGAGAAAAGGTAAATAGATGGATGTATGGGCGGAAGGGTAGATGGATGGGTGAGTGAAAGGGTAGATGATGGGCGAGTGAATGGGTGGATGGATGAGTGAAAGGATGGATGGATTGATGAATTGATAAGTGAAAGGGTGAATGGATGAGTGAAAGGGTGGATGTAAGGATTAATGAGTGAGTGAAAGGGGGTAGCTGGACAAAAGGATGGATAGATGAGTGAAGAAGTGAAAGGGTGGATGGATGAGTGAAAGGATGGATGAGTAATAGGGTCAAAGGATGGATTCATGAATGGATGAGTAGATGGATGGGTGGAAGGATGGATAAGTGAAAGGGGGATGGAGAGAGAAAGGGAGGATGAATGACTGAAAGTGTGAATGGGTGGAAGGATAAGTGACTGGGTGGATGGATAGGTAAGTGAAAGGATGGCTGGATGGGTGAAAGAGTAAATGGCTGGATGGATGAGTGAATAGATGGATGGGTGGAAGAGTGGATGGATGAGTATGGATGGATGGGGTGAAAGGGTGGATGGATTAATAATGGATGGATGAGTGAAAGGGTGGATGGAGGGATGGATGAGTGAAATGATGGATGGAAGGATACATGGTAGATAGGTTTGCAAACGGTTGAATATGTTTGGATATAGATGGGCACACAGATGGAAGGACAGAATGAATGGTGAAAGACTGAATGATTGATAAAAGAATGATTACACCTTGTAGCACCCATTATCTTAAGTAACATTTCCTATACATTGACTTTCACGTTTATATGAGTCATTGTTTTATATAATGTGTGTGTGATGTAACGCACTCCGACACCCTGCCCTTCATACTTGGGATGAGTAACACTATAAAAGAAATTAAATACACATGAGAGACTATGTGAAGATGTCTATGTCTGTGAAGATGAGGGGCACCATTGGAGGGTGGTAGCAAGGCCGGACCGGGCATCAGGTGTTTCCCTGGGAGGCTGGAAAGGGGGGGGTGGGTGGGCGGGGAGTGGTTTTGTTACTGGGGGCTGGCACTGCAAAGTTCCTTGTATATCCAGTAGTTTTCAATCAACAATAAAAGCGGCCTCACTTATATTCAGGTGTGGTTCACCATTGTCTGGCGACTAATGTACCTGCTGGAGCGAGATGCGAGTTTTGAATCGTCTTAAGGTAGCAAGCTGCGGGCATACTGAAAAACTGTGAAGTGCACGATTGTCTCAACCTAATATAAACTTATTTTGACTTGTACTTAAGTGGTTGCCTATTTACTTACTTATATACTATTGCGCGACCTCCTCTGACGTGTCTGTAAAACTTACCTTTTGTCCCGAAGTTTTGTCCTGAATTTTGACCTCCTGTCCTGAATTTTTGTCCTGAATTTTGACCCTTTGTCCTGAATTTTTACACTCACCATCCTGAATTTACACCCATGCCAGTTGGTCACCCTAGTCGGAATTAACCTCCCTGTACAGTTGTCTTTTCACAATAAATAGTGGAACTGTTTTTCTTAAATTAAAGAAGTATGGGCACCTTGGGGCGCCTCAGATCCCACCCACTTCGACCACTGCGCACAACTAAAGTTACTGCTCTGTGTTGCGCTAGGGAGAGAAAGCATGGTAGCACCATATCTACAAAGAGCTGCTCTCTTTCCCAGCGCTGGTGCTCTTCAAGCCTGCCTAGCGCAGCGCACACATCTTTGCACCTTAGCGCAAAGGTGTGTGAGTGATGTCTAGCATAGGTTTTGTTTTGGAAGGATAGATAGCCTTCCAGTACAAAATACCAGGCTCAGACATACTTTAAAACTTTTCAAACAGTGGATGTGTGTTGTACAGTGTAGCATAAACAGCCATCAATGAAAAAGTTTGTAGCCCGCGAACATCTGCTTCCAAAGGAAGCGTCCTGGTGCTAAAGCAGACAAACAATATAAGGACGACCCCAATTTCTCTCTCCGAAAACAATCTCTACACTTCTCTGATTAAACACATTTTTAGAAATGATTGGAAAACTGATGCAAATGCTATGCCTCAAAGATGATCGGGCAGGGAGACCCAAAGAGTAGCTGCCTAAAAAGCCAAAACACCTTCCACCTACTCTCACCTTGTGTATCCTGGGGACCCAAAGGAGATTCTGACTAGCCGAGGGCAATGTTCTGAGAGGTAAATATTTATTTATTCTCTTCTGGATATACAATGGGCTCTTTTTCTGCAACGCTCTGTGGGTAACCATTAGGGTGTTGCATTCAATTCTTTGCCTGGATAGCCAGTGTAAGCGCGCCAGGCCATTTCGCACCGACTGTCTTTTAGGGATATTCAGAATCAGTCTTGAGCCTCATTCTGCACTCTTTGCAGTCTGTTTATCAGTTTACATGTTGCCCCTAGATATATAGTACATTTGCATAATCTAGCCTGGATGTGATTAGGGATGTACAATATCTTACCGTGTAGACAGGAATTTTTTTGTGTCTTTCTTAATGATTATTATAGGGCAAAACAGACTGCTGCTGTCGACTGTACCAGTGGTTGGAACAATAGTCTAGTACCCAGTTTCACCCCTAGATTCTTTGCCGCTGGAGTTGGCGAATATCCGAGCTCTACTGGCCATAGTCTCTGTATGTCCAGTGGGGATACGTTGTCAAAAACGATGACCTCTGATTTGTCTGAGTTCTGTAGGCAACTATTCCCCATCCAAATTGCTACAGCCGAAAGACATCCCTGAAAGTTTGCAATTGTAGTATTGTCAAGCTCTTGAAATGCTAGCATCTACTTGGTATCATCTGCATAAGAGACAATATTAAAACCCCTCAGCACCACATTTAAGGCCAGGGGAGCCATATACACATTAAACAGGTGGGACTAAGGGACGATCCCTTTGGGACTTCACATGTTATTTCTCCAAAACAAAAAGTGTATGGTGGTAAAGACACCGCTTGGTGTCTATTTGTAACAAGCATTTGCAATGCAATAGGTCTCGCCTTTCGAGAATTTGAGCTATTGCCATTGTAAATGACAATGTCTTTTATTTGTGTTTTGAAAACAGGCAAGCAGTGCCTAAACACGAACTTTGTGCTTATAGTCCTTGCTTATGAACAGCAAGGCTGGCAGTAAAAAAGGCACAGTTACTGCCAGTCTTGCTTCTCATAAGCAACGACTAGAAGTACAAAGTACAAATACAATTAGTAGCTTTGAAATGTGCCAAAATAATTATTATATTAATTCCAGATTAGGTTGTACTCTATGTGAGCTGATGAAGGGAAATTTATAGACGGTCTAATATAAATGAGATGTGGTAGGTGCAGTACAGCAAGCTGCGCATAGAGGTCCTTAGTGAGTAAGGCACCAGCACTGCTTGTCTAGGTGCAGTACCACAAGCTGCGCCTAGAGGTCCCTAATGAGCATCATAAACTTTGAAGATATGGTAAATCCACTCTACCCATAATGCATTGCATGCAAGACAGTACTACTAGTACATTCAAATAGCTATGTTCATGTATACAATTAGTAGCTTTGAAATGTGACAAAATAATTATTATATTAATTTCAGATTAGGTTGTACTCTATATAGAGCTGATGAAGGGAAATTTATAGAAGGTCTAATATAAATGAGATGTGGCAGGTGCAGTACAGCAAGCTGTGCCTAGAGGTCCCTAGTGAGAATGAAAAATGGCAATGACAGAGCTGATCCATTGACTGTTTTCTTGAAAATGGCAATGACAGAGCTGATCCATTGACTGTTTTCTCAAAATGTTTTTTATGAAATAGGAAGAAGGCTTGTTATTCCTAAATCATGTGTAGGCTTGAATGATGGTGTGCATAAAATACACATCAGCGTGGAACTGATTTAATATAATTCACAGAACTGGGATTGCACCATAGTAAGACCGTGCCCACGGCGTCATGAAGTGGAACAAAAGCAGCATTAAATTGTCAATGGCAGGATGCAGCATGAAATGCAATCGTATTACTTTTTTAAATAACAGCATGAATATGTGAGAAAATGTGGTAGAACTACCACACATAACTACAGATAGTCCCCGCATTACCCCTCTTATATGGATTGTGTTTATGCCCATGATGGAGGTCAGACGCACGACACTTATCACTCAAACTTTTAAATACAGTGATACATAGTAGTGGCATCTTCAAGTAACTCCGTTACACTTGTATTGTGACACAGCTTGTAAGCTTTACTACATGCTATTGGACAATGTTTTTTAAGGTTTTTTACAGTGGTAATGGCGATGTCGTTTTTTTTTTATGGCATCACCAATAGGTAAAAACAATTTGTGGTATATTATACGAAATAAGCAGCAAGACAGGAAGTAGGTGAATTTATCACATATTCTTACTTTGTTAAAGAGTGCTTTGAAACATCTCTCAAATTACCCAATGCGTTGAAATGATAATTCTGAGCGGGTCCTATCACCACAACCGTAACACATAATGCTATATAGCAGCCAACGAAATGAAAACAAATGATTTTAAAAAAATGGGAAGCGGGAGTTAAAATTATCTGTCCACTACTTACATAAACCACGTGCGTGACCTCAGCCTGATGCCCGTTACTGATATTTTACTTTTTACCTAGATGACTTAAAATTCAGAAGAGCTCGTTGGCTGTCGAGTCGGCACATGCCTCTGCAGTATGTAAATATGTTCAGAGCCGTTTTCCGAGGTGCGTTCTTGCTCTTGGCAACTTGGGTTGCCCTGGCGAGTCAGTTACAGTGTACGATCGGGGCAGTAAACGGGAGCCGACGATGACAATGGGGAGAGGCAGCTTAGCTGCATGTGTCAGTTTGGAGCAGGGCTGAGCCTTGGTGGTGAAAATGACTCACGGGATCCATGCGGTGGCTGTTTGGATAGCAGACTAATCCATTATCAAGTGATAGCAAGCCCTGCCGGTTGTTGCTTGTACTGCTGAATATGTTTCTGGGCTTCTGGCCTGGACGGTAACTAACATACGTCACTGGCGTTGCAGTGCGCATCACGTCACAGGAACAAAGATGGCGTCGGCCTGTCGAAATGGGCCGTCCTAAAATAGGACAAGCAAAAGAAACAATTGATGGACGGAATGCTGGACAATGCAAACATTCACCCCCAGTCACAAGGATCTGGGTTTAATCCGTCATTCTTTTGCTCACCACACCACCCCAGTTTGGACCCAGCCATATGCAAATCAGTCTTGACCCTGTTCCTTGTGGGAACAGTCCAGCCCGAACTGCCAAGCCAGGTCCTCCCTGGACCGGAAACAAGCATCCTGGGACCGGTTTCAGGGCATCACCCTTCATTAGCCAGGCTAGCTTGAATCCAGTGGTGTAGTGAGCACAGGACCTACGTCTGGGCATACCCTTCCCACTTAGGGCGACACATGCAAAAGAAACAATTAATGGACGGAATGCTGGACAATGCAAACATTCACCCCCAGTCACAAGGATCTGGGTTTAATCCATCATTCTTTTGCTCACCACACCACCCCAGTTTGGACCCAGCCATATGCAAATCAGTCTTGACCCTGTTCCTTGTGGGAACAGTCCAGCCCGAACTGCCAATGCCAGGTCCTCCCTGGACCGAAACAAGCATCCTGGGACCGGTTTCAGGGCATCACCCTTCATCAGCCAGGCTAGCTTGAATCCAGTGGTATAGTGAGCACGGGACCCACGTCTGGCGTAGTGGGCAAAAGAACGATGGAGAAGTGTGGCTCAATGGTTAGAGCGGCAGACCCTGATGCAGAGATCTGGCCCGGGACCAGGGTTCAATTCCTGCCTCGGCGGGTCTTGGGCTCAATTTCCTCGGACCTGATAATTCTCGCCTCGGTGCCTATTCTAATCATGGGTCCCACTCTGCAACTCTGGGCAATAGCTTGCTTAATCTCCACAACGGCCCCACCAGCGCTGGGATGCCTGGCTTCACCTTGGGGGTGCCCAGGAGTGGACATCTCACAGGGAATAGCCAGGAAGGGTTCCACAGCGGTATGCGTATAGCGCCAGGACGCCTATGTTGGGGGCAGCAGTGCGCTTTACAAGTACGAATTTCATTTCATTTCATTTCATTCATTTCATTTAACCCAGATCTTTTGACTGGGGGAGAATGTTTGCATTGTCAGCATTCCGTCCATCATTTGTTTGCTGTAACACTTTTCGCCCTAAGTGGGATGGGTATGCCCAGACGTGGGTCCCTTGCTCACTGTGCCACTGGATTCAAGCTAGCCTGGCTGAAGAAAGGTGACATACCCTGAAACCGGTCCCAGGATGCTTGTTTCCGGTCCAGGGAGGACCTGGCTTGGCAGTTCGGTCTGGACTGTTCCCATGAGGCACAGGGTCAAGACTGATTTGCATATGGCTGGGTCCAAACTGGGGTGGCGTAGTGGGCAAACAACGATGGATTTAACCCAGATCTTTTGACTGGGGGAGAATGTTTGCATTGTCAGCATTCCGTCCATCATTTGTTTGCTGTAACACTTTTCGCCCTAAGTGGGATGGGCATGCCCAGACGTGGGTCCCTTGCTCACTGTGCCACTGGATTCAAGCTAGCCTGGCTGAAGAAGGGTGACATACCCTGAAACCGGTCCCAGGATGCTTGTTTCCGGTCCAGGGAGGACCTGGCTTGGCAGTTCGGTCTGGACTGTTCCCATGAGGCACAGGGTCAAGACTGATTTGCATATGGCTGGGTCCAAACTGGGGTGGCGTAGTGGGCAAAAGAACGATGGATTTAACCCAGATCTTTTGACTGGGGGAGAATGTTTGCATTGTCAGCATTCCGTCCATCATTTGTTTGCTGTAACACTAAAATAGGACAAGGCGGGAACCAAAAAGCCCAATTGCCAATCACGCGCCAGCGTTTAACATAAACGCTGACGCAAACCAATTGAAAAGAAGGGCGTTGCTTAAAGCACCCTTCTCAAACCGTATCGATTCCAAAAGCCCTCGCAGAGCGAGTAACGCATGCGCGCTGTAACGCCAGGCGAGACCTAAAAAAAGATTCTATCCACTGTCAGGCTTTTTCCACGATGCCCACTTTCTCCAATCTTTGCAACAGGATGTCGTGGGACACCGTTTCGAATGCGGCCGATAGATCAAGGACAACCTCTGTTTTTTTTGTCCACGTTTAGGTTACTTTTGATGTATTCTATACCCTCGAAGTGCTAATTCAGTACTAAATCCTGCACGGAAACCTGATTGGGACATGTGAAGAATGTTGTTCGTTTCTATATACCTGGTAATTTGGACATTCCCCGAGACTATAACATTTTCCCCATTGCAGGAAGTAGTGATACGTGTCTATAATTATTCAGAATTGATGGATCAGCATTTAACTTTTTCAGCAGTGGTCAAATGAGAGCCTTTTTCCATACAGATGGGAATTTTGCTTGATTGAGTGACAAATTAAACAATACATTAAGCATGGTGTTAAATAAGGATGCTGCCCATTTAAAGATGTAGGGGCCCTTAGGGCACACATCACAAGGGGAGACTGACTTAAGTTTTAGCACTGTCTGTTCTGAACCTTCTAGAGAAATTTGTTAAAAGGCGGTGAGTTGAGATCCAGCGTGCTCCATGGTGGAGTCATAAGGTGATGCCAGTTGTATATTATTTTTCTTCCATTTAAACTAGAGTAAATGTTTTCCAACCTTTTCATGGAAAAATAACGAGAGAGATTATCCACCGGAGCCTGAGACGCTCTAATCTTTTGCTTTGTTGCTTTTGGCTTTAAAAACATTTCAACAATCTGAAAAAATGGATCTTGAAGAGTTTTCTGCTTCTGAAATTTGTTTGGTAAAATACTCTGCCTTTGTCCTGTTACTATTTTTCCGAAAACATTTTAGTGCTGTTTTATAAATTAACTTATCTTCACAGCTGTAAACACGTCTCCAAGCTCGCACCAGTTGTTTACATTTCAATTTTTCAAGCTGCAGAAATTTTAAAAACCAGATTGCTGAAGGTGATTTTCTTTTTTGGACCCCTTTTTTTGTAGAGGCTAGCATATTAACCCTTGAACCAAGGCCGAGTTGAAAGAGTTAACCGCTTCCCCAATTCCCTCTGATGAATTAATGACAATGTGTGAGCACATTTGTTATAAATTTGTCTCTGATATACAGTGCCAAGGGTAAGTGGCACTAATTTGCCTGGGTACCTCCTAATGGATATCCAATATAGTCCATTGTAATGGGACTAAAAATGATTGGTCAAACTTAGCGGGTGAGAATTTTTCCACAGCTAGCATGGAAACGTTAGTAAAAATAAGATCAATTGTGTGGCCACCATTGTGCGTGCGGCCTGTAACCTTCTGTGTTAGGTTAAAACCTTGCTGCGTTTTTGCATCCTGGGTCATCAATACGAAAATTGAAGTCCCAAAGCACCATGAAAAAAAAGGAGCAACTTCCTTGGCGTGCAAGTCCGTAAAATTTGGAAAATATTTCGGAGGATGGTAAACCAGGGCCCCTAACACTGAAAAATTGTCAGTCATTTTAATAGAGAGAATGCCACCTTCCGCCAACTACAGGCACTCTAATTTATTTATGGAACATTAAAATTTCGAGCTATAAATGATTGCAATACCCTCTCCTGAACCGTTGGCCTGATCCAGGTGGGAGATAGTGTACCCCTCTACAATGGCCAGAGCTATGTCTGTTCCCAAATAGTTGTTAACCATGTTTCTGTAAGAAATATAACATCCCATACATTGTCACTCAATAAGTTTCAAATCCCAGCATTATGTTTTTGCAGAGATCTTGCAATAATAAAACATGCTTTTAATTTTACATTTTTGTTAGAAGGCTCTAGAAAGCTTACTAACTTTTTGCTACTTAAAATCTGTTTTAACCCCATACCGCCCTCCGGTTGGAAGTTAAATCCACGTTTTTCACATTTATAGGTTTCACCAGGCTCAGTTCGATTACTAACCCATTTATCACATTGCGGCTGCTTGAGAGAGATGCGCAGTTCTTTGCTATATACTAACATCATCTTTCCCTCTGAAGAAAAATGCGCAGCATGGCTGGGTCTGGTCGCGTTCCGGTCGCTGACCGGCGCAGACGGGCTTGTCTTTGACATGCCAAAGGAAAGCCTCAAAGCCAATTGGCCTCCAAAGTAATATGACGCGTTTTTAATTAAACACAATTAATAAAAATAAACAAGGCACTGCAATTTAGTAAAACAAGCTTTGGTAAAGCCAATCTCTCTGGCATTGGCTGCCAACCTTCTCAATCTGGCAATGCTTGTCTGGTTTTCCCATGGTTTGTATGAAGAATTGTTGAGGGGGCTGTCAGACTCTTATAAATAATTGAAAACAAACAGCAAAAAACAAAACACTTTTGATCTCAAAAAGCACACATTTCCATAGTAGTCCATGGCATTGAAGGAAACTATTTTGTACACAGGTGTGCTCCTTGTGAAAGAGCAGAATGCTGTTACTCGCAGCTGTCTTAAATTGCCTTTAGTGAGGACGTCAAGTTGGAAAAGTTGAAAGAAGGACTCCAATACTAACACATGGAAGTGCTACAAACGTGCACTGGCAGTGAAGTCAGTCAGTGGCTGAAGTGGGCAAACCCACTGCCCTGTGCTGCATGCTGTAGTGGGTGGAAAAAAAATGTGAATGACACAACAACAGTCCAATGGATGAAGACGGCCGGCTGAAAGTCCAAATAAATATTTATATTACATATACTTTTACTAAAATCAAAAGGTCTTGGCTAATGTCAGACCTAACAATGATAAGCCTTGCTCCCATAATTTACGGAAAACTTGCACAAAATTCTCACCTAGCTTCTAAGGGCACTCCACAGGGTTAGTAAGTCCTGTTCATACCCACCTCCGGTAAAACTGAAATCTAGGCTGTAAATGTTTAGGCGATTGCACACAAGGTTGGTGTGATGGATTTTCTCCTCAAATTCCTTCCTTTTTTTTATTAAAAAAGAATCCATTACATCTCATTTATTTGAAATACATTATTAAAAATGAATCTGCGTTTGCCTGCCCTGTCCACCAAGAAGCTGTGTTTCACGGGTGTGGGTTGCACTCTCCCATGTTGCACCAGCCTTCCCCTTTCTATATAGTATTATGGTGGATGCAGTTCAATTTAACCACAAATCACTTATTTTGCTTGTTGCTCAATCAGTTCTTAAAACCTGACCCGTTTCATGGTTTTTACCATTGACCACAGAAGAGAATTCCATCATCTTGGGGAAGGAGGGGAGTTACATGCTGCTTATATATTACTGCAGTGAAATACAAACCTGTGCAGGGTGTTCCCACCCCCTCTTACAAATGATTTGCTTTAGTTCTGCTTGGAAGGAGCCCGTGGTAACATTTCACAGGTATGATTCACACTCTCGCAGTTTACTCACAACCCAGTTATTTTAAAGTCCAGTATACTCATGTTTTAGTTATTTTAGCAGTCAAGTACATGCGCAGTCAGGACCTGGAATCGCCTGACACTTGTTTTGTGGTTTTTTTTTCACTATGAATCAGAGGAGAGCATTGTTTCCATTCGATTCGGGGATGCATGAACACTCAGACTGCCACAAGCAGCTTCTCTTATATTTTGCCCGTGTTTATGAGCATCTATGGGCTTTTTTGTTGAGTTTACATCCCTCCTCACCCAGTTCCGTCCAGCCAGCCAGCATGTTTCTCTAGTCAACCTACCATCTCCTACGAGTAAGCGAGTTATGTTAGCGGCAGGGTCCTGCAAAGTAGATCTTTTTGCGCTGAAAGATTGACTGAATACTCACATTCCACTTTACCCATTACCAGTACAGTTTAATTGGGAGAATCATCTGTTAGATGTAGCAGCATACAGAAACCTGAATCCATATAGATGTGTTTTCAGCAAGAAAAAACAGATATCTTCAAGAACAGCTCAGGCCACATAGATTCGCGATTGTGGTAGAAGCAGCTCTATCGATCGTGTGTCCTCACGCAGAATCAAATGCTTACCTGTGAATGCAGGCAGACTATGTGAATTATAGCATATGCCTGTCCACAAACTGTCGCCGTCATTGTTCCCAAACTACAATAACCCATTGGCTAAGTTGGCCAACCCTTCTAGAGTCACCAGCCTCCTCAAACTCCCTTCCACTGTTGTGTAGTTCCTATAGTACCCATGCAGGACCTGCGCGTTTGGATAATATAAACTGTGGGCTTGGTGGCAGACTGACTCTGTGCACCCCCACCGCGTATGTTAGCCGGATTTGCATTAGCTAGCTCACAGTGCCACTAGAATCTCCTCTTATAGGGTAGAGATTAGTTCCTGGCAACCTTAGATCATGACAACCCTGATCCCTCAGAAACGTGGAAACAATGTACTACTTTTCGCTCAGTCACTCGTGCTTACTTATTTGGTTTTGTCTCAGAGAGTTACACAGAATAAACAGTCTGGGCGTTTCAATAAGTATTTATTGAACAGTTGTTATTCTGGTGTAGAATATATGTGCTGCAGCAACCAGCAAACAATAGAGATATATTATCAGCAGTACGATAAAAATGAAGGGATAGTACAGTTCTACCATATTGCAAGAATCATGAATACATACTTGAATATAAAAAGCATTATGAAAAGTGCACGTACTCCTACGATGCCTAACTAGATGTACCCAAGTGTACCTAGCATGTGTGTAGGTCTAAAAGCCTAAGAGCCAAGAATCCTTCTAGGATTTAGTCGAACCCCCATACCTGAATAGAGAGAGTGTGGGACCCCGTCCTGGTCTCGAGTTGGACACCCTGCAAGGGCTGTGTTAGACCGCTGTCAGCTGGAGCGACTGCATGCAGGAGCCTCAGCGTCTCTGGTCAGTGTGTCAGCATGGAAGTCTCGGTTCTCTCTATTTTACCGTGGCAAGATGTGGTGTATTTATACCCTAAAGTGTCTCGTCCCTCAGTATGGTTTGTATTGGTCTTTGTTAGACATGAGGAAGACGTCAGGGGTGAACTTTGTACATATATATTATGCAGGAGATGTAGCTGGTGAATGCTCATGCATAATTTATGAGTACATTGTAGGCCTGTGTTCGGGAAAAACCCTGCAGTGTTCTAACCACAGACTAGATAACGTTCAACCCTCGGAGCTCGTTGTGTACTGTAGGGAACTAATGTAGGTGAAAGATCATGCCTATATTAGGGCATAGGAGATCATGACTATAATAGGGCATAGACGATTACGACCATAATAGGGCATATACGAATAAGACCATAATAGGGCATATACGATTATGACCATATACGGCATATATGAACGCGTCTATATTAGGGCCTCTATATGAAACATAACACCCACTCCACTTTCGAATTGGATGACAATGTGACCATAGTTAAAATCTGGACAATTAAATTTTTTTTCTTAAAACCAGCTAAAAACATGGTTTTAAAAAAAAAAAACCATTTAAAAATGATTAAAGATGTTTAACATCAGCTATTCTTTTGTTGCCACTTGAAAAAGTCAATTCTGTCTCACTTATAAAAGTTGCATTACTATAAGCAGAAGAAGGCCACTCTTTCTCAAGTGAAAGTGTCAATTTAGGAAGTGTTCCAAATTTAGTTTGTTTATTTATGAAACGAAATGGAGAAGCCAAATTCTTTCCGAGGACGCGATGAGCCAATTCCAGATTAAGTGTTCTGGCTGTGAGATACAACATTATCGGTGTTAGCTACTGCAGACGACAAATCCAACGCCTCACAGAGAACGTCAATCGCACATAGATGGAATTCAGCACTGCCAACAGTCGGTGCTGCAGCAGCTTGTGCGGCAGTTGTTACCTGAGTGCCTGTGGAGGAGCCACCTAACCCAGCAGGAGCAAACGGCACCTTTGGATTCTCAAGGAATGCATTCATCAGAATTGGAATGCGCTGGGGACAATGCAGAGCATGGGCCTTTAGGGGTCCAGCATAGCATCCATGTCCGGAGGCGTATCTGATGGAAATGTTAGACAGAGATCCAACGTGCATTCTTCTCCGCAAAACAGGCATCGAAGAACAGGTAAGATGCAGGCCACCCAGACTGGTCTAAACGATAGAAACCAAGAGGCGTTCAGTTCTCTTAGGCATGGTATTCCCAGAAGCTGTACCATGCGTTCACGGTACTTCTGCTCCATGAGTACGTTCACCATTTCCTCGGAAATTGGGCTGTCCATTGCGTAGCAGTAAGATTACAATCAGGACTCCTGCAATTAGGAACAGGATAAGCGGGAGACCTCCAAAGATGCTTCCCAATACGGAGTGTATAAAATTTGGGATTACTCCGAGGACTGTTTGAAAGGTGCTTAATAGTCCTGACCCTATGGTCTTAAATAGGTGTACAATATCGCTCGTCTCAGACATGTTAAAGATATGACCCACCATTTCTGCGAAATGAAAGGGGCAGTTCGTACGTATAAGCGCCTGTATCTCAGTCGAGGTCCTTGCAACTTGAAGTTCAAAGGTTTCTCGAGCGGAGGTTAAGGGCATGGGTTGCTGTAAAAGCATGGCTTTCAGTCTGCTCAAAGTATCAAATTGTATAAAGGAAACATTCAACGAAGGCCATAACAGCACCTCCCTGACTGTGTTCAGTGGCAGAAACAATACTTGCATACAGCAAGTAACCCTGGAGTTAACAGTGACCAGATAGGCGACGCCCGGAAGCATCCCACAGCAACCTTGATCGTTTAGCATCAAGTAACTCCCATTCGAGAGCAGCTTGAAAACCAGCGTGATCATGGCCGCTGGGGTCCCTGACATGTGACAAGATAGATTCGCTACCGAACCACTACATGCTCCGTGCAGAGAAATATCCTGACACATGAGAGAACCGCTTAAAGCGTTCTTGCAGTTTGTACCACTCAGATACACTTCTCGATCCCCATTCCGGCATCGATATCTATATGGTAACTCCCAAGTTTCCTTAATGTAACCCTTACCCATTTTTTCATATTTGCCTGCCTCTTTGCTCAAGGCAATATTGAAACTGAAACGTAGTGACCGGCAGAGTGATTTGGCCATGAATTAGCCATTCAGTTGATGGTAATTCGGCTACAGTGAATGGTAACCTTTCCAGTTTCTCAATACGCAGCATTGTATATTTGGCTCCCCTTTGTGCCATTTCTGTCTGTTTATCAGTTAGATTGTATTCTGAAAACAGAGACGTGGTGTTTATAAAACGCCAGGGCACATAGCCTGCACGCAAAGATTGCAGCGTCCAGCTTAACATCATAATAGAACGTAATTGGGATTGCCCGTGTTGTAACAAGGCCAGATCTTGTTCTAATATGTCGATTGCCGAAGACACAATGTTGCCTAAGGAGTAAATCCTGGAGGTCAAAGTTGTTAACCCATTATCCACTACAGCTAATGCCTTCTCTAAGTTAATACGGTCTATTTCCCGTATTCTTTCTGCGGCCTCCTGTTGGGATATTTTCCAGTTTTCATTATAATAGGCATAAATGCCAGCATATATGAAACGTTTCTGACGTGTTTTCCTTGGGCCTGACAAGAAATCCCTAAGGTCCACAACAGGTGTGAGTAAGGTCAAATGATGTTTTACTTCTGTGAGTGTTGAGGTCTCTAGCCAATCAAGGCACAACTTCCCAACACTATAGGATGTCACTACCCCTGGGTGTTGTCTTTGTACATAGCGTGTATCTGGCCTACTGATACTAAACCCCTCGGTTATACCTAGGAATCTCTGTTGACATGTGTTTGTGTCAATGGGCCAAATCAGCCATTCTGTCCAATTGGGATCTGACCTGTTGTACTGGAGAATGTCATCTAATCCTACCCCATGTGTAGTTGAATTCTGCTCCCCACCCATCTGTGATGGTGCTGGAAACCCAGGCGAGTTCATTTCCTTGTTCTTGGCTAGTCCAAGACAGGATGTCTGTTGCACAGTGTCATTTAGAAATATCATCTGCTGTGGAATGAGGCATGCTCTAAAAAGCGCTTCTATTCCCTGGACCTGCCAGTCCCTCGAACCCCAGATTGATTTTAAATCTATAGTGTCCTTCCATAGGTCGAAACCCTGTGTAGACAACTGGGCCATAAAGGAAGCAGAGTAAATCTGTTTGGTGTTAGTCAACATAATTTTCTGTGCTGATGTTGTTGCCACTTTGTAATAAAATGACTTCGGGTCAGATGTATTAAACCCTGAAAAGTATGTGAACTTCTGTGCAAACGTTTGCGAACTACCTCTTGGAGGTGTTGGGCAGTGTTCCCACTGGTGGTATTCAAATACATTTCTCGGTGTTATGGATTTATGCAAGAAATGATGACCATAATGTTGGTAACAGTACAATGTATCATAGTCTGAAGTACCTTCTAACATTTCATTGTTCGGAAATGCTGCAGTTTTTTCTAAATCAGACATTATATTATTCACAGTTTCAGTGTCCCAATCATCAGAAAATGTACTGGAGGTAATGATATCACTTAAAGAAATTTTAAATACATGTTTAAGCTTTAAAAGTTCAGTCGGACCGAATATATCAAAATCAATCTTGTCCCATACTATACCGTCCGGTATAGGAACTGCTGTGATGTTCACTGAAGACAAGTGTCTTGGTTCACGATGTGAAGACTGGTGTGGTTTTAAAATCAAATTGACTCTTTGGGCTGTAGAGCTCTGCTGGAGATATCGTCCATTAATAAGCATACTAAAAGTTATAATTAAACCTATCCAGAAAAGAAAAAAGAAAATCCCAGTTATATACCATAGCTCTATCCACGGTGACACCAGGTAAGTCTTTCTAAAAAAGTTCAAAAAGTCAATGAGTTTCTGTTTGTGTGATATTTTGGCTGGCATTGTTTCCGGCTCGCTTGGATCCAGTGAAAACGTATCAAAGTTCATGAAATAGCCAGAAGCAGTTCGATCAATTGTTGGAATTGCATCGGGATTTGTTGAAATTGGGTTTTGCTCTTGACGAGGCATGTTGACGTAGACGTCTGTAGTCGGTCTGATTGCAACCTGGTTGCTAAGTTGATTTTCTTCTTGTTGAAGTGGAACGAGTTCCATAGTATTGTTGCTTAGTCCTTCATTCCGTACAGGTGGCTCTTCAAACGTGATGAGTCTTTCTGTTTGGACTTCTTGGATTGTAGCGAGAGGAGGGCGTCTGCTACTGTGGAGTCCACGAGGCCTACTGTTTAGTATCGGCCACATAGTGTGGTTTGATTAAGTCGATTGAGACAAATCTTTTCTCCTTTTTTCCGGCAAGAGGCGGCAGAAGTACAGTTCTTGTGCCTTGGATTGCTAGGACCGGTACAGCTGTTCTGTAGGATGGTCCGAATTCTTTCTTGTCTGCAATCTTCTCTCTGACCAGATCCCCAACTTTTGGGATCCAGACAGGTCTTCCCGTTACTGCCTTGACTTCCTCAGTGGCGGTCTGTTTTAAGTGGACGTTGCTTTGTTGTGTCCTGGATACATTTAGATCCTGTAAAACAGCCAAACGATCATGGATATCAAATTGTTTTTCATCCGCCACTGTGCCTTCACAATCAAGATCAGGTACCCATATTCTTGTCCCAAATAGGACCTTGTAAGGAGTGACACCCCCTAGAGAGCTTCTTGGCTGATTGTTTATTGCTCTTTGGACCCCATAAAGATGATCGACCCATCTACCGCCCTAGCCTAATACCCTTGCTGTTAAAGATTGCTTTAAGTCACGGTTTTTCCTCTCCACAACCGAATTTCCCTCAGGATGGTACGGAGAGGAGTACCGCAATGCTACGCCCATTCCTTCCATGGCCTCTTTGTAAGCCCGAGAGCTAAACGCCGGGCCACGGTCAGAATGTAACGTGCCAACTGCGTATGTGCCGATAAAGACTCGCAAATCTTTTATAACAGTTCGAGCGTCAGCACAGCGCTGAGGCCAAACCCATAGGAATCTAGAGCAGGAATCCACTGCAACCATGATATATTTCTTGGCCCCATCCGATTGTAGGGGTCCGCAGTGGTCCAAATATACACATGCGAGAGGTTTGTCTGATTTTAGTAATGGTGTCTGCGCTGGGCGTGTTACGGTGGAGCCCTTCATCTGCTGGCAGATGTCGCACTTTAAGACATAGTCTTTGGTCTGCTTTGTTAACCCTGGCCACCAGTAGCGCTGTTTCAGTAAAGAAATAGTCGCTGTAACGCCTGTGTGTGCAGAACCCAAACCCTCGTGTGCTGCTAGAATTAAGCCATGCCTACGATCCATATTTGGTATTACTTTATCCCCCACTCCAGGAATCTGAGCATATGGAATGTTTTGTGCATCTAACTTGTAGGAGTACTTGAGTGGAAATTTTTTAGGTACTGCTGTGCTGCCTTTGCTTGAAGCATTGACAGCTACCAAAATCTCGCCGTCTATTCTCGTTTTTGAACGAGTGATTGCAGCTAAGGACGCTGTGCGTACAGCCCCCTTTGCGGCTTCATCAGCCAATGAATTCCCTTCAACGTGAACGCCATCACGCTGATGACTCAGTGTATGTATCACGTGAGCCCTTGGTAGTTCGTTTCTCAACTCCACTACCTGTTCCCATAGCATTTTATGCTT
The DNA here is from genome assembly GCA_963921515.1 of Calotriton arnoldi. Classification (NCBI taxonomy): domain Eukaryota; kingdom Metazoa; phylum Chordata; class Amphibia; order Caudata; family Salamandridae; genus Calotriton; species Calotriton arnoldi. The sequence goes on along the minus strand of CAWUFW010003993.1, from coordinate 1,057,989 downwards.
AATTGTGCCACCTTTCGCGTCTTTAAACCTGTTTTGTTCCCAATGATGTAAATATTCATTGTACGACTGTACACAGTAAAAGGAATCACACACAATTAGTGTGGGGAATTCGTGTTCCGTATTTACCAGTGCCAGTATTAGTGCTTTTAATTCTGCCAACTGAGCCGTGCAGTCTCCTAGAGATTGCGTTTTAGTGCAACTTGGATGGAACTTTCCATCGCGCATGCGACCTTTAACGATTGCACACGCTGCGCTGTAAGCTTGCTTACTCCCTATGGCCGGTTGAGCAGATCCGTCAGTGTAAATAATGTATTCATACTGATCTAGAGGCAAAATCTCATTTGGTAGAGGATATTCTTGTTCGTATTGCAGAAATGCTTGTGTTTTTAAACTTGGATCAAATCTGTATTCAACATCCGTTGCAGTAAGAGAATTAGCCCATTGTATCCATCTGGGATGTAAGGCTTTCGCATTTGGAATGCTAGCCTTTGTAACAGCCTCTAAGGCTGGTACTGGGGTCACGACTATTATGCGCTTTCCCTGAGCCAGAGCTCTTTCTCTTGCTACAGCGGTCTGCACTGCTGTCAGGATTTTTTCTGTTGAAGTAAAACGCATCTCTGCGTTTGTGTACAGGTGTGATTTGTATGCGATTGGTACCGTTTCGCCTTCATTGAAAGTTAAATAAGTGTACCCGCATTGACCCGCTATTACTCGGATCACTAAGTTGCGTACGTTTACGCGTGTCTGTAAATGTTTTGAAGCTATCATGTCTTCCTGTAGTGAACGTAGGATGTTTGTATGTTCCTGTGTCCATTGTCTGACTGAAAAATCAGGGTTTTATTAAGTCGTAGAAAGGTTTTACTCTTTCTGCGTAATCCAAAATGTATGTTCGACCAAAATTTAGGAATCCCAGAATTGATTGTAAATTCTTTAATGATTTTGGAGGTTGGAGCAGCGCACACTTTTCTAAAAAGTTAGCTGCTAGGCTTTTTCCTTCACTTGACAGCTCATACCCTAAAAATAGGACATTGAGATGGGCAATTTTTGATTTTTTGAAATTAAATTTATAGCCCTCAGAGGCGAATCCCATAATAATGGTGCTCACCCTGGTCAAGTGCCTCGGTAAGTCATCGTCCGTCAGATAAATATCATCTACATAGGACAATGCTTCTTCATCCAAATTTTGGAGTAACTCTGTTACCCTTGCTGAAAACAACCCCGGGCTATTCTTATACCCTTGGGGCAAACGACAAAATTGCCATTGAGACCCTAGCGCTGAGAATGCGGTCAAATACCTGCTTTCAGGCGCTATATTTTGGCAGAAAAATCCATTTGAGATATCAAGTGTTGTTTTGTATTTTTGTCGCACAATGTTATTCATTAATGCGGCACTGTGTGCATTTTGTACTGCAAATGTCTTTGTGCAGGTGTTTAAATGTCTGTAATCTAAAACTAAACGATATGTATTGTCAGGTTTTGATACGGGGAACAAAGGATTGTTCATAGGTGAGGTGCAATTTTCTATCACACCCTGGTATTCTAGTTGATCTAGGATCTCCCTGACTTGTTTTTTAGCTTCCTGCTTTATAGGGTATTGCCTTTGAGCATTTGGGGAAACTTTTAACGGGATCACGTGGTGGGTTGAATCCTCATCCCAACCAGCATGATTTTTGTACAATGCTGGAGCTAGGGCAACCGCCCACTCCTGCGCATATGCATGTTTTAAAAGTATGGGAACGAGGTCGGAAAATGCTGGAAAAATTACCTTTTCTCCCTTAGGGCACTCCATGACGAATGCTGCGCCAGTCTTGCTCTGCTAATAGGATGTCATATCCAGATGACAAATTTTTCCAAAATAGACCTTTAACTTTCCTGGGCTTGTCCCCTCCATCCGGAGTGTTATCTCATGTAACTTATGTGGGACACTTACCCGAGTATCGGGTGTTTCCACCATGATATACTCACTCAACTCTGCTGTCACCAGAAATTCCTTCAGGTTCTGGCGAGCTATTGTTACTTCTGCCGCGCTGTCTAGCATCGTCAGAGCCCATTCCCCGTTCAGAAGCTGTGTCCTCAGAATTCTGGGCATGTCTGATCTTGAGACCTGCTACCTTCTTTTTGAACTGAGGTTTTTGTTTTTGTTTATCTTCTTTTTTAGGTGCGTAGTCCGCAGCGCGTTGCGTGTCTCTGGACTTTGTACGCTCCTCTGACCGTCCTTCCCTCTCTGAGTTTTTTGATGAACCCTGAAAGGAACGAGAGGAACGTGTATCAGTATCCTGATACCTGTCAGGTTTTTTAATATTATCCCTATTCCTGAGGTTATACCTCCTTTCAGAGGGCTCCTGTTGAGGAGACCTACCTCTGGATTGAGATCTGCTGTCTTTAGACTTTTGTTGTTTTTTATTTTCCCACTTCTTTTTAGAAGAAGTAGGTGTCTGCTTTGTAGTGTCCTTTTCAGGACTGCCCACCAGTTGTGGTTTTAATGCTTTCCCACCTAGACTGTCTCTGCCTAGTTCTGCATATGCAGTTTCAATTATTTTGGGTAGTTCGTGTTGTTGATCTACTGGACTGAACTCCCTTAGGCGTTGGCGGATCGCCACTGAAGCTGCTTCCCCTTTAATATTAGCTAGTATTATGGCTGATACCTGGTCAAGGTTATTTAGTAACTTCATCCCTAAGTTTAGGGCAGGTTCTGCTCCGTACTCATTTTGTATCTGTCTCAATACGTCAGGTACTACTGCTAATGACAGGATACCATGTGTTCTGGTATATATGGCAGCAAAGACTGAACCCCAAGAAGTGCAGTCCTCTATTTGTGGTGTGATCCCCATGGGCAAGCAGATTGTTAGTATTCTGTGTTTATCATAGGTGGTAGTATTCGGGAATACTGCCTCAAGCTGAGTTATTTTCTGAGCTATCCAGAATGGTATTTGTTCGCGTTTTGCGGGCATTTTGCCCATTACCGCGTGTAATGTTTGAGGAGTAATTTTGGTTGCTGTACCCTGGTATTGGGTCCCATTTGTTGCAACTGTTGTTGGTTGAACTGTGAGAGTCCTCATGACGAATTGTGTCAGTTCCTGTAGATTTTAATTAAATCTTTGTGTTGTATGAGTAATTCTGGCTGTGGCATTGTCAATGTCAGGGTGCGGTGTGTAAGCCGCTAGTATTGGCCATGTGGCCCCGTCTCCTCCGAGCGGGCCTAGTCTTACTCTTGCTCTTAAGTGGGGTAGGGCGCCTTTAAACCAGTATAAGTGTTCTTGGTACGTGAGTGGAATCTCTATGTCATCGAATGGACAGTATTCCGCTGGTGCATCTCCTTCTATATAGTAGTGAAATGTCTTTGTTACGGCATCTGCTGCTGGGAATGTAACCCATGAATAGAATACCTCTGTTTTATTTGATTCGTGTGCTTCAATCACGAGAGCTACTACGCCACCCCTTGGTGGTAAACCATTTTTTAATAGTTTCATGGTGAGCGTATGTCTGAATTTAGGTGAAATTTCAATTGCATTTTCGGGTTGTTCTCCTGCTGAGACATGCAGATCCACTCTTTCTTCATCGCTCTCAGTCATTTTGAAAAGAAAATCTTTTCCAATTGAACTAAGATAAAGGTGTTATGCACAATTTAGGAACTAAATGTCCTTCAAGCTTGATTAACCAACAGCCGATAAATAGGATATCTCGCCTACTCAGCTGTGGCGGAGTTTGTGCCCACCCACTCCAGACGTCTCTGGGGTTTTGTGAGTAGGTTCTCTGAGAATAGCACGACTGAACTACTCAGATTCTACTGTTAAATAAGTACCCAACCAACGTTGGCGGCGCCATGTCGTGTAGTTCCTATAGTACCCATGCAGGACCTGCGCGTTTGGATAACATAAACTGTGGGCTTGGTGGCAGACTGGCTCTGTGCACCCCCACCGCGTATGTTAGCCGGATTTGCATTAGCTAGCTCACAGTGCCACTAGAATCTCCTCTTATCGGGGAGAGATTAGTTCCTGGCAACCTTAGATCATGACAACCCTGATCCCTCAGAATCGTGGAAACAATGTACTACTTTTCGCTCAGTCACTCGTGCTTACTTATTCGGTTTTGTCTCAGAGAGTTACACAGAATAAACAGTCTGGGCGTTTCAATAAGTATTTATTGAACAGTTGTTATTCTGGTGTAGAATATATGTGCTGCAGCAACCAGCAGACAATAGCAGAGATATATTATCAGCAGTACGATAAAAGTGAAGGGATAGTACAGTTCTACCATATTGCAAGAATCATGAATACATACATGAATATAAAAGCATTATGAAAAGTGCACGTACTCCTACGATGCCTAACTAGATGTACCTGAGTGTACCTAGCATATGTGTAGGTCTAAAAGCCTAAGAGCCAAGAATCCTTCTAGGATTTAGTCGAACCTCCATACCTGAATAGAGAGAGTGTGGGACCCCGTCCTGGTCTCGAGTTGGACACCCCGCAAGGGCTGTGTTAGACCGCTGTCAGCTGGAGCGACTGCATGCAGGAGCCTCAGCGTCTCTGGTCAGTGTGTCAGCATGGAAGTCTCGGTTCCCTCTATCTTACCGTGGCAAGATGTGGTGTATTTATACCCTAAAGTGTCTCGTCCCTCAGTATGGTTTGTATTGGTCTTTGTTAGACATGAGGAAGACGTCAGGGGTGAACTTTGTACATACATATTATGCGGGAGATGTAGCTGGTGAATGCTCATGCATAATTTATGAGTACATTGTAGGCCTGTGTTCGGGAAAAACCCTGCAGTGTTCTAACCACAGACTAGATAACGTTCAACCCTCAGAGCTCGTTATGTACTGTAGGGAACTAATGTAGGTGAAAGATCATGCCTATATTAGGGCATAGGAGATCATGACTATAATAGGGCATAGACGATTACGACCATAATAGGGCATATACAAATAAGACCATAATAGGGCATATACGATTATGACCATATACGGCATATATGAACGCGCGAATATTAGGGCCTCTATATGAAACATAACACCACCTTCTAGAGTTGTAGTTTCTCAGTACTATACCTCAGACTGAACATGCCCCTGGTGGGGGGTATGAGCAGGCTAGGAAGCTCATGAACATGTCTGCTCGTATTTGCTTTTATTAGTTTTTACTTTTGATGATGCCAACTTTTGCAGAACTTCTGACCCTCTTATCTCAAGGGTTCTCTGCAGAAGGAAGACATTTAATTTTCCTTTATAATAATACGTAAAAAAGAATTGGCCCAGGACAAAGTCATTTTGTTTATTGTAATGGTAAACCCTGAACACTGGGATAAATTGACATGGTAGTGACAAGACCCATTAATTTTGTCCCTCACCATTTTCATCCTCCTTCACAAATACATCTGTTAACAACGTAGTAGTAAATAATAGGAGGAAGTTTAATGGGAATCGTTAGAATAGTAGGAACTGGGTAAAGTAGCCAATGATTCATGAGTTTCTACAGGGTTTCTTCTTGTGCCCTTAAGAAAACGAGGGAGAGTGAAAAGAATGATATTTGTAATTTCTGGAGGGATTCTAAAATACAGAATAATAGATAGAAACAGTGCCTGCTGATTGGGAATGGGGGTGGCGGGGCGGGACACTTACCTCCTCACGGCCGCCTTCTCTCCTCCATTGTTGCTTTGCTTCCTGATGAGCCCAGGAAGCACACACGCTCCCCTAAGCCAATCACAACACTGCAATGCACCGAGACACCCATGGGTAATTGAGCGCTTTATAAATCTCATAAACATAAACATTGGTCTGAGCACCGTGGTTCGGCGCTCAGACGGGGACTGTGCATGTTCTCCACCTAGGCTGTGTATTACAGCCTGGTGGAGAACCTGCTAAGTGTGCATAACTGTTTGGCCAGCCCAAAACGGCCGGCCAAAACGTCATGCGCACTTGTTGTGCATAAACCACTCCTCCTCCCAGGATGTGACACTAGCCCCGCCCTAACCCAGCCCCATAGCTACGGAAAGTAAAATGATAATAACTCTGTTATTATCATTTTATTTCTCCTGCTCTGTGAGCAGTGGGGTGACGCTCCTCCACCTTAGCGGAGGAGCTGCCCCTGTCTATGCTGCATTTCGAGGCAGAACTTCCAGCTATGGGTTCTCTACGTATGCAAGTCAAACCTGCCACATATCTGACCATCAAGATTCTTACCCATGATCTACATGGAGGTGGTCCCACCCACAACAAGCCTCGATGAGGAGCAGTGATGATACAAGACACAAGCAACAGTGGAAACTAGAATGTCCATAGAATTCCTAAAGTTACACACGCCTCCAACAAGATTACATCCAGCACACAGCAGGCACACGACAATTTAGTAGAATGCAACTCCATCTCTTGAGCTGAGGCTACCACAGGTGAATGCAATTCATATATCTGGTACTCACCATAAATTGATGCTTCAACGGCACCCCTAAAATCCCAAGCTGCATTGGAATACACAATAAAAGCCATCCATCTGGGTGGGACACCTGCAGCTCCCTAAACCACACAAGCCTTTTGACCACTCTGTAGTCTACACCAGCCAGATCAAGTCTCCTCATCAAACATCTGCAACTATGAATAATCCATCTCCTGTTCCTCAATCTGTACCATTCATGCTTTCCTGCACACTATTCAAACTGAACCTAACAAAGAGATAGACTTAGATGTTAATGACTGGGACGCACCCCAAACCTCCAGCGACATGACAGAATGGGAAGAAGTGATGGTATCTGAACTCCTGGTGCAAGCTGAAGTAGTCAATCAGGTCACCACAGATAAATAGAGGGAGTGCAGGTGGGCATTACTATGCTGTTTCATGGATAAGGGCCAACAGTACTTGGGCTAGAGTGTGATAGAAACACAGCCTCTGCACAGCATTGGTCACTTCCTAACCCCTAGTAACTACCATGGCATAACTATACAAAGTTACTCCTCAGTAGGGAAAAGTTGGTTCATAAAAGTGTACAGCATAGCTAACCAGTGGAAGAGGTACTGGTTGTTTTACAGCGCTATGCGAAGAATGAAAAAATGTCCATCCCACATGGAGTGTACAGTGACAATGCAATTCAAGCACAGGTGTAGCTATAAATCAACACAAGAATCGTCTATCATTGGGAACAAAGGGACAGTCTACTGCATGCATATGTTGTTTGTTCTCCAGGATGTGAGCCTGTACTAGGAGGGAAATGTGTACACATATCAACACCCTTTTAGAGCCTACTTCTTGAATGACGCGGAGAATAGATCAGAGTCCACCACTTCCACACATGATGTCTGCTACGGTGAAAGCATAGTAAGGGGCAGGTGCATGATCCTTATCCCATATATGTGTCTCTCTTGCCGCCAACATAAAAAAATGTAGCCCAAACCATGTGCCCAATATGAAGCTCTCAACAATATTTACCTGTCTCTTTCTGTGGGTCTGTGAGAGACACCGGACAACTTAATTTTGCAACACTGAAGACATGCTGACGGGGAGCACACAAAAGGTGATCGGAGGAATGCTTGTAAAAAGTCTGACAATAACTCAGAGCAGCACTCCAACCCATCGTTCTTTTGCTCACCATGCCACCTCAGTTTGGACCCAACCACATGCAAATCAGTTTTGACCCTGCTCCTCACGGGAACAGTCCAGCCCGAACTGCCAAGCTAGGTCCTCCCTGAACTGGAACACATGCATCCCAGGGCCAGGTTCGCCCTGATGTGCATATTCTCATTGCGGAGGTTTCGCCACGAGTGCTGAGACTCCGCCATGATTGCGGAGCCTCCGCCACGACTGCGGAGGCTCTTTGTGAATCGGGCTCTCAGAGATGTCAGGCATGCTATGGGAGAGGAAATGCAACTCCGTAATCTCATTTAAATGTGTTTGTCGTTTTACTCAATCAGACCTAAAAAGTATGGCCCAGATTTATTAAGGGCTTGTGTCGCCATTGCATCGCGCAAGATTTACTATGCCATGCAGAGCCACCTTGCGTAATGTTACTCTGTGTTGGGAAGGCGTTTCATGGGTGGAGCGTGGGTGGAGCGTGGGTGTTCCCACGCATCCACCCACGGTTTTTGGCACATTCCCAGATTTGCTAAGACTAGTAAACCTGGAAATGCTTCAAAATGCTATGCCCTCCTAGGTGAGACATAACAAGAAGAAATCTCTTTATTTCTCCTCGTTATTTTGTATTTCTACATGTTCTGCATTCTGCAGCACAGATAGAGAAAAATGCCTCTAAGGATTGTTTTTGTGCAGGAAGGCGTTCCTCCCTGCACCAAAACAATCCCGCCTGTAACGCACCATGGCGCAAGGGTGCCTGCGTTGGTGCATTCCTCTCCATTTAACGCAGCGAAGCAAGCTGTCTTGCGCTGAATCCAATCTTAGTAAATCATGGCCTATGTGTTTCTTGTTCCAGGGAAATGAGAAGTAATTCACACCAAGAACAGGGCAAAATTTGTCACAGAAAGAATTTGTGAATCCGATTGAGTGTGGCTTAAAGCTGTCGATACTGTAGAGTCTTGCGAATTAGAAATGATGGATCCCTTTTGGCTCCTGATAGACTCCATAGAACTGTGATGTAAGTGTTAGAGCAGATTGCAATGAATACTGGGTTAGAATGTTGAGTTCGCAGTTACACGAAGATGAATAAAGATGTGTAATACTAATCTCCGTGTATGGCGTAGTCGTTGGCGGGAACCCAGGCTGGGGAGGACGCTACAACTGGTGACGAGTTAGAGGATAAGTAACCCTAAGATCGACAGTACTCTCCCAGAGTGTTTTGCCGTGGTCCAAGCAAACTGCTCGTGTGTGCCACGTGTATTGCAGTCAAAGTATGGAACCTACGCTTAACGCATGTGGAGTCAATGCGCAACTCCAGCGGCTGCAAAGAAGTTTAAAACAACGGCAACATTGCAAAGAAATCTACATATTGGTGACCGAGAACCTGCTGATCAGACAGTGCATAAAGGTACTGTTAAGCTACGCAAGATAAAGTCATACGTAATCCGGAATGTTAACGCTGACGCCAGATACAACCAGGGTTTCAAAGAGCAGCTATTGATAATCACAAATTGCAAGATAACGTTACAATTAGAAAGTGGTGAAGACAAAGAGCGCGCAAAGAGACGACAAATAATAAAACAGTTATTTACTCACCAGAGCCGGTACGAGCTCAGCGCCTTGCGCCACTGCGTAGGCAAAGCACAGGGGGTTGTGCTTACCAAGCTGTTGACAATCCGAAGTGACCCGAAGATATCTCCAGAACTGTGGAAGGCTGAGAGAATGGAGGCGAAGACTGAGGCTGTCTTTCCAAAAGTCATTAAGAATGATACAGAGGCCAGCCCCTCTCAAGGCGTTCGAGATGGCTCACATGAACAGGTTCAAGATGAACAGCCGAGGGACCCAGAGAGAGCTCCACCCTTCAATGTCAGCTACTCCCAGAAATAGCTACAATGCTGCCGCTATCCTGAAATCACCACCACTGTCCGATAGCACCAAAAAGCTGAATATTGGCAATAGATGGAATGCTTGGATAGAGACATTTGATAATTATGTTGATGCACTTGAAGAGACTGATAACAAAAAGATTATCAAGTATCAGTTGCTCAGAAACATAGACAAATTGCTTTTCATCTGCAAGAAGCTGTTGGAAAAAGAACTTGAATCGTTACTTAAGCATGATATTATTGAGTGTTCTACTGGTCCAAAGCCGTGGGTTTCTCCTATGGTAGTAGTGCCTAAAAAGGACAGTGAAGGAGCTGTACCCATATGTTTTGACATGCGTCAGGCAAACAAGACAATTGAACGAAAACGACATCCAGGTCCACAAATTGCTGACATGATAATGCAACAAAATGGTGCAAAGATTTTCTCTCGCCTTGATTTAAATAAAGGTTATCTTAAGTTGGAACTTGAAAAAGATTGCAGGTACATTACAACCTATTTTACTCATGTTGGTCTGTTTTGGGACAAAAGACTAACTTTTGGTGCATAATCCGCTGCAGAGTTGTTTCAAGACATCATTCGACGTATCGTACAGCCTGTCATGAATGCATTCAAATGCGGTGATGACATATTGGTTTTCGAAGCTACACAAAAAGAACACGATAAAGCTCTTACGCAAGTATGTTGCTTACTTGTCGAAGCAGGTTTGACTTTGAATGCAGACAAGTATAAGTTCCATAAGACAAAGCTAAAATTCTTTGGCCATATCTTTTCTGATAGCGGTATGATGCCAGATCCTGCAAAAGTACAAGCGTTGTCAAATGCTGACTCCCCCCCCCCACAAGTTGTTTCTAAGGTGCGTTCATTTCTTGGCATGGCCAGTTGCTGTTTCAGATACAAACAAAACTTTGCCACTGTAAGTGCTCAGTTGAGAGACTTGACGAAAAAGATTGCTTAATTTCATTGGTCACATGAAAGTGAGAAAAGTTTTAGGAAAATCAAACAAGCCATTGAGAATGCTACTGAAATGGCATACTTCATTCCAAAGCTTCATACAGAGGTTGTTGTTGATGCTAGCCCAGTCGGGTTAGGCGCTGTCCTTGCACAGCACAGCGGACACTCGAATACATATTGTAGAAGTTTGTCCCAAACAGAACGTGCTTACTCGCAACCAGAAAAAGAAAGTATGGCTGTGGTATGGGCTTGTTAACATTTTCATGTATTCCTATACGGAAAACCTTTTACACTGACAACTGATCATCAAGCTTTACTGACTATATTTGGCAATCCAAAGGCCAAAATGTCTCCTTACACTGAACGATGGGTACTACGGTTACAAGAGTCCAAGACCACTGTGGCCTATATTGACTTCATTATCAAGTCAAACACACCAGTTGCCATTTCGTTAGCCCAGATTATCACTGCTACGAGCCATGATAGTGAAATGTTAAAGTTGAAGGATATCATTACAATCAGTCATGGAAACAACACACTCAACCGCTCATCAGTAATTGTGGATATCAAAAATACAAAAATATCAAGGATGAACTGTCAATAACTCCGGAAGGAGTTATACTACCGAAGGAGTCGGGTTCCCTCTCATAAGTATACTTCGGAACCCTTGGCCGATGGACCTTTTATACCTGCTATAGAAGTGTAGAGGGGGGAAATAACTCATTACGTCAGACTCACAGGCTCAAAGAACCATTACTCAGAAGAATCACAGACTCCAGGTTTCCAATTTAGGGGGTTTATTACAAAGATCAGTCTGATACAACAATCTTTTGTTTCTACGGACTCCATAAAAATCGACGAGGGGTGAGGTGCTGACCACCCACCCACTAAGGTCGGTTACTCGATCACCCAATTTCCCCCCATTTCTTTAGAAAAATCCCTTGAGATTATGAAAACACTGAAGTCGGGCTCCCCCTCAGACCCGTGTCCCGCAAACACTCTGAGGAACATTGCGGAGACCATAAACCCTGCTGTTAATTCAGTTTTGAACTCTTCGCTTTAAAAGGGTATGGTACCCAGCTGCTGGAAAAAAGCAAAAATGATCCCTCTTTTAAAGAAATCTACGGCTGATCCTGCAGTTGCCTCCAATTATAGGCCCATGTCTTTGTTGCCTTTCTTCTCAAAAGTTCTTGAAAAGTACGTTAACTCAGTACTCACGGAATATGTGGAGTTGAACCATGTTCTCCACGATAGTCAGTCAGGTTTTAGAGCCTCCCTCAGTACGGAAACCGCGCTACTGGAAGTCTCGGAAATTATCAAAACACAACTGGACAAAGGGGGCTGCGCTGTGGTGATACTGTTGGACCTATCCGCGGCGTTCGATACCGTGCCCCATGACCGACTCATGTGTAGGTTGATGGAGTGCGGTATTGTGGGCACGGTATACAAATGGTTCGCCTCCTTTCTGAGCGAGCGGCAGCAGGAAATTTGGTCCCCTCCCCTATCAGCCGATATTCCACCGATGAAGGTGGGTGTCCCACAGGGTGCAATTCTGAGCCCTACGCTCTTTAACATTTATATGGCCCCCCTTGCTCTCCTAGCAGAGTCGCACGGTGCGAAGATTATTTCTTACGCCGATGATACACAACTGTTGTTCACGTGCGACAAGGGAGCAAATTTTGAAGGGAAGGAGATTAACAGATGTCTGACGGAGGTCTTTTCCTGGATGCGGCTTAACCAACTAAAATGCAACCCGGAAAAATCTGAAATTATCTTTTTTGATTGCCCTCCATGTGTGGATTGGAGCCTATGGTGGCCCCGTGATATGTGTCCTCCCTCTGCACCAGTCAGTATTGTAAAGAACTTGGGAGTTAAACTAGATGCTAGTTTAGCGATGAAGACTCAAATTCAAACCATTGCTGGCACATGTTTCGGTCTGCTAAAAATGGTAAACGTTCTTCCTCTGCTACCATTGGAATATCGGAAAACCGTAGTGCAAGCCCTAATTTCATCCAGGTTGTACTACGTGAATGTCCTATATCTGGGCTTACCAGATTATCTTCTTAATCGGCTGCAGGTGGTTCAGAATGCTGCAGCCAGAGCCATTCTTAGGGTAAATCCCAGGATGCATATGTCACCTTACCTGAAAGCTTTGCACTGGCTCCCGGTCAGAAAGAGGATTCAGTTTAAGGCCCTTGTGTTAGCCTATCGAGCTTTTCATGGTTTGGGCGCCGCCTATCTGAGAAGGAGGGTCCAACACTATCGGCCACAACGGGTCTTGAGATCCTCTGGGTGGGCCCTTATGCTCATCCCCAAGTTTGCCCGCTCTCGGACGGGGGGACGCTCCTTTCAGGTCCTTGCGGCACGTCTGTGGAATGATCTTCCGTTGTATCTCAGACAGGCCCAGGACCTGTTACTTTTCAGGAGACAGCTAAAAACTTGGCTGTTTCAGCAATAATTCTCTGGCAGGCAGGGTGGAGCTCTTACAGTTCTCGGTTTTGCTGGTTTAGCGCCGGGACACTCTCTGTGAGTAGCCGCACGCTTTATAAATACCTATTTTCATTTCATTTCAAAGCCAAAAATAACTGAACATAAAGACACATCAAGACAAGGCTGTAGAAATACATTGAAACTAATACAAAGCCGAACCTGCGAGCAAGTCTCAGTCTTTGGATCATGAAAATGATGACAAATTCTAAAACCAGGACACAGGCAATAAGTGCCCCTACATCAAGATCAGACTTCATTGAAGGTTTGTAAGTAAAACGCATTAGTCTGTCCCTACACTACAACTAACTTGACATCCCTACTTAGCATTCCCCAGGCAAGTTAGGAAAAGGTGTCAGCGCGTGACGACTTCCTAAGAAGTGCACTCCTGTTGTATGGGTCGAGTAGCAAAAAGTTACGAAGCTTGTTCTAAGATGCTCCTTCCCTCTCATCGATCTCCTCTCTTCTCTTAACTCAACGCCCGGGGCACTGTCCCTAATTCAAATCACCAAATCGTAAACACGCCCATCAGGTATCGTCCAATGGTCTCATCCCGTTGGCCGCCTCCTCATAGGTAGTTTTCCATTTAGTTTTGATACTCCCAGCTCCTGGCTCGATGACCTTGATTCCCAGGCCTTCTCCAGTGAGAAAGAGCACCGTCTCACATTATCAGCACTCCTTGTATGAATCTATCCCTCCTCCCCGAGCCTAACTCCTAAAACAAAAGCGTTATTCTAACTAACAAAGATGAATTCCTCCACCTCCAAAAAGGACGTGAGAAAGGAAAAATTCAACATGCACATGAACATTATGAACAAACCCCTTACTAGAGAGCCAGGGAAAATACATTTAAGGCCTACAGAAATCGGCCAACATAAGAGTGAGGCACATAGGCCTTATGAAAGTCATGCACAAATGAACATTTTACTAAGCATTTCTAAATAAACGCATTACATGAGTACATCAAATACGTAAGGATTGTAAGCCTCATACACGAATTCTACACGTTAATGTTTTCAGCTAAACACACATGTGCAACCATCAATATGGTTCACGTTTAAATCAAGGCACTATATCTCAATAAGTGAACAGCATTAATCGATCATAACCGAATGCTAGGATTTTCATTATTCACACACTATTGCCACGTTACTTTCTTCACATAGCATGAAATAATTCTATCACTTCACCTTTACATGTTATTACATTTCACGTTCTAATAGTCAAATGTTAACACGACAAGAGAATAACTGCAGGTGCAAACTACTCATGACTATAATGCACCCCTACAAATGGAAGAGCACAATCGTGCTCTGTCACTATAAGGGTCGAGAATTCTGATTCCAGAGAGTCTGCTAAAGAAGATAATTGAAGTGGCGCATGAAGGATCTAGTGGAATCGTTGCCACAAAATGAGCTCTCCGAGACCGAGTATGGTTTCCTTACCTTGATGACAGGGTTGAAAGGGAATTAAAGGCCTGCCATCTATGCAACTGCCTTTCTACAAAAACTTTTCACCACACCTTGAACATGTCAGAACTCCCAAAGCATGCATGGGAGAGAATAGCCATTGACTTTTTTGGTCCACTCAACAATGGACATCACCTGCTGGTGATTATGGATGAATACTCCCGATTTCCACTAATTGAAGATCTTTCATATACTACTCAAGAGCGAGTGATTGAAAGACTAGATGGCATCTTTGCGACATGGGGTACTCTAGCCATAGTGAAGTCTGACAATGGCCTGCATCAGAAAAGCGCACCGTTTAAGAGAGAGGGAGATGTAGTGTCTTGCAAATTAGAAATTATGGAACCCTTTTGGCTCCTAATAGACTCCATAGAACTGTGACGTAAGTGTTTGAGCGGAATGCAATGAAGACTGGTTTAGAATGTTGAGTTCGCAGTTACACACAGACGAATAAAGACGTGTAATACTAAGCTCCGTGTGTGGTGTAGTCAGTGGCTAGGGAGGACGCTACAGATACTATCAATCAATGAACAGTATATTTGAAATTCTATGAACATGGTATACAAAGAATTTACCAACTGATGACTTCTATTCACTTTTTGTGTGATTGATGTTTATATAATACCATCCATTTCTTTTAAAAGTAAACTCCTTATAATCTTATAAGTTCTCTATGACATGCCAGTGTGTTTAACTGATCATCAAATATGAGTTATGTTTGTCGCTGACACGTTTAACAGAAAAAGCATCAAGAGTATTCTACTTGCTCAGAGCAGAGTTGGAGCATCAGAAGTGGAATTATAATCTTCTCACTGGTGCACAGACCGCAATGTACTTCCAACATCTTCTTCCTTAAGCACGTATTGTACAATAGGTGTGTCCGTCTAGAGCACAACATGTTTTTGGCCAACCCGCTCCCAATACCTTATCTTGCCATAATTGCTGATGCCACACTGAGTCACAGATATTCACAGAGAACTCCTGGGCACTGCCACCTGAGGTGACTATTAACCGAGCTTGACTCATGCCAATAACCTAGCATTAGCACACTTAAGGCTCTCCCTATTTGCTGAAATTCAGCCTTTGGTTCCCTAGCAAACTACATTCACAACTACATGTATGTGGGTGTATCCGTGTGATCAGAGCTGCCGTACTCCAGCCCAGTTTTCCTTTCACAAACAACTGTGATCTAGAACTTTAATGTAAGTGCTTCAAATGAGGTTTAACCAGGACTACAACTGCGAGAATGCAACTGGTTGTAAAATGAAAATCGAGGACAAGCACTTTGTATCCCTGACGACATGCAGTCAACTGCTAAACTTAAGCATATGCTAATCCCTGAAAGTTAGTATTCAGCAAAATACCTCCTAAGTCTGGCTTTAGACTGATGTTTAGCTTGTATTCTTTTCTTGCATTATGAACCATGAAAGCATTTATAAAAAGAAAATGAAAGGTGATTGTACAGCATGATGCTTTACTCTAAGGCCTAGCAAAGTGTCCTGCTCCTGCTTGATTTACTTCACGCACTGGACAACCCATGTATTTAAGAATGGGGGTGGTTGGTTGTAGAAGCTAAAGGTTAATGGATCATAGTAAAATACACGGGAGGAGATGAAAAAAGAGCAAACAGTTGCGTGCTTTTTAATTTCACAATCTATAAATATATATATAAAATTACATGGTGTTCTTGGTACCTCTATCATTCTCCATATTCTCGCCTCATCTGTCCTTACAATGGAGGCATCTTCTCTGGGGCAGCAAGGAAGATTACAGATGCTAAACATGAGTCCCCCTACCTCTGTGCCACCTTCCACCATAAGTGACGAGAAGCCCCTACATCTGTGCCACCTTCCACCAGAAGTGACATGAGACCCCTCCCCTACCTCTGTGTCACCTTTCACCATGACACGAGCCCCTTACCTCTGTGCCTATTTTTAGGTTAATAAGTGTGACTTGATGACTACTGCTAAACTTCATTAATCCTACAAGAAGAACTTGGTTGTTGAGCACAAAAATCTCAGTAAACTAGAGAAGAACCTACATTTATTGTCAACAGTCAGGGTCTGATGTTTACATGTAACTTTTATGAACCACAATTCCGCCATCAGCCTATCAGAAGTGATTATGTCCTTTCTTTCTCTTTTTTTAATTTTTTAATTTTTAAAACTCTTTTTATTGAAAAGCTCAATAGACCGTATAATTACATTTGCCAGTGCATGCACATCGGGTATACGTTCACATTGGTTATAGGAATAAATGACAGGGTGAAGAAGAAATCATAATACAAACAAGGAGAAGTCCACATAAAACAAGCAGCATTATTTAGTCAGCCAAAGCTTCTCCGGCTTCTAAGGGGCCCTCCAATGTCTCCCTGTATGCCCGCCATGGCGCCCACATCTTCTCCCATTTCTTTATGCACCCTCTACTTTTATAGACTGTTTCCTCTGCCCTCTGGCACCAATCCTTTCTTTCTCGAGTTCACTTATCACCAGCACATTTGTGAACACTCCATCAGCGTTCAAATCAATCTGCACTAAGATACCAACAGGAAAGGAGAGAGACTCGTTACCATACCAACAACCACATCCAGAGCCCTGCAACAAGAACGTGTTGAAGTGAAGCGGTGCACAGGAAAGACCAATAAAAGTCAACATTTATTATTTTGAGTTTGAAAAGAAACATATAAAAAAAAATCAGACTTTAAATTATGGCAAGGTCAAGCATGTGCCTTAGATAGTGGTTTTTAACCGTTTGACTTCTGTGGATTTCCACTTCTGGAAGTCGGAGACACCGGCCTAAGCAATTTCTATGATTTGGACCTCAAAACAATACACAAAAATACAGAAACAAGTATACATTAAAAATACACAGATTTTGAAATATTTAATTTAATTCACAAACAAAAAATACAAAACTCAAACTTTTAATATGAGATTTTCAAAATTTGGTTTAATCTCTAAAAATTAGACAATATGCTAGCCTCTAGCATAAGTTCATGAACTACTGGTAGCTCTCCATCTACCTGTAGGTGGCACTCCTGCGTGCAGCCCAATGTGCTAAATTAGAATCTTCTGCTTGGTTGAATTAATATATGTATACCCATATTGAAAATCATGTATGGAGGCGAAAGTGTGTGTATTTTCAGAACTCATAAGCTGATGTTAGGAGAATATTGGTTGAATTTACAAAATATATTGAAAGATGATATTTGAGGGATAAATCATGCGGCATTGGGAAGACTTATTTATATTTTTAGGTTGGTGCCAGGGACATTCCTGCTAGGACTGTTATGTTTTACGCACATAAAAGCATTAGACATTGACAAAGCCTTTTTTGTTTTACATTACTACTGGCAGCTGTTCATGATAGAGGGAGGTGATCACTGCTGGTAATTTTGCATATGGTGGCCACTAGTGTAATCTTGGTTGATGTGGTCACAATTAAAGCAATTAGAATTTTAGTAGTTCAGGATGCTTTTCATTGAACATAAATAGCACTTATTACAGAAAAGGTTGGACATCCCTTCTCTAACATATCACTTTCTCTTTTTTTTACTCCAAATGCATGCTGTGTATTTTGTTAGTTTACTAGTTTCAAACACAGTGGTCCCTAAACAGAAGATTAAACAAACAATGAATATAGACTCAATCAGTACTATATTTGAAGCTGTCCAGCCGGAGTCTATATTCATTGTTTGTTTAATCTTCTGTTTAGGGACCACTGTGTTTGAAACTAGTAAACTACCCAAGGTCCCTGACCAATAGTAATTGGGCCCTCTTGTTTTTCAATGCGTGTATTTTGTTAGCGCATACCAGTGCTTCTGTTGAAGCCACCAATTACCGATAGTAAATTTTGTCTGTTGCACTTGCCCTGCTCTTACGAATCATATCAACTTAAATTTTATCCACCAAATTCAGATTCCGTCACATTTACAGAGTTTTAATTTTTCAATTTAACAGTTTGCTTTTATATATGTGTAATTATATACATACACATGCGTGTGTATATAAATATATATATACACACACATCATATATATATATATATATATATATATATATATATATATATATATTCACTGAAAAAACCATAGGTTTTACAGACGTTATAGTTAGAAATTAGCATTTAAAAAACCTTTGAAATTCACTGAAAAAACCATAGGTTTCAGGGCGTTATAGTTAGCTGGACATTTCACTCGTACAAAACCATAGAAATTCCACTGTTATAGTTAGTTCAGCTAAGTGTCTGGCTGGGGGATTTTACAGGTGTGTGACTGATTGTATAAGTGAGTGATTAAACGTGTCTTACTGAATGCATGGGTTAGTGACTAAACTGTGTGAATGTGTGTATCAGTCTGACAGTTGTTGTGTAAGCTGCTACATGGGTTGGTCAGTAGCTACATGAGTGTTTATATGGGTTATTGATTGTTTGCCTGCGTATTTGTATGGGAGACTGTGTGTGTGTGTGGGTGGGTTGAAGGTGTGTGACTCTGCATTGATGTGTAAGTGGTTGATTCACTGGGTGTATGGGTTCAAGAGTGCATGTGGAAACAGCTGTATGGGTGGGTGGGTGTGTGTATGGGTGTGTTGGTGAGTGAATGGATGTCTCAGTGGTACATGTGTGAGTAACTACATATGTAAAAGGCAGTATATGTGAGTGATGCTGTATATAAATGAGTATATGTGAGAGAGTGATTGTGAGAGTGGCTGTATGGATGAGTGTGTACTTGTATCAGTGATTATATAAGAGAATAATTATGTGTTAGTATCTGTATGAATTAGTGAGGTGGTGTGTGTATAACTGTATAGGTGAGTAAATGGGAGTGTGATTGATTCTTTGCATGACTGACTAGGTGTGTGAGTAACTCCATGGATGAGTGGCGGTGTGTGTGTGTCTGAATAGGTGTATGAGTGCATATCATAGTGTTGTATTGATGAGTGACTGCATGTATAAGTGAATGTATGGGTGAATGAGTGGATGTGTGTGTAGACCTAGGAATCAAAGAGTGCGTATGTAGTAACTGGTATTGGTGTCTCGATGGTTTTCGAAAATGGTAGTCTGTATTTTACAGTGGGTGTATTAAAGGTTATATTAGACTGTGAGGAGGTGCATCAGATTTTCACATGGATGATGTCATCAGTGATGTTACTGACCGTGCCATGAATGATGTAATATGTGACGTCATGAGCAGTGCATTGCGGGGGCGCGAGTTATAGTTGGCTGAACTAACTATAACAGTGGAATTTCTATGGTTTTGTACGAGTGAAATGTCCAGCTAACTATAACGCCCCTGAAACCTATGGTTTTTTCAGTGAATTTCAAAGGTTTTTTAAATGCTAATTTCTAACTATAACGTCTGTAAAACCTATGGTTTTTTCAGTGAATTTGAAAGGTTTTATAAATGCTAATTTCTAACTACAATGTCCCTGAAACCTATATTGTTTTTAACTAAATTTAAAAAAGACGTGCATACTTTTGTAGTGAAAAACTAACTGTAACAGTAGTCTGTTATAAGTTATAATTTAACAATGTTTAAATCTTAATTAGCACTAATTAACATATAAGTGTGGAAAAAGTGTGACGGAGCAGCTATGATACCCGACTTCGAACAACAGCGTTCACAGTTCGATTCCCGGCTCCAGCGGCACGTTAGCCCACCACTATGTCACTGTGGGCAACACCTTGCTTAATCTTTCCAACGCCCCCGAGCGCCGGCACACCTTTCAAGGGGTAGGAGTGCGCTTTACAAATGCTCGCATTTTTTTAATTTAAAACCATAGTGATGAGAAATATTATCCCGTTTTTTTTTTTCTTCTATTCTGATCTTTTTTTTTATGTCTTCTATTTAGAATTACGGCAATTAATAAATGTATTTACTCATGAGAATGGAAATGACACGGTTTTCCGGGTAACAGTTTTTAAGCTCTCCAACGTATGTACATATTAAGGACCTTATACGTGTTAGGTTCGAAATCGAAACTTTTTTCGCTTCACATTTTGTAACTTTTCCCAACACGTGCACAAGTTAAACCGTTAAAACGTGAGCACGTGTCAACTGTAAAACGTGACATCTAAATGGGCGGAGCCGCATCTTCCTTTTATAGACTACTCAATAACCAAAAAGTATATAAACCACACCCGTTGATTGATTAGTTTTGTTTTTGCGAGTTATTTACGCGTCTCCATTCAGTGATGCAGGTGCTCTTTTCTACAGTCAGATTCTTCTTTTGTGGCCACAAAACATAATCCTGAGTTGTAAGTTGTTTGATTATGGCATACTAGATATTTATAATACGTAGCTATTTGTCAATATTTAAACACTTGTATTTAGAAAAAAGTGTTATTGGTTGTTTTTGCCATTTATATGTAACGTCAGCAGCTTGTTTTCAGAAACAGACAGAATACAGCAAACATTGTTCCTGTTCTGGCTCCTTTGAGCTCATATAGTGTGACTTTGTATATTATAATATTGACACTGTACTTGACCTCAGAAGTGTTGGTGACCAGTCGGCGCGAAGACTGAAGATTTATATGTAACGTCAGCAGCTTCTAGTTTGTAGTCTATTTCCCCCTTGAGATCATATAGTGTGAGTATGTATATTATAATAACCACACATTATGATCTCAGAGGAGTTTGTGACCCGTTGGCACGAAGACTAAAGATGTATATGTAACGTCAGCAGCTTCTGGTTTTTAGTCTATTTCTCCCTTGAGATCATATAGTGTGAGTATGTATATTGTAATATTAACATTTATACTGACCTCAGTGGAGTTTATGACCCGTCGACGCGAAGACTAAAGATTTATATTTAACGTCAGCACCTTCTCGTTCTTACTCTGTTTCTTCCTTGGGATCATATACTGTGAATATGTATATTATAATATTAAGTCATTGTGATCTCAGAGCACTTTATGACCCGTTGGCGCGAAGATGAAAGATTTCGAAGTCCCGGAGAAAAGAAGCTCTCAACATACTCATCGCTGGAAAGTATTTCGTTATTGATCTTGTTTTGTATTGATGACTTCGTTTTCATTTTCCTTTTTGTGTGCCATCAGTGACACTGTGTATATTGTAAGAGTGTGATATTTCCACAAAACAGGAATTGGAGATTTGTCGCCGCCAGGAGTAAGCCATGTGAAATACAGTTTACTGACCTTTTATAACTTACTTGATCAGCTATTTTAACAGTGACAATATTTTTGGAAATTGCAGTTTAAAAAAAAATAGTTTCCATAGATACTTTCTTAGTGAATACCTTTGATAAACCCTACATTTCTGAATGTTTTTTTACTATTTCTATTTTTGTCTGTTGCGGTTCCTATTCACCTTCTCCCTATAGAATATATACGACCAGTAGTGTATATTATTATACTACTATCCTATATATTCTTAAAGGAGTATGTGATTTGTTAGCGGAGCAGTGAGCGATCTCTGAGCACTACGACCGAACTTTCCCGAATTCTACAGAATAGAAATTATAAAAAATGATAAAGCGTACATTTCTATGTAATATAAAGTGATTTGTGTTTAACTGTTTTTTACTTGTTATTGTTCTTGTGACCTGAGATGATGTAGTGCGGGAGTGTTTCTTGTAGCACTTCTTTTCTACTTTATCTAAAAGTAACTCATGCCCTCTTATGAAAATGGGGCAACACTTTTACAAACTCTAGCAGAAAAAAAAAGGGAGGGTGTGCCCAAGCTTAAGGGATATTTTATGAATTGGGTTTTTATTTGTCACCCCTTTGATATATACAGCTTCAGTTTCCGAAAAAAGTATATTTGTAATTGCTTAATAAAAAAAAAATCAAACCTAGACTGAAATTTTTGCTGCGCAACCACAGCTCCCCGTCAGAAAAGTAAACACCACATTATAACTAAACAGTGCTCCTGAGAAGTATCCCACCCGCAAACTTAATAAAAAGAAGACCGCAACACACTGTTATTTTCCCGCCGTGATTTGTACACCCCACGCCAATTATATAAATGGCCCTTAAAATATATAAAAAACTATTTTTACCTTCACAATCCCTCTCCACCACCTTGTGACCACTGTACAGAGTTAATAGTGTTACTACCCTCCCCGCTACTACTTTCTTTTCCCGTACTCCATAGAAGTGCGTCACAAAATGGTTCACAGTGAACCGTTCCCAGCCAATAATGAGCAAACTTGTACTAGGAACACTTTAGTCAATAAAATGTCCATGGTGTTCCGCAGAGGGGGAGGGAATCGCTGCCAACACTTCTACTTTCAATGGTTTACAGCCAATGAACATTAAGCTTGGGAAGGTCCTGCTTGGAACACGTCAGCCAATCAGATGTTCCTGCTACTCCGCTGACTGGGAGGAAATGGCTGGCAACACTTGTACTTTCAATAGTTCGCAGCCAATGAACATTAAGCTTGGGAAGGTCCTGCTTGGAACACGTCAGCCAATCAGATGTCCCTGCTACTCCGCGGACGAGGAGGAAATGGCTGGCAACACTTCTACTTTCAATGGTTCGCAGCCAATGAACATTAAGCTTGGGAAGGTCCTGCTTGGAACACGTCAGCCAATCAGATGTCCCTGCTACTCCGCAGACGGGGAGGAAATGGCTGGCAACACTTCTACTTTCAATGGTTCGCAGCCAATGAACATTGAGCTCGTTGTTGGAACACCTCAGCCAATTAAACGTTAATTTTGTTCCAGACACATGAACAGAACACGCCCTCCCACATAATATTAAATTTCGTCTAAGAAAGTGACACTGTCCGTGATAAAAGTGAACACCGCATTATAAGTAAACATTACTGTGCATTATATTAAAGGAAGGCTGCAATACGGCGCATTGTTATTTTCCCGATATGATTTACGCAGCCTACTGAACATTGCCGCAATACCGCACATTCACACTACCTGTGTGTGCACCCTACACACTGCTTGCCGCAATACGGCGCATTGTTTTCCCAACGGGATTTCCAGAGCCTACGCAACCTTG
The DNA here is from genome assembly GCA_963921515.1 of Calotriton arnoldi. Taxonomy (NCBI): domain Eukaryota; kingdom Metazoa; phylum Chordata; class Amphibia; order Caudata; family Salamandridae; genus Calotriton; species Calotriton arnoldi. The sequence goes on along the minus strand of CAWUFW010003993.1, from coordinate 1,034,668 downwards.
CCACAATACCGCGCACCGTTGTTCTGCGGACGTGATTTCCACGGCCTACGCAACATTCAAACTCCCTGCCTCTGTACCGTACAGACTGCTTAAACTAAGACCACAGTGTTCCTACTATACCCTCTTATACAATTTTTCTCTTTTGTTTCGCCCTATGCCTTTCAACTCAGTCACAAAATGGCTGCCAACACTTCCTAGTTTCAACAGTTCGCAACCAATGAGCCGCACGCTCGTGCTCGTAACGCCTCAGCCAATCAGATGTCAGAATTCTCAAATATCGATATCTGTAAATTTTGATATTTCTCTAAAACTACTGAACGGACTTACCCCATTTAAACAAAAGCGTGCTTTCTGGACCAAGACCTTTCCCCTGCCAAATTTGGCGTAATTCCGTTCAGCAGTTTGACCTGTAGCCTTGTCTAAAGTTTCCTATGGAAATTGCATGGAGAAAACACGTTTTGGGATCCCCCTTTTTTCTCAGCACCCCCTTCACGAATCACCCCCAAACTTTCAGGATAGGAGCTCACCTGAAAAGAGGAACTTTTTGGAAAATTTCGTAAAGATTCGGCAAACGACGCCAAAGTTATAAGCACATCCAAAAATGCTTTTCCTATGGAAACTAGGTTCTAACTATAACTATCTACTGGCGACCGCCAGTAGATAATATATATATATATATATACATATATCAAGAAAAGAAGGTTGCCCCACTGAAGCCGTCACACACAAAGGGGTTGAACACACAAATGCCACAGGCGGTAGTATTCACAGCGCTCCCACCTCGCTTTATGTTGCAAAGCCAAACGCGTTTCGAGTATCTCCGTACCCTTGTTCACTGGCAAACTTCCGCTTCACATTTATGCACGGACTCAGCAAGACTGCTTTGGGACAGTTATTTATTGAATTCACAAGTCCCGCCCCAGTGGGCGTCAGTAGCTTTGTGGTTAAAGTAGTCCACATAATAGATGCCATATGTGTGTTCAACCCCTTTGTGTAGAACAAAGGGGACCTGAGCCACAGGTATATATTGGCATGTATTGCAACGAGCCTACGTTTCGCTTTACCTACCAAGGATAGTTGAATTTATGAATCCATTTGTGCTTGGAATATAATGGAACATGCAAATACCCACTTGGGGTGTTATGGGACTACAAGTATGGCATCTATTATGTGGACTACTTTAACCACAAAGCTACTGACGCCCACTGTCAATGTCTAATGCTTTTATGTGCGTAAAACATAACAGCCCTAGCAGGAATGTCCCTGGCACCAACCTAAAAATATTAATAAGTCTTCCCAATGCCGCATGATTTATCCCTCAAATATCATCTTTCAATATATTTTGTAAATTCAACCAATATTCTCCTAACATCAGCTTATGAGTTCTGAAAATACACACACTTTCGCCTCCATACATGATTTTCAATATAGGTATACATATATTAATTCAACCAAGCAGAAGATTCTAATTTAGTACATTGTGCTGCACGCAGGAGTGCCACCTACAGGTAGATGGAGAGCTACCAGTAGTTCATGAACTTGTGCTAGAGGCTAGCATATTGTCTAATTTTTTAGAGATTAAACCAAATTTTGAAAATCTCATATTAAAAGTTTGATTTTTGTATTTTTTGTTTGTGAATCAAATAAAATATTTCAAAATCTGTGTATTTTTAATGTATACTTGTTTCTGTATTTTTGTGTATTGTTTTGAGGTCCAAATCATAGAAATTGCTTAGGCCGGTGTCACCTCACCTTTCTACAACACCTTGGACTCATATCAGTCGGGCTCCTGTCCCCAACATGAGACTGATTCTGCCTTCCTGCATATGGCTACTATTCCTGTTGCCGCTGATGAAAGCTGCTTGCCACTTTTTTGTCCTTTTGCACATGTACTCAGTTTTTAACCCGAGACACCAATCTATATTCTTCAACTAACTCAAACAAATATCTTGATGGGTGAGAATGGAAACAGAAAAAATGCAACATAAATTAGTTACAACTGGTAATATATTTTAGAATGCATAATGTATACTACAGTGATTGCTGGTATTTTTAAATCATGGTTTAAATATGATTTTTTCCTAATGTGCTGATATATAATTTTACAATAAGTTATTCATGCTTAACAAAAGCATATTTTAGTTATTATAAGCAATTCAGTAATTGTTGAGTATTTCTTTTGATGTATGATCAGCATTTATGAGCTGCAGACTCATGGCTAGGCGGGTGAGTTGGCTGGGCCACACGGCAAAATCTGTTGAGGGGGATTGTGTGGTTCTTAACTTTAGGGACCCTTGGTATGTGTGCTTCCTCCTGACGTGCCTCAAGGATACACTTGGGGAGAATGATCGCTTAAGGGCCTATCCGCTGGATTTTTGCATCACAGACTTCACGAATGGCTCCGGAGCAAAACTGGGTCAGGTGTGCTCCCTTCATATTGAAATGAAGGTAGGACTATTTAAAGGACATTAAACAGCAAGTCCAGGAGCCCGAGGCATTTGATAAAGGTCTACACCGAAACGCGTCATGCCATTAAGGGAATAAAGCAGTCTCATTGAGCCCCGCTGTGTCCCTTTTGTCTTTTCTACAAAGGAAGAGAATTTTGTGATGTGTAGCCAGTGACACGTAGTGGGACCCTTCCATTAAGCATTCTCGATCTACAGTGGCACAACGAAGCAAGAAGAGCTGAGGTATCGGAATATCGAGAACCGCCACCTGACCCAAGGAAACAGAGGTACTGCTGGCAAGCACAGTCCATCATTGTATGGAGAGACGCAGTCACTTGGCCGGCGTCTCCGGTCTTGTTATACTTGGGATAGTGCGGCTGGAAGTTGGGGCAAATGAGACAGCTTGGATAGTAACAGACACTGCAGCCTTACCTGACTATGCTCTAATTCAGCCTGCATCTCATCAAGAGGTAGTTACAATCCAGGCTACAGGCGCCAGTCACCCTGGCTTAACATTCAGCTGCATTGTGGGAGTTGCAGTTTTGCATTACAGACTGCACGAATGGCTCCGGAGCAAAACTGGGTCAGGTGTGCTCCCTTCATATGGAAATGAAGGTAGGACTATTTAAAGGACATTAAACAGCAAGTCCAGGAGCCCGAGGCATTTGATAAAGGTCTACACCGAAACGCGTCATGCCATTAAGGGAATAAAGCAGTCTCATTGAGCCCCGCTGTGTCCCTTTGGTCTTTTCTACAAAGGAAGAGAATTTTTGTGATATATATATCCACAACGTTTCCCAACCAATCCTTTAGCGGACAAAAGGGTACGGACTCCAATTTTAGTGCCTCTGTCTTCTTTATTGCTTCGTTGTTACTCGCTCCAGCTCGCCATTACGCGTTTCGGTCACTACACGTGACCTTGATCACAATATATATATATATATAATGTATCTGCTAATATTATTTAATTTTCTAAAGAGTCAGGGGTTGCCTGAGTAGGTGTCACGGACTTACAGGGGTCCGCAGACCCCAGGTTATGAAACATTGCATTAGAACACTACTATAGGGAAGTTTATCATTTTATTGTTTTCACAATAACTGTTCCGCTTGGAAAGGATTCTAAAAAAAGCAGTGACAAAGGCAACAATGTTGGCATTTTTGTAGTGGAAAGGTCTTCGTGAGTGTAATTAACCAAACTCACTGAACAGGTACAGTACAGCGAGTAGCAAGACAGGCGTTCAAAAGGAAGCACAAAACAGCAGCAGTGCATGTTTCCATTAATGCACAGAGGAAGTTTCACAACTGTAGCCACAGTGAAAACACCCCTTATAAAATGAACAGGTACAACACAGCTAGCACCAGAGCAAGCTTCAAACAGGTACACAAAACAAGCGGAGAATGTGTTTTTTTTTGCAGTTCTTCACCTTACTAAACTGGTGATAGCATAACTCATGTCATCATAGGAAATTATACCCTATCATGACTAGTCTACATAACAACAAAGAACCTGCAAATTTGATGGGAAATATTAATTATTAGGTTTGCACTAACAGGTATGTTGTGCTTGATATATAATCATGGCAAAGGCACCAGGGTGGTGTGTTTGTCAAATCAATGCTTCAGGATTCTTTGTGTTGTGAATCAGATCTTAAAAATGCTTTGTACAGGGGATCAGAGATTAAGGCCCCGCTGGTGAAAGGTGTAGGTAGAATCGCAGCTTTCACTTTATGGTGGGAGAGGCTGTGATATCTAATTCCATTCTGTGGCTCTAGTGGTGCACCACGCAGGTCCCTTAAAGAGTTGCAGCATGTAATACCTACCCATTGTCAGGCTTATTCCAGGAAGCTCTGGGGTGCTGAAGGGAGGGATCAAACAGGGAACCTTGGCTTGCACACAGCGTTGGACTGGCTTGAGGGCATTCTGTCACTGCCAGATGAGCTGACTTAAAAAGGCAAGATTGTAGGCCATGTTTAGGTCTTGCCTACCAGACCGCATCTGCTTTCTGCTACAAGACGTATTGTTAGCCTACAGTGGGCTTAGAGCCCACCCACTGCTTACCATTGGTTGGTATTATTATCAATTGCTTGCTTTTTTATTAGCTTGTGTGGGCTTTTCTTCCTCTTCTTGTCTGTCCCTCCCCAGTGCATAGACTCATTCCTTGTGTCTTTCAACTGCTCCCTTTTCAGACCCTACTTTTTCTTTAAGCACTCCACAAGAGTGCATGTTTTCCAGTTTTCGCCCTCGTGTGCTTCTCTGCCCCCCGCTGCACTCTGGTGTTCCTCTCTCTCTCTTTCGCTCATGTACTTCTCGCCCACTCTACCATGTTGCTTTCTCATCTGTCTGCTCCACGTTGCTCTGGTTTGCCTGTTTACCCCCTCCCCGGACTCCACTTTGCTTTTTCTTTGTCCTTTTCTACCACCAGGCGCCCTCCATGTAGCTTCTCCCAACCCGTGCCCTACGTGTTGCTTTCCCCCCCGGCCCCCCAACATGTTGCTTGGGGGCCCCCCATGTTACTTCAGGCCCATCCCTGGCCACCTATTACTTCTGCCCCTCCAAACCCTGTGTTACTTCCTCACCTGTTGCTTACACCCATCCAATTTGTTAGCCTCTCCTACCCACTTAAAAGCCCACCCACTTAAAAAATTAAGACGTCCAGCCCAACACTGCTTGCTTAGCATGGGTATTCCTCCGCTCACTAAGATAACAGGAAGCCTGGGTAGGGTGGTCACATTGCTCCTTGCCAGGACTCCATGTTTTCAGTCCTGGGATTTTCATTTCCAAATCTGAAACATTCAAGTTTGCCTCATTATGAGTAGTTGATCCAGTCGAGTTGTTTGTTTTGCCTCCTTGCGCTTGTAGACCTGATTAAATAAAAGGATAAACAGGATTAAAGTCCAGATTATTTAATGGGATAAACAGGACTACAAACCCCAGAAAGCAAAGCAAAAGCCTCGGCGTGGAAGGGCTACTCATGCGTGGGCCTGGGACACTTAAGAGCACTGAAAATTATTCCTATCAAGTGTTCAATGAAAGCAAATGGAGAATGGAACACTCAAAATTACCAGATAGTCTAATTAAAGAACAAGGCTGAGAAATTGTTCTACTGGGACCAGGTGGTATCCTCCTAGCTGCCAACTTTTCCAGGTCCTTGTGTGACTATCTAGTCCACTCCCATTTTTTTCGTAGAATTCTGAGATTTGTACTCCTGGTTTTATACTGGCATAAATAAGACTACAAGTCCCAGAATTCTAAAAATAAATGGGGCTGGCATAACTAGTCATGCATCGACCCGTGAAACTTGGCAGCTATGGAATCCTGTCTGAGTCCAGAATATGGGTGCAACGCAGATCCCTTCTTCACTTGTATGGAGGAGCAGAGATCTTAAATGTACTGGTTCCATGACGGCATTTTGGGATTTATGGTCTGGTTTATCCGATTCAAGACTGCAGGACAAGTCTCAGAATCCAAGACAAAAACATGAACTGGGACTTATCCAGGCTAGTTTGTTTTTGCTTTCTATGTATTGTAATCCTGTTTGCAAAGGGGACTGAAAATTGGAAAAACTAAACAGGATGAGCTGTTCTTACCAGGGACACATGAGAGCTCTGGAGAAGTGGTTGCTGTTTGTGCCGCTTCTACAGAAACACAAGAAAAGTGCCCACAAGCAGGGCCCTTAAACTGTCCCTGGAAGTATCAAATCAGGAAGGTCCATGGCAAAATGTGTCTTCACCAAGAGTGGCATAAGTCCTCGGCAAGAGAGCTTGTTACAAATCGCTGCAGTTTCCCAGGTCCGTGCAAGAGTAGCTCATACAGTCCAGGATTTTTCTTTCCATTCTGTGACTTGTAGTCCTGGTCATTTTTTGTTACAATTGCAGGTCTACACTACCAGAATGCAAAAGAAATCCTGGATGGACAACCTACTCCCACATGGACCTGAGCTCAAGCATGGATGGGGTTAGGCTGAGAGCTCTGTGGACTGCTTTGAATAAGGAACAGTAAGGAGAGAGCTAACCCTGAACCAGGGGACTGTTCCTCTGGATATTGGCAATCATCTGGACAGAGCTGTAGTGCTGATCCAGCGGTAAACCAACAACAGATACTCCACTACCATATACTCACCTGGGCCCATAAAAACACACACATTGAGTAAACCGCTGGAGTAGTTTAAAAATTTATATTTCTCAAGATTAGTTATTTAATTCTCTTAACTAACCTTTCATTGATCAAAAAGTTCTTTCCTCTGGTCGATGGACCATTAGTTGAACTAGTTGATGGTGATAATTAGCTTAACCTTTAACTATTCTTGGTTTGACAAAAATAATCACAGACTCAGGAAAGTTTTAAATCTTTATCTAAATTAAATGCATGTGAATCATTTCAAAAATACAGTGTAGACACCCTCATTTTTAGGAGAGAAGTTCAATTGATTAAACATTAAAAAAATATACTTCGGACTCATACAATAATAAATGCTCAGAAAGGGAGAGGACAGAGAGAAAAGAACATTTGCAAATAACATGAAATTATAATTACCAAGAATGGTGTGAAAGACCAACCCCCTGGCCAAAGGGCTGGTAAGGGTCCCCAGGATAGGTCAGGAGACAAAGACTTCAGGACAGGATAGGTGACCTCTCTAGAATACCGGCGAATTGCGTCGCACCCCTCTCTGACACTCTCTTCCTCCTCGAGATTCTTCCGCGATCTTCTGATCTAACCCAATTAAGTTAGGATAGAAAGTTCTTCTTCAGCGTCTGCATTCAAGTCTTCATCAGCACCTCACAGCATCTCTCCAGTAACAGCATCCCCGACTCACAGACAGCATCTCCGTCTCAGTCTCTCTAACTAACTAAGGCTACCTTAATTATACCTTCGTTTCCTCATGTTACACCCACTAAAGTTACAATATCGTAAAATACGAAATCTAATTGGTCAGGCAAGGGGGGAAGATCATCACACCATGCTTACATGTCACTATACTCTGTTAGACCATTGTTCGCAAACCCATCCCCTTAATTTTTATTCAAAATTTTATTCCCATCCACTACATGTAGCAAACTTGCAACATTAATGACACTATGAAGAATAGAACATCACATCGCTGAACTTTTCACCATCCGTTCCCAGGACATGGCGCTACGATTTGGCCTCCATTCAAATGCTTCGTCATTGACCTTCATAGCTTCACTCAGTAGGCATGCGCAAGTGTTGCGTCATTTCATCTAGTCTGGTCATACGAGAAAGGCCCAAATGCGCACTAATAATAAAGTCAAAAGAGAAATGTTATTTTCACAAAATAAATGGTCTCACTGTATACCTCCCACCTCTACTCTATTCCCGTTCTTTTATTAATATTTTTCCCGCATTAGCATTAGTAAAATAGCCTGCTTTAGTTTCGGCTAAGCAGATGCCATGCACGCGAGTCTTCAAGACTCCATTTTAGTGTCTTCTGCTCATGCGCTAGAATTTCCCTCCAAGCGATAGCTCGTCATATTGCGTAGATGCAGTTGACGCATGCGCACAACAGTTTCCCCGTTTAAAGCGGTATTAGTCCGTTTTCATTGTTATCCGCGTTAGTACACACATAAGCAAGCTTCGCTAACCCGCGTGTTTATGTGGTGCGTATTAATTATTCACCAAACATGTTTAGTAACTCTGTTAATGAGTTAAACGAGAGGATTGCCTCCGAGCAAGTCTCTTTCTTACGAGATCTTGCTCCATCAATCCCCTCTCCGATGGCATTTTAAGCCATCACAAAATTACCCATCCTTTCCCAGATGCCAACTTTAGCACATCTCAGTTTTCTCCTTTTTCTCTCCCTATTTCATCATCTACTTCCTTTCCCTCTAAATCCTTCATCTTTTTGTATAGCTTTCCTTTCATTTCTTCCAGTTGGATTTCATCATATTCTCTCTTTTGTTTCTTTCCTCTTCCTTCACTTTCTAAATGTATTCTTCTCTTTTCCTTTCTTCTGCAACATTTACATGTGATCATTACTATCATAACTAATGTTACTATCACAACTACTGGTAAGATTATTTGACCCAGAAAACTTTTCCTAAATTCAGTAAACCAATTCCCTATTGAAGTTATACTCTGTTAGTTTTCCCCATACACTGTCAACCTCCAGTTGGGTCAAGTCATTATGCATTCTTGTAATATTTCTAACGTACCCTTTAATTTCTTTACTTTTGTCCGGAATACAAGTACAACAATGTTGAATTTTCAACATACCACAGACTCCGCCCTCTTTTGCTAATAGAATATCAAGAGCAAGACGATTTTGTAAAACCATAGACCTTATCGCAACCATTTCTGTGTTAATCATTAAGAATCCTCCTGCAGTATCTGTAGAAAGACGATCAACTATGGTTGATAATTTACAAATTTTACGCGAATTTAGAATGACTCCAACTGAGGGTATCAATGCACTAAAAATATCACCTACTATTTCAGAAAAACTAGCTCTTCTTCTCCGTGTTAGTCTATTAGAATTTTCATTGATTCCATTGATTCTGTCCACATGGTAAATTTTGGGAAAAACTATTCCAAAATAACAGCTCCCGTACCATCTTGCAAGTAATCTATAATAGGCATTATTCCCGCATACATAATAAACTCCTGGAAATACAGGATCAGTTCCCCCTTTTAGTCCCCACCCTCCTAGAATTAGGAAGTTGTGTTCACACTCACTGGAACCAATGAAATTGTTATTATAATCTGTCTTTAACCTATGGAGGCAGAATTTTCCCCTTTTCATAAAGTCGAGGGACATCGCAGCATGAGCTTCGCCCTTTGCATAAATTCCCTCTTTCTCAGCCCATGGAGGTACATGGGATTTCTGTTCAGCAGCTTTCTTTGTTAAATCCTGTCTCCTTTCTTCTACTAAATTCAAAAACTCTTTTTCTTTATGTAATATACGTTAGGTTATCCTTGTGACCTTGAACTATATCTATTGAACTCATTGTTAAAAAGAATTCACCCATGAACTGTGCATTTTTACTACTAACTACTGGATTCATATTCTTTCTAATAGGCAATTCTGAAAATACTACATCTAAATTTGAATAAAAATACTGAAGTTTCCCTGTTACGTAAAATAAACTTGATAGAACACTACATGATACACCATATGTTAGAGGTATATGGTGATACGTCACCCCTTCTGACACTGATGAGGGTAACTTCATACAAACATAACAATTACTAATTTCCATCGTGTTAACATACTGAAATAACAATTTAGTAAACACATTTAAAGACGAATCATTGTCTGATTCATTATGATAGTTTATCTCATCTTCTACCCCTATTTCTATTTTAGTTCCTTTTACTCTATCTACCTTCTCATTAGTAATTGTACTATTCTTGTTACTTGTTTCTATCAACAAAGGTACTCCTACTGTTAGGAATAACCATACCAATACTACTAATATAATACTACATAAACAGAATCTTAAACATTTTCTTTTTAAACTTCGTTTCGGTCTTTCAGTATTTTCAATTTCTGCCATCTTTAATCAGAGAGAATTTCTTTTCTCTTTCTTTTGTCTAAACTTTCTAAAAATCCAGTCTTTTATTTTAAGGAGGTCTTAATTCGCTTTCATCAATCTGTGCAACATGAACTCTTTCTGATTCTTCACATAAATCTAAGTTTTCAAATTCTTCAAGAATAACATAGGTCCACTCAGGGGCCTTGTATTTTCTGTTCAGAATTCTCAATCTTGGGCTTCTTCTTGTAAGTTTTACTAATGTTTGTTTAGATTGTGTCTGACTCGTAATCTCATTTACTTGCTCTGGTTTCTTTTCTGCTCTTTTTAAATGATATTTTAGTCTCTTCACTCCTACAGGCCAATTGTCTCCTTTTCTAACTCTTTTGACCTGAACTGCACTTTCACCTTCTCCGTCTTCTTCTAAAGTTCTTTTATTTTCACTTAATCTAGGCACAATCTGTTCTTGTTCCTCTTCTCTTTCTAATTGTCTTTGTTCTGTGTTTTCTATATTTTGTTCTTCCTCTACTTGCACCTGTTCAGGTCTTATTACAGCTTGTTCTTCTTCAGCCTGAACTTGTTCTTCTAACTCTATCTGATCCTGTTAAGGTCTTATTTCAATTTGCTCTTCTTCTGCCTGAACTTGTTCTTCTAGACCTATTTTTCCATGCTCAGGTTTCTGAATGGCTTTGTTTAGTTTTACCTGAGTGTGTTCTTCTTTCCCTGTCTTTTCCTTTCTACCTTCCTGTCTTCTTAGTTCAGTTTTTCTTCTTGTTTCAACAACAGCATCAGGTATTTCAATCACTGGTATCCACTCTTCCTGACTTGTACTTGGCTGTTCGTCATATAGTTGTCTGTCAGAATCTATCACTCTAGATTCTTCAGCGTCACAGCTTTCAACTTCTGACGTCTCAGCTTGTTCAGTCAGTGGCTGCTCTTGTTGTTCAGATGGGCTCTGAACTCTTCTGGTATGACTAGCATGAATCCAATTGGGTAAACCTGCACACTTCACTGCTGTGGTAGTGACTAGTATGACTTGATGTGGTTTATCCCACCTGGGTGCTAGACACGACTTCCTTGCGTGTTTCTTCACTAACACCCAAACTCCAGCATTCAAATCATGCGCTTGGTCTGGCTTTCTTTCAACTGCGTCTTCTCCAACCTGATGAGAGACAGAATGCACCATTTCAGCCAATCCTTTGCAATAGTCCAATACCAGATCATCAGTTATATTCATCAATCTATTTCCAGGAATATATGCTTTGTCTCATTGCCCTTCCCATGAGTACCTCGTGTGGACTCAATCCCGTTTTTCTGTCAGGAATACTTCTGAGACCCATCAGTAAAAGAGGCAATGCATCTGGCCATTTCAGCATTGTGGATGCACACACCTTCCCTAATCTTGATTTGATTGTGCCATTTAGCTGTTCAACTATTTCAGAAGCCTCTGGACGATAAGCACAGTGCAGTTTTTGTTCAATGTTAAATGCAGCACAGATTAATCGAATTCTCATTATTAAAATGAGGTCCTCTATCTGATTCCAAAGTGACTGGGAAACCGAAACGAGGAACTAACTCTCTCAATAGTAGTTTAGCAACTGTGAGACTGTTGTTTCTTCTAGTGGGGTATTCCTCTACCCATCTTGAGAACAGGCACACTATGACAAGTACATATTTCAGTCCATTGCAAGGAGGCAACTCAATGAAATCTAACTGCAATCTGGTGAAGGGGCCTTCTGCCTTCCCAATCTTTCCCCAACTAACCACTGTCTTCCTGCCTGGATTCTGCTGCTGACAGATTAAGCATCTTTGGCAAAGGCTCTCTGCGACTACCCTAAACTTTGGATTGTACCAACTTTGTCTGAATAATCTGATCATTGAATCCCTGCCAATGTGTGTTGTCCCATGGTATACTCTTGCCATTTGAGAGAGTAGACAGTCTGGCATAACTGGTCTCCCATCTAAGAACACCCACACGTCATCTTCTGTTCTCCTTGTACAACTTGATTTTAACCAAATTTCCTTTTCTTTTTCCTCAACTTCTTCCTGTAACTGTCTGACCTCATCCCATGTTTCTGGAACTGAGAAAAACATAAGTTGGCAGCTGGTTTCACCCGTTTCAATCTTTCTGTTAATTGCCATTGTATTTCTTGCACAGTATCGAGCAGTTTGGTCGGCATATCTATTACCAGCCGCCACATAGTCATTTCCTGACTGATGTGCAGCGCATTTAACAACTGCTACTTCTTTTGGCAATTGTAATGCTTCCAACAAATCCTTTACATTTTTACTGTTTCTGATAGGAGATCCTGAAGAAGTCAGAAATCCCCTCTGCATCCAGAGTTGGCCAAAATCATGCACAACCCCGAAACCATATTGACTGTCCGTAAATATGGTTATTCTCCAATTGTTCCCACTTTTGCATGCCTTTGTTAAGGCCACCAATTCGGCTACTTGTGCAGATTTGACTCCTGGTAAACAGGATGCTTCAACCACCCCTGTTACTTTACATACAGCATATGCAGCACTTAATCCTCCTCCTTCAGTTCTTAAGCAAGACCCATCCACGAATAATTCATGATCATCTTCCTTCAATGGTGTTTCCTTTATATCTGGGCGGGGCTTAGTGCACAATTCAGTCACATCCAGACAATCATGATCAATCTCATCTTTCACTTCTTCACAACATGGATCTGGCAATAATGTGGCAGGATTCATTATCGTACATCTTATTACTGTCACATTTTCTGCTCCCAGAATCACCCTTTCATACTTAGTCAGCCGACTGGGAGTGAGATGTTGTGTTCTTGTTCTTGTCAAAAGAATCTCAACTGAGTGTGGAACATAAACCTTTACAGGATGTCCCATCACTATGGCCTCACTTTGCTCCAGACTCATACAAGTAGCAGCTACTGCTTTTAAGCAGCCAGGTAAGGCTGAAGCCACTGGATCCAAGGTGGCAGAAAAATATGCCACTGGACGTCGACTCAGTCCATGCCTCTGGGTTAAAACTGAAAGTGCACAATTTTCTCTCTTCACAACAAAACAATGCAAAGTCTTTTGAATAATCAGGCATGCCCAAGGCTGGGGCCTCACATAAATAATTTCGTAGTTTCACAAAGGCTTCCAAACATTCATCATTCCAATCGATGGGATCTTTCGCTCTTTTCCGAGTTAATTGTATCAATGGCTTTGCTAACATGGAGAAGCCATTGATCCACTGCCTACAGTACCCAACCACTCCCAAAAACATTCTCATCTCCTTTTGTGTCTGAGGTAGCTGCATTTCTTTGATTATTTTTATTCTTTCCGGTGTCACTTTTCTAACTCCTCTTTCTATTTTATGCCCTAAATATCTAACTTCTTGTTCACAGAACTGTAATTTTTCTGGAGACACTTTGTGTCCTCCTTCGGCCAAATGGTTCAGTAATGCAATTGTGTCAGTGACACAATCCTCTCGGGTTTTTGATGCCACCAATAGGTCATCGATATACTGAACCAGAACTGATTTCCCGGGCATAATCAATGACTCCAGACACTTCTTCAATATTTGATTAAAAATTGAGGGACTCTCTGTGTACCCTTCAGGAACTTGGCACCATGCCAAAATACGATCCTCAAACCGGAAGGCAAAAAGATACTGGCTATCTGGGTGCAAAGGAATAGAAAAGAATGCTTGGCACAAATCAATTACCGTAAACCAACCTGCGTTCCAGGGTATCTGATAAAGGATCACCGCTGGGTTTGGCACTATTAAGCAACAAGGCACTACAATTTTGTTAATTTTTCTCAAATCCTGCACTATCCTGTATTTCCCGCTAGGCTTTTTAAGTCCCATGATTGGTGAGTTACAAGGACTACTCATTATTTCTTTTAAAATGCCCTGTTTAATCATTCGGTCAATTTCTGAGGCGATTCCTGCTTTCACTTCTGGACTCATTTTGTACTGTCGTGTGTTTGGGTAAACTGCACCTTCTTTCACCGTCACTTGGACTGGATCTACATTTGACATTAACCCAATATCCTTTCCTGTAAAATCCCACACTTCTGGATTTACAGTGGTTCTCAACTCTTCAGGTAATTCACTCCTAGTTATCAATGAAAACATCTCGTCTACCTCTGTACCTTGCTTAGCTAACATCATTTTGTATATGACATCTTCGTCAGGGGTTTAGAAAGCGACACTATCCGGTGTACAATAGATCGTGCAATTCATCTTGCACAGTAGATCTCTTCCTAACAGATTTACGGGACTGGAATCACAAACTACAAACCAATGCATTTCTTTAAAATTTCCGATATGTACCTCCATTGGTTTTGTAATTGGGGTTCTAATCTGTTGATTTGATACTCCTACAACTTGGATGGTCTCTCCCGAGAGGGGTAGGTTTGGGATGTCTGCTGTTCTCACAGTAGACCGGGTAGCACCAGTATCCAATAGAAAAGTGATGTCTTTACCTTCCACTTTCCCATCAACAAATGGACCTGACTGATCTACCGGCAAGGATGCGCCAAGCACGCACTCCTCTTCCTCCCCCCTCAGGCACCGTAATTGCACGCAGTCTGAATTTTCTTCATCATTCTTCAAAAAATATTGTGTAACCACTCTGTTATTCTTACCACTTTCTCCATGAAATCCGGTGTTCGCACTGTATTTTTGTGGACTCACAAAGTTTGGCATAGGAGCTGGTGGCACCTGATACTGTGGAGTAACTACCTGCTGCGGCTGACTCATAAGTACTTCATTCTGCATCTGTGGAATTAAATTTTGATTTGGCCCATTATTATTCTGAATACTCTTACACTCGTTCTTCCAATGTCCAAGCTTTCCGCACGCATGACAAGGAAACTTCTTCGCTTCCTCTCTATTCATTCGTCCTCTTAATTTACCACCATTCGCCGCTTGATCATTCTGACTCTGCTCTTTTATCAGATTTTCAGTCTGGGTATTTACTTTACTCTCCTGCTGTTCTGCCAATTTTACTTGTGCCCACATCATTTTCTCTTTTAGCTTTCTACGCCTTGCCTCAATATCATCGCCACAATACTTTGCATATTTCAGAATTTCATCAATCGACTTACTCTGCCAGCACAACATGTGCTGTTGAATCATCTGACTAATCTCCGGTTTCAGACCATACACAAACCGATACACAAAATGTCCCATATCCTTATCACCAATGTTCTCAAAACCACTATACTGTTTAAACACCTGTAACAACCGCTCATAATATGCATGAACGGACTCATTTGGCTCTTGAGTTGTTCTATCTATCTTTACCCAATCTGTCTCTTTAGGAGGGATTTTCCCTTTCAGGTAAGTAATTACTTGGTGATATTTCTTCATCACCTCTTCTGAGGGTGCTCCTGTCTTCGCATCCCTAGCATACTCCTCACTTGGCCAATCAACTGTGATCTTACACTCTCCCCTTTTCCTTCTGTACCCCTCGCTGCCCCATTTTGAATTGTGCCCGTATTTGTGTCCGCTTTCTCTCCCCTTTTCCTTCTGTACCCCTCGCTGCCCCATTTTGAATTGTGCCCGTATTTGTGTCCGCTTTCTCTCCCCTTTTCCTTCTGTACCCCTCGCTGCCCCATTTTGAATTGTGCCCGTATTTGTGTCCGCTTTCTCTCCACTTTTCCTTCTGTACCCCTCGCTGCCCCATTTTGAATTGTGCCCGTATTTGTGTCCGCTTTCTCTCCACTTTTCCTTCTGTACCCCTCGCTGCCTCTCGCCATTCCCGCCGCTGCGTCCCCTGCGGCCCCGCCCCTGACTGCCCATTCGCTGCCCCTGCCTCCCGCCTCCCAGCTGCTCCTCCCTCCCACCTCCCCATAAAGGCGGCCGCTGCGCTGCCGCCGGCTGGCGCGCCTAAGGCAAGCCCGTCTGCGCCCGTCCGCGCCTGGACCGCGCCCAGCGCCAAACCCCCTGATCCCCGCAGCAGCCAACCCACCCACAAGACCTGGCTGTTCGAACAGTAGCGGACCCCCCTCCCCCAAGCGCCTTGAGACCCTCCGGGTGAGTAGCGCGCTATACAAATGCTTGATTGATTGATTACACTCTGTCCACAAATCAGCAGGTACTACAATATCAAATAATCCATCCAGATCCTTCAACAAAACTTTTGAAACCTTCACAAATCTTTCTACCTGTTTATACCATTCCACTGGCTTTTCTCTCAACCTGGGAAAATCATTTGTAAATGACAAAATATCCTGTCTACTCCAGGGGACATGAACATATCCACCACCAGGAACTTCTCTCATTGGACACAATTTCTCAACCTTATTTGATTCTCTCACTGGAAATGCAGATGATGCTTCTCTTGCTTGTACTTCCTCTTTCTTTCTTATCCACCTAATTCTCCATTTGTCAATGTCTCCCCATTTTCGTAAAATATTCATTAACTCTTATCTGTAGTCTCTTACCAGAAGCATTTACACTCTCTAAATCTTTGTCAGTAAAATCCACTCGATATGGTTTCTGCAACAGTTTCGATTTCCCTATATCTATTCCAATCTGAGGCAACTTCAGTTAATTTCTCATGAAATACTCTTGCTCTTCTAGTAATACTCTTACATAAAAATAATAACTCCTCATCGTAAACATTCAATCTTTCTATGCTCACATTGCCAGTTATCATTTCTTCCAATTCTACTTTCAATTTACTGATATCTAGAATCTTTGGTTGTGGGTTTCGATTGTCTATTTCCTGTGCCCATCTTTCTATATCTTCAGCGGTAACTACTGTTGAACTTCCAGTTCCTATGGGAACCAGAGATCTCTTTTCTCTCAAATTTATAGGTATAATTCTCTTCGGAGTGTCAGTTAAAGGTTCTACATTCGGGAGATCCATTAATGAAATAACTGATTCACTCTCACTAGTCTGATCATCCGTAATTATTACTTCTTTTCTGGGACTTGTTAACGGAATTGTCACAGTTTGAGGTTTCTGGCAAGTCTTTTTATCTCCATATAATGGGATTATAGGACCAATAGTCACTGGTACTGTCAAAGCTTCAGCATTTAAATTTAATTGGTTTACTTTTTGAACAAATTCTTCTCTAGTTTTATTTAAAGCTTCTCTCATTATCCTGCAACACTCTATTAAGTGATACATCATGTAAGATTTGTGGGGTTAAAGGCATTCCTATCACTGGTGCACTTGGGGTAACCTTACTAGGTACTTCTTGATACGGTGGAGGGTTTTTAATCAAAATATCCTCTAACAGCTCATCATCTGATTCGCCATAACCTGTCGTATTCATGTGTTTCGTTTTTTCTTTACATTTTCCTCCAAACTGTTCTTTGGCCATTAATACTGGATATAAACCCTCGGTCACCACAGCTCTCCTCCAACGCTTCATTTGTTCTCCACTTGACTCATACGGATATCTAGGTAAAAATCCTCTAAATCTCCGACCACTAATGTATTTTTCACGATCAAATGCCTCAATTTCCCATTCTTCCAAAGCTTCATACTGTGTCATTCTAGGATTCGGTTCTAGCATATTCATTCGATCTCTCAAATTCTGAAGTATTTTTAAATTAAAAGTACCATGCTCCAGAAAAGCCAAAACACCATCACCTTTAGTATATTCCACCCAATTCTCCAACCATACACACGTGTGATATCCTTTCTCCATCATCATAAAGGAAGCAGGTGTTTTGGGTGGTGGAATAGGAATTCCCTCTCTAGTCATTACAGGCTTGTCTTTCTTAAAGAAATTTTTAATTTTCTTCATTAATGTAATTTTCTTTGGTCTTCCGAACATTTCAGAAGTTCGATATAGGAAAGAGTCTTCCGTATATCTTCTAGCACTATTACCTATGTCGCGTCCTATGTCAGCACGACTCACACCGCAGTCAAATCAGGACTCAACATACAATTCTTTTTCTGACAAATCCTAGCGCGACTTCTATCTATCAACCAATTAGACTCAGGCTCACGCTCGTAATCTGACCAATGCCAGCGCGGCCTTTTGTGACGTCAGTATTACTCCTCACTACTGACCCCTCCTTTACAATCTGCTTCTGTTTCACGCCCGCTGTTTCAACCAATCTCAGCGCGGCTCTCTGTGACGTCAGTATAACTCCGGCGACTGACCCTCCCTTCACAAGGTAATACGAAAACTTATTTCTTAATACTTTTCATTAAAATTCTTCGTTAATAACAACGTAAAAACATTCGCTACTCTGTCTGTTCCACTAAACAAAAGGATAGATTTCAATTTATTCTTGAGTTTCAGAAATTACTCTTCTTCTACTGCGAGTAAAACCCCTGTTTACTCTTCATTCAAGCTCAGGAGAACCTGTTACTTCTCCAGTGTCACCCGTATTGGGAAATGAGACCAAAGTTTCACCAGCGAACCCCTTTTGCTATCATCCGCACTCTACTTTTATACGAAATAGTCCCTAATTTAATACTGCCAGCCCTGCGTAGCTTCTCAGTATTATTCCAACAGACGAGTAACCTCACTGCAATGTGGCTTCTGTCACCACCCGCTATTCATTTCCCGGGATTCTGGACAACATAAAACAAGACGCTAACTCTTTTGTTAAACATAAATCAATAATCAATATTTATCACCAAACTAATCAATAATAACCATAGCTCAGCTACCAGAAAACTGATCCAGCGGTAAACCAACAACAGATACTCCACTACCATATACTCACCTGGGCCCATAAAAACACACACATTGAGTAAACCGCTGGAGTGGTTTAAAAATGTATATTTCTCAAGATTAGTTATTTAATTCTCTTAACTAACCTTTCACTGATCAAAAAGTTCTTTCCTCTGGTCGATGGACCATTAGTTGAACTAGTTGATGGTGATAATTAGCTTAATCTTTAAGTATTCTTGGTTTGACGAAAATAATCACAGACTCAGGAAAGTTTTATATCTTTATCTAAATTAAATGCATGTGAATCATTTCAAAAATACAGTGTAGACACCCTCATTTTTAGGAGAGAAGTTCAATTGATTAAACATCAAAACAATATACTTCGGACTCATACAATAATTAATGCTCAGAAAGGGAGAGGACAGAGAGAAAAGAACATTTGTAAATAACATGAAATTATAATTACCAAGAATGGTGTGAAAGACCCACCCCCTGGCCAAAGGGCTGGTAAGGGTCCCCAGGATAGGTCAGGAGACAAAGACTTCAGGATAGGTGACCTCTCTAGAATACCGGCGAATTGCGTCGCACCCCTCTCTGACACTCTCTTCCTCCTCGAGATTCTTCCGCGATCTTCTGATCTAACCCAATTAAGTTAGGATAGAAAGTTCTTCTTCAGCGTCTGCATTCAAGTCTTCATCAGCACCTCACAGCATCTCTCCAGTAACAGCATCCCCGACTCCCAGACAGCATCTCCGTCTCAGTCTCTCTAACTAACTACGGCTACCTTAATTATACCTTTGTTTCCTCATGTTCCACCCACTAAAGTTACAATATCGTAAAATACTAAATCTAATTGGTCAGGCAAGGGGGGATGATCATCACACCATGCTTACATGTCACTATACTCTGTTAGACCATTGTTCGCAAACCCATCCCCTTCATTTTTATTCAAAATTTTATTCACATCCACTACATGTAGCAAACTTGCAACATTAATGACACTATGAAGAATAGAACATCACATCGCTGAATTTTTCACCATCCGTTCCCAGGACATGGCGCTACGATTTGGCCTCCATTCAAATGCTTCGTCATTGACCTTCATAGCTTCACTCAGTAGGCATGCGCAACTGTTGCGTCATTTCATCTAGTCTGGTCATACGAGAAAGGCCCAAATGCGCACTAATAATAAAGTCAAAAGAGAAATGTTATTTTCACAAAATAAATGGTCTTGCTGTATACCTCCCACCTCTACTCTATTCCCGTTCTTTTATTAATATTTTCCCCACATTAGCATTAGTAAAATAGCCTGCTTTAGTTTCAGCTAAGCAGATGCCATGCACGCGAGTCTTCAAGACTCCATTTTAGTGTCTTCTGCTCATGCGCTAGAATTTCCCTCCAAGCGTTAGCTCGTCATATTGCGTAGATGCAGTTGACGCATGCGCACAAGTTTCCCCGTTTAAAGCGGTATTAGTCCGTTTTCATTGTTATCCGCGTTAGTACACACATAAGCAAGCTTCGCTAACCCGCGTGTTTATGTGGTGAGTATTAATTATTCACCAAACATGTTTAATAACTCTGTTAATGAGTTAAACGAGAGGATTGCCTCCGAGCAAGTTTCTTTCTTACGAGACCTTGATCCATCAGTGCCAAGTAACAGGCGCGCAACGCCCATAGGGCTATAAGGGCTTCAGCTCCCCCTGTCGTGTCTCAGCCCCTGCTGCTGCAGCTAGAGCTGCTGTGGGCTTGGCTGGGCAGTGTCTGGAGTCTTATCTCTGGTACGCCCAAGTTTTTGGCCGGTCATTAAAGACCATTTGCATATTTACATACCTTTGTAAACTGGTTACCAAGGCTTAGTTTTTTTTCTGGTTCCAGTACCCCCTGGTCCCCCACTCTGCCTATTCCTTACATTTGTATTTTATATTTACTGTCGTGGTGTGAGAATGCATTTCATGAAAAGGAATATAAAGTAGGGTTGCCAAAAGAAAAATGCCAGCCATGGGTTGTTTAAAGAGCCTGCAAAGGCCTCGTCTTGACACTAAATAGGGTTATAAATAAAAAAGTATGTTTTCATTTGTAATGTGACTTTTCTGTCTTTGTTCCCTTTAATTATCAGTCCTGGATCATTCAGGCAGCCCTAGAACAAATTGAAAGTGCTTTCTATTTATATTTGCTGTTTGAAGTATGCACAGATAAGTGCTGAAAATACGGCTTTAGGTGACTGTTTATTTTTGTACCGTCTGTGACATCAAAATAATGAGCTGGCAACCCTAATTATAAGACTGGAAGTTTCTTGCAGGATCAGCACATTATTTATTTCCTCCACCCTCGATCCCTGCTTAATGCCATAAAAGCAATAGTTTAACTTATATCTGAAACCCTACGCCCCGTCAATAATATGCTGAGTTACTTCAAGTGGAATGCACCCTGCATTTAGACAACTCACTCCTCATTCTCGCCCTTCACTTTCACGCTCACCCTGCACTCACGGCGATCACAATGCACTCACACCATTCACCCGCTCACCCTGCACTCACAATGCACTTGTGCTGTTCACCCTGTACCTCACCTTGCTGTCACACGAGCACACTACTCACCCTCCACTCATGTGACACTTCACTCACCTGTCCCCCTCACTTCTCAATCTCTAATCTCACTCAAACAAGCCCTTCACTAACCATGCATTCATTCGTCCCACTCTGCACTTACTTCTGCACACATTTATACGGTCACCTCACTCACCCTGCAGTCACTCCTCTTACCCTACTCTCACACTGTCGCATCGCTCACCGTGCACTCACATGGGCACTCCTGCCACCCACATAGCGCAGAGGGTTAATGTGCCTGCTACAAAGTACGTGTACCATGCAGATCATAGAACTGAGTGGGAGTAAACTATGAGTAGCGCTTTAAAAAAATGAAATGTTTGTTAGAAAGGTGCTATAGAGAGATGAGGTGCATTGTTGGTGAGTGGTAGTGAGAGAATTCATGGAGAAGGAGGAAATTGTGGAGGGGGCACCAAAAAAGACTGTTGCACCGTGTGCGACCAGTGCTAGGGCCAGCCCTGGCTCGGAGTGTTAGCCCCCCGAAGTTCGGGACTAGTTGCGCCCCAACCAAGTAACATAACATGTGTATTTGTAAAGTGCACGTTCACCCAGAAGGATATCTTGGCGCTGAATAACAGATGTTTATTGTTACCCAATTCAATGGTACTCATTTGATCGACCTCAGAAGGATGAAAGGCTGAGTGTACACGCCGATATTTGAACCTTTGGCGGCTGCTCCAATTTTGGGGTGGTGGGGCAACGTGAAATCTGGGGAAGGGGCGGGTGAGAGGAAAATAATAAAAAAAAAACACTTAACTGCCCCTGCGCCCGCCTCCTCGGTGCTCCTCTCCCTACGCTGGTCATGCTGCACAGGCTCCCAGGGGGCAATCACGGCACTGCTCTCATGCAGTATGAGAGCAGCACCATGATTGGCCTGAGCGGGCTGACTTGACGCTCACTCAGGTTTTTCTCCAACCCGGCTGTTGCAACACAGCTTGGTTGGAGAAACAGGTGTGCGCATGTCTTTACAAGTGCCCAACCTTCCTCCCTAAAACGTGACACTCAGCAGGATTGCCCCGCCCTAACCTCCGCTGGCAGTAATGAAAAATAAAATGGTTTTATTATCATTTTATTTTTCAGTGGGGCAGCGCTCCTCTGCCCTAACGGAGGAGCCGCCCCTGCTGTGACCATGAGGTCAAACACAGGCCCCTATAGTGGACGCATTAGTCCACTAAGCCACAAGACCTGGCTATGTGATATATTAATTCAGTTGTGGCATTTTAGCCACAAGCACTTTATATACTTGGACTTGCAGGCCCATACTCAAAAGGTCAAAAATAAACTACAGGCCGAGCATCGAAGATCCTGCAGTTAAAAAGCCTGCGCAATATCCCACGTCACGGGTCCACCCTTGTGACACACTGCACCATATTAGAGAACATGTAAAGCTGGCAGACACATATAGCGTGAATACACACGAAAAGGACTGGTTGGGTATGTCCACACCTCTCTCACTTTTCACCAGCCCAAGTGTGGTCCAGGATTTTTCTTTGCATTCAGGGACTTTTCATCCTGGTTTTGTAATTGGACTAAACAAGACTACAACTCCCAGAATGCAATGGAAAAAAAGAAATCGGACCTGGATAGACTACTCATACATGGAACTTGAAGGGGTGTCTGAATCTGATAGCTCATATCTGCTTTTAAATTCCAAACAGACATGGTTCGAATCTCAAAAGACTTGCTTTTCTGTGTCAACGTTCTGCAGAGTGCTGGGAAGCAGGGACCACTCAAATGGAGCTGGCACTTAAAGCAGATTGGTTTACTCACCCATAATTGACACAAATCAAGTGATCTACATTTCGAGTGATTCGAAATCTGCGTCTTGGGAACACAGTGAAATGCACAATTGCCTCGCAGATTGGAAGAAAGGTAGGTAACGAAAGCTGCTCAGAGCGTCGTCTCTTTACCGCCTCGAAGAAAGCTAGCGAGCGGCTTGCAATTACAGTAATGACGAGCGGCGCGATGCCTGGAAGGGGAGCACGCACATATACCTCTGTTTGTTGTCGATAAGTATCTCTGGGTTCCAGGAACTGTAAATTGTTCAAATAAAATGTCTTCGCGGTTTGGCATGCGTAGAGAGGATTTGCTCAACATCACAACAAGCTGCCAACATCTGCAAGGTATTAGCTGGGGAAAAATACAAAAAAACCTGAGGCCGTGCTGCTGACGTCCTAAAATGGGAGCACCTAGATCTCAGTAACAGGGTGGAATCTTCCGCTGGCGCTCGGCCAACGAAGGGCGCGGGGGTTTACGAGTAAACAAGCCCATTTCACTGCACCGCTTTTAACCAGCCAGGGCTACGCTCGGCTTGCGCATGTTGGGTCGATTCACAAATCTACTTACGCTCCTGACGGGAACAGAGGCGTAACGAAACTTGAAGGGGTGGGCATGCATAGTAGCATTTAGGAGGGCGAAAGTCCGGCCCTGATTCAAGGAATTGTAGGAATTTGCCCTTGTAAATGAGAAGGCATTATGCCTGAAACTGATAAGGGAGCATTGTAAGGGAAAAATGCAAAAAAGCAAATTACAAAGTGCAAATACACTTTTCATTGTATTTTTGCGTGTGGAAACATGTCATTGTAATGTAACATGTATGTAGCTCCAGGGCACAAGTCCTAAAAAACAGAAGTGGGGGGCCTAACCAAGTTAGACAGTATGCAAGTGACATCATGACGCATGACATCACAGTGTGTGACATCACGGTGCATGACATCACAAGAAGTGACATTACAACCCATAACCTTAAAGAAAGTGACATCACAAGAAGTGACGTCAGATCTTAAGACCTCACACATATATTAAGCGCTCTATAAGGAATACATTTGAGTGCATTTTCAGATTTAACAAATGAGATTTTGCGTCAGGGTTGTGCCAAAAAAGCGATACAACCCGATGCAAAATCTGGGCCTCAGTTTATACATTTATTTTAAAAACTCTGCCACAAAAAAATGACACAAGGAGAAACGTGGCAATAAATCTGTTCTGCTTAATTGGTTGGAAAGTCTGCATTTTAAAATATCTTATAGGATTAAGGCACCTGCTGCAGAGAGCTTCGCTTGACCAGTAAATCTTAGCGAATAATAATAATGGTAAAGTAACTCTGGTGGTTAACGCATTTGCTGGAGAGATCTTTGTTTTGTCTAGTCCCAGTTTTGAATCAAAGTAACATAGAACGTTAATGTGTCTCATGCAAAGCACATCAAGAAACATGCAGATAACAGATTTTTATTTTATGTAGATAGGTTAGTGGGATACTGCTTTTAACACAGAGATCCATTTGTTACTTGCAGTTCATAAATTGTAATCCTTCTAATTTAGCACAGTGAGCTATGAAGGGCATGTGACTCCTACACCTTGTAAACCTCACTGTCCTATGTAACTCATCCTGTACATAGATGGTTGGAAATGGCCCTTTCTGCAGGGTCCCCCCCCAAATGTTTTGCCTACCTACTCCCCTTTTTGCCGAATTTGTTTTTGTTGGCTTTAAGACTGTGTGCACTTTACCACTGCTAACCAACGCTAAAGTGCTTGTGGTCTCTCCTTAAAACATGGTAGTTGGTTTACACCTGTTTGGCATTTTTAATTTACTTATAAGTTCCTAGCAAAGTGCCCCAAACGTGCCCAGGGCATGTAAATTAAATGCTACTAGTGGGCCTGCAGTACTGATTGTGCCACCCACCTAAGTAGCCCCTTAAACCTGTATCAGGCCTGCCACTGCAGAGCTTGTATGTGCAGTTTACATTGCCATGTCGATTTGCCATTTAAAATCCTTGCCAAGCCTTAAACTACCCTTCCTTGTCGACGACGCAAAGAGGTACTTTGCAGTGGGATAAGGTTAGTCCCTGTATCCGACCCACACTCCATCGCAGTCAATCAATCAGGGAATTGTAAGCGCGCTACTCACCCGTGAGGGTCTCAAGGCGCTGAGGGGGGGAGGGGTCCGCAGATCTGTTTAGCCGAAGAGCCAGGTCTTGAGGGTCTTCCTGAAGGTGTTCAGGGAGGGGGGCGTGTCTGATGTCTGCCGGTAGCTCGTTCCAGGTCTTGGCTGCAATGTGAAAGAAGGATCTTCCGCCTGCTCTGGCTCTGTGGATGCGCAGGGATTCGGCCAGTGCGAGGTTGGAAGATCGGAGGTTTCTTTTGGGTACGTGGAAGTTGATTCTGTCGTTGAGGTATTTGGGTCCGTTGTTGTGTAGGCATTTGTAGGCGTGAGTGAGGATTTTGAAAGTGACTCTTTTCTCCATGGGGAGCCAGTGGAGACTTCGTAGGTGTTGGCTGATGTGTTCGTGTCGGGGGATGCCGAGGACGAGTCTGGCGGCGGTGTTCTGTACTGTCTGGAGTTTGCGGAGTAGGGACTTGTTGATGCCGTCGTAGAGTGCGTTTCCATAGTCCAGTCTGCTTGTGATAAGTGCGTGGGTGACTGTCTTCCTTGACTCGGGGGGAATCCACTTGAAGGTCTTGCAGAGGATGCGTAGGGTGTTGAAGCAGCTGGAGGTGACGGCGTTGACCTGTCGGTTCATGGTGAATGATGAGTCGAGTACGATGCCGAGGTTCTTAGCGTGGTCTGAGGGGGTAGGTGGGCTTCCGAGGGCGGTCGGCCACCAGGTGCTGTCCCATGCAGAAGGGGTGGTACCGAGGACGTCTGTCTTCTCGGCGTTGAGCTTCAGGCAGCTGTTGGTCATCCAGACTGCGACGTCTTGCATTCCTTTCTGGAAGTTGAGTTTGGCAGTGGTGGGGTCTTTGGTGAGGGAGAGGATGAGCTGGGTGTCGTCGGCGTAGGATACGATGTTGAGGCCGTGTTGTCGGACGATGGCTGCGAGGGGGGCCATGTAGATGTTGAAGAGGGCTCAGTGATGAACCCTGTGGGACTCCGCAGGTGATTTTCGTGGGGTCGGAGAGGAAGGGTGGGAGTCTGATCCTTTGGCTTCTTCCGGTGAGGAATGATCGGATCCAGTCCAGGGCTGTTCCTTGTATGCCTGCGTCGTGTAGTCTGGCGACTAGTGTGCGGTGGGAGACGGTGTCGAAGGCCGCTGATAGGTCGAGTAGGATGAGGGCTGCAGAGTGGCCTTGGTCCAGGAGGGTGCGGATGTCGTCTGTGGCGGCGAGTAGGGCGGTCTCTGTGCTGTGGTTGCTTCAGAATCCGGATTGGGATGGGTCGAGGGGCATTCTCGTCAATGAATCGTGTCAGTTTCCTGTTGACTGTTTTCTCTGCAACTTTGGCTGCGAAGGGGAGGAGCGAGATTGGCCGATAGTTCTTGAGGTCGGTGGGGTCAGCTGTGGGCTTCTTGAGCAGGGGTCTGACTTCTGTGCGCTTCCAGTCGTCTGGGAAGGTGCCTGTTTTGAAGGTGGTGTTTATGGTGCGTTGTAGTTCGGGTGCGATGGCGGCCGTGGCTCTGTGGTAGATGTGAGGGGGGCAGGGGTCGGTGGGGGCCCCAGAGTGGATGCTTTTCATGGTCGAGGCGGTGTCTTCGGCCGTGATCGGTGTCCAGTTGGAGATGGTGGGCTGGCTGGTGTTTCTGGGGGGCGGGGGGCCATCTGTGGCGCCTGGTGGATGGTCGATGAAGTTGTCGTAGAGGTTTTTGATCTTGAGGTGGAAATAGGTTCCAAGCTTGACGCAGAGGTCTTGGGATGGGGTGATGTCTGTGGCTTCGCTGCGTGGGTTGGTGAGTCCCTTGGAGTTGGTTGAGTTGGCCAGGATTTTGTTGTGGATGAAGTTCCTCTTGGTGGCTCTGATCTGGTTGTGGTAGTCCGTCATGGCATTCTTGTAGGTGGTGTGGTTTTCGGTTGTCTTGGTGTTTCTCCAGTTCTTCTCCAGGCGTCTGCAGGTGCATCTGGCTTCTTGGAGAGTGGTAGTGAACTAGGCGGCTTTCCTGGGGCGTTGTCTGTCGGGGTTGCGTAGCGGAGCGAGCTCGTCTGCGCAGTTGAAGATCCAGGTGTGGAGTTCTCTGGCTGCGTCGTTTGCGTCGGGTTCCCAGGTGTGGTTGTCTCGGGTGAGGGTGGAGTTAAGTTGCTCGTCGGTAACCTTGCTCCAGTTCCTTCGAGGTGGGCATGAGGCTGGTTTGGGTGCCTTGGGTTTGTTGATGGCGAAGTGTACGCAGTGGTGGTCGGTCCATGGCGGCTGCGTTGTGTGGCTGAATTGGACGCTGTTTCCTGCCGCGAAGATGGGGTCGAGGGTGTGTCCTGCTCTGTGGGTCGGTGTGTTGACGAGTTGTTTAAGTCCGATGCTGGCGAGGTTGTCACGAAGGATAGTGGAGTTTGGGTCGCTGGGGTTGTCGAGGTGGAAGTTCAGGTCTCCAATAAGTATGTAGTTTGCTGAGGCGATGGCGTGGGGTGCGATGAAGTCTGTGATGGTGGAGGCGAAGGGTGTTCGGGGGCCGGGGGGTCTGTAGATGAGGGTTCCTCTGAGTGCGGCTTTGGGGGTGGTCTGGATCTGGAAGTACAGGTGTTCGGCGGAGGGGAAGGTTTCGCTGGAGGTGGTGAGGCGGAGGGTGCTCTTGTGGGCGATGGCAAGGCCCCGTCCTAGGTGGTTGGGGCGGTCTTTCCTCTGGATCTTGTATCCGTCTGGGATGGCGGTGCTGATGTCGGGGGCGGAGGATGCGTTGGTCCAGGTCTCTGTGAAGAAGGCGATGTCGGGCGAGAGAGAGTCGAGTAGGTTCCAGATTTCCATAGCGTGTTTGTGTACGGAGCGTACGTTGAGGAGGATCATTTTAGGGTGTCGCCGGTGCTGGCGTCGGCGGTGTTGGAGGCCGGGGTGGCGGTGAGGGTCTGGCGGTAGTGGAGGCAGGAGAACTGGCCGTGGGGCGTGTTCGGCGAGGCCTGTGGGCATTCTCTAAGTCTTCCAGGGCTGAGTGCGAGGAGGGTGGTGGTGTCGTAGTGATGGGTAGTGGGAGGTCCAGGGTTCCTGGCGCGGGTCGCGGACGGGCGCAGACGGGCTTGCCTTTGGCACGCCTTCGGCGCGTCGGCTGCGCGCGGCCGCCATTAAGTAGGGGAGGTGGGAGGGAGGAGAGCCTGGGAGGCGGGAGCGGGGGAATTCCGGAGGGGAATTCCGGGGGGGAGGGGCCGCAAGGGCAGCAGCAGTCGGCCTGAACTTTCAGATTTGTCCCAGTCAATCGCGATCAGATAGCCCCGTTTGGCGCTTTATGCTTTTAAGCAATATATTTTAAGATGTTCTTTAAAAATTAATAACTTCGGTTCTACTTATTGGATTTTTATTGTTTTGGTCTTGTTTTGTTCGTTAAATTAAGCTCTATTTTTCTAACCAGGTGTGGTATCTTTTTTTTGGGGCGTTTCCACTGCCTTACTGTTTTAAGTGTTGCACAAATACTTTACACATTGCCTATTAAGTTAAGCTTGATTGCTCTGTGCCAAGCTACAAGTGGGTGAGCACCGGTTAATTTAGGGTGCATTTGTGACTTACCTTCACTAGGATTGTGGTTCCTGCTTGGACATGGTGCATACCCGTGCCAACCAGAAACTCAATTTCAAACATAGATTTACACACTCATATGATTTATTGCCAATGATGATGTGTTCGTGTGATGTAAAGCACTCCGACACCCTGCATTGGGATAGGTAGTGCTATAAAAGAAATAAAACAAAATAGTGATATTTAAATTATTTGTGTAAATACTGGAACAGACCGGGAAACAGTTTACAACGCATGCGATACATCGTATGCCATTACAACGCAAGTCGTTACAACGACGCGTTGTTACATTGCATGCCATTACAACGCAAGTCATTACAACGACTTGCTGTAGGGGGCAGAAGGTGTTGGATTTGTTGGATTTTCAATCCAACACCTTCCCTACTGTTGCACACACTGGAGTTGGAATAGTAAATTATACTATTCCAAACTCCAGCGCCCCCCCTACAGCAAGTCGTTGTAACGACTTGCGTTGTAATGGCATGTGATGTAACAACGCGTTGTTGTAACGACTTGCATTGTAATGGCATGCGTAGAAAATGCATGCGTTGTAACGAGTGCTATTCAAACAGACCAACACATATGACATTATTACAGTGCATGCATCTCTCTTATTTACAGGGTCTCAACAAAGTCAAAACCATGCCTCTCTTAAGGACCTGTGAAGTGACAACAAGCTTTGCGCCTTTGTTTCCCCTCCTTTGCATTTAGGTGTGAGGCTCCAGATAGCCCCCATCCAAGATACTCGAACAAAAGGAGGCCTGGCGGCCTCTTAACTTCGGCCTTTGTTCGAGGCCCAGCTCGAATTTAAAATAACAAAGCTCCCCCGCCGCCTCCACGTTGCTGCTCAGAATGAAAGCAGAGAACGTGTAGGCACTGCTGAATGTGTCCCAGTGTCTGAAGATTACACTGGGATGGGTTCAGCATATTTCAGTGGAGCACCACTTCTTGGCAGAACGTATGGTGTCCACCCTGTGAAAATAGTGGGTGGACGCCGCCTACACGCGTGTACCCCGACTTGTGCCCTGTCTAGCTTTTACTACCACTATGTGGGCCTGCCTGTGTAGCATGCTACACTGTGTAGAGTGTGTCGTTGCAAAGGTGTTGTCTTTGTTTTGATCCTATTGTATGGTAGCATTATGTATAGCGCTTACAAACCCTGTAGGGTGTTGAAAGGCTTACCTACATGCATAGTGTAGTAAAGCCATGAAGAGACAGCTTGACAGGATGCTCTTTTAATTACTTTCGGAGCTACAAATGGTATATCTCTCCTCAGTAGCCAGATCCAACTGACCAGATCATAGTATTCCATTCTCTCCTGGCCTCATTGAGCATCCCTGGTACCCCACTTATAGATAAAAACACACCCCATTCCCTTACAGCATAAGGTAAACTTCAAGTCATGAAAAGAAATACTAGAGATGAAGGAAAGAAACAATAAGAACAAAAATACGGATAAGGAGAGAATTATGCTAAGAAGAATATATAAACTCATCCAGAGAAATAGAACAAACTTATTTTCCCCAAAGATAAATGTAAGGATTGTTGTCACAGTCCAGCACATGCAAATATTATTACAGAAACAACAATGGGATTGGAAACATTCTGCAGAGTGGCAGAGGTACTGAAGTTGAAGATCTGGAAGGTTTACTGTATATAATTTTCAAATCTGGCAGAAGCTGGCTTTATCCTCCTTGGTCCAGACCTGCTGCACACCTCTCTTCCACTCACACTTCTTCTTACCTCCATAATCCTGCCATCACCACCTGAAAGTTCATTTATCACATTCCGCTGTCTCCTATAGCACTCTATGTACGTCATCAACATCATGCTACTACGCCCCTCAGCTCTGCCCACACGATACTCTCCCTCCTCCCACACAGCACCTTCCTGATACAATGCGACCCAGACTGTATGACAGAATCACGCATGCCTCTTAAATGCCCGCATTAGACTTGCCTTGGGGGGTGCTGGACTTTGGATTAGTATCATTTACTGTTGCAACTCCAGTCTGCGAAACAGTAGGGAAGGTGTTGGACTTTGAACCCAACACCACTCCATCAATGCGCCCCCCTAAAGCAAGTCATTGTAATGACTTGCCTGCTAAACGAATGCGTGGTAATGACGTGCTAGTTCTATTGCCGGCGCTGTAAAGGCACAGTGCGATTCCAGCTTTGTACTAAAGGATGTTTCACTGCGACCAATCTCTTATTTCATCTTCAACCATCATCCAATTCAACCCAATCATCCTCTGCTCCAAATTTACTATCTTATGCACAGCTACAGATGGTACATTTCTCGAGGCCAGCCAAATCCAACTGACCATGTCACAGCTTTCCATTCTCTCCTGACCTCCCTGAACATCACTGGAATCCCCACTTAATGCCAAAAAACTTAGCAAACTACACCATGTAGGGTGTGTGGATGTTTTTTATTTTGAGCCTGTGTGGGAAGTGTATTCATGTTGTGTGTGATGACCCCTGAGGTGCGGGTATCATGTTATGGGACGAAGCATATGGCGATATGATTTGTAAGGGAATGTGAGAGAGGAGCAGGTTATAATTGTAATACATCCTAAACATTTAGGCAGATACTCCACAAGAGCCTGGCCCTAAAGGTAGTGGGATGTTGTGTGTGTACCCCAAAAAATAGGAATAATCAGAGAATGCACGGTAATCAATATGGCAAGATGCGCCAGGTAGAGATGCTGTCAAATGAGAAAAAAGATGCCAAGAGAGCAGAAATTAGAATTGGTGACATGAGCAGCAGAAATGCACTTTTTTTCTAGAGGTAGTGACACTGCCTACTGCTGAGCAAATATGCTCCATGAACGAAGAAGGAAATGGAAGAGAAATCAAGGCTGGCAACCTGAGCAGAAATGACACAATCCTTAGAAGGCTCAGATTCCACCTACTGCTACCAGGGCAAAAGAATGCACAATTTTGAGCAGGGACATTTTTGTACTCCAAGGCCCTCTCAATCTCCCAACCTCCCAAAGGCAGACGAGCGTCAATCGCATGAGCCTTAGTCAGGTCATGGCTCAGATCCTAGCCAGACTGGCACCATGCAAGTGCAAGGGTGAGAGATAAAGTGCTTGGTTGGTCGCTGCCCTGCCAGTGCAAGAGCGGATCAGTCTGCCTCATGTTTTTTCCATCTGTCCTCACCCCTTCATGTGAGCTTAATACTTTTTTTTAGATCCTAAAGAGCCTTGCTCTTTCTAGTTTACATAAGAAGACATGCTCATGACCTTCTAGAATTTCGTCCCAGACAACTTTCACTTTCACTATTAATAGTGGATTACAATTCAAGGTAAAAAAAGAGACAGTGTGGTGAAAGGAGACTTAACCTGCTTCCATTTTATTGGCTAGGACAGCAGGATGGCACAGATTTGGTAGTTCTCATTTTGTCCAATCTTAATGAGAAGTGTTTCAGTGTCAAGCATGATGACCACCGAGGTGCGGTTATAGTGTAATGGGATCACAGAAGCTATTCCATCCATTGTTTGGTCGCACACATAAGGAGGGAGGAGGCCTCGCTGTCATCCATAATTCCTCCGGGTCCTGCACCATGAGCAAGCAACACTCAACTCCATGGAGCTCCAGACAATACAATTTAGACTCTCTGCAACTCTGATAGCCACCTTACATCTCATATACAGGCCACCCAGGCAGAACAAGGACTTCATTGCTGAATTCTCATATCTCCTCACCACCTCGTACCTCCGACATGCCCACACCACCATCCGAGGTGATTTTAACTTCCCAGACAACACAAGCTATAAAAAACACAAGCAACACCATCTTCAACCTCATTGGCACTGTGGTACAGAATATCACGCAAGCAACACATTTCAAATGTCACATCCTCAACTTTGTCTTTTCAACATCACCAAACACAACAAGATGATGGACGGAGTGCTGAAACTTTTCAACCACTCTCCCCCAATCAAAAGATATGGGTTGAATCCATAGTTCTTTCGCTCACTATGCCACTCGAGTTTGGACAGAACCATATGCAAATCAGTCTTGACCCTGCTCCTCATGGGAACAGTCCAGCCCGAACTGCCAGGCCAGGTCCTCCCTGGACCGGAAACAAGCATCCTGGGACCAGTTTTGGGATAGCACCCCTCTTCAGCAAGGGTAGCTTGAATCCAGTGGCACAGCGAGCAAGGGACCCACGTTTGGGCATACCCTTGGCCACGTAGGGCAAACATGGCAAACACAACAAGATGATAGACGGAGCGCTGAAACCTTTCAACCACTCACCCCCAGTCAAGAAATCTGGGTTGAATCCATCGTTCTTTTGCTCACTATGCCACCCCAGTTTGGTCCCAGCCATCAGTCTTGACCCTGCGATGGTGTTCTGGGCGGGCACAAGCGCTGTAAGGTCGAGTTCCCCTTTAGGAGTCTCTATCATGCATTGTTCTTTGGGCCCGTGACCTTTTTCTTGATTTACTAGGGTGTTTAACTGTGGTGTAGCCAAATGATGATGCCTATGGGAGTCCGCCTGTGATGTTCTTTGGTATGTTTAACCTCATAACCAAACTGACCAAAAGGATGGTAAAGATGTTAATTTTTCCAAGATTGGTTCACAAGGGCAACCAAGGTGTGTATATGGAGAGAATTTGGTTGAATCCTTCAGGAGGTCTTTTACCGTTGCCGAAGGATGTTCAAATCTCGAATCAATTGATGTAATATATTGAGCAAGTGTTTCCAACAAAGTGATCAGGATTTCCAGCTCATGTGATTGGAATTGTAATACCCTGTAAGTTGCAAACAGGGTGCTAAGAAGCCTCTGCCATACTGCTGGCTCCTTTGATTGGCATCTCCTGGGTGAATGGAAGGAGCTTGAAAAACCATCAAGTCCGCCAAGATCTCCCACAGAGAGTGAAGATGGAGTAACCCCATCGCATTCTTGATTGTTCAAAGCGTCATTAATCATTCCAGAGATGAAGGGCATGTTTCCTGCGCTTGAGACGAGTCATCTATATGTTGAAAATGCTGCTCGGGATCCAGAGTAGGCATATAACTTGGTGAGTGGGGCAGAGGATGGAGCGAGATTTTATCCACCAGATCTTCTCCCTCGCTGTGGGAAGGGGTGTGATACAGCCCAGGCCCCATACTATGGTACATGCTAATCGCTAAAGTTAGGGAAGTTGGTGTTGAAAGTTCTGGTTGATTCAAACTTTCGGGATAGTTTGATTGTTTTGATTGTTTTGATCGGTTTACATGGCCCCCCTGTGAGCTCGTTTTTAGCAGGCCAGGCCCTTGTATGTCGCCGAATGGATGACTGAATAAGTTTACATTTTAAATTAGGACTGTGGCTGTTGGTGGGGGTCTTGAGGCATTCTGCCATATAAGCTGCCATGCAACAGTCAAATCAGAATGGCAACAAAATGAGCAGCAGGGTAGCGTGGGGCTGGCACATGGCTGAGAGGGGGAGCAACTCCAGGCCACAAGCCACACCCTCACTTAGCTGGGCCTCTTCTGTGGACCTCGGCTCAAGCGGTGTGTACTAATCACCGCCCTACCAAGCCCAACCAAGTGCACTATCTACTTGCCACAAGCTACACCAAGGCCTAGGTGAGGACACACAAGGGCACACAAGATGGACGCAGCGAGCACTACCAAAGTGGCATGTGCAGCCTGCAATTATCAATTCAACAGGCATCCGTCCAGCTGGCTGCCCGCCTCAGGCGCTCCACCAAGGCCTGGCCAAAATTTGGGTTGAGAGGATGGTTTGGAAAGGGTGGCAGTGCTGGGCCATACAGTCAGGTTATGCTGTCAGGGGCCACATGCTCAACTGCAGTCTGGCAAGCTCTGATGTCCAATGCTGAAATTTCCAAAGGCCTGCCTCGACCTGTCGCCCATCAACCCCAGACGGTAGCGGGGCAAAGCAGCAGGGAAGGCACAGTATAACGCACACGAGCCACACAAGCCTTCTGCCTCTCGCTTCTCTCCACTTTCTTCGCCACAGAGTCCGGCTCCGACACCGGCTCCTGAGTCCTCCTCCTTGCTTGCTCCTGGATACTTGCTTCCGCCCACTTATGTCGCTTCCGCAGAGAGGAACCGACGCCAGTAGATCTGGTAGGAAGGGGATCGGCACCTGTGGAGTCCCTCATGTCAGCTAGACTCCCTGTTAGATCTCGTTTGGAGGTCTATACAGTCGACAGGGTCTACTGGGCCCTCACCGTGGTGTTTGAAGTCTTTTGCCACTGGTGTCCTAGGGTTGGTCCTAATATGACTCTGAAAAGTGGGACAAAGTTCTGTACCTGACTCTCAGAGTAGCAAGGGTGAGCTGTCATGCGATTCTCAGGGACGTAGTGTGGGGGAGGGGGGCAGGAGCTCAAAACTCAACAATCAACGAACAGTCACAATATTATAATGTCCAACTCAATTCAATGACTCATTGTTTCTTTTCACAAAGTAATTTTAGGTTTAGGGTGTTTCTTTTCAAATGC
Source organism: Calotriton arnoldi (assembly GCA_963921515.1). Lineage (NCBI taxonomy): Eukaryota > Metazoa > Chordata > Amphibia > Caudata > Salamandridae > Calotriton > Calotriton arnoldi. The sequence continues at coordinate 999,620 of CAWUFW010003993.1, read as the reverse complement.
CATTTCCAAGCTGCTCTGCAGATACAGTGTTTGTGTAATGTTTTGCTTCTCACAGCAGGTAGCACAGGGCCAGGCTCCAACCAGAAGCACCCAAAATATGGTCACAATGAAGTGTAAGTTCTTAGCTCATGGCTGTCATTGGCCTCCCTGAATCAGTAATTAGAGACAAACAAAAGGACAGGCCTAGCATAGAAACGTTCTCACCTTGAGCAGCATCTTTAGCACTTTAGTGTCAGGGTCTCCATCCTCCAGTCACAGAAATGCAGACAATACACTTCCACTTTCTGGGAAAGTGAGCCTCACTCACTGACATAAAGAAAAAGACCTGCTCACACTATAAATCACAGGCATGGTGCAGTGCCACCACAGCCTTATGAAATGCACTCTGAAGACTGAAGAGGGACATTGGCTCCGTCTACTATGAGGACCGGACTGGTCCTGGACCTTGTAGTGCCATCGAGAGGCAAAGGCCTCTGTGCATTCGCTAGATTAGTGTGAAGTCTGAGCAAAAAAAAAAGTCAACAAACCAGTTTCAATTACAGTCAGAGCACTCAGGGCAGGGATACATACCCACTTACCATATAAAATACTTTCCCATCCCAACATTCTCTGTCACAGTAATTGCCCTTTTCACACCCACGACATCCTCTACCTTGCTATGGTAAATAGTATGCATCGATGGACCACGTACTGTATTTCTAACCTACATACTGATCCTTCCGGTTGTCCCGTCTCTGTTCCTGTCTACAAGTATTGTGCAGAAGGACCCAGCTTACACCTTCAGACTTTTGACCACCCTTTATCACATAGAGAAAAAGGCCAAAAAGTATAGTACCCAAAACACCCTTTATGCGGTCTACCCCAATTAAAATAAAATTAAAAAAGCAGAGTATGGTTTAATTTCTGGCATTCCTTTTAAACCATGTTGTGTTAGGATACTGGTATAGTGCACAAATGTATTTCACAAGCTTATGTATTTTTTGTATAAATCAGGTATTTCATACCTTTCATGGTTGGGTATACATATCAGGTGCATGTATTTTCATGTTTTGGTCTTTTTCTTTTAGTTGTGTTTTTACAATGTTTTAACAGGCAGACTGATTTAAGTCTTTTGTTTTAGTTGCTTAATTCCTACAGTTCTGCTTTTTGTTGTTGTGTTTTAGTTGTTTTAAACACAGATTTAAGGCAAGTGCTTCAGCAGTTTTTATCTGAGCATAAGCTTTGGAACAATGAGACAATGTGTAAAATCGAGAGGACATACCACCTAAACGATCTGTAACCCTGTATGCCACAATCTGAGCCATGCATAGTCAATAGGAGAAAAGGCTAACTATCAGCTCAAGCATTTGCAATGCAATAGGTCTTGCATTTGTCAGAGTTATAACTATTGGCATTGTAAATGACAATGCCTTTTATCTATAGAGCTCGCTACATATGCCCACTTTTCCAAATTCCATGCACCGCTGTGGATTTCAATGGCACAGAGACGGAACAGAACAGAGAGCTCAAAATGGACCGCCAGATCAACTCTGTCTCGTCTTCCTGCTTCCACACCCTCCGCCTCCTTCGTAAGACCTTCAAATGGATCCCCCTCGAACACCGAAAGACCGTCACTCACGCCCTGGTCACCAGCAGACTCGACTATGGCAACGCACTCTACGCCGGAATAAACAAAAACCTCACCGCAAGCTACAGAACATCCAGAACGCCGCCGTAAGACTGGTCCTCAACCTGCCAAAACACTGCCACATCTCCCAGCACCTGCGCACACTCCACTGGCTCCCCGTCGAGGCGAGAATCACCTTCAAGATGCTCACCCACGCACACAAGGCCCTCCACGGCACCAGACCAGCATACCTGAACAGCCGACTCAAATTCCACGCACCCCAAAGGACCCTACGATCAGCCCAGCTCTCCTACGCCGTGGTCCCCCGCATCAGAAAGACCAGATCGGGAGGCCGCTCCTTCTCCTTCCTCGCGGCCAAAGCATGGAACGCCCTTCCGCTCCACCTCAGACAGACAACATTGCTCCCCATCTTTGCAAGAAACCTCAAAACCTGGCTCTTCGACAGACCCCCTCCTTGATGGAATGGAACCTGCACCCCCCCCCACCCCAGCGCCTTGAGACCCTTACAGGTGAGTAGTCGCGCTTTAACAAACCCCTGATTGATTGATTGATTGAGTGGCTATGGGGGCAAGTCAGGAAAGGCAGCCGGTCAGTTCAAGGGGTGATAGCTCACATGTGAGGTAAGAGTGGCGACAGCCCACTGAAGAAGGAGAATATGGATCTGACAGCCTGGGATGCCACATCAATTGACAGAATTGAGGCAACAGATGTGGCATAGTTGTGGCTTGAGTTCTTGAAAAGCCATTGTTGGAAAAGGGCTGGTACCAGGCCAGTGGGTTACTGGGCTGGCGGGGCAAGGGTGAAAGGACAAGACCAGGGAACAAGTGACAAACCTTCGACCAGAGTAATAATAAGGAATGTGGGGCAGATGGTGGCAGGGCAGTTAAAGAGCCAATCTGCTGTCAAATGACTGAAGCAATGGCAGGCTCGGGACACCGAGAAAAGGTTTAGACAAGGCTTTGTGGCTACTCCCTCAGCCCCAAAGCTTTCCACATACCTCACGCACCGGTCCACTTGCACCTGTACTTTCACCCGCTGTGCTCCAGCTGTCTAGTTGTGCGCGACTTCAGGATTGCCTTTCACTTAGAAGCAAAACAACATGGTGATGGAAGACGCGGACCCGCCCATGCAGCACCGGCGGTGCGCATGGAGGAGAGCCACTAGCACAGACAAGCTTGTGCCGAGCCCCACATAGTGAACCTGTGAAAACAAGCAGTGTCTGTAGGCAATTAAAGAAGAACTGAAACTGCTTATCATGGTTATGCAACACTGCTAAAACCGCGGCGCCATCTTGGAATGTTCAAATGTTCTTAGTAGTGTTCGGACATATTAAAAAAATATAACTGGGGTATCCTATGATATGGTGTTTTTTTAAGGACTAGTGTCATTTTAGGCGCGGCCGCTATTGTTTAAGTTGCAGCTCGGTGTGCTAAAATGAAAACGTTATGTTCGGCGGAAAAAAAATAATAATAAAGTGCGGCGTGCCGCGGTGTTGAAATTAAAACATATTATGCGTGGCTGAAAAAAATAAATAAAGAGCAGCTTGCCACGCTGCTTTTAAAAAAAAGTGTGGCGTGCTGCGATGCTTTTAAAAAAAGATATTTTGTTGTGTGCTGTTTCTGCAAGCCACACATAAGGGAAAAAAGGCGCGGCTGCGTGCCATGCTGGTTAAAAAAAAAGAAGTGGTTGCTGGAAAGCATGTCCTGCCTGCAACAGCAGGCAGGAGAAAGTCATTTAAGAAAATGCTCAGACTGCAATTAAAACATAACGAGTAACAACACATGTAACAGGAGCAGTCCTCATGGGAGGTTACAACAGGAGAAAAGGAAGTACTAAGGAGGAACTACTAAGCCGATTGGCAAATCAAAAGCCACCATTTACAAAGGACAGGAACCAATTGAAAAGATGGGTGGAAAATGGGTGGAGCTTAAAGCCCATACCTGAATTCAGCATGTCCCGAAGAGACAGCGCAAGCGCTGCCTAGGCGAGACCTAAAAAGTAGCATCTGATACATAAGAATATTGCATTCTAGCCATTTTTTGGAATGACTACAGTCAGTTTTAGCTTGCTGGCAGATCTCATCTCAGTACAATATTCAATCAGGGTCGGACTGGGACAGAAAGTAGGTCCGGGCACCAAAATAAAAGTGGCTCCCAATAGTGAGTTAGAAAGCTAAAAACATGGCTAGTGCTTGCAAATTGGGGCAGTTTTTAACTTATATAGACACTCTGTACATCCGTTTTGAAAGGTATGAAAGACTGCAGGGATATGTGCTTGAGGCAGGCAATGTTTGTTTTAATATCAGGGAAATCAACAGTAAAAACCGGCCCAGTAGCCAATAAAACAAGCACACAAACAGCCAAAAAAATGGCCCAGACAATGACACATGAGACACTGCCCGACTGTCCTATCGCCAAGTCCGACCCTGTATACAATGCACAATAGACCGCATACAAAGAGGCTTTGGCCTTCAGCCATTAGCTTGTTTGCATACTCCGCCTTCAGGCATAGCTATATACAATGTCTGTCATGTTTTGTATAGCTTTAGCATGTCAGTGAAATTTACGTTATTAATGTTAAAATTTGCATTTGTGAGAGGGCCACAAACTAGTCAGCCTCTGCAGTTGCTCCTGCATGTAGTCTACAACTCCCCAGAAACGACTTCTCATGGAAGGCATTGAGTGTGCCACTACACCTCTTCCTTAAGGCCATGCATGCAGAGGTATTGCCTCAGTGCTTAGCTCCACAATGAGTGAGGTACAGGTACTGCAAGCTTCTGCGACAGAGAGTTAATGTAATTGACTACATGACTTTCAAAATGGCTGCCATGCAGAAGCAGTGCTGAATGCGGCTTACAGCTTGAAACAGTATTACTGCAACTTTCTTCAATGAGCCTTTCTCGCTTTGTAGAATTCAAAACTGTGCTTTTACCATCTTGCCTTTCACACTTTTAATTTCGGGTAAAATTATTACCTGAGCGAATCTGGCAAACTGTATATTGGATGAGATATCCATTTATATCATTTAAATAAAGCTTTTGTTTATCCAAAGCTGACATAACAGATTGTTATTAACAAATGGTTAATGAAGAATTTATGTCTTACCCTGTGTCGTTTGAGCGCCCATATCAGCTTTGTTTTAAGATGTCTGCCACCCTTTTCTCATTCGCTGCTCTGGATGGGTAGCCGTCTCTTTGACAGGTTTGACTGCTCTCCTTCCAGGAAGGCAACTTTGGTGCCAGACCACATGGTAGCCGTGAGTGGTGTTAAGCTCGGCTTTCCCCAGCTGCGGGTCCTGAAGTAAACCTGATGGAAACCCTACATGGTGGAAAGTTCGTGCAGTAGCATGGAAGCAGCTGAAGGTGTAGGAGGTGACCGGGGGTGAGTGCGGGCAATCGGCATATAGCATGGACCACGTGGAAGGTGGGGCATGGTGGAGATAATTTTAATATATTCCCCCAGCAAGTACTGCAGCACCCACTACCCTTGGTGTGGCTACAGCCCACAGTGTCTGAACCTGGTGCTCACCATGCACAACAGGCTATTTTCTAGATTTAAAAAACATGCACAGTGTCACATATGCTGCCACGCCTCCCTGCATTCCAGCGCCATGCAACCCTGGCTATGCTTCTCTCTCTGGGTTTCACCCTAATGCACCAGCAGCCACCTTCAGAGATGTCATTTGTCGTCTTGTGCTCACTCTCCACCTTAGGAGTAGCTGAACCTCTGTCCTTGGCACTCACCCTGCACAACAGGCTGCTGTCTAGATAAAGGAGGACTTTGCAGTGCTAGATATGCTGCAGCTGCAGCCGTGTGCTCCAGCACCCTGTACCCCTGCCCCCTCACAAATAAGCTGCATCTCTCTCACCTGGGAGTGGAAGTACTGCTGTCTCTGGCACTAACTCTGCAAATGAACTGCTGTACACACCAGAGAGATTGGTGCAGTGCTACATAAGAGGCGCCGCACTGGGATCAGAGGAAGCGAGCCAGGCTATCAGATCATCAGACTCTTTACTTGGGGTCCGTGCCAAGTAGGTTAGCACCTGGCCCTTTGCACATTGTAACAGTTTAATGAACTTCATATAGTCTTAACAATAACTAGTATTGCCAAAGTCAGTAGCTCTGACATTGGCTGCCAACCTTTTGGTTTTGTCAATGCTTGCTTTGTTTTGTCATGGTTTACCATACCTTGTCACTAAAGGGAACTACTTTGTTTGCAGATGTACTCCTTATCTAAGAGCAGAATGCTGTCACTCACAGTGAAGTTGGTCAATGGCTGAAGTGGGCTGGCCCGTTGACCATTCAGTATGCTGTAGTCTGTGGAATTTAAAGAATACAAAAACAGACAAACTTGGGTGAAGGCTAAAAGACCCTGTGAGTAGCTATAGCATATGTATAATTTTAGTAAGATCAAAGGGTATTGGCTAACACCAGACCTAAAAATGGTAAGTTAGTTAATTGCTGCTACAGGATGCATCACAGGCATCCCAGGGTTGCCTAGATCCTGTGCATCCCCTGGGTACAGTTCAAGGTGGTGTCTCCTAGGTGTTATTGCAAGGGGTTCATCTTCAGTACTAATAGGGAACACTCCCACATAAATTTACCTATGCATCGATCTGTGTGCTATGTCATTCTTCAATCCATGCACTTACTCACCCATGTATCATTTCCAATAGCATATCCAGTTACCCACTCGCCCATCCATTCACTGATCCATAAATTCATGCACTCAGTCACTCACTTATGCATCCTTTTTTCCTCACATTTGCTCATTATTCAGCAATCCATGCAACCACACTCAAAACAATTCGCTCATCATTTACCATTCAATTTCACTAATAAAAAGATAGCCGTAGTGACTTTGGCAATGCTTATTCTCTCTTGGTAATGATCTAAATGAAAGTGTCTACCAATTTCTTCGAAAATCTAAAATATTTCTCCATTTTATTCGGGGATATGATACTAAATGCGAAGAATGGGGAAGGCATACTTTTGGGTGAACTATACAATGTAATCAATAGTCTGAACTCGTCGACCATGAAATAGTTAACGCCTGTGCCTAATTCGTAAAACAATATGTGACGGGCGCCCAGTGTTTTGCTGAGAATCCCCCCTCCAGTGCTACGGATATTGGGGCTGCTGAATACCAAGGCTGCACAGTCTTGGTTCCACCTCATGTCTCTTTCATCCACCACCAGACAATCCCTGCCCCTTTATTTTACTTTCACTGGTTCTTTTTTATTCCTACTTTCTCCCTTTGTCATTGTTTTTCCATCTTTCTCTTCCTCTTTCTGTTACCCGTTATGTGTTTTTGTCTCTCTTGCTCTGGGTGAAAGTCTGATGAGAAACATAATTGTCAGTCCCCTATAATGATGTTCTGGTGGTCCCATTTGCAGCCACTGGCTCATAAGCACTGTTTAATTCCAGTTGTGTTTTCACAGTGACTAAAACGTGGGACAATAACCCCCATTGAAACTCATTTGCCTCATACATATTCATTGTGCATATCCTTAATCTGACTGGAATTTTGACATAAAGGCCCTCATTACTAGTGTCCTTTTCATTTAGAAGGAGCCAGTAACAGCAGTTACTGACCCCACCAGCAGGGGCGTAGCTTGGTCAGTAAGATTGGGGGGGAGGAGGAGGGGTGAGCATCAGCTTTGCCAACAATCACGCTGGCATATAACGTTAAAATACATTATACGACAAGCAGGGCGCATGAGAAGGGCCTACGGGGCAGTGGAAAAGGACACGAATAACCAACAGTTTTGAGAAATGTCAGAACAGAGGGAGAGTGAGAGTCTGTGTGCGTTTTTGTCTGTGTGTATGTAAAACTTCCTGGTGAAATCTGACACACACCTCACCCTGCCCGACTGAAAGCCCCTGGATACAAGTATTTACCAGAAAGTACATTTATTATGGTGGTGTAACACCCCAAACACCCCCCCTGAAGCTATGCCCTTGCCCATCAGAATTATGAGATCCACGGGAACACCTCGGATCTCTTAACTTTCGTCTCGAAATTTCGATTGCTGCTTGCAACTGAAATCTCCAGGTGAAAGTCTGGCCCAAAATGAGGCATTACCAAGGGAGTCGGACCCGACTTACTGATTTCCCCCAGTCATTTCTTAGCGTCTAACTAGTTTTCGGTCGGATTTTCCCCACCACCAGCGTCACTGGTACCCCGAGTATCAGAGCCTTCAGGGGTGGGGACAATCCTGCCCTTTTAGCAGACCACTCAATGAGGGCCTAAGTGGGTTGCGCGCCCAGTTCTTTTTTGCCAGCGCATCTGCCTGTCAATGAAATCTGGATTCTGGTCAGTAAGGCAAATGACGCAAGTATGACGACAGAGGCAACAGTTTGCATAATATAGGCAGAGTCTGTGAGTGGCAGAAGCGCAGAGCTATGCGTGTGGGAACTGCGGTTACACAACCTCGGCTTTGCAGGCAAGAGTCACATGCAGGGGCGGGTAAAGCAAGAGTTCCCTTCTGGTCGTAAAGCCGGCTCGTGAATGACCAGCAAGAAATTAGGTCATGGAACTCTCCGGATTAGCGTCGCGTGACTCAGGCCTGCATTTGCTTGTCTTGCTGGGCTTGATTGGCAGAAAGCTGGTGCGACCTGGGTGTCATGACATCCGTTTGCAGCAAAGACCTGCACCCCACACAGAATGTGAGATTGCATTTGTAAAATAATTTGCCAGGGCACTAGTGCCACTAGTGCACGGGCAAAACCGCATAAAAAAAATAAGAGAGTAAATAAAATGTGATAAAATTACTGGTGGCACGTACTGTGAAAAAAAAAAACTCACCTCAGAAAAATGATATACATTGATTTTGTGTAAAGTGTGCAATCTACTATTGAGTAAATACTGGAAAGAGACGTTGCTTCACGATTTGTTCCCCTGATTCGTACTGTCAAAATGGAGTTAAAGGCGTTTGCATCCTCCCCTTATTCAGCCAATATATGCAAGATCTAGATAGAAAACAGGCCACTGTTTCGGGACGTTAAACTGAAAAATTATACCACACTGTAAATATAACACGTCTGACATCCATGGCTGGACATAGGTCAAGACAATGAGAGGCAGATTTCTCCAGCACCCCCAGCAGGCGGTGCCAGTACCCCTTCCAGGAGTAAATGTGATCTAATTTCCACAGGAGGCGGTGGAGCCAAAATAACCCTGACTGTGGCACTTCATACCTCTTCGTACAAGCTTGATTTTTATTAATTTACACATTCCCACTGCAAGGATTAATAAGTAACATGTTTTATAGTACCGGCTCCACCAATAACTAATCATTAATGTAGATATTTCTCAGTATAATAAGCTTGTGAGATGCAGTTACCGCTCTTTGCATTTGGTACCAGGCGTGACGTAGAATACATGGTGGGTAGGAATGCACACACAGACATTAGGCTCTAAAATATACAAATTTAATATATTCCTATAGGCAGGAGCGGGGGAAACAGTTCAATACATTTTCAGTGTTTTACAGAGAGCAGAGGGGAGCAGGCATTTTTGACGAGCTGGCAGAACACAGCCCAGCTAACCATTAACATCAAACAAGGCCATGGAAAGCTCAGCCCCTGCAAAGGGCTCACTTGTTTGTTTAGACTAGGAAGGTGACTGGCAGACCAGGAGACACAGTTTGCCAACCAGGTCGGAAAGTTCATATGGAAGTAGCGCCTCTGCACACACAAGGAGCTTTGATGGGTAGTACAAGGCAACACACTTTTAGATATGCCAGTGGATGCTTTAGTTTGTCATTTTAATGTACTTGATGCTCTGGCCGAACATATTGCATCAGCCTGGCTGATGGCTTAGTACAGGAATATGATATCTTTTTGATGTGGACCAGGTTAATGCAGCTAATAGCAATGCAAGGTATTAACCGAGGAAAACTTGTGGTGTCCAGGGAGGGGTGGGTGATATGTGGAGCACTGTCAGCATAGAGCAAGGCTGTAGGATGGCACAACTGGTGTCCACTGGGGATGCATGGAAATGCTGAGGTGGCCTTGTCCAGTAAATTGCCCTAGTGATACCTGGAGCCTAGGGTAGGGACAGAAAGGAATATATTGAAAGACCACTGGATCACAGAAAGACGCAGCATCAAGGTACACTGGCACGAGATGAATTGGGGCAGGGAATTTGCTTGTTCTTGGTGGTCTGTGGGTAAACTGAGAAGCATTTGCTGGGTATGTGACGAGTAGAAAGTAGATAAGAGTGATAAGAGAGGTAAAAGCTCATTCTAATAAATCGGTATGTTAGTTGAGGGGGGAGATCCACAATGGAGCGGGGTCCAGATACAGAACCAGGTTTGTCCTGCTGGAAGTTTTACCTTCTGACTTTGCAGCAGGGACTGCGCCCCACTGCTCTAGTGAGCTTGGTGTCACTCTGTTTAGGGCCAAATAAAGCTTTCATGTGGGAGCTGCGTAGCAGGGTTCTGCATCGTTCTGCCCAGATATGATGAAGATCTCAGTTCGGAACTGTGCGGCGCAGCTCTGCGTTGCTTGGCCTCAGATCCAGTGAGCTTTCAGTTGGGAGCTAGGCAGCTCTGCGGCGGTTCCGGTAAGCTTTCTGTTGAGAGTTGCACAGCTCTGCGAGGTTCTGCATTACTCTGTGTCAGATCTGGTGAAACCTTCAGTTAGGCAGGGAGAAGTGCTCTCTGACTCCAGTCAAGGGTCCAGGAACTTGAGGACACCACTTGTGGGGATCAGAACCCACTGCACAGAGGTCGGCTAAGGGGGCCAGGTCTGGCCCAGTTGGGTCTGGTCAGCTGGAAAGAACAAAAGACCTCTGAAAAACTGTTGTATCCCTGTGGTTCACGCAGGAGGTCAGCCAACTGACCATTGAAGTCACTTCTGGGGTCCAAAGCTCAAGGCAAGAAGCCTTCCTTCAGGCTTCAGACAGAAGGGCAGTCCTTCTGAGTGCTCATAGGTCCAGGAGTGTTCTGATTTCAGGTTCTGCTGATGGTACTTTTATTCCCAGTGCCAGTCTGTGGTTGGGGGACCACCCATTGTCTACATCCTAAACTGGTTCTGGTCAGTTCCTCTCTTTGTTTTGGGTTTGGCTTCACTCTGCCTAGTAAAACAAAGGAGCAGGCCTGGTGTCTGTTTCTTCTGGGTGTGCCGTGGCAGGCCCAGTTGAAGTGTAACCAGGTCAGAGGCATCGCTTCTCCCCAGCCATCCTGTCATACAGACCTACACCTCCTCAATCCCAGGCCTTTTGTCCACTGTCTAGAAGCAATGCACATCTCACCACAGCAGAGCCATTAACAGTGAGGTAACACTGAGCACTCACAGAAAGGCATATTTAATTTGGGCAGAGAAATGACAACTTTCTACAAGTGTCATTTCTAAAAGAGTGATCTGAAATCCGACTTGTCCATTAAGTTGGATTTTAAATTACTTTTAAACAAAGTCATTTAATCGTGATTCTAGCTGCTCCCAAACTGAAGTTAAGAATTATAAATAGTTATAAGGTAACCCAGTGTTTTCCTATGGGAGGGCTACCCTTGCCACAGAGTAAAGTGACTTTGGAAGTTTTTCAATACCAAGACATGTAAAACATTAAATATATATGTCCTACTTTTCAAATATCATGCACCCTGCCCTATGGGCATTTAGAGGCAGTAAGAACAAATGATGGACGGAATGCTGAACAAATCAAACATTCACCCTCAGTCACAGATCAGGGTTTAATCTATTGTTTTTTTGCTCACCACGCCACCCCAATTTAGACCCGGCTGTATGCAAATCAGTCTTGACCCTGCTCCCCATGGGAATAGTCCAGCTGAACTGCCAAACCAGGTACTCCCTGATCGGAAACAGCATCCTGGGACTGGTTTTGAGGTATCAACCCTCATCATCCAGGCTAGCTTGAATCCAATGGCACAGTGACCATGGGACCCATGTCTCGGCATACCCTTTCCACTTAGGGAGAAAAAAGCAAAAAGAACAAATGATGGAGGGAATGCTGAAGAAATCAAACATTCACCCCCAGTCACAGATCTGGGTTTAGTCCATAATTTTGTTGCTCACCACGCCACCCCAGTTTGGACCCAGCCATATGCAAATCAGTCTTGACTCTGCTCCCCATGAGAAGAGTCCAGCCCCAACTGCCAAGCCAGGTCCTCCCTGGACCGGAAACAAGCATCCTGGTACAGGTTTCATGGTGTCACCCCTCATCAGCCAGACTAGCTTGAATCCAGTGGCACAGTGAGCACGGGACCCACATCTGGGCATACCCTTACCATTTAGGGCTGTTCCCCATGGTAACAGTCCAGCCCGAACTGCCAAGCCAGGTCCTCCTTGGACCGGAAACAAGCATCCTGGTACAGGTTTCGAGGTATCACCCCTCATCAGCCAGGCTAGCTTGAATCCAATGTGCCAGTAAGCATGGAACACACGTTTGGGCATACCCTTCTCACTTAGGGCGACAAAAGCAAAAAGAACAAATGATGGACAGAATGCTGAACAAATCAATAATTCACCCCCAATCACATATCTGTGTTTAATCCATCGTTTTTTTGCTCACTACGCCACCCCAGACCTTTAGGCCCCAAATCTCTGTACTGAGGGTGACTGGCTGACATTGTTCAGCATTCTGTCCATCATTTGTTGGTGCAGCTCTTTTCACCCTAAGTGGGATGGGTATGCCCAGCCATGGGTCCCGTGCTCACTGTGCCACTGGATTCAAGCTAGTCTGGCTGATGAGGGGTGACACCACAAAACCAGTCACAGGATACTTGCTTCTGGTCCAGGGAGGCCCTGGCCTGGTAGTTCAGGCTGGACTGTTCCCATGGGGAGCAGGGTCAAGACTGATTTGCATATGGCTGGGTCAAAACTGGAATGGCATGGTGAGCAAAGAAATTGTGGATTTAGGCCCAGATCTCTGTACTGGGGGTGAATGTTTGACATTGTTCAGCATTCCGTCCATCAATTGTTCTCTTTGCTATGGGCATTTAGGTCTTACTTTGGGGTGACTTATAAGTGTTAAAGAGGAAGGTTCAGGCCTGGCAAGAGGCTTTTTTTGCCAGGTCGAAATGGCAGGTTAAAACTGCCCATACAGACTACAGGGGCAAGCCTGGAGATACATTTTACTGTGCTGTAGAGATTTGCACAATGAGTGCTGCAGCCCACTTGTGTGTAGCATTTATTTTAAAGGTCGTAGGTCCATGTAGTACCAAATACTAGGGACTTTTAAGTAAACTAAATGTGCCAATAAGGTGTATGCCAATTTAGCTATGTTTAGAGGGGAGAGCACAAGCACTATACTACTGGTTAGTATGACTAAAGTGCACAGAAACCTAGGGAAGCAAAAACTGCTTTAGCACAGAAAGACAGACATCTGGGGGAATACCATGCAAAAGATGGTCCTCTCCAACACTTATATAATGATGGTGAGCTTTTGAGTGCAATTTAGTGCCAAGGGATGGCTTGATGAGACCGAGAGATGAGGCACTCTAATCAGAAAGGTGGCAAACAGCAAAATAATATAGACAAGCAAACTAGTCAAAAGCCCAAAGAATGTGCAGGAGTGAAGTAAAAAGAGTTGGTGCTCAACGAGGGGCGGTGGATAGACTTTAGAAAAATGATAACAAATTCAAGGGTGACATCTGACAAGAGTGTGATAAACTAAACTATTTTGTTTTGAGGGTCGAATCTCTTCAAAATGGTAAAAATGGTTCATGTGGGAGGAAGGCACTTGGAGGATCAAAACAAAGAAGAGAGTTTAAAAGACACAGTGAGACCTCACATAATAAATGACCAGAAAATGAAGCACAAATGAAAATTCAAATCTAGAACCCATTCAAGAAGGAGTAATATTTACAATTTTGACTGAATGGAATCAATGCACACAGGCTATATATAGATATTTAATGGAGATTTGTTTGTATTATGCCTGTATTTTCAGTCTCGGGAGGAGTCTGATGACCAATGTTCTCCATTGGTCAAAACACTACCTCAGAGTGTCTGAATAAATGTGTGTTCTAGTATTACCCGAGTAAGGTGTTCTTAAACCCAACCGTCCTCGAAATGCCATGACCTTGATGGACAGGCTGTCCAATCAATGGAAATCCATGAAAAACACTTGAAAGCTAAGAGCTTAAGGGGGCTAGTCCAAAGCCCACACTCTCTCTGCACTACTTCCTTATGTACGTTTTTGAAGCATTGATAGGTTATTCTAGATTCTAAAGCGTTCTACGGCCATTTCTAAAATGTACCCCTACTGCCTTGCTTCCAATAAGAGTTTAACCTCTAAGCTGAGTCAATCATAGAGCTAATTTTGACAATGAAATATACATGTGAGGTTCAAATTAGCCTTATTCATATGGATGTCAATGAGGGGTGGCAAAGAGTAGAAAATGTCACCCCAGTTTTCTCATTGCTACCCCTGTCTCTGCCCTTGCTACCCCTCAGGAGCATATATGGGGTCATGAGAGCAGGGTTGCAAATTGGCATCTTTGTCCTTTTCTCGCCCCTCATCAGGAAATACATGGGATAAGGGTGAGACAAGACTGGTCCATCCTGTTATTTCATCAGCAGTCAAAGGGTGTGTGATTTCACTTTTGCTACTCCTGGCATTTTGGGCATTTGAAGTCCATGATGCTCTTGCTAGTAGCAATTGACTTATAAACTTATTGCAACCCAAAGAACTGTGTTGATTCTTAATCGGACCTACAAACCATCAAAGCTGGGAGACTGTGTGCGCCCAGGACAGTATAAAGAGGCAGCAGAAAAAGAAAAATTACATTTGGGTTGGGAAGTGGAAAGAAGATTACCTAGAGAGAAGAAAGGAAAGGAGGGCTGAACCTAGATGTAAATATAAAACATGTCTTTGTCAATATTTGAAAATCACATATTTAAACCAATGCATCCCAAAGTAGGAAAAGAAAACAAAAGCTATTAGACTGCTATATGACCCGCCCCCTGATTGATCTGAGTAGTTATCACACAATTGGCAAATGTCTCCTTCTCTGGCACTGGCCTATTTTTATTGTTTCAATGTTGATGCTTTACCCCCAATGTCAGAGTACCATCTCACTTACCATGCAGTTGCCTCAGACATTATATACTCAACGCTCCTCTTACTATCTACCAGAAATATTCACCGGTTGAACATGACATTTCCGTATTTACTAAGTGTTGCAAGACATGTTTCCAAATCATTAAGTGAAGGACATCACCCGGGGCGGTGGGTGTAGTCAAATAATAATTACTTTGCATTTCAGGTGAATTATCCAGTGTCTGTACATGTTGTGGTGGTGGGCATGCTGCTGCCTGGGATGTGCTCTGGTGCTAGGCACCCTGCCTGCAAATGTAGGTGTAGGTACTGTGTGAACAGTGGTTCTTTCTGTGTCTCGTAACTCAGTATGCACGTGGATCACTCTCCTAAATGAGCACTCTCTTGGTATATTTTAATATATATATATTTTTTGGGCCATATCGGGTATGACACAGGGAATATTGCTATTTTGCCTTGATTACGAGTTTGGTAGCAAAAAACACCAAACACACACACTCCAAAAATACTGCTTCACTTGGGTTCATTAAATAACGTGTGTGCTAAATAACACTGAAGGTGAGTTTTTACATGCTTTGCAGAATAGGTTTTTGCACTATGTGATACAACCTGACCATCCAACATAGCATGTGGTAAACATCGAACTTGCTTTTTTTCTAGGTGCTGTAAGTACAATGCACAATACATACCACATGTGCAAAACGCCAGTGGGTGGCAGTTTTCAGACATGGCAATAATCCTTTGAGAGGAGAAACAGCCAGAGCAGCAGCACACAGAATGACCTCAGGACTCCCCCAGAGCACACCAACACATCCTTTTTAGGTGGGACTGTGCAGGCAATCATTTTCTGTCACAAAATTTCTGCTGGGGCCATCTCATGCTACAGACCCCCCCCCAAAACAAGCACATGCCTGTGGAAGGAGACAACCCACAAAATAAATGTCATGTCAACATAACCATGTGATATTGAGGACCTAAAAAAGATTCAAACCATGAAAGGCTCAGAACATAAGCTAGTCACAAAGCACAAACATAAAAGTATAGCAACCGGTGGTGGTTCTGCACCTCAGCTCTACCTCAAGAAACAATTAAGACCCTTCTCAACATGTTTAGAGTGAGAGGCATCAGTGGAGGTCTTGAGGTCTGAGGAACCTCTCTCTGAGGTAAGAGACACGAGAGGAGCAATAGTGGTGTGGTTGTGTGTACCTGCGTTGTGAAAGTGAGTGCCTGTCAGAGAAGTGTGAGACCAGCCCGAATTAATATATGTCCATAGGGAGCAATGTCAGACAAACACATTCACCAACATTAAAAAAACATTCAGTGACATTCCAACACTCACATCTCCTTTCCTAGTTGCAGAGCTACTAGCTAAATTTAGCTACAGTGATGACGGGTCTAATGACATAAAGAAACAATGTCATCTCTTGACTGAGAATGAATGGACATACATCATGTCATAATGGTTGTGATGAGTGAGGCTCACATTGAAACCACATACTCCATGGAGTCAGAAGGATTGCCTAATTCACCCTGCCCACCTCCCACGTTTGTCTGAAGGGCAGGACAATCATCAAGAGTGTTCAACATGATGTATGTGTTCACTGTCACAAAATGCATCATAATATTAGTTTGGATTTCATTCCCCATCACATTCCTTTGTCTCTGTTGTTACTGAGGCTCATCTTCATCTGCGCTTTCTGCCCATCTTTGATGTTCTCAGGCATTAGCATGCATTAGCATGAGTCGATGAATCACACGTTATCAGATGTGCACTGTAGAGTGGCTCCAGTATGATGCATTTGTTATCAGAATAAGGGTAGTTCCTCCTCTGCCAAGTGGATACAAGTAGTTGTACCAGATGGCTAAGGTACGTGTCGTAGGAAGATCTGAAAGTCAGATCTTGGTGCCCTCACACACCTGTTAGGGTGTCATGCTTTATCATTGAGCGCTCCTCGTCTGGCCGGCGCTGCAGTGCCTGACAGGCCTGGGAGCTTCTTTATCGGAGATCTTTTGAACTGGAGATGCCGTATAGATGAATGCAAGTGAGGGAATAAATGGGTTTGGTGAGTGAGTGGTGGCTAAAATAGGCTCTGATAACCTAGAATTATTTTTTATAAGGAAAGGGTACCAGGACTAAGTAAAAACAGTGGTGCTATCATATGGTCTTCAGGTACCAAGATAGCTACTCCTCTGATAGAGAGGAGACCCCCAGCCCCAGACAGGGGCACCAATAATTAATTATTATTTTATGGCACCCACAGTGTCCTGTAGCGCGTGCCCTACATCCTGGGGCCTGAGAAACCTGTCATGCAACATTGTGTGAACTCTGGAGTGTGTTATACAATGGATGACTATATGGTTCATAGGAAGGAACGTGATATTTTAAGCAACTGCCTGGTAGCCTTCAAGTGAGGATGGTGTGAGAACGAGGCCCCTAGCTATGTGGTACTCAAGTATATTGAATTAGTGCTTCACAGTGTGCAGTGGAGAACAGGGAAGAAGGTCAAGCAGTGGGGTAGTAATACAGGTGGTGAATTACTGAAAAGAAGTACAAAGCCGTAAGTAGGGTACTTCATTTATTATGTCCCATCTTCACAGCTCCCCGGCAGCAACTGTTGAATCCTCACATTCTATGTTCCACGCAGGGAACAAACACGAGCAGAGAATGACCAAGACGGAACGTACCAGATCCCCAACACACCCCCCTTCCTTCAAAAGGAAAAGAAACAAAACAATGTAAGATAACTAAAACGAAACATTTACCAAAAAGGGGAAATAAAACATAAATCAATGCATGACATAATCTTGAAACTTGACAGGAGCTGCTCTTACCCTGGTAGGGATCTTCCTGGAAGTGGTGCGATCCAGACAGACACCCATTCCGGAAGGATTTGCATCAATGGTAGTGTAATCCGAAAGAACACCCATCTTCTCACCAACATACACAACTTTGGATTGAGGTACCACAGAGACAGCACATTTATTCCATGTTTTCCCATTCTATAGCACTACCACGTGGTCTTTCACCTCCCTCACTTTTACCGGAGCTGAGAATAGAGAAGTCCCTTGCGAACAAAACCGGGTTTCTTGGTTCTCACCCAGTCACCAACACAAACAGGGGAAACCCTCCTTGAGACAGTTTCATACTTAGATTGTACTGCCACTCTCACATCAGCTACTTTGCTTAATTTACACTGATCAACTTCCTTTCTAGACATCCAGCCTTTGTTTAACTTGGAACCAGCAACCCTACCCCTGAGAAGAGTGAAAGGGGATATGCCAGTACTGACATGAGGGGTAGTCCTCACTGCCCACAGCATGTCAGCGATGGCCATTTTCCAGTGCAAACCGTTCACAAAGGCTAACTGCAATTGGTCTTTGATAACACAGTTCATGCGCTCAACAAAACCATTGCTGCGGGGGTGATAAAGAGAAGTCAGAATGTGTTTGATGCCATGTTCCCTAAGAAAGTTTTGCATTTCCAAGGAAATCAACTGGGTGCCATTGTCAGTCACCAGTTCCTCTGGAAACCCTTCACGAAGGAACACTTCTTTGAAAAAGTTGATGATAGACGAGGAATTGACACACTCCACAAACTTCACTTCGGGCCATTTGGACATGTAGTCCACCAAAACCAATGCATACAAAGGAGAATTCCCAGTGATTTCAAAAGGACCAGCCACATCAAATGCTAGTTTGCACCAAGGTGAATCCTTCACAACAATAGGATCGATGGAAGAGGGAAATGTTACTTGAGTTTTGTCACTCAGGACACACGCACAACATTCCCGAACATAATGTTCAATGGATCTGTCCAACCCAGGCCACCAGAAGTCCTCTCTAACCATGCGTTTCATGGCACGGATACTGAGATGACCTTCGTGGGCCAGATCTAAAATC
The DNA here is from genome assembly GCA_963921515.1 of Calotriton arnoldi. NCBI lineage: Eukaryota > Metazoa > Chordata > Amphibia > Caudata > Salamandridae > Calotriton > Calotriton arnoldi. Next base: position 981,067 of record CAWUFW010003993.1, on the reverse strand, counting down.
TTCTTGCGCATGCATACTGGAACAACTAGAAGACCACCCCTGCTTAAGATTACATCAACTAAGGACAACTCTTCACCAACCCTTTTGAAAGGAATTAATTCAGGAGCTAAATCCTTGTTGATAGGCCAACCATGTGCCACAAAATCAACCACCATCTTAATCTCATCGTCCTCGGATTGGGCTTGCAACCACTCCAGCTCGGAAAGTGCACCCTTCACAGTGTCCACTACAGCACCAACAGCACACACAATGTCAAGATCATCCACAGGAGAATCAGTAACGCTCTCAATGAGGGGTAGCCGGGATAAACAGTCAGCTACATGGTTCTTTACGCCTGCCACATACACCAAGTGATAGCTAAACTCTTGTAATCTGTACTGCCATTTAGCTATCCGTGGAGTAGCCCTAATGCCACCCTTGGTGGTAAAAAGGTCAACTAAAGGCTTATGATCAGTTCTAAGAACAAATTCATTTCCCCACAGAAAATTCCAGAAGTACTGAACATCCCACTACAAAGCTAAGGCATCTTTCTCAATGGTGGAGTAAGTGTTTTCAGCACCTTGAAGGGTCCTGGAGGCAAATGCAATTGTCTCCTCACAACCGTCACATCTCTTCTGCATAAGGAAGGCACCCAAACCAACATTGCTAGCATCGGTGGAGACTATGCACAGGTCATTGATGTTGAATAGCTTAAGGGGGCGAGTCTGCACAATTTCCTTTTTTAGAAGTTTAAAATGATCATCACACTCATCGCACTACACATACTTGGCGTTTTTCTTATGGAGTTCCCACAAACAGTAGTTTTGTCAGCAAAATTGCTCACAAATTTGGCATAGTACTCCACTAGCCCTAGGAAAGAGCGAAGCTGATCTTTGTTTGTGGGTGCAGGTGCATTCTGAATGGTATCTAAGATTTTCACCTTGGGTTCCACTCCTTTGCTGGATATGTGGTGACCCAGGTAATCCACACCCTCCTGAAATAACTTACACTTGTCCTTCCTTAAAGTCAACCCATGCGACTTCACAATCTCCAATACGTGTTTGACCCTGCAATCGTGCTCCAATTCAGATTTTTTCGTAGATGAGAATGTCGTCTTGAAAGAACACGACCCCCACAGTGTTCTTAAATAAATTGCCCATAAGGCGTTGAAACACTGCGGAGGCTGATGCCAAACCAAACAGCATGAGTTTGTAACGGAAAGCTCCTTCAGGTGTCACGAAGGAGGTGAGGTGTCTGGAGTCTTTGCTCAACTCAACTTGGTGATAGGCTGAGGAAATGTCAAATGAAGAAAAATACTTGGCTCCATCTAATGTTGCAAGCATCTCGTTGATGTTATGTAGTGGCTGGCGATCCACCCCGATGTTAGAATTAAGATCGCGCAAGTCCACACACATTTTGCATGCCAAAACTATAGGGGCCAACCACTCAGACCCCTCAAGGGGCTCAATTACATCCATGACACACAAATGTTCCAGTTCTTGCTTTAGCTCACCGCACAGACTCAGGGGTACCTTTCGCACCTTATGTGTAACTGCCTTTGCACCTTTTTTAAGGATGATGCGGTGCTGAGAACCCTTCAGCTTGCCCAGACTATCGTAAAAAACTTCGGGATACTTCTGGATCCACTCTGTACAGTACCAGAAGAGTTGGAAGGTGAGGGTGTGTTGTAAAATTGACGTTCCTCACGTCTTGACAAAACCATGTCAGGATGGTTGGGATACAAAGTTCTCCTTGCTCTTCCCACCAACAAATTTGTACCGTCCTCCACTATGTACACAGTTCCAGTGGCACAATCCCCATGGAATTCCAAATTGGCCTCAAATTTGCCAAGAACTTCCACTCTTTATCCTCCATAAGCAAAAATCCTAATGTTAGACTGGTGTAATTGAATATCTTCCAGCCCACCAAAATCTTTGGCATTAATAAGGGTGAATGGGGAACCAGAATCGGCCAAGAAACTCCCATTCTTGCCATTCACACAGATAATACACGCTGGGGATTTGCTCTAGCGTGATCCAGCCATGGACGCTATCTCAACCACCTCCTCGGACTGTAAGGATGAAGAAGACAACATTAATAAAACATTCTCATTCTCTTCACTAGAGTCAATAAAGTCTTCTTCAATAGATCTGACGGTTTGTTTGGTGCCTTTGTGTAACCCGATGGCCTTGCACACTCGAGCAAGATGCCCTTTCTTACCACATTTAAAACAAGTTTGATTTAAGGCAAAACAAAATTTACCGTTGCCCAAATGGGAATTGCTCCCATAATAAAAACATGAGAGTTGCATCTTCTCAGTCTTGGTCTTGGGCAACGTAGGTGCGGATGTGGGACTTCGCATAAAATGTATCATTGGTAACCTTAGCAGGCTTGGCATTGTGCTTTGCACTTAGCAGTTTGACTTCACCAGGTTGCACAGGTCCACTCATTTCCTTCATGCAGAATTGGGAACAGTCGCGGCTCCTGGAGGGAGTGCTGTGGGGCGGGGGGAAGTAAACTCCGGCATACGGCCGAACGGAGTTAAGTACATAAATAAATAAATAAAACTAATTACATTGCACACGCCGCATCGCCATTTGGCCCCTCCCCCGCCCCACCGCCCCGCAGCACTCCCTCCAGGAGCCGCGACTGATTGGGAATGTTCGATACTTCTGCAGGAGTGAGGGCTGTTTCTAGGTCAGGGTCTTTCGATGATAGAAGTTTTTCTTGAATTTTCTTATTGCATGTGCGTTCAATGAGCTGATATGGGATGAATAATTTTGTCTCTAAATTCTCTGGGGCAGATTTACAAGGAACTGACGCATCTGCATAGATGCGTCAGTTTTCTTGCGTCACCGCCAAATGTCCTTGCGTCACCATGGATGCGCTGTATTTACAATACAGTGCACCATGGCGCAAGGAATTACAGGTGCGTCAGAAATTCTGACGCATCTGTTGGAGGAAAAGTGACGCAACTCCAGCAATGCGCCAGAAAACATAGGTAGCTCCCATGTAAAATGCCCTGCGTAAATCCTTATGCCTGGTCTGAGCAGGCGTAGGGATTTTGACGCAGTGAAGGCGTAGAGTGACACAGTGAAATCTTGTAAATTTCAATGCGCCAGTTCTACGTGGCTATTTGCATGGGAACGCCTACCCTGCATACATTATACCTGGTGCAGGTATAATGTGATGCAGGGCTTTACAACGTGACGCATCTCCCTAGATGTCACGTTATAAATAGGCTGCATAGTTTGCGCCGCCGTTGCATCAAAAAAAGTGACGCAATGGCGGCGCAAGGAGGCGCAAGGGGCTTGTAAATCTGCCCCTCTGTAATTACAAGTGGTGGCAAGGGTTCTGAGTGCAGCGAAAAAATCATCGATGGATTCACTAGGAACCTGAGCACGTTGCAAAAATTTGTGGCGTTCTAGCACTACATTTTTCTTAGGATTTAATATTTTGTTCAAAGTTTTGATGACAGATGCATAGTCATTGACAATTAAGGAATCACCCTCATCACCACCACTTACATGGGTACTTACGAGTTCAGGGGGTAAAGTTTTCAGAATGTTTCTACCTTCGGCCCCTAAATTGTAGATTAAGAGTGCTTTCTTTTTCTTTGAAGTGAAAGTATCACCATCAATGGCTTCAAAGTAAGCCATGTGTCCTTCCACTGTTGCCAATTAAGTGGAGTAGTGCCGGGATATTGTAAAAAGGGTGTTGGAGCTAAAACTCGATCCATTATGTGGCCGGGCGTGGGTGAGTTGCTGCCCACACAAATGTAAACTAGTTGAGCGTAAGATCAGAAACTACAGTACAAGGTACGATTCCTGCAGCAAAAGGTTTGCACAAAACCGTGTACACAAATCAAATCAAAAATATAAGTATAAGGTGTGCGCATCACCAATTGAAAGAACTGGAGATAAGGAATTCATATGAGCTCCTGTGTAAGGTGTGCGCATCACTGTGTACGCAGCGTTGTCCAAAATTCAGAGCATTTACCAAAATACTATAATTGTGAGCGCATCACAGAAGAATGAATCCTATATACTTGAATTGTGAGCGCATCACAGAAGAATTAGGCTTTCCTAGTGCGCGTCACCAATTGTGAGCACATCACAGAAGAATTAGACTCCCCTAGTGCGCGTCACCTTTAAGAACAGCTTCCAGCGCAGTGCGTCTCTTGCGGGGTGATGTCACCGTCACCGAATGTGGAGCGTCACCAGCAGGGCACAGCGCGAGCAGGAAACCCGCTCAGGGAGCGCGCAAGGCATCTCCTTCCACACAACAGGACAACAAAAGTAAAAGTACCTTGAGTAGGGGTGGGCCTCCCCTTCCGAGAGTCGTCGGGTGTCCCCAAAAGCAAGCACCACGATCCCGAAACTGACTGTGCACAGCTCCGGCTCAGCGTGCCTATTCAGGAAACTCCGCACTCGGCATGCCACAAGACAGGCGGACTGGCAGCACAGATCTTTGTGAAGGTGAGGAGACTGGAGACGGGACAACTCGTCGCCAATGAAAAGAAGTACAAAGCCGTAAGTAGGGTACTTCATTTATTATGTCCCATCTTCACAGCTCCCCGGCAGCAACTGTCGAAACCCCACATTCTGTGTTCCACGCAGGAAACAACCACGAGCAGAGAACAACCAAGACGGAACGTTCCAGATCCCCATCAATTACCCTGTCAACAAAGCAATAAAATGAGCTTTCCCTGGTACCAAGTCATTACACTCAGTCTAAACATGGCTGATAAAGGCATTGTGTGCCATTGACTGGTAATGGCAAATCAGCTGAAACCAATCATTGCATCACTTATAGCTCTTGAAGTGAAAATACACGCTATGGGCGAAGGCTCTAGCCACATAAACAAATTAAAGAGTGTGGGTTCCATAAACTGAGCTGTCAGACAAGCAACCTCCAATATGTTTAGGAGACATCTGGAAGGGTATTGTAACAGTACCGCTTTGACGATGATACTGAGGTTGATGTTTACTTATAAAGCGCTGTTGTTATTTCTTTGTGGGCAGGGAGGAGGTTCTATCTGTCCTAATCTTTTATGTGATATTTATTATGTTTGCACTTTTATATTGTGCAGCTCAGGCACTAAGAGCATAAGAGGACTGCTCATGGATATCCCTGGATGATGTACTAATACAAAAGCCAGAGATCACTTCATGTAAGACAACCAAACTCCGTCAAAACCTTCCCACTGAAGGATGATCTTAAAGAAGAAGTCAAAGCAATTGTTGTTGTCAATACCAACCATGGGAATACTCTCTTGATGGGCCTCCCTGGGATCCGTCTCGCCCCACTTAAACCTCTTCAATGCAGCAGAAAGACTCAAATCTGAACCCCGCAAGTACAACTGCAAACCCCCCAGTACTCTATACTCTCAAATGGCCAGCTTCGGAAACTGACCTGTATCATAAGCAAAGGTCTAATACTTCAAGATATCCAAAATGAAATGTAAAATCTCAGTGAGAACATACATTATCTACATTAAATAATCTCTGTGTCTCGAAAGCCCGTGATGTAAACACAAGCCGCACTGATATTCTCCTTCTCAGGTGGTGCCAAATGTCTGTATCTTCAGTAAGCCAGAGAGAAGATCCGCTACTTCTTTTCTCACCTTCAATTACACACTCAAGAAAACACCTATGGGTGAAACAATCAACAACGACATAAAGATAGGGACCCCTCAACTCCCTAGCCCATCTTATCTACAATGAACATTTCTGCCCCGTCTCCACTACTCTTTCTCGTGCTTAAACCCTACTCTCAACTTCAAGGCAGGACGAGCATATTGGAGCTCCACCCTCTCAATTCTCTCCACCACACATTCATACTCTTAATCTACATCTCCACCCATCCCAGTAACCACATATTAAACATCACCTCCACGTATCCTCTTCTGACTTCCATGTAACCCTAAGTTCTTCTCTCTAAAGGCATTCTTCTGGTCCTTCTTGTATGGCCGTATGTAAGGTAGCACTATCAAAATTGCATATATTTCTCTTTTACTTTTCTCTTTTTCTTGTAATGTAATGAATATAATATTGATTTTAACAAACGCATGTACAGCTTTATGATGGCTACTGAAACTTTCTCCATACATTATGGTTTACATATTCTGAGGAAGATCTGGGAAATAACGGAAGGTAAAAAAGAGTATCTCAATTGCCAGTGAGATGACATAAAAATGTATCTCTGGCACAGCAAGGAGGTTTGGCAGGAAAACTATTCAAGAAGTCCTCTGAAGTGTTGAGGTTGGGAGGGCATTCGGGAGGAGAGTCCACGCTGCCATGCATCAATTGGAAGTTGCATGAACGTTGGGTGGAGTGAGGGCAGTTGTGCCAACAAAACCAAGGGAGTGCTGGAAAAAGTGGTAAAATAATTAGCAAATGATAGTGCGAAAAGATGCTGAACAGTAATCTGGGACAGATGAAGGAGTCTGCTGGTTAAGTCATGCCTGTAAGTGGGAAGGATGTTTAATCAGTATTTAATTCCTGCCACGCACACCTAGCTCTTAGTGTGGCATCTAAGACTTCATTGAGTGTGAACTTGCAGATAGCCACTGTATTCCAGGTAATTCGGAAGAGGAAACATGTGGAACGATTGCTCCTAGTCTTCTGCAGGACAGAATTTTTTTAATAACTTTTAGACATGCTCTGTGAAAGCTCTGGATCTTGGGAAATACATATTACAGGCTCAAATAGGAGTGGCTAAAAAAAGAGTGAACCTATATTATTTCAGAATGAGCCTGTACAAACACAAATGGCCAAACAGTAGGAAGAAAGAATAGAAAAAGTTTGAGAGAACGAAAAGTTTGAGAGAAAGGAGGCCTTGTGCGTCAAGATCAAGCACAAAATAGGTAAACTGGATACTCTTGTAGTTTTTATCGACCATCTGCCAGCAGTTGATTAGTTGGTATAGTTCTACGAGTAATCAGGAGAGAAGAGGTGGTGTTACAGCCACAGCTGCCGACTTTGGAACTGGGGAACCAGGTTCAAGTCTTGGCGTCGGCTCAACATCCTGTGATTCTTCGCAAATCGCTTAGGGCCTCATTTAGAGTTTGGCGGATTGGTTTCAGATATCCCGTCCACCGTATTACAAGTTCATTTTATCCTATGACACTAGTAATATGGCAGATGGGATATCCGTCTCGTTTGTGATGGGGTAACCTATCCACCAAACTCTAAATCAGGCCCTTAAAAAAGTGACATTGTGTAATGTAACTGATGCTTATGTAAAGCGCTCCAATACCTGTGGGTCGAGTTTGCGATATATTAAACTGCAAAAAAATTCAACTACTGCTGGCCATTAGCAGAGATGTCAAAGAACTTTGAGATGTAAAAGAACTTAAGAATGAATTCCATTTTACCATGGGTAGTCACTCCAGTGCATTCTTATGATAAGAATGAATTGTATTCTACCAGTGTCAGACCAGTCAAAAAAGCAGATACTGAGGGAAGAAAGCAGTGCTGAATCAAAACCTCATTCTGAAGCATAATACTAAGATACTGGCAGCCCAACCGATCACAGATTTCATACCACCAGCAACACGGGTTTTTCCTTTGTTATATCTTTAACGAATTTGGCATTAAAATGCCACAATCAACCTCCAAAAACTCAAACCTAAAAATCACCCCTTCTGACAATAACTTAAAGCATGTGCCTTAAAATCACAATAACTGAAAACATGTGCCTTAAAATCACCCCTTCTGACAATAATGTAAAACATGTCCCTCATAGAGGTTTTGTAACTTGTTTGAAAAAGAACGGGTCAAAACAAATCACTGTGTTACTCCTAAGTCTCCCCTCTTCTTTTCTGCATTGAGCCACCTAGTTCCAGGGGTACACTTCTAGTAAAACTATAGCCTCCAACATTATGCCCATCACCCACTAATAATCATCAGTTCATGCCCACTGTGCCCCTATCACTCAGCATTCCTTAGAGGCTGCTCTGATCTGCCAACACCAATTAGTAATCCTCGCAGCATGCTCATAGCTGCCACCTGTCGCATGGCAGACCTTCTGGGTGTGAGAGCTTTTAGTGAGTAAGGCCTGACTTGGGCAGGGCAACAGACCCACTAGCTCTGATATGGCCCAACCCATGCCATGTCTGCCTTGGATTTTCTTAGATCACAGTACTACTACTTTATTATCCATATTATCACGGTTCTGCTACTTTTTCCCCACATTACTCACTGGATGGGCATGGGGAATAAGGAATTCTACCTTTCAGCAGCCAAGGAGAGGCCGATGGTTGATTGGGAGTTCGCACTTTCTTTCTACTACAAAATGCTTCTGCAGAAAAGGGTGAAAATTATAATATTTCAGGATGAGCCAGTACAAAGCATAGCTACTACAATAGCTTCTGCAAAACAATAAAAAACTAAATGTATGAGTCCTGGATTCTTCTGCCCCTCAATCCCTCTGTGCATCCGTAACAAGGGAAGCAAGCCTGTCTGCTGTCTGACTGAATGTCTGTTCAGTGCCAATGTATGTGTGTGTTCTGTGTGTAAGAGCCCCTGTGTACTGCTCTGTGCACATGGGAATCTGTGTGTCTACATCTCTGGTTGTCTGTGGGCTAGGGTGCCAGTAGGCCTGTGTTTTGACCTCTGTCTTCATGATGTTTGTAGGTGTTTTCTGTCTTTATGTGTGTTTGGAAGTTGAGTGTCTCTGTTTGCAAATCCCATTTGCTTTGCCAGTTTAGATTATAAATAGAGGTCCCGGTTTTATGGTATTTATTATTTTAAAATTTCCGTCTTGTATTTATCTATATTATTAGTATTTATCCATATTATTTTGTGGTTTGCGAATAAGTGGAGTCAAAAATGGTAAATTTCAACATTTATTTAACTGATGAACATGCACTCATACTCTGATGCCTGTGGTGTTTTAGCAAATTCAGCAGCGAAATATAGCAAAATACTACACCCACAGGTAAATATTAGCAATTTACTACAAATAAAGTCTAACATATGCCTGTATTTAAAGATATCTTAACTTGTTTTTAAACTCCCCGTGCTGTCTATCTGCTCATCTGTTGTCTTGCAATTCACAGCAGACAGCATGGAAACTGGAAAGTCACTCATAAGAAGCACAATTTTCAGTATTTTTCCGCTTTTAAAAATAAACAGAGACAGGAAACACATTGTTTTCTGTCTGTATTTAAAAACTGGGAGCCTTAATTATAATTGCCTATATTCCTGGCACTGACTGCTGGGAGGTGGTAAGCATACTCTGAGTGAAGGAGAGAGCTCTCATGCCCTCACGCTGCCTTATGTGAGCTGAGACCCCTTTAAATTAGTAATAATGGAGGAGTCAAATGTGTAAGAATACCAAACACAGCATTTCACGTGGATTAGTCATCGTGGTTCAGTGAACGTTACTTCCGACCAACCCACACCAAATATATAAAAACACACATGATTTGCTTTTTGCGGCCAGAAATAAAAAATGTAATAAATGCCAGTGAACAGACTCATTTGTCAGGGATGTCATGAGCCACTGGACTTATGCGCCAGTGGAGGGCCAAATTATGCAGCAGTGTTGACTAAATTATGCACCAAGAAAAGGTTAATGATGCCGCATAATGCGCCGCATTTTGTGAAAGTGTTCATTATTTTGTAATTTGTACACATTATGAAACTATCTGGGCAAATATTTCACCTCATTAGTACTAGTTTAGCACGCAAAAAGCAATAAGAAACTGAAAGATGACCTGACAACCTTTGTGAACTGCCTGGGTCGCCACGTTTTTAATAACTTCTGGCCCGTTTGAGCAAGACAGATTTGTTTCTTAAAATTTGGAGGTTATGCGGCAGTTGATGGATTAGGTGGCAAATCCACTATTATACGGAAAACGCCATGACCACAGAATCGCATAATCCCGGTGCCCCTGCGCGAGGGCCACCAGATGTGTGATCTGAGTTAACCTGAAAAGGGCAGAGAACCGGATTTGAAAAACAGCATTTCATTTATATTGCATGAAATACCCAAACTTAGATTTTCATAGCTGGTGGGTTTACCAGGCGCGCAGTCACTTCGAGGTCCAGTCCTAGTGAATGGACCCCAGTACATGCTCAGACTCGGGGCTGGGAGAACTTCAAGAAGGGAGTTCAGCGATCAGCAGAAAACACAAACCAAGCTGCGGTTGCCAAGAATTAAGAAACAAATCATGTCGCATCCAGTCAGCGGCTTAAGAAAACATGTATTGCTGTTTGGCAACTCACAGATGTGTTCATTCGGGAGCACCCTATGTTCTGTGGTAAAGCATCTGTTTGCTTAAGAGTTCTGTAAGAGCAGATGTATTAAAAGGTGTTATGTAATGGAACACGTTGTGCAATACAGCCCTGGGCGCAGCAATGAGGTACTACACATTCTTGTGAGAAATTAATTAACCCGAGTTATGCTTACGCTGCAAAAACTGTGTACTGGCAAATCACTGTGCGCTGGAGGCTGAAGGAAGCTGGTTAATTAGCATTTCACGCAGGTGCAATCAGGGAGAGAGCTATCGGGACGACAAGCATTGGCAAGTGGCCTGGCCTAAATGTGCTAACACATGCAAACAGCAATGAGCATACCTGTAAAAGCATATTACAACTAGACCTTTTGGCACACCGCTCACACTGCACTCACTATGGGACACTGCTCACCATGCACTCACACAGGCACACTACTGGCTCTGCAATCTTAAATGCACAGTGAGTGCCCTGCGCTCACACAGACACTACTCTCCCTGAACTCAAACAGGCATACCGCCCGCCCTGCACTGGGCAAACTCACAGCTCGCCCTTCGCTCACACAGGCACACTACTGGTCTTAAACTCACACAGGCACACCACCTGCCTTGCGCTCACACAGGCACGCTACTGGCCCTGCCTTCACACAGGCACACCACCTGCCTTGCACTCACACAGGCACACTACTGGTCCTGCCCTCACACAGGCACACCACCTGCCTTGCACTCACATAGGCACACTACTGGTCCTTCACTTACACAGGCACACCATCTACCTTGCACTCAAGAAGGCATGCTACTGGTCCTGCACTCACACAGTCACACCACCTGCCTTGCGCTCAGACAGGCTCACTACCAGTCCTGCACTCACGCAGGCACACCACCTGCCTTGCGCTCAGACAGGCACACTACCGGTCCTCCACTCACACAGGCACACCACCGGCCTTGCACTCAAGCAGGCACACTACTGGTCTTAAACTCACACAGGCACACCACCTGCCTTGCACTCACACAGGCACACTACTGGTCCTGCACTCACACAGGCACACCACCTGCCTTGCACTCACGCAGGCACACTACTGGTCCTAAACTCACACAGGCACACCACCGGCCTTGTGCTCAGACAGACACATTACTGGTCCTGCACTCACACAGACACACCACCGGCCTTGTGCTCAGACAGACACATTACTGGTCCTGCACTCACACAGGCACACCACCTGCCTTGCATTCAAACAGGCACACTACTAGTCCTGCACTCACACAAACACACCACCTGCCTTGAGCTCAGACAGGCACACTACTGTTCCTGCACTCACACAGGCACAACAACTGCCTTGCACTCAAGCAGGCACACTACTGGTCTTAAACTCACACAGGCACACCACCTGCCTTGCGCTCACACATGCACACTAATGGTCCTGCACTCACACAGGCACAACAACTGCCTTGCACTCAAGCAGGCACACTACTGGTCCTGCACTTACACAGGCCCACCACTTGCCTTGCGCTCCCACAGGCACACTACTTGTCCTGCCCTCACACAAGCACACCACCTGCCCTGCACTCACATAGGCACACTACTGGTCCTTCACTTACACAGGCACACCATCTACCTTGCACTCAAGAAGGCATGCTACTGGTCCTGCACTCACACAGTCACACCACCTGCCTTGCGCTCAGACAGGCTCACTACCGGTCCTGCACTCACACAGGCACACCACCTGCCTTGCGCTCAGACAGGCACACTACCGGTCCTCCACTCACGCAGGCACACCACCGGCCTTGCACTCAAGCAGGCACACTACTGGTCTTAAACTCACACAGGCACACCACCTGCCTTGCACTCACACAGGCACACTACTGGTCCTGCACTCACACGGGCACACCACCTGCCTTGCACTCACACAGGCACACTACTGGTCCTAAACTCACACAGGCACACCACCGGCCTTGTACTCAGACAGACACATTACTGGCCCTGCACTCACACAGGCACACCACCAGCCTTGTGCTCAGACAGACACATTACTGGTCCTGCACTCACACAGGCACACCACCTGCCTTGCATTCAAACAGGCACACTACTCGTCCTGCACTCACACAAACACACCACCTGCCTTGAGCTCAGACAGGCACACTACTGGTCCTGCACTCACGCAGGCACACCACCTGCCTTGCACTCAGACAGGCACACTACTGGTCCTGCACTCACACAGGCACAACAACTGCCTTGCACTCAAGCAGGCACAATACTGGTCTTAAACTCACACAGGCACACCACCTGCCTTGCGCTCACACAGGCACACTACTAGTCCTGCACTCACACAGGCACAACAACTGCCTTGCACTCAAGTAGCCACACTACTGGTCCTGCACTCACACAGGCACAACAACTGCCTTGCCCTCATGCAGGCACACTACTGGTCCTGCACTTACACAGGCCCACCACTTGCCTTGCGCTCCCACAGGCACACTACTGGTCCTGCCCTCACACAGGCACACCACCTGCCTTGCACTCACACAGGCACACTACGGGTCCTGCACTTACACAGGCACACCATCTACCTTGCACTCAAGGGGGCATGCTACTGGTCCTGCACTCACGCAGTCACACCACCTGCCTTGCGCTCAGACAGGCACACTACCGGTCCTCTATTCATGCAGGCACACCACCGGCTTTGCGCTCAGACAGGCACACTACCGGTCCTGCACTCACGCAGGCACACCACCTGCCTTGAGCTCAGACAGGCACACTACCGGTCCTGCACTCACATAGGCACACCACCTGCCTTGCACTCACACAGGCACACTACTGGTCCTGCACTCACACAGGCCCACCACCTGCCTTGCACTCACACAGGCACATTACTGGTCCTGTACTCACACAGGCACACCACCGGCCTTGTGCTCAGACAGACACATTACTGGTCCTGCACTTACGCATGCACATCACCTGCCTTGCACTCAAGGAGGCACAACATTGGTCCTAAACTCACACAGACACACCATCTACCTTGCACTCAAGGAGGCACACTACTGGTCCTAAACCGCACAGGCACACCACCTGCCTTGCGCTCAGACAGGCACACTACTGGTCCTGCAATCACACAGGCACACCACCTGCTTTGAGCTCAGATAAGCACACTACTGGTCCCACACCCACTCAGGCACACCACCTGCCATGCGCTCAGACAGGCTTACTACCAGTCCTGCACTTACGCAGGCACACCACCTGCCTTGCGCTCAGACAGGCACACTACCGGTCCCGCACCCACTCAGGCACACCACCTGCCTTGCGCACAGACAGGCTCACTACTAGTCCTGCACTCACGCAGGCACACCACCTGTCTTGCGCTCGTACAGGCACACTACCAGTCCTCCACTCACGCAGGCACACCACCGGCCTTGCGCTCAGACAGGCAAACTACTAGTCCTAAACTCACACAGACACACCTCTTGCCACGCACTCAGACAAGCTCACAGCTCGCCCTTCACTAATACAGGCACACCACCTGCCTTGTACTCAAACATGCCCACTACTGGTCCTAAACTCACACTGGCACACCATGTGCCTTGCACTCACACAGGCACACTACTTACTGGTCCTGCACTCACGCAGGCACACCACCTGCCTTGAACTCAGACAGACACACTACTGGTCCTGCACTCAGGCAGGCACACCACCTGCCTTGAGCTCAGACAGGCACGCTACTGGTCCTGCACTCATGCAGGCACACCACTTGCCTTGCGCTCAGACATGCACACTACTGGTCCTGCACTCACGCAGGCACACCACCTACCTTGCATTCAAACAGGCACACTACTCGTCCTGCACTCACACAAGCACACCACCTGCCTTGAGCTCAGACAGGCACACTGCTTTCCCTGCACTCACGCAGTCACACCACCGGCCTTGAGCTCAGACAGGCACACAACTGGTCCTGCACTCACCAGGCACACCACCTGCCTTGCCTCAGACAGGCACATTGCTGGTCCTGCACTCACACTGGCACACCACCTGCCTTGCATTCACACAGCCACACTACTGGTCCTGCACTCACACAGGCACACCACCTGCCTTGTGCTCAGACAGGAACACTACTTGTCCTGCACTCACACAAGCAGACCACCTGCCATGTGCTCAGACATGCACACTACCGGTCCTGCACTCACACAGGCACACCACCTGCCTTGCACTCAAACAGGCACACTATTCATCCTGCACTGACACGGGCACACCACCTGCCTTGAGCTCAGACAGATAAACTGCTTTCCCTGCACTTATACAGACACACTACTCGTCCTGCACGCAAACAGGCACACCACCTCTCTTGAGCTCAGACAGGCACACTGCTTTCCCTGCACCTATACAGACACATCACTCGCCCTGAACTCACACAGGCACACTGCTCCCCTGCATTCAGACAGAAACACTGTGCACCCTGCATTGAGACCGACACACTGTTGTCCCTCCACTCACCACCAGCACACTCCTGGCCCTGTATTCCAGCAAGTGCATTGCTCGCCCTCAACTCCGACTGGCACACTGCTCTCACTGCACATACACAGGCACACCCGCAGGCACACAGCTCGCCCCACAATCAGACAGGCACACTGTTAAAGCAGCACTCGGACAACTCACCCTGCACTCAGTCAGGCCCATGTCACCAATGAGTTAGTAACAGAAGAAAACAGTGTGCAATGAATGCAAAAAAGGCCAGCCTAAGTAGTAGTGTTCTGTTTACAGGCTAGAGTATGCTTGAGGATACTTACCCACTGTCTATATCCCTTGTAGGAAAAGAGAGAGTTAAACAGGGGTCAAGATCAAAGAAGGGAAGTCAGAGTGAGAGACAAAGGCAGAAAAGGAGAGAGAGAGAGAAACAAGAGACGAGAGAGAGGAAAGAGTGAGGGGAGAGCACGTGGACCGTAGCTAGACCGGACTGGGACCCCAAAGCAGCCCTGGTAATTTTGTAGGGCCAGCCCCCCCCATTCCCGGGGGAGGGGGTGCAGGTAGGGGTGCAAGTGTGAAGCACTGTTGCGTTTGTTACTGAGGGCCGATATTGCAGCAACGCTGCAAAACCGGTCCCCAGTAACAAAAAAACACAACCCACTTCTGTAAAACTGGCCCCCACCATTTCAGCCTCCCGGTAAAATGCCTGATGCTCGCTGCGGCCAGTTCGGCCCTGATGGCTCCGGAAGCACCCTGTACCGAGGTCATGTCTGTCTCCATGGTCTCTACACCGGGAACCTTCTGATCTCTGTCCCGTGCCTAGCCTCCCTCCCCTGAGGAACCCCCGGCCCCCCCTCACCCACCTTGAATAGCACAAACTGGTCCTGGTTCAGGGCAGGCTACCATGCACTGGACAGCTGAGGGTTATTGTTAACACCCCCCCCTCCCGTTGTGCACCCACCAGCCGCAGACTCAGACATCCTGAAGGGGCAGCAAAGTGAGCTGCCCAACTCGGCTCCCCTTAGACCTCTGGCCAGTCTGGCCTCGCTACCCAACCCCTATTCGGCCTCCTCCATTTCCTGGAAACTCTTATGCTCAGCCCTTGCTGCTTGGACTAGGCCATCATCAGCCCTTCTATCGGGGTCACCGCTTCCTGCTGCTTGTGGTCCGTGGGGCCGCTGCTCCAACTCTCGGCTCGCTCTCAGTGCCACATATGCTGTTGGGCTCAGCCCCCGAAGTGTAAGGTGCTCATACACCGCACCACTCTAGAGCGAAATCTGCAGTTGGCACACACAAAGGGTTCTTTCTGGTAAACGTAAATCTATTATTTATAGTAAGAAAGATGCATTGAGTTGTGCACTTCGCACCTGTCCCATTGCCCGACTGCAGTTCTGAACTTGCACAGGGATGCCAAAGAGAACAAACATTTGCAATGCAATAGGTCTCGCATTACTGAAAGTTTGAGCTATTGGCGTTGTTAATAATAATGCAATGCCACTAGCTCAAACTTCTACTAATGCAAGACATATTGTAATGCAAATGCTTGTTTTTCTTTCTTTACTTTTGAAGCAACCGCGGCCCACGCGCTTTAAAGCTAAAATGTGGGTGCTACGATTGTAACAAAAGTATAGAAATAGAAAAAAAGGCGTGCAGTCGCATTTGTTTTCTTCTATTTATTGACTTTGGAAGCAATTGCGGCACCCACGCTTTAGCTTAAGGTGTTTTGAGCTAAAACGCGGGTGCTGCCATTGCTACAAAAGTAAGCAAATGGAAAAGAAATGGTGGCTGCATGCTTTTTTTTCTATTTATTTACTTTTGTTATAATCGCGGCACCCACATTTTAGCATTAAACATCTTAAGCTAAAGCGCAGGTGCCGCGATTGTAACAAAAGTAAAGAAATAGAAAAAAAGGCGTGTAGAAGCAGTTTTTTTCTCTATTTTTTTATTTTGGAAGCTTCACGGCACCCGCACTTTAGCTTAAAATGTTTAAAGCTAAAGAGCAGGTGCCGCAAATGTAACAAAAGTAAAGAAATTGAAAAAAAAGGTGTGACAAAAGGTTACTGTCTGTCAATTGAGCCCATGCCTCCACTTCATGCTTTAAAGCCACCCAGAAGAAAAGCAAAGCACAGCCGCCTATGTTGCAAATTAGAAGGCGTGCCGCGCTGCTTAAAAAATTAATAATGACAAAATAGAGGCACAAGCTGCGCGGCAGCCTTTGTTTAAGATTAAGGGCGTGCCGCGCTACTTAAAAAAATATATATATTACAAAATTGAGTTTGTTGAGCTGCGCACAAGAAAAGAAAGGCACGCCCACCATTGTTAAAGATGATGGGTCGTGTGCAGCGTTACCGTGCAGTTAAACCGCAGGCTGTGTTGCAGAATCAGGAGAGCGTGCCTTGCCTGCAACAGCAGTTAGAAGAAAGGTATTGCTAAAATAGTGCTCACAGGCTGTAATTAAAACATGTAGAGTAACAACACATGTAACGGGGGCAGTCCTCATGGGAGGTTACAACAAGAGAAAAGGCGGTACTGAGGAGGGACTACTAAGCCTATTGATCAATGAAAAGCCACCATTTACAAAGGACAGTAACAGAAGCCAATTAAAATTAGGGGCGGAAAGTGGGCAGCTCTTAATTCCCATATCCTGAATACAGCATGTCTCGAAGTGACGGCGCAAGCGCTGCCTAGATGAGACCTAAAAATACACATTGCAGGAAGGAGTAGGTCTTGATTTTTAAATGTCTCTTCGAAGTTGGCTGAGATATCGGGCTAGTGGAAAAAGCAAGATGGCTGCTTGGCTACAGGTAATGGGTCTCTGCTACTTTAAGATGATCACCAAGATTTCATCATCTTACTGAAAGCCAGAGTCCTCTAGCAGAGTTGTGCTACTGATATTGAATGCCCTTTTTAAGGTGGCAGATTGGCTTATATGTGGAGGGGTTTCTGAGGAACATGTAATTTTGTCAAGCAACAATGCTCAGTAGCCTAGACAAGCATATGCAAACTGATGAGGACACTTGCTTCTGTTAAAAGAATATTTATTGCTTTTCCTTACACTACAAGAAACAAACAGTCACTTCCAGATATTTGATTAATGTAAGATCATCTATTTAGTTTTGCATGTTACCCCAATTTTATCGAAATTTGGAAATGTGGCAGCAGACCCCGACACCACATGTGTTTGGTAAAACTCTATTCCTTTGCCCCCGAGCACAGCTCCTAAGAAGGTAGACTGGAGCTGACTCAGCGAGGACACTGGGTTGTCACTGAAACCTGTCACTGAAACTACTCTCTGTGAATGGGGTCTCTTTCTTTCACTAAAGTGCAGGACTCCTGTGCCATGTGGACAATCATGCTGGAAAGGCTGGAATCCTTAGCACAGCACCAAGTTGTTCAAGCAAGGAAGGTGGTCAGTGTCACTGAGCATGGCCACTAACTGGCATTGGTCAGCAGCAATTGGGCGTGGTCGCCCAGAGAAGATTTAAACTCTACTCATAGATCATTGCATATGAATTTCTGCATTCAGAGTTGGAGCATGAAAGTATGAGCACCTAAACAGTTGCTCAGAAGGGATCTGGGTGTACTGACCCTGAAATTAGGGCTCAGAGACCACAGTGGTGAGTTAGGAGGTAGGCTCGACATGCATTGTTGAGACCAGTGGGGCAGATTTCGTCTTCTTTTACTGGAGAGAACTTGAGATTGAAATTAGTACGGCCACAACTGACCTCACCACAGTGGCAGGAAAAGTCGACAGGTGACCTAGTCCCGGAAGACCACTACATGGCACAGATTGAGTCACCAGTGAGGGTAGGCACTGTGTGCCAGCCCAGAAGTTTTGGATTGTCATGCAAGTGTTCAGCCTCATGGTAAAGAATAAGAGCTGAAATAGCAGTTTCATGTGTGCCCCATGAGATGGCAGAAGCAAAAGTGTGAGAAGGGTACCCGGAGCATGAGGCTGTAGGTACCTCTCTTTAGAAACACCTGGATGACAAGGTGGCACCTGTGTTAACGCTGATCCTTATCTTATCACCTCTAAGAATCTTCAGGTCGCCAGGATCTTTTTACCTGCTGAATAGTGTGAAGGGGAAACTCTTTTCAAGTTTACAACAATTTGAGAATCCAGTTACCTTAAAGACGACTGACTCCGAATTCAATTTTGGGGTTTTATTACAGCCAAGAATAACTGCACATGCAAGCACCTCAACACGAGGTTAAAGAAATAGATGGGCACTAATACAATAGCATCCTACGCAGGAGTCTCATCCGACTCAGGATAAGGAGAATCGTTAGCTCCAAAAGTATTAGACAAGCAATGACAGCTCCAATCTCTACGTTATTCCTCATTTATCTAAACAAGCATAAACCCATTGGCTGTCCCTACTCTACTACTAAAGTGGCATACCTACTTAACGAATTTCCCAGGCAAGAGTAAAAGAAAAGTGGCAGCTGTGAAGACTTCCTAAGAAGTACACTCACATAGCACTTTGAGCTCGATTCTAAGATGCTCCTTCACCGAATCCCTCTCTGTCCTCTTCTCTGTTCTCCCCTACCTCTTCTCTCTCCTCCTCCCTCGGGGCCCTGTCCCTAATACAAAACCCAAATACAATTGAACACGCCCTTGTCACGCCTCTTCGGCCAGGTCTTCCTTTTCGTACTTTTCCATCGTAGCTCTGACTTCATCCAGGGCGGTTGCGATGACCTTGAGTCCCAGGCACCTTCTCCGCTGAAAGTATCATCCCTAAATTCCATTTCACTCCCATTTCCATGCCTCCCATCTCCCTAACTCGTGAAACAAAGAGCCAGTCTTTTACTAACGAGGCATGTGTCCTTGCACCTGCAACAGAAGATACGTTCAACAGAAACCTTCCACTGCGCTAATTAATTCTACTGTCGGTGCCCAGAGAGCCTTTCCAAGAGAACCTTCTCTGCCTACATAATAAGCTAACATAAGAACAAACAGGCCTTTCCTTGGCGTATGTTCGGTCAGGCCTTTACACAATTTAAACACACAATTCTTAATCACTTCTATAAGCATTGGTTCATTACATTTCATATGCGAAAAGTGGACTACACGTGCAACTTAATATGGTACACGTTTAAACTACTACATCTCGATTACACATGGCCTACTTCATTAATACATTGTTGAGCACGTTTCGGTTTAAGCATTACATTTGTAAATCCTAATAGCACAACTATCCTTCTATTCACTCTAATAATGCCAATTACAACTACATTAACTGACCATTCATTGATACATATCTGAATATATGCGGGTGCGAACTAACGGTGATTATGATGCACCTCTACAATTTTCACAAGAACATGACGCTCTATCAGTTCCCCCCTTTGATGACTCCTGTCATCACATTTTATTCAACTCCCTTGGAGAAAGAACCGACCTAAACAGAACTCGTTGCCATTCTCCCTGGTCTGTAATTCTCCAATCTCTTGAGTCTTTGATATTGACTGTCCTGCAGCCTAGCCATTCTCGTCTCATTTTCTCTCAGAGCTCTCTCAACTCTGCCTGCTCGATACCATTTGTAGGCTTTGATCAGACCCCACAGACAAACCACACAAACCACCACAATAAGGAGAGGTCTCAGAATATAGCCAAGGAATCCCTTCCCCAAATTCGCAAACCAGCTCCCCACTTGACCAAATCCTTTGCCAACTTTCTCCCATGCTCCCTCTTCAGTCAAATCCGCTATCTTCGTGTGGATAGTAGTGATGTTACTTATATATTTCTCTAGATCCTTGCTGTGGTCTGGTATACAAGTACAGCACTCTTGAACCCTCAATAATTTACAGACTCCGCCCTCTTTTGCCAATAAGACATCCAAAGCAAGGCGATTCTGCAAAACCATTGTCCTTATCGACAACATCTCTCCCTCTACAAGTACCAACGATTTAGCTGTGTTCATCGATAGTTCGTCTATCACAGTCGCCAGTCTCCGGATCTTCACATCATTCAAGATCACTCCCAAACTTGGTATCATAGCTCCAAAGATATCTCCCACTACGACCCCTGCACTCGCACCTCTTCTCACTCTTGAATGCTTTCCACTTTCCAGAAGTTCCAAATCTTCTGTATGGTAAATCTTTGGGAATATTATTTCCAAGTAACACGTACCATACCAGTTCGCAGGCAATCTCACATAAGCATTCCTTCCACACACAAAATACACCGTAGGTATCACTTGTACAGGGCTTTGGAGAAAGTTCTTTGCTGCATCTGCCATGGTGAAAACATGGTCACACATACTCTGTCCCACTGGAACCTTTTCATAGTAGGTCTGATAACGTCTCACACACAGCTTTCCCCTCTGCTCCTTGTCCAAGGCTATAGGACCATAACTTCCTTTTGTTCGGTGCAGTCTTTCCTCCTCAGTCCAATCTATTGGACTATGTCCTGTGTCCCGTGTCTGTGTTAGTTTTCTATATCTATCTTCTACCTGATCTACAAATTTCTTCTCTACACCTGATAATGAGATCGTCAGGTTATGTCGGTGAGCATATGCTGTGTCTAGTTCCAAAGACGGTATGAAGAACTTCCTAAGTCTATCCTCTGTCTTATAGTAATCGTACTTATTCAAGTGTTTGTAAGCTGGGACTTCAGGAAGCACTGCATTGTAATTGGAAAAGAAATACTCAAACTGATCTCTCTCATAAAATATACTGAGCAACAGACTACATGAAATTCCATACGTCAGTGGAAGATGGTGATACCTAATACCCTCATCCACTGAAGCAGGCAACTGCATACACACATAGCAATCCTTCGCATCCATCGCATCCACGTACTCATATAGCAGCTTGGCGTATGTATTAAGCTTAAAATCACTTCTAGACAAATCTACATGCAACCTACGACTTTCTTCTATCAGTAAAGCCTTGTCAGCTCCTATGTTTCCCTCTTTTTGGCTAGGTGTAGGAGTCCCTGGCACCCCCTGCACTGCTAGCTCATGTGGAACTGTATAAGAGACTATAATTACTATGATTATAGAAACTATCAAACCCCCTATAAGTATGCCTACAATCAATTTGGATCTACGATTTGGATCTCCAGCCTCCATGATCTCGAAAGTTCTCAAAAGTTCTTGGTTTCAGCAATGAGCACTCAAAAGTCTTTGTTTTCTCCACTCGTGACTTGCTTAACCAACTCGAGCAATACTTCGAAACCTCTGGAAATCCCTTTTTCAGCTACAGTCTTATTTACACAGTCCAGAAAAGACTTCCCTAAGCTCTAGTTCCTCTTCGGTGGAAAGTCCCTAAGTTTATTCTTCTTCCACTTGGACCTAGGTTATCTTCTTCTTTAGACTTTTTATTTACAACAGGTTATATTTCGTCCACGATAAGATCATTTGTAAGCGCTTCTAAAACGTGATACAAAAGTTCAAGACGCAGAATTACCATTTCGTGTGATTATGGCTCAAATCCAAAAGACGGAAATTCGAGTCGATGCAGAACCAGTTCTCGGACCTTACTCAGAAGCGGGGGATTCGGAACGGTGAGGGTCAGTATTCCTTCGACTTCGAGCCCTGGCAACAGCAGCACCACCTTCAGTACCACATTCGGGCTCTTGCTGACCACCTGCAACGACCTCAGCCTCCCCGTACTCACTACCCCCTGCATTAGTCACTGTGTAAGTCCACTCAGGGGTAGAGTATCTCCGGCAAGGTACTCTTGTTCTTTTCGACCTTCGCCGACACTCTTGAGTCTGCTCTTCGTCACTTGCTTCTGTTTCAGACGTTTCAGACACTGGAGCAAGATCTCTCTCGGGTGCCAACCTCAGATTCAGTCGCCTCTGTCTTTCAGGCCAACCCTCCTCGATTCTGGTCGTTCTTCCGCCTTCCCCTGCTATACCCAGTGCACCACTTCCTTCTTCTGCTGAATTTGACTCTACTCCACCCACTGCACCACCTCTGTCTTCCGAGTCAGAGTCGAGGCCCTGGTTGTCAGGACCCCCTTCAGCTTGCTCTGGTGCACCCCCAGCTGCGTCAGCGACCCTTACAGCTTGACTTGTCCTCTCATGTGGCCCTGCCACATCAGCTGGATTTTCATTTACGAGAGGAGCTGTTTCTTCTGAGGGTGCTGAAACTCTGTGGGTATGGGAGGCATGCACCCAGTTCGGCAATCCTCCACACTTCACTGCTGTGTTCGTTACCAGTATCACCTGGTACGGGCCTCGCCACCGAACATCCAGACAGCTCTTCCTCACGTGCTTTCGGACAAGCACCCAGTCGCCTGGACACAGATCGTGGCACAGATCACTTGAAGCTGGAACAGCTGCAGCTTGCACCTGCTGGGACACAGAACGGACCACATCAGATAGTCCTTTACAGTAATGGAGAATCAAGTCATGAGTGATGTTTATCAAAGCTGTAGCCGGTACTGCTGGCAACCGCATTGCCCTCCCCATCAAAATTTCATGAGGGGCCAACCCAGTCCTCCTATCCGGGACACTTCTCATGCTCACCAGCACGAGTGGCAATGCGTCAGGCCACTTCAAAGACGTTGACGAACACATTTTTGCCATCCGGGCTTTCAAAGTCCCATTAACCTGTTCCACCATCCCAGAAGCCTCTGGTCGATAACTACAATGGAGTCTCTGATCAACATTCAATGCAGCACAGAGTAACTTCATGATTTCACTGTGGAAGTGTTTTCCTCTATCTGATTCCAAAGAGGTTGGAATCCCAAATCTCGGGATGAGTTCCCTCAACAATAACTTAGCCACTGTAAGAGTGTCACACCTGCGTGTTGGGTAAGCTTCCACCCACCGTGAGAATACACATACCAGCACCAAAATGTATCTCAACCCATTGCACTTAGGCATTTCTATGAAGTCTAACTGTATTCTATTGAAAGGCCCTCCTGACCTCCCAATATGACTCAAGGTGACTACTGTTTTCTTTCCGGCATTCCTCTGCTGACACGTAACACACCTCTGACACACTACTTCAGCAATCGCACGAAACCATGGGTTATACCACGTTTGTCTAAACACACGCATCATGGCATCTCTACCAAGGTGTACCGGACCATGTATTAGTCTCGCCATCGGGCTCAGCAGATTTTCTGGCAACACAGCTCTCCCATCACTGGAGACCCAAACATCTACATCCCCTCTTTCACATCCTGCTTTGACCCATCCGTTCCGTTCCTGGTCTGAGACTTCATCCTGCAGTCGCTTGAGCTCCTCCCAAGTGTCTGCCATGGCCAACATCATGTTGAGCTCGGTTCTTTCTTGGCTCTCTCCTGTGTAACCCTCTGTAAATATGCATCCTTGTTCAGCACAGAAGCGGGTGACTTCGTCCGCATAATTGTTTCCCAAAGACACAAAATCCTCCCCCTTCACATGTGCAATGCACGTGACAACTGCGATTTCCTTCGGATATTGCAATGCATCTAACAGTTGTCTCACATGTTCTCCATTCCTAATGGGTGAGCCAGATGATGTCAAAAATCCCCTCTGGGACCATAACTGTCCGAAGTCATGAACCACACCAAACCCATACTGGCTGTCCGTGTAAATCGTGATTCGAATTCGATCAGCGGCCAAACAGGCACGAGTCAAAGCAATGATCTCAGCTACCTGCGCGGAGCGTACTCCTTCTAGGCAAGCAGCCTCAACCACCCCGGAAATGGTACATACAGCAAACGCTGCTCTTAGTTGGCCGACACTGTCTCTTAGACACGAACCATCGACAAAGAAAATTTCATCTGGGTCAGTCAGTGGTTCATCAACAATGTCGGGTCTTGGTTTGGTGCAGAGTTCAGTCACATCAAGACAATCATGGTCCGCACAATCTTCATCATCTGTATTCTGTATAGGCATTAATGTCGCAGGGTTTAAGACGGAGCACCTTTTCAGAGTCACATTCTCTGCGGCAAGTATGACTTGCTCATACCTTGTTAACCTGTTATTCGTTAGGTGCTGAGTCTTAGTCCTGGTCATCAACAATTCAACCGAGTGCGGCACATAAACAGTCAAAGGATGACCCATTACAATACTTTCACATCTTTCAATGCTGACACCCGTTGCAGCAACGGATCTTAGACATCCGGGCAACGCAGAAGCTACTGGATCTAGAGTAGCTGAAAAGTAGGCAACTGGTCTACGGACACCTCCATGGCTCTGAGCTAAGACTGCTAATGCACACCCCTCCCTCTCACAACAGAACAATGAAAAAGCCTTGTTGTAATCAGGCATCCCCAAAGCTGGGGCACTACACAACTCCTCTCTCAGTTTTAGGAATGACACCAAGCACTCCTCGTCCCATGGTACCGATCACTCACATCCTTGTGCGTAAGCCTCTGTAAAGGCTTTGCTCTCAAGGAAAAGTTGGGAATCCACTGCCGACAGTAGCCGACCATTCCCAAAAACATCCTGACTTCTCTCTGAGTGGTGGGCACTGCCATGTTCATTATCGCCTCGATTCGGTCTGGTGACACCTTCCTCTTGCCTTTTTCTAATCTGTGTCCCAAGTACTGTACCTCATTTAGGCAGTACTGCAACTTGTTTGGAGACACCTTGTGCCCGTTCTCTGCTAAATGGTTCAACAGGGCTACCGTGTCTATCCTGCAAGCATCTTCCGTTTCTGAGGCGACAAGCAGATCGTCTATGTACTACACGAGAACTGAGTTCTGTGGCAATACGAGACTCTCAAGATTCTTTTTCAAGATCTGATTAAAGATCGATGGGCTTTCTGTATACCCTTGAGGGATACGACACCATGTTAACACACGGTTTTCCAGCCTGAACGCAAAAAGAAATTGGCTTTCCTCATGGAGCGGTATCGAGAAGAATGCTTGACAGAAGTCAATGACAGTAAACCACTCGACTTCGCACGGGATCTGGAACAGTATCACTGATGGATTCGGTACCACTGGACAACAGGGGACAACTATCGTGTTGACCTTTCGCAGGTCTTGCACGATCCTGAATTTCCGCTCGGCTTCTGTAGTCCCATAATAGGTGAGTTACATGGGCTACCTCTAATCTCCTTCAGAATGCCTTGCTTGATGAAAGACTCGATGACAGGTTTAATCCCTGCGATCGTTTCTGGCGACAGATTGTGTTGAGGCGTTCTAGGGAAATCAACATTCAGTTTAACCTGAATCTGCACAGGTTCAATCCCCTTGATTAGTCCTATCTCTTCTCCGGTGAAGTCCCACACCTCGGGTGACACAGTGTCTCTCAAATCAGGTGGAAGTTCCTCCACGGTCACCATTGGATACAAGTCTATACACAGGTGCTGATTAGCAACTTTAAAGGTAGCATCATCATCCCTCGTCTGAACCTCCACTCCCATGGGTGTGCAATAAATAGTGCAATTCAATTTGCATAACAGATCTCTTCCCAACAGACAAACTGGACTCGTATCGCACACCACAAACTGATGTCTAGTTTGAAAGGAACCTATCCTCACTGGAATCGGTTCGGTCAGTGGGCTGTTTATTCTTTTGTTCGCTACTCCAACAACTTGGATCGATTGTCCCGAGAGGGGTAGGTTGGGGACTACTGCTGATCTTACAGTAGACCGGGTAGCACCAGTGTCAACTAAAAGTGTGGTAGGATGACCATCAATGTCTGCCTCCACAAAAGGTCCTCTCTGGTCTACCTCCAAGACTGCTCCAAGGGTGCAGTCTTCCTCCCCCCTCAGGCACCGTCAGGATAACGGGTCTGGACTGTATTCATCATACCCTTCGAAAAGGGGCATCTGCAGGTAAGTCCGTATTCCCTGCGAGATCCTTGGTGGCTGTGGGACCTGTACTTGTGGGTTATACGTCCCCCCTCTCATTGATCTGGGCTTCATCACAGTATTAACTACCTCCGGCACAGGTGCCTGAACCCCTTCTTCCTCCTGTTGCACCTGGTTGGCTGGGTTCAAAGGGCACTCGCGTTTCCAATGTCCAATCTGTTGACAAAGATGACACGCAGTGGTCTTCTTCAGTGTCGCCACATCCACCCCCGTCTTGGGATCTATGGGTTTCCCCTTTCCCTGGCCTTGCCCATTCTGGTTCCCTTGGTAGTTTCCTTGTCTTCTTCCCAGCGTCCCTCCACTAGGCTGGATCTGAGCTGTCTGCATCTGAACGAGCATCAGCTTGTCCTTTAGCTTCTGGTGCTTCGAGTCTACTTCATCGCTACAGTACCTCGCATACCGCAAGATTTCATCTACCGGCTTGTTCTGCCAACAGATCAAATGGTGCTGTATCATGAGGCTGACCTCCGGTCTTAATCCTAAAACAAACTTTGAGACAAACTGTCCCATATCTTTGGGGTCTAAGGCATTTAATCCACTATACTGTTTAAAAGCTTGCAGGAGTCTTTCATAATATTCATGCACTGTCTCCTTAGGTTCCTGCACAGTTCGATCTATCTTGACCCAATCGATATCTTGAGGCGAGATCTTCAGCTTCAACCATGTGATCACTTACTCAAATTTTTTCATAACAATGGGTGACGGACCATTCGTGACAGCATCCCTTTCAGGTTCAAAGGTCGGCCATTCAACTGCGATTTTACAAGCTGTCCACAAATCTCCCGGCACCACTATATCAAACAAGGTGTTCAAATCCGTCCACAGCACTTTCGAGATTTTAACAAACCGCTCAACCCGTTTGTACCACTCTACGGGTTTTTCCCTCAGCCTCGGAAAGTCATTTGTGAACGCAGCCAAATCACCTCTACTCCACGGTACATGCACGTACCCTCCATTCTGTACTTCCCGTAAAGGAAAGTTCCCAACACCCGTCGCCCCTCTCCCCGGGGGCGGCGTTTCTCCTACACTTTTCCTTGCCAATTTCTTCTTTGACCACCTTTCTTCCCATTTGTCCAACAAATTCCATATACGCAGCCCTACAATCAGATCTTTAGTATGCGTCCTTAATCCTGTGATCCTTTTCTCCTCCAATTCCTGATCACTATATTGCAACCTATGGGGTCCTTGCAACGTCTTTGTTTTATTCAAATCCACTTCATATCTCCTAGCCAATGCTGTCAATTTCTCATGTGCAATCCTTGCTTTACGAGTCACATCTTTTGCTATGAAAAGCAGCTCGTCTGGCCCATAGATCTCTATTCTCTCTAAAGGCAGGCTCCCACTAATCATTTCGTCTACCTCTGCCTTTAATCTTACTACGTCCAGCAACCTTGCCTGTACTGCACTCTTTAGTATTCCTTGACAAGCTGCGCCATTTCGCTCATCATAGTCACCACTTTGTTCTTGTGACTTGTTTTCTTCTACCGTATTCCTGTAACTTGGTCTGGTTTCTAAAATTTCTCGTTCCCTATCGCCTGGCATTCTGTCACTTTGGTCTCTTACTGATGGTGTCCACATCCTCAAAGCTGACTTGGACTCGATTAAAGACCTTGGTCTAGCTGGTCTCTCATCCTCCTGTCTAAAAGAGGAGTCTGCTGTGGCTGGTAACGGCGTGCTTGTTTCCAAGGGCCTCGGGAAGTGAATCACTTGTATTCCTAAGCCATTCCCTCCAGCACTAGTTCCCTCTCCTCCGGTCATCTGCATTGGACTTCCTTCACTTCTTCGATCTGGGTCGTATACCGATACTATAGGACCAATGGTAACAGGTACCGTCAAGGAGTCCGGTAACCGCATATTCCCACTGGAAGGCTGTGTTCCCACTCCCTCTGTTCCTGTGGAAATTTTTCCCACTACCCTCATGTTTGTCTGATTCCGTTACTCGTCAGTTTCTACTGCTGAAGCTGATTTTCCCTCCTCTGTATCTGGATTGAATGGAGGTGGTCTTTCCGCTAGCAACCTATCTAGCAGGCTATCATCTGTGTCACTGTTGTCCTCTTCAGCCCACCTCCTCTTAGCTTCTCCTACATTTGTCAACAGTGGATACAACCTATCCCCCTCAATAGTTTCTACTCTCCACCTTTTCTCCAACGCATCCCATCTCGCATCTTGAAATGCCCTGATCGATTTCTTCACCCTTTCCTGACTTTTGTCTCTTTTCCTGTCATACGCTGCCCTAATCCATGCATGTAGCACCTCAAACTGTGTCGGTCTAGGCAGCGGTCGTAAAGAAGCCATTATAGTTTTCAGCTGGTACAGCACTTCCAACCTGAAAGTGCCATAACGTGGGAAAGTCAATTCTCCTTCTCCTTTTGTCATTTTATGCCAATTCTCAAGCCAAATTATAGTATGCAATCCTACATTTTTAGCCATATAATGTGCCGGCGTATCCTCGGGAGGGGCTTCCTCTCCACCCCGAGTAACCACATGTCTATCACCTCTACAAAGTTCTCGTAAAACTTTAAAACATTTCATGATGACACAAATTTCCGTTCACGCGCAAGTTTTCGTTTTACTTCCTGATTTCCATCCACCAATGCCAGCGCGGCTCACACCAACCGACCTATCACAGCGCGGCACTGTCTGCCGTCACTCTTCCTCCGCTCGCAGCAGTTCCCCTCCTTCCTAATTCCCTTGTTCTCATTCGCACGTGTCCCAATCACACTCTGAAGCAATTGTCCGTCCTACCGAACAATTACCTCTCTGACTGTC
Organism: Calotriton arnoldi; assembly: GCA_963921515.1. Lineage (NCBI taxonomy): Eukaryota > Metazoa > Chordata > Amphibia > Caudata > Salamandridae > Calotriton > Calotriton arnoldi. Next base: position 951,855 of record CAWUFW010003993.1, on the reverse strand, counting down.
GGTTCACCAATGACCGATCAGCCTCTCGAGATTGTTGACCTCAATCTGGCAACTGTCTGTCCGCGAAACGACCGGACAATCACCTCTGACACAATCGATAGGATCCAAACACTCAATGTTCTGCATACAACAACCTACGACCAGCGTCGGTTATTCACACACTCACACATGTGCTCCCTATCTTCAGTGGGTTAATCAACGACGTCTCATGACCCCCACAACCTCTGGTCAACGATCTCAATTCTGGGTGTCTTCTACACCACAATATCTCTCGGCCCCGCGCGCGCTCACGGTCCGATCCTCAATCACACGACTCTCATTCCAACTCCGCAAGACATCACACAACAATTAAACACCGCAATCTAACAAGCGTCACCCTGTTCATACTCACTCTACCACGAACTGCTACTTCCGCCGCACCGTCACTCTCCGTCAATTTTCAGCGACCGCCGACGTCCTCCTCCTACGATCCACTAGATCACCATCACTCGGGCTCTATGGGGCAAATAATCTTTTATCCTAATCTTGATCTCCCCTTACTATCAGAGGTAACCATCCTACTCTGCTACCAACTGTTAACGCTGATCCTTATCTTATCACCTCTAAGAATCTTCAGGTCGCCAGGATCTTTTTACCTGTTGAATAGTGTGAAGGGGAAACTCTTTTCAAGTTTACAACAATTTGAGAATCCAGTTACCTTAAAGACGACTGACTCCGAATTCAATTTTGGGGTTTTATTACAGCCAAGAATAACTGCACATGCAAGCACCTCAACACGAGGTTAAAGAAATAGATGGGCACTAATACAAATAGCATCCTACGCAGGAGTCTCATCCGACTCAGGATAAGGAGAATCGTTAGCTCCAAAAGTATTAGACAAGCAATGACAGCTCCAATCTCTACGTTATTCCTCATTTATCTAAACAAGCATAAACCCATTGGCTGTCCCTACTCTACTACTAAAGTGGCATACCTACTTAACGAATTTCCCAGGCAAGAGTAAAAGAAAAGGTGTCAGCTGTGAAGACTTCCTAAGAAGTACACTCACATAGCACTTTGAGCTCGATTCTAAGATGCTCCTTCACCGAATCCCTCTCTGTCCTCTTCTCTGTTCTCCCCTACCTCTTCTCTCTCTCCTCCCTCGGGGCCCTGTCCCTAATACAAAACCCAAATACAATTGAACACGCCCTTGTCACGCCTCTTCGGCCAGGTCTTCCTTTTCGTACTTTTCCATCGTAGCTCTGACTTCATCCAGGGCGGTTGCGATGACCTTGAGTCCCAGGCACCTTCTCCGCTGAAAGTATCATCCCTAAATTCCATTTCACTCCCATTTCCATGCCTCCCATCTCCCTAACTCGTGAAACAAAGAGCCAGTCTTTTACTAACGAGGCATGTGTCCTTGCACCTGCAACAGAAGATACGTTCAACAGAAACCTTCCACTGTGCTAATTAATTCTACTGTCGGTGCCCAGAGAGCCTTTCCAAGAGAACCTTCTCTGCCTACATAATAAGCTAACATAAGAACAAACAGGCCTTTCCTTGGCGTATGTTTGGTCAGGCCTTTACACAATTTAAACACACAATTCTTAATCACTTCTATAAGCATTGGTTCATTACATTTCATATGCGAAAAGTGGACTACACGTGCAACTTAATATGGTACACGTTTAAACTACTACATCTCGATTACACATGGCCTACTTCATTAATACATTGTTGAGCACGTTTCGGTTTAAGCATTACATTTGTAAATCCTAATAGCACAACTATCCTTCTATTCACTCTAATAATGCCAATTACAACTACATTAACTGACCATTCATTGATACATATCTGAATATATGCGGGTGCGAACTAACGGTGATTATGATGCACCTCTACAATTTTCACAAGAACATGACGCTCTATCACCTGGAATGTCCGACAGTTGACTGTTTAGGGACAAGAGAGCTTTCCCAGATAGATGGGAGAGTGTCAGGAGTTGCCTCCATGACTGAATTGAGTCTTTTGGAGACCCAGGTGGACTATGCAGCCCTGGGATGTGTCTGCGATGGGCACTGGCCTCTGACAGAAGAGGCAAGATAGTGTTCGATAGCAAGGCATCTAGGGCAATGTACTGGTTGGGCTCGTCTGTGTCACTGTCAGTGAAGTACTGTCCCCTAGTCTGAGGGTTGGGTTAGGGAGCTTGAGGTGCAGCAAATGAATTTTAGGGTTCATTCATCCCATATGTGACTGTGAACCCATGTATGAGGTGCGATGTAGCTAGTCCCTGTCACCTTAGGGTGTGCATCACTGCTCTGCTAGACCCCTGAGTCAGTCTCATGATGACAGGGGAAGGAAGTGTTTCAGGCCATGTGCTTACCCTGCCATTGATGTCTTGGCAATGGAGACTGAAAAGGCATTGACTATGCATGGGCAGGCCCCAGGAACCAATAGGTGATTTCTTACCAACCCATAGTTTGGAAGTGAGAGCTACATCACTGATTAGACTTAAGCATGAATCTGTAAAATGACAGATGCCATGTTTGACAGCCAAAGATTCAGTGGTTCTGGGGCTTTGCTAGTTTTTCACCATGTACTTAAATCTCACGTCTGTTTTGAGCAAAGAACAAACACAAGAGGAAATGTTGGGCAAACAACCTGAATCAGTGATGAAAGTTTACATACAGTACGCATCTTTGTACAGGTTAGAGTCATCCTCCCCACCTCCTCTTAGGTAATGGGTGGTGTTTCCAATCGATAGGTTTAGTGATAGAAGAGCTCAGTGGAGGATACATAGAGTGTGTGGGAAGGATTAGATCGGGCAGGTTCCATGCCATATTTCATGGACTGTCCATGTTCTGTAGCCTAGATGCTGGAATGTCCTGAGGAGATGGATGCTTCTTCAAGGCTTCCCCCTTTTCGGGCATATAGCGTAATTCATCTTTTTGCATGCTTCCACCGTTATTTTACTCTGCTCTTTTTGATAGTGGCTGAGGCTTGCTAATAGTCAACAATTTGTATTTTTAATTACCATAATACACAATGCTTCCACTAGTTTTTGAATGTGAAATATATTCTGCCTTACATCCACTACATCCTTGGTTGGGTTGAGTTCCTGTCACACCTCAGCAGCACCTCACAGCTGGCAGAACAAAGGGAGCCAGCTCGAAGGCCAGGATAGGAAGATAAAATAAGCCCCAGATGTTCCAGGCCTCATGTGTCTCATAACTCCAGCAACCTTCTTCTTTCAGGTTGTAGGGCAGGTACAGAATACCGGAGAAAGGCCCAACATGAGCAGGAAGGACGTGGAGATCTCCTTTGCAGTTGGTGGGTTTAACCTGGTAGGAGAAGGGTGGAGTTAGCAGACATGGACAGCTTAGTACAACTGAACAAAGGAAGCACCTTGTTAGACATCAGTATGCAGGAGAAATAAAACACGGAAATGAAAATCTTAGGAATTTTTGTCCTTTTTGCTGAGGGTTTGTCACCAATAGCTGACCTTTTTTGACTTTAAAACACCCTGTTTGACCTAATCCAAGGAGAAAACCAAGAAAACTAGATGAAAATAGAAAGTTTCATTCATGGTGCACTGAATGCAGCTTAGTACTAACTCCAGGGCAACTGGCACAAGCCCATACTGTCCCCATAGTGTTAAAGGGGCCACGGCCTACCCAGAAAACCCTGCTTGCTCCCATGGAACTTCGATTGTATGGGTAGAGCGCTAAAATCCTGTTTAGGTGCATTGTTTTGAAAAACTTGACCAATCTGCGGTTAATTTACGTGGGAGCAAAATTGTATTAACAAAAACAACAAACTCCACTCTGTATATCCTCCTGCATCCAGATTACCAGCACCTCAGTGGATGGACCTAATTCAGTGGTCACCAGGTTTCACAGTTGTAAGCCCTGGCTTGCCCCGTGTGACTCCTGGCACTGCCTTTCTGACCCCTGGCCAGAGAGGTGGCCAGGCCAGTGCCAGGAACACAGGGTCCTTATGGACGGCAGTTGGGCTCCACTTTCCTGGATTTCTGTTAATTTTTTTATTGCACTAATAGTGAATAATAATGTATTATTCACAATTAGTGCATTAAAAAATGGAGTAAAATTAGCTGGAATATGACTAACTGGCAGCTGAAGTAAGTAAAAAATATTTTAAATGTATTTTCTGTGCATGCTCGCGAGTGAGAATGTGTTTATGTGAAAGAGAGTGTGCATGAGTGAATGTGTGTGAATATATGTATGTGTATGAGTGAATGATCAAATGGTGTGGGATGTCACTTCTGATACCCCTGGCATTTTGGCGTCCACGTGATTGACGTCCATGCCTTCCTGGCTGCAAAATAACAATTCTGATTTGCTCCCATCAGCCACTCCTAATAAAGGGCCTATTCAGATTAGTTGAAAGGGTGGCAGAACAAATTGCTGTTCTTTCATCTATTTGATTGCCCATCTTTTCAAGCACTCAGAATAGGTCCCTATGTCAAACCCATTCTGATTGGCTGCTGGGGTGGTGGGGGATCGTCCTGCAACTGCTAACAGTACACTGGGGTCTGAACACCTAGCCATGAATTTCTGAGACTGTAATCAAGGTAGCAGTGCACAGAGGACTTTTTAAAAAAGTTGTACCTCACACAATTTTCATTTTGACAGACCAGGACAAGGTTCAAAATAGATGTGAAAAGGACTCAATTTGAAATGATTAAATGTTTATCAGGTTCATAATAATGAAAAAAATAAATGTCAATCAAGGCCATAGCCGCACAATTATCAAAGTTATCCAACCTCATGAAGTCCTTCTTTGCTATAGTTTCCAGCCTTGGTCCGCTATCGGTGTTCAACTTTGAGAAAAGTCTGAAGGTAAAAGTTTTGACTTGGACGAACCACCAAATGTTAATTTGGCTGAGGTAATACTCAAGTCAGATGCAAAAGAGTGTCTTTATGGTGGTTTAGCTCCAGAGACCTGACCTCAATCTGACCATCCGCCCAGACTCAACCGCACCTGCCTGCCCTGCTGCTGGCCTCTGCTGGAGTTAGTCCTGATCCCCAAGAGGTGCCCTCCTGGCCCTGGACTCTTGGTTGGCATAAGAGTGGACTCCTGGACCAACTGTGGGTTTGCTTAGAACTGATGCAGCGAGATGCAACTCGACGCAGTGTGATGCGTGACCTCTCATCGCAGTCCCTCATCAGAACTGATGCAGCGCAACACGACTTGACGCAGGACCTCGCATTGCAGCCCTCGCAGCATCTCATCGGAACTGACGCAGTGCGGCGTAACTCGACACAGGGCCTCACATGACAGCACATGACAGCACATGACAGCACTCGCAGCTCCTCATCTGAACTGATACAGTGCGATGCAAGCCCCACATCAAGGACATAAGATACAATCCTCAGTGGGACTAACCTGGTCCCTGTATCTAGCACGCACTACATTGAGGTCGGCTTGAACTTGTGACTTTGTCACAGTCCGGCGTGACCAGATAACTACAGTGGGCATTTTGTGCTTTTATGCACTATACTTACCATAAAACTATAAAATTACATATTTCCAGTTCTACTGATGGGATATTTTGTTGTTTAGGTGTCATATAATTTATTAAATTTTACCTATTTTTTAAAAATTGGTGTGGGATTTTTCTTGTATTGTGTTTTCACTTTATTACTGTTTGTGTCCTGCACAAATACTTTACACATTGCCTCTAAGTTACGCCTGACTGCTTTTGTGCCACGTTCCCAAAGGGTTAAGCACAAGGTAATTGAGTGACTTTTGTGGTTCATCCTAACATTGATTGTGACTGTTGCTTGAGAAGGGTTCATCCCTCTCAGTCAACACCCCAATTTCTCACAGCCCTCAGCACAGCTGTGATCATTTTGTTTATTTGTCCAGCTTCCTGAGCTTGAATTTTCAGGGGCACACATGTCATTATAATGCTATTAAAGTGTCTTAGATAACTCGATAATTTATGGTTTTCTCTCCCAGCAGCACAGATGGGAGGAAGGCAGTCATTAACCTACATGGATGTTTAGGTCTACCTTGACAGTTGAACTGTCAACTGACCTTTTAACCTACACCAATATTATTCTATGGTTCTTTGCTTCCACACAAATGCATAACCATTCCTGTGCAATTTACTTGAAATGCTTCAAATTACCATACATTTCTTTAAAGCCGGACCTATTGGCATTTACAATGCTTGCTTAGTTTCTTATAGTTTCTAATGCCAGCTTTTGTGTTTGCTGTAGAAATCAATTCCTACCTCTCATTTTGTTTATTGATTTGTGTTTCTCTAATTTTCATTCCCTCTTTTCAACAAACACGGTTATAAGCTCTTTATTTATTTCTTAACTATTGTCAGGCACTTCACACCGAGCCTGCAGCGGCGCTTGTTCCCGCGCTCGAGCGCGGAGACGAGAGCCCCGCCCGCTGTTTCCTGTCAGCGGGCGAGGGCGGTGCCTGATGGTATTTAAAGTCGGGATCCGCGCTGGCAACGCGCTTCGCGTTCCAGTACGGATCCCGCCAGGCCTCCCACCGCTTCATTTCCCCACTTACCTGTCTCCGTGGCTTTGGTCTTTGGTTGCCTCAGCTCCTCGCTCGTGTTGCCAGGCTTCTGGTCTGTCATTCCGCGTCCTGGGTCTTTTGGGAGTGTTTCCGGGCTTCTTGACTTGCTGCTCCTTCCTGGGTGATACATTTGTTGCGAAGGAGATTCTGCTCAGGTTAACCCTTTGCGTCTGGTCCTTTTGTTCCTGTAAGACAAGAAAAAGGCAAAGGAATTTAAAGGATCTTATGATTCTGTTTTTGGTTGTTTTCAGACTCCATTTCTGAACATAGGAAACGGCACTTATCTGATAGTACCATGTTCTTGACAAGTATTTCTTGGGGTACACTTCTTTCACTGGTACTCTTTTTTCTGGCTGTTAAAAAAAAAGATAGAAAGAATACTTATTATTGCAAATTATCATAGAGCCTCGCTATTGTGTTTTTGCATAGTTTATGACCCTTGTTATTTTTTACCCTTTTTGTCCCGTGCTTCCTCCTCTCTAGGGGAATGAGTTTTTTGGTTTTTCCCTACTTGTAGGAGTAACGGGTACATAAGTAATTCTTTTTGACTGAAGGGTCTTCTCCCCTATGGTGTTTCTAATTTAGGGGTGTATCTATTGACCCTTTCCTTGTTGAATGCAGACCTCTGCAGTCCTATTATCTATTGAACCTTGTCTTTTCTGATAGGCAGTGGGGGTGTTCTATCGTCCCTGGGAATCGTATCTTCACACATACCTGGTAATTTCCCTTCAAGGTACCTTTTAGTCACAGGGAGGGGTAATCATAGCCAGCTCCTTTTTTTCCGCATATATACTCACCTTGTGTTCTCTCCTTCAGGGTTCTAGAAGTCTCTTCCCACAGAGGGTCCGGCGGACGTCTACTTTTTTTTATTATTTTTATTTTTTATTTTATGTGTTTTATAGAGCGTGAACCAGACCTGTTAGGGTATCAGAGCGCTTTACAGAGAGACATAGGCATGTACAGAATAGGCATAGCATCATCAGTTACAGAACGAATGAAAGAGGCAGGGTGCTGAATCTAAAAGGGAGGTAGGGCACGTATTTACAGATTAAAATATCCAAGTACTCAAGACGAGATAACATATTTATAGATTGCGTTAGTCAATGTTCGTGACAAGGCCCCACGTTTCTGAAGGGGGTGAGGTAGATAATCCAGAAGGAGGCAGTAGATGGCCGTAGATCAAAGCTGTTGTGGAGGTAGAGGCAAGTTTTAAGCGAGAAATTTGCCCATAAGGAATGTTTTGGCATCCTTTTGAAGCGAGACAGAGAGGGGATTCTTCTGATGTCAGGAGGGAGAGGGTTCCATATTCTAGGAGCAGCCCCTGAGAAAGCTCGGTTGTAGGTTGTTTTTTTTCGAAAGCGTGCAGGTTGGAGCAGGAGGTCTCTGGCAGATCGGGAGTTTCTGTTTCCTCCGGAGATCACAAGTTTCTGCCTCAGATATGCAGGGGAGTTCGAATATAAGGCTTTGTGCGTGATGCATGCTACTTTGAGCTGTATTCTTGCCTCCAGGGGAAGCCAGTTGAGAGCTTTCAAGTGTGGGGAAATATGGTCGTATTTCCTCGTGCCGGTGAGTAGTCTGGTGGCTGCATTGAGGCAGGCTTTTAGAGGTGCCAGGGAGATCTTGGGTAGACCCGAGAGGGTAGAACAGCCGTACTCCAGTCTAGATATGACAAGTGCTTGGACTGCCATTTTTAGGTCGGGAGCGTCGAGGAAGGGTTTCAATTTCCTGAGGTAGCTGAGGTGGAATCTGGCTGATTTGGCCATTGAGTTGATGTGGTCACGCATGTTCAGGTTGCTGTCAAGGGTGATTCCCAGCGATTTGGCCGAATCCACGATGGTCGGTGGGCAGTTCAAGGCTGTGATAGCTTTAACCCATGATTTAATCTCAAGGTTGGTATTGGGCGGGGCGATCAGGAGAAATTCGGTTTTGTTTGTGTTAAGTTTGAGTTGGTTGGATGCGAGCCATTGGACGGTGTGTTCCAAGGCATCGTTCAGGGAGAGGATCTCTTCGAGAGATGAGGTTTTGAGGTAGATCTGAGTGTCATCAGCGTACATATGGTAGGAGATATTAGCAGTGCGTAGTACTTCGGTAAGCGGTTCCAGGTAAAGGTTGAAGAGGGTTGGGGACAGTGTTGAGCCTTGAGGGACTCCAACCGTGACTGGGGATGGTGCCGATAGGTTGCCGTTGATGAGGAATCTCTGGGACCGGTTTTGGAGGAAGGATCTGAACCAATCTAGAACGGTGCCATCCAAGCCCATCCGGAGTTTGAGGCGTTCAAGTAGTTTTTCATGGTTGACCGTGTCGAAGGCCGAGGATAGGTCCAGGAGGATGAGGAGACAAGTTTTGCCTTGGTCAAGAGCTTGGAGAGCGTCATCAACGATGTGGAGCATAGTGGTTTCGGTGCTGTGCCCTGGTCTGAATCCGGATTGGAAATCATCGAGTAGGTGGAAGTTGTTGATGTGTTGACTTAGCTGCTGCTGCTGCACACATTTCTCCATCACTTTGGCCAAGAGGGGGATGTTGGAGATGGGTCTGAAATTGTCTGGGGAGGCAGGATCCAGCGACGGCTTTTTCAGAATGGGAAGGACTTGACCGGCTTTTAGAGGGTTCGGCATCGTGCCCTGCTGGAGAGAGACGTTAATTATTGTAGTCCAGCTAGGAATAATGGATTGGGTGACGACAGCTAGGCAGTTAGAAGGGAGCGGGTCATTAAAATGGTTATTGGGTTTTAGGGAGGATAGGATTTTGGACACTGAGTCGTCGTCGTAGAGTTTGAAGTCAGTCCAGTGAGCATGGTTTTTGGGTGGAACCCGTAGGGGCGACGTGGCTGGAGGAGGCGGGTTAAGAGGTGTTTGAGGGAATGTGATGGATTTGAGTTCGTTTCCAAGGGCTGAGATTTTGTCAGCAAAGAAGGAGGAGAATTCCTCTGAGGATATAAGAGACTTCGGGGTTTCTTTTGAAGTTTTGGCCAATTTATTAGATTGCTGTTTGACCAGCTCGAAGAGCTTGTGGGGTCTGTTCTTGGCCTTCTCTAGTGCAGTTCTGAAGAACTCTTTTTTGACTTGAGTATGTTCCTGTTGTAGACATTCCTGGCCTGGCGGAGGAGTTTAAGATGTGCGGTAGAGGGGTGCTGCCTCCAGGATCTTTCTGCTTGTCGGAGGGTTCTCCTCTCGTTGTTGAGGGATCGAGTGAACCAAGGGTTTCTGTCTTTGATTTGGGTTCTTTTCAGTTTTAGTGGGGCTAGGTCGTCCAGGATGTTCGAAATGGTTGCAGAGTAGTGTTCGTTAAGGCCGCTGACTGATGTGATATGCAGGGGGGGGGGAGGTCTGATTTGCAGCGAGCCTCAAGTTCCCTGCGGTCCAGATTCTTAGTGTCTCTGATCCAGTGTTTCGGAATCACCGGTTGCGGTGCCCATGTCTTGTGGGTGTCAGGTAGGAGGAAGGTGATGGCGTGGTGGTCAGACCAGTCGCATGGGTCTATAGAGATAAGCTTGACTGTTGATTCTTTGGAGATAATCCAATCAAGAGTGGCCCCTTTTGCGTGAGTTGATAGTGAGCAGGCTTGGGTCAGGGCTTGATCGGCCAGGAGGTCCTTGATGGCGTTGACATGCGGATCCTTTGGATCGTTCCAGTGCAGGTTAAAATCACCGAGGAAAATATAATTGGCGTTATTGGAACTCTTAGCCGTGATGATTTCCATGAGGTGGTCAGTGAAGGAGTCGTTCCTGCCTGGGGGGTGGTAAAAGATGTGCAGGTTGCACAGTGGGATGGAGTTGCTGAGAATAGCGAGGGCGAGGTATTCGCAGGATTCAGTGGTGTCCGCCAGAAGTTCCGTGACCAGAAGGTTAGCGCGGTAGATGCAGGCGATGCCTCCTCCTTTCTTGTTAGATTGTCTGTCTAGCCTTGTGATGATGTAGTTAGGAGGGACTAGGAGGTCCAGGTATGGAGATGAGGATTCGTTGAGCCATGTTTCCGTGAGGATCGCTAAGTCAAGATTTTTGCGAAGGATGAGATCAGCAATATCTGCAGCGTGCTTAGCTGCCGACCGGCAATTAATCAAGAGACCAGATAGAGAGGATTTGGCAGGAGGTTCAGGAGTCTGGGCGGACAGGCGAACAGGTGCTAGATTACTCTTGACCACAGTTCTATTGCGGAGGGAAGCTGGTCTGTTGGGGTTGATAGTAACCGTGCAGATGGCGTGTTCGGTCTTAGCGTCTAAAGGATGAGGGATAGCTGGGGTATAGTTGTAGTCTCGGAGGATGGCAAGGATTTCAATTTCAGTGAGATCTAGTGGGCTTGGAGTGGCGGAGGAGGGGTTGTAGGAAAGGACAAGAGCACGGGTTTCTTCCTCTGAGAGGTGGCATGGGTGCTTGCGGGGGGGGCGATGTCTCAGGGGTAGCGGAAGAGGTTGTTTAGTAAGCTCTGGCAAATGCGGGGGGCGGCGTTTGGCAGGGGCATAAGGTTGGCGAGGGAGAGTTCAGCAAGGTGGAGGAGGTTCATTAGCTCTAGGATGGAGATATGAATGCTCTGAGTTAGTTTGGCGGCTCTGGCGTGCAGTGAATCGATGTCCCTATAAGAAGGGGGTGCTAGCGGGCAGGGGGGCAGTGGTTCGGGTGCAGTTCTGACAGCGTGAATAGGTGATAAGGGGGAAGGACTATTACAGCCTGTGTTGAAAGCCAAAGGATCTATGTTGGGGCCCCTTTGCAGGTTGGATTGAGTGCAGGAAGGGCAAGCGGGACTTGTATCGTAAGTCATTGAGGGCGTACTGGTGACATAGTCTACCTGGGGAGCTAGTAGAGGGGAGACCAAAGGTCTAGGAGTGATTCTGTTGGCGGGGCCGGGAGGCGTGCTGGAGTCAATCGGGTGGACAGTGGGGGGAGCCCTAGGGGTGGTTTGAGAGTGGCTGTCCATGCAGGATGGGCTAGCTGAGGACTCAACGGTGTGGGAAAGTTAAGCGCGACCTGTATCGTAGGTCGTTGGGGATGTACCAGTGACATGGTCTGCTTGGGAAGCTGGTAGGGAGGGGACCAAAGGTCTAGAGGTGATTCTGTTGACAAGATCGGGAGACTTGCTGGAGTGGTTAGGGAGGCCAGTGTTGGAAGAGCTTAGAAGGGCTTGTGGGTGGCTAGACATGTTGGTTGGGCTGGATAGGCTGGACGAGGGCTCATCAAGGCAGGAGTTAATTACCCTACCAGTGTCGTGTACGTGGTTTCTGAGGAGGGTAAATAGGTCTGCAAATTTATTCAGGTTTTTGGTTGAGGCTTGGATCAGAACGATGCCGTTTTTGTAGAGAGTGATGGTGAGGTCAGCTCGCAGGGTTGAGGAGGGTGCTATAGTTAACTTAGTGCCATACGGAATGTTCTTAGTAGCACAAACATTGAGGTGGTGAGCGAAGGTTTTGCGCCAGGCAGATGTTCTTCTGGAATAGAAGATGAGGTCGTTAATGACTATGCCGTTGTCTGCGTTGTAACGCAGGTCAGAGATCAGTGTCTCAGGGTGTCTTTTCAGGGTGGCATGCTTGAAGGATTTTGAGGCGGTTTTGGAGAGGTTAGGGGGGTAGACAAGAGTGTACGCATTTTCACCCGTATCGCACAGGCCAGGCCTAGCCATGATGGCAGCAATAGAGACAGTTATGCAGCAAGGTAGGCTGCCTACCGTGCAGGAACCAGAATTGCACTGTGACAGTACCATCGGGGAACACACTATTATTGAAGGAGCCTGGGTGGCGTAATCAGGAGGTGAGGATAATCACGTTGTATTGGGAGCTCAAGCATTTCAAGGTCAGGCAATAGAAGATGAATGTAGTGTCTTCATACAGTCGCCATTTTAGGGTCAGGCAAAGAGCAGTCTGCCGGTGATGTGGCTAATGTGTAGATACCGACAGTAATTTTCAGTTCAATGTTTATGAAGAGTGCGGATTTACGGGCGCTGATTGTTCCACTTAGATGACGTTCCCATGGGCAAACCAGGAAGAGCAATGTTCCCCGAGTTGGTTAGGGGCCGCCATTTTGGGTCCAGGCAATGGAAGATGAATGGAGTGTCTTCATACTGTTGCCATTACCCCTTCTTCCTTCCCTTGTTTTGTTTCCCTCCTTCCCCACCTTCCCTCTTTGGCTTTGACTTAGTTGGGCGAAGGAGGTGGGTGAGGGAAGTTGGGGTTTAGCAGCCTTCCATCCCTGGCGCCCCTGCAGCAAATCCAGGTGAGCCATTACACCTATGTTGTTTTTGATTAGTTGTTCCCCTCTACTTATTAAGATCCTAAAGTGAAAGGAAAATGCACATTATTTGGCAACAAATGCAACAGTGCAGAACACGTCCAGCAACTAAGCTCTTGGGGTCCTATTTACAAAAAATGACGCAGCACAGGGCTGCAAGTCATTTTCCTGCACAGAGCTGCGTAATTTTAAGAGCACATGGATCTGTGATATTAACAAAAATACTACGCATCCGTGTGCTTTCCCCTGCGCTGGTGCACAATTGGCTGCCATGCGCCAGCACAGGCACCCTTGCATCATGTTGCAAGGGTGCCTGCTTTTCGGGATGATTGTTTTTGTGCAGGAAGGGACACCTTCCTGCACAAAAAAAGTCAGTGATAGCATTTTCCTCTTTCTATGCATGCTGCAGAATGCAGTACACATAGAAAGAGAAAAAAACAAGGATAATAAAATAATTTCTCCTCATTGCACCACTCCTATGCCTCCCCGGGGAGGCATAGGATTCTGATGCATACCTAGCTTTTCAAAACTTTGTAAATCTGGAAATGTGTCAGATTCCATGGATGGTGCATGGGAACACCCACAGCAACACCCATGGAACGCCCCTTTCACGCAGAGTAATGCATGAAAGGGGCCCATATTTACAAGGCCATGAAAAGTCACGCAGGGTGACTTTACGTGGCCTTGTAAATATGGGGAGGCACACTGCGCAGTCAGTGCATCCAAAAAAGTGACGCACCGGTGGCGCAACAGCCTCACAAATGAGGCCCTCTATTTCTAGACAAACTGTATGTGCAAATACCCCAAGTCATCCCATTGCAGCCCAGCACAACCATAAGCTACAACAGCAACACATACATTTCTTTGAGGCATGCCTTGCTGTTTGAACCAAGCAAAAAAGGACAAGGAAAGGATTCTGCACAGAAACCAGGTTACCTTTTAAAGCTCAGATTGTTTGAGCCTCGTGAGAGCTCAGTCACATCTCACATCAAAGGCTGTGACCTCCCTCTGCTTGGCTTAACTATCCCATTGTCTACACCCACAGACTTCTGTCCCTGCTGGCTACTCTCCCAGCCACCCACCTGCTATTAATCAGAGGACGGTGGTGACTCTCCTACGCCCCTCCCCCCCAACCCTCCATCCCCCCAGTTCTTTCTCACACTTAAAGGGGAAACTCGCTAGAGGTGCTCCTCCTTCAGAGGCTGAATACAGAAAAACAGCTTAAAACACAGGGAATCATAACAAGTGGTCTTGTATCTAGCTTGTAATATGTCACATGTTTACTATTTCTGAGTGCTTTAAATAACAGGTATTACTGTTTTAGGCTACTCTTTCATCAGCTGGATAAAAGGCTGAGTCACTTTAGCCGGGATTCCAACTGACCCCAGATGTCAGCACAGTTACTACATCCTGCCCAGAAGTCTCCTTCACAGAATCATGGTATATGCTTGACTGGTAGCAGACACCTAGCTGGCACTGGCACACTATAATTGTTTCAATTGCCTTCACCCATAGCATTTGCTTTCACATGACTGTCCATAGGTGATATGCAGGGCCACTGGAATTATGCGGCAGGAGAGGGCCAAATTATGTGGCAGGGTTGAGTAAATTTTGCGGTAAGACAAGGCAAGTTCTGTGGCATAATGTGGCGCATTTTGTAATAGTATTACTTCTGTATTTCATCATTTTTAGGTCTCGTGCCTAGCGTTGCAGTGCGTAGCACTGCTCGCGCAGCGCGAGACCTCTTGTATGGGCTTTCTGAAGCTAACCACACGCTCGTGCGTGTGGTTTTGCTTTTGCAGGATGCCATTGGATGTAGCGTTCTTTTAAAAAAAATACAGCACGCAATTGGGCAAAGGCGGGCGCATGTCCCGCCTTTGCCCCGCCCATTCCCACCGGTGTCTAGTACGCGCAGCAGCGCGCGTTCGCCTCACTGTCGCGCTCCCTTTCCCCCCCGCTCCTCTGTGGTGCGCGCGCACCACTGGTTTTGCTTTTTGTTACTTTGCCACCAAGGAAGAATTATTTGATCGACCTCCAGGTTAGTGGGGATATAAGAGCTTTCGTCTCGACACTGCGTTCAGTTCATGGCTTCGAAGAGCACAGGCGCCAGGCTCTGCACATCTCCTGCAGGAGCCTCCCCTCGCCGGGTTCAGTACGGAAGTAAGCAGCATAGGTCTGCCTTCGTTCTACCAGCCTAGTCCTAGTTTACACTCCATTGGAAGTGTTGTGTGGAAAGAACAGCTCATTCCATTCCCCTTCTAGAGCTTTTCAGATCCAGCTTTTCAACTGCGTCTCCACGCTTTCTTATGTTGAAGTCTGGTAGAGAGCTCAGCAGAAGCAGTCCGACGTATGAGCCCAGGAGGCGGGAGGTAAGACCCTGTGGGGGAACCTTCCACTTGACGTAGGCGGGGTGGCATCGGCACGCGCGTGAACACACTGGAGAAATAATGCATGTAATCGTGCAGCAACAGAAAGCAAAAGCTGTGGCGAAAATGTTTTACACGTTTTCAACTAATAACTGATACTCTTTGCATGTGCAGCACGCTGTATGTATTATACAATAAGAACACCTTAGGACCTTCATTTTATATTCACCTGTACATTTGTGTACCAAGCAAACAACAAGTGTACGGTGCATAATATAGTCGCGTTTTTTGTGAAAGGGTCCAAATAACTTAAGCATGAGTTCAATCCATTACATGTTTGCCAGTGTGTATATATTGATATGGAGCAGGAACCTAGGCTAATAAGCAGTGCTGTAAATGTACGTGTTGTGTCGGGATACAAGCTACAAGATTGTGCACTTCTAGTGACGAATACACAAATACTTTTCACACACTGCATTGCGAATTTGTCATTAATTCATTGCAGCATTAATTATTAAAAGACTCTTCCAATACTAATATTCAGTATACTTCTAACAATTACAGCTTTAGTGGACATAAAACCGACCTTTCAATAGCTTTACATATAAAAGACAATGGGGCAGATTTACAATGCAATAGGTCTCGCATTTACGTGAGTTTTAGCTATTGCCATTGTAAATGACAATGACTTTTATTTATGTTTTGGTTTTTCAAATGTAAATAAAAGGCATTATCATTTACAATGCCAATAGCTTAAACTCGCGTAAATGCGAGACCTATTGCATTGCAAATGCTTGTTAGACTTGGTAACAACCTCTGGGCATTGTTTGCACCCCATTAGTACCAGTTTAACATCCAAATATAGCAATAAGCATCAGAAAGGTGTGCAGTCCAGCTTTGCAAAGGGCATTCCACCGCCCGGCAACACGTGACATTGCATTTTTTGTAACTTTTGAACCGTTTGAGCAGGAAATATTTTTTTTGTAAAAATCTACAGATTATGTGGCAGATGATGGATTATGTGGCAAATATATAATCATGTAAAAGTGCAGCAGCATCACAATCGAAAAATTCCAGTGGCCCTGGTGATATGAGATTTCATTTCTGTGAGTTTGCCATTACCAGTCATCCACCCACCATGCCTCCAACAGCTGTAATTAGATGAAGGGCTTAGTCAGATAGTACCAATGCTTCTCACACTCGCTGATACGGCAACTCACTTCTCATATTACTACCGCCTGCTTGTATCTACTCCCATGTCTTTCAATGCCACCCCCGCAACAAAGACATGCAACGCAAGCAACGCCGCCTTCACCGCACACAGCCCTCACACGCAGCCCGCAATGCTTCTCCTCACCATAACCAACCCTTGCACATCACACACAACAGTTCACACGGTGATGCAAGACATAATTCCCACACCTCGGAGGTAGCAATTAGAGGGACATGTGAGCATGATTAAAGAATAATTAAAACACAATGTCGGATAAATAGGTGAATTTCCCTTTGGCTCTGTACATGCTGAACTGGAGGGCATGGCAGTGCATGAGCAATATTAGTGTTCCTTATTCTGCCAAACTAGTAGGCACAACTATTGAGTGAAATGAGGGAGTTTTTCACTTTCTTGAAGGTGTGGATACGCATTTGTGTCAATGATCAGAAAAAACACTCGTGGATTTCAATTTTCGAATGGATAATAATTCAAGCTCGTGCCAAGGATACGATAAACACAGCATGACCATGGGAATCGTATCAAGTCCCCAAAAAACCTGTGGGTGATAGAATTGCTCTATTTTGAAAGTGTAGATTGCTTACAACAGTGGATGTTGCAGATCCCACCTAGTGGTCTGAGTTACACCAAGCGTGCAGTCTACAGCGCCTGCGCAGTGACCACACATTCTATTCTACAAAGGGTCGAGCTGGTAAAGCACCTGAAAATCTGGGAGGCCTCTGGAAGATGTGGTTGGTGTCTGATAACCTTCTAGTGGGTTGCTCCTTTTTATTTTTATTTGAATGCATAACTGCAAAAGACCCTCTACATAGATAACCTGTGCCACAAAAGTCGTAAGTTCACCTGGCTTGCTTGTTGTTTTATTGTGGACAGAGAAGATGGAGTTTTCACAAATATATTCTATGCTGTAGGGTTGGTGATAAAGTTATCTGTATGAAAGAGAGTGTAAAGTCAGTTTAAATGCATATTTGCTCGAAATTGAGTATTAAGGATCACACTTTAATCCATGGGTACTCACAAACATTTTCCTAGGGGCCAAAAAGTTTGGTCTGTGATGTGACCCAGGGCCGCATTGATGCCAGCAGGATGGCGGTCGGGGCATTGTAGGTGTAAGGAGGTTATAGGGGAAGTGACGCATGTACATCTAGTGGCTGAACTGCACCTGGAATCAATCCCGGCTTTCCCACTTGACCAAATTGTGTGATCCTAGGCAATTTGTTTTATTTTAATTTGCCTCCCCATTTCTTCATTTTCACATATAAGAAGACCTCGAAATACATTACTTCAGGATGTGTGTCAAACAAAACATTTGAGTGTTTGATTTAATAAACTATAATGTTGTCCATGTATAATAGCAACCCAGGATAGACAGAGGGTGCACTTAACAAATGGCTTGTATCATAGTTCACTATTGGCATTATTGTCAGGGTGACCGGAGGCATGAATGTTTCTAAATTGATGTTTCAAAACTGTCACTTAAATAAATAAATAAATCGCAGTGACTTGTATAATCTGATGTAATAAGGTGAAACGCTTCTGCGTGTTAATGAAATACTGTTTTTTTTTTATTTTGAAGGGATTGTTTACACTTTGTTGCAACATGTCTTTAAAAATGAAGGTGTTCCTAAAATTAAGTGGTGCAGGACACCTTCTGTGCTTTTTTCCCACTTCATTTCGACTGTAAATAAATGCTTCCCGTTTGATATATTTATGAATATTAGTGCTTTGTAAACTAAACATTACGTAAGAAGGGTAAACCCACAGATACTGGGATCTGGGTAACAGACAGTACAATAGGAAGTGATCCCAGTATACAGTAAAATAAACAATGAAAAGATTACATAAACATATATTGTCAATATCGTATAAGGAATCAGAATACCAAAATGAAATGAAACAGTGTTATTTAATCACACTGCTATATTGCATTACATAAACATCATATCATGAGGACAAATTTGTATACACGTGCCCAGAGGGAAGGGGGGTGTACGGTGAATAGAGTGAGGATATTGTGACATAAAAAAAGGTGAAGTTATAATGCCAGAACACATCCGTTTTTCAAAAAACAAAACAATGGCTCCTTATTCACGCACAGATTCGCGAATAGCTACATCTATTTCTTTAGCCATGCATACAAAAGGGAAAAACACAGTAGAACAATTTCTGTTGTTTTCGATGCTGGCTCAAACAAACAATGTCGACGTTTCGACCCCGAGGTTCTGTAGCTAAATTAACACCTTACGGAGGGGTCTTCCTCAGGACTGGGAGAAGGGAATAGGCACCTGGGGATAAATATAATAATAGGTAATAACCTCATGGGAATCGGCAGATAAAAACCTTATTAAACATGGGCCATAGGTCCTTTAATTACCATGTACGCCCTTGCGGAGACAGGTCAGTCTAAGTAGCATATAGGGCACGAGGCTCCAATATCATGAGAACGGAATAACTGCACCGGCAAAAGTAAGGTGTAGTTTAATAACGGCCCGCCCAAGTGATGTGGGCACGGGGCCCGTATGTGAACTAGGAAAGAATCCCTGCGATCATTACTCACATAGACAAAAACTTGTACTCCTCCGATAAAATCGTACTTGTCCCATCAATTATGAAGTTGGTCATAGACCGTGACAATCCGCTATGACCTCAAGAATGAAAATCTAAAAATACAAAGAAAAAGGAACTATATCTCTAGCTACACAAGACCCTGGAACTTAAAAGAACTAACCACCACATAATCTTGAGACTAGGTCAGGACATACCTGCAGTTGCGATGCATCAGGGGGCCTTAATTCGCTCAATTGTTGCGATGCATCAAAGGGCCTCAATACGCTCCTGTCACCGGCACAAATGTTTCGGCCCGCAGCGTCTGTGGTCGGGTGAGAGAGCGTACCAGTAAGGTGAAAAAAAGGGGGGGAAACCGGCTGAGCTCGTAAAAGTCAAGGCGGAGGTACATTGTATCAAGCACACAGCGCTTACCGCTCCACGTCCAGTCGTATCCGGAATGGAGTGTCGAAGACTCATGCGGATGCTTCCCAGTATATAAAAGGGAGCTCTCATGCGAAAAATCCACGTGTGTCCCGTGCCGTAGCAGCAGCTGGATGCTAACAACACCAGCATCCACGTCTAACTGTGGTTGCAATGGAAAGCAACAATAGACTAGCCCTTCAAAAAACAATTTTAAAAAACGGTGAAATTATTAAGCCATAACAGGCAGCGTGTTGAAAATGCTTTTTTTTTAAAACTAACGGGATATCAATCTGAAAGCCCTTGCGTTCAAAGGGGGAAGGGAGGGAAAAAAGGGGGGAGACTGTAAGCTTTTCTCGATAATTAAGGGTGACAGATGATTAATGTAGATCACAAAGACTGAAATCAGTGGCTCTCACAGTAACGCCCCACATGCATCAACACATTGCTGAGAAGTAATTCAAATAGCGCCCCCAACAGAGTGTGTAGAATGTCTAAAAAACTACATTGGATGTCTTAAAGGAGATGCATCACATTGTTGCGACTCGGTGACATATTGTAATCCATTGCATCAGGTAAATGAACAGCTTCAGAGAAATTGTCAATATGGCGACAACACACATGTTGCATACATAGTTACATAATTAATAGCAAATCTGAACGTTCAAGCATGGAAGGGTGAGAACGTAAGGATACTCCAACAGAGCGGCCAGTCAAGCAACTATGGCTGAAAAGGCCCTTAGAGGCTGCTAATCATGCGTTCAAAAGAGTGACACATATGCTACACCCAAGCTCCTTATTAAAGACATGCTAGCTGGGCATGACTAGATTCAACTTCATTCAATCCATTATGTATGGAGTCCAAGCGTGTCATCCATTTGTATTCCCTTAGATTCAGGATTGGGCCAATGTTGCCCCCTCTGGGGCCCAGGGTTACTTTCTCAAGGACTAACCATTTGAGGTCGTCCGACGAATGAGCAGCTGTTTTAAAATGTTCAACTAGGGTTGCCCCCTGTACATCGCATCTTATTCTACTGCAATGTTGCAGTATGCGTGCTTTGATTTTCTGTTGGGTCTGTCAAACATATATGAGCCCACAGGGACACACAATGGCATATATGACATTACTAGTATTACAGTTGGTGAATGACTCTAAGGTGATTGTGTGTTGCTTATAGGTGAACTTTTTTGTTTGAATTGTTGTTGGACAAGCCTTGCATTGGCCACACTTAAAATGGCCCACAGTTACCGGTAGGTTCCACAAGGATTGGATGGATGGTGCCACTGGACTCTCAAGGAAAGAACTAACCACATAGTCTTTGACGCTTTTAGCTTTTTTAAAAGAATGCATCGGAAAATTAGGTTGTTCAATGACATCGGACACCAAACCCCAGTGCTTATTCACAATCTTCTTGATAGCGTTACTCTGGGTGCAGAATGTGGTGACACAGATCATCCTTTGCTGCAGGTTGTCATTTCGATCCTTCATTGTAAGCAATGCATCACGAGGGCTATACCAGGCTCTTTTTTGTGCTCGTTTTACCAGTCTATTAGGGTAGCCTCTCTCCAAAAGTCGGTTCCTTAAGTCTTCAGACTCTGCCATGTAGTCCTCCTTCTTGGAGCAGTTCCTACGAATCCTTAGGAACTGCCCTACCGGTAGGTTATCTCTTAAGCCGCGTGGGTGGTGGCTGTTGTACATTAGGAGAGAATTCCGTTCTGCTGGTTTACGATATAGTGTTGTATGTAGCTTCTCATCCTCGCTATAGATGGTAATGTCCAGAAAGTCAATCCTGCTTGGACTAGATTGCATCGTAAATTGGATATCATCATCCCTCTGGTTGAGCCAGACATGGAAAGAACCCAGATCCTCGCTGCTGCCTGTCCATATCATGAGCACGTCGTCAATGTATCTTCTCCACAACGTCACCTTATCGCGAAAAGGGTTGTCTGCATTGAAAATGAATGTCTGTTCGAAGTGATCCATAAAGATAATAGCCAAATCAGGTGCGAAGGAAGCCCCCATCGCCACACCCTTTGTCTGGAGGTAATAGCTGCCTTGGAAGAAGAAAAAGTTCTTCATCATTGCAATGGAAATTAATCCAATTAGGAAGTCCGTAGGCACGGCCATAGGAGCTGGTTGTTGATTCAGAACATACCTCACTACTTCAAGTGCCGATCCTTGGGGAATGCTGGTATATAACGATATGATATCGCATGTCACCAAGAGTTGCTCCTTTGGGTTGAAGGGAAATTGGTCAATCAGATTAATGGTTTGGAGTGTATCCCTAAGGTATGTTGCCGTGTTTTCAGCAATTGGTTTCAGAAAAGAGTCGATGTATCTGCCCAGCGGTTCCAACATGGACCCACACCCCGAGACAATGGGTCTGCCAGGAGGGTTTTGCATATTTTTGTGAATCTTTGGCAGTGTATAGATGGTTGGGAGTCGGGGGTCCGATTGGTTGAGAAAATCGAATTCGAGTTTGTCCAGAAATCCTTGGTCCAGCCCTTCTTTAGTCAGAGTAAGGATCTCTGAAGCCAGTTCTTTTGTAGGGTTTGACCTCAATTTACAGTAACTGACTCCGTCTTGTAGTTGTCCAATGATTTCCATTTTATATTTGTCCGTGTCCTGTACCACAATGGCCCCACCCTTGTCCGCGGGTTTGATCACAATCTCCTTGTTGTTCCTTAGGGCGGATAGAGCCTCCCTCTCCATTCTGGTCACATTTACATTGGAATACTTGTATGACTCCAAAAGTTTAGATATGTCCCTGAGCACAATATCTTCATAAGCCAGAATTCGGTTGCTCATGGCATTGGTCAGCGGGACAAATGTAGAGGGGACTCTCAGTCCTGTCAATGTTGTTACTGAGGGTGTGGTAGAATTCCTAAAGAAAAACCTCAGGCGGATTTTCCGAAAAAATCTAAGTAGTTCTATTTTCAGTGTCATCCGGTTAGGGTGTGCTGTGGATACAAATGATAAGCCCTTGCTGAGGATCATTTCTTCTTCTTCCTTCAAAACATAGGAGGAGATGTTCACTACCGGACTCAATTGCCTATTCACCACCTGTAGACTTTGCGTCTCGTTGATATTTCGCCATGGTTCTCTGGCGGGAAGCGTACTTGCTTCTGAATTCCCCCTCTGCCTCTCTCCCAGGTCACGTTGGTTTGTAGCTGGCCACGCGGTGGTCCTCTGGGCCAAAACCCACCTCTGCCCCTGGGTGGTCTCCATTGGCCCTCCCCTAAAAAAGAGGACGGTCCTTGTGGTTGATGCCAATTCTCTTGGTAACTGTAGTTGGAACTGGGGCCTGCCTGTTCGTTTTCGCTATCGGTGCTGTAAGATGATTCAGAGAAAGTAGTATAATTTCTCCGTCCACGGTAGCCTCCCCTGCCTCGGCTGGTAAACCGTCCCTGATTATCTTGCTTATAATAATCCTCTTGGAGGTATGGATACGTGTTCTTCTCGTAGTATCGTATATCCTTGGATAACTTCTCCAATTTCTTATTCTGTGTGATGATCTCGAAGTCCTTCAATGATTTCCCCAGATTCTCCAGAGCCTCCTTGGCGTTGGTAAGTGTGGAATCCCCTGCAATCTCAGACTTTAAGGCAGTGATTTCACGCATGAGAACCTGTATTTGTTCAGCTGCTGTCTCCACTCCCAGCACCATCCAGTGCCGGGAGCAGTTGTTAGCCACAAAACTAAATCCTTCCTTAAATTTTGGAACATCTACAAAGATCGCTGGTTCATTCCTAACCTGCAGACCCGTAGGAATAATATTGGACTGAAGATATTTGGTTAACAAATGTCCATGTAAGCGAGTCCGTATCAATTTTTTCTCAAGGCGCTCTAGACGAGCGACTTTATCATTCAAGGTAAAGTCAATCGTGGGGGTAGTGGAAGATAGAAATTGGTTAGTGGGGTCCTGTAATAATTGGGTGATATAATCCTCTGTATAGGATAAGATTCCGCTCTCAACCATTTTGAGTGGTGAGTGATTTAATCACTAAAATACCTCGCAGGCATGCACCTGCTCAGAAGACATTACGTAAGAAGGGTAAACCCACAGATACTGGGATCTGGGTAACAGACAGTACAATAGGAAGTGATCCCAGTATACAGTAAAATAAACAATGAAAAGATTACATAAACATATATTGTCAATATCGTATAAGGAATCAGAATACCAAAATGAAATGAAACAGTGTTATTTAATCACACTGCTATATTGCATTAAATAAACATCATATCATGAGGACAAATTTGTATACACGTGCCCAGAGGGAAGGGGGGTGTACGGTGAATAGAGTGAGGATATTGTGACATAAAAAAAGGTGAAGTTATAATGCCAGAACACATCCGTTTTTCAAAAAACAAAACGATGGCTCCTTATTCACGCACAGATTCGCGAATATCTACATCTATTTCTTTAGCCATGCATACAAAAGGGAAAAACACAGTAGAACAATTTCTGTTGTTTTCGATGCTGGCTAAAACAAACAATGTCGACGTTTCGACCCCGAGGTTCTGTAGGTAAATTAACACCTTACGGAGGGGTCTTCCTCAGGACTGGGAGAAGGGAATAGGCACCTGGGGATAAATATAATAATAGGTAATAACCTCATGGGAATCGGCAGATAAAAACCTTATTAAACATGGGCCATAGGTCCTTTAATTACCATGTACGCCCTTGCGGAGACAGGTCAGTCTAAGTAGCATATAGGGCACGAGGCTCCAATGTCATGAGAACGGAATAACTGCACCGGCAAAAGTAAGGTGTAGTTTAATAACGGCCCGCCCAAGTGATGTGGGCACGGGGCCCGTATGTGAACTAGGAAAGAATCCCTGCGATCATTACTCACATAGACAAAAACTTGTACTCCTCCGATAAAATCGTACTTGTCCCATCAATTATGAAGTTGGTTGTTAGATTTGGGGGTCTCTAGTTGGCAGAGGTAGGTACCTTTGTCCAAATAGGGACCCTTGAGTCTAGTCAGGGAAAGTAGGTACACTCCCGAAATAACCCCTGCTCACCCTCTTGGTAGCTTGGCACGAGCAGACAGGCTTAGTTCAGAGGCAGTGTGTAAAGCATTTGTGAACACATACAGTAATCAAGTGACAACACTACAAATGGACACCACACAGGTTATATATTTATAAAAATAGGTATACTTTATATAGATTTATCACAAGACCATAAACGACAAACATAATCCACAATACTGTCAAGAGTGCTTAGTTCTGATCAAAAGGCTTAATTCAAGGTTCTGTGCGAGTCGGTAGCCTCCTCCGGCTACGGCGATGTCGAGAACAAACAGAGTCTAACAAATCCAGCTGACCGCGTCGAGACGGGCCAACACAGCGTAGACAGACTCGGTCACAGTACCTTTTACTTGAAGCGGCAGGCACGGGCGTGCGAGCCGGATGGCTGTTCGTCGCGGTCGCGATGCAAAAATGGAAGCGTTGCAGGACGCGTTGTCCCTCGATGCGGTGCAGGCAGCGGCTCGTTGACATCGTCAAGACGGAGTCGGTGAGACCAGGGCCGTGCGTTGCAGGGCGAGACGGTGCTTCGATGCGGAGCTGGCAGGTTGCGGTGCGGCGACGGAGCCGGATTCAGGAGCTAGCGTCGATCAGTCCGGACAGCGGTGCGAGTCGGGCGGTGCGTCGCAAAGCGTGCGAGCGGTGCCCAACTCCGGTGCGGTCACAGGACTCGAACTCAGCAGCAGTGACCGTGTCGGTCGGACCAGTTCGATTCGGCGTAGCGAAGCGTTGCAGGACGCGTTGTCCCTCGATGCGGTGCAGGCAGCGGCTCGTTGACGGAGTCGGTGAGACCAGGGCCGTGCGTTGCAGGGCAAGACGGTGCTTCGATGCGGTGCTTACAGGACACCGAGTCGGTCGTGAGAGTCAGTCACAGCTCCCTACCTCTGTAGCCACTGAAACAGAGTTTCCAGCAGCAATTCACAAAGGGGGTCAAGTCCAATGGTCCTGGGACTTCGGTCAGGGGGCAAGCTCTCTTCCAAGCCCTTGGAGATCCTTCACAAGTTGATGAAAGTCACAGCAAAGCAAAAGTTCCTTTCTCCTTTCTTTGGCAGTCAGGCAAACCACTGCAGGCCAATCCCCCAAGCAGCACTTCAGGCTTAGGGATAGTCTCTCCTCAGTTTCTTCTTGGTTCCGCTCCTCAGCAAAGGTTTCTTCTTGTTCCCAAAAGTGATCTAATTTCCTAGGGGTCTGGGTCCCCTTTTATACACAGTTTCTCTTTGTTCTCTGAAGGCAGAGAGGCCTCTGCCTAGCCCAAAACCAGTTCTGGTCAGTCCTGGAGCACTTTGTTTTTCTGACTCCTTCTTTCCTTTCAGAATGTGGGGCAGAGTGCTCAGCCGCCCGGCAGGAGGTGGAAACAGCATTGTGGAAGGCAGGCACAGCCCTATTCAGACCCAGGTGCAACTCCTCCCTCCACTCTGGATGCAGATCTTTCTATTCAGCCCTGTGCTGACTCACCCTGTCTCCTGTAGCCACCCCCAGCCCCTGTCACTCAATCTCCAGACAAGGAATACACAACCTAGCAGAGGCAGGCTTGGATAGTTAGGCAAGAAAATACCCACTTTCTAAAAGTGGTATTTTCAAACACAGAATGTTAAAACCAACTTCACTAAAAGATGTATTTTATCATCCTGAGTTCAGGCATACTAAATTCGTTTTTCTACCATGTTCCCGGGGTCAGTTCTGACTATAAGGTGTAATAGTCAGTCTGCCCATTCTGGCCTATGGGGAGCAGGTAGCCTTGCAATAGTGAAAAACGAAAATGGCTGTAATTCACTATTAGGACATGCCACACACACCAGGGCATGTCCTACCTTATACTTACAATGCACCCTGCCCTAGGGCCTACTTTAGGGGTGACCAACATGCAGTAAAGGGAAGGTTTAGGGACTGGTAAGTGGGTGCACTCACCAAGTCGACATGGCAGCCCTAGGCTGCACACAGGCTCTGCAATGACAGGCCTGAGACACACTTTACAAGCTGCTTCTGTGGGTGGCACAACCCGTGCTGCAAGCCCACCAGCAGCATTGGATTTACAAGCCCTGGGCACACTCAGTGCACGGTACTAGGGACTGACAAGTAAACCAATCATCCAATCATGGAGTCACTAATACATACATCAATTCACGATAGGGAGCACTTGCACTTTGGCACTGATTAGCAGCGGCAAAGTGCCCATGAGCATCTAGTCCAGCAAAAACATATCGGCAACAGTGGAGGCATTATGAAAAAATGGAAGGGAGACCCACGCCAAGGATGCCAGGTCTAACACGTGTCCCCTCCAGCTGAAATGTGGGGAGAACTATCCTACCCCTAGGGAGTTCTCATCGCTAAGGCGGAAAAATCTGGACAGTCCATCAGCATTGGCGTGTTCTGTACCAGGGCGGTGTTCCACCGTAAAGTCCATCCCCTGTAGGGAAATGGACCACCTCAACAGCTTTGGATTCTCACCCCTCATCTGCATCAACCATCTGAGGGGCCTGTGGTCTGTCTGAACCCGGAAGTGAGTCCCAAACAGGTATGGTCTCAGCTTCTTCAGTGCCCAGACCACAGCAAATGCCTCCCGCTCAATAGCACTCCATCTCTATTCCCGGGGAAGTAACCTCCTACTGAGGAAGGCTACAGGTTGGTCTAGGCCCTCCTCATTGATCTGTGATAGAACAGCCCCTACACCATATTCTGAAGCGTCCGTCTGAACAATGAACTCATTGGAGAAGTTGGGTGCCTGGAGCACAGGCGCCGTGCACATGGCAGTCTTCAAGGTGTCAAAAGCTTTCTGACAGGCGTCAGTCCAACTCACTTTCCTGGGCTGCTTCTTGGAAGTCAGCTCTGTCAAGGGGGCAACAATGCTGCCATACCCCTTGACGAATCTCCGGTAATACCCGGTGAGTCCTAGGAAGGCTCTCACCTCTGTCTGGGTCTTGGGTGGCTCCCAATCCAGAATGGTATCAATTTTCGGTTGGAGGGGCGCCACCTGGCCGCTCCCAACCTGGTGTCCCAAGTACACCACAGAACCCTGCCCAATCTGGCACTTACTCGCCTTGATCGTGAGGCCTGCCCTCCGCAGCGCCATCAACACTTCCCAGAGGTGACGCAGATGTTCTTCCCAACTGGCACTGAACACTGCGATGTCATCCAGGTAGGCGCCACTGAAATCCTCCAGTCCAACCAACACCTGGTTGACCAACCTCTGAAAGGTGGCAGGGGCATTCTTCATCCCAAAGGGCATCACCCGGAACTGGTAGTGCCCATCTGGTGTGGAGAATGCTGACCTCTCTTTTGCCCCATCAGTCAAGGCGATCTGCCAGTACCCAGACGTTAAGTCAAACGTGCTGAGGTACCGCGCAGCCCCTAGCCGATCTATGAGCTCATCAGCTCTGGGGATGGGGTGGGCGTCAGTCCTGGTGACGGAATTGAGTCCCCTGTAGTCCACACAGAACCGGAGTTCTGGTGTGGCACCAGGGCGCGGCAGCCTTTGGAACCAAGACCACTGGGCTGGCCCAAGGGCTGTTAGAGGACTCAATCACCCCTAGCGCAAACATCTTGGAGACCTCCTCCTTGATGCAGGCTCTGACCCTGTCAGTCACCCTGTAAGCCTTGTGCTTCACAGGAAGACTGTCCCCAGTGTCCACATCATGGACGCACCAATGAGTGACACTGGGAACCAGGGAGAACAGGTCAGGGAACTGTCCCAACAGTTGGCGACAGTCACCCTGCTGCTCAGGTGTCAGGGAGGTAGAGAGGTTTACTCCCTCCACTGATCCATCTTGCTCTCGGGCTGACAGGAGGTCAGGAAGAGGCTCGGTCTCCTCCTCCATTCCATCATCTGTAGCTAAGAGCATGCCCACTTGGGACCTCTCCAAGTGGGGCTTCAGGCGGTTCACATGCAGGACCCGCAAGGGGTTCCTGGGAGACTGCAAGTCCACCAAATAGGTAACTGGACTCTTGCGCTCCACCACCGTAAAAGGGCCGGTCCACCTGTCCTGGAGCGCACAAGGCTCCACAGGGGCCATGACCCACACTTTCTGACCAGGCTGAAGTTCTACCAGAGTGGCATTCTGGTCGTACCACTGCTTCATCTCCTCCTGGCTGGCTTCCAGATTTGCCTCAGCAAGTTCTCTGAAACGCCTAGTCTGGTTCCTGAAGGCCAGCATGTAACTGTATACATCCTGGGGAGGTTTCCTGGGAGATTGCTCCCAGCATTCCTTGACCAAACTCAGAGGTCCTCGCACCGGGTGTCCATAGAGGAGCTCAAAGGGACTGAACCCTAGAGACTTCTGTGGCACCTCCCGGTATGCAAACAACAGGCATGGTAAGAGGACGTCCCATTTACGCCTCATGGGTTCTTCCAGACCCATAATCATGCCCTTGAGGGTCCGGTTGAATCTCTCAACCAGCCCATTTCCTTGAGGGTGGTAAGGAGTGGTGAACTTGTAAGTTACACCGCACTCCTGCCATAGGGACTTCATGTATTTAGACACGAAGTTGGTACCTCTGTCAGACACCACCTCTTGAGGGAATCCCACACGTGAGAAAATTCCCATCAGTGCCCGTCCCACCACGGGGGCCGTCACTGTCCTCAGAGGGATGGCTTCAGGGTACCGGGTGGCATGGTCCACCAAGACCAGGATAAACCTGTTGCCCATGGCTGTCTTGGGGTCCAGTGGCCCCACAATGTCAATACCCACCCGTTCAAAGGGGGTGCTGACCACAGGGAATGGCTGGAGAGGAGCCTTGTGCTTCCTCCCACTATTTCCACTTGCCTGGCAAGTCTGGCATGTCCTGCAGTGAGTGGCGGCACTCCTGCGCATCTGGGGCCAATAGAAATGGGTAACAAGCCTGTCAAAGGTCTTGTCCTGCCCCAGATGTCCCGCTAACGGTACATCATGAGCCAACCCCAGTAGGAAGGCTCTGAAGCGCTGGGGTACCACCAGCACACGGGCTGACCCCGGCTCAGCAACCTTAGGCTCTGAATACAGGAGACCATTCTCCCAGTAAATCCAATGTGATCCAGACTGATCACCTGCTGCCTGGTCTGTGGCCTGTTGCCTCAGACCCACGAGAGAAGGGCATGTGTTCTGCTCCTCGCAGAACTCCTCCCTGGAGGGTCCTCCTTCTTGCTGCCAATGGGTCAGCTCAGGTAGGTCCCCAGTTCAGCTACCTGTTCCCCTGTAGGCTCCAGGGCATCCCCCTCAGGGTCTGCCTCCTCCTGGACCGTGGGAACTTCGGGGGCCAGTTTCCCGCGCCCCCTGCCTCCTCTCTCTCCGGCAGGCACCTGGGCCTCTCTCTCAGGCTCCAGGTCCTCTTGAACACCTTTAGCTGCCATTGACCGGGTGGTCACACATGCCCAATCAGGCAAGCCCAACATTTCTAAATGCGCACTCCGCTCCACCTTAGCCCAAGGTGAGCTCTCCAAATCGTTCCCTAACAAACAGTCAACAGGCATGGCTGGCCTCACAGCTACTTGAAGAGTACCCGAGACCCCCCATTCAAAGGGAACCTGAGCCACCTTGCAGTGACTCTCTGTGTTGTCAGCGGCAACAACCGGATAGAATGCATCAGGGATAACCTGCTCCTTAGACACCAGGTGACACTTGACAGCTGTCACACTGGCTCCTGTGTCTCTCAGAGCCTCCACCCTATGGCCATTGATGGTCACCCACTGCCTGTATTTCTTAGTGTTCTCAGGCAGCGGGGTCCTAGGGACCATCTCAGAGTCTCCTAATGAGACAAGGGAAAACACTGTGGGATCCCCCCACCTTGGGCACCCAACTCCTCCCCCAGGGCTACACTAGCCAACTGCCGGGGGACTGCACCAGTGGGTGCTGGTTTTCCATGCAAAGGGCAACGAGGATCGTTTGCCTTGTGGCCAGGGGCGCCACACTTGTAACATACCAGTGGTCCCTGGTGAACAGGGGGCCTGTCAGGGCCACTGGCTTCTTCTCAGGGGGAGGCTGGGAACCTTTCCCTTGGTTCCCTTGGGGTCTACTTTGGGGCCCTTTATGGAACTCCCTCTGTTTACCCTTGTCCCCCCACTCTTCTGCTGGGGACCCTGCCCACCCTTGGCGGAGTCTCCCACGTGACCCTTGTGGACCCGGGTACTCACCCAGCGGTCCGCCTCCTCAGCAAGCTGCCTAGGGTTAGTCCGCTTACTATCAATCAGGTGCTGGCGTAGCTCAGGAAAGCAATTACTGGACAAGTGCTCCCATGAAATCAAATCAAAGAGCGCCTGAAAATCAGTCGCTTTGCTACCCTTTACCCAACCATCCAAGGCTCTGCAAAAGAAGGTCACATATTCAACCCAGGTACTGCTTTCAATCTTACTACAGTTCCTGAACCTTTGCCTATAAAGCTCAGGGGTCAAACCATACCTAGTCATTAAGGCATCCTTCATGTGGCTGTACGAATTATAGACTTCAGAGGGCAAATTCAACAAGGTATCCCGCCCTTCACTGAGGAACCGTCCCCACAACCCCGCTCCCCAATCCTTCTCAGGGACCCGGAGGAAAGACATGGCTACCTCATAGGCTTTGAACCACTGCCCAATGTCATCATTTTTAAAAAACTCCTTCACCACATCTTTGGGAATATACACCCTAGCTTCAACAGGCGCATGCGGTACACTGCCACCAGAGGGAGTAATCTCTAAGCTTTTGGCCTTCAATTCCAACTCCCTCAAAACTTTCTCATGTTCAAACTGCATTTTCTTTTCCTCTCGGGCTAATTTCCTAGTTTGCATTTCGAATTCTAACTGCCCATTCAGCTTGAGCTTGGTCAGCTCCATTTCGTGCATCCTACTCTCCTTCCTGTCCTCCAACTCCTCTGGAGACAGTCCTCTGGCAGAAACACTGCTACCTACTGGGGAAGGTGGTCTTCCAGCCCCTAGACCCAATAGCCCCTCCAGCTGCCCTTCTGCATTCTCAGCCCCCTCCACAGGGGCACTCCTTGATTCGACCCAGGCCCTCAGCGCCTTTTGGAGGTCCTCCTTCCTGGAGAGCCCGGTCATGGACACTTTAAACTTTTTGCAGAATTGCCTGAGCTGCTTGAGGGTGTAGCATTCTAGCCTCTCTTCTTCCCAATCACACTCAACAGAGGCTACTGATGCTGGTTTCTCCATAGTGATTAAACTTGGCAGTTGCAAAAATAGAAAATCCTAGAAAAAATGCTATAAAAGTATGTGGTTGCGTTTTGGTCTGCACTCACTAAGTAGTGTTCACCAATCACTGTACATGAGTCACAAATGCAAGTCCAGAATCCTCACCGCTGACCACCAATGTTCGATTGGGGGTCTCTAGTTGGCAGAGGTAGGTACCTTTGTCCAAATAGGGACCCTTGAGTCTAGTCAGGGAAAGTAGGTACACTCCCGAAATAACCCCTGCTCACCCTCTTGGTAGCTTGGCACGAGCAGACAGGCTTAGTTCAGAGGCAGTGTGTAAAGCATTTGTGAACACATACAGTAATCAAGTGACAACACTACAAATGGACACCACACAGGTTATATATTTATAAAAATAGGTATACTTTATATAGATTTATCACAAGACCATAAACGACAAACATAATCCACAATACGTCAAGAGTGCTTAGTTCTGATCAAAAAGGCTTAATTCAAGGTTCTGTGCGAGTCGGTAGCCTCCTCCGGCTACGGCGATGTCGAGAACAAACAGAGTCTAACAAATCCAGCTGACCGCGTCGAGACGGGCCAACACAGCGTAGACAGACTCGTCACAGTACCTTTTACTTGAAGCGGCAGGCACGGGCGTGCGAGCCGGATGGCTGTTCGTCGCGGTCGCGATGCAAAAATGGAAGCGTTGCAGGACGCGTTGTCCCTCGATGCGGTGCAGGCAGCGGCTCGTTGACATCGTCAAGACTGAGTCGGTGAGACCAAGGC
This sequence comes from Calotriton arnoldi, assembly GCA_963921515.1. Classification (NCBI taxonomy): domain Eukaryota; kingdom Metazoa; phylum Chordata; class Amphibia; order Caudata; family Salamandridae; genus Calotriton; species Calotriton arnoldi. The sequence continues at coordinate 919,613 of CAWUFW010003993.1, read as the reverse complement.
CGTGCGTTGCAGGGCGAGACGGTGCTTCGATGCGGTGCTGGCAGGTTGCGGTGCGGCGACGGAGCCGGATTCAGGAGCTAGCGTCGATCAGTCCGGACAGCGGTGCGAGTCGGGCGGTGCGTCGCAAAGCGTGCGAGCGGTGCCCAACTCCGGTGCGGTCACAGGACTCGAACTCAGCAGCAGTGACCGTGTCGGTCGGACCAGTTCGATTCGGCGTAGCGAAGCGTTGCAGGACGCGTTGTCCCTCGATGCGGTGCAGGCAGCGGCTCGTTGACGGAGTCGGTGAGACCAAGGCCGTGCGTTGCAGGGCGAGACGGTGCTTGGATGCGGTGCTTACAGGACACCGAGTCGGTCGTGAGAGTCGGTCACAGCTCCCTACCTCTGTAGCCACTGAAACAGAGTTTCCAGCAGCAATTCACAAAGGGGGTGAAGTCCAATGGTCCTGGGACTTCGGTCAGGGGGCAAGCTCTCTTCCAAGCCCTTGGAGATCCTTCACAAGTTGATGAAAGTCACAGCAAAGCAAAAGTTCCTTTCTCCTTTCTTTGGCAGTCAGGCAAACCACTGCAGGCCAATCCCCCAAGCAGCACTTCAGGCTTAGGGATAGTCTCTCCTCAGTTTCTTCTTGGTTCCGCTCCTCAGCAAAGGTTTCTTCTTGTTCCCAAAAGTGATCTAATTTCCTAGGGGTCTGGGTCCCCTTTTTATACACAGTTTCTCTTTGTTCTCTGAAGGCAGAGAGGCCTCTGCCTAGCCCAAAACCAGTTCTGGTCAGTCCTGGAGCACTTTGTTTTTCTGACTCCTTCTTTCCTTTCAGAATGTGGGGCAGAGTGCTCAGCCGCCCGGCAGGAGGTGGAAACAGCATTGTGGAAGGCAGGCACAGCCCTATTCAGACCGAGGTGCAACTCCTCCCTCCACTCTGGATGCAGATCTTTCTATTCAGCCCTGTGCTGACTCACCCTGTCTCCTGTAGCCACCCCCAGCCCCTGTCACTCAATCTCCAGACAAGGAATACACAACCTAGCAGAGGCAGGCTTGGATAGTTAGGCAAGAAAATACCCACTTTCTAAAAGTGGTATTTTCAAACACAGAATGTTAAAACCAACTTCACTAAAAGATGTATTTTATCATCCTGAGTTCAGGCATACTAAATTCGTTTTTCTACCATGTTCCCGGGGTCAGTTCTGACTATAAGGTGTAATAGTCAGTCTGCCCATTCTGGCCTATGGGGAGCAGGTAGCCTTGCAATAGTGAAAAACGAAAATGGCTGTAATTCACTATTAGGACATGCCACACACACCAGGGCATGTCCTACCTTATACTTACAATGCACCCTGCCCTAGGGCCTACTTTAGGGGTGACCAACATGCAGTAAAGGGAAGGTTTAGGGACTGGTAAGTGGGTGCACTCACCAAGTCGACATGGCAGCCCTAGGCTGCACACAGGCTCTGCAATGGCAGGCCTGAGACACACTTTACAAGCTGCTTCTGTGGGTGGCACAACCCGTGCTGCAAGCCCACCAGCAGCATTGGATTTACAAGCCCTGGGCACACTCATTGCACGGTACTAGGGACTGACAAGTAAACCAATCATCCAATCATGGAGTCACTAATACATACATCAATTCACGATAGGGAGCACTTGCACTTTGGCACTGATTAGCAGCGGCAAAGTGCCCATGAGCATCTAGTCCAGCAAAAACATATCGGCAACAGTGGAGGCATTATGAAAAAATGGAAGGGAGACCCACGCCAAGGATGCCAGGTCTAACATTGGTCATAGACCGTGACAATCCGCTATGACCTCAAGAATGAAAATCTAAAAATACAAAGAAAAAGGAACTATATCTCTAGCTACACAAGACCCTGGAACTTAAAAGAACTAACCACCACATAATCTTGAGACTAGATCAGGACATACCTGCAGTTGCGATGCATCAGGGGGCCTTAATTCGCTCAATTGTTGCGATGCATGAAAGGGCCTCAATACGCTCCTGTCACCGGCACAAATGTCTCGGCCCGCAGCGTCTGTGGTCGGGTGAGAGAGCGTACCAGTAAGGTGAAAAAAAGGGGGGGAAACCGGCCGCGCTCGTAAAAGTCAAGGCGGAGGTACATTGTATCAAGCACACAGCGCTTACCGCTCCACGTCCAGTCGTATCCGGAATGGAGTGTCGAAGACTCATGCGGATGCTTCCCAGTATATAAAAGGGAGCTCTCATGGGAAAAAGCCACGTGTGTCCCGTGCCGTAGCAGCAGCTGGATGCTAACAACACCAGCATCCACGTCTAACTGTGGTTGCAATGGAAAGCAACAATAGACTAGCCCTTCAAAAAACAATTTTAAAAAACGGTGAAATTATTAAGCCATAACAGGCAGCGTGTTGAAAATGCTTTTTAAAAAAAACTAACGGGATATCAATCTGAAAGCCCTTGCGTTCAAAGGGGGAAGGGGGGGAAAATAGGGGGGGGGGAAGACTGTAAGCTTTTCTCGATAATTAAGGGTGACAGATGATTAATGTAGATCACAAAGACTGAAATCAGTGGCTCTCACAGTAACGCCCCTCATACATCAACACATTGCTGAGAAGTAATTCAAATAGCGCCCCCAATAGAGTGCGTAGAATGTCTAAAAAACTACATTGGATGTCTTAAAGGAGATACATCACATTGTTGCGACTCGGTGACATATTGTAATCCTTTGCGTCAGGTAAAAGAACAGCTTCAGAGAAATTGTCAATATGGCGACAACACACGTTGCATACATAGTTACATAATTAATAGCAAATCTGAACGTTCAAGCATGGAAGGGTGAGAACGTAAGGATACTCCAACAGAGCGGCCAGTCAAGCAACTATGGCTGAAAAGGCCCTTAGAGGCTGCTAATCATGCGTTCAAAAGAGTGACACATATGCTACACCCAAGCTCCTTATTAAAGACATGCTAGCTGGGCATGACTAGATTCAACTTCATTCAATCCATTATGTATGGAGTCCAAGCGTGTCATCCATTTGTATTCCCTTAGATTCAGGATTGGGCCAATGTTGCCCCCTCTGGGGCCCAGGGTTACTTTCTCAAGGACTAACCATTTGAGGTCGTCCGACGAATGAGCAGCTGTTTTAAAATGTTCAACTAGGGGTGCCCCCTGTACATCGCATCTTATTCTACTGCAATGTTGCAGTATGCGTGCTTTGATTTTCTGTTGGGTCTGTCCAACATATATGAGCCCACAGGGACACAGAATGGCATATATGACATTACTAGTATTACAGTTGGTGAATGACTCTAAGGTGATTGTGTGTTGCTTATAGGTGAACTTTTTTGTTTGAATTGTTGTTGGACAAGCCTTGCATTGGCCACACTTAAAATGGCCCACAGTTACCGGTAGGTTCCACAAGGATTGGATGGATGGTGCCACTGGACTCTCAAGGAAAGAACTAACCACATAGTCTTTGACGCTTTTAGCTTTTTTAAAAGAATGCATCGGAAAATTAGGTTGTTCAGTGACATCGGACACCAAACCCCAGTGCTTATTCACAATCTTCTTGATAGCGTTACTCTGGGTGCAGAATGTGGTGACACAGATCATCCTTTGCTGCAGGTTGTCATTTCGATCCTTCATTGTAAGCAATGCATCACGAGGGCTATACCAGGCTCTTTTTTGTGCTAGTTTTACCAGTCTATTAGGGAAGCCTCTCTCCAAAAGTCGGTTCCTTAAGTCTTCAGACTCTGCCATGTAGTCCTCCTTCTTGGAGCAGTTCCTACGAATCCTTAGGAACTGCCCTACCGGTAGGTTATCTCTTAAGCCGCGTGGGTGGTGGCTGTTGTACATTAGGAGAGAATTCCGTTCTGCTGGTTTACGATATAGTGTTGAATGTAGCTTCTCATCCTCGCTATAGATGGTAATGTCCAGAAAGTCTATCCTGCTTGGACTAGATTGCATCGTAAATTGGATATCATCATCCCTCTGGTTGAGCCAGACATGGAAAGAACCCAGATCCTCGCTGCTGCCTGTCCATATCATGAGCACGTCGTCAATGTATCTTCTCCACAACGTCACCTTATCGCGAAAAGGGTTGTCTGCATTGAAAATGAATGTCTGTTCGAAGTGATCCATAAAGATAATAGCCAAATCAGGTGCGAAGGAAGCCCCCATCGCCACACCCTTTGTCTGGAGGTAATAGCTGCCTTGGAAGAAGAAAAAGTTCTTCATCATTGCAATGGAAATTAATCCAATTAGGAAGTCCGTAGGCACGGCCATAGGAGCTGGTCGTTGATTCAGAACATACCTCACTACTTCAAGTGCCGATCCTTGGGGAATGCTGGTATATAACGATACGATATCGCATGTCACCAAGAGTTGCTCCTTTGGGTTGAAGGGAAATTGGTCAATCAGATTAATGGTTTGGAGTGTATCCCTAAGGTATGTTGCCGTGTTTTCAGCAATTGGTTTCAGAAAAAAGTCGATGTATCTGCCCAGCGGTTCCAACATGGACCCACACCCCGAGACAATGGGTCTGCCAGGAGGGTTTTGCATATTTTTGTGAATCTTTGGCAGTGTATAGATGGTTGGGAGTCGGGGTCCGATTGGTTGAGAAAATCGAATTCGAGTTTGTCCAGAAATCCTTGGTCCAGCCCTTCTTTAGTCAGAGTAAGGATCTCTGAAGCCAGTTCTTTTTTAGGGTTTGACCTCAATTTACAGTAACTGACTCCGTCTTGTAGTTGTCCAATGATTTCCAACTTATATTTGTCCGTGTCCTGTACCACAATGGCCCCACCCTTGTCCGCGGGTTTGATCACAATCTCCTTGTTGTTCCTTAGGGCGGATAGAGCCTCCCTCTCCATTCTGGTCACATTTACATTGGAATACTTGTATGACTCCAAAAGTTTAGATATGTCCCTGAGCACAATATCTTCATAAGCCAGAATTCGGTTGCTCATGGCATTGGTCGGCGGGACAAATGTAGAGGGGACTCTCAGTCCTGTCAATGTTGTTACTGAGGGTGTGGTAGAATTCCTAAAGAAAAACCTCAGGCGGATTTTCCGAAAAAATCTAAGTAGTTCTATTTTCAATGTCATCCGGTTAGGGTGTGCTGTCGGTACAAATGATAAGCCCTTGCTGAGGATCATTTCTTCTTCTTCCTTCAAAACATAGGAGGAGATGTTCACTACCGGACTCAATTGCCTATTCACCACCTGTAGACTTTGCGTCTCGTTGCTATTTCGCCATGGTTCTCTGGCGGGAAGCGTACTTGCTTCTGAATTCCCGCTCTGCCTCTCTCCCAGGTCACGTTGGTTTGTAGCTGGCAACGCGGTGGTCCTCTGGGCCAAAACCCACCTCTGCCCCTGGGTGGTCTCCATTGGCCCTCCCCTAAAAAAGAGGACGGTCCTTGTGGTTGATGCCAATTCTCTTGGTAACCGTAGTTGGAACTGGGGCCTGCCTGTTCGTTTTCGCTATCGGTGCTGTAAGATGATTCAGAGAAAGTAGTATAATTTCTCCGTCCACGGTAGCCTCCCCTGCCTCGGCTGGTAAACCGTCCCTGATTATCCTGCTTATAATAATCCTCTTGGAGGTATGGATACGTGTTCTTCTTCTCGTAGTATCGTATATCCTTGGATAACTTCTCCAATTTCTTATTCTGTGTGATGATCTCGAAGTCCTTCAATGATTTCCCCAGATTCTCCAGAGCCTCCTTGGCGTTGGTAAGTGTGGAAGCCCCTGCAATCTCAGACTTCAAGGCAGTGATTTCACGCATGAGAACCTGTATTTGTTCAGCTGCTGTCTCCACTCCCAGCACCATCCAGTGCCGGGAGCAGTTGTTAGCCACAAAACTAAATCCTTCCTTAAATTTTGGAACATCTACAAAGATCGCTGGTTCATTCCTAACCTGCAGACCCGTAGGAATAATATTGGCCTGAAGATATTTGGTTAACAAATGTCCATGTAAGCGAGTCCGTATCAATTTTTTCTCAAGGCGCTCTAGACGAGCGACTTTATCATTCAAGGTAAAGTCAATCGTGGGGGTAGTGGAAGATAGAAATTGGTTAGTGGGGTCCTGTAATAATTGGGTGATATAATCCTCTGTATAGGATAAGATTCCGCTCTCAACCATTTTGAGTGGTGAGTGATTTAATCACTAAAATACCTCGCAGGCATGCACCTGCTCAGAAGACATTACGTAAGAAGGGTAAACCCACAGATACTGGGATCTGGGTAACAGACAGTACAATAGGAAGTGATCCCAGTATACAGTAAAATAAACAATGAAAAGATTACATAAACATATATTGTCAATATCGTATAAGGAATCAGAATACCAAAATGAAATGAAACAGTGTTATTTAATCACACTGCTATATTGCATTACATAAACATCATATCATGAGGACAAATTTGTATACATGTGCCCAGAGGGAAAGGGGGTGTACGGTGAATAGAGTGAGGATATTGTTACATAAAAAAAGGTGAAGTTATAATGCCAGAACACACCCGTTTTTCAAAAAACAAAACATATTGATATTGGAGCCTCGTGCCCTATATGCTACTTAGACTGACCTGTCTCCGCAAGGGCGTACATGGTAATTAAAGGACCTATGGCCCATGTTTAATAAGGTTTTTATCTGCCGATTCCCATGAGGTTATTACCTATTATTATATTTATCCCCAGGTGCCTATTCCCTTCTCCCAGTCCTGAGGAAGACCCCTCCGTAAGGTGTTAATTTACCTACAGAACCTCGGGGTCGAAACGTCGACATTGTTTGTTTGAGCCAGCATCGAAAACAACAGAAATTGTTCTACTGTGTTTTTCCCTTTTGTATGCATGGCTAAAGAAATAGATGTAGATATTCGCGAATCTGTGCGTGAATAAGGAGCCATTGTTTTGTTTTTTGAAAAACGGATGTGTTCTGGCATTATAACTTCACCTTTTTTTATGTCACAATATCCTCACTCTATTCACCGTACACCCCCCTTCCCTCTGGGCACGTGTATACAAATTTGTCCTCATGATATGATGTTTATGTAATGCAATATAGCAGTGTGATTAAATAACACTGTTTCATTTCATTTTGGTATTCTGATTCCTTATACGATATTGACAATATATGTTTATGTAATCTTTTCATTGTTTATTTTACTGTATACTGGGATCACTTCCTATTGTATTGTAAACTAAACAGCAGCCTAGTGCTGCTGTTCAGCTGGGGGCCACATGTAAAGGTCAGGAGGGCCCCATTCGGCTCCCGGGCTGTACTTTGAGTATCACTGCTTTATTCTCTTGTCTAGATAGACTATTTTTAGACCTTGAACACCTAACTCCCAGGTACTCACTGTCCAGTACTCAATAAGTGTTCTCTAGAGGAACAGGGGCTTGGCGTGGGAGCTCTCCCTTCTTCGTTCCAGGCCTCTATTGATAAGACAATGCACTGAGCCACATTTGAATGGAATATGGCTAGGGTCCCATGCATTCTAAATAAACCAGCATTGGCAAAGCCAGTGGGTCTGATCTTGGCAAGCTGGTGCAATGGATTTTTCTTTATATTTTTTATTGCAAGCATATGCCACAAAAATAAAATGCAGAAGGAAAGCATGCAACCTAAACATGGTAGCCAGAGGATGTGGCCTAATGGCTAGAGCAGTCGACCTCGAAGCTTGGGGACCGGGTTCGAGTCTTGGCAGGGACGCTTAACATCCTGAGATTCTGGGCAAATCACTTAATCTCCCCGTGCCTAACAAAATGAATGTGTCTGTCTGTAACGCAACTGGTGCTCATGAAAAGCGCTCTGATACCTTCGGGTCTAGTTCGCACTATATAAAACTCCCCCCTAAAAAATACCCTTGCAACAGAACTTTTAAGTTAAAAACATTATCCATTGACATAATTTTGTTAGAACAGTACAGGTGCTTCCTGTAAGGCAGGTGTACTTAGAACAGATACAGAAACCCTTTTTAGTGTTAATGCACCTCACAGGGAAAAAAAATCTCATTGGTACAAAGAAAAGGTGCTATAGATTTTGAATTACTGTAACCTGAAGAAATAGTTTAAAATACAAAGATAACTAAAAAATAAAAAAGATAAATAATGGAAAGGAAAAAGCATTAGAAAAGACTTGACCTGCCTTGCCGACCCTGGCATGAAAGTGTACTTCTTTTGAGGTGGATTGTATAGATTGTATATTGGATCGGGCACACTGCAGGAAATCGAGCCAGTACTGGCATTGAATGCACTGATATGGCAAAGAAGTGGTGGCCACGAGAAATACAACTAGTTCTACTTAAAGGGGACACATAGCGTTTTTTGAAAACCAGAAAAAGTCAAACTGCATGATTGCTTATCGGGAATCTCCCAAATCAATTCGGTCACCACTGCGGATAGAGTTGAGCAGGCCTCTGCTCTAACCATGCTTCAGCTAGACGCCTGGCTCTGTCTCAGTCATAGGTCCTCTTGGAGCCTCAAGCCCAAAAGACCCGAGCCTTCGTGCGGCTTCAGCCACCTGCCTTCACACATTCATGACCGGATTTTGAAATCCAAAAACCAGGACATTCTATAAGCAGAGAGGTAGGACTACAATTTTGCATCGACCAAGGAGCACAGAATAATTTAATTGACATAGAAAACACACAACATTGTGGCACTAAGGGTAATTTAAATGCACTTTTACAGTTTCGTCTGTGTTAAACGGCTTCCTGATAAGGGCTGCTAACTAGTCACCTACACAGTCTTCTACACCAAGACCCTGTATACCTAGTTAACAAAATATCTGGAAGTCAAAGCCAGACAAGGAGCTCAGACATCACCAGACTAGGTGTTTTGTTTAGAGACTAAACCACTGCAGGGAAGAGAACACTAGAAAATAGACCTTCTCAGCCTATGCCCCATGGTCTGGAACAACATCCAGTCTGACATCAGAACAGGACCAACCCTCCTACATTTCAGGACGAAACTGAAAACTCACTTCTACAAGGAACGCTAGTTAAGGTAGACTGGCTTTCGCCCCTTCCACTAGCTCCACCTACTACCTCTGTCCCTTCCCACCCATGAAGCCCTACAGGGGCTTGCCCCCTGTACAGCGCTCCATTGCTGGCCAGCTAGGTTCGTGCTTTTGCAATACTGAAACATACATACATGCACACTGCCTTGGAACACATGCCAGTTTGCCTCCCTATGTGCTCAGCCATCACTCTCTGAAAACCGAAACGTGCTAAATGTACTGAAATTTTCCAGGCCAGCTGGTGAAAAACCAGGGCTGTCCTGGCAAATCCAGGATGCCAGTCAACCTAGCCCCCAACCTACCCTGCCTCAATCGCCAACTCCCTTCTCCCTGCCACTCCTGCATCACTGGAGGTTCCGACCAGTGTTGCATCACATTTGTTTTGCAGACGAACTGATAATGAAGACCTTGGAGAGTGCTATGAAAGTGCTCAGGAACAGTGCTTGAAATGGAAAAATAGAAGTGCAGGTACACTGTAAGAGAGTACCTGCTTGTTTCTGAGAAGTGCTGGTACTCTCCAATTAAAAGTATTACGGCACTCTTGAGAAGTGCCGGTACTCTCCCTCTCAAAATAAAAAAGTGCTGATACTCAGTACTGGACAGTACCGGCCCATTTACAGCACTGTTCACAAAGGAATGTTGCTTCTCTGAGCACTTTCAGAGCACTCAACATGGTCTTGATGGTCAGGCTATCTGAAATGCTGCCCCCAACCAAGCCATAACAAAACAAGCATTTGCAATGCAATAGGTCTCGCATTATTAAAGTTTGAGCTATTGGTGTTGCATTTGCAAGAGTTTGAGCTATTGCCATTGTAAACGACAATGCCTTTTATTTATGTGTTTCGAAAAGCTGTATGCGGTGCATAAACACGCCCTTTGTGCTTATAGTCCTTGCTTACGAAAAGGAAGGCTGGCAGTAAAAGAGGCATAGTTACTGCCAGCGTTGCTTCTCGTAAGCAACGACTGCAAGTACAAAGTGCCTGTTTACGCACCGCTTGCAGGTTTTTAAAATACAGAAATAAAAGGCATTGGTATTTACAATGCCAATAGCTCAAACTCGCAAATGCGACACCTATTGCATAGCAAATGCTCGTTTTCTTATTGCGTAGTAGAACCACTCTTTGTGGAAAACAACAATTATGCCATGCCAGATAGTCTTACAGGCATTCCCAGATATACAAACCTACAATAAGTTTCCTATATTGAGGTTTTGGAATGTTCCGTTTTTTAAAGCACAATAAAGATGGGGGGCTGTTGGTGGGGGTTGAGAGGTAACTCCCACCTTTAACTTGTGAGGGCCTGAGCCTGGTGAGGTAGCCTGTCTGCTTTGTTTCACTGTTCTACCAAGGTTTTAGGAACTGTAAGATTCCTATCAACAACAGCAAGTGATGGATGATCTGTGGCTCAAAACCTAATCCCAAGTAGTAATTGTAATAATTCATTATTATTTAGACCGGACTAAATATTGATAATGAATCATTACAATTACTGCTTGAGATTCACTTTGGTTTGCCCACAGATGAGTGCAAACATCCTTTTTGTGTGAATATTAATCCAAAATGAGGGATGAATGCTAGCCACTAAAAAACAAGTGTCTGTCCATCCCCTATTTCCCCTTGCTATTTTTCCAGATGTGGTCTGGATGAGATGCCCACAGATTTGCCCGAGCAGCCGGGAGTGCACATCTGTTTGGTGGGAAGGGATAGCAAAAGATGGTGAGGGCGAGGAAGGAAGTAGGGGGAAAAGTAAGAGTAAAAAGGATAGAGAAGGTTGGGAAGGGATAGCAAAAGATGGTGAGGGGGAAGGAAGGAAGTAGGGGGCACATTGGCGTTGAAAATAACAATGCCTTTTATTTTTGTTTTAAAAAGATAAATAAAAGGCATTGTCATTTACAATGCCAATAGCTTAAACTTGTGTAAGTGCGAGACCTATTGCATTGCAAATGCTTGTTGCTTTGTGGCCATCCAGCTAATTCCCACCAACAGACCTCCAGTCAGTATGCGTATACCATGAAGAACAAAAAAAACACACATCTCCATTTGTGTGCACACTCTACTGTAATTACCCGCAAATCAAACTACCACATCTAAATGCGTAATGTAAAACGGACGATCCAGTACAAATACATTAAGCGTAAGCGCAATAGTGTCACTATTTATTTAATTTATGTTTACCTTTTTATAAAGAGCATTTCTATCAAGAAGGGGTGCTGTATACATCAACAACAAATTTCTATGCAGGCCATCCCTTACAAGGAAACAACAGCTGTAGCATTAAAGCATAAACTTTTAAACAGCAGGGAAATCGATGTCTTCCTCAACATATTGCATAGCACAGGAAAATGAGAGAGAGTGAAGAATAGGGAAGAGAGGGGCTAGGAGGCTAGATGGTACGGCTGCCAGAGAAGGAAGAAGGAGGGGTGGTAGCTTGCCAAAATGCAGCACTTGAGAGGGCAGCAGAAGGATGGTCAGTGGGGAAGAGAGAAGAGCAGATTGGGAGCAGCAATATACAAACTGGACAAGGAGAAAGAGGAGGTGTGGGAGGACAATGGCAGTAATAGAAATGAGGCAGCCTGATGAAAGGGAACAGAGAAGGGGAAAAGGAAAGGAGGCTGACGCAAAGGGGTGCAGAGGGTAATTCAGCTAGAGTAATGTGCTTCAAACATTTTGTGGCATGGCACTAAAGTCTCAAGCGCCTCAAGGCAACTGGAAGGAAATTCCAGACGGAGGGGCTGCCCCAGAAAAAGGTAGTGCTGCTGCTTCATGAGATTTTGTTGTTGTTGTAGGTTGTATAAGCTTCTCAGCCGTTTGCTGGCACAAGAGATTTTGAGAGATGTGAAAACGACTCCAGTTGTTGCACGTTATAGTGCCTTTAAAGTAATGCAAGACAGCTCGAACTTAACATCGGATTGAGAACCCTTACAACTAGAGATATGTGGTTAGACCTCTTGTGCCTAAGATGAACTAGGCCGCCAAGTAAATTCTGATGTAATTGAGATTAAAGAGCACATTTGATTGCATGCCAAGATGGCAGCCCCACAATCAATTCTAGCTAAAACCAGGGCCTGTACTACAGCGTAGAAGTCAGTTTGTTGGATAAATGGTTGTTTTTTGTGTGTTTTTTATTTTTGCAGTATGTTCAATTTGTGAATACATGGAAAAATGTGGTTAAAGCAACATACCAGGCAATTTTACTTCATTGGGCAATAAAAGGAAGACGCTGTCAATATATAGATCTGACAGCCCTTCTTGTTAAGTATTTCAGTGGTCTGCAGGTAAGATTAAACTCTTGAGTTAAACTTAAAAGCTTGAAAAGGTGTGAGGACATTGATTTATGCCAGGTCTATGTTTTAGAGCATTGATAACACAAATTGAATAGAAATTAAAATTGATCTGTGCATCATACATATCGGTGTATTGTAACACCTGCCTCCTATAACAACATTCTGAGTGCCTCCATACAGAAATTGAACAACATAGACACTAGAACAGACTCCTTAGGAACACCACTCATGACGGGGGTAGGCTTGAGGGGACGCTACCAAAATTGACAAGATGCATTTGGTTTGCCAGGAAGGAGAACTAGCTCAGGACTTCCCTCATAATGTATGAGAGGGTCTGAAGGACTGGAAGAGCCTATGGTGATCAACGTTATCGAACGCCATTGACAAATCAAGAAGGATGAAGAGACTGGCATCACCATTGTCTAAAATGCTAATGTATGTCATATAGATTTTTTTTTGATTAATTTGATTATTGCACGATTAAAATCATTACAAAAATTGCACTTCATGATAAGAAATCTCAGCAATAAAAATGTTTCAATACAAATTAATAATACATTACTAAATTCTGTAAAAAAACTCCCACAATATTTTAAAATCAACTATTTAAATCAAAGGTCCATAGGGGGTCATATAGGAGTTTAGTGATGCAGTTTCCGTGCTGCAGCTTCTGTATATGCCTGATTAGGAGGTGCTAATAACAAGTTATATTTCGTGAGAGTAGCAAGTGTATTAGCCACACATTCCAAATACTTTGCTCAGCTTTGGTAGATTCCACAGCGGCCGATGGTTAGCTGCCAACAGATACTTTATCAGGGGCTCACTTGACCGGTCTTTAGTGAATCCAGAAATATACCTTCTTTTAGAGAGGCATTTATAAGTTGGCACCACAAACAATAAAATAGTTCAAGATAATGTTTAACCATGGAGACTGGCATAATATCTTAGTGATAGAAAGCTGTATTTAGTTATTTTTATTGTTTTGGGAAGTTTTACCTCAAAGAGAGGTGCAAGAATTGACCTGCACTTTGGAATACAGTGGGATCGGATGAGTTTCCTGTTGTGATAGGTCTGTTGTGTTGTTATTGAAATACTCCATGTATTGGGCTTTCACAGAAATCACTTCAAGCCTGCACTTCGTCGTAGCTTATTTTAAAGTTTATAAATAAATGTAATTTTTACTCTACGCATACATATAGGTTTTAGTATACTGACAATGCAGTTAACATTCTTGTTCCACTGTTCATATATATGCATTCAGGCTTGTGTTTTTTTTTTTTTTTAAACAACTGTTATTGTGCATGTTTGACACTATAAGCCCTCGTTACTGTGCAGAGAATTGCTACTGTGCACAGAGCTGTTACTGTACAGAAACCTGTGCTCTTTTCTACCATCTACTCACATACACAATTTTAATTACCTTTGACAATTGCATTACTGTACACACAGTAGTTATCCTGTATAAACTGGCTGTCGGGCTGTTGTGTCTATACACTGTGGCTCCCACCCATGAGAGATGTTCACACGAGAGTGCTGGAAGCCAAAGTTCTCCTTGGCAGTGTGACATACCTCACCCTGCCGTCACATGGGCTCCACAGCTGTTTTTATGGGTGAAAGGTTGTTGTGCTGGGCATTGGCATTTTTGCAATGCACAAATATTTACATTTAAGAAAGAAAGACTTTAGGTGCGACATTATTACTCATTAAAGGTGGCAAGAAAGAATTTTATGGAAAGCACGTAGCACTTTCATCCATCTTGTGCAAACTCCCCTCGTATACAAAGAACATGTACAGCATACACAGCAGCAGTACAACACAAACATACAACAGCAGAAATGATTCTTTGCCCACAGAAATGATACAGCATAGGCAACAGTGGTGTAGTATCTGACAAGTAGAATGTGTACGGCATGGGGATTAGAAGTGAAAGCTTCTCTTAAACACACACACATGAAGCAACAATGCAGACTTTCCTTGCACACACTTAACATATGCAGAATTGGCAAAAGCAGCATTAGAGTCTCTCACACACAGAACAAAGGCAGGCATCGAAGCACTACTGTCACAGAGTATTTCAGCTGCATAGAAACCAAAAGTGCAAGATGTTCTCAAACAAAAGACAAAAAAAAAAAAAAAAAAGCTAAAAGCAGTGCAAGTTCCTTTGCGCAAAGAAGAGAAACAACACAGACATCAGTCCAAGCTTCCACCACACACACACACACACACATATATGCACTTACATCACAAGCCCAATAGTGAAAGCTTCCCTCACACACAAAGAGGGGATACAACAGTGCACTCTTTATTCACACATACAAATCAGGTACAGCAATAGTCACACTTATACAAAACAGACATAGCCTGGGAAGCAGCTGCATCCATTTTCCTGTGAAACACAACAAAGGCACCGGGAGTACAAGCTTCACTCACACACAGACACAAGTGCAACCTACAGAGCTCCAGAGCAAGCTTGCACCACAAAACGGGAACAGCAAGGGCAAGAGAAATGCAATCTGCCCTTAAACAAATGCAACTAACAGTGCATAAGCTGCAGCTGTCCCGGCTTCCTCTCACACACAGACGGGACAGAGCATGTGAAGCAGTGGTGCAAGCTTCACTTGCTAATACAGGTGCACATCATTTCAGTTAGCATTAGCCCAAGTCGGGCTTTAAGTGGGCCAGGTCTCACCGGTGCTGAGCACTAGCAGTTTTTTAAAGGGGGCCTCAAAACGGGTCTCTATTGGGCTCTGTTTTGTGCCCTGGCACAGGCGGTCCGTTTTTTCCAGACTGCAGTGACAACAGGCACATCGATGGGCGGTGCTCACACTGCTCACTTCTCACTAGTGGAGAAGTTACGGCATGACGTCATGCCAGGTGAGCGTTATAGGTGAAGGGAAATTCTTTAAAGAAAGTCATTTTCTCTTTGGATTTTTCTTCTCTTTTTGAAAGTCAGGAGCAGCTACATTGTCGTTGTGTCACCAGGGCTTTAAGTGGAAGTTTTTTCAATATTATATACAAGCCTTAGTTGCTGCTTATTTATCTTATGCAACTAACAACCATTGACAAAGCCAATAGTCCTGATTTATTGTAGGTATGATGTTACTTGTTGTATCATATATCTGGATTCAATGACAGAAACAGCAAAATACAAGTCTGGCGGCACACTATGCTAAGCACAGACTTTTTAGTTTACCTATTTTTAAGTCACGCCCTTAATTACATTGGCCACGCCCCTATGAGAGGCCCCTATGAGAGACCCCCCCAGTTTTTTCACCCCACTTAAAGCCCTGCCCAAGGTTCACTTGGACAGACAGAATATGTACAGCACACTCAACAACAGTACAAACTCGCCTCACACGCGGAACAAATGTATTGCACCCAGAAGCAGTGAAACTTCCCACGCACACATGACAGTGGCACTGTGGCAGCCGTTGCACCAGATTATTCCAAAACACAGACAAGCTTCCCTCACGCACAACAGACTAGCGAGGGCAACAGAAGAGAAACAGAAGCAATGTTAGCATCAGTCATGGGGTAAGCGCAGGATGGATAGCCGCACAGCACAAGAACAGAGCAGCTATTTTAACTCCATATATATTAAGTTCCTGCGGTGCGTAGAGTTTTGTTAATTGTTAAGTTTTGTCATCTGTAGACTCAACACATTTTCAAGGGAAACCCCAGTTAGCCCTGCCTGGCTCAATTCCTCTGTGGCTTGTCTTTGCTTTCTGCTACAGCCAGCAGCCACTTCCGAAACCAACTTGGCTGCCGCTTTCCTGCTGCAGCGCTTGCAACAACAGTCTCCCGCTCGACGTTTTCCGTGGGAATGGATTTGGGGTGGGGGAGGGCCACTGTCTAACTCCCAGGCTCACCTCTCCTCAGGTGTTCTTCCGAATGAGGTCCAAGTTTGCGCCTGCGCTGCCCGGCGGCACTAGCTCTCCCAAAACAAGCCGAGTTTTTTGAGTGAGCAAAACATTTGATCAGCACTAATGGAGCTATCAAATTCAGCACCAGTAAAAATGATGAAGTGGAGTTATTTATATTCTAAGGAAGGAACTGCTGGGCAGAGAGCCTTCAGACTCTTTTGTAAACGTATGCTTCAGTTTTGCCGCCTTTCTTTTCTAAATTGTACAATACAGTTTTATAACTTTAAACAGCATATAAACAGCAGAACTCCTCATAGTCCAAAAGACAATCCACCCAGGCAGGAATCCACCATAACTTAAGGAAAAAAATTAATTAATTTATTAATCAATAAAGTGCAGGGCGCAACTGGAAAAGGGTGCAAATTGTGTGCTGCTGACACATTTCAGCTCCCCCCCACCCCCCGTCTTTTTCATACTGTTTACAGATGTGAAGCGTTCAACTTTATATGCTGTTTCATACTTAAGCATGAAAAAGTACTTGGATACCCAATGCGTCATCTTGTTCCAGTCCTACTTAGCGATTCACGATATGGTCGATGAATCCTACCAGGCGCAACCAGCAGCATGAAGGGGAGAGGATGTGGTCTGACGGCTAGATTGCCGACTTTGGAGCTGGGAAACCAAGGCTCGAGACTCGGGGTCGCGCCCACATCCTGTGATTCTGGGCAAATCACTTAATCTCCCCGTGCCTACCAAAACATGAATGTGTCCTTGTGTAACGTAACCGGTGCTCGTGTAAAGCGCTTCCATACCTTCGGGTCGAGTTCGCGCTATATAAATCTGCATTTAAAAAAAAAAAAGATGGCCTCTTTAACCGACCGGCTCCCAGACCAGGCTATTTTTTCCTTGACACATTATACATAGTGAGAAATAGGGTGGAGCGGAATATTTATGATAGATGTGCAGCCTCAGCCAACTCCTGAAGTCTTTTCTTTAACAGGTGCCGTTTAGAAAGATAAACAAGGAGGAGGCAGGGGAAAATCACTGCCCAGAGAGAAACAATGATGCCTGGGATATTCAAGCGCCCTGTGATTAGACACACTCAGGTTACTTCTATGAAACGCTCACCCAGCCCTTCAGCTTCTGAAGCACCATAGATCAACATGCTTTACAGCTGGAAAAAACAAGTGGTGCGCGCGCACCACAGAGGAGCGGGGGGCCAGGGAGCGCGGCAGCGAGGCGAACGCGCGCTGCTGCGCGTTCTGGCCACCGTCGGGAAAGGGAGGAGCGAAGGCGGGACATGCGCCCGCCTTTGCCCAATAGCGTGCCGTTTTTAAAAAAAACGCACGCTACAGCTAATGAGGGCTTCTGAAAACAGAACCACACGCACGAGCGTGTGGGTCGTTTTCAGAAGCCCTTTCTAGAGGGCTCGCGCTGTGCGAGCAGTGCTGCGCACTGCAACGCTAGGCGCGAGACCTAAAAAGCAAAAGCCCACAAGCTCTGTGTAAATGTCTGCCAGCACTTCACTTGTGTCATGAGAACTCCAGCGGCTCTCCCAGATCTTTACGTTTTTTTAATGGGTGTTAGTGCCTGCACTAAAGGTGTTGTGACTTTCCCGAAATCCCCTAAAATCAGTCTCTGTTAAGTGAGGGGAAGCAGGTGATATCAGCATTAAAATGGAGAACCCTGCCTTCCCATTGCTTTAAAAGAAATTCTACAAAGACTTCTTGTTTCAACTTGTCAACATGTAATAGGTGTATTTATTTGCACTGATGCAGTTCCTCAAAGAATTAAACACAAAGGATTAACCTTTGATGTAAACCGTGAGAGAAAGAGAGATACTCACGGAGTGGCTAAATTACATGATGTAAAACAAGGAAATCTGGGATCAATCCGAGGTTCCCTCCTTGACAAAATCATGTGATCCTAGGCAAGGACCTTATTTATTTCACTGTGCCGCCTTTCCCATGACATTTGAGAGCACCTTGGCAGGCATAATTTCAGGATGTGCTCTGAATCCTCGTGCATATGCTTTAATAGACTATAATTTTGCTCTCTCGATAATAACAACGTAGGCCACATATAAGGTACGCATGACAACTGACTTGTCTCTTGGTTCACTAATGGCATTGTCATCAGGAT
Organism: Calotriton arnoldi; assembly: GCA_963921515.1. Lineage (NCBI taxonomy): Eukaryota > Metazoa > Chordata > Amphibia > Caudata > Salamandridae > Calotriton > Calotriton arnoldi. Next base: position 901,345 of record CAWUFW010003993.1, on the reverse strand, counting down.
GGTTCTGAAAGAGCATGTGTGTTTTCAAGTTCATGTTTAGAAATCTCATTTGCTAGAGTGAAATGCTTCTGCATGTTAAAGAAATACAATTGTGTTTTTTAGGTCTCGGTAATATTTGAATCAAGTTGGAGTCATTAACACTAATTTTGCATTACTCTTGTGCCGCTAGATAACTGAAATTTACAAAATTACGCCAACTTGTGTAATTCAGAGTAATTTGAGTCACAAATGCCTATTGCAAGAGCACAGGAATTGAACTAAGTGGCTTCTGGCTGCTGCTGTTTGTGTCTTGTAGCATTTAGTGCTATTTTCTTAGCACAAAATGCATTTTCAGGTCCCTTTTGGGCACAAGGGTGCATTTCGTGAAATAAAACAGTGCTAAATGCTGGTATGTGTTCCTCGCATAATCTTACATAATTACGCTACAACAAATTACATGATTTGCAACTACCGTTAATTTTTTGAATTTTGAAGAGTCTCTATTATATTTTTGTATGACCTTTGCTACACATACATGCCACATATGTTGATAGCTCGACATGTGTTGTGCCTGGCTCTTAGAGCAAAGCCAAACTGTTGGCTCGCCTTACGGCTTGATTCTCCCTCTTCATTTGCTGGTATGCCCACTTCTGCTAGCGGCCTCAGCATTTTTTTAGGGGGTAGTTTTATATAGAGCGAACTCGACCCAAAGGTATCAGAGCACTTTACATGAGCACCAGTTGCTTTACAGACGGACACATTCATTTTTGTTAGGCACGGGGAGCTTAAGTGATTTGCCCAGAATCACAGGATGTTGAGCGTCCCTGCCGAGACTCGAGCCGGTTCCCCAGCTTCGAGGTCGACCGCTGGGCATTTTAAACAGAAATATTCACGTGAGTAACTGCAGCGTTTGCATTGAATGCTGCTGTGACGCACTTCTAGTATCTCATTAAATATCGGACCACACCACATGGTGGCTGGGAGGGGCGAGGAGGTTGAGTAATTCCAAGACGCATTCCAGGCACATTGCCCCGTAAATGAATGGAGGGGCACTGATCGGCAGAAAGGCAACCTCAAGGGCTGCCGGGAAGTCAGAGACAGCCTTGCCCCATCCAGCCAGCGGCTTGAGAAACACAGGCGTCGCGCGGCCGTCTCTTCACAGTGGCACTTAATGTTCTGTGGTAGAGCTTCTGTTTAACACTTCCCTAAGAAGGGGCGTTTGCAAAATAAACTCGCGTGTGGTGTAATGCCGCGCGTTGCGCAATACAGCCCAGAGCCCGGGAATGCAATTACAGCGCACACTTGTGAGAAATTACATTTAAATGCCTAAATTACGCTGACAGGGTAAACCACTCCGTGCCCGCAAAAAAAGATTGAGCAGTTGTTGCAGTCAGTGAAATATTTAACATTTTCAGGCAGGCAAAAGACACGGGACATAACTAGCATGCAAACACACACAAAAAACCTTTTTCTCATAGCTATTTAATTTTCTCCAGGTGGGATGGCGAACTGCAAAACAGGTGCTGTGTGAAGATCATTCGCTCATTCAACAGAGTTAGCTGTGGCAGTGAACAAAACCATCTCCCTGCAAGGCCTGGAGGGCGTCCTAAAAAAGTTTGAAGAATGGTGCACTTTATAGGTCAACTTTTCAAAGAAACTGCAACTAGCAAACAATGGGCCAGATGTACAACCCGCCAATTAGCGAGTCGCAAATTGCGTCGCATCTGCGACTCGCAATTTGCGACTTGCTAATTGGAATGCACAACAGTGTCTCAGACACGGTTTGCGATTCCTAATGGGGACGCAAATTGCATGCCCCATTAATATTAATGAGGCAGGCGCAATTTGCGACCCCTTTAGGAATGGCTAGCATTCACAGGGATGGTGGCCTGCTGGGGTCAGCAGACCACCATGTCTGTGACTGCTTTTTTAATAAAGCATTTTTTTTATTTTTAAATGCAGCCCGTTTTCCTTAAAGGAAAACGGGCTGCATTTAAAATGAAAAATGAAACTTTTCAGTTTCATTTTTTAAGGGCAGGCAGTGGTCTCTGGGACCACTGCCTGCTCTTAAAAATATTTTCCCACGTACTCACAAAGGGGAGGGGGTCCCCTGGAGACCCCTTCCCCTTTGGGAGTGGTTTACCACCTACTTGAAGTAGGTGGTAAACTGCGAGTGTTTTGCGGACGCAATTGCGGCCGCAAAACATCAGTGCATAGCATGTTGACTCGCTATTAGGAAGGGACGCCCCTTCCTAATAGCGAGAGACGCAAATGCTATTTTGCGAGTCAGTGACTCGCAAAATAGCATTTGTACATGCAATTACCCTTTTTTGCGGCCGCAAACGGGAGGATTTCCCATTTGCGGCCGCAAAAAAGGGTCGTACATCTGGCCCAATGTGTATTACAAGCTTCTCTGATGGGGCAGTCATTAATAGTTCAATATTTAAAGGTCTTGCGCAGTAAGCCCGACTCTTTCGTGGGCATTTCGCAGGGCAAGAAGTTTTCTTTCATTGAGATATTTTCTTGAACCTTCCTTCAAATTTCCCAGATTGGATTTTATTAAATCATCTCAAAAGAGACATCTGTTAGTGTCTGCAACAGTAGCCTAGAGTAACCCCACTACTAAAGGCAGGAAACAGCAATTACAACGCGGTCTGAACCACGCATTCCATTACAACGAAATCTATACAATGCATGCATCTTTACCACGCATGCCTTTACCACGCAGATTGTCACCATGATCTGCCTTTACAACGCATGCCATTACCACGAAAAATGTAAGTATAAAGGTATGTGTATTATATATGTGTGTGTGTGTATATATATATTCACTTATTCATTTGAGATGTCATGAGTGATGTAATATGTGAGGTCATAAGCAGTGCATTGCGGGGGCGCGAGTTATAGTTAGTTCAGGTAACTATAACTGCTGAATTTCACTGGTTTTGTACGAGTGAAACCTGAGCCTAACTATAACGTCTCTGTAACCTTTGTTTTTTTCAGGGAATTTCTAAGTTTTTTAAAATTCCATTTCCTAACTATAACGTCTTGGCAACCTTTGGTTTTTTCAGTGAATTTCTATGGTTTTTTAAATAGTAATCACTTTTGAAGGGCGTGCGCATCTCACAAAGTCCAGTAGTCAATTGTATTTACAAAAATGATGATTTCTTTATTTTCATCAGTATAAAAAAGCATTGAACATTAACACTCCAGCCAACGCGTTTCATTCCCACACTGGGAACTTCATCAGGGCGAATAAAAAAGGAAGAAAAAATCGTTTCAAATCTGTCGTTTTTATATTCCTCGTGTAACTGATGACAATTGAGGTGCAATCACCTCTGACATGTATATGAGTATAAGTTTTTCAATGTGCCTCTTATCTTGATATTCTCAATCACTAAGCTTGTGATTATTTGAGGCACGATCCTGTGTATTCCAATCGCAATCGTACGCGTCTTCCTTTTTGTTCTCGTGTCTCCTGACACGAGAACAAGGAGGAAGACGCGTACGATTGCGAGGAGTTACCATACTCAAGACCATATTGTTGGGTCCTAGTGGAATACACAGGATTGTGCCTCAAATAATCACAAGCTTAGTGATTGAGAATATCAAGATAAGAGGCACATTGAAAAACGTATACTCATATACATGTCAGAGGTGATTGCACCTCAATTGTCATCAGTTACACAAGGAATATAAAAACGACAGATTTGAAACGATTTTTCTTCCTTTTATTCGCCCTGATGAAGTTCCCAGTGTGGGAATGAAACGCGTTGGCTGGAGTGTTAATGTTCAATGCTTTTTTATACTGATGAAAATAAAGAAATCATAATTTTTGTAAATACAATTGACTACTGGACTTTGTGAGATGCGCACGCCCTTCGAAAGTGATTGATTTTTTGATCTGGAGCACAGTGACGCCACGCAACGGTTGGCGTAGGGGCAGATTTGCGCATCAAAACTTTATCTTTTGGAACTGGCACGAGGTGCGGTACCTGTGGTCCGCCGTTGTTCTAACTGATGTTTTTTAAATAGTAGTCGCGTTTGCAGAGTGGTGGAGAAAGTGGGCTGGGCCTCCGATCAGCTCTCAGTAATCCCGCTGTGTAGGACTTACAGGAGGTACCAGGAAGGCTTCTTGGCCCCCAAGGTCCCTCAGGAGTAAATTGGACTTCATCCCCCAACCAATAGTGGGCCAGGAGGCGTGTTTGCAGAATGGTGGAGAAAGGGGGCGTGGCTTCCGAAGACTTCTTAGCAATCCAGCTGTGTGCAACTTACTGGAGGTAATAGGAGGGGTACATATTTTTTTCAAACCACAGAGGGCTTCACCACGCATGTCTTTACAATTAAAATGTAAGTATTTTGCACATACCTATATATATATATATATCAAAAGGCTTTATACGTACCTGCTAAATACTTGCTTTTTCGTTGTAGAGGCATGAGTGGTAAAGGCATATGCGTGGTAAAGGCGTTCATTGTAAAGGCATGCGTTTGTTAAGACGTGGTGGTGGTAATGACCATGTTGTTATGGCATGCGTTGTTCCGTCAATCAACCCTAAAGGCTCCCTTCCATATGAACAACCAAGCGGGTCCATAGATTCCTTTTTAGGTCTGGCTAGAATTCCTTATTAAGTCTGGCTTTATGAATGGCACTTTCAACATTCATTCATGTTAAAGACTATTGGCACGTGGCACAGCATTTCCTATTGTCATCCTTGCAACTGGCTGATTCAGGAATGGAGTTGAGGTTGTGCACGCTACTGCCCATCTGCTGTTTCATTGGTGGCGCTGATACAAACCCTTGGAATGGACACATACATTGTAGCAGCCTGTGTGCTTGAGTTTAACTATTAGTGCACTGACAGACCTAATAAGTCACCATTTTCAACAAGGTTCAGCAACACTTTCCTAATGGCTCATTAGATTAATTTATTGCATGCAACTCGTGAATTCTCCATTGAAATTTAAACACAGTTCTACTGATTGAAAAGCCAGAAGACTAAAATAAAAATGAAAGATTCTTATTGAAAGCAAAACTTTTGCTACAAAATGACAATCGGCATAACCTTTCAAAGGAAAAAAGAGAATTGTAGTGAAATTCATAAACACTAATTGAATGCTTAGAGTAGCAAAAAAGTTTTTGATAGAGTTATATTTTGAAAACGGAGGCGCGCAACAGGAATTGTAGAACGATCGAGATTCGCAGAACACCATAATTCTGCTTCTGGGTTTTCATTCAAGAAATTGGTGTACTCTAGTGATGGTAGTGTTATTTTCTTTATCTGAGGCAATTGGTTTAACACCTTGTAACACATTGACAACAATGAATTGTGCAAGTAAAGCCTAGAGCTGGATATGTGTTCTTTGCTGCACATGGAGTGGCCTGGCAAGTCTAAGTGAGACATATGTTAGTCAAATGCAGAGATATTGTGTATATTGCTGTATATGTATGAATATACTAACAAAGCCAGGGATGGAATGGGTGTGCAGAGTGAGTGCATTGCATTGTTACCTTTAGGTGATCATTCAGAAGATGGCAAGGATAGAATGAGCATGGAGGCTGAAATTTTCCATCACTCTCAAGATGAGATTTCTCCAAGGAGAGGCCACAATTGCAGCGGTGCCCCCTCCCCATTAGGGTGGATGAGCGTCACCCCCCAGCTGCCAATGCAGCAACATTGAAAAATAAAATGATTTACCACTTTGTTTTTCACTGCTCCCAGCCCAAGCAATGTTTGGGGGCGGGGCATTGCTGCTGACTGGCAGCAGGGGAGTGGTGCTCACTCCACCAGTTTACACTACACATGTTTCTTTGGCCGGCTGTCTTGCGACAGCCAGCTTGACAAGCACAGTGTAAACCTCTCCACCTGGCTGTCTTAGACAGCTGGGCGGAGAACAGGCACAGGCCCCCTGTGCCTGCTGGAGCGTCAAGGCAGCCCGCTCCAACCAATCCGCATGAGCGCAGCATCTGAATTATGAGAGGGTTGGTTGAGGCTCCAGGAGGATTCAAGCTGACTGCTGAGAAAGCGTGGGTAAGTACGTTTTACTTTATATTAAAAAAAATTCGGGCCACTGACAGGCACTGTGAGAAACTCGCATTGCCTTCAGCCTTAATTCCAGAGCTCTCAGTCACGACCCATTATAAAATCTGTTAACGAGCCATGATTGAGAGCTTTGGAATGTGAACCTAAAGGCGTTGTGATTTATTACAGTGCCTGCCACTGACTTTGGGGTTTGGTTTGATGACCCTCCACTGTTGAGGGTCACCGCCCGCCACAGCACAATTGTATGGGTATTGACAATCCACTGAGTTATACTCTTCAAATGTGATTTTACCTAAAAAAAGGCAAAATATTAAGAGGCTATGGAGCTTGAACCACACCAACATCAATTAAGCATCCATGTCTGACAATTCATTCCTTATTAGAACATTGGAATGTTGGGAGCTCCATTGAAAACAATGGAGTGCTTCAGGCTTCTAATGGCCGGTAGAAGCCCGGAGCTCCAACATTCCAATGTTGTCCTTCACAGCTGTTGCTGTGAACAAAGGCCTCATGGAGCCCGAGTGGATTTCAATCCTGTAGTGCTCCGTGAGGCCTTTGTTTTATTTGTTAGAACTTTCTGCCCTCTAGCAGTGGAATGTTCTAATAGCCTTATAGCCCTCCTTAGCTGGCCTATACCGGCATTAAAGTTCCGCTCCCTTGTTAAAGGATCTCGCCTTCGGCTCTGACCTTAGACGCTGGAGCGGGCCTTTAATGGCCAGTATAGCCCATTACGGCGGGCTATAAGGCTATAGTAAGTCTGTTTGTCCTACCCCAGTGTGTCTTCTTGTGTGCTCTATGGCTGTATGCATGTAGTGTGAGGCTGTATGTGTTTCTTTTGTGTGGCACTATGCCTCTTATCTATGTGCACAGTATCTGTATGTCTGTTGGTCCCTGTGCATTGTTGACCGCATGTCAGGTGATCAGTGCGCCTAGTGGCTGCAGATCTCTGTGCACGCACAACAGTATGTATGTGTAGTGGTCTCTCCCTGTCATTATCTCTGTTTGGAATGCTCATGCCATGGCTGTTCCTGAGGTGAGCATTCCACTTCAGAACATAGAGTTCTTGTGGTTTGAATACTTTGTCAGTTGCCGTCTTATGCTTCAACAGTGCCGGCTGCTGCGCAGTTCATGTCAACAATAAAGCTTACCTTTTGGAAATATTCTTCGTCTGGCGTTTGGTGTCACTACATTATTGATGGCGACGATCGACAGGTGACTGCAGAACCCACAATAAACATCGTGAGCTGCGTTCCTTTGGTGCTGTTTTCCCGATGGTCGAAGGAAACCTCGTCAGGTTAAGATTTCATTCTAGGAAAGAGAGTCCTGCACATCGCTTCCGGACTCAGAGGTATTGTTAGCGATACGCGCGTAAATAGCAGCAGCGGCATAAACTGAGATTCAAGAGCTAACGCAACGTTGGTGTTACGTCATCAGGGCTACTATTTCGAGGCCAGGCACATGCTAGTTGTTTGTCGCACGCACGCAATTAACACAACGTAGGCGCCATTTTGGAAAGGGCTACAAGCAGCGTTTGGAGTGTGCGTTGCTTTCACGTCGTATGCAACAACGTAGCGGCCATTTTGGTGTAAATGAATTTGGTCTGCCAGAGTCAAGTTCGTCTAATACGCAATGAAAGATAAAGTTGAAGGCATTTTGAATCTTCTTCACTAAGGCTATACCAATACGCATTGGAATACAGGATAAGTTCGCTATAGCCTAAAAATTAAAAAAAAAGTTGAAAGGAGTTTGATTATCTAAGCGCATTATTTCCAGCACTAAACACGCATTTATTTAAAACGGTGACACGCACACCAGGCGTGTCGATGAATTTTACAACGAGTTTGTTCATTAAAGCGCATTGTCTACAGCACTAAACAAGCGTTCATTTACAACGGTGACACGCACACCTGGCGTGTCAACGAGTTTTACGACGTCTGTTGGTACTTTACCCTTTTCTCAAGAATTGGAAGAACGTTGACACACTCACCATGTATGTCAATGTTACATCGAGTGTATACAGTGTAATCTTAGTGTTTTTTTTTATTTTTCACAACAGTTTAATTCTAAGTTCTATTCTCTTTTGCGGTGATTCACACTCCTTGTATATCCATTATACATGTCACTTTGGAATGTTTGTTAGATCTTAAAGAGATAATGTTTTCTGTTTTTCACTTTGCTTAGGAAAAGAACTTTAGTTTTACATTTAATATTGTTATTAACTCAGGTTCTGTAAACAAGATTTTCAAATTAAAATGCAGCCAGTATCTCCACCACCACCTTTTCTTGAGCTACCTGGCAATCCACCCATTTCGTGGAAAAATTGGCATGATGCTTTTGTCACTTATCTAGGTGCCATAGGTGCGTCTCGCTATAGAGCTGAAAGAAAGAAATGCCTCCTCTTACATTCATTGGGCTTCGAAGGGAGGTCTATCTTCAAACATTTGCCAGCGTTGGTACGAGCCCAAAATGAGGAAGACATTGATGAATTTGTAGAGGCAGTTAAGAAGTTGGAGTTACGTTTTGATGTCCAACCTAGTCTGGTAGTTATCAGACACAAGTTCTTCAAACGGGAACAGAGACCAGGAGAAGATGTTGATGTTTTTATCTCTGCTCTGCGGAAATGGAGTGCAGATTGTCAATTTGAAACTTTCACGGAGCAGTTAATTAGGGACCAGTACATTTGTAAATGTTCAGACAAGAATATTCAGCAGAAGTTACTGTCCATGGGAAATCCTTCTCTAGAGGAAACTATTCGCACTGCGAAAAGCATTGAATTGTCCAAGGTTTCTGTGAAGGAATTAGAGGACAAATCTAATGAATCGGTGGGTGTTGTTAGATCCAAGGATGTTAAGAACATTGTAACTTCACGATCTGAAAATAGGTTCTTCAAACAAACCAATGTATGTTTTCGTTGTGGGAACCTTTCTCACATCAAGTCGGGCAGAGGATGTCCGGCCAAAAATGTTATTTGCAGGGTGTGCGGTAAACTAGGTCATTTTGCGAAAGTTTGTCAAAGTGGGAAACGTGGTGGTGTATCCACTCAAGATGGCAAACTGGTTTCTTCTTCTTTCTCTTCCTCTGTTGCTAATGTATCTGTGGTGGAGTATATTGATGACAACTACAATAATATCCAGGATGAGCTGAGAGGCATGGTGGTGGTAGTTGGTGAGGTGAATGTTACCGAGGGTGATATTTCTGAATGTGTGGATCCGTACGTTGACATCAGCATCGGTGATAAAAGTGTGTGTTTGTTAGTTGACTCAGGAGCAAGAATAACAATGATCACCCCAGAGTTGTTTAGTGAGGTTTGGGACTCTCGACCTTTGGAACCTCCAGATAGGTCTCCTGTCTCATACGAAGGGAGGAAGATTGAGCTTGCAGGTATTTTTGAAGACATCCTTGAATTCAGGGGTAGAAAAATTCACGGGAAAGTGTACGTGGCAATCAGGGGGTTGTCCATTCTAGGATGGTTTCATCTAGGACCTTTCAAAATGGTGCTTAGACCTGGGACCAGGGATCAAGTGTCTATCGTCTGCTCAGATGATTTTAATGTAAATCTTTTTGAACACTATCCTTCTGTTTTTGGTGGGGGCTTAGGTCAGATTAAGGGTTTTACACATCAAATTAAAGTTAAGGACGCCACCATTCCTTTCAAGCACAGACTCAGGAATGTACATTTTAGTGTTAGGGATCAGTTGGAACAAGAACTCATGGGTTTGTGTCAGAAAGGCATAATTGAGCCGATTGAGTCTTCTCTCTGGCTTTCTCCATTGGTTGTGGCCAAGAAGAAGAATGGAGAACTTCGCATTTGCATTGACCTACGCAGCCTCAATAAAAATATCTGGGTAGATTCTCACCCTCTTCCTAAAATTTCTGATATGTTGTCCATGATTAATGGTTCAAAATGGTTCAGTAAGCTAGATTTAGCGTCGGCTTACCACCAAGTGGTCTTGGATCCATCCTCAAGGCATCTCACAGCATTTGTGTCGCCCATTGGCTCATTTCAATTCTGCAGAATGTCCTTTGGGCTTGCCTCTGCGGCGGCAGTGTTTCAAAGGATTATGTGCTCAATGCTCAAGCGGATCAAAGGTGTTGCCGTTTTCGGTGAGTCTCATGATGATTCTCTGTATCGTGTCCTGGACATCATGCAAGAGAAGGGTGTTGTTTTAAAGAAAGAAAAATGCATATTTAAGGTACAGAAGGTGGAGTACTTAGGTCATGTGTTATCAGAACATGGTGTAGAACCCAGGCCAGGTCTTGTCAAGGCCATAGTCGACAGTCCTGCTCCTACGGATAAGGTTGGTCTGAAATCCTTCATTGGTCTCTGTGAGTTTTACTCACGGTTTGTGCCCAATTATGCTTCAAGGGTGCAACCCTTAACTAACATGTTAAAGAAGAGTGTGACTTTTGTTTGGGATGATTGCTGTCAAGAAGTGTTTGAGTGGGTTAAGACCCAATTGGTTAGTCCAAGGATCCTTAAACCTTTTGATCCTAATGCCATGTGCACTATCACTGTGGACGCCAGTGGTGTTGGTTTAGGTGCAATTCTCACCCAGTGCATAAATGGTACTGAACACACGTTGGGATATGCATCCAGGGTGTTATGTGGACCTGAGTTGAATTTTGCTGAAATTGAAAGAGAGCTTTTAGCGTGCTGGTGGGCCATCAGAAAATTCCAACATTTGGGGTAATCATTTCCAGCTACGTACAGATCACAGTCCACTTGTTTCTATCCTCTCAGGGGACAAGTTTAAAGAACATACCCCAAGAATTGCCTGATTGTCCACTAAGTTGCTTCAGTACGATTTTGAAATTTCGTATCTTCCAGGCAACAAGAATGGTAGAGCAGATTATTTTTCGAGTTTTCCGATTGCGGAAGTTGGTTGTCCTTCTTGTGATGATGATGTTGAGGATGTGGACAACTGTTTCATTGCCTCCTTGGTTTTGAATGATATGTGTGCTGTCAGTGAAGCGAATGGAGGGATGAATTGTCTAAAGATGCTTTACTCTGCCAAGTCATTAAATGTATCAAGAATGGTTGGACAAAGGAGAAAAACGCACCTTACTCTTTACAAACTTTTGTAAAAGTCTCCATGGAGCTTTCTGTGGAAAATGGTTTATTGGTGCGTGGTGAAAGACTAGTTCCTCCGGAAAAGGTGAGGTGTAGATTAGTCAGTGGAGCTCATGAAGGGCATTTGGGTAAAACATTCACCAAACGAAGGTTGCGTGAATGTTTTTGGTGGCCCCAAATGGACAAGGATGTTGATGTTTTCGTTGGTGAGTGTGTCGTGTGTTCCAATGCAGAACAATTTTTTAAAATGAGAACTCCTCCTCTTCAACCTATTGATTTTCCAGCTAGACCTTGGGAGAAGATTGGTATCGACCTTGTTGGTCCCTTTAATCTGCTTCCCACTTCCTCAAGGTTTGCTGTTGTTGCCATTGACTATTATTCTAAATGGCCGGAGGTACGTTTCATTGCTGAACCTAATTCTAAAAATGTCATTGATTTTCTAAAAGATGTTTTCCTGCGTGAAGGTTTTCCTTCCTCCATTGTGTCCGACAATAGAGTACAGTTTGTCAGTCAAGAATTTGAAAAATTTTTGCAACAGAGGGAATAACCCATTCCAAGAGCTCACTCTATCACCCGCAAATGAATGGTCTTGTGGAACGCATGAATAGAGTGTTGAACAACTGTGTGCAATGGGCGTTGGCTGGTAAGTGCAATGTTCAGAATGCTGTTCGGTCTATGTTGTGGTTTTACCGCACCACACCTCATTCGTCCACTAAGGTGTCCCCTTTTGAACTTTTGCGTGGAAGAAAGCTGTGTTCCAAGGTGTGTCCTGGGTGGATGTCGAAGTGGGTGAAAATGGATACTGTGGTTGATGTGGATGACCTTGTAAGGAATAACGTTTCTTGAGCTCAATCACGTCAGAAAGCATATTTTGATGCCAGGAAAAGATCTGTTCCTCATACGTTTGTTGTTGGTGACACTGTGCGTGTGAAGATCCCTGTACACAGCAAGAAGGGAGACTTGAAGTTCTGTGATCCCATGGTTGTGGATAGAGTTTGTGGAAATGCTGTCAGGGTGAACAACAAACATTGGTGGAACTTGTCCAGAGTTGTCAAATTGTCTGGGCATGAAACAACAAAAACTTACATTGCTGTCCTTCTGATGTCGCTGATGGTCTACTCTCTAATGCTCCTTCACCTGGGTGTTTGCACAGGAGTGAGAGACAACGTTCTGTTCCAAGTGGATTTCGCTAATTTTCCTTCTTGTTTTTTTTTTCATTTTATATCTCTTTCTTACTTTCTTTCTTTTTCCTTCTCTTTAGTTGCTCTTCTTTTTTCCCCCCGTCCATGTTTTCTTTTAATTCGTTCAAAAGGGGGAGGATATTGTAGTGGTCTCTCCCTGTCATTTCTCTGTTTGGAATGCTCACGCCATGGCTGTTCCTGAGGTGAGCATTCCACTTCAGAACATAGAGTTCTTGTGATTTGAATACTTTGTCAGTTGCCATCTTATGCTTCAACTGTGCCGGCTGCTGCGCAGTCCCTGTCAACAATAAAGCTTACCTTTTGGAAATATTCTTCGTCTGGCGTTTGATGTCACTACAGTATGTTCATCTGTGTGCAAGGATGTTTGTATGTCTTATGATCCAGGTTCATGTTTGCATGTAGGTTTGGTAGTCAGTGTGCTAAGGTATCTATAGGTGTTTTGCTGTGTCTGCATATGTGCATGTAAGTGCGAACTATGTTGGTGTGATTTCGGAATATCGAGGAGGGAATATAGAGGTCACAGAATATTTTGGCCAGAATATCAAGGTTAAAATATCAACGGGTAAGTCAACGGGTAAGTATGAATATATTTTTCATACCTAACTTCATACATACATACCTTGACAATATATATAACTTCAAGGTGCTTAAATGTGGAGTTAAGAATAATGTGCACCCTCTGCACACTTACCTTCTCAATATTTTGGTGCTCAATATTCTAGCCATGATATTGAGTGCCTTTTATATTTTCCCCTCAATACTCCATACTACAATCACCTATGTCAATGTGTGTATGAATTTGGTACACCTCTGTGAGTTCTGCATGATAAGAAAGCCAAATGTTTTGGGTTTGTCAATGCTTGTTTCAAAAGGCTGTTCCTAGAAAGTGCTAACAGCTCCCGAAAGCTCTTTCAAACATAGGTAGCACGCATCAACTGCGGGGCTTCTATTTTCTATAGAAACTAACGGAGACTTAACTTCACCTTGTCTATTCCTTTTCCTTTCCCCCATCAACACTATGGAGCTTGATTCACAAAGGTAAGTTACACCTTTGACTAAGTTTACACTTTGTAGCAGGTTTACTACTTTCTGTATTCACAAAGTCGAAGGGTAAACTTACTACATAAGTTTAAGTTACTTGTCTCCTAGGCTAACTCTTGTGTGGGTGGGTGTCCTGCCCTAAACGACTACACGACCCTCCCTAAACCCATCTTACTCTTCCCTAATCCCATTCCGTTTAGTTGTAAGTCTTCCCCTTTTGCCACCCACTCCCCTTTGACACTCCCACATTTACTGCTAAAATCTACACTTACATGTGCGGAGACTCCTGAGTCTGGGCAGAGAACTCCACACATATAAGTATAGGCAAAACGTACACTTTGTAGTATGTTTTGTAGTACAAAGAGCAGTTTGTGAATCGAACCATAATGCGGTGTTCCTTTGTACAAATTCACAAGTGAGTAATACAACGCTTTTAAATGTATTTATTTACGTATTACTGTGGCAGCTTTGGAAGGGGTAGGTTAGGCGAGTTGCAGGGTGTGCTTAAGATTGCCTGACCTTCAGAATAACCATATTTTTAGGAAACACCTGAATTAAAAATGCATTTGCATTGTATTTGCGTTTGTCCTCACTCTTTTAATGTTGCGTCTCAGGCAGTGCTTCAAATGAGCTGGTAGTGTCCAGTACAGAGTGCCTGCACTTCTTTAATTGGAAAGGAAGAGTACCTGCACTTTTAAGCACTGCTAGAATACATTTAATCAGGGGCGGCTCCTCCATGTGGGCGGAGGAGCGTCGCCCCACTGCTTTCTCACAGTGCGAGAAGCAGAAACATAAAATGGTATTATGAATACCATTTTATGTTTCTGCTTCTCGCACTGCGAGAAAGCAGAAGGGTTTGGTTGGGGGCGGGCGGTTGGGCGATCCTGCTGCAGGGCAGGGGAGGAGTGGCTTGCCCACTGTTGTGGGCACTGACTGTTTGGTCGGCCCCAGGGCCGACCAAACCAGTCAAACGCACTCTCCTATTTTCTCCATGTAGGCTGCATGCAGCCTGCATGGAGAAAACGGCCTCCCCATAGACGCCTGCGTGGTCGGCGTCCCAGGAGAGGGAGGCTGCCTGCTTCCTGGGACTCGGAGCAAAGAGAGAAGGAGACGCGACACGAGACCGGAGGCGAAGGTAAGTTTTTTTTAAATTAACCCTCCTCCCCCTTCCCGCGTGACCCCCCTCCCGCATCCGTGAGTCATGCCGGCCGCGACTGCATTTAATGGGGGAGTACCAGCAAATTTCAGAAGCAAACGAGTACTCTGGATAGTGAGTACCAGCACCTCTACATTTCCATTTAAAGCACCGGTCCACGTTTGATCTTGTCCTGATTATACTTTCCTTTTTGGTTCCCTTTTCGCACACTACGGAGCATTCCCCGCAGCATTAGGATTAGTGACACTCAAGCGATTGATGTCCAATGAAGTGCTTCGCTCTCTATCCTTGGGGTTCACTCTAGGCGAAGACCACCACTGGCATTTTTACCAATGAATACATTGTCTGAAACGTGTCCTAGGTGTGTCAGAGGACCCGTTACCGGTTTCTCCCAAGGATGCCTGTCTCAGGACATCACCCTCACACAAATGGGCAGTATCTGGCCTGTACAACACGACCATAACAGAGGTCTTCTCCAATCCCCTCCAGAAGGGAATCCAAGTTTTGTGGCAAGCCAACCATTCACAGAAACATGCAGATGAGAAATGATCATCAATACTGGAAATACGCAATTGAGGATTGCAGGAGACCTGGTTCAAGAACACGTTGGCAGGTAGAGCACTTCCAATGAGCCTCTTATGAGAAACTCAGGTAGGGAGTACATAATCCAGTAGAGGTACGCATTAGGGTATGGGCTTATCTGCTGGATAGTGGGTGATACTCTATCGTATGTACTATACCGCAAGCTGAATGCGTCTCATGCACTATTGACTATTGGGTTTACATCAGTACACGCATTGCCATCGGTCCTACATTATGATGTCTGCAAATGTCAATTATACTGCCATTCATTTACGATTGCTGATTTTAAATCATGTATTTTATCTGCTGACATCATATGCTCGCCGATAACAGATGGTCCTACAAAGATGTATCCATTTCAATGTACTGTGCACTTTGGTTCACTTGTAATCGATTTCAAACAAATACACTGTCATTAAGTCATACATAGTAGATTTTAAATTACGTGTTCCATCTTCTAATATACAGCCGTTTATGTTAGACGGTACCACAATAATGATCGATCCATTTTTCTTTTCTGCCCTCTGCATACCATGGTTTTAATTCTCTTTTAAATGTTCTGTACTGTCAAGTTTTTATTAACCACACAATAAAATGTCCTTGGCTTGACTTCTTTGACTGGAGTCTTCTTAAACATTGAGGATCTTTGTAACCATTCTCAAGGGTACTCACCTTTCTCTTTAGGGGTATTGAGCTTTATGGGATCCAAGCGAAGGCATCACCCTTCCATCTACATCCCTTTCTAGTGTGTCCTCCAGAACTACCTTATCCTCACCTGCATCCCCAATGCCCCCTTCTTACATTTTCCCCATCCTGGTACCCAGCCCCTTAAAGGCGACTGACATGTAAGTGCCATCTAGGGCATGTAGTAGACACACAACCGAACTATTGATGTTATTGTTTTTACTCTTATTGGTTATGTGCTTTGTATACAATACTATGATATTATTGCCAGATAAGATGATGGAGATGTACATATTACACTGGTAAAACCTCAATACAGAATTATTTCGAAAAATACTGAATCCGATGAAGAAGTGACTTTTACCACTTTCCTTTTCACTGTTTTTAATCTCTTTTGTGTTGTCCTGCTTTACAGGGTGAATCTCGAAGTTTGTAGGGTTTTATACAAACTTTTTTTTAATACAAACTGAAACTTGTTGCAGGAACATTTAAAGGGCTCCTTGAAAACCATGCATATTGATGTAATACCTAGCCCATGGCAGGATGGTACACACCATGAGTGTGTGTGCCAGCTCACCACTGTGATACCACGGCCTTAGGCCCATGAATGCAACAAAAACAGTGGGGCATATTCTCAAGAACGTGCGATAAACATCGCCAAAATAGGTTAACGCAAGTTTACATATCGCCGTCTATCGCGGGAAAATAACCCCCTTGTTAACGTCGTATTCCCAACACGGCGGTAACATGCGATAGTTTCGCGAGAACGCGGAAAGTGACCGCGAGTAACTCACCGGGACGGCGATAAAAATCCAAAGCCGAACGTGAAAAAAGTTGCGATGGGCCCAATCGCGATAAGACAATCAGCGAAAAGCAGCGCCAGGTCTGCAATTCACACACGTCAGGCGGAAAAAATCACCATAAAAGCAGAAAAAAACAAAAAAAACAAAAACCGAACCACAGCGAAGCACAATGGAGGCAGCCAGAGCAGGTACAGAGGACGGCCATAACCCCACAAGCCCCACGCAGGTCCAGCCTGGGACCTCGGGGACAGGGAAGGGCAAGGACAAGAAGAAGAGGAAGACGAAGTTCAGTCCGCAGGAAAACAGGATCCTGATCACGGAGGTGGTAGAACATCATCAACAACTGTTCGTCACCTCCACTGTGTCATTGGCAACCAAAAATGCAACATGGCAGTCCATCCTGGACAAGGTGAATGCAGTTTGAGTGCTGAGGAGGACAATGGAAGAGGTCAAGAGGCACTGGAATGATGTCAAGCGCAAAACCAAGCAGAAAATCGCCAACAACCAGAAGGCAGCAATGCAGACTGGAGGTGGGAGTCCAGCGCCACAGGAGGAGCTGGATGACATAGAGGAAATGGTGTCCACAGTCATCAGTGGGGAGACGGTGACACTGCTCAACATGACCGGACACAACAGCAACAGGGTGAGTAACCACCAGTGACTGGGGGGACGGGGGGAGATGGGCACAATGGCACACATGCACAATCAAGAATAGCACACTGCACACCCACAATGACTCTGGGTCATGCCCCTGATCTCCTTGGCATACTGCAGCACACATAGAAACAGCAAGTGGGCCCCCGTCCACAATGTGCACAGAGAGGGCACTCCCCACACATCACTAATCTCACAACAAGCCCATGCACATGTGCCGAACCCAGCAAAGCGGCGTGTCAGTGAACCACACTGACAATGCAAGTGACACTGCATGACGAATAGCATGGCTGCAGTCAACATACCATGACATGTTGCACGCCACGACACTGAGGTGGCTGAGTGTGGACCACATCCGTCAAGGTGCAGGTCACACTCTGACACATCCACCTGCACAAACAACCCCTGACCTCAACAACACACCTGCGGACAAACCATGCCCCACAGTCCCAACTCCCACCAAGAGCCCAATTTACCCAAGTATGCAACATCTCAGCAATGTAGAAGCACAGAAGTCAAGGCACACCGCCTGAAAGGGATAAGGGCCAGCCACATCAGAGCCGCAGGGGTGACTCTCCCAAAATGCAGCACACACACATAATATTCAGAGCACATCAACATTGACAACAATGTGGTATGAACTGCAACACGTTCACAACAGAACAGAGGACCCAAGTGGTGCCGCTTGTGTGTAGAAAATGGCCAATCACATTTGGCATAGCAGGGAAACGTGTGATGATAATGTACAAGTACAAACACACATGTGATGTTGTCAAAATGTCCACTGTCCCGCATCAAATAGGCAGCTCCTCCCAAACAGTCACAATGTACATTGTCATGCAGTCTGTATGTAAATTTGTACAATGCGTCAACATACATGTGAACACAATGTTAAACTGCATCTACCCTTCACATTGCAGAGGGAGAACCAACACCTCCTGCAGAGCAGACCCAACTTCTCTTCACTGATGATGAAGAGGACCACACCACCATCGACCCCGACGCCCTCCAACTGCTCATGGACACCCTCAGGACCCCACGCTCAGGAGCAGGGCAGCCCAGCTGCATCGAGGAAACCCCACCCCCTGCACAGACCACACAGCAGGAAGCACCTACCACCACGGCTGACTCCCAGGACCCCCACGAACAACACATGGCCTTCCAAAGCCGTGTGTTGGAGTGCCAGGAGAACGTGGCTGATCAGGTGCGGGTGGGGTTCGACCGCATGGCAGCCAAACTTGATGCCATACATGGGTGTCTGATTCCCATCAGGGACCACTTGCAGGCCCTAACTGACACCCACAGTCCGCTCCATGCTCTCCAGTGATCCATGGCTGACATCGCTGGAGTCATGATACTGAGACAAGAACAACTGTCCAGTCAGAGTGGCTCCAGCGATGTCTGCCGGGAGTTGGGACAGATGCGGGGGCTCATGGAGAACATGGTGCGGATGACGGCGGACAGGATGGCTGCCATGGCTGCACACCAGCGGGATGTGGCTGGGGCCTTCAATGCCCTGCAGCACACCGTCATGGCATTGCTGCCTCAAGGCCTTGCTCAGATGAATGCTGCTGCAGCTTCTACATCCACATCTTCGCCCCCTGATGTCTCAGTGCCTCACAGTGCGGCAGGCAATCCACCACCACCCACGTGTGAGGCACATGTGCCATCAGAGGACGAAGATGCGGCTGACTCAACCTTACTGGTAAGGAGGAGGCAGTAGCATTCATCTCCGCAAAATGGCGGGTTTCTGCTTGGTCCTGCCCTTTGCATCATCACCTTCCACTGTCCCGCGATACACTCTACGACACTCACCTTGGACCTCGACATGGACTGCCATCTCCTGTTTGGTTACCAATGACACAGCGATCAGACTGCGGACTGAACTCTTCCCCTTCCGATGTACTTGTCATTCCCTGAAGGACTCTGGCTGGCCCTCCACGGGCCAATAATGTGAAGTGGGGTTTGCATGGCCCTGTACTGCTCCAGCTGCAACACTCCACTGGATGTGAATTAAACATTCAGAATCGCACATATGTGTCATGCCTTTGATCATTCACGTATGTGAGTATGGTTGAATGTAGGGTGAGAGATTCCCCCTAACGTCCATGTTGCTCATGTCGTGGAACTTGAGTGACAGGGTGCAACAGTGCCGATTGCGGTCCGGGTGGGGTAGTCACTACAACAGGGACACACGCATCAGTTACTTCCATGTCCAGCCCAGAACTGGAGCACGCCCAGAGCCCCGGGTTCATTGTTCCCACCCCTACGCTGGCCTGCCATACGCCAGGCCAGTCCACTCCGCTTACGCTTACAGGGGGGGACGACAACGCTAAATGTCCCAGGTCGTCCCTGTAGTGATCTGCTGATCACTGGTCTAGTGGTCAGCATGCCACAGCCACTCCCTGAGGGCTCGTTCAGACCCACACCACACCCATCTAGCACAGGCGTCACAGGACATGTGACCCTGCCAATCAAAGGGGCCTAGCACGTCACATACCCCACTGCCGGTGTGGTAGTCCGGGGAGGGGTCCTGGGGGTGTGGGGGGCCTGGGTGTGGTGGAGGTGGGTGTTGTGGCCCTCTTGGGGCTCCGAGCTGCATGATCAGTAGCTCCATGGCATCTGTTGTTCTTCTGGTGTGGCTGTGGGCTGGGCGCCCTTTCATGGTGCAGGTTGTCGTCCGACTTAACACCAGGTAAGAGCAGGTGTTAGATCCCTGCTGGTAACGCGCCTTATCGCCTGTTTTGGGATCTTATCGCCGATCTGGCTGGTCGTTGAGAATGTTGCGAAGTGGTGTTTTCGCGGCTTTTTGCACGGGAACGCCTACTTTGCATATCATTAGCATTAGTTGCCGGTATCATTTGTGGCGATGTTTTTTGCGGCTGCTATCGCAGGAAAGCTGGTGATATCGGCTGTTAGCACCTGCTTGTGAATGGTGCGATAAATTTATCGCCACTTTGGCTGCAATAAAGTGCCGCTAACTCGGCGATAAGTCCTTGAGAATATGCCCAGTGTGTGGTGGTAACCGCTCACCCCACACTCTTAATAAGACGTGGCTCTTTCACTTATAAAATTCCTATTTTGTAACAATCCCGAGACAGCCTAAAACTGCTGGTAGACTGGAGTGATGCCAGCCCACTCATATAGTACTACGTTTTCCAGTAGACCTGTAACGAGCCAGAGTTAGCTGCAGACATGTTTTGCACAGTGCACCAAATCCACCACATGACCTTAATTCTCCAGAGGAGGCCTTGCAGGCTCTAATGATACTGAACTGCCCCAGATGACGAGAAGCGTCACATTTAGCTGTTACAGCGGTTCATGTGCCCACCAGAATTTCAACAGAGGATTTGATGGATTGAGGTTCGGCTTTCCACCGAGCCCCATTCATAAGTGATGGCTGGAATCAGTCTGAACGATGCACTTTGGAGATTTTTGAGTTTTTTTCACTGTGGTGTACTTTAAGAAATTGCCTCTTAGTAGTAAAGTTTACCTGCAATTAAAGCTTGCATTATGGCTTTAAAGTATTGTACAAAATGCCATATTTCCCATTTTAAAACTACGCTGGCTAAGCTTAAAATTGTTATTGCAGGGCTTTTTAGTTTTGGTTTCCAAGTTAATGTTCTTGCTGGTTTTAAACCTATTTATCGTAATTTTTCTTGCAGCGTTTTAGGCCCATTTTCCTGTTCCGTTATCCGAGTTTCCAAATCAGCCATGAGTGCTAAAGTAGTGATAATGTTTTTTCGGTGGCTTCTGGGAAGTTGAAGTTCTTTCCATATGATTACATGGGGAAGTGTTTTTCTGAGTGTCTGAAGCTGCCACTGTTTAGGAATAGTATGGTGAATAGAACTCGGGAAATCATACATCTCTGTGTTTCCAAGCAACTGACTGAAGAAGGCTGGTGTGTGTATGCTTTGGTAACAACATTAATGAGAGGATAAAACGCTCTGTGTGTTGTCCATTTCATATAGGTCCTTTGGTACAAATATTGGGCATACTCCATTATAACAATAACTTGTTTTAACTAGGCCTATATACCGCACTTTGGCCATTTCTAAGAGCTGTAAATAACAGATGTTACTATTACCAAATCTAATGATACTCACTTTACCGATAGCGGAAGGATGAAAGGCTGAGCTAGCACTGTATTTTGTAACTTATGTTGTGTATGAAAACTAGCAAGCATGGCAGCCATTATATTCTCCAATAGACCATTATATGCTCTCAAACTTCCAACGTCCTTACACCAGATCGGAAAGCATACTAGCTTTAAATAAACCCCTCACACCTTTCATAATCACTCATCCCCAGACCATTTGGCCCCGATACCACCTTCTTCCAATCAGACCTGAAACTTCTAAAGAGATCTCGCACTAAAAATCCAAAATCTGGTTCAATGCCCTGGGCCGGTAAACATCGTTTACCACAAAAGGTTTTCCCCGCAGGGAATTACAACATCGTCGTTACAACGACCGCGTTGTAACCACGCATACCATTACTCTGTAAGTCGGAACAACGACTTGCGGAGGGGGCAGAAGGTGTTGGATTTAAAATCCAACACCTTCCCTACTGTCTGCACAGACTGGAGTTGGAATAGTAAATTATACTATTCCAACATCCAGCGCCCCCCCTCCGCAAGTCGTTGTTACGACTTGCGGGGTAATGGTATGCGTGGTTACAACGCGGTCGTTGTAACGACCGCGTTGTAATTCCCTGCAGGGAAAAATAATGCGTTAAAAAGAGGTATATTCCCCTGGGCTCAAACCTGGCAACTCCACAACTTCCTTTAAGTCCTCATCCAGCAGCATCACTGCACATTTATAGGAAGGTGAAACACTTCTAAAGTTCCCTAAAAACGTTTACATGTTGGTTTGGCCTATCAGAAGACCCAAAGCATCGCCATTTTGTTTATCAGATGTGGAGGTGTAGACCATCCTTAGCACAAGTGAAAGGTGTCAGCACTTTCAGTACCTTTTACTTAGAAGCATGGCCTGTGACACATCCTTTTTTGGGTAGTCAATATTCTGGCGATTATATTTTTGTGTTTGTGCTTGATATTCTGACATACAACCTATAATCATGATGTGTGCTCATTTAAGCTATTGTTCCCTACTATGTGCAGTGTTCTTTGCTCGCCTTGCCCGGACATGCAGTGTCGATTCTGTGTTTGTTCTCCATGAATGGTATGAGCTTGCAGACCCAAGATAAACTACTCTGAGTTTGCACTTTTTTCTCTGAACTCACATATAACTCTTGAAACACCTCCCAAATCCCCCCTTGGTAGGTGGGCGGCAAATGTAGCTCTTATTTAGCTCCCACAAAATGCTTAATTTGCAAAAAAACATAAGTACCAGGGCTCAAGTCAGGAGGCCTCTGCAGCTTGCACTACTCATTGCCACTGCATTCGTTGCCAATGACAGTATCTACACAACTACTTACCAGCACACTGCTAGAAGTGTGACAATTCAGCTTGTTTCAGGGCCCCAAAACTATAAAAAAATTAGCTTGGGCGGCAGGTATTAGTTGTTTTTAATACATACTAAATTAATAAACGATTGCTGTTCTGCTCATCTCTAAATTATACAAACAGCGCCACCATGTGGCAGATGTCATAAGTGCCAGTGTCAACAATTAAGTGCTGGTGTTGACACTTAAGTGCCGGTGTCTACAATTAATTGCTGTGGCAAGCACCGGAAACCACGGGCTGAAATTAAGCACTGCTCCCAACTCCAAACCGTTTCTATTGAATCTGTCAGAACCAGGGCAACAAAGCAGGGGTCTAGCTATCAATAGTGCAGCAGGTGCAGTGACACTGGGAACAGAGAGAATTAAGGGACCCACTGCCCCTCAGTTATGGCTCTCCTTGAGTAAGTAGGGGTTATGGTGGCCCAGGTTCCTTCCTTCCATTAGAGTCTATGGCACCCTATGCCACTGCCATCATTGTAAGTGGTCTGCATTTAACCCTTAAATGACCCTTGACCATACTCTGGGAGAATGTGCTTTTGGTTATTACTAGATAAGATACTTTAGGCCCGGACCATAGGAGGAAGTAGGTTGCGGCATAGCCCTTTCCAATGGGTACAGCGTTCGTGTAAAGCTATTTTGGACTCTCTATAGCTTCAAGCCATCTTCAAGAGGCGCCTGACCGGTTCAACAAAGGGTTGGAGACCTGAACCTCTACCGTGGTCCAATTCAACTATAAATTTGGCAATATTAGGAGACACAAACCCCAACCCTTTGTAGTTTTGGCTCCACTCTGCAACAGGAGCTGACCAAAAAGTCATTGTCAGGGCTAAGAAGATTGCAGGATAAGACCATTTTGTGTCCAGAATGGTTGGACTGACTGCATATGAAGGTAGCTTCATCAAGGACATGTATCCAGTTATTTTGCTCAATTCGCCGCTGCCACCACAGGGGCAGAACTATCATTAGTGTTGCACGTGTAGTTGCACCAAAGCACTCCAATTATAGGTGTCTTTTAAAACCTAACCAGGGGTAAGGAGGGCATTTCCCTTGTTTGCACTGGGCCCAATATCACCCTGTCTATGTCACTGCCCACCGCTTGGAAAGAAGACAGTAGCATTCCCTTGGTACCCATCCACTGAAGAGAATTAGGGATAGAAGACTGTCAAAGTCCACATTTGGGATCAATATATATGTCTATTTTGCTTTTTGAAGCATTGAAGCTTTAGCAGATATCAGTGGACTGTGCCACATCGAGGCACCTCTTGTGCCAAACATTCTTTGCACAAGGTCAAATCTAGGTACACATATTGTCATTTGTCAGGAAGTGTGTGACTTATGGAGGTCAGGTGAGCTCTGGTCCAATACCCTTCTATCAAGAGCCAAGAGGGCAACTGGAGGAAGTGATGAAACAAGAAATCCATGAAAACAAGTGTGACTGCACCATATTCATTACATAATTGGGAGTTAGCCTCCATGGTGAGAACAATTCACTCCAAGTCTAAGGTTGAAAGTGGAACTTGACCAGTTGCAACCATAAAGCTATTTTGATGACATCGCTTCATTCACATAGATCGAGTTACAGTGGCCAGTCATGGGAATGTCAGCATACACAAACAACAGAATCTACAGACTACTTTGTACACTGGGATCATGCTATGACAACAGTCAGCCGAATAGCATTCCTGCCTGTAAAACCCTCAACTTAGAGCCTCACTCTGATAAGACTCCTGCACAGGTAGTTGTCTTTGGGTATTTTTGTTCACCATCGATTGTCCTTAGCTGCCTCTTGAATTTTTTTATTCTAAAGCTGTTATACTTCGTTTTCAATAGCCAGTTAGATATTTTTTGTCACCTCGTGCTATTATCACTGATTTTAGCCAGATTTGACACTTCAATTAAATTCTTGTTATTTTTAGAATTATCCATGCCTGGGCAATAAAAATTAGCTGTTTTGCTGAATCAAATTGTGGGTTTTCAAAGACCCTTCTGCATTTTCTATTGAGTTGAAGACTTAATCTTGGACATGCTACCACAATGTGAATTAATTATGCCTTTGGTACATCTCTCTCAGCAGCTGATGTCCAGGTGAGAGGGGTGCTTCAATAAAGTATGTAAAGCCTTTTTGTGTTTACAATCCCCCAGCACCCAGTGATGTTCTTAAACCATGGTTCATAAAGATACATGTCAAGAAGTGGCTACTACCATAAGTAGACCTTCGTCTTTCGTCCTGAATTGGCACATACTGAATTCAGTGGCGGCTAACTCGGAATGGTACGGGTGGGTGAGGGCAGGGGGGGGTTAAAAAAAACTTCACTTACCTGGCTGCCGGCCGCCGCCTCACCTCCATCCTCTTCCATTCTTCTGTTGATGCATGCAGGCTCCAAACCTCCCTGAAGCCAATCATGGCGCTGATGTCACTAGCATGACAGCAGCGTCGTGATTGGTAAAGGTGCCCTGGTTAGGCACTCACACAGCGAGTGGGAGCATGTGTATGTTCTCCACCCAGGCTGTGCAATATAGCCGGGTGGAGAACATGCTAGGTGCGCATGACTGTTTGGCCAGCCCAAGACGGCCGGCCAAAACCGCCATATGCACTTAAGTGCACCAACCACTCCTCCCCCTGCTGGCTGTGACGACAGCCCAGCCACACCCCGTAAAACAGCCTCAGTAAGGAATAATACAATTATAATAACATTGTTTTATTATCATTTTATTTTTCCTTTTTGCAGTGCTCAAAAAGCAGTGGGGCAGCAGTCCTCCGCTGACTGAATTATTCCTTAAATAGACTAATTACTCAGTAAAACAAGTCGTAATTTATTTACCATCACCAGCCTCATTCCTGCAAACTAATGCTATATCATGAGACTTTGTTAATCAGTTGCTCTCTAGAAAGACTCTGCAGGAACCTCTGTCATTTCGTCTTTCTCACATTCAAAATGACAAGAGAACAGACTCACATTTGTTCTCTTCCCCTCTGATTGGTTTGCGCAGTTTCTACAACTTGTACAATGATTCATATTCTTGTAGATATGAATGCTTTTCTAATGCATGCTTTTCCATGGTGTTCGTTTTTGGCGCTGCCTCACATTTACAGATTCTTGTAAATCTGGGGCAACGTCAAAAACCATTGGGTGTTGTGGTGGAACGCCCACAGCAACACCCATTGCACGTCGGTAAAAGTGACGTTCCGGTAGCACAATCTCCTTGTAAATATGCCCCAAAATGTCTCAAAATATCCAAATAGAAGGGTTCAATATGCCATCCTTTGATACCCATAAACACCCAAAATATAACTTTAAAAAAGTCTGAAAAGTCAAACAAAAATTTGAAAAATGGTAGGAAATGTAAAACATCCAACCTATTTACCTCACAAGAAAAGTAATAAATGTTTGTCTAGGAGAATCCTCTTGACCGGTAAAGTAAAATATAACATATTACATGAAATGCTCAAACTTCTCTATCTTTACTTTCTGCAAAATAATCAGTAAATACCACTTCCTCACTGCCATTTTTGGCCTACGCTAAAACACCAAACATGACCTAACCTACTACTAATATAGCCTTTTAGCCCATTGTAGAGGGCTATAACAATTGTTAAACGCCCTCTCCCGGAGTTATAGGCTCGTACCACAGGCAATAGCGTATAACAATGGAGAAGACCTTTAACAACATCAAAGCCCAAAGTAGAAGGGCTTAATTTCTATTAGAACATTTCACTCGCTGAGAGTTAATATTAAAAAATTAAAAGGGAACAACAGAAAAAAAGCCATGGAATATTGGAGCAGTAGGTCTTTACCAGCTATTCTGTCCCTGAGCCACGCCATTGTCTTCAATAGAGCTATCAGCATTCCAGTGCTCTTATATACATGAACTGATACTTTAAATATTAAGCAGTCACGCTTAAAAAACATTAGACTCCACTCACCCAACCATTATTGCTATAAACATATAAAATGTAAGTTTTGTTAACTGATCTGAAAAAATGGGATCCTGCAAGTACTGTCCTCAGTGTCCGCTGAGCAATAATATGAAAAATGACTATAAAATGGCCTTCATGTGAAAACAAAAGCCAGTAAAATTAAAATGAGAAAAAAGGCTTTAGGCACATTACATTTAACCTAAAAATATATTACGTCTTATATATTCATTTACAAATGGTACTATATATACCTTAAAAATGTGTATATGTTATTATTTTGTAATGTACTTAAGATATTTATTTGAATGTTTCTTTAAAGAAACATATTACAAAAATGAAGTTTGCAACAGTTAAGTGTTAAAAGAAACTAGATTCAATTCTTTATATCGTTATATGTTTATAATATAACGTTTATTCATTTTTACTTTATATTACAGTTTCTCTATGTACTATAGTTTTTAATGTGATGTAACAACTTAAATTTTATATTAAAATTAAAACAATACTAATTGATCCATTAATGTAAATATCTTCAAAAACATATTGAAAGTTTTTTCCTTTTTTATTTACATCACTTTTCTAAATGTATTAAACGTATATGCTGATTATGCATTGATTAAAATTTGTTATCTACCATTAAAATCTGTCGATGTTTATTGACAAATACTATTGTTTTGTAAAAATAAAAGTTAATCTACAAATGTCCTCATTATTTTTGGTACATCCATTTTAAATATTGATACAAAAAGAATAGTGTACCACTATTAATATTGTTTAATTGCTAAATTACTTACTGGCCATCCAACTAAATTTATTTTATTTAAATAGCTTTAATGTATTTACAAATATAACTCCTTTTCTACAAACATTATTCAAAGATCCTATCTTAAGAGAGTCAGATTTACTATTTACCTCCAATTTCCCAAACATCAAGGGGGCGGGGTCTGATTTACTTTCTTAATTCCAGTCTCATAAATGTTAGAGAAAGTGCATATATTGGGAGGGTCGGATATATTATTCTAACTCCAGTCAACAAGCACTGAGTAAATTAGAAAAAATAAAGCGGGGTATAATTACCACTCTAATACCAGTGCCATGAACACTGGGGAAAGAGCTTATATCTAAGGGGTTAAATGTATTAATTCACATCCGGTTCCACAAATTCTGAGAATTACTGCATATATTGTGAGGGTCAGATTTGCCATTCTAACTCTAGTCCGACAAACATTGGGGAAAGAGAAATAAAGAGGGACAGAATTTCTATTGCAACTTCGGTTCCGCCAACATTGAAATGAAATGAAATGAAAAGGGCACTTATATAGCGCATGGCTACCCGGGGGCCTCCCAGCGCTGGGCTAGACCAGTGACCACTAACAGAAATACTCAGGGGAACAGCAGAGTTTTTAGTTGCCTTCGGAAGGCAGGGTGGCTGGGTTCCCTGCGTAGATGAAGTGGTAGTGCGTTCCAAAGACAGAATCAAGGCAGTGCCCTTTGACATGGGTGGCTTGCATAACCTTTTGCGGTAGCTGCAGGGCCATGAGATCCCGCGCAAGTTCTAGCACAGTTGCTGCTCCCAAATCATCAAAATGTAGATTAAAATCTCCGAGGAGAGTAGAATTTGCTGCAGTACTGGCAAGATTAATAACTGTTTCAAGCAGGGTTTTACAAAAGGTGCCCATTGCTCTAGGGGGCCGGTAAATCAGGATGCCTGTGAGTGAAAGGAGTGGGGTAAATTCTATTGAGAAATGAACATTCTCGCAGTCCAGAAGTGGGTTTCCCAGCAGGCGGCATGTGAAGTGATCTTTATAAACAATAGCTATCCCACCACCCTTGCCTGTCGACCTGTCCACTCTCTGTATCTGGTACCCCTGGGGGAGCGCTTGGACAATGTCAGGTTCTGAGCTGGGATTGAGCCATGTTTCTGTTAAAAACAGGACCTCTGGAGGGGGCGTGGCTTGGTAAGCCAACATGGCGGACATGTGCTAAGCCGGCTCCGTCCAGCCCGCCACACATCCGACAATTATCCTGGCATCCCGGAACATTTGAGAAAGCATATACCGTGTCTGTGGAGCTGCACCGGCCACTCCATCGACCGGTGCAATCTCGGACTGGGGAGCCGCTGTGGAGCAGTAATTCTGTCGCTGCGGAGGAGAGCGCTGGTCGAGAGAGAAGGGGCCCGGGAGCTGTGAGCGGCGTCTCCGTCGGCGATCGGGGATTGAGTGTGGAGTTCGGCCTGGCCAGCGGGCACGCCTGGAGGCGGAGAGCGGTCTGGCCCTGCGGCAGGAGGCCCGCCAACCGATCGAGCTGCGGGAGGTGCGCTGGGGCTTGGAGGCTCAGACGGCGGGCCTGCTGAGGTGATCCGGCAGCCGGACCGGGCCGCGGTGGTAAGGCGGAACGCATGCGGCAGGAGGGGTGGCGGTCCCCGGGACCCGTCTGCAGCTGAGGGGCGTGAGGGTTGAGGTGGCCGGCGATAGGGGCGGCTGGCCTGCAATTTGAGGCGCCCTTTAACATTGGCGCTGTGGGGGGGACTGGCGGCACAATCGGGCCGCGTGGGGGGCTGCCGGGGGATTGGTAGGCGGCCTCGCCCCCCCTCCCCCTTGGAGACGCTTGATCTCATCGGTGGCTCCAGTGCAGTAGTGGTGGTTGGGGCGGCAATCCCTGGGACCCGTCAGCAGTGAAGGTGCGTGAGGGCTGAGGAGGCCGGCGATAGCGGCGGTGGGCCTGTTATTCGAAGTGCCCTCCATCATTGGCGCTGTGGTGGGGACCGGCGGCACAGTCGGGCCGCGTGGGGGGCTACCGGGGGACTGGTGGGCAGCCTCGCCCCCCCCCCCTTTCAGTGACGCTTGGCGTTGTCTGTGGTTCCGGTGCGGCAGCGGTGATTGGGGCCCCCCCCCCCCCAGTCAAGTGATACAACGGGGATCGGCGGCTGGACCGGGCTGCGTGGGGGGGCTGTTGTGACGAGGGTTGATTGCCTTGCCCCCTCATTGGGGCACATCAGACTCACTGGGGCCTCCGCGCAGAGTGACAACACATTCCTCTCCCCTCCGCATTGACTGTCGCGGCGGGAGAGCGGCGGTGCAGTTGGACTGAACAGTGAAGTACCGGACTTATGCTTGGCTGCCCTCACGCAAGTGGAGATATCCTGGGCTTGCTGGGTATTTAATCGCTCTGCGCAGCCGCTAGTGCTGGCGGTAAAGAGATCGGGCTGCAGGATTGAGGGATAGGTCGCTGGGGGTGCCCGCTGCGGCCGGTGTGTGAAATACTTGGCTGAGTGGGTGTGCGAGACCGCCCGCTGGTCGGTGGCACCATCATCCTGGAGGCTGCCTGAATAGAGTCCGCGAGTCCACGCGCCCAGGTGGGACTGGGTCTCTGGGGCGATCGGAGAGCCGGTGAAGTGGGGCCCGGTGCTGGCTGGTGCACATACGGCCGTTGGATCGGGCCACGGGGGTTGCCATCGCTTGTGGCTGTGTACCACGTGGTCAGGGTTGGGCCAGTCCAGGAAGCTCAAGACACAACCATGACCAGAGACAAGGGAGGGGGTGGCCCGACCAAGCAGGGGCCTATTGACAAATTTACTGGCCCGGGAGCGGCGGCTGGAGCCTCTGGGGGCCAGCCGGGAGCGGTGCCGGACAAAGCGGCCTTAATGGCCGCCATCACCCAATCTAGGGACATGTTGGACGCAAAAATTGGGGCAGTTGGAGCGGACGTCATGCTACTGCGGCAGGATCTACGCAATGCGGTGTCCCGTATTGCTGAGGCTGAGACCAGTATCTCTGGCGTGGAGGACGATGTCACGGAGTTGAAACGAAAGGTGGCAGTGATGGAGACCGTCCAAAAGGGTCTCACGCTCAGAGCGGAAGATGCGGAAGGACGGGCCCGACACAACAATCTCCGATTCGTTGGGTTTCCGGAGGGCTGCGAAGAGGGAAACATGGAACGCTTCCTCACGACCTGGCTGGAGGGCTGGCTCCCCCCCGAGGCTATGTCCAGATGCTTTGTAGTGGAGCGGGCCCATCGGGCGCTCATGCAGAAGCCTCCGGTGGGGGCTCGCCCGCGGCCTGTCATTGCCAAATTATTGAACTATTTGGACAGGGACGCTATTTTGAAGCAGGCCCGAGCCAAAGAACCCTTGCTGTTCAATAATACCCGTATTCTGATATTCCCTGATTACACGCGGCTGGTCCAGCAGCAACGTCAGTCGTTCATGGCCGCTAAGGCCCGGCTCCGAGAGCTCAAGCTTCCATATGCCCTGCTTTTTCCGGCCCGCCTCCGAGTGGTCTTTCGTTCCCGCACTCATTTCTTTGACACTCCAGAAGAGGTATTCAAGTGGATGGATGAAACGGTTCGGGTGAGGGCCCACACCCCACCGAGAAGGGAGTCAGATTCATCCTTGAGCGATGCAGCTCGGGGGGGCCCCGTGGACAGCGGCAGAGGGGTAACAGACGGTCGAGATCCCGGCGGCGTTCGCAGTCCTGCAGTGCCTCCTCTCGAGGGGGGCCGGCCCAGGGGGGTCAGACATTGGAACATTAGCGGAGGATGCCGGTGCGGTGTTGCGGAACTTCATTTATGGACTACCGGGATGTCCTGAACTGGGCTTGCTTTACCGTCAGGTGTGAGCTGGCGGGAGCCCTGCCAGGTGGTCATGGGCTGTGAGTTGGGGATTCATTGGTTGGGGCGGTGCCCATCCCCCCGTTGGGGATCGGGGACCAGTCCTGCCGCAACAGATACTTCAGTGTTTTCTTTGAGGAATGGGGTGGGGGGTTTGTTGGGAACGGGGTGTTTATGTTTACAGGTCGCACTTCCACTACAAGTCCGATACAGGCTACACACACGCCACCAAGGCTTAATATTAGAGCTGAACAATGATGCAACCCCATATGGCTAGAATGCCCGAGGGTGGGCGAAAGAAGCAGGGTGGTCTCCGCATCCTAAGTTGGAATATACGAGGGGCCCTAGATAAGGTCAAGCGGGGGCCATACTCCAACACGCGAAGAGGGTGAAGGTGGATATTCTTATGTTACAGGAGACACATCTCATGGGCACGAAGGCCCTTTGCCTGCAGCGTTATGGGTTTCAACAGGTATATCATGCTGGCTTTATGAGAGGGTCTCGAGGCGTGGCCATATTGATACATCGCAGGGTCCCATACACGCATGAGCAGCTGTGGATCGACAGGCAGGGGCGTTATTTATTTATCAGGGGTAGGGTCGGGGAGGACCCCTTGATTCTAGGGTGTGTATATGCCCCTCCCCCTTTGCAGTGGAATTTAATTGAGCGACTGCAATCTCTATGGGCCGATATGCCGGATGTGTTATCTGTGGTGGGCGGGGACTGGAATGATGTTATGAACATGGCTCAGGATAGGACAGGGGGTAGGGACGGTCTTAGGAGTGATCTTCCTACAAAACTACACTCTATGGTGCGGGGGCTAGACTGGGTTGACACATGGCGGCGTGCTCATGGCACGACTCAGGGATACACGTACCTCTCAGCAGTTCACAAATCCTTTTCTAGACTGGATTATATTTTTGTTCCCCGGGCGATGGCAGATAGGGTGGTGGCGGCGGAGATTCTACCTCGGGGTCTCTCGGACCACTCTCCGGTGCTAATTGAGCTGGATACCGGCAGAGGACGGCAGCCGTTTCGGTGGCGCCTGGCGGTGTGGAACCTCCAGAATGCGTAATATACCGCCTATATGGGTGAGTCTATAGCTCAGTATCTGATAGCAAATGTGGGGTCCGTAGCCAGTGCAGCCACCTTGTGGGAAGCGCTGAAGCCAACTCTGCGAGGGGTAGACATTTCTTGGTGCGTGGCAGCGCGCAGGCAGCGTAGGGAGGAACTGACTCATGCTGAGGCGAACATAGAGAGGCTTGATCGACAGAGCCGTGAGTCAGGGAGTGATCTGGGAGTGAGGCAATTGCTCTTGGCCCAACAGGAATGTGCAGATCTGCTGATGGATGAGGCACGTCAGGCCTGGCTGGCAACGCGCAGCAGAGTGTACCAATGGGGGACAAGTGTAGTAAGATGTTGCATCGCCTTTGTCAGGGCACCTTTCACTCCCAGGCCCTACCGGGGATTTTGGACCCGGCGGGGACACCGATTACAGATCCTCCTGCTATAGCAGAGAGTTTCGCGGCATATTTTGCGGATCTCTATGCCCCCCGGGAATGTCTGTCGGCTGCTGCAGTTGAGAAGTTTATTACGGATCTGCCACCCAAGGCGCTGTCGGACGAGTTGCGGGACCATCTGGAGGCCCCCTTGTCGACCGAGGAACTGGGAGCGGCTCTGGGAGAACTTAACTCTGGGAAGGTGCCTGGACCCAATGGGTTTCCGAGTGAGTTTTTTCGCCAGTATGCTGTGCAGTTGGCCCAACATTTCCGGGCGGTGGTGGAGGAGGCCCGGGATAAAGGTGTACTTCCCCCAGACTGGAGACACGCAGAAGTGGTGGTGTTCCATAAGCCCGGGCGTCCCCCGGAGGATCATGCCTCTTACCGCCCCATTTCCCTGTTAAATGTGGAGGCCAAAATCCTGGCGAAGGCGCTGGCCAATCGACTATTGCCCCATATCGCGTCACTGGTGCACCCCGACCAGGCGGGGTTCATGCCTCAACGGGCTACCCGGCACAATATCAGAAGGGCTCAGGTGGCGGTTGCGGTGATTTAGCGAATAGGAGAACCGGCGGCACTCCTTTTGGCGGACATGGACAGGGCGTTTGATTCCCTGAGCTGGGTCTACCTGTTCGCTCTGCTTCCTAGACTCAACCTGGGCCCGCGCTTTCTTTCCTACGTGAAGCTCCTCTATACGGGTTTGACGGCGTCGGTTCGGGTTGCGGGCGCCGCCTCCTCCACCTTTGCTATTCAGAGGGGCACGCGGCAGGGATGCCCCCTGTCGCCATATCTGTTTGCCTTGGCCATGGAGCCCTTGGCGGCCTGGGTGCGCATGGACGCCCAGGTACGGGGATTTGAATGGGCCATGGGCCTTTCTGATAGAATTGCGTTGTATGCAGACGACGTTCTCTTCTTTCTGACGGAGGTGGACAGGACGGGGCCAAGGCTCCTGCGTATAATGCAGGTCTTTGGGGAAGCGTCGGGTCTCTACATGAACCCCCGTAAATCCACACTGTGGGCGCTGGGAGGTCAGATGAGGGCGGGCTCGTGGGCGACTGCGGTTCAGTTGGCCGCAGGTGGATTGAAATATCTGGGGGTGGTACTCTCAGATGTACCGGCCGTTGCCTGGGAGCGAAACCTGACACCCGTGTGGGAACGGGTTCGTGCCGACCTTAAGTCCTGGTCCCGCATGCCCCTGACACTGTTTGGCAGATCGGCAAACTTCAAAATGGTAGCGCTCCCCCGACTTCTCTACCAGCTGCAGAATCACCCGTTTCCGATCCCACCTAGGTGGTTCCGTCAGGTGAATTCCGTGTTGGGGCAGTTTCTGTGGGAAGGAGGGAAGGTGCGGGTGGCCCTACGTACATGCTTCTTATCCACCTATTGTGGGGGACTGGCAACCCCGGATCTGCTCTCGTATTATCAGGCCTCGCATCTATTGGTCCTCGATGAGTGGTGGTATGGA
Organism: Calotriton arnoldi; assembly: GCA_963921515.1. Classification (NCBI taxonomy): domain Eukaryota; kingdom Metazoa; phylum Chordata; class Amphibia; order Caudata; family Salamandridae; genus Calotriton; species Calotriton arnoldi. The sequence continues at coordinate 867,172 of CAWUFW010003993.1, read as the reverse complement.
GATAGGGGGGATCCGGCGTACGCACTGGAACGCTACCTTATGGGACATCACACATTGCATACACTTCTGTATTCGGCGCGGCTACGGAGCGCGCTGCCAACAGTCACGCGGGTGGTGCTCATGGTCTGGAGGCAGGCGCTGCGGCGTATGGGATGGTGGAACGTCCTGACCCGGGAGACTCCTCTGTGGAATAATGAGCGTCTACCCCATTTGGCAGCCCTTTCGGGATTTCGGGGATGGGACATCATTGGTATCTCCACGTTGGGCGATGTTCTGAGGGGCACGACACTAAAATCCTTTAGCGATCTCCAGGAGGAGTTTCATATGCCCCAGGCGCAATTTTATAGATACTTACAGCTGCGCCACGCACTGGCTCCTAGTCTGCAGGGCCTGGAGTCCATACCCGAGTTTAGTCCCATTGAAGCTAAAGTCTTCATGGGGGATCTGAAAGAAAAAAAAGATTTCGCGTATCTATCAGTCCCTGGTCACGCATTGCTCCCGTACACTTCAGAAACTCCGAGGGGACTGGGAGGCAGATGTGGGTGGGCTGGAAGAAGAGGACTGGACGGAGGCCCTGGCAGCCCCGCGGGGGGCGGCCATAGCGATACGGCTTCGTCTAGTCCAATTCAAATACCTCCACAGGGTCTACTTTACTAGAACAAGATTGTGGCGGGCAGGGATGATTGCCTCCCCGGAGTGTCTTCGCTGTGGTCGGGCTGAGGGTACGTTTATACATACGGTTTGGCAGTGCACCTCGCTAGATCGCTTCTGGAGGGGGGTCTTTGCCTGTCTCTCTGAAGTCCTGGGCTGGGAGCTTATCCGCACACCACGGCTGGCACTGTTACATGTTATGGAAGGGGTGGGGGGCAATGCCTATAAACGACACCTCATGCTGCTAGGTCTTACACTGGCCAAAAGAGACATTGCTAAAGCCTGGAAGGCGACGGGGGCTCCATCGGTGGCTGCCTGGAAAAATGGCCTGGACTTTTGCATGGGCCTGGAGCAACCCATTTTTGTGGCCAGGGGGTGCCCGCGCAAACACTATAAAATATGGACACGATGGGCGGAGTACCAGGGCCTCTGGCTGGAACCTCCGGTGATAGAGGAGCCTTCGATGCCGGTTTTAGCCGAGGGGCCAGTATAGGGGGAGGGGAGGGACGGAGCAGGGGGGGTGGTGGGCCTGGATTAGGATCTTTTGATCTCCCTATTACAGCTACGGACGAGATAGTATGGACTTGTGCGATCTTTGGGGGGGAGAGTGGGGGGGGAGTTGGGGGAGGGGGGCACTATCGTTGAATATTCTTATGTATTGTATTGATGATTATGGTGGCCAAAAAAGGAAAAAGAAAAAGTCGTTTGCTGTAATGGTATTTGGTTTGCTTTGGCAGATGACTCTGGTGTGCAGAGCCCTGCGAAACATATGCGAATTGACAAATAAAATATGTTTTAAAAAAAAAAACAGGACCTCTGGGTCATGATCCTTTAGAAGTATCGAGATCTCTGTAGTATGCTTGGGCAGGGAGCGACAGTTTAGTAAAAGAAGTTTAAAAGCACTAATAGATACGGGGGCTTAGTGGTCCTAGTTATCTGAGGGGAGAAAGTAAACGAGCAGTGAGGGCACTTTTTCATAGATTTTCCACATGCAATCTGATGATAGCATGTAGTTCCTAGTCCGCTATTTAACTGATGGAGCTGGGAGCTAGAATAGCGGTAGTGTCTCGACGAAAAAGATCCAGGGGTCCTGGCCCCTGGGCCCGGTCGGGCGCGGACGCGCGCAGACGGGCTTGCCTTAGGCGCGCCAGCGGCGCGGTCACGTCATCGGGCGCCTTTATGCCACGATTCCGGCGTCGGGAGCAGCAACTGGACCGCTGCCCCGATGCGGAAGTGATCGCGGCCCCTCCTACCCCTCGAGCCTTAACACAGCTCTTCCCAGCACATTAAAAACACGAGTAAAACAAGTGCAAATATCGTGCAAAATACAATAGCAGCAAGTTAATTTAAAAGCAGTAACAGCAAAGATATTTTTAAAACAGATCAGCAACTGGTAGAACCACTCTCCTCTCACGAGTGTTCTGCCCGAGTCACCGGTCAGCCTGAGCGCGGTCGCGTCATCGGGCGCCTTTATGCCACGATTCCGGCGTCGGGAGCAGCAACTAGACCGCTGCCTTGATGCGGAAGTGATCACGGCCCCTCCTACCCCTCGAGCCTTAACACAGCTCTTCCCAGCACATTAAAAACACGAGTAAAACAAGTGCAAATATCGTGCAAAATACAATAGCAGCAAGTTAATTTAAAAGCAGTAACAGCAAAGTTATTTTTAAAACAGATCAGCAACCGGTAGAACCACTCTCCTCTCACAAGTGTTCTGCCCGAGTCACCGGTCAGCCTGAGCGCGGTCGCGTCATCGGGGAAAGTCCATATATTGGGGAGTCATATTTACTATTCTAACTCCAGTCTTCTAAACACTGGGAAACGTGCCTCTATTTAGAGGTTCAGAGTGGGTCAGATTAACTATTCTATCTCCGGTTCCACAAACAGTGGGGGGAGGGGGAAGTGCCTATATTGGGAGTCTCAGATATACTGTTCTAACTCCAGTCCTATAAACATTGGTAAAATTGCAAAAATAAAGGCGGACTGATGTGTTTTAAATTCCAGTCTCACACACATTAGGAAAAATGCAAACATTGAGAGTGTCATATTCTCTATTTTAACTCCAATTCCCCCAAAACTGAGGAAAGAGCATATATTTTTCCCTGACCCAGCTTCCCCTTGCTGCCCCGAGCAGCGGGTCTTCCGCTTTCCGCCTATTTTTGTGCATTTTTTGCATTTTGCCTCGCTTTATCCTGCAAGGTGCCTTGTCTTCTTGGTATTTCTGCATTATTAACTGTTGTTTTCTGTCTTGTCCTCTGCCGTATTTTGCCTTGCTTCTGTTGTTTTGTGACCTGTTTTCTGCCGTATTTTCGCTTCTTTTCTGTTGTACTGTGACCTGTTTTCTGCCGTAATTTGCCCATTTTCTGTTATTTTTTTGCCTGCTCGCTTTCCCGCCCGTTTCCACCTCCGCTGATCTACCTTCCTGCCCACCACCACCCACCACCTCTCCCTCCTTCCAGGACCTACTTAATGGAGGCCGCAGTGCTGCGGCACAGCGGACCGCGCCCAGCGCCAGGAACCGTAGTTCTCACACCAGCAGAGTTTGACACTATATCCCACCAGACCCTCATCAAAATACTACATCACTTCAGAGTCCAAGGAGACACGCTCAAGTGGATCGCCTCCTTCCTCACCAGAAGAACCCAGAGTGTCCGTCTATCACCGTTCACCTCAGAAACCAAGAACATCATCTGCGGCGTTCCTCAAGGTTCATCCCTCTGTTCAACACCTACATGACTATGGACTAAACATAATTTCCTAATCAGACAATACCCAGCTCATCCTCTCACTTTCAGAAGACCCTACCACCACGAGAGCCAACTTCAGCAGATGTATGACGAGCGTTGATGACTGGATGAAAAACAACTGCCTGAAACTCAACACAGACAAAAAGGAAGTGCTGATCGTTGGCAACAACACCTTCCCGTGGAACAACTCCTGGTGGCCCTCAGAACTAGGACCCTCATCCACACCGACAGACCATTCTCAGAATCTCTGCATTATCCTACACAACAAACTCACCATGAAACCCCAGATCAAAGCACTCTCATCCGCGTGCTTCCTCACTCTTTACATGAACAGGAAAATCTTCAAGAGCTTTTCTGCCGTAATCTGCCTGTTTTCTTTAGTTTTTTTGCTTGCTCGCTTTCCCGCCTGTTTCCACCTCCGCTGATCCACCTTCCTGCCCACCACCACCCACCACCCCTTTCTCCTCCCAGGACTTACTTAATGGAGAACGCATCGCTGCCGCACAGCGGACTGCGCGCAGCGCCAGGAACCCTAGTGTCATCCCGAGTCATCCTTCGTGCAGGTTTTAGTCAAATGGATTTGGTCTAGTCCTCACTTACAATTGATGAATTAAGACAATAGTTCATCTTTTTCTCCAAGTAGGGCACTTAAGTTAAGCCTCCACACAAGGACCTAGGCTTTTCCCAACCTTGGGTGTTGGTTGTGGACATCAGATAAAAGTCTGAGTCCTGTCATATTGATGTCACGCAGCTTGAGAAGCAGAGCTGCACATGAAGCAAAGGCAAATACTGTCTTATGAGGAACAGTACTAAAAGCATACTGACAGCAATGAAAACAAGCATTGGCATAGCCAATAGGTCTCGCCTTTGGGACATTATAAGTGTTTAGCCATGGAACAGTTGATGTTGCACCAAGGATATTGTGCTGCATAATTAAATACTTATAAGGTCCCAAAGGCGAGACCTATTGGCTATGCCAATGCTTGTTTACTTTTGTTTCCTCGCCAAACATAAGCAGTATTTGTTTTAAATAACAGTGTTTGAGGCTTCCTGCCCTGGGGATTTTTCATGGAACTTTATGGCTTTTAATGATATTCAGGGTCTTTGTTGTTTTACTATTTATTGTGGTATTATTTTATGTTGCCTTTTTGTTGTATTGTATCATGATTCTCTTTGTTTCGCTTCTTGGTGCTGTTTTCACAGTTCGTAGCATTCGTGCCTGTTTGTGCCTTTTCTGAATTAAGGACCCTCCAATGTTCACACCCACAAGACACTAGGGTGTGTAAGAAGTTAATCTGTTGTTTTCAGTGAATAGCGATTTTTCTTTCAGAAACACATTGCTAGTTACAATTTGAAAAACTAATTCTTTCCAAATTTCAAACTGAGCTGAATTTTCCACCAACAAAGAAAGAACGGGGGCTTATTAACTGGGGAATTAAAGAAAGCTACATCTGTGTCCATCTCAGTAACTTGAGCCAGTAACAGAAGAGGAGTGGTACAAGGTCATCTTAGACAATGAAATGCATCCATTTCTGCCTTAGGACCTCTCCTAAATTCTGACCTACGAACCACCCTTCAAAACGAGAAACTAACATTAGAAAATGACAACTCACAGTGCCATCAAAACGCATCATCAAATGGTTTTGGCAACAATGGCCAAAATAAAATAAAATGAGTCTCTCTTTTAGAGAACAATTGCTGAGTTCTCAACTTCTGACATAACAAAATTCTGCCAATGTGTTCACTCCCAACAGTATACACTTACACTGCACAGAAGCCATCGGGCCTTTCCAATGAGAAAAATAATGCAGCGTCTTATTTCATATTCAACATGCTCTACGTGTGCACTCAAATAGTGCCTTGAACACGGTATAAGAGAAGCAGGCAGTGAAAAGGCATTGGGGATGCAAGCGGTGCAAACAGACGGGTGTCTCAGTCTCTGCTTGAAGTGAGAGAAGCAGGCAGGATGTGAGGTGGGAGAAGTAGGAAAAAACAGAATGGGAGAAGAGAGTTTCTGAGGTGGAAGGAGCAAGAAAGTGTGCATACAATGGTGGAAAAGACAGTTTGTTAGATTTGAGAAGCAGGGCGGTGTGAGCGGGTATTAGCAGACACAGTAAAAAGATGGGAGAAACAGGGACGAGGGGCAGGTGGGACTGTGCACGAGATGGGGAGTTTGTAAATGCGGGAGGTGGAAGATGCAGAAAGTGCAACAAAGGGGAAAAAGAGTGTGCCATTTGTGACGATCAGCATGCAAAAGATGGAACAAGCACTGAAACACAAGTGCGGCCGCGGCCGCGAAAGTGAAACAGTACTCCGGGTTAAAGAAGTGGGAGGGGTGGGGGGAGTGGGGGGAGTGCGATTCCCTTGAGGGAGCGAGCGGCGCCAGGAGCAATAATTGCTACCATATGGCGCCAGCTGCTCGCTCCCGCAAGTGAATCGCCAAACGTGCACGCGTTGCCATTGAAGGCAATGGAACGCGTGCACGTTTTTGGCTGAAAAGCCGAATCGATTGCAAAAGGTCTTTTTGCCTATGCAGCGCATGCGCGCTGCGTAGGCGAGACCTAAAAAAAAGAAATAGTAACACCTTCAAAATTAATATTTGCAGTCAACCAGAGCAGGCGCAACCCTTTGTGAGCACATTATGTGGAAAGAAAAGGTCAGAGGGAAATGTATATAAATGAGAGATAGGACAAGATCCGAGAAGATAATACAAGGTAATCATACAGGCTGATCAGAAGAGAGGAAAAGACGCTGACCAATCCCTTATTATGTTTTGCTCAGGGCAGGACATGCAAAACAGAAAAATAGGTAAAGAGCACAAGAGGGGAACACAGGACAGGTGAGAAGAAGACTTGGGTCAGGGCCAGATGGGGGAAAACCTTGTATCTTGGTTCAGAACCTTCCTTGCACCAACCAACCACTTAAAATTTTAATTGATGCAAATTATTAAGTGTGCTAATCAGATGGACAGTCAGGGGTAATTTACCCCTGGGCTTGGACCTACCCCCTTATCTACTTTCCCAAAGTTCATATGCCTAGGGTTCTAGTCACAAAGGTAAGTTTGCATGTGTAAATCTCCTCAAGAGTAAATCTAAACCTAAACCTCAGTGTAAATCTCCTCACTGAGGGAATCTACTATTTCCATGTGTAGAGCTATACCTGGATATAAACACATGAGCCTCCAGTTCCTCAAATAAGGGGATGTAAACTCCTGTGATTGATTTTACGAGTGAAAAGTTACTATTCGTATCTGGTCTGTGAAGATCTCTGCCAACAGGGCATAGTTCTCCATATAGAAAGTTCTAGGGAATTTATTTTAAATTAATTTTTTTTAAAAATAATTTAAGTTAAAAATAATTAAAAGACATTTCCCTAACTCCCATTCACATAGGACTATCAAAGTAACAAGGTGCCACATTTATGCACTAAAATATAACATTTTAATACATTTTAACTTAATTCAGCTTTTTTAGTTTTTAAATAAATTTTTGTTTTCCCTGCCTCCATTGATTTCCATGAAAGTGTGTTACAGTACCAGAGGTTGATGCTTGACTTACCATAAGGCTGGCCTGAAGGACATTAAAGCCTCTTTTGTCAATAGTTCTCCTGTAGTAGATTTAAATGTATATTTTGTGAATGTCAGCAGTCTTCTTATGTACGTATGTGTTTTGTATTAGCATGTCCATCCCTAATACCTCCTTCAGTTTCCACAAATCCATTTTGTAGTAATTATCTCTCATGATCCCATCAGTCCTCCTTGCACCGCCCACATTTACTACTAAATCATTTACCATGATCACGAGGACCATGAGGAGATCTCCACACAGAAAAAAATAGGAGAGGCGGAAATCTCCAGCAGGAGGTCTGTGAACACGTAAAGCAGAACTACTTTATGTACTCCAAAATTGCTTTTATGAATAGGGCCGTAACCTCGCATGGACTGGATGCAACACTGAGTACACAAAAATGTGTGAAACCCATCAACTCCCACACATGCCCTCCTTGAGTTCCTCCCCTTACACATGTATTGTTTAAAGTCTTCAAACCTAAAGCAGCGGAAGAAATTGAAAAAAGGTGTCATGAAGTCAAAACCTCTAGCAAAACCTTTTTCTAAAAAATGTATAAAAGACCCGCTCCCAAAGTAGCCTCCCAAAGACACCCACAGCGGACTCCAACAGTCTATACAGGTTAATCTCAAACAGCTCATACCCAAGCAAAATCCTGTAGGGAAAAGATGTGATGCAATGTCAGGGCTCTCTGAAACAAAGTAACTATCTCATTTTTATTTAATTACTTTTCTTTCTATGGTGTGAACCAGGCCTCAAGGGTGCTGGAGCCCTGCCTTAGAAGCATTTCCATTGTGGGGAAATGGCTTTGGTACATCGAGGCAAAGAGTAACAAGTTATGTACATTTTTTGCATTTAATCGTATAGCATCCGCCATGCAATAGTGGTCCATCAGATAAGGAGACCATGAATTTCAAGGGATATTGAAGAATGTTGATAACAGATAAACATGTCAGTGCCAGGATACTCTTGCGAGTGATAGTGTGCTTTACAAATACACACAGCATTGCAAAACAGGGATCAGAGGAACAGCACACAGATAATTTCCTGTGCAAAACAAATTCACAGTATGGCATCTAAAATTTCTGATGTGTTCATACATAGAGCCTAATCAGAATGTATTCTAAATATTAATATGAGTCTAGGCTCATGTAGTGGACATCAACTTCTGAAAGTATTTTACAGACTGTGAGAGTGAAAAACTTGGCTTGCCCTGTAACTGAAGATACAGAACTACATCACACCTGAATATAAAGCTCATCTTTGACTTTCAGAGGCTTGGAGGATCATGTTGGAAATCCTTTGCACCAATGAACAGAATTTGTCCCCATATTCATTGTGTACTGACCAGGATCTTATGTTCAACCAGATGTCAGAAGACCTGCCAGCAGAAAGTGAAATTATAAAATCAGAGGGGCAGAACCCTGAGAGTACAGGGTCCAAAGATGTGGAGCACCCTTAATCTATTATTCAGATCACAACCCAACTAGCTTGTCTTCAGAAAGCAGGAATAAATGATGTTTATGGAAGTGCTTGACTTAAAATGATCATGCAGTTTAGTGAACAAAACAAACTGTTATAGCCCGACTGTAACCGAAGATAGTGCACAAAACGTGGCAGTCCCGATCCACTCTCCTACACCATCGCCCTCAAGCTACAAGCAGAAATGAGCATGCAACCTTTGCCAGCTGTCCAGCAACTGATGTCTGTAAGGAGGTGGACAGAAGCTGATACAAATAAATAACTCCTCCTCTATGACCCACACTAACCCATTTTTAAGACAGTGTCAGGCGTCTAAAATAACAGGGTCAAAACCAGACAGAGGCTTAGAGGACAGAGAGTGTTGAACTGCATGTATCATTCATAAAAGAGGTTACATGAATGCGATCCTCAGAGCAAAGAAATATTATTTCCAAACATGGATGAGGATGCGGCAGCTGTTTGATTCCATCCGAGGTAATGTGTGGTGACCTAATACTTTTCTTCAATTTTAGAGTGGACAAGCTGAGATCCATTTTCATATTTACTTACAATATATCTCTTGAGGGGGGTCTTTTGACACCACACAACCCCCCCTGGCTCCTGCTAGTAAAACAGAAGACATGTTTTAGTAGCAAGAGCAACATTTTGCTCGCGTTTTGGATGCGTCTTCTCGTACCTCACTCCCAAAGCCTGGAATGACCTCCCTCCACACATCAGAATTGCCTCCTTAGTCCCTTGAGTTCCACAAGAAACTGAAGACATGGCTCTTTAGCTCGGTCCCAACCCCTGTCAGCTCGGTCCCCGCTTATTAACACCAGGATACCCTCTCGGGAAATCTGTGCGCTGTACAAGTACACATAGCATAACAATCCACTATGAATTTACCCATATCTATGGGTTCGAAGTGAACATGATAGCAACTTCTATGGACAACTTCACTCCTCTATAGATGCATCGCCAGAGTAACCAAACTTGCCACACCAGTTCTTGTGCCTCTGATTCCCAAGCTCATCAATGAATCACACCACAATGGGATGGTACCCAGAAGCTCAAATACGCCAAGAAGTGAGTCAGTGATCCATTCAAATAAAACACATAATTAACGTATCTAATTAACGATGAGGTAACTCATTGTTTAGGGTATCTCCCAAGGTAACCAATGTCACATCTGATTGTCACTCAGGCTTCCAGCCCAACAATGGGTATATAAGAACACCTTCTGACTGTGATGGCTTAAGGCCATTGGAGCACATTTTTCCAGCTATAAATTTCTCATACTTTTGATACTTTTGCATAACCCAAAGTCTTACTTTATCATCGAAAGCCTCTGATGGGACTCTATGAAACTGCTGTGGTATATTTGCATACAACAGGTATTCACCATCAAACAGGTGGCAGGAGGTCAGACGACAGGAGTTGCTTGTAAGAGAATAGAGGTTGTTTGTGAAGTGCCACAAAGATCTTCTCTTGTTTAAGCTGTTTCACTTCTACACACATCCAATGCTACAAGTAACAGAAGACATATACACATTGTACATGGACAACCCGCAGGCCATGTGTGATCTCAGGGAGGAAGGACATGGCACATCTTTAACTCTTCTCCGAGTGATGGAGATTAACTGGCAAATTATTAAATGACAAACACGGGGATATTCACAAGGACTTATCTCCGATTTATCTCCACCTTAACTCAGCAAAAGTGGAGATAGATTTAACGCCCCATTCACAAGCGGGTGCAAACTGCAGACATTGCCAGTATTCCCGAGATAACTGCCCCAAAATTTATCTCCATGGTGGACACCACCAACTAACCCTAATGAGATGCAGAGTAGGCGTTCCCGTGCAAAAACACACGAAAAAACCACAACACCACTTTCACAACAAACTGCCAGATCCGCGATGCGAACCAAAAACAGGCGATAAGCCGCGGTAGCACCAGGGATTTAACACCTGCCTTTTGCTGATGCTAAGCAGGACGACTAACCCGCAGCATGAAAGGGAGCCCAGCCAAGAGCCACACCTGAAGACCCACAGATGCCATGGAGACAATGATCATGCAGCTCCGATACCCATGAGGGCCACAACACCCACCGCCACCACCCCCAGGACCCGTCCCGACCCCCCCACCGGAACACCACAGAGGCAGTGTACACAAAGACAGCGGCCCCACCTGAAACGCACCTGCCGCCCAGTCCCAACGCCAGAGGAGGACATTGCCCACTACAGGCCCAAAAGGACAACCAACCCCCGCATCCTGACCCACATCCCCCACCTGTTGACGGTACCAACCCAGCGGACAACCGACATCCCTCCACAGACAAAGCTGCCGGCTGCGCAGCACATGTCGGCCTCTGGTACCATCCAACCCACAACTGCCAGAGTCGGAGGAGTCACACAGCCAGCCCCATCCAAGGTCATCACACCTGTCCTGGATGCCAACATCAGCCTGGTACCCCAGCACCTCCCCTTCACCCACACTGCGCAGGAGCAGCTGGAGACCAAGCAAGGCCCCTACGCCATAGCTGGATTCACTCACGTGTCAGGGCCAACTGCACACATGTACCCCTCGTGCCCCCTGCCGACACTGCACACAACTACCACAACAGAAAGCACACGCATCCCATGAATGTGCAGGCAATAGTGGACCGCCCGGGACCGCTCAACAATGTCGTGGCCAACTCCCCAGGCAGAGTCCCTGATTCTCACATCTCCCGACAGTCCATCATCACCCAGCGCTCCCAGGATGGCACCCATGGCAATGCAGTGCTCATTGGTAAGTACCAAATGAACACACCACACACCTCCAGCCCACAGTCATGCAACTCACGACACTGGCAATGGGCACGCAGCACAACTACATTCAACATGCCACACAACATGCCAACCGACCAGACACGACAACACGACTCCATTAGGAACTTGGCCTTGCCATGCCCACAACCCAGCCACGGCATGGCACCACAGACACACAATAGCAGGATGTGAGGAGAGGCATGGAGCAGGCATGTGCGAGAGCGGCAAGTGACTAAGGAATGTGAACCTACCCAATGCCAGATGTGGCGTGGAGATGCCTGACAGACCACAGCGTGCAAATCACAAAAAATGGCCATGTGGAGATCAACTGTTGGTGCATGGAGTGTACTGGCCAGTGGACGCTACCATGTCCCCACAGGCTGTGGGGCAGAATGCGGAAATGTCGCACGTTACGTCCCCCCCTGCATGCGCAGGCGGAGTGGGTTGGACCTGCGTATGCCAGGCCTGCGTAGGGGTGTGAACAAAAAGCCCGTCGCACTGGGCGTGGTTCTCATTCGGAATGGACAACGCGTCTGCCAGGGCGGCACCTCTCAGCCCGCCACGAGTCCTGTGCCGAGCGCGGCGGGGCCTGCGTCCCTGTGTGCCTGCTGCACCCCGGGCCGCTGGGCCCCAGACCCGTCATGCCTGCCCCAGCGCACCAGCGAGGCTCCGCTCACCTGCCGACACCGGCGTGTGTCAAAGAGGGCCCACCACGTGCCGGTGCAAGCTCCAGGCCCGCGACCTTTGCAGCCTCCGCAGACCATCGCTGGCCTCCACGGCGCAGGCCCACAGTACTCCTTTTACATTTACATACTCCACCGGCGTCCTCCTCGGCCCAGTGGGTCCCACATGTGGAACTGTGTCCTGAGTCACGAATGGCAGTGACCCCAAGTCCATGGCAGCGGCCACAGCACCAGACTCCCTTCGATCAGTGAGGCATAGTTCCATATCGCAGGCCGGCGACACGTGGTGCCACTAACCCTGTTCAATGCAAGCCGGCGCCACGTGGTGCCACTAACCCTGTTCAACGCAAGCCGGCGCCACGTGGTGCCACTAACCCTGTTCAACGCAAGCTGGCACCACATGGTGCCACTAACCCTGTTCAACGCAAGCCGGCGACACGTGGTGCCACTAACCCTGTTCAACGCAAGCCGGCGACACGTGGATGAGGGCACAGGCCTACACAGCGGCCCAGTGGGTCCCACATGTGGAACTGTGTCCTGAGTCATGAATGGCAGTGACCAGATGTCTACTGCAGGGGTGATATCACTAAACTCCCTGCTATCAGTGAAGCAAACAAATGCATCACAAGCACACGGCACTTGTCTGTGGGCCCGTGCTGACCGCTGCCCCCGGCCTACACTGCGGTCCAGTAGGCCCCACATCCAGCACCCAGTCGTGATTCATGAATGGCAGAGTCCATACCAGTGAACGCACGGAGAGGAGTAAGAGGAAGATGCGGTTTAGTCCGGATGAAATCCGGATCCTCGTTACGGAGGTGACTGAACCCTAGCAACAACTGACCTGGTGCCACTAACCCTGTGCAACGCAAGTCTGTGTCCCGTGGTGCCACTGAACCTGAACTACGCAGGCCGGTGGGACCATCCAACCTAAGCCGGCGACACTGGGTGAATGGCCCCTGCTGGCCGCTGCCTCAGGCCTACACTGCGGTCCAGTAGGCCACACATGTGGAACTGTGTCCTGGGTAAGATATGGAGGAGTCCACACCATTGGACACGCCTCATCGACGGCGGCATCCCCTATCAGCACTGGTGCCACTAACTCTGTGCGCAATGACTCATGGGCACTCTCTGTTTGAACTTTGGTGGCGTCTGAGTCCATGGCCTGGGGGTTGTCTGCATCATCATCTGGCTGGGTCGGACTTGGTGTCCGAAATGTGTTTTCTCCACTCATCTCCCCCATGGTGACTGTTTCAGCGTGGTTCTGCCCTCGGCATCATGCCCAGGGGTACACCTTCCACTGTCCACCGAGACACTCCGCGACAACCCCCCTAGTCATCTGCGGGAACCTGCTCTGCTCTCGTGACCCTGCCCCAGTGCACCGCAAGTCAGTGGCCCGTGGCAGTAGGCCCGTGCAGGACGCTGTGCATCCGGGGCCACTAACTCTGTGCAGCTCAGGTCATGGGTCCTTTACGGTTGAATGGTTGTGTCCTTTACGATGTACACTGTTGTCGTTTTTTGACTGCACCAGGCACTACATGACGGCTGGTGTACACACACCCCACACACATCCAACACAGGTGTCACTCGACATGTGAGCCTGCTAATAAAAGTGACCGGGCGCACGTGCCCGTGACCATTCCCAACATCTAAGCAAGTGTGTCTGTGTGGTCATTATATATTGTATGTCAGCATGATGGGCCGGAGCCCTGCAACATCAGTGTGCTGTCTTCAGCGGAGGATACCATGTCACCTCAGCAGTGGCTGAGACCTTGGACGTGTAGCTTCGCCCCTCCCCCCCTGCATGCACAAGCAGCTTGTGCTGGTCCGGCGTACGTCAGGTCAGCGCAGGGGTGTGCTGATTCGGCAGGGGGATCAGGGCGTGACTCTGGTCTGGCCTTGAACAGGAAGTGAGGTAAGTGTGTCCTTGTGTTGGGGTGTTGTCGCCACCAGGGCCACAGGAGTCGATGTTGCAATGTAGCATGCACCCAGAGGGCGGGCCCGCATGTACGGGGAAATGTAGGAGCGCAAGCTCGCTCGGGGTCTTGGCACATGCATGCCAAGTGTTATGTGTATCAGTCCTGCGGCTGCATGAGTCAGGTGTCTGGCCCCAATCGCGGCGCGGTCACAGCCAGCCATGGACTGTACACCTTTGTCCGCCCTGTCCAGACCATTGGCCTACACTCACGTGGCCGCACACCCTCAACGGCCAGCTTACAGGTGTTGTTGGCATGCCGCTGGACATGCGCGGACAGGCATGACAATGGTGTGCCGTAGGAGTGCACGTGATACAACCGCACAGCTCACACATGTGTGGAGGCACGTGGGAGGGAGGAGCAGCTGTGAGGCAACGTGACACACAGTGATGCCGCTCATATGCCACGTGCTAGGCATGTCATCCATGATTCCCTGGGTCGCAGACATCCCACCCCACCCACGATAGGCCTCTGTGCATCTCCTGTATGCATGCAGATGGTGAAGTTACTGTAGGGATGAATGGTCCTTTGTCTGCACTATCGGGCGGTAGCATATCTGCAGCTCCTAGATGTGGCTTGCATGTGCCCAGCACCCCCTGACAGATAGGATAGCATTTCGAGGCGACTCCCACACTACGCACTGTCAGACGTGAGGCCAACGTGTACACATCCCACACGCAGAAGTCCTTGGTCATAGTTTGCGTGCATGAAATGGCCTTCACTCGTACTCCCACCACACCCCAGGCCTGTACCCGTTGCACACAGACACTGCTCATTGCTCCGAGCTGTGGCGTTTCATCCACAGAACTGGCGCAGGTCCTCACAGTGCCGCTTCAACCAGAGCCACTGATGCAATGGCAGACCATCCCGGACACATGCTCTACTCCAGTCACGTGGACCTGTACCGTGCACGTCTGCTGCATGTACTAGGGGCACTGCCATTGGCAGTGCTGCGGATCAGTTACCGGCTAAGCTTCTGCCTTGCCAACGTCACCTGCGTTCAGCCTGTGCTGCATTGTCACTCGTGCATATTCGAGTGGACCATGGATGTCTGCCTCTCCAACGTTACGGTAGCTGACCTGGATTTCGACGTGTGTGTGCGCCCCCTGTTGGACCACGACCAGGAGTGTCACCGTGATGCCCGTTTGTGGCATGCCTGGATGTTTGGCATGCATGCTGGGAACCGGACCTGGGAGATTGCAGGAGTCGTCGTGTGCAGTGACCACATTGAGCCGCTCCGTGATTGGATATTGGGGCCAGGGGTTGGAATGAGCACATCTGTCCGGGACAGCTGATGGGTTACGTCGCCGACATGTCAGATGTGGTGGACAACGATCTCGCATTGGAAATGTTGGCGTATGCTGCTGCACTCGCGTTCATGGACGAGTGACAAGGTACCTGCAGCCAGGACTGCATGTGACCCATTGCACGTGTGCCGACGCCTGGTTGCATGTTGGGGATATGGTCACATGTCCCTAGGAGACAGTGGACAAGGCTGCATTGGCCTGGACTCCTGATCCATGCGCGGACAACATACACGGGTTGGCAATGACTTGTGTTGGTGATGGACTCCCCCGGGGTGGACATGGGCGCTTTCCAACGTTCCTCATTCAGACATGCTGCTGCATTGGTCTGCATGTCGGGGCACTTCCCTTGGCCGTACTGACACGCAATTGTTGATAAAGTTTCCGCACGTTCACTTGTCTCCAACTGTGTTGAGTGTTTATTTGTATGCCAATGTGTGTGTCACGGCCTATCTGGGACCGTGCCTTACATGCATTGCTGCCCCATCAGGGCTGTGGGTTGGTACTTGTGCATTATCATGTCCCTGTTTCGTGCTTTGCCAGATGTGTATGGCCATTTACCAGCCACAAGCGGGTGCACTTGTGTCCTGTGTTCGGTTGTGCAGATGTTGGTGTTTGTACCACATTGTGTTGGATGTTGGGGTGCTCTGCTTCCTATGTGTGTGTGCTGCATTGTGTGTGAGATGTCCCTTCAGCTCTGATTTGGCTCACCCTTCTCCCTATCAGGCAGTGTGGTTTTTACTTCATTGCTTGTTCAGTGGTGTGATATTGCCGACTTGTGTGACTTGTGCTCTTGGTTGGTGTTGTTCCTCTTGGGCATGGTTTGTCTGCAGTTGTGCTGTGCTTAATTGTGCATGTGTGCCATTGTGCCCATCTCCCCCGGTCCCCCCAGTCCCTGGTCGTTCCTCTCCCTGTTGCTGTTGTGTCTGTTGATTTTGAGCAGTTTCCGGTTCCCGACTCCTGCCACCATCTCCAGACTGATGTGGTGAACACCATTTCCTCCATGTCATCCAGCTCCTGGTGTGGCGCTGGACTCCCACCTCCGGTGTTCATTGCTTCCTTCTGGTTGTTGGCGTGTTTGTGCATGTTTGTGCGTTTCGCATCATTCCAGCTGTTCTGGTTTTCTGCCATTGTCCTCCGCTCTCCGGCTGCATTCACCTTGTCCACGATGGCCTGCCATGTCTAATGTTTTGTTGCCAATGGTGCTTGTGGGGTTGAGTGCTAGCTCCGACTGCCTCCATTGTGCTTCGCTGTTTTCTGTTTGGTTTGTCTTTCTTTTTCCTGCTTTTGTTGTGCTTATTCCTGCATGCCATATATGTGTCGCGGGCCTTGCGCTGCTTATCGCTGCTTTCCTCCTCGCGAATGGGCTCATCTCATGTTTTTTGGTGTTGGGGTTTGTGTTTTTATCTCCGTCGAGGTGGTTGTATCCCGGACATTGGCCGCGGTTTGGGGAGACTATCGCATGGTACCGCCCTGTTGTGAATTCCACGTTAACACAGGGTTATTTTCCCGCGATGGGCTGCGATGTGTAAAGTTGCGTTAACATTTTTTGGAGATGTTTAGCACATGTTCTTGTGAATATACCCCACAGTCTTTTGGTTTTATTGTGGCTTTTGGCAAAAGACCTTCCGCCCAACACACGGAGGTATATAATAAATCAGTTAAACTGTCTGACATCACCATCCACTGTAGAAACGCGTTCATTGGCCCCACAAGGGCCCATTTACATTCGAAGGAGCTTATAACCCAGTAATGGAAGAGGGCAGGGAGGAAGACAGGTAGAATATTTTTTGCAGTTTATTACCACTTGGACGTGCTTAGTTCTGATTTCATTAAGGAAGTCCAAGACAGCTGTCCTCAGACTGTAAAGCTTTTATTCTCAACGCACTTGCCAGGTGGCACCTGGGCTCTTTCAATCAGGAGAGACATGGTCCTACTCAATTCTAAATGAACACAGCTGCCTGACTTTCCACAGCACACACTATCACCGTCATTCAGAGCTTTGTGGATTTACCCTGCAGTGCAATCTAACGCGAGGCAATGCAGCCATTGCGCATGGCGGTATTACCTCTTGTCATTTTATTGCGCCATTCAAAGTTGTTGAGGTCAGAATGGTAAGTACCTTTACACCACCCCTGGAATGCACTCATGTTCCCTATTGCCAACCTCTTTTCCAATAAAATCAGAGAAAAACTCTAAGTGTGGCAATTTCGCTCTTGTAGGATCCAGAAACCGTCACAAACACAGTTTCCACCCAACCTGCATTTATTCCCACCTGGAACAAAGCTTTTGTTCTTTCCCAGTGACTCTGAAAATTCTCCCCTTCATCTCTCATTTTTTTTCTTCATGCCGTGGTCTGGAATGTTCTTAGCATATTCTGGTCAAAGTTGTCTCAGGGAAGTCTGGGGAGCCGGTCCATATTGGCAATAGCCCTCTTCTTGATTCTCGTTGTTGTTTCTTTCTCATCCTCCCCAAAAAAAATTTAATCTCCACTGATTCCAGAGAAGTCAACAGCTTGTGGGAGCAACCAGCTGTACTCTAACCACACCCACCTCTGCGCTACCTTTCACACACCTTGTGGGTTCAATAGGACTGGCCAGAATTCACAGTGGATTGCATCAGCTAGCTCCTCTGGCTTTGAAGCTGGAGGCCTGGATGGTCCAGGGATGATGATCATGAAGCCCTGCTGACCACATTGCCTCAGAACATCCCTGCCTCTGAGAGCCATGTGCAGTCGGGACGGGTACTGGGAAAATAGACAAGACTGGTCCCGCACTGTTGCATTGCTCAACATGCAGGAAACTCACAGTCGCATGGAGCGACCAGCAGGTATCCTGGCAAAGCAAAGCTTCCCAAATGACCATGCTGACTGCTTTCCATGAATACTCCCCTCACTCTTCCCTCCTTGCGGTTCTCTAAAACAAAATAAAAACAGGTGCTGCATGGTCCGGTGTCTGAGTGATTATCTTGGCGCACATTTACAAGCATTTTGACCTAGCAGGCATTGTATACCAATTAGGTGTTCCGCCAGGCAGCTGAAATCTTTTTAATCTTTGACATTCAGGACTATCGCAGGCGGAACAAACTAGTATCCTGGTAACCATGAATAATTGCTGCAGTGCCTAGTCTCAAACACCAGCTCAAACTAAGTACTGCTGCAGCCCCTTGGCCAAGGGCGGCGTTGTGTAAACCAATGAGATGAGGTGCATTTGATGATTCTGTTGAAGGAAATCATTCACATTGATTAGACAGGGGAGGGGTCATGGAATGAGTTGGGTGAACAGCACCTAGGCAGGGGTTCTGGCACAAGCCCAAGGTCATTTCCAGGCGTCAATAACCCCCCAAAAACAAGGAGGATCCTCTAAACACCTCTGCTCTTGTCTTGATGCATGGGGCGAACTTCCTGGAGGTAAGTTTTAAATAAAACACACGAAAGGGTAGACCTCACGGAGAAGGGTTGGTGGTCACATTGTCTGTCATAGCCTTAAGCATTTGGCAGGAGCCAATAGTAGGCCGGCATCAAAGTAGAACACAAAGCTGCAATAGAAATTGTACTACCATATTTAAACACCCCTATACTTCAGGAAGTCTTTGCACCAAACAACACATCATTGAAACAATATGTATACAGAGGTAGGACTCAGCAGGGGCGTACCTATCAATCGCGAGGCAGAGGCACTGGGGCCCGGTGGTGCCAGGAGCCCACTGTACTCCAATTATAGCTGGTTGTTTTACTACCAAACCAGAAGATGGGGGCATGGACATCATTTAGGGGTTGACAGGGGTCGCAGCTGCGACCCTTAGGTTGTCCCTTGCGACCCCTGGCACAACATTTGTGACCCCTGGCCTCAGACCCTTAGGTTGTCCCTTGCGACCCCTGGCCTCAGACCCTTAGGTTGTCCTTTGCGACCCCTGGCACTACATTTGCGACCCCTGGCCTCAGAGGTGGCAAAATCAGCGCCAGGAACACAGGGACGTCTCCTCACTTGGGGGTCCAAACTCCTTGTTTTTTGTCATTTTTTGATTACACTAATAGTGAATAACAGTATATAATTCACTATAAGTATAATGAAAACATGGAGTACAATTAGCTAGAATACAACCCTCCCTGGCAGCTGAGGTAAGTAAAAAATGCTTTTAAATGCATGTTGTGTGCATGCATGCAGGTGAGAGCGTTTTCATGTGAGAGAGTGTGAATGTATGAGTGAATGTATAGGTCAAATGTGTGATGTCACTTCCCCTGGCCTTTTGGTGAATTGACGTTCGTAGATGGGGGGCATTTTCCTGGCTTGCATCAGGGTCCATTTTACCCTCACTAGGCCGCTGGGGCTCAGTTGAAATATTAGAGTTGTGAAATGCTGCTCTCATTGACATCAAAACTCCTATGAAGTCGAGACATGTTCTGCTTCACCAGCAGAACACACACAGCAGTCATCGGGAATTTATACCAACAATAAGCTATAACTCGCAGAACAACCACAGAATACAGAACGAGCGTCTCCCAGACTGACTACTGGCTTCCAGCTAGCAGGAGCCGGAGGCCTGCTGTTTACTATGTACCATAAAGTTTTTTTACTCGTCCTCTGTTTATTGCTCTCTATAAAGCACTCCCCTGCCGCGTGTGGGTGTGTCACCGGTGACGCAGCCGGGAAGAATTCCTGGCTGCAGGAACAGCGCCCACAGGCAGCCGCCGGAGCAGCACAGAGGCGAGGTCCTCGTATGTTACACTGGCACAGGCGGCCTCCTCTGAGGCTCGCAGGCGGTGACATCACCAAGATCTTGAAGTACAGTTTGTACCCGGGCTCTAATCCCGCCCCTCCCACTTCGCGCCAAACCTCAATGAAATCTGAGGCTTGCGCTGCTGAACAGAGATTACGGTATCATGTGGTCAGTGTGTTAATTGCGCTTCGTGTTCGGGGCCGTTTCCGCATAATAGGGACAGGCTTTATTGTCCAAGAAGGGATGGTGATGTGAGTCACAGATATGAGCCTTTACTAATTAATTTAGCCTGTCTGTGGATATATTACAGAGCCAAGCTGCAAGGTCACGTGGCTGGGGTCTCATTTACCACCTATTTTTAACAAGTTTGTCACTGTATACTTTGATCCGATTAAATGTGCTTTTATAAATGGCAGCATGGCTTTCTGTATGTGATTTCAAAAACAAAGACTAAAATAGAAAATAAGATATGTAAAGTGAATTTAATTTGCTAAAGTGCACCATATTTGGCTTATGTGGCTAAAAGGGGAAGAGGTGTGGCGCAGCGGCCAGGGCAGCGGACTCCGGAACACGGGGGTTAGCCCAGCACCATGTGATCCTGGGCAATAGCTTGCTTAATCTACCCGACGGCCCCCAGGGCCTTGACACCTCGGGTAATTGTTCGCACTTTACAAATACTGATATTATTATTATTAAACTGGTTAGTTATTATAATATGTACGTCTCTCTCTCACATACCTTCACCCATCACGCCATCAGGCGCTGCATACCATAACAAGATAACTGCACCTCGGTGGTCATCGCACACATGGAAACACTTCCCATATAGGCTCAAAATAAAAACAAAAGCCTCCCAACCAGACACCATAGGGGTGTCATGAACACCAAACTTTTTTTTTAGTTTTATATAGCGCAAACTCAACTTGAAGCGCTTTACATGAGCCCCAGTTGCGCTACCGATGGACACATTCATTTTGTTAGGCATGGGGAGATTAAGTGATTTGGCCAGAACCATAGGATGTTGCGCACCTTTCCCGAGACTTGATCCCGGTTCCCCAGCTTTGAGCTCGATTGCTCTAGCCGTTAGGCCACATCGGATTGAACAGAGAGGGTGCCACTGGGTAGTTCTGTGTAACATGAAGCATTTCAATTGGTGTTTATGGCTTCTTTGACTTTGATTAGTTCAGAAATACCTGCTCTTGCAGTGGAAAGTAGGGAGGGACTAAGAGAGGGGGACAGAGAGAAGGATGGAGAGAAGATGGCTAGATGGATGGAGAAGAGGATGGATATTGTGATGCTGCAGAGATGGATGCATTGAGAGATAACTGGATGAAGAAATGGATGGATGCAGGAAAGTGGATGGATGATAGAAAAAAGAATGAATATAGTGATGGGAGGGAAGATGATGGATGCAGGGAAGGAAGGAATAAAGGAAATATGATAGAAGAAGAAAGGATGTATGAATTGATGGCCAAAGGGAAGGGTGGGTGGATAAAGAAAGGAAGGAAAATAAAAGGATAGAGAGAAGGTACAATAGATGGATAAAAAAGGTTGGAGTGAAGGATAATGGCTGTAAAAAGGCAGAAAGAAGGATGAAAGTAAGGATTAATGAAAAAATACAGAAACGAAAAAAGGAAAACAAGATGGAAAAAGAAAGAAGAATGGAGAAGAGAAAGATTGGACAAAACACCGGATGGGGGAAGAGAGTATTTTCAGACTTTCAGAATTCCATCAGGGGGCATTGCCCCAAATGAGTGCTGGGGTTGATTGCCTCACCTGCTTGCTCAGTGCCATTTGGGATATATATCAAGTTTAGGCTTGTAATTTGTTTCTGGCTACTGTCTTGCAACATTGTGTAGCTTGCTATCCATGTAGGTAAGGGCTTCAACATTCCACATGGGGTAGCAGGTGCTACAAAATGCTGTCATCTCACCCATGCTTGTCAACATCTACACGAAGTCATTTCCGGCAATGATCAATGGATTTCAGCTCACATGCTATAACTATGCAGATGACACACAAATACTCCTTAAACCTGAAAGCCCCAAAGACATTGGAAACTCAAAAATCTTCAGTTGCCTCGGAGCTGTTGATAAGTGGATGACATGGGGCCAGCTCAAACTGAATGCTCCCAAAACTGAAATACTGACATGTGGCGATTGGAAAAATTATGACCCAGGACAAATTAGAAAAATTAAGCTTAATTACTTTAAAAACTCCATGAAGCATCTTCCCCCACCTGGGATTTCCACACATTGTCCAGGCTACTTTTACACCAATGGCCTCTGTCATGGATCATCTTTATCAACTATGAAAAGACTACAACGGATTCAGAACTCTACTGCCAGACTACTCCTACATGTAAAGCCACAAGCCAACATCTCCCCCGCCTTGAGGGCCCTACATTGGTTACCGGTTGCCAGAAGATCCAACTTCAAGCTGCTTAGTATCACCCACAAAGCAATACATGGACCAGGACCACTTTTTCTCACAAATAAAATCACCAAATACATACAACAAAGGAAACTTTGCTCAAAATTGGCACCTCACCTCAAAACCCCACCATACAAGAAAAAAACATAGGTGGTACATCTTTCTCTGTTCAAGCAGCCAAACTATGGAATTAATTGCCCCCAAACATAAGATTCCCGAAAAACTAACTTATCTTCGGAAGACTACTGAAGAGTTGGCGCTTTCCTACAACACTAATGTACAGCATATCCCTGTGTTTGTAAACATTTATAATTTGATTATATGTATGTATCTAGATATGAGTATTTCTTTCTACAAATATGTATAATAACTATGGTTTTTAAGATATAAATTCTTTAGGTCTGCTTAACATATATATATATCTCACTGATGGCTAAATATATTAATATCATTCTTATTATTTTATGCTTCACTCGTTTATAGGTCACTGCATAGTTTTCATATGTTATTTGATTAGATGCTTATTGGCCTCTGTTTTATTGATCTATTACAATATGTTAATAGTATCGTAACTATTCTATCTACAAGTGCTTCACTATTGAAATATTGAGGAAAAGATAAAATTAAAAATAGTTATAAAAATACACAAATAAATTAGCTACAAGTACAGCAACACTTCAAAGTCTGAGTTTGTACAGTACAACTTTAAATCTCAATATATTATCTTCCTTAAACATGTTTACCCTTTCTATGTAGCTATGTATCTATATATTTATTACTTTACTCCTACTGTAGAAGAAAAGAAAACAAGCATTGGCATAGCCAATAGGTCTCGCCTTTGGGACATATAAGTATTTAGCCATGCAGCACATTATCCTGGGTGCTACAGCATCTACTGTTACATCATGTGAAAAGCAACATGCATTGTACTATGCCTAGAGAGTTTGCATCCATGTGCCTAAGAGAGCTGTATATTAAAGTACCCGCTCAGGCGTTAGATAAACTGTCATATGGCGTGTGTTTCCTGACTCATGTGGCTAAAAGAGAACATGCACTAACAGTGTAACAATAATAATACAAAGGGAAAATATGACTGCCAGTGGTGCGAGCCGAACCCGCTAAGCACTGCTGCACTCTTACCCTAAACATTCACCCCTGCGCCATCTAGGCCGATGGAGTGATAGCGCGAACTCGACCCGAAGGTATTGAAGCGCTTTAAAAATAAAAATACCACGGCAGCACTGCTGTCAGTGCACAAGATCGCCTCCAAAGACCCGGCCTGGATCACAAGAGCACACTGGAAGGGGAAGGAGAGGTAGTTGGAAAGTTTATGGAGCAGCTGCTGCCTGTCTGCGCCATTAACACCACAGTCCTCCACCGCCAGTGACAACAGCCTGTTCGCGCACTGCCTGTGCCGATAACGGCATATCCGGTTTCCACGAGTGACAACATACCCTGCGGCAGTGCAGTCCATCTGGCCGCATTAGTGAAATCGTAGCCAAAAGGTAACAGAGTCGGGGACCGCACGTCCAGTCTGCACCAGTAACAGCACACCTGCCTGCACTAGTTACATCACACTTTTTTTGTTGCAGTTTTTATATAGCGCAAACTCTACCCGAAGGTATTGCAGCTGGATCAGACGTAAGACTCTTTGCTGCCACACCTTTCCGCTTTGCATTCTGGTATTTGTGGTCCTATATTTTAATGGACACAAATACAACGAATAGAGTGGGTGGGTCTGCGGAGTCTCGTCTGCGTCAAATGCAGCTCTAGATATTATCGACTTCCTGCCAGGAACATACCAAAGGGGGGGGCGGTTTCCCTGCCAGGAGCATACCAAAGAATGGGGGGCGGGGACACTTGGTTTTTCACTTCCTTCGTAATTACACAGAGAAGTATCTCGGAGGATGAAGCCAGGAATCTCCTCGAGCGAGGGACGGGCAGCCCCCGAGTGAGGGACGGGCAGCCCCCGAATGACTTCCCCCAAGTACAGCTCCCGATTCCTGCAATCCCCTGGGCCTTCAGCGCCTACTTAGGTTAGACGGTTACACTTATTTGTATTTATTTTTAGGATACAGCTTGTTTGCAGCATGTTAAGGCACTGGGATGGCCGGGCTGAATGAAGCTTAGGTTGTCAGCGCAGTACAGCCAGCCCATGCTTGTCCGGGATTGTAGATTCTTCTAAGGCGGTTGTCCGGTTTAAATTGCATTTATATAGCGCTTCCTACCCCTGACGAGGTGCCAGAAGCCTGCTAAAAGCCCGCATTGCCTCCAGCTCTTCCACATTAGGTGTTCACTGCGAGTTTGCCCTCAGTAACAGCTCGGTGAACCCTGATCTAGGCGCTGGAAACCGAGAGTCCGAGCTGCCTTTCCCATGCTACTGCGGATGCCTTTTCCAAGAGAGTCCTTATGCTTCACGGTTTATGCTAAAGCGCTCTTATTCCCTAGTACTAGGAGGCGCTATATAAAAAACCGTAAACAAATAAATACATTAAAAAAACCTTTAGTGTCTGTCTGTCGGAGCCGGTGCAGGACACATATAGAGTGGGTGGGTCTGCGGAGTCTCGTCTGCGTCAAATGCAGCTCTAGATATTATCGGCTTCCTGCCAGGAACATACCAAGGGGGGGGGTTTCCCTGCCAGGAACATACCAAAGGATGGGGGCGGGGACACTTGGTTTTTCACTTCCTTCGTAATTACACAGAGAAGTATCTCGGAGGATGAAGCCAGGAATCTCCTCGAGTGAGGGACGGGCAGCCCCCGAATGACTTCCCCCAAGTACAGCTCCCGATTGGGTGGCGGGGGTGCTGAACAGAGACTGAGGAGACTGCAGTGGAAGGGGCTGGAAAGAGGGGAACTAATACAAGGCAGTGACCGACTGATCCGAATAGAAAGAGGAACAGGTAATCAAACATGCAAGCAAAGGGAGGACACAAAAGCCAGATACATGGATAAAGGACAATAAAGATGGAGATAAAAAAAAGTAGAGTCGGCGAGTGGAAAACTCCACAAAGGAACGGAAGAGTCGTACAAGTTAAGGGCAGAAAGTCATATGTGCAGTTATGAAGCGTCACATGGTGGAGAGACGAGGGGGGAGGGGGAGCCCCACAGGCTGAGACGAGTCAGGCAGAGTCAAAGGGGAGATGTGTATAGAAGAGGCGCCTAAAGGGAGAGGCGGGGGGAGTCACACGGATGGTGGGGTTGGGTGACGTCCCAGCGAGGAGCGATACACCACAGAGCACCAGAGAGGCCCGTGTGAAGGAGTGGTGAGGGTCCGCAGGGGACTCGAAGCCTCAGGCTTTCCGCTCTTTCCTTTGTTTGGTGCTTTCTTAAAGCGCCTTAACTGGGCGGAAGCAAGAGACGCTTGAAAGCCTCAATTACTTAACGTCAGACTGGCTATTTGTCTTTTAGGGCACAGACTTACAGCACAACAAACTAACACTGCAGCAAAACCCACTTAAAAAGAAACCTGCTTTCAGCTCCCGTCGGCCCCCTGCCCGGTGACATATGGGCATTATCCGGAGACAGCTCTCCCTCTCACCCCCCTTCCTTTAACCTTATTAAACCGCGAGAGGTGCACAGCGGCGGGCCACCATTGGCTGGGAGCGGGCTCAAGTGGTCCCCCAGGGGCCCTTCACAAGCACAAGCGAGTGAAGGTTGTGCCACCTCAGGTGTGGGTAGTTTATCCAGTCCAGTGTTTATTCATTGCAGTATGTATGATGCATGCAGTTGTAATGCTTTCGCACTAGAAATACGGGATTCCAAGGCCAGGTACACAAAAAAACAAACAAGGAGGCACTGCAGCTGCTCGCTCCCGCAGGCAAAACGCCGTGGGATGCGAGGAATGCAGCTGCAGCGTCCCACGAGTGGTGCGCGCGTGCTGTAAGGAAGACAAGCGCGGCCGCGAAAGTAAAAGCGACATTTGTAATATGAGCCACAACAGATGCCACCCTGCGCGCCGCTGCTCGCTCCCGCACCCGCCTTTGGCCAATTGCGTGCTTTCATTTTTGAAAGCCACACGCAATGGCCAATACAATGTGTGCATAAAAAAAAGCCACACGCACGAGTTTGCTGAAAAGCTGAAGTGATTCCAAGAAGTCATTTTCTAGAGCAGCGCATGCGCGCTGCGCTAGGCTCGACCTAAAAATGACAAAAATCCTTTGACTCTCTCCAATGCAGTACTATGTCTCACCCTATACCTTTCTCAATATATCCTCTACCTCCACTCTGACTCATCCCAAACCCTTTCTAGACTCTTCCCTCCTCTATCCCTCCTTGGCTCACCCTAAACCTCATTTTACTTCCATGATCTCCTAAACAATCTGTTCTAAATTCTTTCCTCATGTATCCCTCCTTTGACTCATCCCAAACCTCATTTTACTACTAAGATCTCCTTAATCCCTTTCTAGAGACCCTTCCCTCCTCCATCTCTCCTTTTTCTACCTCACGAACCTCATCTTCCTACCATGATCTCCCAAATAACGTTTGTTATACTCTTCCCTCTTCTGCCCCTCCATTATCCTATTCAATCCAACTAATGGACTTGCGTGTCCACCGCTCAAATTAACTCATATTCCCCTAAACTAACCCACCACTAATCCTTTTTGGGTTCCAGAGTAGTGTGCTACTCACTGTAAAGCGCTTCGATGCCTCGTCAGGGGTAGTAAGCGCTATATCAATACAATTTCAGTTACAATACAACAACAGTTTATTTGTGAAAGGGTTTGTCGGATAGATAAATGTACAAAACTTCATTTAAGATGCGAAGAAATAAAATCGGTGAATAAAATATGACTGAGGCAGTTATCGGCTTACATTTCGGAAGTGAACATTCCAATCTACTTCCACTGATTTGGTGATTTTCCACTTATGTACTGCTGGTGGAAGCCAGTGAGTTTTTGGAGCTGGTGTTTGCAAGAAAGAACAGTGATCTGGTGGAAATACGCTGACACTGATGCAACAGCGACACCTAACACCTACACTGAGTAGTGCACTGGCAGCTGGTTAGGAAGAAAGCCAATAGTAATAAAAATGCTGCCTGTCAGCAGTAGGGGCTACATTAAGGAGGGAGGGTGGGAGTGGACGTGAAGGAGAGCCGCGAGGAGGGATAAGTGGAGTGGAGACCAGAGAGGATTAGGGAGCAAAGGAGGAGAGAGGAGAAAATAGGAACGAAGGAGAAACAACAGCGCTATGAACGATGGAGCCAAAAATGACAATGATTACAAGCAGAGCCGCTGCAATTGTTGTGTGTGTCTGGACATACACATAAGAATAATAACCTGTTTTTATATAGCTTGTGCACAGTGTTGTGAGTAAAATGTTTTATGATCACCCAACCCACTAGTGCTTATTATATCAACCCCAGAATGATGAACAGTTGATTGTCCCTGTTGAGATTGAAATGTTTAACCACATTTCTGAACCGGATGCTTTAGCCCACTAAAACAATGCCTGCACCTTGATCTAATTGTCAAATAAAAGGTTGCACCAAAAGAAATGCAAATAAACGGGAGTAGAGATAATGTGAGAGCCTCTGGTACAAACACATTGCTACTGGTGAACCCACAGAATACTCTAATTTTTGAACCTCGACTGAGGTGGTCTTTATTTTTGTCTCAGTCAGGTGAAACCTCCATTACAGTACAGCCACAATGGTAAACGAGTTGTGGCCTAGAATGTGTCAGGCTTGCCTGTATGTGAAAGGGAATACATTTTTTTTTTTACTAAAAGAGCACATTATAAAATCATCTCTATGCTTGAGGACCCACCGCTCTGCCTGTCCATATGAAGCTTCTGAGGTAGGCCAGGAAAGAAATGTTCCCATTTACTTATATTTGCATTTTCCGTTCTAGCTTGGAAGCCCATTGGGTAGCATGGGGCTACTGGTCATTGTGTAGTTACACTCCTAGCATGCATTAAGAGATTTTATGAAAATCTTTTTCGTGGCAAACTTATCTTGAAGGTATACAAATGCTGCGCTACAATACAACAGCCCACCAAACTTTAAATTGTATTTTATCTATCTTTTGCCAAAGCAGTTTTTTTATAAAAGGTTGTACATTATATCTTTATTTCCAGTCTCTCAGTATCCTATTCGGATGACCGTGAGAACTTCAAATACATGTTGATGGTTTTCTTGGGAAACTTGGGAAAACCTTGTACTTGATTACATAGTTTGCCCTTCTAGTGTTCTTCACTTCATATTACACGCGACTATTGTTGTCGCAGGGTGTGGGGGGTTCAAAGCACTTTATCCATCTCGACCCCTATAAGTGGAAGTAGGCAGGCCAGGGCCTTGGAGGTGTGTCCCCACCGTGGACTGGGGAATACCAAAGCCATTACAGAAGGAATCTATACCTCAGTTTCCCGCCTCAACAAGCACAGCCACCTGCAACCTGGACACAAAGCCCCTGCTATTTAAATCCTGCCACTCCCCAGGAACCCGATTATCTATCCTCTGAAGATGGCACACATTTTTATAAATTGAGTTGACAAAAGGAACTAAGGACATTGATAGAAAACTTAAGAAAACCAAGTCAATGTATTAACAGTACAATTCTCTATCAGTTTGACCGGCGGCGACTCCTCCGTTGAGGCGGAGGAGCGTCGCCCCACTGCTCTCAGCAGTGGAAAAAAGGAAAAATAAAATTATAATAAAACATGTTATTATCATTTTATTTTTCCATCCTGAGTGAAGTCCTGGGCGGAGCAGAGCGGGACCGGGCCATCCTCATTGACAGCAGCAGTGGTGCCCAGGGCCGGACTGGCAACGCAAACCGGCTCTGGCAATTAAGTCGGACCGGCCGCAGGGGTGCGTGGAAAACACTGCAGCTGCTTTTGTTACAGGGGTCTGATATTGCAGCTATGCTACAAAACCGCCCCCCTGTAACAAAAACGGCCCCCCAGGGATCCAAAACCGCCCCCCACCCTGGTGGCCCACCAGGGAAATGCCTGTGCCTGCTATGGCCAGTCCAGCCCTGTTGGTGACACTGCTGAAAATGCACATATTGGGTTTAGCCGGCCATCTTAGGGGGGGTAAAACCGACATGCGCATTTAAGATCTCTCCACCTGAGATATGTTGCTCAGCCAGGTGGAGACAGGCACAGGCTCCCAGGCCCTGACTGAACAGCAAACCAGGCCGCTCAGACCAATCCAGGCGCTGCTCTCATGCTGGGTATTACCAGCATGAGAGCAGCGTATGGATTGGTGTAGGGAGTCTGGGAACTTGCCCGGAGTCGAGAGGAGCCCAGCCTACTAAATTAGAAGCTTTAACTTTACTGAATTAATATGTGCAGATTAAAATCGACAGTGTGTGTTCAAGACTAAAACGTGTGTACTTTCAGAACTCATAAGCTGACGTTTGGAGAAATGTGGCTCAGCTTCCAAAATATATTTAAAGCTGGTGTTTGAGGGATAAGTCATGTGTCATTGGGCACACTTAATAATAATCATAATAATATAACTTTGGTGCCAGGGACATTGTGTTATGTATTTCCGATGTAGTGGGATTTGAAATTGACAAAACCTTTTTACATTACTGCTGGAAACCCTGCTGATGGGGATCATTGCTAGTTATTCTGCATATCATGGATGTAATCTTGTCTGTTGTGGTCACTATTACAACTCTGATATTAGCAGTAGCTTGGGGTGATTTTCATTGCACATAAGTAGCTCTTGTTACAGAAAAGGTTGGAACGCCTGCTCTGGGGCATCATTGGCATGCTGGCAGCACGGATGTATCCTCTGGTTACAGCAGGGCCACGTGACCAGCCAGCTACATAGGGGACAGTGTGCATGTCAGAGGACGGAACTTACAGCGACAATGAGGTCTACACAGGACTAAGGGCAGGGCTGGGGCAGACAAGCTATCAGCTTCCACCAGGATCCAATTTAAAACAGCCGTAAAGTCAGGCACTGGGCACAACGGTCAACACACATTTAAAGACTAGTGATCCATTTCAGGGACTAGGTCCAGCACTGGTTTCATCCAAAGAGCAGGCAAAAATAAACCCCCTCCTTACCCCCACCTCTATTCAGCTAGACCTAACAGCACCCCCCCGAATCCTAACACCACTCTTAGAAAGCTCATGCACAGCATCGGCTGCATGAAAGGGGCATCTGGGCCCTGTACCCTATGCCAACAACCACTCTGCAGACGTCTGTGAATCCACAGCAGAAACCAGTCAGGGTTCAGTAGGTGTTTACAATGTTAGCTTTTCCAACTCTGCTTTCTCACTACACACACCCAGCCCTCTTGGGATCCAGAGATACTCAACCAGTCAGTCTCAGGCAAGATTACGCACAGTCCCCTACGGGTGGTAGAACCCCATAGGGCCCAGGTCTCAGCAACCCTGCAAAGTAAGAAAACCCATGCTGCTATTACAATGCAGTCAACCTATACCATGGACTGGCTATACATTACACAATACTCTCGCTAACCTCTGTTCCTTGCTTGCCCCCGCCCCTCACCCAGAACCTGTGTTATATCCTCTTAAGCGTCATTGTATGTAATCCAGCCTAGCTGTCTCTTAGCTGCTCAGCCAGAGTGAGAGATGGTAACGGAATGTTGGTGTGACTGTGATGAATGGAATGCCTGGGTGCCTGTGTGGATGAGTGGTGACAGTTGGAGATGGGCTGAGCACCAGGGAGGCTGCTCCTGGTGGGGCTGGAATAAGGGCTGACAACAAGAATATGGACTGATGTACATCTGAGCATGGAACCAATAAAGAAGTCTTCAAAACTCTACCTGTGTCAACCTGTGTGTAAGGGCACAACATATTTTGGCGACGACCGGACCTGGACTCAAGCGTCTTTAAGGATTTAACAGTTGTCTACATATGATACAGAAAACAAGAGAAACTACAAGAAACCACAGTAACCAAGAGAACCAAGAAAGCAGAAAACAAAGGTTAAAGCGTCGTGTTTGGAGCAACAGGCAAGCCAGCCCCACCAGTGTCCTTGTCAACGGACGGCCCCAACCATCATTGTCCAGCCTGGTAATGCTCCATTGGACTTACAAAAAGGTTTTGTGAGTAGGTGGTGTAAGTTACACTTCTGCCACATGTGGGTGATCCAGCCACAACGATTTGTGAGATCTACTGAGAGTGGATGACCGAAATCTACAGCTCAAGTTCTTTTAAGCAATCTTTATGCTTACTTTGGATGTGCTCCTTCATTGTCATTGCCACTGCCCTGGATCGGGAAGTTTCTACAAACTACGAGGTGTGGTTTTGAGCTGTGGCAAGTTGGAATTAGATCCAGCGTGAGTATGTCACACTCGGGTGTCTGCCACTGTGGTGAAAAGGAATCTGTTGAAACGAGTGGCTGCACAGAAGTAGATTGTTTATCCTGTTCAGTTTCCAGAGGCAAACGTTACCACTAACCATCAGTGGCTGCAATTCAGAGTGTTTCACGTGTAGTGTTGTGAACTTTGGACACTGCAGTTTTTTTGGTGGTTTAATTGTTGAGCAGATGCATGGAGGATTCAAGCTCGTAAGCTACGCACTTTCTTGGTGAGTTTTTATCAGCCAGTTGTGTAATTTAAACTTAGAGGGGTTGGGAGTATGGCCGTTTGTAGCGCGAGAAGTTTTTTTTCAATGGGGCCAAGAAACATGCAATGCACGCGCGCCTCACCTTTTGTTTCGTGTCACGTGGAGCCTCTTATGGTTGCCATGCAGCTCCCAGCTGCTGAGAGACGTCTTCATGCACTAACGTGCCGTGAGCCATCCGGCACGACGTCTACAGAGTGCCACCATTTTGGGGTTGGCAGCTGCCACTTCTGCTCTTATTGGTGGATCCTGTCGTTCGCGTACAAACGTGTGTGGTTTACACACACTTGAAGTGTGGTTCCTGGTTGTTGTCTATTTCCTCCATTCAACGCTCCTGAAGTGATCTGAGACTGGAAGCACACTGTAAGTACGTGTGATACATAGTTGCCAGTAGCGTCCAGCCTGTTCGGTGCGTTTTGCCAACCACGTGTGTTTTACACACGTTTGGAGATCATCGGTGGCCAGTCGCGATGTACTACACTCTGCTGCGTGCATTGGGGAACAAGATGTGGAGTCGTCGTCGTGGGATTCTTGTCATCTGCACTTTTGGTTTTGAGTATGTTAAAGACCACGCTCGTCGCAAGGACCATGGGTAACGTTTCACTGCACAAGCTATGGATCATTTTGGTGAAGATCCGTTTTTTTTTTTGGTATACATCTATTGACAATGGTTTTACTTGCTAAACTATGGATACTGCTGTGCTTGTGACATGTACATTCTACTTTTAGGTTATGTGGTTTGACATTGCTCTGGGGCTCACTGCTTCAGTTTCAAAAACTTTGTATTCAAGTATAATGCAACGTGGGCGAATATTGTAATGTGTTTGATTTATGGCATTCGTATTTTTGAGGCCATGGCTTTACATGTTGCATTTGTATTATCAACAAGTTTCAGGTGGCGTGCACCGTACCTGTGTGTGCACAGTGTTGTACAACTCGGGTGAGAGGTCGCTCACTGGCGTGGGTTATAGTATAAAGATGTATTACACTTAGAGTTGTTGCATGACTTTTGGCAGAACTTTTTGTGTTTCGTGATGCCACAGTTTACGTTTCCCTACAGATGGGTGGTCCATGTATCTTAGTGGGTGGTAGTCACAGTTTTCTCCCTTACATGAGGGATGGGTTTGGGTACTAGTCCCATTTTACATTTAGTGACCTCTACATGGGGGTAGGCTTATGGGTTGGTTCCTATATACACTAGTTTATGATGTTAACCCTTACACAGGGTTGGGTTATGGGTTTTGGCCCATTTACATGTTGTGCAGTACAAGGGTACTTCCCTACATAGGGTGTGTGTTTATGGGTGTTAGCCCCATTTTCACTTTGTGTGTATGTCGTCTTGCGCTGCACGTTTGGTCTGCTCTTTGGGTCTGATGTGTTTGTAAGTCGCGTTATGCTGCACGTCTTGTCATGTTGTGTGTAAGACGCCCTGCGCCTCACGTTTTGTGTCTTGTGTGTTAAAGTTGCCCTGCGCCTCACGTGTTGTTCTGTGTAAGTCGCCCTGCGCTTCAGATGTTGTTGTGTGTAAGTCGCCCTGCACCTCACTGTGTGCACCCTCTGTGTTGTTCACCTTGTGGTACACGTGTATTTTTCGTGTTGGTTTCACTCTTGTTGCCTGTTTTTGGCCTTGGGTGTTTGTCCTGGGGTGTGGTCCACCCATCTCTACATTTTGAATTTGTTTTTTGGGAAGGATGGGAATAGTGCTTGATTTTGATTTAATCTTACTTGTCAATATTTTTCCTTCCTTCAGATTACGCAGTGTTCCTACTCTTGTGAAGTGGTATTTAGCTTTGCTTCCCTGAGTTAGAACTTTTTCTTCTTCTGTATATCTTCATGTTAATAGTTATTCCCATGTTTTCTCACACTTTCATTTTTCTTTTAAAAGGAAGGGGATAATGTTATATCCTCTTAAGTGTCATTGTATGTAATCCAGCCTAGCTGTCTCCTAGCTGCTCAGCCAGAGTGAGGGATGGTAACGGAATGTTGGTGTGACTGTGATGAATGGAATGCCTGGGTGCCTGTGTGGATGAGTGGTGACAGTTGGAGATGGGCTGAGCACCAGGGAGGCTGCTCCTGGTGGGGCTGGAATAAGGGCTGACAACAAGAATATGGACTGATGTACATCTGAGCATGGAACCAATAAAGAAGTCTTCAAAACTCTACCTGGCTACCTGTGTCAACCTGTGTGTAAGGGCACAACAACCTGTTTTCTCATAATACACAGAAAGCATTAACAAGAGTGGGAGGTAAATCCATGTCCATTGCAGCCAGGATGTCTGCCACAAGACCAGCCATGTGCCAAGACAGGAACGACTCGGCTGTGGTGAGAAACCAAAGGAGCTCCAAACCTAGCAGTGTGGGAGTGAACATTGGCTTGTAAGGCCGCTATGGCAACGAACTTCCGGAAATAGGCCAGAAGTAGAAAAGTGTGAAATGAGTGCATCGAAAGTAGACCACCCGCTGGAATGAACAAAGCACAGCTGCAGAAGTGTATGGCCACAGGGGCGTAACAAAGGACCCCGCAGCCCCTGCGGTGCAGGGGAGGGGGGTAGGCTTGGCCATACTGGAGGGGCCCCCTCAGCCCCTACTGATGTGAGTGTGAGGGGCTCCTACAGCATGTCTTGCAGGGGGGCCCCCTCACGTTTTGTTACGCCACTGTATGGCCACCTGGCTATAGAGCCTCTTACATTTTAAAGTTAGTGTGGCCAAATACCATAGGCACACCAGCATTAAGATTTTGATTGAAAATGTCAGACTGCTGTAAAATGGGGTGCAGGCACCGGGATTACTCTGCCTGCTGTTTGTGCACTGCACAGTACTCTGCCTGCTGTTTGTGCATTTCTTGTTTGTCGCTTGGAATCCATGCACTCAGAAGTCTGAGTGTTGGGAGATTTGAAGTGGAGGTCAAATGAACTAGAAGGATAACAGAGGCAGCTCCTTGAAGTGGTGTGCCTATCTGGTTAAAGCTCATATCCAATACCACTTTTCTGGCTGAACATGAGGCTTGTTTCCTGGGGTGCCAGGGCAGTCAGAAGTTACTGGGCGCCATTTGTAACATCTGGAGTCATTTATTACTGGTATCACCGTATGTGACTTCTATGACTACCCATGATTTATGTTGTCTGTCGGACCGTATGGCTTTGTATCCTTGACTGGATGAGATTGGGAATGTGAAATGAGGCAGGATTCAGTGATGACATTAAGTTCGATATGATTATCAGAAATGTGGGTGAATATTTCTGATTGGTTTGCAGTAGCTCACCTGGCACTCCAGGTAGAAGTTGGTGCTTGGCCAGGAAGGAATGTCAACATGGTGCACTTTATATTAACCGCTTAAGTGCGGGCTAATGGCCGACACCCGCACTGCCTCACCAGTGCGTCCCTCTGCCATTGGCCGAAACTGGGGGGGAGGATTAAAAAGATCCTCTGGCTCTTGCACCAGACGATTCCATTTTTTCTAAAAGGATGAGGCCAAAGTGGAATCACGTCTGTTTCAGCTCCTCCTCCCGCCCATCTTTGACATTAGCGCACCGTGAGGCACGCTGACGTTACAGATCCCACTGGAGGTGGAGGAGCCAGCAGGTGAGTGCTCTCACCGCCGTCTGGTGGAGTTGTTTTGGGCCCCGCCATTGCCTCACTAAGTTTCAGGGAGGCATTGTTGGAAAGAGGAGACTCTCCCCATTCTAACAATGCCTTATTGAAATGGTTCCCTGGTGGTGGACCACAATTGCACCGTGCTCCACAACCAGGAAACGCACTAGGCCACAAGGGACGTGTGCTTGGGGGGGCTGGCCCTTGTAGTGAATGGGCTGAACCCCTCCTCCCCCTGGGGTCAACATTTTAAAACAAATGTGTTTTTCCTTTGAAGCACGATTATGCCTCCAGGGGAAATAAAAATAAAAAAACAAATTGTCAGGGGGTCGACCCTCCTGCCACACAGCCTGGCCCCCTTTGGATCCTAATTTGGGCTGAATTTCCCTTAAGAATATAAAAGTTAATTTATAAAAAATAAAAAAAAACTATATGAAATTGTCAGGGAGTTGGCATTCGGGCCACCACCTTAGGGACAAAATATTATTTTTTAAATGTGTGTTTTTCCTGAGGGCAATCATGGGGAAAACACACATTTAAAAAACAGAGAGAAATTAACCTCCTAGAATATAGACCGACTCACTTTGGCCCCAAAAATGTTTTTTTTTTTTAAATGTGTGTTTCTCCTGGGGGCGATCCCGCCACCAGTGCAAAATATACATTTAAAAAAAATGTTGTTGGGAGTCGGTCCGCCTACCATAAGGGTCGACCCCCTTTGGGCCCATATATTTTTTTTAGAGATGTGTGTTTCGCCCTGGGGGGCCGATTGAGGCCCCCCAGCGAAAAACACACATTTAAAAAAAAAATATTAGTAGGGGGTTTATAAACAGCCCCCTTCACCCATGGGTTTTTTGTATCACTCGCATTATTCTTCCACCCAGTGCAGCATCAGGCTATGGGTCTGGATGGTTCTGCCGTTGGCTAACTTCACATGGAGTGATAGCACAGTGAATTTTCACAAGGAGCACACCTGCGCGTAAAGTTACAGGGGCTGCTATGTGAATGTGTGTTGTTTGTGAGTTTTGCCTTCAGGAAATATTGTGATACTGGCTATGGCCGAGCTGCTTCCGTAACAGTAAAGTTTTTCATAAGCCATGACAAAACAAGCATTGACACATAGGCCTGGCAATCGCTGCCAGCCTTTAGCCTTTGCTCATTGCTGTTTGGTCTCACATTTACTAATGGGAGGGCACCTATTGTCATGCGTGAGCCTTTGTCTCTGCCCTGTCTGGCTCAGATATGTTTTTTTTTAGTTGTCTCCCCCTAAAATTGTCTCTGCTGCATGCCAGTGCCATAATAAATGAGCAGTGGCTGGAGTGGGATCACCCCTTGTATTTTGTAGTATACATTGGTATTAGGTATGCAGCAAGGTGAAGTAATACTTTGTCTTTTTTTCATGTCTTTGAAGAATCAGCAGCTGATTCGAATAAGCTAAGTTTTTAAAAATGTCCTGTTTCACTCATCTCACAGATGCACACACCCACTGACTGATTTAGAACTATACTTCTACGTAGAGCAGTGTTTTTGAAGGGCGGCTTTAGACAGTCAGCAAAATGGCATCTTGGTGGATGACTGCTGCCCAGACCTTAACTCAATTTATGGAGAACAGCTCTGAGGCAGGATCAGATACTAAGACAGCATCTGAGGGAGAGGAAAATGGAACAGAATCTGGAAGGGATTTTTCAGTCAGAGGAGTTCCATCCAATGACTCGTCTTCCATAGAGTCTGAGGAACATGACCATGGTAGTCGTGATGTCCATTCGCAAGCACAGTCTTCTCGTACAGTTCATGTTTTCTTAGTAAAACTGTTGGGCAACATAAACATCAAAAATGTGCAAGACTGACTCTACACGCACCATCAGGATATGTTGGCCTAAGTCCTGCTAGCTCACAGCACACCATCTGTACCCGCAACCTGACAAGGTAACAGGTGGAATGTGCAACCTCAGAACATGACAACCCTGACTCCCCAAGGAAATCGTGGAAACAGATCTAGAATCTTTTCATTTGGCAACTCATGCATACCCAAAGAGATCCACAAGAAATATACAACATGGCATTTCAATATTTCTTGAGCATTATGAGTCTTCTGTAAAATATGTGTGCTGCAATAATTAATAGAAGGAAACAGAACAGTGTAAACAGCATTACGAAAGTGGTAAAGAAAATAAACAATTCAACCATTGTGCTGTTACATATAAGTACAGTTATGTGTGTGCTCCTACCTAGTGCTACCTATCCTAGAGTGCTTAGGGTGGGTGAATCTGCCAGGATACTTGTAGGGTGATCTAAGTACCCCATTACCTGTAAGTAAGTGTCATCAGGGAGCCTGTCTTGGAGGAGAGCATGACATCATCTCTCGTGAGAGGTAAACAGGAATCAGCTGGACTGGAATTCTGGCATGGAGGCGACATCAGCAGTGTCAGCGATTTGCTCTTCTGTCTTAATAAAGGAGTGATGTTGTTTATATATTAAACTGCATTCACGTAATCATGTCGGAGCCCTAGTCAGGCCACTATTGTTGATTCTTTCGTGATAGCTCAGTCGTCGAGCGGGCAATAACAAACAACAGCATTTTGCGTACTGAACTTAGCCCTTGTACAGAATGTTCAAGGAACGTGATAATATGCCCTCAAAGAAGTGTAAATGTTGTATTGAGCATGTACCATGTCCCCCTGATTGCCTTCAGCTACTGCGCAGCTTGCTGTTGTTTGTATTAATGAAAATCTATAAATAAAGTCTAAAAAACAAAAAAAAGTGTAAATGTAATCAAAGCCATTTCAGAGAATATTATCCTACACAGGTTCGCAAACAAATGTGTGTCAAATGTCCGCGTTTAAGAAAAGATGGCAACTTTAAAACGTGAGCATGTAAAATAGTGATGTACCTACTCGGGCCTAAGTGTGACCACATGACAGTCTGTGCAGCGGAACATCTGTAGAAGGGTGCACTAACCCAAAGAGCAGGCACATGCGGCAGCAAGCACAGGTGGAGTGCTGTATTGGCAGCCCCCAACTTAGTGCATCCCCAAATTCCTCCATTTAATGGAGACTCTGGATCTAAAGTCAAAACAGCAAATGTTTTGCTGATTGACTATGTCCATCACTTTTTCGGTGTTGACCTCCTTGAGGAAATTGAGCAGCAAACACATTTGTGTGCAGAACAATTTCTGAGTGAGCATGGAGGCACTCCTGGGCCTCATTCTAGGGCACATCAGTAGACTCCCACTTCACTTGAGTATTTGAAGACATTTTTGGGCCTTACGCCCAAGTGCACAAACCAAGCTTGCAGTCCTACTGGTTTACTCAAAAGGTTTGGGTAGCACCAATCTTCACACCGTACATGAGCAGAGATCGTTTTGTGCTATTGTAGCCTATGCTGCATTTCAGTGATAATTCTGCTGTATTGCCCCAGGACCATCCAAACCATGACAGGTTGTTCAAAATTCGGAATGTCGTGGAACATTTGTCTGCCAGGTTTCCAGACATTTATAGTCCTGGAAAGAATATAGCCATTGATGAGTCCTTGATCCTGTACAAAGGGCGGCTGCTGTTCAGGCAGTACATACTGACCAAAAGAGTTTGTTATGGCATCAAGTTGTATATGCTGTGTGAGAGCTCTACTGGCTATGTATACAGCTTGAGAGTGTACACAGGGAAGGGCTCTGCTCTAAACCGTGTAGGGTGCCCTTCCACACTAGGAGTCACATCAAAGATTGTATGGGAGCTTGTCGAGCCACTTCTTTTTCAAGGTTATAACCTTTATGTGGACAACTTCTATACAGGAGTAGAGCTGTTCAGCGAGCTGTACAAAGTTGGCACAGTGGCATGTGGCACAGTTCAATGTTGCTGCAAAGGATTCCCGCAGGAGCTTGTTTGTAAGAAGCTCCAAAAATCCCAGAGCACTGCATTGCATTCCAACGAACTGCTCGGAGTCACATTCTATGATATGTGTGATGTGTACATGCTCACTACAATTCATGATGAGAGCACTTCCCCCATCACAGTTTGCTGTCAGTTGGCTAAAGTACACAAGCCCACTTGTATACTTGATTACAACAAATACATGGGTGGAGTGGATGAGAATGATCAGGTTCTTCAGCCATACAACTTGAGTCGTAAAACTCGCACTTGGTATAACAAGCTATTTACCCACCTGATCCAGATGGCAACGTATTTTATTTATTATCAAATAATCATGGGCAGACCCATGTCTTTCTTTGACTTTCAGTTGACCATCATTGAAAGTCTTACTGCTACAGAAGCAACAGCCACCACTTCATATGCTGTAGAGGGTGTAGCAAGGCTACAGGATTGACACTTTGCAGACCGCATTCCTGCAACAGCTAGAAAGACTAAACCATGTAATCGTTGCAGAGCCTGCTTTAAGTAGGGAAAGAGGAAGGAGACTTGTTGTTACTGTCCCCAGTGCCCGTCTCAGCCAGCTCTATGCTTTTCCATTGCTTTACGTTGTACTATACAGAAGTGAAGCCCTGGGAAATTGATTGAGGTGGAGCTGCCGTAACATATATCTTTCAATGGCTGTGCATGGATACATACCCTCCATGGGCCACTACTTCACTAGGCAAGCAGTCGTACAAATTGTTTTCCTCTACTTGAGGAAATCATGGACTTGCTTATAGCCTTCTCGACACCTTTATACCCTGTCAGAACATGGTAGATGTTCTGTTCACTGTACGACAAGTGCATTACAGTCACCATACTGCACATAACAGTGAACGGAACATAAGCCATGTTGTCACGGAGTACCCTGTGTGGCAAAAACGTAAAGTCTTTGGTAGTTTTTGAAGTGCTCTTTAGCGAACCTAGGCAGTCTTCCCCAGCATGTTTGCCTTGGTTTCACAGCTAGACATGCTCACTCGTTTCGAGTAATGTGGGCCTTGAAAGGGAGTCTCAGACAACCCCAACTTGCATCCTTAAACTGGAAGGAGTTGGATTTAGCAATGTGAGTCAATCAATCCATCAAGTGACTTGTAAAGTGCGACTACTCACCCATAAGGGTCTCAAGGAAGGCACTAGGGGGGGAGGGGCTGCTGATCTGTTGCAGGCACTCTGGTTCAGTCGATGAGCCAGGTCTTGAGGTCTTTCCTGAATTGGGGCAGTGACAGTGATTGCCTTAGGTGGAGAGGCAGGGTGTTCCAGGTCTTTGCTGTGAGGTAGGAGAAGGATGTTCCCCCGGCCGTGGTCCTGCTGATATGTGGGATAGCAGCGAGGGCCAGTTGGGCGAAGCAGAGGGCTCTGGTGGGTGCGTGGCATGTGAGGCGGTGGTTGAGGTATGCAGGTCCTGCATCAGGTAGGGCTTTATAGGCATGTGTGAGGAGCTTGAAGGTGATTCTTTTGTTAACTGGGAGCCAGTTGAGGTCTCTCAGGTGGCTGGTAATGTGACTGCGGCAGGGGGTATTAAGGATGAGTCTGGCAGAGGCGTTCTGGATGCTCTGCAGTTTCTTGAGGAGTTTCCGGGTGATGCTGGCGTAGAGTGCATTGCCGTAGTCGAGTCTGCTGCTGATGAGTGTGTGGGTGACCGTCTTTCTGGACTCGGTGGGGATCCACTTGAAGATCTTTAGGAGCAGGCATAGCGTATGGAAGCAGGATAATGAGGCGGCGTTGATCTGGCGATTCATGGTGAGCGAGGAGTCCAAGATGATGAGATTTCATGCGTGGTCTGTGGGTGTGGGGGGCTCCAAGATCTGCGGGCCACCAGGAGTCGTCCCAGGCAGAGGGGGTGGAGCCCAGGATGAGGACTTCGGTTTTCTCTGAGTTTAGCTTGAGGCAGCTGTCGTTCATCCAGGTGGCGACAGCCTTCATCCTGTTGTGGAAGTTGTTCTTGGCATCTGTGGGATCGTTGGTGAGAGAGAGGATCAGCTGGGTGTCATTGGTGTAGGTGACGATGTTGAGTCCGTGGTTCCTGACGATGGCTGTGAGCGGGGCCATGTAGATGTTGATGAGAGAGGGAGGAGCCCTGAGGCACTCCGCAGCTGATCTCTCTGGGTTCAGAGAGGAACGGTGATAGCCTGACTCTCTGTGTTCGGCCGGTGAGGAAGAGAGGATCCATTCCAGAGCTTTTTTGCGATGCCGGCGTCGTGGAGTCTTGTGCATAGGGTGCAGTGGGAGACGGTGCCAAAGGAGGGCGAGAGGTCCAGGAGGATGAGGGCTGCTGTTTCGCCTTGGTTGAGGAGGGTGCGACGTCTGTGGCGGTGAGGAGGTTGGTATCGATACTGTGGTTGCTTTGGAAGCCGGATAGGGAGAGGTCCAGGATGTGGTTTGTGTCTATGAAATCGGAAAGTTGGGCTTTGATGGCCTTTTCGATGACCTTGGCTGGGAAGGGGAGCAGAGAGATGGGTCTGAAGTTCTTGAGGTCCTTTGGGTTATCAGAGGGTTTCTTCAGCACAGGGTGGATCTCTGTGTGTTTGTTTCCAGTCTTCCAGGAATGTGGCGAAGTTGATGGAGCAGTTGATGAAGCGGCAGAGCTCGGGGCGATGGAGGTGGCGGCTCTGTTAAAGATGTGGTGCGGGTAGGGGTCAGAGGGTGATCCGCAGTGGATGCTCTTCATGATCTTGAGGGTGTCGTCAGTGTCCAGCTGACCAGGGTCTGCTGCGGTCCAGTGTCGTTGGGTGCAGTGATTTCGAGTGGGGTGAGAGGGTCTTGAGTATCGAGGCCGTTGAAGATGTTGTAGATCTCCTTAGTCATGTGGTGGAAAAAGGTGCTGAGGTTGTTGCAGTGGTCTTGGGAGGGTGGGATGTCTGCTGTCCCTGTGCTAGGTTTGGCGAATTCTTTGAACCTGGTGAAAAGTTCTTTACTTTTGAGTCGTGTTGGTGTTGATCCTTTCTTGTAGGGCCGCTTTCTTTGTTGTTCTAATAAGGTGGTGATGTGCGGTGACAGCGTTTTTGAAGGCTGAGCGTTCTTCCGGGGTCTTGCTGCTCCTCCATCTCTTCTCGAGTTTTCTACTGGTGCGTCTGGCTGTATGAAGGGTGGGAGAGAACCAGCTGGCTTTTTTGGAGTGTGGCTTACCTGGTGCTGTCTTGCGGGAAGCCAATGTGTCGGCGCAGTTGGAGATTCATTGGTGGAGGTTGTGAGCTGAGGTATTAGCGTCCACGGAAGTCGGGTGTTGGGATTTGCTAAGGGAGGTGGTGAGCTGTTCTTCAGTGACCTTGTTACAGCTTCTGCGAGGGCAGTGATGGGCATGGTGGTATGCGGTGGGTTTGGTGAAGTAGAAGTGGACGCAGCGGTGGCCGGTCCAAAGCAGTTTGGAGGTGTGGCTGAAGGAGATGTTATCGCTGGTGAAGAAGACGGGGTTGAGCGTGTGTCCTGCTGAGTGGGTTGGAGACGTAATCCGTTGTCTGAGTCAGACGGTGGCGAGGTTTTCCAATAGGGATGATGTGTTCTTGTCGTTGTGGTTGTCCAGGTGAAAGTTGAGGTCGCCGAGGAGGATGTAGTCTGAGGAGATGAGAGCGTGGGGTGAGACGAAGTCGATGATGGAGTAGCTGAAGGGTGGACGGGGTCTGTAGATGAGGGTGCCGCGAAGGGTGGTGTTCAGGTTGGTCTGAACCTGGAAGTGGAGGTGCTCCATGTTGGTCATGTGGTCGTCTGAGTGGGTGGTGAGGCAGAGGGTGCTTTTGTGTAAGATGGCAATGCCTCCACCCGGTTTGTTGATGCAGTCCTTGTGAATGATCTTGTAGCCGTCCGGGATGGCAGTGCCGATGTCAGAATCGTAGGTGGAGTTCATCCAGGTTTCCGTGAGGAAGGCGATGTCGGGGTGGACAAAGTCGAGTAGGTCCCAGATCTCCACGGCGTGTTTGTGGAGGGATTGTGTGTTGAGCAGAATACAGCCGAGGAAGTTGGGTCCGGTATTTGTCGGTCGTGCGGTGGGTGGTGCTGGTGTGCGGTGGCAGGCGAAGGTGCAGCTGCAGTTTTGGCAGGAAAAAGGGCCCTGGTTGTCATTCGGCGACACCTGGCGGCAAGCGGTGTGGTGTCCGGTATTGAGGGCATGGAGGGTGCTGGCGTCGTAGCGGTAGATGGTCCAAAGACCAGGGTCCATGGTGCTGGGAGCAGTACAGGCACTTTTGGTGCACCAGCGGCACACCCGCTGTGCTGCTGCGCTGCTCTGACCATTGAGTAGCGCAAGGGGGCGGGCTGGACTGCTGGGAGGCGGGAAAAGTGGGAGAGCTGTGCTGAAGAGGGGTGGGGGCAGAGCC
Organism: Calotriton arnoldi; assembly: GCA_963921515.1. NCBI lineage: Eukaryota > Metazoa > Chordata > Amphibia > Caudata > Salamandridae > Calotriton > Calotriton arnoldi. The sequence continues at coordinate 823,470 of CAWUFW010003993.1, read as the reverse complement.
ACGGGGTACGAGCAGCGTCGGGGACATGGCAAGGAAAAGGCACAAAAGTGACAGGAAGGAAGAGTGAAAAAAAGCAGAAAGTGACAAAAAATCAGAAAATGCAGAAAGTGGAAGAAAGTGACAGAAAATACGAAATGAGGAAAATAGAGATCAGGAGAGGAGGCAGAATGCAGAAAGACAGAGCAGTCAATGGCGTCAGTCCCAGTCAGCGCGCCCCAGCCACGTGTGTCAGCAGCCACTCACCGGCAGTCTTTGTCGGATATTCAGCCCTGCAGGGGGCAGCAGGAGGGGGCCACAACAGCCTACCAGGGGCACAAAAAGGCAGTCTCTAGGCAGATATTCGGCACTGCAGTGGGCAGCAGGAGGGGGCCACAACAGCCTGCCAGGGCCCCAAGAAGTAAGCCAGGGTGGGCACAAGTGCACTCCAGGGCTGCCATGGCCACTACGGGCCCCTGCTGTGAGAAGCGCTGGCTGGCTGCAGCGATCCCGCCCCCAAAAAGGCAGCTGCGACCGTGGCCGGCTCCAGGCACAGAGTCCCGGCTCACAGAGCCACACAGGTGGGGCACAGCTGTCATACCGCACCCCGGGAAACCTCAGGGGGAGACACCCCCAACAGGCGGTAATCGCTGGGGCAGGTGCCGCAGTGGCAGCACCCTCGGAGCCACCCGAAAACTTGGCGGGAGCAGCGGTTGGGTAAGAACCCCACCACGAAGCCACCCAGCTACGCTGCCCGGACCCAATTGAGGCCAATCAAGGCCGTGCACAGCCGCAGCACTATAGAAGAGAGGTAGGAAAAGATGGGGGGAAGGAAGCCCCCGGAAGGTCCGGACGAGTGATGAAGTAGCTCCATCGGCAGGTGGAGCCTCAATAGTGCGCTGAAGGCTCATAAAAGACACATCTTCTTGAGCATCAGGCAGCTAGCAACAGAAGGCATTAGTAAAGATTCACTTGGGAACTATGGGCACGTCTGGTGGCGGCCAATGAGACTCTCCTCTCTAAACTTCAGATAGTACAAAATACTGTAGCTCGGTTCGCATGCAAACTTCCGCCCGGCTCCCTCTCTGTACCTACCTTGCGAGCACTACATTGGCTGCCAAGCAGAAAGTGTAATTTGTTTGAGCTCCAATGTCTCACTCATAAATCGTTCCTGGGAACAGCCCCTCCTACCTACAAGCCAGACCTTCCTGGAATTGTCCAAGCAGAAATCTGAGGTCTAAGGATAAAGCTCTCTTTAAATCCTCTCTGCATCCAGATATGGAGGTAGTTCATTTTCCTATCTAGCCCCCTATATTGGAACAGTCTTCCTCATTATATTTATATTATATTTGCTCTTGCTCTGATTTTGGAAGGTTCAAAAAATTGCAGAAAACTTGTCTTTTCTGAAGATTTGCTACTACCCTCCTAGTTCCGCTCTGGCACTGAGCTGCTCCTTCAGGTGTGAGTCGTCTGCGATATACTAGCCCCTTTGACATAACATAACTTGGCAAGTATATGGGATTAGTCAGGATTTTGAAGGGGACATGAAAAGGTAGGAAAAGCTTAGGCTAGTTGTGCTTTCACAAGGATATCCCATATGTAGAAAGCACATAGTCAAGGTAGTAGAGATACACATGCCGTCAAGTCATCTTCACCAAAGGACTTCACCCCATCGCCACCACACTCACCCCAATATCCAAGTAGTCCTTCACTCAACTATGCAGATGACTCAAAACCATAGAAAACGCAGCAGCCAGCATTCCCCTCAACCTCTCACCACGCACACACCCTGCACCTCAAAGAACTTCACAGGCTCCCCATCCACAGCTCTCTCCAAACTCCTGAAACACATATTCAAAGCCTTACACATCACTGGCCCAGCATACCTCAAAACCGCCTCAGATTTCAGAAACCTTCCAGACACTGTTGCTCAGCTGGACTCATACTTGCACACATTCCATTCATACGCAGCATCAGAACAAGTAGTACTGACTTCTGCCTTTAACCAAAAGGCTGGAATGACCTGCCCCTAGAGATATGCACACTCTATAATTATTACATACCACATGAAGCTGAAGACTAGGCTCTCCAACTAGGTGAGTCCATGGATCATCCCTGACCCCTCCTGCATTGGCGGCAGGATATCCTCCAGGGTGATAGTGCGTTTTTCATTTGTGAAAGTTGTTGAGGCACCAAACATCAACACGTCTGGCCATATAATAATAATAATAAAGCTTCTTCTAAAACACAATGGTTACACTATACAGTGTCTCCCCGCAGTAGGACCAGACCTTCCAGGCAAGAACATAGTGCTAGGGCAACAGGGGCTCACCCCAAGCCCAACCGAAATGGACTAAACAGCTAGATTTTAAGCCTACTGTGAAAAGTTGTTTTAGATGATTCCATTCGCAAGTGAACCGGCAGGGAATTCCAAAACTTAGCTGCTAGATAGCTAAAGGAGCGGGCCCCAAACCGGGCCCTAAAAATGCGGGATACTGAGAGGGTTGGCCCACAGGGATCTCAAGCTGCGCGAGGGATGGTATGGCAGCACCATTGAAGACAGGTATTTAGGGCCCTTATCATTCAGAATCTTATGACAAAAAGCACATGGCTTTGAAGGTAATTCTTTCCTCCAGTGAAGGGTGGTGAGAGCAGCCTTGGCAGATGCCCTTCTGGAGAGCTGCAGCATTTTGTACCGTTTGGAGTATTTTCAAGCTCCATTTTGCCTCTCCAAGATACAGGACATTACAGTAATCTAACGGTGATGTAACCAGGGCATGGACTATGGTTTTCCTTGACGTCATAGGGAGCAGGTCCAAAATTTTTCTCAAAATTTCAAGGATTCCAAAGCATTTGCCGGCAACACTGCTTATCTGATTCTCGAAAGACAACTTGGGGTCAAACCATACACCTAGGTTTTTAACTTTGGATTTGGGTTCAGGAATCTGACCCTATGCATCAGGCCACCAAGCGATGGTCCAGATGGAAGGGGATTTACCGGCGATGAGGACCTCCGTTTTATTCACATTGAGTTTCAGACAGCTGTTAGGCATCCAAGTCACTTGTTCCCCCAGACAAGATTTAAACTGCATCGCGGCCTCATCCCCTGTCTGAGACAGTGTCACAATTAGTTGAGTATCATTGGCATATGATACAAGTTTCACATTGTATTTTTCGATGATCTCGACCAAGGGGTGCATGAATAGATTGAATAAAGTTGGGCTCAACTTCTCAGTTATTTTTGCGAAGAAAGGTATGAAGGAAATAGGTCTAAGATTTTCAAACTGCATAGGATCTGCTGTGGGTTTCTTCACATGTGTTTATAGAGGTTTGCTTATGGTGTGTGTGTAAGCATGTTGGTCGATGACTGGGTGAGAGGTGGTTTGATTGGGTATTCCATACTGTGATAGGCCCTTGAATGGCAGCGGTATGTTGATGTGAGTGCACTGATGTGTTGGATTGGGCCTGTGGCTGGCGATATGAAAGTCTTGTGTGTGATTGGTGTGTGAATGGCCCAAAAAGTGATTGATGTCTTGACGTAGCTTAATAGCTCACCTTCAGTAGGCTTGGTTTCGATTATCTGATACTAGGATTAGTTTATGTTCTTTGAAGCTAGCACTTTTGGAGGGGTCAAAACCAACTGTATAAGTGGTGTTTTCACTTTCAAAATTGAATAACAACCCCTCATTTTTCAATAACCTAACACCTGCAGGTGTCCAGGATGGTATAACTTGCATTGATCCCTCTTACTTTCCCACAATGCCCTGCAAAAGTTGAAAGTTTGCGTAAATGACTAAGATCTTTCCTTTATTTACATTTCATTTTCTAACTGATATTTCTGAATTCGGTTGTGATGGTTTACCGCTGAGCTGAAATCCACCAAACTCAATTGCTGACTAGAAAGAAAGTGACGCACCAGCAAAGAGACAGGAGACCATACCACCTTCAAGACAGCACTCAACCCGTACCACCGCTTCCTTCCTGAAAGAAACTAAGAAGAATGCCCTAGCAGACTGCATAGATGCCAGAGCATACTGCAGCAAGGAGCTCTTCACCATCGTGAAGGAGTTCTCCAACCCCGCAGTCACCGGAAATGACATCACACACCCCGTAGAACTTTGTGGCACCCTGGCGGACTTCTTCCACAACAATATCTCAGCCATCTAGGAAAACTTCAAGCCCCAACCCTCCACCGCCGACAGCATCAGCCTGCTCACACCCACGAACCCAAACCCCGAACATCTGCTCACCCACTGGGACCCTCTCACTACTCAAGCCACAATCTCCATCATGAAGTTCGTGCACTTGGGAGCAACCACAGACCCCTGTCCCCACTCGTCTTTAATCTCGAAAGCAAGACAAGCTCAAGAAAGTCCTGAACACTTCCATCACGTCGGCTTCCTTCCCTGAGGACTAGAAACACACTAAAGTGAGGCTCCTGCTGAAGAAACCATTCGCCGACCCAGCAGAACTGAAAAACTACCAGCCCATCTCCCTGCTTCCCTTTCCAGCGAAGGTTCTTGAGAAGGCAATCACCAAGCAGCTCACCGAACACCTGGAATACAACAACCTCCTGGACCCCTCTCAGTCCGGATTTCAACCCAACCACAGCATCGAGACAGCCATGATTGCTGGCACTGATGATATAAAAGCCCTCCTGGACCACAGCAAAATGACAGCCCTCATTCTCCTGGACCTGTCAGCCACCTTCAACACTGTCTCCCATCACATCTTGATCAACAGACTCCACCACATCGGAACCCAAGGAGATGCCCACAAATTGATCGCCTCATACCTCACCGGAAGAACCCAAAGAATCAGTCTCCCACCTTTCACCTTGGAACCCAAGAAAACCATCTGTGGCATCCCCCAAGGATTGTCCCTTGGCTCCACCCTTTTCAACATGTACATGAACCCCTTTGGCCAACACAGTCTGATTGCACAGACTCAACATCATCTCCTACGCTGACAACACCCAGCTCATCCTCTTGCTGTCAGAAGACCCCACCACCACCAGATTCAACTTTCACAGATGTAAGATGAATGCGCTGACTGGATGAGGGACAACTGTCTCAAGCTCAACACGGACAAGACGGCAGTCCTCATCTCTCGGAACAACACCTCCCCATAGAGCAACGCATGGTGGTACACCAAACTCAGCCCATCCACCGCCCGACAGCCCAGGCCCGCAACCTCGGCATCACCTTGGACAGCAAGCTATCCATGAAAAAACAGGTCAACACAGTATCATCCACCTGCTTCCACACCCTACACATGCTTCACAAGATCTTCAGGTGGTTCAGCCAACACCAGAAGGATCATCACGCAGGCCCTCGTCACTAGCAGGCTGGACAACGGGAATACACAGTATGTAGGAATCACCACATGCCTCCTGATGAGACTACAGACAGTACAGAACTCAGCGGTAAGACTCATTCTCGACCTACCCAGATGAACCCACATCACATCCCCACCTCAAGAAGCTACACTGGCTCCCGAACCAGAAGAAATGCCAGTTTAAGATGTTGATCCACGCATGTTAAGCCCTGTACAACGAAGGACCAACATACATCAACAAACACATAACCTTCCACCAACCGACCAGACACCTATGCTCTGCCTCCCTTTTTCCTCGCAGCCATCTCCCGGATCTACTGAAGCAACAGCAGAGGACGCTCCTTCTCTCTCCTGGCAGCCAAAGCCATGAGTTCCCATACGTCTCCTGATAAGAACAGTACCCCAAGACACCACGACACAAAAGACCACAACATAAAAAGCCCTAAAGCGTTACATTGAGAGATAAACAATAGGGGTAGCTGCTGTATTTGGGGGCCGTCATGTGGTGCCACTCATGTAAATCTATCAACAACAGACATTTTTTAAATCTAGACAACCAGGGGATTCCAGGGTGAAGTCCCTCTCGAGGGCTCCTATTGACCTTGGTGTGATCCGTTCCTGTAGGGGAACTAGATCCAGCTACACAAGTGAGGTAGTGTTTTTATCAGCACAAGTGAGTTAACGCTGGGTGGTAGTAATTTTGTAGATTCCAGCTGATTCCGGTAATTTCTATCACACAAATATGACGAAAATACGTGATTTTAGGCAAAGTTTGAGGTTTGCAGGGCATTGTGGTATTGTGGGATCCATGCAAGATACACCACCCGGGAATCTCCTGGTTGTCTAGTTTTCAAAAATGTCTGTGGTTAGTAGGTTTGAGTAGGTGGCGCCACAGCACGGCCCCTAATACCGTAGCTACCCCTATTGTGTATCTCTCAATGTAGCGCTTTAGGGTCTTTTGAACCACTCACACAGGTGAGGTACCGTTCCTATCTGGAGATGTATGGGAACACAGGGTGGTAGGAAATTTGAGGCTCCCTGCGGATTCCAGATGTTTCTGTTACAGAAATGTGAGGAAAATATGTGTTTTTTGCCAAAGTTTTAGGTTTGCAAGGACATCTGGGTAAAATTACTTAGTGAGAGCCATGCAGGTCACCCCACCCTGGATTTCCCTAAGTGTCTACTTATCAACTAGCTTGGGCCCAAAATACACAGCTACCCACTTTGTAAAAACGTTTCAGCTTTTAATAGAAAAATGTGATGTGTCCATTTGCATTTTGGGCTCTTTCCTGTAGCGGCTACTAGGTGTACCCACAGAAGTGAGGTTCCATTTTTTCGAGAGACTTGGGAGAATGCTGAGTGGCAGAAATTTTGTGGCTCGCCACCGATTCCAGAAGTATTCCTCCCAGAAATGTGAAGAAGTGTGTTTTTTTAATCAAATTTGGGGATTTGCAAGGGCTTCTGGATAAAATTACCTAGTAAGAGCCATGCAAGTCACCCCACCTTGGATTCCCCTAGGTGTCTCGTTTTAAAAAATGTGCAGTTTTGCTAGGTTTCCCTAGGTGCAGACTAAACTAAGACACAATATTGTAAAAAAAAACCTCATCTGCCTCGCCATATTCCCAGCTCAGGGGCCGTTTAGTGACGTTTCGGCATTTCGTGTTGGTTCGCCGACTGCCACTAAAGGTGTCAATGTCAGGATCGAATTGATTGTTGCCCATAAGCAAGGGAGGCCAAAAATGCGTGGTGAGTGAGCTGTGGCAGATACCACAAGGTTTGACGTGTATTGGGATAGTTTAAAATCGTTTATGGGCGGTTGGTAGTATTTTCTGAAAGTGTGATGATGGCCAGGCAGGCTCGGGACTATTCCAGGCTAGCGGGTCACGGGTAAATGTAAATTATCCAGAAGAGAGCTTTAGTGTCACCTGGCTTCAGTTCCTACCAGAGTTCACGGCGAGATGTCATGTAGTTAGAACATCAGTCGATAACGTGTAACGCCACCAGGTAGAATTTTCTGCAGATATTAAACTATCAGTGTTGTAGAGATTCCGTCACTTTGAGGCCAGGTAGAGTGATGTCCTTTTCCTCAGACATGGGCGATGGGGTCTCGCAGTAGCAGAACGAGTCGTGGCGGTGCCGGGGAACCACCGGAGGACCGGTCCACAGGTCGCCACGGTAGTGGCGAGGAGAATGAGGAGGAGAACGTGGATCTGGCACAGGTACTGGCTTATCTCCTGCGCAGGTAAATCCTCTTGTGTGAACTGTCTCTCACTGACAATGTGGTACAATAATATTATTTCACAACAGGTTGGAGCAGGGAAGGCCTATGTAGCATAGTTCAAACTGTACTTTTAAGGTCACACTGCTGTGTGCGCACAGTCCTAGATTATACAGTTGTAACTGCGCCAGACTGTGGTTAGTCTGTAATAGCTTTTTGACCCTGGGGCATTATCTGGCAACAGCAGGCCCTGGGATGTATACTGTAATAACCTGCCAGCCTTGAGTCCTGTCATCTTTGTCGTAACCACTCAGTACTGGTTTGGACCCGAATATGTTGGTTTAAGCTATAGCGTTCTGCAGATGTTCCTGCGCCGAAGTCGCCCGAATGGATCTGCGAGCGGGGTTTCATGCCACCATTCACACAGAGTGTCTTACCTCATCCCTTGCACTATCACTTAAAACCTCTATTGCTCTAATCTAAACCCAACCGCTAAACATAACTTAACTTTATCGCCAACCTTTTTCCTGTTAAAAAAAGAATGTATGGGTGGGACCGCAGCCCCAGACGATTAACGTCTCTGTGTGCACAGGAAACTACAGAGGCAAAACACATACATGCTAATGCATCTCAAGATATTGCGTAAAGGTGATCCAGGTATGTAGTTACGAAAAGTGGTATTCATTTTTTAACGTAGAGGGCCCTCACTCTCAAAATGTGGTTTTCCAAATCAGTTATTCATAAAAATGCTATATTTGGATCCCCCTTTTTTTTTTTAAACAATTTGCAGTAAATATGTGGTGTAAAACCCACCATTTGAATCCATTTTTTTCAAAATTTTCTAGCGGGGGGAGAACCCCCCCGCACCCTCCTTTTGCAGTTCGGGCTCGCAAGCTACGCTCGCTCGCTTATTACATTAGGGTACAACATTTTTCGCCTCACCACTTTCAAAATCCACCAGCCGCCACTGATAGTTACCTCATGCAGCAGGCTTGAAACACGCCACATCCGCAAATACAATCTTCACAGTGATCAGTTTACGTAACGGATCAGGAAGAGGAGCCACAAGGTGGGTTTTTTTCTAATGATGAGTAGGGAAGCGTCTGACGTCATCTATATGACGCTGAGCTGTAAGGCCAGGCGCCCGTGAAGGCTCTGATATTCTGGGCTGCTTCCCTTCCCTATTTTCCTATGGAGTTTAACCCGTCTCCCTGGGTGATTTAGGGATGGGGAAGTCAGCGCCCTGACATGCGCAGACAAACTGTTGGTGAAAGCAAACTTAAGCAAATAGCGTAACACAGTTAAGAAAAGGGAGTAACGCAGCTGCGGTCCATGCAGGTAACAGCTGTGGGGCGGTGGGGCCAGGTAAGGGGGGATTTCGAGGGACGATGCTGAGGGAAAATTAATTATTTATTTAATTTTCCCTCTGCATCGTCCCTCGAAATCCCCCCTTACCCGGCCCCACCGCTGTTACCTGCACGGACCGCGGCTGGAGTAACGTTAGACTTTTTGCTTCAGTAGCAGCAGGATAATTTTTTTGTTGGCTCTCTGCTGCTCTGTTCATTAATTGGGGAGGGGGTGCAGCCCTTTTGCTCATTATTAACGAGCCACCACTGCCTTTGATCATTATTTTTAACTGGACAAGCATACTCACTGACAGGGGCGTAACAAAGGTCCCCGCAGCCCCCGAGGTGCCGGGGGCCCCCAGCCTTACCCATACTGGAGGAGGCCCCCTCAGCCCCTACCGATGTGAGTTTGAGGGGCCCCTTCAGCATATCTTGCTGGGGGGCCCGCTCACGTTTTGTTACGCCACTGCTCACTGATTAAAATTATTTTCAGAGATTTGTTTAGTCTTTTTTGAATCACTCCTTTTATGCACTGAGCCCTATATGTGCACCTCACATATGGCCCCGGGTCAAAAGATCTCCAATAAAGAGCCCATTTAAGGGTGCCCGTCGTTCATTGCAGCACCAGCCCAATGAGGAGCAGGTCCTTTAGTGAAGCATGACACCCATATGGGTGTGTGAGGGCCCTAGTTCCAAAAGGAACCATCTCCCTACTCTGGTTCCTGTGTGTCTGACCTGATACCCTTCTTCCCAGGAACTGCATCCCATTAGTTGATAATAGCTGAAGCTTTAGACATCAGTAATCACAAAAAGTCAAAGTCAAAAAGTGTTGGCCAGACCAAGTAAAAAATCTGGTACACTTGGGCGTGCATGCAACTTGCCACTAAATGCAGAATTCAACTGGATGGAAGTTCCATGTCAAGACATTGAATATTTTCTGACTCTAGAAAGTCTTTGGAGCATTCAACCTGGAAGACCAGTCTAATGTGGGTTAGAGGAGGTTGCATATGTTTAGTGGACTCTCCTGGTTGACGAGAAACATCTTGTAGAGGAACTCCAAGTGGAGCAAGGTGCTTCTCGTAGCCATGGTTCAAAGCAGGCCGGCTGACCTGGGTATTGTGCAATATCCCAGATCAAGATTATGTGTCTTAGTTTAACATTTTTAAAAATAGTAAATACAATTCTCCCTTTACCAGAGCTTCTTTAAATCTTCCGGAAAGGTCTTCAAGGATCATTTCCTCTTGAGGAATGGTTGTTGGTGTGTTTCTTTCCAAAAGCCTAGTCCAGGCATAAGTTAACCTCACCTAATCCACTAAGCATTTCACCCCCTCCAGTTAACTTAAATTTCACACAGACCAACAGTTCTGGCTTGACTTAACTTGTAAATTAATCATTGCCAGGGCCTTCGTCAGGAGGCCACTGCAGCTTTCTCCACCTGTTCCCCTACCAGAGCTGCCAGTGGCAGCACCAATACACTACTAATCATCACACTCTTAAAACGTGTGACAATTCCAGTCCCCCAAAGCTATAAAAACAGCCTGCGTGGTAGGTATTAGTCAGTTTTGCTGTGTATTGAATTAATAAGGAGGTGTTATGCTCACCTCTGAATTCAGCTGACAGCGCCACCATGTGGCGCTGTCACAATGGTGGTGTTGACACTAAAGTGCTGGTGCAGAGCACAGGAGACCACCGGCTCAAACTAAGCACTACCCTCTCAAAGAAATGTCTTCAAGGAGGAAAAGTCCCAAGTGGGTAACAAAATTGTTCACAGCAGACAAGTATCCCTGTGTCCATTGGTGTCAATACATTAGGTTGACTGATTACAATCAAACAGTAAGATGGGTTCATCAAGAAAATTCATGTGCAAGGTCTGCGCAACTCCCCAACTTTTTCCTCCACGGGTACACCAGCCCAACTATAACTATGGTTTTCTACTTTATCTTTGACACTTAAAGGAATGATTGTGGAGAGTAAACGTGAAATCTATATCCCACAGAATCCTCCAGGAAATTATAAATGTCAGAATAGTTCCTGTCCCACTTACACACTTCCACAGAAAACAAATCCTGCCTCTAAAATGTGCAACGACCTAAAACATGCAGCCAAGCCCTCCCGCAAGGCTGTGGAATGCATTGGAAGGGTTTTCTTCCTGATTTGGGGATAGATTTGTAATTTTCACAGGTGATCAGCAACAAGTTACATTTATGAATTGTGATTTGCCGGAGAACGATCTTCAATGCAATTATGTATATATAATTTCATAAGAGATTATTTTGCTAAGATTGTAATATAGTAAGTGGCTATGGCATGTATTTACAACAAATTGTAGCAGCACCCTCTATCAGCACACCAGCACTTGTCTTGTAGTAGGCACACCTGCGTCCCCCCAGACATTCTGGTCTGTGTAGTGTTTGTAAATGCAGTGGCGTAGCTGTGGGTGGGAGGGGGTGTCCACCACTGGCAGCACTGTTTTTGGGGGCGGCAGAGGTGAGCAAGTCGTGTCCCTCGACTACCATCATCCCCACCCCCTGAGAACAAGTCGCCGCCAGACCCCCACCCCCACCCCCAACTCCCAGAACAAGTCGTCCGTCAGCCGCCACACCCCCTCTTACCTGCACCAGGTGGCAAATTTAGGCCCCGCCCCGGGTGGCAGTAGGTCTAGCTACGCCACTGTGGAGATGTCACAGTTCAGTATTGCTCAAGCAAGGAGGGCTGGCTCTGTGTCACACGGTCCATCAGCTACTCATACCACCTAAAGCAATGCTTAGTCGATCCATTACAGGAGGGACAAACGTAAAACAAATTGGAAAACAAATTGAGGAATTGTACTGCAAAATAGGATTGTATGGTGGGTGCGAAGGACAAAACTGATCAAATAGCCTTCAGCTTATCAAAAATCGTTTTTTAAATGGCTCCTCTTGTTTCACTTTGAAAGACATTGTTTACAGACTACAAGGGTTGAAGAACAAATTGTTCCATAAACTTGCTGCTCTTCCTTCTCTGAGGGAATAATTCGTGCAGAAAGCGTCTCTGTAATAACCTCTCCAAACCAGATAACCACGTGTAACAGGAGCTTTTCAGCACAGAACATTTCCTAATTGCACTTTCCCTCTTGAGATAAACTGTAGATTTTCCATCCTCAAGCTTGTTATCTTCCTCCGCTTATGTTTTTTTTCCTTACAGCGCAAGAACCAACATAATCTGGGATTTGCAGCAAACTCTGAGACTGAGCTGATGTCCAGGATTAATTCCAAAGCTTCTGCATATAAAATAGTGAACACAGAGCGTGCCCAATAATCTGCAATAAGCGACCATATGTGTATTATTAGAGTATGTGGGGAACAACAACAGCTTGATGTCAGTAACACTACTCTTCTTTCATGGGCTTTTTTATCATAGTAGTGGCTTATATATTTTTAGAAAAGCAAAATAATGGAAACCCATTTCTAAGAAACAAAATAACGGAGGACTCTGTGAAAAAATAAATTAAGGAAAATATAGTTTTGTCTAAAATAATAGAAAAAAACGAAAACAGTTAAAATATTAAATTGTTGTTTATAAAAAGTGCCCTTGGAAAAAAACTGGAAACCCCATAGTCATACTCATTAAGAAACATGGATTTTATATTAAAGGGGTAGAAAATTAGATAAGGAGACAAAGATAGAGGGAGACAAGTTAAGAAAATGTTTTAGAGGAGTAATTAAAGTATGTGTGAGCAGAGGTAATTAAAAGCATTGGGGAGGAGGAGGAGGAGGAGGAGGAAAATAAATTGACTTTAAGAGGGGTGAAAGAAGAGGTTTGGGCGTTCAGTCCTCTCCCCGCCAACAAAAAACAAGGAAGGAGGAGGAAAAAATCATTGGGTAAAGGGAAGGGAATCGGGGATGAAAAAATTTTAAAAATCACTAGCCGACAGGGTATGGGAAGGGAAGACGGGAAAAGGGGTCTATGGAAACCATTTAGAAACCCCAACAGAGAGAATCCGCGTTGAAGATTAATGGCATTTACACATTTTCAAAAAAAGTATGTAAAAGGCATTGTTGAAACAGATGTTATATGCATTAGTTTCTACCAAATGGTAAATGGCATTCATGTTCCATTTAAATATTTTAGGTGAAAGTGCTTCTCAGAATTGGTATTCAATTAATTCATTTTTCTATGAAATCACATAAACCTCTCACAATAGTTGCATACAACCTCATACTGCCACTATCAACTTTTAGGGACAAAAGTACTTGCACTGTGAAAACAGCTCAGCCATTTTGCTCTTTCTTAAGTCTCGGCTAGACAGCCCATGGGGTGTCTCAAAGAGACATGTTGTGTTTAATCTGTGAGCTTCAGCCCGCCCACAGGCTTCCCATTTGCTTGCTCCATCATCTGTCTCATATTCCTTGCCATCATTGTCCCTGGCATGCATGGTCATGCCTCTTCTTGTGTTTAGCCCTCCCCCCTGAGCATGCACCAAGTACTTGTAAACCTCCACTGCTCCCATTTACACGACCATTTTAAGAAATACTTTTTTCTTTCTTTTTCAGCACTCTACACAGTACTTGTGCTTTTACCAGCTCCTTCTCCTCCCACCCGCCCTCATGCCCCATCCACAGATCACCCCCCTCACCCTCCCTGTCACTGCTTTCCCTTTGTTGCTGCTTTCCATTTCCCCCACCTGTTCCCTCCCGTCTCTGCTTGCTCCCTCGCACCTCCCGGTGCTTGCCTTGTCCACAAGTCACCCCGTCCCGACCCCGTCACTGCTTTAAACCCCCATTGTAGTCTTTTTCATTCTAATTAGTGGTTGTGTTCTGCCTTGTAAGGTCCTGTTAGTGTATAGCTGACGTGCTGATTGGAACTTGTGTGCACGGCTGCTATTACTTGGCACATGTGTAGTCTCTGTTTATTTTCCACGTGTGTGGGTACTAGGTGTGTGTGCATGTTTACACCATATGTGGTCGTTCTGCAATGGTGCTTATAGCTGAAAAATCAAACCTCAAGTGAATCAGGAATGCGTTATCACAGGGCATGTCAGAACTTCTAAAGTACCTGTGTCTTCTGCTGTAATTACATAGCCATGTTTCTCCTGTGCAAAATAATTGAACAGTTCGTGTCTCACCTTGTTGCATGGCCTTTCATAGAGTGGGACTCTATATCTCCCAAGAGGACGCCACACTGTCTCCCTAGCCTCGGCGTCAGTTCCACATTTTGTGATTACAGATAACTCACTTAATCTCCCCGTTTCTAAACACAACGAGCATTGGCAAAGCCAGTAGGTTTTGCCTGTGCAAAATCTATTTTTTTTAGGTCTTGGCTAGACATCGCATGCGCTGCTCGGCTAGACAGTGCATGCTCTGCTTGGCTAGACATCGCATGCGCTGTCTCAAAGTGATTTGTTGTGTTCTATCTGTGGGCTTACAGACCGCCCGTCTCCTGCCATTGGTAAACTTCTGCATTGCTCTCATTTTCTTTGATGCCATTCATCATGGCATGCAGGTGTTGTGCCCTCTACTTGTGTTTGCCCCCCCTTTGCTCCCCCATGGACCAAACACGTCTCCTTTCACTGCTCCTGGTTTGTGCAGCTATATTTTCTTTGTTTTCAAGCACTCCATAGGAGTACTTGTGTTTTCAGGCCATCTCCATTGTACACATACACACATATCACTAAAATGCATGAATGTGTACATGAACAAATGCATTTCTTAAAAGTTGTTCAAACACAAACAGCACTTGTTTATTTTATTTTTTTTGCATGATCCGATGGTATTGGAGCGCTCGCTCTGTCCTCCGTCTTGCCATAGCGCGAACACTAGCCGGTGGTATTGGAGCGCTTTAAGTGCTCACCAGTTACATTCCACTATGACACATTCATCTTTGTCACTGATCCTGCAATTAAGGTATTTTTTTTACCCTTTCATTGTTGATTCCTCCCTCCCTCTCCCGTTGTTGTTTGACCATCTCCCCATGCCCTCCTGCTTTCCTGCTTGACCAGTTCCCCCACTACCTCCCTCCTCACTGCTGCTTTTGTTTATTTTTTTACGATCCGATGGTATTGGAGTGCTTGTTCCGTCCTCCATCTTGCCATAATCTCCCTTATACACATACACACATACCACTAAAATGCAAGCGCGTGTACATGAGCTAATACAGTACTTACAAAGTTGTTAAAACATAAACAGCACTTGTTTATTTTCTTTTTGCATGTTCCGATGGTATTGAAGCACTCGCTCCGTCCTCTGTCTTGCCATAGCGCGAACATGAGCTTATGGTATTGGAGCGATTTAAGTGCTCACCAGTTACATTCCACAATGACACATTCATTTTTGTTGCTGATACTGCTTCAATTGAGGTATTTTTACCCCTTTATTGTTGCTTCCTCCCTCCCTCTCCCATCGTTGCTTGCCCATCTCCCCATCACCTCCTGCTTCCCTGCTTGACCCGCCCTTTCACTACCTCCCTCGTCACTGCTGCTTTTATTATTTAATTACTTTTTTTTGCACGATCCGATGGAATTGGAGCACTTGTTCCATCCTCCATCATGCCATAGTGCTAACACCAGCTGATGGCATTGGCGCGCTTTAAGTGCTCACCAGTTACATTACACAATGGCACATTCATTGTTGTATGCAGGGGGAAGCGTAAGTGATTTGCACAGAATCACAAATTGTTCAGCCGACCCCGAAATTGGAACCTGGTTCCACAGTTTCCCTATCAGCAACTCTGGCCGTTACACCACATTGTTGCTTCACTTCAAAGCTCCTCAACTGTTTCTTACTATCACTTCCACATTTGTTCAGGAAGACCCTGTCAACACCGAACAAGCATTGGCAAAGCCAATAGATCTCGACAACGCCCAAGCTTTAGGCCTTGTCAGTGTCAATGTCTTTTAGCCATGTTCTCTAGCAGCACATCTGCTGTTCGGCATTGCTTCATTCACATTCACATTCACACAATGCCAATAGCTTGGGCATTGCCAAGACCTATTGGCTTTGCCAATGCTTGTTTCAACTTGCAGGCCAGCTATGTGTTCCGTTGCCATAGTGGATTTTGTGAGCCCACTAGCAGTGCTCCATGTGATTCTGTGGTGCATCACTAGCCAAGCACTATGCTCTGCTGGACGGAGTTGCAGTCAAAGGGCAACCAGCCCATAGTAGATGGTTTCTACTGCCCCCTTACGTATAGAGAGATCTTAGTGAAGTGCACAGGCCTTTTTACTTGTACAATCCTGTTAAAGGAGTGTTTGTCAGATAAAATGCAATATGACTCCCTTAAGAGCATGCAGTGTGTTTGGTTGTGCACCAGGCATGGGAAGTATGAATAGTTCCCGATACAAAGACATACAGCATGTAGCACAAGATGGTGTCCTATTCATTGAATCAGTCCCAGAGGATGCACCTCAGAGACTCCGTCACAGTTAAGCCATTGTCTAGTGTCTGGCCATACATTCATCCCAAAGCCTTGCCTGAACACTAAAGACAGACCTAAGCTGGTTAGAATGCCTGGGCAGACCTACGTCTAGATTTGCCTGGAGATATCTTAAGCCCACGCAGGATGCCTAGCTTGTATGGAACACAGTTTGCATCCTTTGGCTACCTATGTGCCCTCATATCTGGAAATTCCAGACATCCAGCTAAGGGAGTCTAAAATGTATCCAACAAAATCCAGATATATTTGGCAGGTTGGTGCTTGGGCCTCCCATTCTTTGTAAAAGGCAAGAAATAAAGTCAATGATGCTCTCCATCATTGGATGGTCTTACACTTTTTTTACTTGGGACCACAACTTGATAGGCCCAATCTACTTGCCAGTGCCCCCTATAACACTCCACTTCCACTCCCAATATGAAGCTTCTGCTCCCATCACTGATTTATTGTATTTTTGCCTTTGACCCTTTGCAGCAGTGCACTACCTTTTGGCTAAATTCCCACTATACAAATACCACAAATACACTTAGGTACATAAACGCTGATCCCCTTTCCCCTGGAGATAAATTTGCCTGGTCCTCTGTAGAGATTCTTCTGCTCCACACAGAGGGATGTCTTTCCAGGAGAACCCTGGAGTCAGACCTGTGTGGAGGTTGTCTTGCAAGGGACATAAGGGATTTCGTCTTTCACCCTAGGTATGGTAGTATGCCACTGGGATACTTTAGGTCAGGGATCTCAGCCATTTCTGTAGTGAGAGCTACTTCTGATCAGTGAAAATCATTATGAGCTACTGAAGGCCAAGCAACTCTTGCAATGTTACCAGACACTCCCACGCCCAGCTTCATAGACTGTAAGCCTAATGACCATAGTGCCAGATACTATGGTTTGAAGAAAATACTTTGACTAGGGGCACTATGGCAGGGCTGCAATGTGTGTCAGTGGGAGCCTAGTCTTTGGGAATGTATGAACATGTGTGAGTATGAATGGGATATATGTGTATAGGTGACTGAGAGCCTGTGTTGTATGTACTTGTGGCACAGCACATACCTTTCGCCATATGTGGTACTGTTACATGTAAAACACAAACATACAACCATTTTTTTTAAATGGGAGACTTTTAACGTGCAGAAAAATGTTCTGCATAAACATTCAGAATATGGAACATTTATCTGCACTTTAAATTCTCCCACTTAAAATAATGGCTGTATTTTTCAATTATAAATATGCACCATATCCACCAGCCACTGGGATCAAGATGCCTGCTGTTTGTAAAGGCGACACTTATGGTATATTGACATACCGGGCATAATTGCATGTCCAGCCCTAACTATAAATCCCAGGTCCCCAGTTACTACTGGGAACCATAAAGCTTTGTCACCCCAGGGGATCTTTGCAGATGCTAGTACAAGCCCAGCATTTGCAGCCCCCATCCTGCGACATTGACCTTGACCTGTTAGAGTAGTGACTGCTTTTAGTCTAAATGTGCCAGGTGCCTTCCTCCTTGACTGTCAATTCGATCCTGGTACCAAGTAAAACTTTGACTTGTAGATGAGCCGGGTCTGGTGGCTTACTGGACTAATGCGTCCCACTGTAGGATTCTGCGTTTGACCTCAAATCCTGCGTGAGTCCACACAGCCTTTCATCCTTCTAAGGTCGATAAAATGAGTATATTGAATTTGGTAACAATAAACATCTGTTATTCAGCGCAAAGATACCCTTCTGGGTGAAAGTGTACTTTACAAATACTTGTTATGTTACAAGTTATTTGCAACATAAATCTGCAATTACCAGCTCATGGGAATCCAGGTACACACCTAGGTGGTGGGATTTTGAGAATAACACATGGTTGTTCTTCACAATACTTGGCTCAATTCTTAAATGGCTGGGTTGAAACACTGATTTATGCCCCCATGTACCCATGCCCACTGAAAACTAGGATGAAGGGCAGACATATTATAACATACTTAATACACTAGTACACTACTTAGAACATTCCACATGCAATCTTTGCTCCATTGAGTGGAGACTGAAAACTGGGCCTTGCTAAGAGAACTAAGCCGCAGCATTGTCTGGGGGCAACAAGGAATTTTCTATCCTTCCCCATAGGATAATCGTCTTCTTAGTCTATAGTGTAGTTTCAAATTCACAATCCTTGTAAAATAAAGTGTATAACGTTGTTTGAGGTGTATATTGTCTACAAAAGGGGGTAGAAAAGTCTGGTTAATTTGGAAGGCTACTGTTTTAACTTTTCTGCCTTTCAGTAATATAAATACAGACTCATTCATTTTTAAATGTAATAGCTCAGATTAGAGATTTAGTCAATTATGGGAGGTTATTGCGCCGTATTGTATCTGAGTACCGAACATTATAAAACATCCTGGAGGTAGCCTTACATGGGAGCTGCGTTGAGTTGGTAGAAAGCTCATGAGAAATGGCCAGTGCACAATACTTCATCTTCATTAGAAGTGGTAACAAGAATGGGACCTGAACCCACATGTGCAATGGGTGAGCAATGTGGCATTAAAATGAAGAGTAGTACACTCCAGAGACAGCCCAATGATTTCATCAGTGTTTTGTAGTAACCTTTAAATCTGAAATTTGATTCTGCTCAGGTTAAAGCTGTGTAACCTCTCTATTCTGTGGCATTATGATCCTTGTATTAGTGATCAGCTGGACAATATTGGAGGCTGGTGTACAGCACTATGGTGCAGTCCATTTTTGCATTAATCTGGATGCCCAGCAAGATGTACAGGAGCATGCACTGCAGCTGCATAAAAGAAGGATACATGTGTTTTTGTGCTGAAATGCAGGTTTATTTTGGAGGTTTGCTCGAGTTAAGCATCCAGATTTTTCATGGAGAGTGATTCTAGCGAGTAGAATAAGCAATAGATCTTCTATTTTGGGAGTGAGCTTAGGACTACTTTTACCAATGAAGTACTCTACATGCTTTAATACATCCTAAATTGAGGAGAAAACATGTTGTGGAACACTGAATCAAAGGGTGATTTAGATTTTTGGCTGCGTAGGATGCAAGCCGGAGAAACACCAAGAGAGAAAGCAATATTGCTTAAAATAAGCAGGGGTGGTACCTATGGGACACGTGATGAAGATGCCTATTTTCTTGTGTAGTTCTAGAACTATTTTTAGTTCAAAGGAGCTGAAACAAGATTGCTCCCATTTTACAGGTGTGAGAAAATGGATTATTGTTTGGAGTGGAGGGTAGTCCACCACAAGCAATTATCTCAATATTCTTGTTAGGTTCAGTTAAGTTTTCAGTAATTTAAACCTGAGCTCAACCTCTGGTAGCTATGGCACTAAGTACCAAAACAGTTAAAAAGTAAAAAACACAAACCAATAACAATCCCACTCCAGTTCATAAAAAATAGAGAATAATTTAATTTATAAAATGATACCCAAACAACAAAAATCCAATAATGGGAACCAGAAATATGAATTTCAATAACTTTAAATAAAAAATATCACCAGTAAGCATTCAACGTAAATTGTGGTCATCTGGTTGCACCTGACCGGGATCTAGGCACAATTTAAGATTGACTAAGATGGAGCCTGGGTTGGCTACAGAAACAAGACTGGATCCAGTCGAAGGTTCCACCATCTGATTTAGACTCTGAAATGAAAGTCAGAAATCCTCAACGAGGCAAGGCAGCAGGCTGTGGTCGAGAAGAGCTCCATGAACCAGATAGTCGATGTATGAGATCCTGGTGAAGCCACTGACTTTTGGTAGGAAAGCTCTGAGAGGGAGAAATTCAAAGTTTGTGCCCAAAGAAGGTCACTCACGAGCCTGATACTTTTGGTGCCTTCGCCCGGTGAATTTTTCTACGTTCAGTTTAGTCACATTAGTTGGTGCTCAGATTCATCCAGTGGGGCAACGCTGCAAGCTGTAGCGGAACAGGGCTCCACGAGGCCAGATACACTCCCCGTGACCAATTACCATTACCAGTGTTACCAAATTCAAAGGGGGAGCACAGGCACCTTACAAGTGGTTAGCAGTGGTCAAGTGCACAGAGTTCTAAAGCCAGCAAAAATATAGGGTCCACCAAAAAATGAAAAATCCGGGGAGGCCAAGCAGAAAAGTTGGATTTCTTACAAACACTCTCTGCTTCCAAAAGGGATTGGCCATTTGACATTACTAATACTCAGGAAAAGCTTATTACAAGTTAATAAAGGTTCACATTTCCTATTATTGGAACGCTTTCATGTCAGAAAGTACCTGTAATGAGAAAGTGAAGTATGGTAGTTGATGAGTATGTGATGCTTTCCATATGTTATAAAGTTGCATAGCAAAGACAACACATAATGTTGTAGAAGAGACAATTTTTGAAGTCACGGCCTTGTGATTCGAGACACCACCCAAAAAAATCCTATTTAACTGCATCTTTGAATTGTCAGTAATGTTGTCAGTACTGAGAACATGGGCCAGATCAGTTGGTGGTAAGTTAAAGCAGTGATTGGTGTTAACACTTTTTACCATAGTATGAAAGCTGGTCATATGTGACAAGAATGTTTATGCATATTTGTTGTGTGGAATTTGTGAAATTTTGTTGTGTTTGTGATTTCTTCTGTTGTTTTCGTGCTGCAAGTGACGTTATGTTGTATTGTCATTGTATTGCGCTCTTTTTTTTAAGGTTGTGTTGTGCCCAGTTATATTTTGTGTTGAGTTGTTTTGTGTATGTTATTATGCTACGTTCTGTTATTACTTTTGAGGTTATATTATTCATATTTCAAAAGAGGAGCTAGAAAAGGAAAATAAACCAGGGCGCCCTCCACTCAATATTATCAACATACAAAGACCTGGTTATGTATCACACATATATATCAAAACTACAGGAGAATGTCACACCATTTCTTTTTGAGTGAATCAGGGTTTGATATCTGATCAAGCACCCCTCATGTGTGTCTTTTTTTATAACACAAATTAAAAACAGGCCGGTATCCCACAGAGTAATTTTGTTATATATGTGTGATACATTACTTTTGAGGTGTCAACAAATGTTGCTAAATGTTCAGCCAAATGCAGCAATTCCTTTAAAAGCTCCTGTGACAAGCAACCATTTACCACTGTGAAAGGTGGTAAATTAGCACTGCTCCAGCATTGGAAGCCGATAGCTATGGCAACCACTGAGTTCTAGATTTATCATACTTTCACAAAACACAGCAAGATATCTTGCTGCATGAAAGGGGGTGGGCAGGTATGTGCCACATTTAACATTATATGGAGCATTCCTGTCCTCTACTTGCACTGACGCACAATGGACTGCCTTGTGCCAATGCTGGCACCCTTGCGCCGTGGTTCAAGTGTGTCTGCGTTGTTGGTAGAATTGTTTTTGTGCAGGAAGGGGCATCTTCCTGCACAAAAACAATCCAGAGAGGCATTTCTTATTTCTAAGTGTGCTGCAGAACACGGCACACTTAAAAGAGGAAACAACAAGGAGAAATAGATATTTCTCCTTATTGCGCCTCCCCTGGGAAGGCGTAGCATTTTGACACATTCTCAGGTTTACCTGTGTTAGAAATGAGGGTCTCGAGTTGGCAGGATATTACCCTGTCCAAGTAGGGACCCTTCTTCCCAGTCAGGATAAGGGGGATACACCTCTAAAATAACCCCTGCTCACCCCCTTAGTAGCTTGGTACGAGCAGTCAGGCTTATCTCAGAGGCAGTGTGTAAAGCATTTGCACATAACTAGCAGTAATACAGTGAAAACACTACAAAAGGACGCCACACCAGTTTTAGAAAAATATCCAATATTTTATCTGTGCAAAACAAGACCAAAAACAATAAAAATCGGGGGCGTGGCTTGGTAAGCCAACATGGCGGACCTGTTCTAAGTCGGCTCCGTCCAGCCCGCCATATATCCGACGTTCATCCTGACATCCCGGATCGTTGAGGTGGATATCAGCGTGTCTGTGGCGCAATACCGGCTACTCTGTCGACCGGTGCAATTTTGGAGCTGGGAGCTGCTGTGGAGCGGTGATTCCGCTGCTGAGGGGGAGAGGCCTGACCGAGTGAGGAGGGTCCCGGGAGCTGTGAGTGGCGCCACTGTCGGTGATCGAGGGCGGAGTGTGGAGCCCGGCCTGGCCGGCGGGCACGCCTGGCAGCGGAGAGCGGCCTGGCTCTGCGGCAGGAGGCCCACCAACTGTTCGGGCTGTGGGGAGCGGTGCTGGTGCTCGGCGGCTCGGACGGCGGGCCAGCTGGAAGGAGACGGAGGGATCCGGCGGCCGGACCGGGCCGCGGCGGTAAGGCGGAGCGTCTGCGGCAAGGGGGGCGGCCGAGCCTGGGACCCGTCAGTGGTTGAGGAGCGTGAGGGCTGAGGTGGCCGGTGATAGGGGCGGCTGGCCTGCTCTTTGGGGTGCCCTTCATCTTTGGCGCTGTGGTGAGGGACCGGCGGCACAGTCGGGCCGCGCTGGGGGCTGCCGGGGGATAGGTAGGCTGCCCCCCCCTGGCCACGCTTGGTCTTCTCTTTGTGGTCCCGGTGCGGCAGCGGCGGCTGGCCCCCCCCCCTCATTCAGTGCTACCATGGGGATCGGCGGCTGGGCCTGGCTGCGTGGGGGGGGCTGCCGTAACAACATTTGGCTGCCCTGGCCCCCGCATTGGGACACATCGGACTCTCTAGGGCCTCCGCATTGAGTGACAGCACACTCCTCTCCCCTCCGCATTGTCTATCATAGCGGAAGAGCGGCGGAGCAGTTGGACCGCGTTGAGTATTACCCGTAATTTGTGTGGCTGCCCCCACCCCAGTGGAGATATCCTGGGCCTGCTGGGTCTTCGGTGCGGCGGTTGGAAGGAGGACCCTGCGCCCCACAAGGCCACCCCATAGAGCGGCGTGGGCAAGGGGGATCGGCGGCATTATCGGGCCGCGAGGCAAAGACCAAGGATTGGGTCGTTTGCCTGCATCTCGCCACCCGCTCCAGAAATCACTCTGGGCAGCTGCTATCCTTAGCGGTAACTAGATCGGGCTGCAGGAGTGAGGGATAGGCCGCTGGGGGTGCCCGCTGCGGCCTGCAGGTGGAGTACTTGGCGGTGTGGGTGTGAGGGCTTCACCCGCTGGTCAACGGCGCCATCGCTCTGGAGGCTACTTGAACAGAGTCCGCGCACCCAGGTGGGACTGGGTCCCTGGGGCGATCGGAAAGCCAGAGAAGGGGAGACCGGTGCTGGCTGGTGCTCACACGGCGGCTGGATCGGGCCGCGGGAGTAGCCATCACTTGGGTTTGTGCATCACTTGGTTGGGTTGGGGCCAGCCCAGGAACTATTAGACACAATCATGACCAGAGACAAGGGAGGTGGCGGCTCGACCAAGCAGGGGCCTATTGACAAGTTTACCGGCCCGGGGGCAACGGCTGGAGCCTCTGGGGGTCAGTCGGGAGCGGTGCCAGACAATGCGGCCCTTATGGCCGCCATCACCCAATCCAGGGACATGTTAGATGCCAAAATAGGGGCAGTTGGAACGGACATTATGCTGCTACGGCAGGATCTACGCAACGCGGTGTCCCGTATTTCTGAGGCTGAGACCCGTATCTCTGGAGTGGAGGACGATGTCACGGAGTTGAAACGAAAGATGGCAGCGATGGAGACCGTCCAAAAGGGCCTCACGCTCAGAGTGGAAGATGCGGAAGGACGGGCCCGACGCAACAATCTCCGATTCGTTGGGTTTCCGAAGGTCTGTGAAGAAGGCAACATGGAATGCTTCCTTACGACCTGGCTGGAGGGATGGCTCCCCCCCGAGGCTCTGTCCAGATGCTTTGTAGTGGAACGGGCCCATTGGGCGCTCATGCAGAAGCCTCCGGTGGGGGCTCGCCCGCGGCCTGTCATTGCCAAATTATTGAACTATCTGGACAGGGACGCCATTTTCAAGCAGGCCCGTGCCAAGGAACCCTTGCTCTTCAATAATACTCGTATACTGATATTCCCGGATTACAGGCGGCAAGTCCAGCAGCAACGTCAGTCGTTCATGGCCGCCAAGGCCCGGCTGAGAGAGCTCAAGCTTCCATATGCCCTGCTCTTCCCGGCCCGCCTCAGGGTGGTCTTTCACTCCCGCACTCATTTCTTTGATACTCCAGAAGAGGTTTTCCGGTGGATGGATGAAACGGTCCGGGTGAGGCCCCACACCCCGCCGGGCAGGGAGTCGGATTCATCCTTGAGTGATGCGACTCGGGGAGGCCCCCGTGGTCAGCGGCAGAGAGGTAACAGACGGTCGAGGTCCCGGCGGCGCTCACTGTCCTGCAGTGCCACCTCCCGAGGGGGCAGGCTTTGGGGGTCTGACATTGGAACATTAGCGGAGGATGCCGGGTGGTGCTGAGGAACTTCATTTATTGATTACCGGGATGTCCTGAACTGGGCTTGTTTTACCGTCAGGTGTGAACTGGCAGGAACCCTGCCAGGTGGTCCTGGGCTGTGAGTTGGGGATCCATTGGTTGGGGCGGTGCCCCTCCCCACGTTGGGGACGGGGGGCCAGCCCTGCCGCGACAGATACTTCAGTGTTTTCCTTGAGGTATGGGGTGGGGGGTTTGTTGGGTAGGGGTTGTTTATGGTTACAGGTCGCACTTCCATCACAGGTCCGATACAGGCTACACTCACGCCACCGAGGCTCAATATTAGTGTGGAATAAAGATGCAACCCCCTATGATTAGAATGCCCGATGGTGGGCACGGGACGCAGGGTGGTCTCCGTATCCTCAGTTGGAATGTACAAGGGGCTCTGGACAAGATCAAGCGGGGGCCATACTCCAGCACGCGAAGAGGGCGAAGGCTGATGTTCTTATGTTACAGGAGACGCATCTTATGGGCACGAAGGCCCTTTGCCTGCAGCGGTATGGGTTTCAACAGGTTTTTCATGCGGGCTTCATGAGAGGGTCCCGAGGCGTGGCCATACTGTTACATCGCAGGGTCCCATACATGCATGAGCAGCAGTGGATGGATATGCAGGGGCGCTACTTGTTTATTCGGGGTAGGGTTGGGGAGGACCCCCTGATTTTAGGAAGTGTATATGCCCCTCCCCCTTTGCAGTGGAATTTAATTGAACAGCTGCAGTTTCTGTGGGCCGATATGCCTGATGTAATGTCTGTGGTGGGCGGAGACTGGAATGACGTGATGAACACGGCTCAGGACAGGACAGGGGGTGGGAGTGGTCTTAGGAGCGATCTCCCCACAAAATTACACTCTCTAGTGATGGGACTGGACTGGGTTGACACATGGCGGCGAGCCCATGGCGCGGTTCGGAGTTACACGTACGTCTCAGCAGTCCACAAATCCTTCTCTAGACTGGATTATATCTTTGTTCCTCGGGCGATGGCTAATAGGGTGGCGGCGGCGGAGATTCTGCCTCGGGGGCTCTCGGACCACTCCCCAGTGCTCATAGAGCTGGATACTGGCAGGGGAAGGCAGCCGTTTCGGTGGCGCCTGGCGGTGTGGCATCTCCAGAATGCGGAATATACCGCCTTTATGGGTGAATCTATTGCTCAGTATCTGACTGAGAATGTGGGATCCGTTTCCGGTGCAGCCACTGTGTGGGAGGCGTTGAAGCCCACTCTGCGAGGGGTGGACATCTCTTGGTGCGCGGCGGCTCGCAGGCGGCGTAGGGAGGAACTGACTCGCGCTGAGGCAAACATAGAGATGCTTGAGCGACAGAATCGTGAGTCAGGGAGTGATCTGGGCGTGCGGCAATTGCTCTTGGCCCAACAGGAGTGTGCAGCTCTGCTGATGGATGAGGCACGTCAAGTCTGGCTGGCAACGCGCAGCAGAGTGTACCAATGGGGGGACAAATCCAGTAAGATGTTGCATCGCCTCTGCCAGGGCACCTTTCACTCCCAGGCCCTACCGGGAATTCTGGACCCGGCCGGGACCCCGATTGCGGATCCTCCTGCTATTGCGGAGAGTTTTGCTACATACTTCGCGGACCTCTATGCCCCCCGGGAATGTCTGTCGGCGGCTACGGTCGAGAAGTTTATTACAGATCTGCCACCCAAGGTGCTGTCGGACGAGCTGCGGGACCAGCTGGAGGCCCCCTTGTCAGACGAGGAACTGGGAGCGGCCCTGGGAGAACTTAACCCTGGGAAGGCGCCCGGACCCAACGGGTTTCCGAGCGAGTTTTTTCGTCGGTATAACGTGCAATTGGCCCAACATTACTGGGCGGTGGTGGAGGAGGCTCGGGACAAGGGAGTGCTTCCCCCGGATTGGAGACATGCCGAAGTGGTGGTGTTCCATAAGCCCGGGCGGCCCCCGGAGCACCACGCCTCTTACCGCCCCATTTCCCTATTAAATGTGGAGGCCAAAATCCTGGCGAAGGCGCTGGCCAATCGACTATTGCCCCATATCGCGTCGCTTGTGCACCCCGATCAGGCGGGGTTCATGCCTCAGCGGGCCACTCGGCACAATATTAGAAGGGCCCAGGTGGCGGTTGCGGCGATACAACGCATAGGGGAACCGGCGGCACTACTTTTGGCGGACATGGACAGAGCGTTCGATTCTCTGAGCTGGGTCTACCTGTTTGCTCTGCTTCCTAGACTTAACCTGGGCCCGCGTTTTCTTTCCTACGTGAAACTCCTTTATACGGGCTTGACAGCGTCGGTGCGGGTTGCGGGCGCCACCTCCCCCACCTTTGCTATTCGAAGGGGCACGCGGCAGGGTTGCCCCCTGTCGCCGGATTTGTTCGCCTTGGCCAAGGAGCCCTTGGCGGCCTGGGTGCGCATGGACGTCCAGGTACGGGGTTTTGAATGGGCCACGGGCCTTTCCGATAGAATAGCGTTGTATGCGGACGACGTTCTCTTCTTTTTGACTGCAATTGACAGGACGGGGCCACGGCTTCTGCGTATAATGCAGATCTTTGGGGAAACGTCGGGTCTGTATATGAACCCCTGCAAATCCACATTGTGGGCGCTGGGAGGTCAGACAAGGGTGGGCTCGTGGGCGACCGTGGTCCGATCGGCTGCAGGTGGATTGAAATATCTGGGGGTGGTACTCTCGGATGTACCGGCCGTTGCCTGGGAACGTAACCTGACACCGGTGTGGGAACGGGTCCGCACAGACCTTAAGTCCTGGTCCCACATGCCCCTGACACTGTTTGGCAGATCGGCGATCTTCAAAATGGTAGCGCTCCCCCGACTTCTCTATCAGCTGCAGAACCACCCGTATCTGATCCCGCCTAGATGGTTCCGGCAGGTAAATTCTGTGTTGGGGCAGTTTCTGTGGGAAGGAGGGAAGGTGCGCGTGGCCATATGTACATGCTTCTTATCCACCTATTGTGGGGGACTGGCATCCCCGGATCTCCTCTCGTATTATCAGGCCTCGCAGCTACTGGTCCTCAATGAGTGGTGGTATGGAAATAGGGAGGACCCGGCGTACGCACTGGAACGCTATCTTATGGGACATCACACACTGCATACACTTTTGTACTCGGTGCGGCTACGGAACGCGCTGCCATCAGTTACGCGGGTGGTGTTCATGGTTTGGAGGCAGGCGCTGCGGCGTGGGCTGGTGGGACGTCCTGACCCGGGAGACTCCTCTGTGGAACAATGGGCGTTTGCCCCACTTGGCGGCCCTTCCGGGGTTTCGGGGATGGGACGCCATAGGTATCTCCACCTTGTGTGATGTTCTGAGGGGCACGACACTCAAATCCTTTCGGGATCTCCAGGAGGAGTTTCATATGCCCCAGGCACAATTCTATCGATACTTACAGTTGCGCCACGCGTTGTCCCCTAGCCTGCAGGGCCTGGAGTCCATTCCCGAGTTTAGTCCCATTGAAGCTAAAATCTTTATGGGGGCCTGAAAGAAAAAAAGATTTCGCGTATTTATCAGTCCCTGGTCACGCATTGCTCCCCTACACTCCAGAAACTCCGAGTGGACTGGGAGGCAGATGTGGGCGGGCTGGAAGAGGAGGATTGGACGGAGGCCCTGGCAGCCCCGCGGGGGGCGGCCATAGCGATGCGACTTTGTCTAGTCCAATTCAAATACCTCCACAGGGTCTACTTTACTAGGATGCGATTGTGGCGGGCGGGGATGATTGCCTCCCCGGAGTGTCTTCGCTGTGGCCGGGCTGAGGGTACGTTTATACATACGGTATGACAGTGCACATCGCTGGATCGCTTCTGGAGGGGGGTCTTTGCCTGTCTCTCTGAGGTCCTGGGCTGGGGCTTACCCGCACACCACAGCTGGCACTGCTGCATGTTATGGAGGGGGTGGGGGGCAATGCCTATAAACGACACCTCATGCTTCTGGGCCTTACACTGGCAAAACGAGACATAGCTAAAGCCTGGAAGGCGACGAAGGCTCCATCGGTGGCTGCCTGGAAAAATGGCCTGGACTCTTGCATGGGTCTGGAGCAACCCATCTTTGTGGCCAGGGGGTGCCCGCGCAAACACTATAAAATATGAGGCGATGGGCGGAGTACCCGGGGCCTCTGGCTGGAACCTCCGACGATAGAGGAGCCTTCGATGCCGGTTTAAGCCGAGGGTCCAGTATAAGGGGAGGGGAGGGGAGGGTAGGAGCAAGGGGGGCGGTGGGCCTGGACTAGGACATTCTGATCATTTTCTTTTTAAGGCTACGGACGAGATAGTATGGACCTGTGCGATCTATGGGGGAGGGAGGGGGAAGTTGGGTGAGGGGTGCAATATCATTGAATGTTTTTATGTATTGTATTGTTGATCATGGGAGGGGGGGAAAGTCGTTTGCTGTAATGGATGTATTTGGTTTGCTTTGGCAGATGACTCTGGTGTGCAGAGCCCTGCACAACATATGCGAATTGACAAATAAAATATGTTTAAAAAAAATAAAAAAAATAAAAAATCCACCATACAGTTCTTAGAAATGTCAATAAGCAAAAATAGACTTAAAATGCAGTTCCTTGAAGTTGATAGATCCATCCGGGGCTACCACGGCGTCCTGAACAACAAATCCAAACAGTTCTGGCTGAACGCCGCGTCGCGGGCCAGCTACGGTGTTGGAAATACCCGCAAAACAGTACCTTTAGAAATGAAGGGCTACGTTGACCTCACGGTGAGGTCTGAAGAGCCGTCCTCGGCAGGAGTCGGTTCTGAAGGTTGGTGCAGGAGTCGTAGGGCCTTTGAAGTCACACGCATTGCAGATCAAACTACGTGCTGTTGAAGTCAGGAGTGCTGGCATCGGTGGGCATCAGAGCTACAGTGCGAAGTGCAGCGGTGCGGCTTGCACCTCAGGTCGTGGTGCAGTCAGTGGCTCGGGGAAGACATCCAGTGGTGCCGGTGAGACCAAGGCTGCGGTGCGAAGTGGGGCGGTGCTTGTTGTGGTGCTAGCAGGGGGACGGGTGGTGCATTGTGTAACTTATGAGTGGTGCTCTCAAACCACGGTGCAAGCAGTGCATCGATGTCGGTGAGGAGCGGTAGGGATACCAGCGCGGCGATGTGAAGCAAGGCGGTGCAAAGTGCGGTGCCCACAGGTCATGGTGCAATCAGCGGCTCGGTGGCAGTGCCGGGCGTCATTGTAGGTGAGACCAGGGTTGGGGTGTGAGGTGCGGCAGTGCCCTCTGTGGTGCCTTCAGGACATGGAGCCGGCAGCTGCGTTGTTGACGATGTCAGGTTGCTTTTTCTTCTGTTGCAGCACAAAGCACACAGTTCCCAGTGCTGGTAGCAGATGAACTTGAAGTCTTTGCTGTTCCTGAGACTTCTTGAACAGGGGGCAAGCTCTACCTCAAGCCCTTGGAGAAACTCAAATAAAGAAGTTTCAGAAAGTTCAGTCCAGTCCTTTCTCTGCCCAAGACAGAAGCAGCCACTTCAGGCCAACACAGCAAAGCACACAGCAAAGTGGTAGTTCCTCCTCGCAGCTTCTCCAGCTCTGTTTTTTTGGCAGGTTCCTTGATCCAAGGCCCCAATATTTTTACCACATTTACCACATTTACCACATTTACGCTTTGTTCTCTTTGTGGCAAGGGTCCCCGAGCCAAGTCTAAACCAGTTCTGCCCTCTCTGGCCCAGCTTCACTACATGAGGTGGAGACAGCATTGTGCAGAGGAGACACTCCCTATTCAGGTGCTAGTGAAAACTCCTCCCACCACTCTAAATGCAGGCCAGGCCTATTCAACCCAACTATGAGTCACCCAGGAAAGGCAGGACACACCTCAAGTCCCCTTGTGGCTGTCTACAGTGAATGATCTGAAAGTAAGTGTTTTCCTCAGGCGATGGAAAGCGTCACCAATGCACACACTATTCAATAAAGTTTCAATGATTCAAAAATGTACTTCAATGGTAATTCCAATTGTTTCTTTTATTTTTATAATATTCTTCTTTTTCTGTTGTGACGTTATCTTCACATTACAACTTTTCAATTATAACCTTATAATCCATGCGCTGATGTGCCCAATGCATTTCGGGCTATGCCCTTCATCAGAGGCTCATTCCTACAAATGTAATGTATAATGTTTAATAGAAGAGACTGAATTCAGTACAAAATCTATCTCGTTAGTGCATGCAGCAATTCCATGCCTGCTGTGTGCTTACGGAGAGCGTAAGCAGCGGCCCTCATTTAGTGAGTCATTCTCCACCAGTTGTTGTGAGTTATATGGTGAAGGTAATCAAAACTAGTGGCTGTAAAGATTAGTAAACGAAGGTGATCAAGGGATAATAAGTGATCAAAATCCTGTGTTGTCTGCATGCTGAATACAGTCGTAAATGCCGCGTGTAATCGTGATGAGCAATTAGAATCTAACATGAATGGCAGGTCTTTCCAAAAAGTGATCGTACCCCGGTGCTTGTTTAAAAAAGCACAACTGTTAATACTCGTCATGCACGTACCTAGATGTTGGTAATTAATTTAAGACGCGATTCCAAAGTTCGTCTGCATAGTCTAAAAACAACAAGATATATTGTCTATAAACAAAACTTTAGAGTATGGAAACTCTGAAATCAGCAGTTTAATGCTCAAACTGTGCGCTTACCTACTCATGTCGGTATATGCCGAACCGTGGCTTCAAAGGCGTACCTAACCTGTGTCTGATTTCTGGGTTATATGCCGTACTTACTCTGGAGGCGTTCGAATATCGAATCAGTGCAACGACGCTTGTCAAGCGTTAGTGTAAAAAATATAAAATAGTGACAATAAATGGTTGTTATAAAAGAGAGTTGTGGTGGCATTCGCAAAAGCATGCTGGCCAGAATGTTAGAGAGTGAACTACATAATAAAGACCCAATGTGTTAAACTTACTAAAGTTTTTTGAAGTGTCGATGACATGCATACTAGAAACCCGATTTGTTAGACTCAATAAAGTTTTGTTTGAAGAGTCGCTGACATCTGAACAATAAATGTTACCTCTATGGATGTACTAAAAACTAACAAAATTGACGTACCTACGTAACGCTAAGAGAGCGCACAGTGAGAATCTATTAAGACCATAAATTCACTCAATGCTTTCTGACAGAGATCAAGGGTGCCTTGATTTTTTATGATGAAGATTCTTAAACATGAAAAGGAAGCTTGTATAAATACTTGTCAACAGAAACTAATACCTAGTATGTTACCAGTAATCACTAGCAATATAGATGTTCAAATATGCAACTTTATAATCATGATTCTTTGATTACTGAATGTTATAACAGGTTGACTTGGCTAGGGTTCTATAAAAAGCAATTGAAATCCAAGCGTTTATTCAATCCTTTGGGGCTCACCGAATCCAAGCGATTTATCCACTGTATTTCTCTTTGGAGTAAAACCTGGCCGTCTTTATGGGTACGTGTTCTAAGATAAGGAACCTAAGTTGACTAATGTTGTGATGTTAGGAATTAAAATGTACAGCAATCGTAGATTTTTCATTGTTCGTACGTATATTACTTTTATGTTCTGTGAGGCGAATTTTCCTTTTCCTTTCTGTTTTCCCAACGTATACTAGGCCACAGGGGCATTTTAACATGTAAATGACGTTACTCGTGTCACAAGTGGCTGTTGTATTCAACTTGATGGGTGTGCCCCGTGTAGGATGTAACAGTATGTTGCCCTTTATTATGCTGTTGCAATTCCCACAGTTTAAACATTGTAAAGTCCCTCTGTGATTGCGCTCATTTTTCTCTTCACTTTTACTCAGAAGTTGTTTCAAACTTTTGGTATGTAAGTAAGCAAATCTGGGTTGATGTTCGAATAATCCTTTGAAATCTTTTTCTGTACGCAACATAGGCCAGTATTTTAGAATGGCGTTTTTTACTTTTTGGCTTCTGGTTGATAATTTGGACACAAAAATCGTTCTATTATCTTGATCATCGGTGATCTTGGTTTTGCTTGTAAGTAAGCTCTCCCGTGTTTTGACCTCAACTTTTTCAATTGCTGATTTAGGCAAGTTTTCTGGGTATCCTCTTTGTTTAAACTTTTCAATCATGATGGTTTGACTTGTTTTGTACAATTGCTCATTAGAAGAGATTCACTTCAGTCTCAAAAGTTGTGATTATGGTAAATGCTTCTTTAGGGATGTCTGATGAAAGCTGGTGTACTGCAATAAATTATTCCGGTCTGTAGGTTTCGTCAAGACACTGGTGATTAGCCGGGTGTTCTCTATGGTGATTTGAACATCTAGGAACGTGATTGTGTTCGTGCTTGTAGTGAAAGTGAATTCTATTCTTTCATTCAGTGTTTCAATAGCTTCCATTAAATTCTTTTCCGTCCCTTTCCAGATCAGGAAAATATCGTCAATGTACCTACGGTATATTATTAAATTTTCGGCCCTGTTTTGTTTACTGAGAATATTATCCAGTTCAAATCGATTCATGAACAAATTTGCGTATGATGGAGCTGCACAGTTTCCCATAGACGTTCCCGACAATTGGATAAATAATTATTATTTCCATTCAAAGTAGCTATGATATAATGAAAAAGTAGAAGTTCCATTAGGAAAACTTTTAAGCTTTCTTCTTTGTCTGAGTTGACTAAAAAAGATTCTACTGCTACCCCCAAGTCGTGGGGAATGGATGTATATAGGGACTTCACATCTATGGTGCATAAGATTACCTCTGTAAGTTCATCAACTTTGGTGTTTTCGATGATGTTTAGAAAACCAGTAGTGTTTTTTAAATAAGTGGACATTTTTTTAACTAGGGGTTTAAAATGTCTATCCAAATATTTCCCTTTTGGCTTATGAATGGAGTTAACCGTAGAGACAATGGGTCTGAACGGAGGTTTCTTGAGATCTTTTTTGAATTTTAGGAACCATGTATATGTATGGGATACTTGGATGTTCTTTAAGCAGGTACTTTTTGTCTTCTTTGGTAATGGTACCGGATGTAAGTGCCTTGTCCAGGACTTTGGTTAGTATTTTGATGAATTCTCTGGTGGGGTCTGATTCTATTCTCATGTTAGTGTTTAAGTCCTTCACATGTGTTTCTACATTTTCTACATAGAACTCTGTGTCAATGATCACAAGTGCTCCCCCCTTGTCTGCTTTGCAACATGTGATGGTTTGGTTCGAAGCTTTCTGGGCAAGGGCTCCTCTTTCATTTTGAGTAAGATTGGTGGTTTTAGGTTTTTTGTGATTAAACATGTTCTGTAGATCTTGTTGTACTACTGTTTCAAATGCATCCAATACTTTATGACTGATTTGTGCTACATACGTACTCTTATTTTTGAGGCCTAGTAAAGTGTTGTTGGTAGAATGTTGTCTAGGTTCAACCACATTCTCGAAGAAGTGTCTTAGTCGAAGAGTTCTCATGAATTTATAGAAGCTGATTTGAACTTCCAAAGCGTTTGAATGGTATGTCGGAACGAATGACATTCCTTTCTGTAGGGTTTTTGTTTGAAAGGCAGTTAATTCACTTTTTGAGATATTGATGACTAGGTTCTCTGACTCCTTGTTGATTTCGCGATTGGTGGGTCCTTTTGTTTTGTGACCTGCCCTCCGGGTTCGACTTGTGGCTCTTGGCCCTTCTCTAAAAAAGGAACCTCTTTTTCAAAACTCTTGGAAGTTGATGGGCCCCTGTTATTGGTTGTTTGGTTTTCTTGCTGTGTCGGGACATTTCTTCTGTGTTGTGATTCATCAGATGATGAGGTCTCTGGTTCTGTAGATCTAGAGGTATAAGGTTTTTGTTGTCTTCTGTGTGCGTAGATGTCAGCCCAATTGTATACTTCTCCAAACTTGTAGTCGATGGTATCCCTCTTGAATTTACAAATCTTCCTATCGTTGATTTCTTTAGTATATGTATCTAATTGAGTATTGATGTCCTTCAGAGTTTTGTCCCAATCTTCTTTGGTCATTTTGTCAACCAATTCTTGTTTGAGTTGCTTCGTCCCCTTGTTCAGGTCTTCAAGTAGCTTGGATAATTCATCTATTATTAGCAATATTAAATCTAATGAGCACTTGTTCAATATGGCATACCATTTCTCCGTAAATCTAGAATTGTTTTTGCATAGTGTTGACTTCAGTGAAATTCGTAGTCCTCTAGGTATCCTTTGTGCTTTATGATACTTTATAAGTGTGCTTGCATTTGTGTTGATTGATTTCCTTTTTAGAAATATACAATAGTTGCTTGATGTTTGATTGGATAGATCCCGTGCTGGTGGTGGTAGTATCTGTCTCCTCTATTAAAGAATAAACCCGTTGAGTGTCATCTGCCGTGAAACAATAGGTTTCTGCTCTGTGTTCCGTAAGATTCTAAATTTCTTCATATGACATGATGTTGATTGGGTGCGTGGTCTTTTTACTCAGTCAATATCATAAGAAAAATTCCAATAGGTGGAAAGACCTTCGCACTCACATGGACATACTTGTGAGTGTGAAGGCCTTTCCACCTATTGGAATGTTTCTTATGTCTACAGTGAATGCACATCCCCAGCCCCTGTCACTCCAAAACCAGACAGTCAATACACAAACCAGCAGAGGCACACGGAATGGTTAGGCAAGAAAATACCCACTTTCTAAAAGTGGCATTTTCAAACACATAATATAAAAATCACCTTTATTAAAAGATGTATTTTTAAATCCTGAGTTCAGTCATACTAAACACTATTTCTCTATCTTGTCTCAATGGAAAGTTAGGCTTGTAAGATTTTACCCATGTTAGCCTACGGGACAGCCTGTCAATAGTGAAAAATGAAATTGGCAGTATTTCACTATCAGGACATGTCACATACACCAGGACATGTCCTACCTTTCACATACACTGCACCCTGCCCATGGGGGTACCTTGGGCCTACCTGAGGGGTGCCTTACATGTAAGAAAAGGGAAGGTTAGGGCCTGGCAAGCGGGGGCACTTGTCAGGTCGACATGGCAGTAAAAACTGCGCGCAGACACTGCAGTGGCAGGTCTGAGACACCTTTGAAAGGCTGCTTGTGTGGGTGGCACAATCTGTGCTGCAGGCCCACTAGCAGAATTAGATTTTCAGGCTCTGGGCACACACAGTGCACTGTACTAGGGACCTTGTAAATCAATATAAGCCAAACATGGAAACACCAATCCATAAACACAATTTAAAGTAGGAGCACTTGCACTTTAACACTGAACAGAAGTGAGAAAGTGCACAGAGGCACTAAACCAGCGAAACAAAGTCCAACACACCATTTAAAACATGAGGCCAGAAAGTAAAAAGACTGGGGAAACATGCCAAAAGATGCCAGGTCTAACAACCTGTCATGATAAATCTGTTAAAGTGCCAAATCCATGGGTCGCTGCGTGGGAACACCCACCTTTCACCCATGGAACGCCTACCTGGGGCAGAATAACGCAAGGCAGAGACTTGCGCTGCGTTGCTTTACTCCAGATTTACCAAGCCATACAGGCCACGCAAGGTGGCCTTGTGTGGCTTGGTAAATCTCATTCTAGATTTTGCATTGCCCTGCGTCGCTTTGCGTGGCTCAAGGACGACGCGAAACCTTGATAAATTTGGCCCGAGTCTAAACTTAGTACTCCTAGTGCTCCCTTTATGTGATACCGCTCCGTCTTAACTGTGCGCTCTATGGCTCTCTTCATGTGATCCGGCCAAGGACCTATGGCTAGTTTTCGGATTCAGTCCAAATACATTCAACTCTGAGCTGCACAGCTTCCCCTCATGCTGAAATAGCTGTTTTACACACAATTGATCATTCCAATGTATTTGTTTTCCGAGATTTACACTTCATTAGTATCAGTAACTCAAAATCACCTTTTCCCACATGCCTATTTGTTGTCCTTTTTCCACTAAGATGTCCATTCATGCAAAAGCTGGAAACACGTTTGCTCAGAAGGATTTGCATCATAAATCAACCCATGGCGCGTGGTGGATGAGTTCACAGCATAATAACGTGCCTTGGTGTGTTTGATGGCGATTGGCTGCTCGAAAGCAAATGTCAGAGCACAGTTATTTGTAAAATGTTTCATAGGTTTTCTGCTTTACAAAAATGTGCGAATTACATTCTACCTCACTTGAGAGTTCTCAAATTCAACGTTCTAAACAAAAATATTTTTGTGGTTAAATTAGTTTTTAAAACTATTTGCAGCTCACAAACTTTATTTGCCAATGTGTGAATCGGTAAATTTGGAGAAGGAAAGTTACCAACAGGGAGGTGAACTTCTGCAATTTTCCACATAATATCACATATTTAGAGGTGAACCTTAACTATGAAAGAGTTTGACTCTGCCCGTGTAGTTGAAAACTGTGAACTTTCCCTGAGTTCAGAGGAAATTAGCTCAGCTTGATGACCTACAGAATAGCCCGGTCATGCAGTGCTTAATTTGAGCCAGTCGTTGCCGGTCCGGCACTTATTTTTCAGCATCAAACATTTCCCGAGGGCAAGAGAGGGAAAAGAACACAGGGGAGAAAGAAGGGGGAAGAGAGGGAAAAACAGGAACCAGTGATAAAAGGGTAGGGAGTGTCTAGTAGTGGATTACATAGGCTTGAGTTGGACTGAGGACAGCCCAGCGTGCTGACATTTAATCAGTCGCGGTCGGCATGACTCGCGGGGGCGGGTAAGGGGGTCGCGCGGGGAAGGGAATTTAAACTTTTTTTAAAACGTACGTTGTGATTGGTGAGGACGGTGCCCAGCGGGCCCCTATGGGGAGGCCATTTTCTCTATATAGGCTGCATGCAGCCTACATTGAGAAATTCCAGAGTGCGCATGGCTGGTTTGGTTGGCCCCAGAGGGCCGACCAAACAGTCAGGGCCCACAGCATTGGGCAAGCCACTCCTCCCCGACCCGCCCGCCCCCAACCAGGCATACCCTTCTGCTTTTTCGCAGTGCGAGAAGGAGAAACATAAAATGGTATTTAAAATACCATTTTATGTTTCTACTTCTCGCACTGCGAGAAAGCAGTGAGGCGACGCTCCTCCGCCCTAATGGAGGAGCCGCCCCTGCATTTAATAGCGCCGGCTGCCGGCTTCTGAGCACAGCTTTGTGCACCAGCACTCATTCACTTACAAATTGAGCACGGCAGTCATGTTTTCAGGATAATCAAAATGCACACAAATGAGCTCCAGTGAAAGTAATTGTCTATACATTCCCTTATACCTAGTCCTTGAAGATAGCCTGAAATGTGACTGGATTTTACAATTTTATAATGGACAAGCCCAAGTCTGTTTGGAGTCATTGGGTTTCTAACCCTCATGAGTTTGTATTAAAGTGCAGCTAACACACACGTATGCACCCCCACAACAAAGAGTTTAAAACAGATTGACTACATGTTAAAGTTTATGCTCCGGGGTGCAGGAAATTAGGTAGTTAGACTGTGGGACAGAGGCAGTTTTGCTGTCAGCTGTGTCTGAGCTCACACAAGGCGCACACAATTTAAAAAGAAACCTGGTGCCCATACGTACCCCTGGCACAATCATGGTAGCTTGGCTCAAGGAGCAATAATTTCCTCTGAGTAGGCGAATGCAGTGCCTGTGCAACACATAACCTACACAGCAATTCAATCAAGAAAAAAAGACTACATTTTTCAAAACAAAGCAGATAAGGGGTGGCAATGTGATGAGTGAAATGATAAAAACGAAGTCAATCGTGTGTATGTAATCTATGTTATAGCAACAATTACAATTGTTCAATTAAAAACAATAAGAAAGTAAAACTCCATGGTGGGGTCTGACATACTGGGACATAGTCGCCCTTTGTGGCCAACACACAATAGATCAGATAAGAACTCTGGTCAAAGTTGGTGTTCTGTCCTTGTCAAAAATATTATTTGGGGAGGTTCAAGATTGTAGGTATGGCAAGGCTCAAAGTTGTAGCCGAGTAAGGATCCACGGATTTTGGTTCGTTCAGTACTCTTTCTATGACTCGAATCTAAATACCAAAGAGTTCAGTTTAGGACTAAGGAACAGCAGCAGGGGCTCCTCCGCTAAGGCGGTGGAGCGTCGCCCCACTGCTCTGCGAGCAGTAGTTAAAGGAAAACTAAAATGATAATAACCAACGTTATTATCATTTTAGTTTTTCGTTTCCTGGTGCGGGGCGGGGCTGCTCTGCTGATGGAGGAGAGGCCAGGGGGAGGAATGGTTTGCCCACTCAGAGTGCGCATGAATATTTGGCCGGCTGTCTCAGACCAGCCAAACATTCATGCAGAATTTGCAGGTTCTCCACCCAGACTGCATTCCAGCCTGGATGAAAAACATTCCCAGGCTCCCATTCCCCATCTGAGCACCGAACAGCGGCGCTCAGACTAATCACAACACTGCATTGCAGCGTTGTGATTGGTTTAGGGGAGCCTTGGAGCCCGGGTGCTTCCTGCTGCCGGACTCCAGCCAGGAAGAAGATAGAAAGAGGACAGAGGAGAGGCGGCGGCCAGCCATAGCCAGGTAAGTGATTTTTTTTTTTTTTCATTCTCTCTCCCCCACCCCCCAACACCCCTGTCTGGTAGGAGCCGCTCCTGCTAAGGAACCAATATTATCCATCAATTGATTTTTTCTAAGTCCCAAAAGTTAGAAAAAGTCTTCCAGAGATTCAGTTTTTCGCAGTTGTAGCACTAACAAAGGGTGGGTGACTAGTATTTCCTTGCTGTAAAGATTCTTCCAGGCAGGTACTCAGTCCACAGGTTCTTGTTGTAGGAGGAATGCTCAAAACTCCTGTTCACATCCAGTTTCAAGTGGTCTTTGGGATTTCTCTGCAACTTTCTTTCTCATCAGGATCCTCTGCACTCCCCAGAAACAAGGAAAAAGTTGTGGAGGAACAAGCATATAAAATGCTCAGTTTGTCTGGTGGTTTTCGTATATGTAGCAGCGATTCCTGTTTTAGGATATTAGGCTCTCTCCACCAACACGAAAGAAATTCCACAGATACTAGCTCTCGCCACAGTCTTTTGTCAGCCAATCAGGAATAATGTCGAGCAGCAGGAAGGGAAGTCTTCCTCTGCTCTAGTCAGCTCTCTCGTGTGAGTGGGCAAAATCAGTCAACAACAGCTGATGATCTCTAAGTGACTAGAATCCTCAGGCAGTGACTATGCTGGGGGGGAGGTGGAGGGGCGGTGGGGGCGGACCGCCCTAGGAGGCACGAGTTTTAGGGGCGGCGGCCGGCCCCCCTACCCCCGCATTTACATGCAGCCATCGCAGCATGAATAGCCAGCAAACGCCCCCGCTCTTCGATCATGCCGCCGTGGGTGGCAAACCCAGGGGCCGCCTCGGGCGGGCTAAGGCCTAGATACGCCATTGTCTCCAGGCTTTCCTCTCTGTTTTGTTATGTTATGTTATTTGGATTTGTAAAGAGTGGCTTATCACTAGAAGGGTATCCAGGCGCTAGAGCAGGTGTGTAGGTCATCTGCTGGTTGTTACTTGAAGGGCCAGGTCTTCAGCTGCTTGCCGACTTCCAGAAGGGAGGCGGAGGCTCTTATGTGTAGACAGAGGTTGTTCCAAGTTTTGTGTGCAAGGTAGGAGAAGGCTAGGCCTCCTGTTCTGCTTTTGTGGATGCGAGGGGTGTGTGCGAGAGAGAGTGAGGCAGAGTGTAGGTGTCTGAAGGGGTGGTGGAAGTGGAGGCGGCAGTTGAGGTACTCTGGTCCTATGTTGTGCAGTGCTTGGTATGCATGAGTGAGGAGTTTGAATTGGCAGCATTTGTGTATTGGCAGCCAGTGGAGTTATCTGTGGTGGGGCGTGATGTGGGTGCGTCGTGGGAGGTCCAAGACGAATCTGGCTGCGGTGTTCTGTATGGTCTGGAGATGGTAGAGGTGGTGGTTGGGGATTCCGGCGTAGAGTGTGTTG
Source organism: Calotriton arnoldi (assembly GCA_963921515.1). Lineage (NCBI taxonomy): Eukaryota > Metazoa > Chordata > Amphibia > Caudata > Salamandridae > Calotriton > Calotriton arnoldi. The sequence goes on along the minus strand of CAWUFW010003993.1, from coordinate 783,078 downwards.
CCATAGTCTAGTCTAGTGGTGAATAGGGCTTGAGTGACGCTACTCCTGGTGTTCTTGGAGATCCATTTGAAGATTTTTCTGAAGATGCGTAGTATGTGGAAATAGAAGGAGATAACTGCGTTCACCTGTAAAGCCATGTTGAGTTTATCGTCTAAGATGATTCCCAGGTTTCGTTTGTGGTTAGTAGGTGATGAAGTTGGGCTGGGCTCTGAGGGCCACCAGGTGGAGTCCCAGGGGAAGTTCTTGTTCCCGAAGATCAGCACTTCTGTCTTGTTGTCTCTGAATTAGTAGACTGTGAGCCAGTTCTTGTTCTAGGTATATGTTTTCGCTTACAAAGTAACACATAGTCCCTTATGCCATATAATTGTTCAATGCAGATGTTTGCTTTTTTATAGGGGTCTCGAAATCATCTAATCTCTGTGCGCCAGATTAGGCTGGCCTTGTTACTCCTACCAAACATGAAAATACTTCTCTATTCCCGATCCCCTTCTTAGCCTTCATATGTTTTTGACCCCAACACTCTGAGTTGGTTCCATAATCCGCGTTTGATTGCGTGAGACATGATAGACTTTGGAGCTTACTAGAGGATATGGGTGTGGACCTTCCCCTTATATATTTTATGAGGCAGCTTTATAAAGATGCAGGTGCAAGGGTCCGGTTTGGAAAACAGGGCGAATGCACAGCCAAATTCCCAATTAGCAAAGGTGTGAGGCAAGGTTGTGTGCTCGCTCCATTCCTTTTTACTCTATATATTAACGGCCTTGGCCAATTTTTAACTGATCAATGTCAGGATCTCCCATTTATTAATAAGCATCCAGTCCCCGCATTATTATACACAGATGACGCGGTTTTAATGGCCCGTACCCAATTAGGCTTGCAGAGAGTTTTAACCAGTTTTACTATGTTTATGGACTCAAGGGGCTTGAAAGTGAACACATCCCAAACTTACATAATGAAATGTGGCAAGAATAGTGCCAAATGTCGCGATATTTTTATTAACAACACTAAAGTAGAATGTATTAACAGCTTCCCATATTTAGGCATCCATTTCGACTATCGGGGGACTTGGTCCCCCGCAGTGTTGGCGAGGAAACTGCTGTTCTCCAGGGCAACTGGTGCTCTGGACAATTTTGCTAGAAGATTGGGCAGAAGACCAGTGCCAGAACTAGTACAAATTTATAAAGCCAAGTGCCTTTCTACAGCCATGTATGGAGCAGGCATCTGGGGCTACACGGACGCTCAGCCGTTACAATTGATAGAGAACGCATTCACAAGATATTTATTGGCCGTTCCTAATAGCACGGCTAATTTTATTTTCCATTCTGAGCTTGGCTTGCTGTATATTTCAGATTTGATCAAAATTGAACCAATCTTGTTGTGGCATAAGGTATGGGCCTCCGCACATACTAATTTTAATCGTGATGTTGTTAACGACTGTCTAAAGTTGTGTAGGGCGTCCTCTATTCCCTGGCTAAATTATATTAGAAAATTCATGAGTGACATTCATTGACAGTCCTGACAGCATTGTAACAATCTTGAGAAAGACACTTAAAGCAGGCTGTCTAGCACATTTACAATCAATTAGACTTTCTCTAGAGATTGTTAAACCTACAGTCCTGGACAACCAGTTGATGCTATCATGCCATGGTATTCAGCCCTATTTAGTCAGTGTACTTGGGAGCTACGATAGAATGCTGTTGACTCGTTTTCGTTTGGGGTCTTTTTATAGACTTACTAGTTTCCCAGTTACCAATGATTGGTCTAAGAACTTGGGTGCCTGTCCATGTGATGACATATCACAACAATCTATGCTGCATATCACTTTATTTTGTAAGTTTTATTCTCTCCCAAGAAAAAGATTTATAGTACCGATTTTAAAAACCTTGGGCTTGAGACAATGTCGCATAGCGTTTTTGGAGTTACAAGTTTTAGAAGATGACTATGCTGTCCATTGTTACTTATCTGAAATGTGTTATTAACTCTAGGAAAACAATGTGGAACTTGAGCCCTGGTTCTTAACAATGATTGTAAGTTTGTCTGCAAAATGTTTTTAAATGACTGTTAAAATGGTGCTTTTATGATTTTGATTTTAAATTTAATAAAGCTATTTTTGATTTGATTTGACCCCAACACTCTGAGTTGGTTCCATAATTCAAAGATGCTTCCGGAGCTTTTCACAGTCAGACATGACCTCGAAGACCCAAGGGTTTTCTTCCCTCTCCTTCTAGGCCTTCTATGTGGGTTTTCTTGGAACTGACGCTGATAGCTCTCTATTCATTGGTGTGAAAATTAAATGTGAACAACACAATGATCCGTACCTTAGGCACCTTAGCTAATATGGTTAATAGTAGTGGAAACGCATATAAACACAACACCTAGAGGGAATGTTAGTAAACAGAGCACAGTCAATCTGGGACCAGTTTCTCAAAATATGTCTCCATGTTAGTGATGTCTAACATTTCACGAAGCCATGAAATGTCCAAGTTCTCCAATTTTCTAGAAACCATTAATTATCTGCTATTTCTGGATACTGTGTAAATCTGTCCAAAACAATACATGTTCATCCACACCCACGAACCTAAATGATACTTAAAGATGCATGTTGTTAACAATTTTAATACTCTATTTGATTTGATATAAAAACCTGTTCTAAGAAAGATTTAGTAGCAAGAATCACAATGTTCATAGTCCAGTCGACCATCCTCTTTCAGTCGTTGTAGGATCTCTTCAATGAGAGGTTCTTCACAAGTATGAATAAAATGTCACTCTCTGTTCTACATGGGACACAATGGGTTGGCTGTAAGAAATTTTGCTGCAGATTGACGAGGAAAGGGTGCTTAAAACTAGGCCCTGACTACTGTTAAGAAGTAAAATATTATTATTGTTTCCAAAATATTGTTGGACACAAATATTGTGCTAAAATATTGTGATGACAAGAATATTGTGGGACAGAATATTACAGGTAAGAATATCATTTTTTAAAGTGTTTAATATCGTTTTATGTAATATTTTTGTATGTAATATAATTTTTAAATATTTTGTAATGTTTTGTGTGTAATCAGTTACTTTGTTTTTAATTATTTGCAATCATTTATTAGTAGAGTTTATTTATTTTTTGCTTTGGTAATATATTAAAAACATTGTTTTTATTTTGTGTTCATTTGTTCCTTTATTTGTGGGTTGTTGGGTTTGAAGTGGAGTAGGAAGGCAAGTGTTTTTAATATATATTTATTTTTTGTTTTATAAAAATTTTTATTCAGTTTTTAATTTCTAATTGTTTAATTAGATTATTATGTACTTTTAAAAATGTTTTGGATTCATTGATTTATTCCATTGTTTCGAATAATTGATTTAATCCAATTTCCTGCGTTATGTTTTAGTTTTATAAAAATATTTAGTATTTGAATTGAGTTATTTCACTTATTTATCTTGACTTTGTTTTAATAATATTTTGAAAGTGCAAATGATAAAAATGTTTCATAAATATAGCAGCATTATAGAGTTCAAAACACTTCAGTGGAATGGAGATAAAATTCAGTTAGATTCATAGATGTCTCTACATAGAGGACATGGCAATAATGAGTTACAAACTAACAATTGGAAAATTTAAAAAGTTAAAAACTGGATCACATCCAAAAATACCAATAAAACAAGGGTGGCAAAGTTACATTGAACCATATTTGTTTGAACCCCCAGTGAAAGGCGGACAAAATTTCCCACAACCAGGCAAATTTTCTGATTCTCCAGCCTTTGCAATCGCTCAAAAGCCTCCTCATGGGAGTTCGTCTTAGTTCTAGGGAGACCCTTCCCTATCCTAGTCAGGTGGGTTTCTAAATCACTGATATAGATGGGGAACAAAGGGCCAAGACACACCCTTGTCTCACCCTTAGGTGTGACCTAATATTTTCTGTAAGCTTCCCATCTCTGCCAAACCTAACTCTGATATTAGTGTCCCAATACATTCTTTGTAGGAGCCCAATTAAGCCTGGTTCAACCCCATCCTAGTCATACAGTCCCACAATTTCCTCCTATTGACCAAGTCAAAGGCAGAGGAGAGGTCCATCAATGATGCAAGGTAGATAGTACCTCCTTGCCTTGACATATTTCCCTATGGTCAATTGCAGATTAAGGCACTGCTCCACAGAATCCATACTGAGCATTGGACAGAGATTCAAGTTTTGCAGCAAGGACCCTTCCCAAAATTTTTAAGGACCTATCCAGGAGGGATCTGAGACAATAACAAGCCAGGGAATTCCGATCTCCCTTCTTAAATATGGGGACAACTATGGCTTCGGACCATGATGGAATTAGGTCTCCTTTATTTGATGCTTAAAAAATGTTAGTTAAAATAGAAGCCTAGATCATTTACTTTTCTTTGAAGAGGTCCACAGGTACCCCATCAGGCCCGGGAACCTTCCCCACCTTGCTGTGCCTAATGGCGGCAATAACATCAGTAGTATCTATTATGTCATTCAAAGCCTCAAATGTTCCTGTGCTGTGGCTATCATCTCGGCTTCGGTGGCTAATAGCCTTTTCGTTTCTAGGATTAAAAATATTGCCAAAATGCTCCACCTATGCTTCTGCCAGTATTACAGAGTCCAGAGTCGGCTTGTCATAGCCGGTAAAGAATGGTTGGTTTACCACCTTCCAGAAAGAGGCACTGTCCCTCAGCCTGGATGCCTTGTCCAAGGAGCCCCCCCTCAACTCAGATTTTCTGACCTCCAAGATGACTTTGTATGCCTTGCAAGCTTGTACTATCACTTCTTTGACAATGGAATATTTAGTGAGGGCTTCTTTTAATTTTTTGTGAGCCACAGTGCACTCATGATTAAAAAATGCGGTGGTTTTGCAGCTCTATTCCTCCTCAAGCCACTATTAACTGCCGAACATAGAGAGGTGAAGGCATCAGTAATCGATGTTGAGGATTCCCCTACCGAGGTCAATAATGAGAAGTACTGCAAATTATCCTTAACCAAATTGATCAAGAAAGCCCCCTTGTTCAGAGAGTCCCATTTGACTCTTGACCCCTTATTCCATGGCTTTGCCACTGGTAGGGTTACCCAACTCATTTCCTTGCTCCCCAAGTGTAGGTCCAGAGTCAGTGACAGAGGGTTATGAGCACTGATCCTTAACCTCATGACTTTGTATTATATTGGCCATGAATGATGAAATGATAAAAAAAAGTCAATCTCACTTCCCTTAGAGGACCCCGTATAGGTGGGAAGGGACGAAATGCCCAACATAAATTCTTTGGCAAAAAACAGATTGCTAGCTATCATAAGCATATTTATATTGTCCCCAATTGGAGAATGCTGAAAGTGAGGGGGAGCACCACCGGCCTTATCTTTTCCTCCACAACACATGTGGTTATTGGATCCACAGAGCTTGATATTGAAATCACCTGCCCAAATTATGAGTGTCTCCCTGTTGTTTCAGTAAAGGAATCTAGGGCAGTCTCCAGTTCCCCTAATACCTCCATTACACTTGCATCAAATATATTGTTGTACAAACTTATCAAAATCAAACATGTGAGGGATCTGAGTAAGGATAAGCTGGATATTACTAATAATTCTTGGGGAGTTGCCCACAAGGATGGCTGAGATTAGGATGGCTAGGCCCCCCTTGGCCCACCCTGAGCTTGAAGGCATGGTGCTGCTACACAGAGAGTAATAACCGTCTAATTGAAACCCTCCTGTGACCAGGTTTCCTGTAAGAAGATAGTATCGGCTTCTCTTATTTTGGTGAACCAGTCCGAGTTTGTCAACTTCTTATGCATGCCCGCTATGTTCCATGATGTTAACCTGAGCCCCAATCATTGTGCCCCTGCTCTGCCATGGCAAGTCAGAATGGGTGCATAGTCCCCAGCATCCGAGTTGGGAGTTCGAGCTAGTGTCTATTCCGCCCTCACCCACCCCCTGGGCATTAGAACAGTCGTGCCCAATTTTTCCTGGTTGCTGCCAGTCTGTATATCTTCCTCTAGGCCCTTGGCGAGTCAGTACTGATCCTCAAGGGAGGCAAGTGGCTCAAAGGAGTTCCGGATTTCACTGCTAAATTCTTGGTGTGCACCCTCTTGCTGGTGGCAACTCCCTTGGCTAGATGTAAAGGAGGCCTGTTGTAGCCTAGAGGAAGTACTTGGATGGGGCCTAGTTCCTGGCCATGAAAATAGAAGAGCTGCAGTAGGGAATCTGCCAGATGAGAGGACCTTAAGTTAATAATGAAGCAGTCCCCCCGGAGATTTCTTCTTTCCGGGACCAATCCAGGGTGCTCTTCTAATCATTAATATTTCTCTCATGACATCCACCCTCCACCCGGTTTTTCCCTCTAGCCAATACAGCACTTTATTTCTCAGGATGGAAAATTCTTCCCTTTAATGAGGTGCTAGATCTGGAAATTTTTTTAAGACTAAGACGTATGGTGAGCATTCTGGGGGCAGTTGGAGGAAAGGGTTGGGTGGAGCAGACCTTAGAGACTCCAAGTTGCCTGTGACGGGCTCCTTCAATTTTTCCGCCCCTAATGAGTGAATGTGATCCCCAATCTCACATCCCACCAACTTGCTCTTATTCTTAGATCCCACTACCATTCTTTCCTCCCCTTGAACACACAGCTCCTTGCTGGGCTGCGAGACAGCGCCCATGTCTTGCATGTTAGTAGGTAAGGTGCTAGGCTGCAAATTATGTCCCTGTGGGGGGTTGGAATCAGGGGCATCCTTTGCGATCAGATTCATTTCTAGAGTATGGTTCAGTTTTGCTAGATCCCTCTCAATGGCTTCTAGCCAGGCATTAAATGGGCTAAGCAGGTCTGATATGGCCGATACAACATGGGTACACACATCTTCCACTAAGGCCTCTGACACGAGAACCGCACCCCCAGTCCCACCCTCAGCAACAACTCTCCCTCTCCCAATGCCTGACTCAATCGCTTGCGGGAGCGAGTGGGTCATTGGGCCAGGGCATCGTCTTTTGGATTTGACCCCACCCACAGTCCGCTTCCTCTTGCCCATCTGTCCTCTTGTCTCAACCCTGTTAGATATATCTGTTTTGTAATTTTTTCCACCCTCCGAGGCCCTCTTGATAGAATTTCCAGGGTCCCTGACAGTCCCGGTGTCTCCTGAAGAAGCAACTTGAGAGCTTGGTATAGGAGTAGGGGTGCACGCACCCACTTCCTCAACCCCCTCTGATGGGCAAATTATCATATCTACAGGTGATTGAGGAGGGGGGGTTAGTCATGGGCTGCACACCAGTGGGTGATGAAAGAGAGCAGTCGTTCCGCCAGGTACATCTCCCTACTGATCAGCCCCACCGCTTGCTGTAGAAAACCATCCAGTGTTGTTCCCTGCACAGGTAAAGGAACATTAACATTTGTTTGCCGCTTCCCCATTGCAACTCTATGTTAAATACTCAATGCCTTCCCCACTGCAAGGCCTGCCATGACAGATGTCGAAAAGAGGACCTAGGTGATGGTGAGGGTGTTAGAGGAATAGCCCAGCCTCTTCCAGTTGAAGGCGGGTGCAGGGCCTTGGAAATGCAGAACCTTCAGAAATGCTGTGGCCCCCGCAGCAAATTTGGCTCACAGCAGGGCTCCTCCTTCTGCCCTGATGGTATCTGGGACAAGGAGTCCCTGGAAAATAGAGTGCAGCTCCCAATTACTTAATTATTCTGTTGGTCACTTATTAGTCACTTACTTCCTCCCTTGCTCATTTACTGATGGCTGCCGCCTCCACCCACAAGCAAATAGAACAGGTGCACACCGAGATTCCACAGCTTAACACTCTCCACGGCTCAACAGCTTGAGTGAAGAGCACACATCACCAGACAATGGCTTCCCCTTCACCGAGAGGGGCAGGGGCAAGGGGGAGGCACAGGCACAGAGGCCTGCACCTCACTTCGGTGCACCGATACCCCCAAAATCCTCACAGCCTCGGCCTGCCAACACCAACCCCCACACCAGCACCCGCCAGCACCGACCGCCAGCTGTCCTGCCGCACACCTGAACTCGCTCGGCTCCCCGGGTGAGTTGGTCGCAGTGCACATGATGGTGGCAACAGCGCGATAGCGGGGCAGGAGGGGATGGAGGCCTGGTATAAAGAGTACAAGGGGGTACAAAAGGTACAGCACCCTCCCCCCACATAGGTCTGCATCGAGGTCAGGAGTAGCGAGAGAACAATCCCCTAGCACCACAACGCCTCCTGCATGACTCAGGCCATGACTCCAATGCGGTGCTTGATGATCAACTGAGCATGCTAGCCTTTTGGCGGGCATGAGCACGGCATCCAAGGGAGAGTAGTAGATATACTACTAATGAGTGATACTACTTCTAATATATGTGAGTGGCTGTGTGACTTTGTGTATGCGTGTGTGAGTTGGTGTGTGAGTGGGTGTGTGAGTGGGTGAATAAGAGGATGTGTGAGTAGCTGAGTGGGTGAATGAGTGGTTGTCTGAGTACCTGTATGTATGAGTGAGTGGGTCAGTTAGTGGCTGTATGGGTAAGTGAGTGGGTGTGTGTGAGTGCCTATATGGGAGTGTGAGTGACTGTATGGATGAGTGAGTGGGTGCATGAGTGGCTGTAAAGATGAGTGACTGTATGGGTTTGTGAGTGGTTGTGTGAGTGGTTGTATGAGTGAGTGAGTGGGTGTGTGAGAGGCTCTATGGATGAGTGAGTGGTTGTATGGGTCTACAAATGGGTATGTGAGTGGTTGTGTGGGTGTGTGAGTGGGTGTATGAGAGGGGTGTCAGTGAGTGTGTGAGTGGTTCTGTGGATAATGTCATCAGTGATGTCATTTGAGATGTCATCAGTGATATCACTGACCATGTCATGAGTGATCTAATATGTGAGGTCATAAGCAGTGCATTGCAGGGACGTAAGTTATAATTAGCTCAGGGAACTATAACTGCTGAATTTAACTGGTTTTGTATGTGTGAAATCTGAGCCTAACTATAACGTCCCTGTAACCTTTCTCTCACCACTCCAGGCCTTAGGCCTCAAATAGTCACAACCAAGGGGATTCAAGAAGGTGAACTTGGGGCGCAGAGACACTTCACTGTGAGACATGGGTGCATGAGTGTGAGAATGTTGTGCAAGAATGCATGTTAGAGTGCTAGGGGGCTGTGCTGTGTAATGGTGCTTGCGTGACTACTTGGATCCGGTTGTTGAAACACGTGGATCAGGTGAGCGCATGCTAGGATGCATGGATCAGGTGAGTCCTGTACTTGCATGAGTGCTGGGATGCGTGGATCAGCCCAGGACGGGGTATGCACGTCAATTTACCAAAATGCCAGGGGTACTGAAAGGGACATCACATGCCGTTTGATCTATACTTTTACTCACACACTTACACATACACAAACATTGAAACATACAAATATTGTCTCTCAAATATACACATTTTCATCCGCAAACACGCACACAATATACATTTTAAATATTTTTACTTACCTCAGCTGCCAGAGAGGGTCATATTCCAGGTAATTGTGTTCAATTTTTTATTACACAAATAATTAATAATATAAAATTATTTACTATTAGAATAATAACAAATTGACAGAAAACAAAGAAAGTGAAGCCCAACCATCGTCCGTAAGGAAGAGGTGCCTCTGTGTTCCTGGCACTGATTTTGCCACTTCTGAGGCCAGGGGTCGCAAAGGCAGTGCCCGGAGTTGCAAGTGGCACACCTGGGGTCACAACTGCGACCCCTGACAACCTCTAAAGGACATCCATGGGGCAGGGGCAAATCATGACACTTCCTAGGCAGGTGGCCTGGTTTTATATTATGTAATGTTATTTTATTCTGGTATGCTAGTTTTGTGTTGTCATATGTTGTTCTGCAATTTGCTGCACTGTAAAATCGTTTGAAATGAACTGATGCGGAACTCTGATTTGGTGTGTTCTCTTTGTGCTCCTGTGTGATGTGCTGTACAGATGTGCTGTGCTGCGCTTTACTTTGGTATGGTGCATGTGTTTTTGGTTTTACGTGATGTGTTCTAATGGTCTGTTCTATGATGTGCACTCAATAGTTTTCCATTCTGTACAGTGCTTTAATTTGCAAGGCTGTTAAGAAGTGTGCTGTCATGTTATAAACCGTGTTATGAAGTGTTGTGCTGTAAAGTCATGTTGTGCTGTTGTGTTATGTCCTGTGGTACGCTGCAACACACTGTAATTGGATATGATACTGTGTCATGTTGTGCTGTAATACGTTGTGATGGCCTGTGGTATGCTGCAGTATGGTGTGCTGTAATTTGGTGCACTATACTGTTCTGTACTCTGAAAATATTTGCTCTGATTGATGATGCTGGCCCTGCAGTTAAGTGCTGTGATAGGCTGCGATGTGCTGTGATGTTCTGATGTGCTGTGTATCATGGGATGTGTATTGCTGATATTTTGCCTTGTGTCTGGAAGTTTTGTACTCTCTGTGCTGATCTGTGAAGTGTTATGAGTTGATGTGCTCTGATATGCTTGACTGTTATCTGGTGGTGCTCTGGTGTGCTACGCTTTCCCGTGGAGCATTGTGATGTGCTATCTTTGAATGTAAGGTGCTATGATGTCATCTGGTGAGCTATAAAATGGCCTGCTGTGATGTCATTTGATGTGTGATTTGCTCCTCTGTGCTGTGCCATGATGTGCTGTGAAGGACCGTGATGTACGTGGCTATTGTATGACATGATGTCCTGTGGTAAGATCTGGTGTTCTCTGGTGTGCTATGATTATATTGTATTGTAATTGTATTTATATAGCACTTACTACCCCTGACGAGGCATCGAAGCACCTTTCGGCGAGTAGCACGCTACTCCGGAACACAAAAAGGATTAGTGGTTGATTAGTATAGTGAAATTAGAGTTAATTTGAAGAGTGGACATGCGACTCTGTTAGTTGGACTGAAAAAAATAATGGGGGGATAGAAGAGGGAAGAGTCTAGAAAGTGTTTATTGGGAGATCATAGTAGTAAGATGAGGTTTGGGATGAGTATAAGGAGAGATGGAGGAGGGAAGAATCTCTAGAAATGGATTTTGGAGATCGTAGAAGTAAAATGAGCTTTGGGATGAGTCAAAGGAGGGATAGGTGAGGGTAGAATTTAGAAGGGTTGTTTAGGACATCATTGTAATAAAATGAGTTTTGGGGTGATCCAAGGAGGGCTAGAGGAGGGAAGAGTCTAGAAATGGTTATTTTGGAGATCATAGTAGAAGAATGAGGTTTGGGGTGAGTCAGAGAGTGGAGGTAGAGGATTTATTGAGAGAGATATACGGTGAGATATAGGGTAGTGCATCAGAGAGAGTCAAAGCATTTTTTTTTACAGTAAGAGTAAAGTAATAAATACGTAGATGCATAAGTATACATTTATATCAAGAAATACACATGTACAGATATATATCTGCAGGTGATTGAGGAGGGGGGGTGGGTTAGTCATGGGCTGCACACCAGTGGGTGATGAAAGAGAGCAGTCGTTCTGCCAGGTCTATCTCCCTACTGATCAGCCCCACCGCTTGCTGTAGAAAACCATCCAGTGTTGTTCCCTACACAGGTAAAGGAACATTAACATTTGTTTGCCGCTTCCCCATTGCAACTCTATGTTAAATACTCAATGCCTTCCCCACTGCAAGGCCTGCCATGACAGATGTCGAAAAGAGGACCTAGGTGAGGGTGTTAGAGGAATAGCCCAGCCTCTTCCATTTGAAGGCGGTTGCAGGGCCTTGGAAATGTAGAACCTTCAGAAATGCTGTGGCCCCCGCAGCAAATTTGGCTCACAGCAGGGCTCCTCCTTCTGCCCTGATGGTATCTGGGACAAGGAGTCCCTGGAAAATAGAGTGCTGCTCCCAATTACTTAATTAATCAAAGTCTGTTGGTCACTTACTTCCTCCCTTGCTCATTTACTGATGGCTGCCGCCTCCACCCACAAGCAAATAGAACAGGTGCACACCGAGGTTCCACAGCTTAACACTCTCCACGGCTCAACAGCTTGAGTGATGAGCAAAAATCACCAGACAATGGCTTCCCCTTCACCGAGAGGGGCAGGGGCAAGGGGGAGGCACAGGCACAGAGGCCTGCACCTCACTTCGGTGCACTGATACCCCCTAAATCCTCACAGCCTCGGCCTGCCAACACCAACCCCCACACCAGCACCCGCCAGCACCGACCGCCAGCTGCCCTGCCGCACACCTAAACTCGCTTGGCTCCCCGGGTGAGTTGGTCGCAGTGTAGATGATGGTGGCAACAGCGCGATAGCGGCGCAGGAGAGGATGGAGGCCTGGTATCAAGAGTGCAAGGGGGTACAAAAGGTCCAGCACCCTCCCCCCACAAAGGTCTGCATCGAGGTCAGGAGTAGCGAGAGAACAATCCCCTAGCACCACAACGCCTCCTGCATGACTCAGGCCATGACTCCAATGCGGTGCTCGATGATCAACTGAGCATCCTAGCCTATTGGCGGGCATGAGCACGGCATCCAAGGGAGAGTAGTAGATATACTGCTAATGAGTGATACTACTTCTAATATATATTATGTGAGTGGCTGTGTGACTTTGTGTATGCGTGTGTGAGTTGGTGTGTGAGTGACTGAGTGTGTGAGTGGGTGTGTGAGTGGCTGTATGGGTGAATAAGTGGATGTGTGAGTAGCTGTGTGGGTGAATGAGTGGTTGTCTGAGTACCTGTATGTATGAGTGAGTGGGTCAGTTAGTGGCTGTATGGGTAAGTGAGTGGGTGTGTGTGAATGCCTATATGGGTGTGTGAGTGGGTGTGTAAGTGACTGTATGGATGAGTGAGGGGGTGCATGAGTGGCTGTAAAGATTAGTGACTGCATGGCTTAGTGAGTGGTTGTGTGAGTGGTTGTATGAGTGAGTGAGTGGGTGTGTGAGAGGTTCTATGGATGAGTGAGTGGTTGTATGGGTCTACAAATGGGTATGAGTGGTTGTGTGGGTGTGTGAGTGGGTGTATGAGAGGGGTGTCAGTGAGTGTGTGAGTGGTTCTGTGGATGATGTCATTTGATATGTCATCAGTGATATCACTGACCATGTCATGAGTGATCTAATATGTGAGGTCATAAGCAGTGCATTGCGGAGACGTAAGTTATAATTAGCTCAGGGAACTATAACTGCTGAATTTAACTGGTTTTGTACGAGTGAAATCTGAGCCTAACTATAACGTCCCTGTAACCTTTCTCTCACCACTCCAGGCCTTAGGCCTCAAATAGTCACAACCAAGGGGATTCAAGAAGGTGAACTCGGGGCACTGAGACACTTCACTGTGAGACATGGGTGCATGAGTGTGAGAATGTTGTGCAAGAATGGATGTTAGAGTGCTAGGGGGCTGTGCTGTGTAATGGTGCTTGCGTGACTACTTGGATCCGGTTGTTGGAACACGTGGATCAGGTGAGCGCATGCTAGGATGCATGGATCAGGTGAGTCCTGTACTTGCATGAGTGCTGGGATGCGTGGATCAGCCCAGGACGGGGTATGGGCGTCAATTTACCAAAATGCCAGGGTAGCGAAAGGGACATCACATGCTGTTCGATCTATACTTTTACTCACACACTTACACATACACAAACATTGAAACATACAAATATTGTCTCTCAAATAAACACATTTTCATCCGCAAACACGCACACAATATACATTTTAAATATTTTTTTACTTACCTCAGCTGCCAGAGAGGGTCATATTCCAGGTAATTGTGTTCAATTTTTGATTACACAAATAATTAATAATATAACATTATTTGCTATTGGAGTAATAACAAATTGACAGAAAACAAAGAAAGTGAAGCCCAACCAATGTCCATAAGGAAGAGGTGCCTCGGTGTTCCTGGCACTGATTTTGCCACCTCTGAGGCCAGGGGTCGCAAAGGCAGTGGCGGGAGTTGCAAGTGGCACACCAGGGGTCACAGCTGCAACCTCTGACGACCTCTAAATGACATCCATGGGGCGGGGGCAAATCATGACACTTCCTAGGCAGGTGGCCTGGTTTTATATTATGTTATGTTATTTTATTCTGTTATGCTAGTTTTGTGTTGTCATATGTGGTTCTGCAATTTGCTGCACTGTATAATGGTTTGAAATGAACTGATGCGGAACACTGATTTGGTGTGTTCTCCTTGTCCTCTTGAGTGATGTGCTGTACAGATATGCTGTGCTGCGCTTTACTTTGGTATGGTGCATGTGTTTTTGGTTTTACGTGATGTGTTCTAATGGTCTGTTCTATGATGTGCACTCAATAGTTTTCCATTCTGTAAAGTGCTTTAATTTGCAAGGCTGTTAAGAAGTGTGCTGTCATGTTATAAACCGTGTTATGAAGTGTTGTGCTGTAAAGTCATGTTGTGCTGTTGTGTTATGTCCTGTGGTACGCTGCAACACACTGTAATTGGATATGATACTGTGTCATGTTGTGTGTTGTGCTGTAATACGTTGTGATGGCCTGTGGTATGCTGCAGTATGGTGTGCTGTAATTTGGTACACTATACTGTACTGTACTCTGAAAATATTTGCTCTGATCGATGATGCTTATCCCCTTCAGCTCCCTCGGGGATAAGTGGTTCAGCAGGGGAGGGACAACTTTCAGTTTACAAACAGGAAAGGACAGAGGTGGCAAGGAAGACTCCTAGAGGGTTTGGTTCAGCCTTCCCCACCACTGTGATGGATGTGCTTTGGAGGTGTGTGTCTCTCCTCAGCGGTCAGAAGATATGTGGGGCAGGCGGGAGAGATGGAACAGTCCGGCAATGCCCATTTCACCAGCAACAGTGAAGTATAACCAGGGCTTTAAGTGGGCCGGGTCCTGCCGGTGCTCAGCACCGGCAGTTCTAAAAAGCAGCTGTGGAGACGGGTCCCTGTCGTGCTCACCATTTTTGCCCTCAAACTCAGGGTGAAAAAAAAACCTTAACTCTGCAGCAGTACCAGCCTTTACTGCCTTTAATGTAACTTCAAAGAGACTCGCTATAATTCTTTCACAGCCTCATCATTTAAGAACTGAAGCATTTTCAATATTATATATAAGGAAGTCATAGTTGTTGCTTAGTTATCTCATTCAACTAACAACCATTGACAAAGCCAATAGTCTTGGCTTGTTGTAGGTGTAATGTTACTTGTATTATATATCCGGATGCAATGACAGAGGCAGCAAAATACCAGTCGGGCAGCACACTAAGTTAAGCACAGATCTTTAGCTTAAAGTGTTTTTAAGCCACGCCCTTAATTACATCGGCCACGCCCCTTTAAGAGACCCCCCCCCCCAGTTTTTTCATTTCACTTGGGTATACCCAAGCACTCAGTGGCGTAACATTAGCCCACGCGGCGTGGAGAAGGGGGGCCTGAGCTCCAGGGGCCCCCCTCCGGCACTGTGCACGGGCAGCGGGCCTTTGGCCTGAGATCTCCTGACTGGGCGGGTTGCGGGTGGGGCAGGGACATCTTAAGGAATATGGGGGCCCTGGGCCAAACGTATTTCGGGGGCCCCGGTTCGGAACAGATTTGGATTTATGATCCACTTTCAGCTCTTTCATGCCATCTTTGGCCAGGTCAATGATAGTGCACAGGCACACTTCTCCAAATTCTGTATGTTTTTACTTCTAATATTCGGTGATAGTGACGTGTGTTTTCAATATTGTAACCCAGCAGCAGCTCACTAATAATACTGCAAGTAATCTCTGTGACACCCTCCCATTTCTCATATGTGATGGCTTGTTTGATCTAAAAGAAACTTTTTTTTATGGATGTTGCATGAAACAAACACATTTTTCTGCAAAATGTCTGTAATAGATTCTCACTCATCACCCACCTTAAAAATAAATGAACAGAAAAGGGTATTTAAAACAATTCTGTTTAATGATTATACAAGGCCATTAGGGCAAGATTCTCTGCAGAACAGAGCTGGCTGTATCAGGGGCCCCTGAAAGGATGGGGCCCTGGGCCAGAGCCCACTTTGCCCATGCCTTAAAACGTCTCTGGGGTGGGGGGGGGCTCCATGTACTTTGCGGGGGTGGGGCGGCTCAAGTTTGGTTAAGCCACATTCACTAACCTTAGAAGGAAATCATTGATAGCTGTACGTGTGGTCTTTGAATAAGGAGATTAGGTCCAGTGACGATAAGGAAGAATTTACAGCCCGAGGCCACGCTGTGGCAGATGAGATCACGAAACTCTGTGCAGCAATGGGCAAGTGATGAGACAGACCGAGGCTCCGTTTTTTGGGGAGAGGTGTAAGACTGGTTGCAGATTTAAAGACAGAGGGCTGGCAATCACAGGCTGAAGCAAATACATCACTGGCTTGAAGCAGAAGGGGAGGAGTACAGAAATGAGCGGCAAGGTAAAACAAGCATTGGCAAAGTCAAAGTTCCAGCTTGCATTTTGAGTAAAGATTAAAAAATTTGTAAAAGCTTACTGCAGTGAAAATGATTCTGTGTACTTTAAAGATGTCAGGCAGTCCTTCGTGCATTGCAATGCAAGCACTCCATTTGAGGCGGAATGATACACAAAATAAGCACAAACTTGTGGGGTGGAGCAAAAGTCCACTCAATGAGTACAATAAATAATTGGTAAGGTTTTGTTAGGTTTGGCTATTAAGCTAGACCTAACTACGTGATCTACAAGACAACAGTGTAATGCAATGGACAAATACAACAGTTTGGTAATCTTTGTAACAGGGTCATTAGAGAGTGCAGGATGTGGGATACCTGCCGTAAGCCATAGATCGCTCCATCTCCCCACTCGTTCCTTCACCTTATTTAAAGGAGGGGGGGCTGGTGGGTTTCCTTTAACAGGTCCTCAGCATTCACCACAAGCTTCCTGCTCTATTTATGGCAGACCTTCCTACATTACTTTTTCCCTCACAGGTCTGCCATGAAAGGGATGGTGGTCCCAAGAAGGTAAAATCAGCAGAGATCCCTCCTCGCATTGGGAGAATATTCCTAGGTGTTCAGGGCCATAGATGTTTTGTTTCACAGAAACAAATCTCAACCAAAGCTTTAAATCTGCCCCTATATATTTGTAGTAAGTGAGCTGAGCAAAATCTTATTAAAATGTGAGTTCACTTACGCAGTTCGATTGGTAGAGCCCACCAGGAGTTAGCAAACCCTTGAGAAGCTGCTACATGAGTACGAATTTTAATTATTTCAGGAACTGCTCCTCTGTTCTGTTCTACAGCTGTGTTTATTTTTCAAAGGTATGAGTTTATTTTGGATGGTTGTTATGGAGAGTGGGCATTGCAAAGAATTTTCAGAACAGGGAAAGCATGTTTTAACAAATTAGGCCCTCGGGGTGAGTAGAGCTTTGTATGCACTGATGCCAAAACTAACCTTCGTTCAGTCATAAGAATTCTAAGAATTCTAACGTGCTGGTGACCTGGTTTACCTCGCTGTGGTACTTAGGGCTGCATTATTTGGAAACCGAGGGGCTCAATCCTCATTGTCTGTGCAAAAAAAAATGTGGGTGCTAGCCGCAAATTGCCAGTGCTGCCCACCTCAGTTACATCCATGGTGATTTGTATGACTCAGTACGCTGAATAGGAGAGGCTGGCCCATCGGAACGGGGGGGCAAAGGGGCAATTATTCCTGAGGCCTTGCGCTTCTTTGGGGCCTTGCACTCATACTGCAATATTTATTTATAGATGTGAAGCTGACACATTTATTAATGAAATGGCAGCGAACCTTGCTAATGCTACAAGATGGCACCGGATGCTGGAGCTGCCATAGTTTCTCTTCCTCTGCAAAATGAGTTTTTTTAAACTTTGCAAGAGTATTCTTTTCCTATGAAGCGCCGGTCCAGCAGAAACTTCGGACATTCCAGAGCAGACGATTATAAAGAACTGATACCTGCACTGGGTGATTTAGTCAAACCCTAATTTTGAAGTACTTATGAATAAAGCGGCAATTTGAAGTAAGGCACAACTGCAAACTCTGTTATGTAAAGCACCTACAATCAATATTTTAAGAATGTATAATTATATATACTGTATAACACATTATTTACATATATTGAACACATCTTTATACTCTGGCTAACATCAAACATTATAATTCTACCCACAGAAGAAAAAAAACTTAAAATAAATAGAATCAAACACTGGGTACCTCAAACTCACCCCTTTTTAGGTCGAGCCTAGGCAGCGCATGCGCTGTCTCTCGACATGGTGTATCTACTGTATAGAGCTGCAGCACGCCCCTCGCTTGTGATTGATTCCTTCATCTGCCTTTTGAAATTACCTTGGTTTAGTTGGTGAATAGGTTACATTTGTCCCTCCTTTCGCTGTTTTGTTCATGCCCTGGAGACTGGCCCTGTTACATGGGTCATCTCCCGATCAGCCGTATACGTTACTTTTGGCGCACTACTTTTACGATTGCCTCAGCTTCTGTTTTAGAATTGTTGTTTATTGATGGCCTCGCGCCTGGGGAACCTGCGCGCCATTGTTAATACGCTCCCCGTGTGGGTTTTTCCCCACACCTCACTACTGACACTCGCCCCTTCGGGACTGCGGGTTTGGTGGCTTTGTAAAATTTTATTTTTGTCCTCCTCTCTTCACTTAATCTACCAAAGCTGCCTGCATTTGGTGTTTGTTGGCTGTTCACATCCCGTCCCCTCGCTGCTTTCAGCACTGCATTTATAACCTTAACTTCCAGGAGAGGTCTTGTGTCTTATAACGCATTTAATTTTAAAGCGGCAGTGCTCATCACTGCTTTTATAAAATTAACTTCCAGAACAGGTCGTAGGTGTTTTAACGCATTTAATTATTTTAAAGTGACAATGCAATATTTTTGTTTCCCAAGCACTCCATGCGTGTTTTCAGGCCGTCGCCCATATCCCAGTCCATTTTGCTTCTTTTCTCTCCCGCCCCTGTGCCCCCATCCATGTTCATCTCCCTCCACCCGTCCAAATTTCTGTTTCTTCTCATCCTCCATCCGCCCGTCCCGTTTCTTCTCCCCCACCCAGCCCATGCCGGTTATGTTTGTGCACTTCCATGAAGTCATGGGTTTCGACAGTGAACAATGATTTCTTCGCTGTAGTACCGTTACTGTTTAGAAAGCGCAAGGAAGTGGGTGTGTGATCATGGCCTGGGATGGTGGCACTGGTGCCCCCTCCCTCACCCCCCCTTGCAGCAGCCCCTCCACCTAGGCCCTAACTCTGGCTTCTGTGCTCGGCCTGTGGGTTCCTGCTCACTTGACCCAATCAGACCGACTATGGGCACCGATTCTACTCCCCCTGCACGCAAGGGCTCTTCCGCTGAGTCTGGCTGGGACTTGTATTGTGTTGTAATTCTTTTTGTATAGCGCTTAATACACCCAACGAGGTGTTGATGCGCTTATTTTGTAGATGAAGTAAACACTACGTCCCCTATTACAATCGGTATTTCCTGATTCACCGGAGATATTGTAATCATTTCCAAGCTCCCCCAACCCCTTCCCAGTCCAACAGATATTTCACCACCGCTTTCTACACATAGTAATCTGCTCATTTGAGCAACAAATGAATCTACAAGAGAATGAAACACGAAGTAAGATCCCCAGGAGTTCAAGTAACAAAAATTTGGTGTGCCCTAAGCCCCAACCTGAGAACCCAACAACTTCAAGAAGCTTGTGAAAATGAAGCATTTTGTCCTTTTCTTCAACTGATCGCAACCTCATCTGTTGAGTACCACAAGGTGCGTCAATCAGCCCGATACTTACATGATCCCTATGACCAGCATAATCCATTCCCATGACATCAACGACTTCTTCTACGCCAGCGACACCCAACTCATAATTTTCCTCTCGGACAGGACCCCCCCAACACCTGGAACAAGTGCACTGTCTTCATGACCTAAGTCACCAACAGAATGAAGACCAACTATCTCTCACGGGTGACAAGCTGCGCTCTACAAATAATGTTTGATTTAAATGATTGCACCACTAAAAATGTCACACCATCAACCACGGCACTGATGACATCATATATGGCGCCAGTAAATCTGTAGGTTCTTGGCATGTGTGAATCTGTTAAGTTTACTGATCTAATCGATTTCCCCCTCCTACCAAATGTGAAACTGGCTACTCCAGTCCATTCTGGTAATTGCAGTTTTGATGAAAGAGAAAAGATAAACAGGGCCCTTTAATGTTCTAATCAACAAAGTAACCCAATTCCACGTTACTGGCACCTGTAATTTGATTAGCAAACGGAATGTCCCTTTTTAATTCCTTTCACCGCCAAGATTTTCTTACTTCCAGCCCTCTTCCTACTTTTGATGTCCGGGCACATCTTACGCTGGTTCTTCTTTATTTTTCATTACAAGGAGCACAGGTTATACACTCTCCCTCAGCCCAGCATATTTATTATTTACATCACCTCCTCCCCCCAGCAGCATTGTATTTAATATGCATTTAATATGTTTTGCCCTCGCCTCGGTTCCCTCCCCAACCACACATTTCCCCCATGTAGCGCCGTAATGCACCCACGAATATCCCTTGAAGTGTTCTGCGCCCCACTTGTCCTCAAAGTGTCGGGAAATGGAAGAATGCATGGGACAAATTTCGGTTTCATTTGACCTGTTATCACCACTTCCCTCCACCACCCTCAGCACAGTCCTTGCTTTGCGCACTCTCGCTATGCATAGCGCACAGACTATCCAAGGAGGAGTTAGTTTCCTGTACTGTCTGCAGCAGCTCAGCTCCCTGCCTGGTCCTGTCATTAATTCCTCATTCTAAGTTCTCTAGACAGTGCTATAGCTGCTTCTCCGGTCCAGTGGTAATTCCTCATTCTAAGTCCTCTAGGCAGTGCTACAGCTGTGTCTCTCTTCCCAGTGGTATTCCTCATTTGTTAGTCCTCTAATAAAAAAAATATAATTTACAACGCCAATAGCTTTAACTTTCAAAAATGCGAGACCAATTGCATTGCAAATGCTTGTTAGTTTTGGTATGTATTTCATTTCCACCATTCACAGTGAAGATGTACTTAAGGGGCTTTGGCTCAGCCTCTTTCAGACAATAGCTTCTTAGGGTTAAGAACTATTCAGCCAGTGGCTTGCAACATTTTCAATCACATCTTGGTTCAACCCACACAAGTATTTCCACATCTCAATGACTGTTTGTCTAGGTGTATACTTCTGCCTCCACATTAATTAAGGAGATACTATTACACAGCCTGTGGCATATTTACTAACATTTCACGCAACGCAGAGCAGCAAGTTCTGCTCTCTCCTAGAGCTGGCACACTTGTGGCTGCCTAGCGCCAACGCAGGCACCTTTGAGACTATTTCGTCTTTGTATGTGTGGTGTAAAATGCAGCACACATGGAGAGAGAAAATATCAAAGAGAACTAAAAATACACCAGTCTCAGATAGGCACACCATTTTGGCGCAAACCATGTTTCTAAGCCTTTGTAAATGTGGTTTTGTGTCAAAATACATGGGTGGGTGCAAGGGAACGCCCATGCACCACTGATGTAACGCACCTGATGCAAGGTTATGCAAGGCAGTGCTATGCGCTGCATTGAGTTACTTTTTTTTTTTACAAAGCCATGCAAATCGGGATTTGGGTGGTTTTGTAAATCCCCAAATTGATTTTGCATCGGGCTGTGCCAAATACGTGACAACACAACAACACAAAATCTTAGTAAATCTGGGCCTCTACGTGTAGCATAGCAGCAATGGGAAGTCAGTGTGCTGACAAAAGAACCTGAAAAATGGACTCTACAGCAAAGAAAACAACCATTTTTGGGTTTTGTCTATCAGATAGCTCAAGCTGTCTAGTTTCAAAATACCTGTTATCAGCTAAGAATTTACAGTAAACTTAAAGTCCATCCATTGTTTACCATTGGTTGGCTTTAAATTAACTCTCATTTGCTGCTCCTTATTTGATGGCTTGCATTGTCCATCTTGTGTTTGTCCCTCCCCTCAAGCATAACCTCTTTAATTGCATCCTTCCCTTAGGGAACGATTTTTTCTTTTGCTTAAGCACTCCATGAGAGTATATATAATTTTCAATTTGCCACTATTAATGTAAACAGCTATCTATATTCAGAGCTCACGCCACACCCACTAACTCACCACTGAGGTATGACAGGCTTCAGTTTTAAAGCAAACACAAAGAGATGATGGACTTAGCGCTGAAACTTTTCAGACACTCACCCCAGTCACAGATCTGGGTTGAGTCCATCATCGTTCTTTAGCTCACTTCGCCAACCCAGTTCAGACCCAGCCATATGCAAATCAGTCTTGACCCTGTTCCTCATTGGAACAGTCCAGCCCGAACTGCCGAGCCAGGTCTTCCCTGGACCCGAAACAAGCATCCTGGGACCAGTTTCGGGGTAACATCCCTCATCAGCCAGGCTAGCTTGACTCCAGTAGCAAAGTGAGCAAGTGACCCATGTCTGGGCATACCCTGCCAACTTAGGGCGAACAAAGAAAACACAAAGAGATGATGGACGGAGCGCTGAAACTTTTCAGACACTCACCCTCAGTCACAGATCTGGGTTGAATCCATCATCGTTCTTTAGCTCACTTTGCCACCCCAACAATGGATTTAGGCCCAAATCTCTGTACTGGGGTGAATGCATGACATTGTTCAGCATTCTGTCAATCATTTGTTCTGTTTGCATTTGTCACCCCGAGTGGGACGGGTATGCCCATACGTGGGTCCCGTGCTCTCCATGCCACTGGAGACAAGCTAGCCTGGCTGATGAGGGGTGATACCCCGAAACCGGTCCTAGGATGCTTGGTTCCAGTCCAGGGAAGACCTGGCCTGCCAGTTCGGGCTGGACTGTTCCCATGGGAAACAGGGTCAGGACTGATTTGTAGATGGCTGGGTCTAAACTGCAATGGCATGGGGAGCAAAAAACCGATGGATTTCGGCCCAGATCTCTGTACTGGGGTGAATGCATGACATTGTTCAGCATTCTGTCCATCATTTGTTCTTTTTGCATTTGTCACCCCGAGTGGGGCGGGTATGCCCAGACATGGGTCCCGTGCTCTCCAAGCCACTGAAGTCAAGCTAGCCTGGCTGATGAGGGGTGATACCCCGAAACCAGTCCTAGGATGCTTGGTTCCAGTCCAGGGAGGACCTGGCCTGGCAGTTCGGGCTGGACTGTTCCCATCGGGACAGGGTCAAGCAGCCGCGGTCCGTGCAGTTAACAGCGGTGGGGGCGCATTGGGGGGAATTTCGAGGTACGATGCAAAGGGAAAATTTATGATTTATTTAATTTTCCCTCTGTATCGTCCCTCGAAATCCCCCCCCCAACGCAGCCCCACCGCTGTTACCTGCACGGACTGTGGCTGGGGTCAAGACTGATTTGCATATGGCTGAGTCTAAACTGCAATGGCATGGGGAGCAAAAAAACGATGGATTTAGGCTCAGATCTCTGTACTGGGTGAATCCATGACATTGTTCAGCATTCTGTCCATCATTTGTTCTATTTGCATTTGTCACCCCGAGTGGGACGGGTATGCCCAGACGTGGGTACTGTGCTCTCCATGCCACTGAAGTCAAGTTGGCCTGGCTGATGAAGGGTGATACGTGAGTCCCGTGCTCTCCATGCCACTGGAGACAAGCAAGCGTGGCCGATGAGGGGTGATACCCCGAAACCAGTCCTAGGATGCTTGGTTCCAGTCCAGGGAGGACCTGGCCTGGCAGTTCAGGCTGGATTGTTCCCATCGGGAACAGGGTCAAGACTGATTTGCATGTGGCTGGGTCTAAACTGGAATGGCATGGGGAGCAAAAAACGATGGATTTAGGCCCAGAGCTCTGTACTGGGGTGAATGCATGACATTGTTCAGCATTCTGTTCATCATTTGTTCTTTTTGCAGGCTTCAGTTTTACACAAGATTTCCCTTTTTGTTACCTAACACTTGTATAGTGACAGTATAGACGTATGCTCTCTCATTGGTGCTGACAGGATCTATCCTCCTGTCTCTTGATTGTCTTAAGACTGTCCACCAATCCGATATCATTAGGTCTAACTTCTGGTGGCCCATGTTAAGTAGATCAAGAGGGACCACCGCTGAATCGTGGGTTCTCATCCTCAGTAAAATCCCCTCGAGCTTGTTCTTCTACAGTGCAGGTTCCCCACCACAGCTCGCTAAACAGTCAATAATGGTCTGACTCTATCCTTGAACTCTTCATGTTGACAATGAAATGGCATTTATTGGCTGCAAACTATAAATGATTTCTCACTAATGTCCTCTGACCAACCGTAAACGTCATGGAAGCAGGATATTCCAAGGGCTTTCAAGCTGCCTCTGGAGTCTGCTCTCATCATAAACTATTCAACTGGTACCCCCTTTATCTGAAGTGGGATTCATCACCTGTGCTGGTGGTGCATCTCATTGGTCATCCTAAACTTCATCCCAGCTATTAGGATGCTGAGCATCCGTGGTGTTATATTACTACTGGGTGCTGCTTGGTCCCGTTGTTATTTCCTATATCTTCCAGGAGAACTTATGCACAATCCATGACATGTGAGGTCACAACTGAACAAATTCCCGGGTTATAGACTTTGAAAAATATCAGTGGCAGAGATTTTGTATAAGAGAAGCTTAAGTTAAAACAGAGAATGTTTTCAATCAGAGATAGCATCACTACCACTTCATAAATTCAAGGCCAACAAAATCCCCTTGCCCGCCCATAACAGCCCTTAACTGCAGGCTTGCAGAATACTGGGACACCCTGCAAAGAGAGTGGAAACTTCTAAATTGTCTCCTCGAATAAATACATGGTGTGGGAGCTTATATATACACTGGCACCAATCCTGGTGCCCACTCTTAGATCCCAAGCCCACCATATTCCAGGACTTACATTCAGATACCACATTTGGACTATCAGCTAACTTGCCAAACCTACCTCTTCCACACCTCACATCAGTCCTCCTGGTCAAGGAATGGTTGGCATGGCAAGGAGATGGCAAGGCAAGGAGATGTTTGTGCCACACCAAATTATCCTCTGGCACTTGTTCCGACAAGCAAGCCCTACCTTCTTGATGACCTGTGGGACAAAAACAAAACATTGGCAGGGGAACGAAGAACTATGGGCCTTAGCTAGTCCTGGTGGCAAACACTAGCAGCGACTTCTCCTTTTATGACTGTCACTAACATTCAATCACTCTCATAAACCTTACAGACATGAGAAGCCCAGTCAGACCATTGTGCCCTTACAACATCCCAGCTACAATGCCACCACACCCTCCCGCCTCCCTACACCAACACAGGACTTGGTTGATGTTTGTTTGAAACACCAGCTCATAAACCCTTGTGGTTATTGACTAGGCCAAAACCGGAAGTATCAAATTGTGTGCTTGCTGCCAAGAAGACGCTGGTGTTAAAAGGTTATAAATTGTGTTTTTCCTTTTTATAACTCACCTAGTTATTAATGACCCCTCTAATTCCTTAATGGTAATGAGGAGGAGCCTCAACCTTCTAAAATATTTATATTCATAACAGCCTCAAAGTATCTCAGGCAGTTGTTACCTACCGTTTGAAGGGGGAGAGGGGGGCATATAAGTGTCACCAGTCCAGCATGAAAGACAGTATTGTTTGTTTAAGAAAGGTATACTCATTAAAATATCCTTTAATTAGAGAGTCTTTGAAGAGCCGAAAAGAGTGGGGCTGCCTGGGCTGGCAAAGCAGAAGACGGACAAATGAGCGGCATAATTGTCGGCCACAGCGAGCGTCTGCGGGCGCATGAAAACCCATCATTACCTTTTCAGCAGGTCAACGCCGTTGTCGCCCAGTCTCAAGATGAGAATGTTGTTTGGAACTAACAAAAGCACTCCAGCCAAATCCACACGACACTGCTGACTCAGCGAGGCTGCTAATCACCCTGAAAACAAGCGTCGGCCTCGCGCACTGACAGAGCAAGACTGGTGCCTGCGCGCGGGAGCACGTGGTGAACAAGGGGCCATTTAACTGAGCCACAGTGCAGTGGCCGTTGACTCCGCGTGCCACATTCTTTGAACGGAGTGTTAATCTGCACGCTATGTTGATAACAGCGTTTAGGTGTAGATTTACGAATTTTGAGGATTCACAAAGAGTTCGAAGAGTACCATTGGAAACGTGAGCCTCTCGGCCTCAGGGTGTGAGGGAAAACCCCCTCTTATCATTTTTATTTATTTATTTTATTTAATGCATTTTTATATAGCGCGGACTTTACCCAAAGGTGACAGAGCGCTTTACAATAGAACCAAGTACGTTACATAAGAAGATATACATACTTATACGTTACAAATACAATCGGGATAGTTAGAAAAGTTAAATAAAGTAAGAGGTAGCAAACACACAAAAAAAAGCATTAGGTTAGTACAGGTATAGAATATATATTTACAGTGTTGGGCTCAAGTGAATGCCAAGCGGCCTTGAGGGACATGAAAAGGGATGTATTCATTCTGGAAGTGTCTTTGGAAGAGAAGAGATTTGAGGTCTGTTTTGAAAGTCCGGGTAGAGGTGATGGTTCGGAGTAATGGAGGAAGCGAGCTCCAGATTCTAACCGCATTGCCTGAGAAGGATTGAGCCATAGAACTTTCCCTTTTGAAAGTAGGGGGCTCGAGCAGTAAGTTTTCAGCATTACCGCCCTCCAGCTACAACTTCTGGTTTCAATGATCATTTTGCTGAGATCATGGTTGACCTCAGTACACGTTATCAAAGAATCATGGTGGTTGGAGATTTCAATTACCACTGGGAGAAGGAACCACGGGAACCCCAGCTCAGGCAGTTTGACATGGGAATGTCCAATCTGGGGCTCCATCAATTGGTGGATTGCCCCACTCACACTAAAGGGCATACCCTAGATTTAGTCTGGTCATCTAACCATCTTGTCAGGCTAACAAGTATTCAACCATGTGCCTGGTCTGACCACTCACTAATTTCCTGCTGGGTCCCTTTGGATAGTCCTCCTGCACTACACCCGCCTGAGTGGAGGAGAGTGCGGAGTTGGCACAAAATTCAGACAGACAATCTAGCGGACACTCTACAGAGGCTATCCCCACCCAAACTGGAGGAGGGCAACATTGACACAGAAAGTCAAACCCTTAGTAATACTCTTCAAGCGGCTATCGATCAAATAGCACCGGAACGGAGAGAAAGAACCAGACTTAAAGGCAAGGTTGTCCCCTGGTTTAATGAGGTATTGAGGGAAAGTAAGCAGAGCCTCCGCAAAGCTGAGAGACAGTGGCGGAAAGCTTACGACCCCACGGAATTAACAAACTATAAAGTCACTCTAGCTCTCTATAAAAAATCTATTACAACTAGGAAAGCCAAGTATGATGAGGCTCGCATAATTGAAGCGCCAAATAAACAGAAGGAGACTTTTAAGATCCTCAATGAACTGAGTAAAAGCCGGATATAAATCCTGCAGTAGCACCCTCAGATTGTAATGCACTGCAGTCCTTTTTCTCCAGAAGATAGCAGATATCCTCCTGGAGATTGAAAAATCCCCATCACCCTGAGCTCCTTGGAGCTGCGTACACCTTCACTTCCCACCGGACAGCTCCTCACTAGTTTCCCTCCACTGGACCCAGATTCTCTGATGCTCCTGATAAATAGAATCAAATCAGGCTCTCCAGCCGACCCATGCCCGCCTAGGATCTTTCGGATGGCCCTGCCGGCCCTGGAGAGTCAGATTCTCACTCTCTTGAATAACTCCTTGGCGAATGGTCAAGTCTCCGTCAATTTTAAGGAGGCCAGAGTTACTCCCCTACTAAAGAAACCGGGAGCAGACAAGGCTGAGCTCAAAAATTATAGACCCATCTCCCAGCTCCCGTTCCTGGCGAAGGTTGTGGAGCAACATGTCTTGAAGACAACCTCCGCGTTCCTGGAGGAACATGAGTTACTCCATCCCGCCAGGCTGGGTTCAGAGCCCACCACAGTACGGAGCTAGTCATGTTATCTGTACTTGACGATCTTAAGATGAAGGCCGATAACAAAGAGCCGAGCGCCCTGATTCTTTTAGATCTTTCGGCGGCGTTCGACACGGTCAGCCACACAACACTACTGACCCGGCTGACGGCCCTGGGCATTCGAGGGCACGCCTATAACTGGTTAGAATCTTTTTTATCGGAACGCTCGCAGAGGGTCCAACTTGGTGCCCAAGTGTCGGAAAAGGGCAATATCTCCTGCGGAGTCCCTTAGGGCTCCGCACTGTCCCCGCTCCTCTTTAATATACATCTGCAGCCCCTGATAGCTGCACTAACCAATATGGACTGCCAGGTTTTTAACTATGCGGATGATACCCAGCTCATCCTGAGGATTGATAACTCGGTCTGTGCCCAAGTATCAGTCCAGAACATCCTCAGGTTCACAGTCAACTGGATGGCGGCAAATTCCCTAAAAATTAACCCAGATAAAACCGAAGTACTAGCCTTCTCATCAAAAAACAACCCCTGGAGCGGCCTGTTTTGGCCCCAAGAGTTGGGGGCCCCTACCAGCCCATCACCAGTGGTAAAAAGCCTGGGAATCAAGATCGACTCCGAGCTCTCTATGATCCATCAAGTTAACTCGGTGGTGGGCATATGTACTGGGCTTCTAAGGCAGTTGAGGAAACTGGTTCCTCTGCTTTCAGTGTCATCTCTGAAAATTATAGTATCAGCAACTATTGTCTCACGACTCGACTATGGCAATGCGCTGTATGTCGGGCTCCCCCAGAAACTCACAAACAAACTACAAGTGGTACAGAATGATGCAGCTAGGCTGATCTTCAGGCTGCCTAGAAGAACTCATGCCACTCCTCTGCTGCGTAAGCTGCACTGGCTGCATGGCAAGCAGAGAGCGAAATTCAAGGGACTCTGCATTGTCCACAAAGCTCTCTACGGATAAGCCCCAGGGTACATAAGGGAACGTTTAACCAAATATGTGCCAAGGCGGGCCCTTCGTTCAGCAGAAGCCGTCCAGCTGGTTTGCCCTCGAAGTAACTTGGTTTCCAAAGGGGGACGAGCCTTCTCGGTCCTCCTGCCACAACTCTGGAACCAGTTGCCCGATACTCTCCGGAAAGAACCTGTCCTGCTTCTTTTCCGGAAACAGTTAAAAACTGTTCTCTTCAGGGAAGTACTAGAGGCGACGTAAGACCTCTTAATACTATGGAGACCTCCCCGCTTTGACGCTGTCTTGCTTCTCTCTAAGCGCTAAGAGACCTGTCGGTGTATATGCGCTATATAAGTATAAATAACATAACATAACATAACATTGCATGAATGTCTAGAGCCACCTGAGATTTCAAGTTTATTCACCAGGTATCGTGGGGAGGAAGTGTGCAAGGCTTTTATGGGTGATACAGGCAGTCTTGTAAATTGACCTTGCTTCGATGGGAAGCCATCGAAGAGAAAACAGTATGGGTGTGATGTGGTCATTTCTTTTGGCCCCATAAACAAAACAAGCCGCTGAATGGAGTACGAATTTAAGAGGGGAAAGGTGGGATTTGGGGAGGCCAGCAAGGAGAGCATTGCAATAGTCCAATCTAGAGAGAACCAGAGATTGGACCAAGGTTTTTAGGTCTTGCTCCGGAAAGAAACGACAAATCCCTTAGAGAACGAGCAGTTGGTAAGGTGCATTCTTGGCGATGGAATTGATGTGGGAGTGTAGATTGAGCCTTTTGTCTTGTATGACACCAAGGGATTTAGCGCTGTCGACAACGATAGGTTTGTTCTTAAGTAAATTCAGCTTATCCATCCAAGATGGAACAGGAGGAGGAGAGAGTGAGGTAGAGAGAAGGAGGAATTCAGTTTTGGAAGGATTCAGAATGAGTTGATGAGCTGACATCCAATTTTGGATAGAGTTGAGAGTGGTGTTGAGGACTGAGATGTCGTGTGCGGAAGACACCTTAAGGTAGATTTGGGTGTCATCAGCATAGAGGTGGTAAAGGATCCCAGATTTACTTAGGAGATTTCCCAACGTTTCTAAGTAAAGATTGAACAAAGTGGGTGCGAGGATAGATCCTTGAGGGACGCCTTGACCTACCGCCATTGAAGTTGAAAGGCTGTTAGCTATTTTGATCAATTGAGATCTACCCGAGAGGAATGAAGCAAACTATTTGAGCACTGTGCCTTCCAAGCCCATTCTTTGTTTTAAAGTGTTCAGAAGAGTGTTGTGATTAGCAGTGTCAAAGGCTGCAGAAAGGTCAAGTAGAATCAAGAGACAAGCCTCCCCCGAGTCAAGTACACGCAGGGCATCGTCGATCACTTGCAGCAGGGCTGTTTCATTGCTGCAGTCTTGCATAAAGCCAGATTGGACTTCGTCGAGAAGATTGTTATCCTTGGTATGTAGAGAAAGTTGTTTCGCTACACATCTTTCTGTGAGTTTCGCAAGAAAAGGGAGATTGGTGATAGGGCGGAAGTTGTTGAGGTCATTCTCATCAACGGAGGGTTTTTTAAGAAGTGGGTTAACCTGTCCTGTTTTAAGGACAACAGGAAGGGAGCCTTGGCTGAGAAAGAGTGTTAGAAATGGGGGTCTCTAGTTGGCAGAGGTAGGTACCTTTGTCCAAGTAGGGACCCTTCTTCCTAGTCAAGGTAAGGGGGATACACTTCTAAAATAACCCCTGCTCACATACAGTAATACAGTGAAAACACTACAAATGGACACCACACCAGTTTAGAAAAATAAGTAATCTTTATCTAAACCAAACAAGACCAAAACGACAAAAATCCACAATACAGTAATAAAAATATGACTTTCAAATGGTAGAAATAGTTCAGTTCAAAGCAAATTGCAGATGCAACACTTTTCACACAAAGTACCTTGGATGTGTAACGCACACAAACAAAAAGGGTCGCAGGGAAGGTGATGTGTCGGTTCCTTGCTTCGGGGGAGGTGATGCGTTGGTTCCTTACCGGAGAGGAGGTGATGCGTTGGATTCTTACTGCGTGGGGAGGTGAGGCGTCGGTTTCTTACTACGTCCCCCAACGATGCGACAGACTTGGCGCCTCAAAGCGATGCGACGATCCGTGATGATGCGTGGGTTCTTGCAGCTGCACAGCAGGCCTTGCGTCGGAATCAGTGCGGTGATCCCAGACTTCAGAGATCGGGGCACTCAATGCAGCGATTTCTCGAGCCGCGGACAGGCGCTGCGACGATTTCTTCGACGATGCGTCAGAAACAGGTGCGGATGCGCCGCGCTTCTCAAAGGTGCGTTACTTTTCCCAGCTCCCAGCGGCAAACAGCCTCCAGAGGTCCAAAACAACAGCAGGCACCTCTTAGCAGGTCAGAACTCCCAGCAAGGAAGTTCAAATGAGCTGGTGGTGAAGTCTTTGCGTCCATGAGACTTCAGAATAGGAGGCAAGCTCAGTTTCAAGCCCTTGGAGATCTTCCTCAAGCAGGGGACACAGCAAACAGCAAAGTCCTCTCTTCTTTCCTTGGCAGCAAGTGGCCACTGCAGGCCAACCCCAGACAGCAAACAGCACAGGGGAAGTATTCCTCCTCAGCTTCTCCGGCTCCTCTCCTTGGCAAAGGTTCCTCTTGATTCCCAGAAGTGATCTAAAAGTCTGGGGTCTGGGCCCCTCTTTTTATACAGTAAATCTCTTTGTTCTCTCCTGGCCCAGGGCTCTGAGCCCAGTCCAAACCAGTTCTGGGGGGCACGTTGCAAGTGCACAACAACCTCCATTGTCAGTGTGAGCCCTGGCTCCAGACGCACCACAGGGGGGCAAAGCCATCATTGTGGAAGGCAGGCACAGCCCTATTCAGGTGCAGGTGCTACTCCTCCCACTACTCCAAATGCAGACCAGGCCTATTCAGCCTAGCACTGACTCATCCAGACTCTCTGGAGCCACTGCACATCCCCAGCCCCTGTCACTCCAAAGCCAGCCAGTCAATACACATCCTAGCAGAGGCACACTGGAAGACTAAGCAAGAAAATACCTACTTTCTAAAAGTGGTATTTTCAAACAAAGAATGTAAAAGTCACCCTCACTAAAAGACGCATTTTAACATTCTGAGTTCAGGCATACTAAACTTTATTTTCCTATCTGGTTCACAGGGGCAGTTATGCTTATAAGATGTTATAAGCAAACTCCCCATTCTATCCTATGGGAACAGATAGCCTTACAATAGTGAAAAACGAAATTGGCAGTATTTCACTATCAGGACATGCCACACACATCAGGGCATGTCCTACCTATCACATACACTGCACCCTGCCCACAGGAGTACCTTGGGCCTACCTTAGGGGTGACTAACATGTAAGAAAAGGGAAAATGGCAGGCCTGAGTTACATTTATAGGCTGCTTATGTGGGTGGCACAACCAGTGCTGCAGGTCGACTAGCAGCATTTGATTTACAGGCCCTGGGCACACACAGGGCACTGTACTAGGGACTGACTAGTAAATAAAATAAGCCAATTATGGAAACGCCAATCCATGACAACAATTTACCGGGAGAGCATATGCACTTTAGCACTGATCAGGAGTGGTAAAGTGCCCAGAGTCATATAACCAACAAAAACAGGTCAGAAACAGAAGGCCACAAAGCAAAAAACCTGGGGATAAACCGGCTGTAAAAGCCAGGTCTAACAAAGAGGTTAACCAGAAAGGTCCAATAGGAAAGAGTGTGGGTGTAAAAGTCAATGGCGATGTCACGAGGGACGGGGTCGAAAGAATGGTTAGAGGGTTTTGTTTCAAGAATGCTTTTAAGGAGGGCCTCTTCAGTGATGAAGTCAAAGTTCTGCCAAATGACTAAGGATTTGTGCTCCTCTAGGGGGGTAGGGTGAGTGACCTGATCCACCAGCGATTTCACTTTTTCATCAAAGAATATAGCGAATTCTGCTGCTTTCTTTGGAGGATCGTCAAACATGATGGTTGAGGGAGAGATGTTTGTATTTTTGATGAGGTCAAAGAGTTTTTTGGGTCTGTTTTTGGCTGAGTCGAGGAGGGTTCTGAAGTGCAACTCTTTTTCATGGAAGATGTGTTTGTGGTAGTTTGATCTTGCTGAAGGTAGATTAGAGAGATTAGAGGTGGATGGAGATTGTCTCCATTGTTTCTCCAGGAACCTCAGGTTCTTCCTTTATTCATATAGGGATTTATTGAACCATGGTGCAGAAGGAATAGGCCTTTTCTTTTTGCTTTGAAGTGGAGCAACATTTTCAGTTTTGACTGCAAGACTGGAAAGGCATTGGGAGGTAAGATCGTTGACATCAGGGTTAGGGTCTAACATTGGAAGTGATAGCATAGCAGAATTGCACAGAATGTCAAGGTCAATGTTTTTGGTGTTACGGAACCAAGTAGTAGTCCTTTTAAGTTGGCCAAGAGTTACAGAGTGAGATAGGTGCAGAGAGAAGGGGATGAGGAAGTGATCGGACCAGTCTACTTGAATGGGGTCAGCAATAGTTAGCATATCTGCTTTGGATATAACAAGGTCAAGAATGGAGCCCTTAGAGTGTGTTGGTTCCATGCAGTGTTGGATAAGATCATTTACTGAGAGAAACGTGGCAAGCCTGGTGGCAGCTTAGTCTTCCAAAGAGTCCCAGTGAAGATTAAAGTCTCCCAGAAAAATCTGTCTGTCACTTTGAGAGTATTGGTTGCTGGCGAAGTCGGTGAATTCCTCCAAGAAGGTGGAGCAGTCACCAGGCGGGTGGTAAATGCATGAAACCTGAAAGGGTAGCAGAGTTGCACTTGAAGCTCCAGAGAAAGGCATTCAAATGCACGGAAGGAGCTGTTAGGAAAAACCTTGAATTGTAGGGAGTTTCTGAAGATGACTGCAACCCCTCCCCCAACTTTATCTGCTCTGTCATTTCTAAAGATGGAATAGTTGGTGGGTAGCAGAAGATCGAAAACAGTATGAGAGATGTCGTTGAACCAGGTCTCAGTGAGGAGAAGTATGTCAAGATTGTGAAAATTGATGGTGTCTGAAATTTCCAGCTTGTGTTTGTTTGCAGATCTGCAGTTGTGGAGCAAACCGCGCAACTCTGACAAAACTGTTTTGGTGAAGGGAGTGTTAGGGCTTTTAGGGGCGATAGGGATAAAGGTTCTGAATGAAGGTGCCAGGGTAGAATAAGGCTGATGTTTAGTTTGGGCGGAGGAGATGGTCGGAATAGTGCAAAGATTAGAATTATCTGGAGAGGAGAGGTAGAGGGGGATGGCGTTGGAAGTCTTGTAACTAGCCAATAAATTAGAGATGTCTGAAGGGGACAGATTGTGTGTGGCTTTTTTGGGGCGCGGGAGCAGGGTAGTCCTCGGGAGTTTGGGGAAGTGAGTACTCACCAGGGGGATTGGGTTGTTGGGTAAAGTGGAAATTTTAGCACTTAGGAGTGAGATGGTAGCTTCAAGCTGGGAGATAGAGGAGATGATAAATTCTAGTTTGTTTTCTAAGGAGAGTAGGGCTGAACACGGTATGTTATGTGACTTGATAGGTTCCGGAGGGAGTGTAATTTGCGAGGGAGGTCAAGGAGAGGAGGGGGGGAGGAGTATTGGGATGTAGGAGTAAAAGGGGGAGGGAGACTCATGTGATGTTGGTTGGTAGAAGTTATCGGTGCATCTGAGGTGGCGAGAAGATTAACTGGGCAGATGTTGAACAGAGGAGAAGTATTGAGTTCAAATTTAGGAAGAGACGGGTGTGGGATTTGGTGGAAGGGCTGAATGCGGGGAGGGTCTCAGTGGTAACAGCAGCACTGAACAAACCTTGATCTGCAACTGAGAGCGACTCAGCTTTTTATTATTCAGACGTTGATAAAAATGAATACCAATGCCATTGGGTAATGACTTTCGTGCCTGCATAAAAGGCTTAGACACATACACCAAGGTATAAAGTGCTATATAAATCAAATGTAATAAAAGAAGAAAAGCAGCATGTTGGGCAGGCTGACGATGAAAGAAAACATGCATTGGCAGTGGCAGGTTTTGGAATAATACAATCTCCAGATTCCAGACTGCAAGGAGTGCAAAGGCTGGTAATAACTAATTTAAAAGTAAGCGAAGTATCTCTATGGTAATGAGAGGGAGAGTAGACCTCCTGGGTGAGGTGTGAGTGTGATGTCAGAGGGTCACCTGACAAGGGGAACCAATGAAAATCTAGCACACTATCCCCTTTCCAGGAGTGGAAGTATGAGGCCTGCCCTGATCTTGGATGAGCCCAGGGAAGGCCCAAATGAAAATGGCCCTACTTGAAAGACCCCAACTCCACCTCTCTGAAGGTGACTGAGCTCCACCGGAGGATTCCTGACCGTGCAGTATTGTGGCAGTAAGGAATCTCTGAACCTTTCTTCTCTTCTTGATCTGTCTGGAACAAAGTGTAGCTGAAGTGGTGGTGGAATGGAGGAGTTCGACAAGACACTATTGGTGAATCTACAAGTTACGAGCACCAGGAAGTGGGTGGCAGTGGGTCACAGATTGTACCTCTCTTTGAAACAAGAGTATAGTGGATCTTGGAAGATGGTAGAGTGTAAAAATGCATAGCATTAGGTGCATTGGGTCAGCTATTACAACAGGTTCCATGGAGGACTGGGGTGGGTGTGAGGCATTTTATCAGAAGGAGGCTGGTTCTTCTGACACTTCTTGAAAGGCTTTTCAGTGAGTGTGTGAGTTTGTGCAAAGGAGGCATGGTTGGTGAATGACAGCATCCTGAGTAGTGAACTCTTTGGGATTGGTACAGATTTCAAAATGGTAGTACAGTGAAAAGGGCGTAAGAGGCAAGTGATCAGTGAAGAAGAGGGTTTTGTTGTACATGCAATTAACCTTTGTTAGGCAGAATGAGTCTCTGCAGTTTATTGATATCCATGCATACTTGAGCGTTAAGAAAGGAATGATATAAAAATGTTTGCAATTCTATTCAATTTCTACATTTTGAAATACGACTTTAATGTATGAAAGTAATTTATTCACCTTTACACAGGGGTATTCATCATGGAGGAAAATTGCCTCAAAACCAGATAGTTGGGGCAGCTCCACTTGCTGCTACCATCACTTCCTGTTGCATACAGCACCTGAAACAACTACATATGCAAGGTAGGTCCACACATGTGATAAAAGGGTGGCAGTCCACCTGCAGGGTGCAGGGCCCCAGCCATTAACCAAGACTTGGTAGCCACCACTGGTGTCCTGAAGATGGTCTTGCGGACTCTTTAGCCATTTGAGACTGAAACTTCGACAGTACATCCTCTCTCACTCTTATTTTCCGACTTTGACTGAATTTTCAACCTTTAATGGACTATGATCAGAACGTCTGTGATCTGTTAGGTAGATATACCGATCACCAGCAAATATATCACAAATTAGATTTTGTGATTATTGTGGGTCGATTGTGCTGTTCACATTGTTACATCTTGGACCCTGAGTGATCATGGATTGTATATATTATGTATAAGCATTGGTAGTTATTGCTGAATTATTCTGTGCATATATGGAAGCAAAAGCATTTCATAATTTATTTTGTGGTATTCCTTATTATATGCATGTCTTCTTTGTTTAATTCAATATAGGTTGTATTTCTATACCAACTTTATTCTTAGTACATACAAGTTACTCCTTCAGGAGCTTATTGTTGTATGACACAAGAATTGAAGGCACAGGGTTTCTCCCACAGAAGCATATCTTCACTGCTCCTGACAGTCGGCATCCATGTTTAACTGTTCTAAATAACAAAGAAAAAATACAATTATTTTCATTGGAACACATGTATACTCTATAATGAACAATAAAAAAGGACACTAAAAAAGGTAGCAAGGCAATTGAATTTGCTGTTGGGGACAAAATCAGGAAGTATCCTTATCGAGTCAAGGAGTGAACTGGGAGCTAAAAGCAGCCCTGGAAAATGTGTTCAGACTAAGGGGCTTATTTATAAGCCCCTTGCGCCGCCGGTGCTTCACTTTTTGTGACGCTCTGGTGGCGCAGGAGCCTGTTCCATATTCACCAGGCAGCACTGAGCCACTTTTTTTGGCTTAATGCTGCCTTGTAAATATCGTTCCCTTTAACGCAGTTTTCTGCGTTAAAAGGGCATGCAATGGGTGTTGCTGGGGGCATTCCCAGCAACATCCATGGCTTTTTGAAACTGCCCCAGATTTGTAATAAATCGTAACTCTGAGGCAGCGCCAAAAACGTACGCCTCCTCAGGGGAGGGGTAACGGAGGCACAACGAGGAGCAATATTTTTTATTTGTCCTTGTCTTTCCTGCAGCACTCATATAAAGAGGAAAAGCCTCTTGTGATTGTTTTTCTGCAGGAAGGCTTTCCTTCCTGCACAAAAATAATCATCCCCGCAACGCAGGCACCCTTGCACCATGGTGCAAAGGTGCCTGCATTGGCGCACGGCAGCCCATTGTGCTCCAGCGCAGGGGAAAAGGGCCCTTTTCTTTTGCCGTAGGGCAGTGCCACAAGATTTCTTGTGGCACTGCCCTGTGCCAAAACTCATAAATGAGGCCCCTATACCTCTAGTGCACCGCCTGATGGCCTCACTTAGTTTTAAATTGCCCATACTAACGACAAATTACTGGGGGAATCAGTATTTCTGGTTTCAATTATACTGTTAGTTCTTTATTTTGGCTGCTTCCAACAGACATAATCTCCAGGGGAAACATGAGCGGTCCGTAGAAACTCTGTGGACCTCATAAGTCCCCATGGGCCAGTACCAGCCTCATGAGGAATCACAGGCCCCACGTAATTAGAGTCTGAGGCTAGTGAGTGAGCCGGACCATCTCCAAAAGGATTGGGGCAGTGTGTATATTATTTGCGTTTACAGGATAATTGTGTTCTTTTCCTCAGTGCTCTTT
This sequence comes from Calotriton arnoldi, assembly GCA_963921515.1. NCBI lineage: Eukaryota > Metazoa > Chordata > Amphibia > Caudata > Salamandridae > Calotriton > Calotriton arnoldi. Next base: position 745,483 of record CAWUFW010003993.1, on the reverse strand, counting down.
GTCAGGCGAGATTGGGAAGACCAGAATTCTAAATTAAAGAGGTATGACAGTATTCCAATTATTGAACAAGTTTCAGGAAGTAACACAGCAAATAGTAGCCTTCACCTGTTAAGCGTGCAGAGCTAAACATTAGGGCCCAGATTTACAAATGCTTTGTGTCAGGATTGTGTCACTTTTCTAAAACAAACCTGACACTTTGGGGCCGATTATGATCTCGGTCGGAAATCCTCCATCCAAGATCGTCGGTTTCACTTCCGACCACCTAATTACAGGCGGCCGCAAGTGAAACCAGGGGTGTCATTCCGGCTGGATTCCGATGGGCTCAAGAAGCCCGTCGGCCAGTCGGCGGCCAGCCTGTAATCCATATGGACGGCGTTTTACGCCATCTGGATTACGATGCTTGGTTTCGGGCAGGCTTTCTATGCCGGGCTTTCCGACATGGAAAGCCTGTCGGAAAGCGAGTTTGGGGGCCCCTAGCAGGGCCCCCTTCTGTTTACGGACTTCTTGTTGATCCCTGCACCGTCTGGCAGGCACCCTGAGGTGCCTGCCACGCGGTGCAGGAATGAACACAACCTCCCATTTCCCTATGGTAGCTTGTGCTACAGCCGGTTTTCAGCCGTGGCACATGCTCCCATAGGGAAATGTGAGTATGCCATTGCACCATGTGCGGTCGCATTGTGATTAGGCGGTCGGGACTGCCGATCGGAGGTTGGTCGGACCCGTATCTGCGACGGTGTGGGGCGGACAAGACAGGGATTTGCATAAAAACCTACACCTCCCTGAAGCAGGCACAACAAGGAGATTTTTTTCATTTTTCCTTGTTTGTCGCACTTTGTATGTGTGCTGCATAACACAGCACACATACAAAGTGGAAAAAGCCTTAAAGTACAGGTTTTATACTGGATGGGACCACTTGTAGTGTAAAACCTATGCTTCAGATAACAGAGACACCCTTTCACTATGCCGCAAGGATATCTGTGTTGAAACATGGCTGCCTAAAGTGTGCCAGGGCATGGGGGTTGCAGTACAGGGCATATCTTAGCAGATATGGCACTGCTCTACTCTCTCCATTTCATGCAACACAGCACAGCAACTTTACTTGCTGCCCTGCATTGTGTGCAAGGGCGGCTCTAGGGCAGTGCCACCGGTGCCACCGAACCAGGTGCTGACTTGTCATGTTTGCTAGTATATTATGGGTTTAAAAGCACCTGCTGCCTGGTTCCATGCCTCCAGCAATTTTCAGCTAACAATAAAAATGTCTGCCGGGAGGGAGGAGGGTTAAATGTTCATGTTCAAATATGTTTACAGGGGATCATCCTGCAGTTAAATAAATTGAAAAGGCGTTGTAAATATATTGTAAATAGATAGCTCGTGAATAATAAGGCAGGTTGTTGTATAATATGATAATGTAAGGAAATGTACTGCATATTTTGCAATGTGTTATGAAGCAGTGCTATCAATAAAAAAAGTTGACAAAAAAAACCAATAAAAATGTCAAGATAACTAAGTTGATTAATGTGTTCAGAGTTTTGTCTAGTGGAAGTTTTGACTCATCATAGAGTAGCACAGAGGGTTAATATGCCGGCTGTCAAGGACGTTAAAATCCTAATATCGAACAGTGAACTATTAACTGTCATCAAAGAGCTGCATGCAAACTACAAGGTATAGGTTAGAGCGTTATAAATTCCCCCCCAGTCTTTCATTATCTTAATATTGCAAAAAGGGTTCATTTGGGTAGAAAACAATTCTTATTACTAAAGAGAACCCCCAACCATGGTGTTACGTTTTAAATTCTGAGTTTGTGCTTTTCCAGACCAAGCCATCTTAAACTATACTGCCTAACAGTATGGATGACATGTGACTCCTACACCTTGTAGTCCTCTGTCTTGTGTAACATTTCCTATACACTAATTTACACACATATGATTCATTGGCTCCATGGGTGTGTGATATAAATTGCTCTGACATCCTATGAGTGGCGGTATAAAACTAATTAAATGCATCTGAGAGAGAGTGGTTATGGAGACTCGAGGGGCACTGTTAAAGGGTGGTTGTGAGGGAATCTGTGGCAAAGGTGGTCATTGGGGGCGCCAACAAACATTGTCACACCGGGTGCCACCAGCGCTAAAGTCAGCCTTGATTGTGTGACTTCTTGATTTGACTTCTTGTAAATCTGGGCCACAGTTTAGGTCAACTATGCTTTGGTAACTCACCTATTTGAGGAGAAACGGAGCGCTGAATAGAGGGTCAGAGCACTGGGCAATATTTGAGGTATTTACAATAAGACAGTTAAGAGAACTGTCTTCAAGTTTTTTTTCTGAATTGCAAAAGGGGGTGGGCAGGTACAATGTCAGTGGGGACGTGGTTCAACTGCATGATTGCCCATGTAGAACAGATGCCTTGTAATCAGAAAGATTATAAAAAAGGAAAAACATATGTTTTTAATGCCATGAGGTAGACTGGAATTCGGAATTAAAGCGTTATGACGGTATTCCAGCTACTGAACCAGTTTTCATGAAGTAACACAGAAAGTAGTAGTCTTCACCTGTTAAGCATGCTGAATTAAACGGTGTTTGTACAAAATATTGATTTAAAAATATTATGAGACCGAAATATCAGAAATTAAATATTGTGACACACAAATACTGTGACGCAGAATTAGTGCTGGCAAGAATATCATTTTGTGAGGCTGTAATATCGTTGTAAATAATATAGCTGTTTTTAATATCTTTTTCACTAATATAGGGGCTCATTACGATGCTAGAAGGCCCGCCACCGCCAGCCGTGCGGTGGCTGGCCCTCCGCCATCGGACAGCGATTTCCCCCCCGCCAAATTAGGATGGTGGGGGGAATCTGACCGCGACCGTGGCGGGCGCAAAGACCGCCCGCCACGGATCCGCCACAGGCAGTAGTTCCGATTGCCTGGTGGAGCGGTCAGCATCTGTAAAATGGTGGCGGTGCCCAGCAGGCACCGTCCGCCAAATTACAATGCTGGTCGCAGCCAGCCTTTCCATGGCAGGTAAACCGCCATTAAAAGGCTGGCGGAGATTGGTTTCAGGAGCCCGTTGCGGGCCCCCCTTGTGTTGGGGGGAGATGGTACTGCACTGGGGGAGGTACCCGTGGTACCCCCCTACATTTCCCTGCACTAAGTGGCAGGCACCACGTGGTGCCTGCCATGTAGTGCAGGGAAACGCACTACATGTATTTTTCACATTGTGGCGGGTGCTGCAGCCAGCAGCACCCGCCGCAATGGTAAAGATGCAAGATGCGACCGCCACGGTGGCAGTCGCATCGTGATTCTACGTGCGGGACCGCCGCCATACATGCGGGCGGTCCCACACACCACTACGATGGCGGGCAGACTCAAGTCCGCCATAGTGTTTAAAAATATATATTTTTTATGATTTGAATGTTTTTTAGTCAATGTTAATTGTATGTGTTACTATTGTTTATATAGATGTTATTAATTGTTTTTAAACTATAGTTTGTAATTTTAAGTGATTTAGAATTTTTTTATTAATTTTTAATAGTAATTTATAGTGTCATAGCGGGTTGATGGGTTTGTAGTGGGATAGAGTAGGACATTAATTCGGTAATAAATAAGTAAGAATTATTTAATACATTTTATTTAATTATATGACAGATATTTATTATTTAATTTATGTAATACTGTTTATTTTCATTATATGTCATTTGTGAGCTGTTAGGTTTGTAGGGTTATAGGGTGAGAAGTTAATTAAGTAACTATTAATTGTTAATTCATTATTTAGTTGATTTTTAATTATGTAATTTATGGAATACATATTTATTTGACCTATATTTTAGTTGCCGGCTGCTAGGTTTTTAGGGGTGTAGGGTGGGATGTAATTAAGTAGTAATTAATTAACAATGTATTATTAATCTTTAAATTAATTATTTGATTGATTTTTTATTATTTTAAATATGGAATATTGATTTATTTCACTTATATTTTAATTGTGGGATGCTAGGTTTTTAGGGGTATAGGGTGGGAAGTTAATTAAGTAATAATTAACTATTAATTATTATGTGCAAATCAATTATTTAATTGAATCTTAAATGCGTAAATTGTGGAATAGTTATTTAATTGCATTTTATTTTAGTTGCGGGATGCTGAATTTGAAGGGGTCTAGGGTAGGAAGTTAATTAAATGATAATTAATTAACAATGAGTTATTAATTGTGAATTAATTAATTAATTAATTAATTTCAAATATGTTAGTTATAGAATTGTTATTTTTTTGGTTATAGTTTAGGTGCAGACTGCTCGATTTTTAGGGGTACAAAGTGGGAAGTTAATTAATATTTGAATAACAGTTATTTAATAATTGATCTTCTTTTATTGAGTGGTACTTATGTATATTGATGTATTTCGTTTTTTTAAACACATATGTATATCTATATATATATATATTATCTACTGGCGGTCGCCAGTAGATAGTTATAGTTAGGACCTATTTTCCATAGGAAATCCGCGACATTCTATTTGAAATAACTCTTGCGTCGGTTGACGAATCTTCACGAAATTTTCAAACTTTATGGCCCGCTCCGGTCCGCTCCTACCCTGAAAGTCTCAGGGTGATTCGTCAAGCGGGGGCCGAGAAAAAGGGGGTCCCAAAACGTGTTTTCCCATTCATTTTCCCATAGGAAACTTTAGACACGGCTACAGCCCGAACTGCTGAACGGAATTACACCAAATTTGGCAAAGAGGTAGTTCTTGGTTCAGAAAGAACCCTTTTGTTAAATGGTGTAAATCCGTTCAGTAGTTGCGGAGAAATTAAAAAATAAGAGTCAAAAATCAATTTCCCATAGGAAACTTTATGCAAGGCTACAGCCCGAACTGCTGAACGGAATTACACCAAATTTGGCAAAGAGGTAGTTCTTGGTTCAAAAAGAACCCTTTTTGTTAAATGGTGTAAATCCGTTCAGTAGTTGATGAGAAAATCAAAAGTAATAACACATATATATCTGGGCGGAGCCTAACCACACATGTCATCGTGAGATCTGATTGGCTGTCAGCACTTCATCCTGGAATTGCTGGCAGCCATCTTGGGACCAATATAAATGATAGTACCCCTTTGAAATGCATTGTAGTGAATCGAAGATTTTGAGGGTTACCAAAAGGAGAACTATAAAGGGTGATAACAGACTTTAGTTACATTAGAATTCATTTGTTGATGGTACCATACTAATTTCAGGAATTGTGGTGTGTTCTAAGGTGATTTTACCCTGTGAAAAACCTTCTGCTGGGATATCATGAATCATGTTTGAGAGAAAACTATTTTCACATGCTTGTCCCATACAGTTTTGGAAGGTGCCCCAGAAGCTAAAATGAGAGCATATTTTCTGTAAATTCACATTATCTTTCTCAGTCATGTGAGAATGAAGTCTGACATTCTCAGTAAAACATGTACATCCAACAAGGGCAGAGTCTGTCAGTTGATTCCTTTGTGTTCTACTGCAGCTTCCCAGAGTGTTCTAAAGAACAACTAGAGTGCTAACAGCCTTACTTATGACAAAAGTATGGCACACCTGAAGCCATCTTGATTGGAATAAACTGGTAACACTTAAAACATTTAATGTAAAAAGGAACAAAATGATGGGGTTCATCTTGTCATAGAAATTATGGTTAGTGCTCTGGAAAGAAAAATTAGGACATGTTTCAAGTGTGATCTCAAATATCTTCCTGTTATATTTCAACAGGAGCAGCCTGTCAGTTGATGCCTTTGTGTTCTACTGCAGCTTCCCAGAGTGTTCTAAAGAACAACTAGAGCGCTAACAGTCTTACTTATGACAAAAGTATGGCACACCTGAAGCCATCTTGATTGGAATAAACTGGTAACACTTAAAACATTTAATTTAAAAAGGAACAAAATGAGGGGGTTCATTTTGCCATAGAAATTATGGTTAGTGCTGTAGAAAGAAAAATTAGGACATGTTTTAAGTGAGATCTCAAATATCTTCCTGTTATATTTCAACAGGAGCAGCCTGTCAGTTGATGCCTTTGTGTTCTACTGCAGCTTCCCAGAGTGTTCTAAAGAACAACTAGAGTGCTAGCAGCCTTACTTATGACAAAAGTATGGCACACCTGAAGCCATCTTGATTGGAATAAACTGGTAACACTTAAAACATTTAATTTAAAAAGGAACAAAATGAGGGGGTTCATTTTGCCATAGAAATTATGGTTAGTGCTGCAAAAGAAAATTTAGTGCATGTTTTAAGTGAGATCTCAAATCCTCTTCTATTTCATTAGAAAATTCTGACATGCAGACTGAAACAATCACTTTCAATACCAGCAGTAGACTTCCAGTTAACTCCTTGGTGAGCAGTAGCTTTACTACAGTGATCTAATGAACAACTAGAGTAATAACATTCTGAATTTATGGCAAATGTGAGACACATCTGAATGCCTTCTTGATGGAATCAAAGTAAAAAACTGAAAGCATTTCCTACTGAGGAGACTGCAGTAAATGAGGAAATTAGGAAACTTCATAACAAAGAAGTCTTCCAAGATGGCCACCAGTGAAAAAAGAGCCCAAATGTAGCACAAATATTACCGAGATGTAGCCCACATATAGCCCAATGACAAAAGTGTGCAAAACACTTTTTATTTTTAGTTTTTTTGCAGTTTTATGTAGTGCAGACTGGTCAGGTATTGGAGCGTTGCATCTTAAAACATGACCCCCTACACTACAAAAACACCACTGCACTACCCTAAACCCTAAAACACTACCCCAGCACGACCCCCTACACTACACAAGCACCACTGCACTATCCTAAACCCTAAAACACTACCCCCAGCATGACCCCTACACTACACAAACACCACTGCACTACCCTAAACCCTAAAACACTACCCCAACACCACTGCACTAACCTAAATCCTAAAACACTACCCCCAGCACGACCCCCTACACTACCCAAACACCACTGCACTACCCTAAAACATGACCCCCTACACTACACAAACACCACTGCACTACCCTAAACCCTAAAACACTACCCCCAGCACGACCCCCTACACTACACAAGCACCACTGCACTACCCTAAACCCTAAAACACTACCCCCAGCACGACCCCCTACACTACACAAACACCACTGCACTACCTTAAACCCTAAAACACTACCCCCAGCACGACCCCCTACACTACCCAAACACCACTGCACTAACCTAAATCCTAAAACACTACCCCCAGCACGACCCCCTACACTACCCAAAACCACTGCACTACCCTAAAACATGACCCCCTACACTACACAAACACCACTGCACTACCCTAAACTCTAAAACACTACCCCCAGCACTACCCCCTACACTACACAAGCACCACTGCACTACCCTAAACCCTAAAACACTACCCCCAGCACGACCCCCTACACTGCCCGAACACCACTGCACTGCCCTAAACCCTGAAACACCAGCCCCTGCACGACCCCCTACACTGCCTGAACACCACTGCACTGCCCTAAACCCTGAAACACATACCCTAGCACAACCCCCTACACTGCCCGAACACCACTGCACTGCCATAAACCCTGAAACACCACCCCCTTCACGACCCCCTACACTGCCCGAACACCACTGCACTGCCCTAAACCCTGAAACACCACCCCCAGCATGACCCCTACACTGCCCGAACACCACTGCACTGCCCTAAACCCTGAAACACTACCCCCAGCAAGACCTCCTACACTGCCCGAACACCACTGCACTGCCCTAAACCCTGAAACATCACCCCCAGCAAGACCCACTACACTGCCCGAACACCACTGCCCTAAACCCTGAAACACCACCCCCAGCACGACCCCCTACACTGCCCGAACACCACTGCCCTAAACCCTGAAACACCACCCCCAGCACGACCCCCTACACTGCCCGAACACCACTGCACTGCCCTAAACCCTGAAACACCACCCCCTGCACGACCCCCTACACTGCCCGAACACCACTGCACTGCCCTAAACCCTGAAACACCATCCCCAGCAAGACCCCCTACACTGCCCAAACACCACTGCACTGCCCTAAACCCTGAAACACCACCCCCAGCAAGACCCCCTACACTGCCCGAACACCACTGCCCTAAACCCTGAAACACCACCCCCAGCAAGACCCCCTACACTGCCCGAACACCACTGCACTGCCCTAAACCCTGAAACACCAGCCCCAGCACGACCCCTACACTGCCCGAACACCACTGCACTGCCCTAAACCCTGAAACACCACCCCCTGCACGATCCCCTACACTGCCCGAACACTACTGCACTGCCCTAAACCCTGAAACACCACCCACAGCACGACCCCCTACACTGCACGAACACCACTGCACTGCCCTAAACCCCGAAACACTACCCCCAGCAAGACCCCCTACACTGCCCGAACACCACTGCCCTAAACCCTGAAACACCACCCCCAGCAAGACCCCTACACTGCCCGTACACCACTGCACTGCCCTAAACCCTGAAACACCACCCCCAGCATGACCCCCTACACTGCCCGAACACCACTGCACTGCCCTAAACCCTGAAACACCACCCCCAGCACGACCCCCTACACTGCCCGAACACCACTGCACTGCCCTAAACCATGAAACACCAGCCCCAGCACGACCCCCTACACTGCCCGAACACCACTGCACTGCCCTAAACCCTGAAACACCACCCCCAGAACGACCCCCTACACTGCCCGAACACCACTGCACTGCCCTAAACCCTGAAATACCAGCCCCAGCACAACCCCGTACACTGCCCGAACACCACTGCACTGCCCTAAACCCTGAAACACCAGCCCCAGCACGACCGCCTACACTGCCCGAAAACCACTGCACTGCCCTAAACCCTGAAACACCAGCCCCAGCACGACCCCCTACACTGCCCGAACACCACTGCACTACCCTAAACCCTCAAACACCAGCCCCAGCACGACCCCCTACACTGCCCGAACACCACTGCACTGCCCTAAACCCTGAAACACCAGCCCCAGCAAGACCCCCTACACTGCCCGAACACCACTGCACTGCCCTAAACCCTGAAACACCACCCCCAGCAAGACCCCCTACACTGCCCGAACACCACTGCACTAAAGCCTGAAACACCACCCCCAGCAAGACCACCTACACTGGCTGAACACCATTGCACTGCCCTAAATCCTGAAACACCACCCCCTGCATGACCCCCTACACTGCCCAAACACCACTGCACTGCCCTAAACCCTGAAACACCACCCCCTGCACGACCCCCTACACTGCCCGAACACCACTGCACTGCCCTAAACCCTGAAACACCACCCCTCAGCACGACACCCTACACTGCCCGAACACCACTGCACTGCCCTAAACCCTGAAACACCACCCCCAGCATGACCCCCTACACTGCCCGAACACCACTGCACTGCCCTAAACCCTGAAACACCACCCCTGCACGACCTCCTACACTGCCGGAATACCACTGCACTGCCCTAAACCCTGAAACACCACCCCCAGCACGACCCCCTTCACTGCCCGAACACCACTGCACTGCCCTAAACCCTGAAACATCAACCCCAGCAAGACCCCCTACACTGCCTGAACACCACTGCCCTAAACCCTGAAACACCACCCCTACACTGCACGAACACCACTGCACTGCCCTAAACCCTGAAACACCACCTGCAGCAAAACCCCTACACTGCCTGAACACCATTGCTCTGCCCTAAATCCTGAAACACTAGCCCCAGCATGACCCCCTACACTGCCCAAACACCACTGCACTGCCCTAAACCCTGAAACACCACCCCCAGCACGACCCCCTACACTGCCCGAACACCACTGCACTGCCCTAAACCCTGAAACACCAGCCCCAGCAAGACCCCTACACTGCCCGAACACCACTGCACTGCCCTAAACCCTGAAACACCAGCACCAGCATGACCCCTACACTGCCGGAACACCACTGCACTGCCCTAAACCCTGAAACACCAGCCCCAGCACGACCACCTACACTGCCCGAACACCACTGCACTGCCCTAAACCCTGAAACACCAGCCCCAGCATGACCCCCTACACTGCCCGAACACCACTGCCCTAAACCCTGAAACACCAGCCCCAGCACGACCCCCTACACTGCCCGAACACCACTGCACTGCCCTAAACCCTGAAACACCAGCCCCAGCATGACCCCCCTACACTGCCCGAACACCACTGCACTGCCCTAAACCCTGAAACACCACCCCCAGCACGACCCCCTACACTGCCCGAACACCACTGCACTGCCCTAAACCCTGAAACACCAGCCCCAGCAAGACCCCCTACACTGCCCGAACACCACTGCACTGCCCTAAACCCTGAAACACCACCCCCTGCAGCACCCCCTACACTGCCCTAAACCCTGAAACACCACCCCTGCACCGCCCCTACACTGCCCGAACACCACTGCACTGCCCTAAACCCTGAAACACCACCCCCAGCACGACCCCTTTACTGCTCGAACACCACTACACTGCCCCAAACCCTGAAACACCACCCCCAGCACGACCCCCTACACTGCCCGAACACCACTGCCCTAAACCCTGAAACACCACCCCCTGCACGACCCCCTACACTGCCCGAACACCACTGCACTGCCCTAAACCCTGAAAGACCACCCCCTACACTGCCCGAACACCACTGCACTGCCCTAAACCCTGAAACACCACCCCCAGCACGACCCCCTATACTGCCCGAACACCACTGCACTGCCCTAAACCCTAAAACACCACCCCCAGCATTACCCCCTACACTGCCCAAACACCACTGCACTGCCCTAAACCCTAAAATACTACCCCCAGCACAACCCCCTACACTACCCGAACACGACTGCACTGCCCTAAACCCTCAAACACTACCCCCAGCACGACCCCCTACACTACTCGAACACCACTGCACTGCCCTAAACCCTAAAACACTCCCCCAGCACGACCCCCTACACTACCCAAACACCACTGCACTGCCCTAAACCCTAAAACACTCCCCCAGCACGACCCCTACACTACCCAAACACCACTGCACTGCCCTAAACCCTAAAACACTACCCCCGCATGACCCCTACACTACCCAAACACCAATGCACTACCCTAATCCCTAAAACACTACCCCCGCATGACCCCCTACACTACCCTAAACCCTAAAACACTACCCCCGCACGACTCCCTACACTACCCAAAGACCACTGCACTACCCTAAACCCTAAAACATGACCTCCTACACTACACAAACACCACTGCACTACCCTAAACCCTAAAACACTACCCCCTACACTACACAAACACCACTGCACTACCCTAAACCCTAAAACACTACCCCCAGCAGTACCCCTACACTACCCAAACACCACTGCACTAACCTAAACCCTAAAACACTACCCCCAGCAGTACCCCTACACTACCCAAACACCACTGCACTACCCTAAATCACTACCCCCAGCACGACCCCTACACTACCCAAACACCACTGCACTACCCTAAACCCTAAAACACTACCCCCAGCACGACCCCTACACTACCCAAACACCACTGCACTACCCTAAACCCTAAAACACTCCCCCAGCACGACTCCCTACACTACCCAAACACCACTGCACTACCCTAAACCCTAAATCTACCCCCAGCATGACCCCCTACACTACACAAACACCACTGCACTACCCTAAACCCTAAAACACTACCCCCAGCACGACCCTCTTCACTACCTAAACACAACTGCACAATTTGTTACAGGCGTTGCAACGCAGGCCTGTGGTGCTTACTGGAAGTACCTAGTGGGCTAGTTGGGCCCCAGGGACCCTCAGGATTCAAGGTGACCTAATCCCCAACTTAAAACGCACCACGGGGCGCGTTTGCACAGTGGTGAAGGGAGGGGGCGGGGCCTCAGGTGACATGTGCGCAAACACGCCCTGTGGTGCGTTTTAAGTTGGGGAATTAATTCCCTTTGAATCCTGAGGGACCCTGGGGGCCAACTAGCCCACCAGGTATCTTCAGTAAGCACAACAGAGTTGCGTTGCAGAGAGGTGATAAAAGGTGCGTGGCCTCGGAACGCCTCTCTGCAACTCAGCTCTGTGGTCCTAACTGTAGGTACCTGGGGGCTAGTTGGGCCCCAGGGACCCTCAGAATTCAAGGGGACTTAATCCCGCAACTTAAAACGCGCCACGGGGTGCGTTTGCACACATGTCACCTCAGGCCCCCTCCCTTCACCACTGTGCAAACGCGCCCTGTAGCGCGTTTTAAGAGGTAGTTTTAATCCCCCTGCCCTATTATGTACTAGGGACTTGCAGAGGAGGTCATGCTAATCACAGGGTACCCCAACGCATAGTGTTCCCTAGTGTATGTAGGTGTTGTCACTGTATTCTAAGTGTCTTTTAGCATAGCACTGGCTCTGGTTAGTCAGAGTCAGTTACCACCAGTACCCGTCTGAAAAAGTTGTGGGCACAGGATGATTTTGCAACAAGGCCTCTTTCTGCTCCTCTGTTGGTTCTTTCTGCACATCTTTTGCTTCTTTCTGTGCGTTTTTCTTCTTTCTTCACATGTCCTACCTCTGTAGGCATAGTTAGAAACTAGCATTTAAAAAACTTTTGAAATTCACTTAAAAACCATAGGTTTCAGGCACGTTATAGTTAGAAATTAGCATTTAAAAAACATTTGAAAGTCACTGAAAAAACCATAGGTTTCAGACACCTTATAGTTAGAAATTAGCATTTAAAAAACCTTAGAAATTCACTGAAAAAACCATAGGTTTTAGGGACAGTTATAGTTAGTTGGACATTTCACTCGTACAAAACCATAGAAATTCCCCCGTTATAGTTAGTTCAGCTAACTATAACTCGCGCCCCCGCAATGCACTGCTGATGACGTCACATATTACATCACTCATGACATGGTCAGTGACATCACTGATGACATCACTGATGACATCTCAAATGACATCACTGATGACATCACTGATGACATCATCCACATGATAATCTGATGCACCTCCTCACACCCTAATATAACCTTTGATACACCCACTCTAAATTACAGACTGCCATTCGCAAAACCATAGACACTCCAACACCAATAACTACATACCCACTCACTGATTCTTAGGTCTACACACACATCCACTCACTCACCCGTACAGTCACTCATACTTACGGTCACTCAGTACAGGACTATCATATGCACTCATACACCTACATAGACACTCACACACCGCCACTCATCCATAGAGGTACTCACACACCTAGTCAGTCATGCAAATAATTAATCACACTGCCATTTACTCACCTATACAGTTATACACACACCAGCTCACTTACTCATACAAATACTAGCACATTCTTACGCTCTTATACAATCACTGATACAAGTACACACTCATCCATACAGCCACTCTCACAATCACACACTCTCACTTATAGCCATTTATATACTCCAACACACATATATACTGCCTTTCACATATGTAGTTACTCACACATGTACCACTGAGATATACATTCAATCACTAACACACCCATACACACACTCACCCACCCATACAGTCCATCACAGATGCACTCTTGAAACCATGCACCCAGTGAATCACCAACTCACACATCTATGCACAGAGTCACACACACCCCACCCACACAAACACTCAGGCACCCATACAGATACTCAGACAATCAATCAAGAACCCATGTAGACACTCATGTAGCTATTCAGAAAGCCATGCAGCCGCTTACAAACCAACAGACAGACGGATACAGACATTCACACAGTTTAGTCACTAACCCATGCATTCAGTAAGATACATTTAATCACTCACTTGTAGAGTCAGTCACTCACGTACTAAATCATCCATTCAGACACTTATACACCCACTCAATCTTCAATACACCTTTCCCTATATATATTAAACATATTTAAACTTTACAGAAACACACAGTCACTGGATGATGTCATCAGTGATGTCATCAGTGATGTCATTTGAGATGTCATCAGTGATGTCATCAGTGATGTCACTGACCATGTCATGAGTGATGTAATATGTGACGTCATCAGCAGTGCATTGCGGGCGCGAGTTATAGTTAGCTGAACTAACTATAACGGGGAATTTCTATGGTTTTGTACGAGTGAAATGTCCAACTAACTATAACTGTCCCTAAAACCTATGGTTTTTTCAGTGAATATATATATATATATATATATATATATATATATATATATATATATATATATATATATGTATGTATGTATTCCCAAACAATGACCTTCCTCCACGGTCATGAAACGAGGCGCACACTGGGGAAATTCTCTCTTCTCCAATTTATTTATTCACCACACGACCACAGCACCAGACAGACGCGTTTCGGCTTACGCCTTTCTCAATGTCAGTGTGGTCTTAGAAAACAGTCATTTTTAAATAAAGTAAATCATAAACATAAACGAAGGAAGCAGTTCATTCAATTCATTGACATAGAGGAAGTCCTCCTCTAGTCTCAAAATATAGCGATTTTAGTGTCGGCCATCTTGAGATGGTATGTTGGTACATACTTGTACTGTGCAATTGGTACACACGACATGATTTATAACTCAAACAATTATAATGCATGGTTCTAATCATATGTCAATCAACATTTCATATGACCATTCATTTCCTTTCAAAATTATGAAACAATTTCGTTCAATAACATTCATTGGTCAAAAATTATGCCCTGAATGGGCCAAAATTTCTTGCACGACATATAGATCATTATTGTCACGACATAACTGTTTTTGCATTTAGCCCTGAATGGGCACATAACACATAAATCATTGTAATCATGTATTAATTATAGTCTACCCTAGTCATATTATTGCAGTCCTACAGTATGCCTCCAACATATTTCTATCCAATACCTTATCAATCCCTATTTAATTTCGGTATTCATTACACACAATATTCTTTTGTTATGGAATGTGAACCCACAACTCCTCTTCATTATTTAAACCTTGTGGAGTTTTTGTTTGTAATTCAACAATGTACTTGGATTCAAGTTTCTGCAGTTTTTTTGTTCTATCCCCCCTCGTTCTTCTTTGGGGACCTGATCTAGGCAAAAGAATTTTAATAGATTTTGGTTGCTTTTATGTTTGTCCTGAAAATGGCATGCCACTGGGTACGTTTCGTCATGATTTTTTATTAAAAAAAATATATATATATATATGCTTCCATGTTTGTCCTTATTTGAAGACGCACTCCACTGCAGGCATTTCAACAGAAATCTTTATTTTCAGGGAACCGGCATGCTAATTCCTGATTGTTCATGCCTAACGCGTTTCGGAGCCCCTCTGCTCCTTAGTCATAGGTTGCTTGCAACTTCAGAGAAATTCAAAGAGCACTTTTATTTTCCTGCACGGAAGTCCCATTTCCGTCTGGTGGGCTACACAGGTGAGTTCAATCTTTTCAAAGGATGCTGGTATCTGTAGTGTTCTTTGATATAATTCTTACCCTTCGGTGGGTTCTGCAGAGCTGCAATGATTTATTTCTGTATTTGGAGCCCTCCAGCGGGCCTCAGGAAACAACTTGCTAGTTTATTTAAAAGCACTGCTGTGTCGCTTTCAAAGCTGAAGAAAGTCCTTTAACCTTGCGACCCTTTATTCCATTTGAAAGGTGGTGCAGTCCTCCGCGGCCGGACTGCCGTGATATTATGCTTCCATGTTTGTCCAGATTTGAAGACGCGCTCCACTGCAGGCATCTCAACAGAAATCTTTATTTTTAGGGAACCGGCATGCTAATTCCTGATTGTTCATGCCTAACGCGTTTCGGAGCCCCTCTGCTCCTTAGTCATAGGCTGCTTGCAACTTCACAGAAATTCAAAGAGCACTTTTATTTTCCTGCAAGGAAGTCCCATTTCCCTCGGGTGGGCTACACAGGTGAGTTCAATCTTTTCAAAGGATGCTGGTATCTGTAGTGTTCTTTGATATAATTCTTACCCTTCGGTGGGTTCTGCAGAGCTGCAATGATTTATTTCTGTAAGTTGTGTCCTGAGACCCACTGGAGGGCTTGAACATTGAAATGAATTACTGCAGCCTCGCAAAACCCGCTAAAGGGCTTGAATTAAACCAAGGAACACTACGGATACCAGCATCCTTTGCAAAACTAAACTCACCTGTGCAGCCCACCAGAGGGCAATGAAACTGACCAAACAGAAAAATAAAAGTGTGCCTTGGATGTCTTTGCGCAAGTTGCAGGCAGCCTTTGAAGAAGGAGCTGGGGACTCTGAAACGTGTCAGACAGAACAATCAGGATGTAACTTGCCGGTTTCCCCAAATAAAAGAATTCTGGTGAATTGCCTGCAGTGGAGTGCGTCTTCGTATTCAGGGCAAATATGGGAATATATATATATATATATATATATATATATATATATGTAACCAAAAACGCCCAGAAGCTTGAGGCCGCACACAGCTGCAGGTGAGTTACAAACTCCATTTGAACCAAGCAGGCAGCTTAACATCCCTTTGAAGTCCATGGCCTGACGCGTTTCGATGCCGCTGTTTGCATCTCCTCAGAGGCCGTGTCAGCGGAGGTGATTTATGGCTGCCGCATTTCCCCTGCGTGTTTGGGGTTAGTGAGCTATCAGTGCTCCTCCCTTGGTGGAAGTTCATTTTCAAATGCACGCTGGGATATGAGGTCTCATTTTGCCAAATAACACCCTCTGGTGGGTTACCTCCGCTGCAGCTAATTATGGACGATTATTCTCGGCCCTCCATTGAGCCTTGGATGATACTCTGCCGGCTTCATTAAAGGTACCCTGCAGCTTCGGAAAGAGGAATCTTCCTCTCCCCTAGTCCCGTTGGTTGCGGGCAGTGCGATCCCTCTGCGGCCTGGAACCGCCGCATAATATGTAACCAAAAACGCCCAGAAGCTTGAGGCCACACACAGCTGCAGGTGAGTTACAAACTCCATTTGAACCAAGCAGGCAGCTTAACATCCCTTTGAAGTCCATGGCCTGACGCGTTTCGATGCCGCTGTTTGCATCTCCTCAGAGGCCGTGTCAGCGGAGGTGATTTATGGCTGCCTCATTTCCCCTGCGTGGTTGGGATTAGTGAGCTATCAGTGCTCCTCCCTTGGTGGAAGTTCATTTTCAAATGCACGCTGGGATATGAGGTCTCATTTTGCCAAATAACGCCCTCTGGTGGGTTACCTCCGCTGCAGCTAATTATGGACGATTATTCTCGGCCCTCCATTGAGCCTTGGATGATACTCTGCCGGCTTCATTAAAGGTACCCTGCAGCTTCGGAAAGAGGAATCTTCCTCTCCCCTAGTCCCGTTGGTTGCGGGCAGTGCGATCCCTCTGCGGCCTGGAACCGCCGCATAATATGTAACCAAAAACGCCCAGAAGCTTGAGGCCGCACACAGCTGCAGGTGAGTTACAAACTCCGTTTGAACCAAGCAGGCAGCTTAACATCCCTTTGAAGTCCATGGCCTGACGCGTTTCGATGCCGCTGTTTGCATCTCCTCAGAGGCCGTGTCAGCGGAGGTGATTTATGGCTGCCGCATTTCCCCTGCGTGTTTGGGGTTAGTGAGCTATCAGTGCTCCTCCCTTGGTGGAAGTTCATTTTCAAATGCACGCTGGGATATGAGGTCTCATTTTGCCAAATAACGCCCTCTGGTGGGTTACCTCCGCTGCAGCTAATTATGGACGATTATTCTCGGCCCTCCATTGAGCCTTGGATGATACTCTGCCGGCTTCATTAAAGGTACCCTGCAGCTTCGGAAAGAGTAATCTTCCTCTCCCCTAGTCCCATTGGTTGCGGGAAGTGCGATCCCTCTGCGGCCTGGAACCGCCGCATAATATGTAACCAAAAACGCCCAGAAGCTTGAGGCCGCACACAGCTGCAGGTGAGTTACAAACTCCATTTGAACCAAGCAGGCAGCTTAACATCCCTTTGAAGTCCATGGCCTGACGCGTTTCGATGCCGCTGTTTGCATCTCCTCAGAGGCCGTGTCAGCGGAGGTGATTTATGGCTGCCGCATTTCCCCTACGTGTTTGGGGTTAGTGAGCTATCAGTGCTCCTCCCTTGGTGGAAGTTCATTTTCAAATGCACGCTGGGATATGAGGTCTCATTTTGCCAAATAACGCCCTCTGGTGGGTTACCTCCGCTGCAGCTAATTATGGACGATTATTCTCGGCCCTCCATTGAGCCTTGGATGATACTCTGCCGGCTTCATTAAAGGTACCCTGCAGCTTCGGAAAGAGGAATCTTCCTCTCCCCTAGTCCCGTTGGTTGCGGGCAGTGCGATCCCTCTGCGGCCTGGAACCGCCGCATAATATGTAACCAAAAACGCCCAGAAGCTTGAGGCCGCACACAGCTGCAGGTGAGTTACAAACTCCATTTGAACCAAGCAGGCAGCTTAACATCCCTTTGAAGTCCATGGCCTGACGCGTTTCGATGCCGCTGTTTGCATCTCCTCAGAGGCCGTGTCAGCGGAGGTGATTTATGGCTGCCGCATTTCCCCAGCGTGTTTGGGGTTAGTGAGCTATCAGTGCTCCTCCCTTGGTGGAAGTTCATTTTCAAATGCACGCTGGGATATGAGGTCTCATTTTGCCAAATAACGCCCTCTGGTGGGTTACCTCCGCTGCAGCTAATTATGGACGATTATTCTCGGCCCTCCATCTATATCCATATCTAAAAATAAATAGTTTAAAAAAATGTAGTAAATCAGTATAAAAAAAATAAAGATACATACATTTAAAAATGGTCATTTACAAAACCTTTGAAATTCACTGAAAAAAACCATAGGTTTCAGACATGTTATAGTTAGGAATTAGCATTTAAAAAACCTTTGAAATTCACTGAAAAAACCATAGGTTTCAGGCACGTTATAGTTAGAAATTAGCATTTAAAAAACCTTACAAATTCACTGAAAAAACCATAGGTTTTAGGGACAGTTATAGTTAGTTGGACATTGCACTCGTACAAAACCCGTGAAATTCCCCCGTTATAGTTAGTTCAGCTAACTATAACTCGCGCCCGCAATGCACTGCTGATGACGTCACATATTACATCACTCATGACATGGTCAGTGACATCACTGATGACATCTCAAACACTGTGTGTTTCTGTAAAGTTTAAATATGTTTAA
Source organism: Calotriton arnoldi (assembly GCA_963921515.1). Lineage (NCBI taxonomy): Eukaryota > Metazoa > Chordata > Amphibia > Caudata > Salamandridae > Calotriton > Calotriton arnoldi. The sequence goes on along the minus strand of CAWUFW010003993.1, from coordinate 726,364 downwards.
TATATATAGGGAAAGGCGTATTGAAGAATGAGTGCGTGTATAATTGTCTGAATGGATGATTTAGTAGGTGCGTGACTGACTCTATAAGTGAGTGATTAAACGTATCTTACTGAATGCATGGGTTAGTGACTAAACTGGGTGAATGTCTGTATCCGTCTGTCTGTTGCTGTGTAAGTGGCTGCATGGGTTTCTGAATAGCTACATGAGTGTCTATATGAGTTATTGATTGGTTGTCTGAGAATCTGTATGGGTGCCTGAGTGTTTGTGTGGGTGGGGTGTGTGCGACTCTGTGCATAGATGTGTGAGTGGGTGATTCACTGGGTGGATGGTTTCAAGAGTGCATCTGTGATAGACTGTATGGGTGGGTAAGTGTGTGTAAGAGTGTGTTAGTGAGTGAATGTATGTCCCAGTGGTACATGTGTGAGTAACTACATATGTGAAAGGCAGTATATATGTGTGTTGGAGTATATAAATAGCTATAAGCGAGAGTGTGTGATTGTGAGAGTGACTGTATGGATGAGTGTGTGCTTGTATCAGTGATTGTATAAGAGCGTAAGAATGTGCTAGTATTTGTATGAGTAAGTGAGCTGGTGTGTGTATAGGTGAGTAAATGGCAGTGTGTTTAATTATTTGCATGACTGACTAGGTGTGTGAGTACCTCTATGGATGAGTGGCGGTGTTTGAGTGTCTATATAGGAGTATGAGTGCATATGATAGTCCTGTACTGAGTGACCGTAAGTATGAGTGACTGTACGGGTGAGTGAGTGGATGTGTGTGTAGACCTAAGAATCAGTGAGTGGGTATGTAGTTATTGGTGTTGGAGTGTCTATGGTTTTGAGAATGGCAGTCTGTAATTTAGAGTGGGTGTATCAAAAGTTATATTAGGGTGTGAGAAGATGCATCAAATTATCACATGGATGATGTCATCAGTGATGTCATCAGTGATGTCATTTGAGATGTCAGTGATGTCATCAGTGATGTCACTGACCATGTCATGAGTGATGTAATATGTGACGTCATCAGCAGTGCATTGCGGAGCGCGAGTTATAGTTAGCTGAACTAACTATAACGGGGAATTTCACGGGTTTTGTACGAGTGCAATGTCCAACTAACTATAACTGTCCCTAAAACCTATGGTTTTTTCAGTGAATATATATATATATATATAGTTATGTTAATTTATATTTTATTACAAAGAGTTTAATTTCTTTTCCTCATTTTTGGGGTTACTCATTTAATGTGTTTGAAGTGAAGTATTTTCCCTACTCTTAATGAGACTGCAGTAGGATTAGTTAAATAAACATCTTTGCAGTTCAACATTTTCCCAACTGTTGCGCTGTTTGGAGTGGGAATAGTAAATGTAACCCTTCCAAAATCCAACACTTTCCCTTCTGTTGCATAAACTAGAGTGGGAATAGTTTGTATACTATTCTTAGTCTGCAATAGTTTTCGTGAAATTGGTTGAATGGATTTGATAGCATTAATTGTGTATTTTTTTATATTTTATATAATTTGTTTTATTTTTAAATTTATTTTAGTTTTTATAGCTTTTTTGTAAATGTGTTTTTGAATTTCTCAAGTTTAGTTTTCTATTTATTATCTACGTTAATTGTTATATTTTTCTTATTGAATTGTTTATATTTTTTATCGTTTTATTGTGTGTATATATGTGTGTGTGTGTACATATATATATATATACACATATATATTTATATAAATATATACATTGTAACATAATTAGTAAAAATATTTTATATTAATTACAGTATATATTATTTTTATTAATATTTGAAATATATTACGATGAATATATCTATATATATACATATATATATATATACATACACACACATATATATATATATTCATATTGATAACTGTAAAATTATTTAAAAATGAACATAATGTAAAATAAATATTTTAATTAATTATATTATATATATTTCGTATTAATACGTTTAAAATATAAAATAATTAATATAATGTGAAATAAATATTTGTATTAATTATGTTAGACTATAAATATATATATATATATACACTCCTATAAATACACATTTATATATATATATCTAGCTCTCTCTCTCTGTATATATATATATATATATATATATATATCAATCCTGTTATGTACGAAATAAACAGGCACTGACACGCTGAAATTTTAAATCACAGTTTTACTGCAACAGAAGGCTTTGAGACGCGTTTCGGTGGACGGACCACCTTGTTCACATATATATATGGGTTTGCGTGTTTATATACTTATATATATTATTAAATATTAGTGGAAAATATTTAATTTACATTATATTGCATTTAGATATTAAAATATTCAACATTTACTACTTTAAGCTCTATTTACATTAAAAAATCCATATTTATGTCTATCTTTTGACTGTATTAGTGTCAATGATATATTTTTTCTGATATTTTTCTACTTACCATTATAGGTATAGGAGCACAATATTATGGTAAATGATATTTTGAAACAATATTTTTGTCAACGATATTGTTTACCACTATATTGAGTCAGTGATCAAAACTAAACATTAGGGCCCAGATTTACAAATGCTTTGTGTCAGGTTTGCGTTACATTTCTAACACAAATGTGAGCCAAAGTTTTCAGGTGGGATTTACTATCCAATGCAAATCATATTTTTTTCGGATAGTAACCCAAAGTCATGCAAAGCTGGGCAGTGCACTCCCTTGCTTTACTTTGCGTCATAATTTATAGACAGGGATATGACCTAAAAACCTACATCTCCTCTAAGCAGGCACAACCGGTAGAATTGTTTTTAATTTCTCCTTGTTTTTCCCACTATGCATTTGATTACTCCATAACATCTTTCTTGGCCGTATACTCCCCAGGGTACTCCATTTCATTTTCTGTTCCCCAACATTCTTTCTGTTTTTTTCCTTCTAAGTGCCTACCTTACAATTCACCACAGCGGATACAGAATTGTGGAACTTTCATCTTCCTCCTAAAAAACGCTTCGACTCTAAAGACTTTTAGCGCTAACCTGAAAAAGCTCCTTATGAACAGACTCTCGCCTGATGCCTCGTGATCTGCCGGACTGTTTATAATTTGCTTTCTTGCATATTATGTCCCCCTACAACTGTCCTTTCCTCTCAGCTCCCCTATGCACGTTTTCTCCTCCCTTATACCTAGAAACTAGGGGGATTATTTACAAGTCCCTTGGCCACCGGTACATCACTTTTTCCCATATTAAAAGGGACCCACCAGAGGTTCTAGGGGCTTGTAACTAAGCTCCTAAATTGTTTTCTGGAATATGAAGCATTTAATAAATAAATACTAATGCAGATGTGTTTCTTTTTCTTAGTAAATGTGGTCTATGCATGGTAAATAATGATTTAATCATATTACGTACAGTACAAAGGAATGTGGGCTGATATGTGCCAATGAAAATTCTAAATTCTAAATGGGTCATATCACAGACAAGCATGTGACATCAGCTTCTGACTTTTTATGGGGGTATGATGAAGGGGCTCCTGTTAAACAAGCCAGCGTTGAAAACAGAAGACCAAACGGCTGTGTCACTCAGCCTGAGCACCCACCTCCTGTCTCGTGTATCCGCGTGCTCACTGATTATAGCAGGGTTGGCTGAAAGAGGTCTCATTAAAATGGCGGCCACTGGGTATCTAGGACACGTCAATAGCTGAAGCACTTATTTCGCCTTCAGGACACGGTGACCGCCCGCGGAGGCTGACATTCAGCTTCAGCAATTGAACTAAACCTAGATGCAGCATCTTCCTTTGGAAGTGAAAGCTCCCCTCCCCCCGACAGCTAGAATGTTCTCTCTGAAGCCATCAACTTATGCTTTCTTGAACTGCTGGGAAACTGTATTTGAAGTTTTTTACAGTGATCATTTTCTTTGAACATTGAAGTTGATCCTTTCAGCCATCTTATTACTCATGATTCAATTTGGGTGGTTTGGTATTTGTGACTTCTGCTTTATTATTCTTAGAAGACATCTGCTGTACCAAACTGATGAGTCCCAAATAGGGTGAAATGACTCTGCGACGACTGCACAACTTTCAGAGATGCCAGTCCCCAGCTGGTAAAGTTATGTGTCAAGCTGTAAAATTGATTCAGATGATGCGTCGCGTTTATTGTTAAACATTACACCACAGGTACAAAGGGGATTGTACCAGAGAGGTTCATGGGAAAACACCTTTGACACTTCAGCAGAGAGGCATCTCTCACCCTCCCTATGTCTCATGTAGCTCATAAGTGCTCCTTATCACTGCAGCAGAAGTAGCGGCCATTTTTATTGCTTATGTAAACAGAACTGTCTTTGGGGCTGAAATTACATGTACTACTTGTCACTGCACCAGTGACTGGGGACTGGGGAGATGGCTTCACAAAGCCATGGTTTCATACAATATCTCAATGCTGCCGATCTGACGAAGGCCCAGCCAGTACAGTGGACCTCAAGGTGCGGGAGCAGTAAGCTGGCTGAGGGCCCTGAGCCGGGGCAATTGTGCATTGAATGCCATTGGCACTAGAGGTTCGAGCCAAACTGTCCAACACAGCAGGAAAGTCAAAGAAAAAGGTTTTAGGCGATCAAATGTTGATTTTGGATGATACCCTCAGAATAGGTTAATCACAGCACAAACCTAGAGAATCCGCCTACCACCCTTCACCTTGGAACCCAAGAGCACCATCTGCGGCACCCCTCAAGGTTCATCCCTCAGCCCTACCCAGTTCAACACCTGCATGACACCCCTGGCCAACATCATTCTCATACAACATCATCAGAACCCATAGTCTCAACATTGTATCCTACGCAGACGACACCCAGCTCATCCTCTCGCTCTCAGAAGACCCCTCCACCACTAGGACCAACTTTCACAACTGCTTGCTGAGTGTTGCCGACTGGATGAAGACCAACTGAACTCAACACTGACAAGACGGAAGTGCTGATTTTTGGGAACAACACCTCCCCGTGGAAAGACACCTGGTGGCTCTCCTCACTCGGACCCACACCTACACCTATAGACCACGCCCGCAACCTGGGTATCACCCTGGACAGCAAACTCACCATGAAATGCCAGATCAACACAGTCTCCTCTGTCTGCTGCCACATCAACACAGTCTCCTCTGTCTGCTGCCACACCCTCCGCATGCTCCGAAAGATCATCAGATGGCTTCTCGTCAGCACCAGGAAGACCGTCACTCAAGCCCTAGTCACCAGTCGGCTACACTACTGCGGCAACACACTGTATGCAGGAATCACCACCAGGGCCGGACTGGGAACCAAAACCGGCCCTGGCAAAGTGCTCAGCCGGCCCCTCGGGGGGTTGGGGGTGCGGCCGAGCTGTTTGCCAGGGCCGGTTTCGGCCGATTTTGTTACAGGGTGCAAAAAACAGCCCTGTAACAAAAACAGCCCCCAGGGGCCCAAAACCGGCCCCTGCCCTGGCAGCCCACCGGGGAAATGCCCGGTGCCCGCTACAGCCAGTCCGGCCCTGATCACCCCCCAACTCCTGAAGAGACTCCAGACCATACAGAACTCAGCTGCCAGACTCATCATCGGCCCCCCAAAATGGACCCACATCACCCCCCACGTCAGAAACCTCCACTGGCTCCCCATCCAGAAAAGATGCAAATTCAAGATGCTGACACTCGCCTACAAGGCCCTCCACGACCAAGGACCAGCATGCATCAGCCACCCCCTGAACTTCCACCAAACCCTCCAGAAACCGGTGCTCCGCCTCCCTCGCACACATTACCCGCATCCGTAGAAGCCACAGTGGAGGACGATCCTTCTTCTACCTCAACGCCAAGTCCTAGAACAACCTTCCCCTTCATCTCTGAACATCATCCTCTCTCATGGAATCAGAAAGGGGCTCAAGGCCTGTCTTTTCGACTGATCCCAGCAAGAATCTAGCACCTGAATATCCTCACGGGTGATTAGCTGCGCTCTACAAATCCGAATTGTTTGAGTGATCTGGGCCCGGGATGCCGTGCTACAAGTAGAGGCCTCTAGCACCAACGATAGGCATACCTAACCCTGGGAGAGCGGCCGGGAGCAAGCAAGGGCCCGCAAACTTGGAAGTTCACTATTAAGGGAGATGCCTGAGGACTGCGATTGTACATCTCTGGTATACTGTTAGATGTGGCCGCAACACTTCCTGTACAGGTCAAATATCGCTGCTGCACATCGGATTTGAAGTCTGCACATGCAGTGAAGGTACTGTGCAAATTTGCATCACTATAAACAGATCCTGAATTTTTTAATTGACAAGAGGGCAAAAGATCAACTGCACACGCTGGAAAGGGGCACAACAGTTCAACCTCAAGTCAAGAGTGGTCCAAAGCAAACAAGACAGCAAAGCACCCAACAACAGGTCACGTACACAGAGGGGTCCTTGGGACATTTACAGATGGGAGCAGTACTGCAAGCAATGGTCACGTACCAGCATGTCCCAGAGTACTGTTTCAGCAGACGCAAGGTACATGCAACCAGCCAGACGCAGCGCCACAGCTGGCAGGCAATGGTATAGTTCAAACTGGTGGGCCTTCCTGGGATACTGATCCAACAACACATGGTTCCCACACTACAGACAGGAATGTTTGGCCAGGCACCATGGGGCCTGGGGGATGAGCCATCAGAGTTACTGCAGCAAGGAATAAATAGGAACTGGGATTGGAGCATGGGTCACTGCCTACACAGCCTACCTACAACAAGGGCCACCTGATTCTGGTCTACTTTTAACACAAGGCGGGGAACTCCAGAGCGGCCAACCACAGAGTGAAAGGAGGTCAGTCAGGGCACACCAACAGGGACCTACTGGCTAAGGCGTAGCGCAGTGCTACATATTTCCAGGCAATGGTGTGGAACCTACAACAGAATGGTTAGGGGCACATACGAAGCCAGCCAGGGCTGGACAGCCAGCCAATGCCTATATTAGAGCAGACCCTGGGAATCCACCAATGGCATGAAGGCCACTGGGCTGTCTAGTTTAATCAAAAACAAAAGAAAGTCCACCTCGTGTCACTTATTCTAATAATATATTCAACAGAATGAAGTCTTGCACTCTCATATTTACACTACATTCACTCCAATATCTACACACTGAACCTTATTATATGTGAAAATGTCTCATTTATTGGAATATGAAAAATATAATCACTAAAATCACTGAGGCTATATTAAAAATACACATATATTGCTCTATATTTATCACAAATAGACTTTCTTCAGGTAGAAATCTGATATATATACCATAAAAATTAAAAACACAATTCATACATTTCCATAGATAATTTCACCGTAGAAGCACAGAAATATCACATTAAGTATGTAAATGTATCTACAAAGTTTCAGCATAAAAATACGCAAAGGTGTTGTGATATCTCTGTGTATTTTTATGGTGAAACTATGTAGATAAATTTACATGCCTAATGTGATATTCATAAGTCCATTTTGCATTTTTTTTTAGCTCTGAGCTCCAACTGACCATTTTCTAATGAAAGCCCCGGTCAGTTGAAAAAACAATTGCCTTTTGATCTTTTGCTTGGCTACCTGCTATTTTGGATTAAGCGCTAGTTGGACTTTAGGCTTCCCAACTTTTTGTGTTCTATTTTTAACAGCAAACACATTCAAGGCAGGAGGTGTAGGAGAAGATTGGTAGGTTCAACTTCATAGAGAAAGCCATTCCATTGACTAGTCAAACTGACAGCAAGAATCAACAAGAAATACCACCACTTGGGACTAATGGCAGGGGTTTGACATGACTTTCATATGTGGGGCAAGTTCCTGGCAGAATTCAGTGGCACGTTGATTTGGAGAAACCGTAGGTCTCATCAAAAAGGGTGCAGCTGTTCACTGGTGCAGTGGGTAGCAAAGGATTCAGGGGTATAGTAGGCACAGCATGGTGTGCGATGAGGAGGCCTGATAGCTGGAAGGTGCGGGGCCTCTCAAATAACATCACAATGTTGGAACTTTTCCCTATAGTGGTGACTGTCTATTTGTGGGAGGAGAAGGTATGCGATAAACTCATGCTGTGGTCAAACGACTGTGCCGTGGTCTGACTTATGAACAATGGCGTGGAGGGCTGCTTACGAGCACTATCTTTATTTCGCCTACTAGTAAACCAACAGGTCAGGGCAAATGTGGAGATCATGGTAAGACATGTATCAAGGTGTGTTAACTCTGTTGTGGATGCTCTCTCTTGCTTTCAGTTGGAGGAATTCAGGGAGCTTGCCCACATGCCAAACGCCAGAGGATGCAGTTTCTGCCGGAGTTGTGGGAAATGGTAGATCAGATCTCAGCATAGTGATTGACAGCACACTAGCCCTAAAGACAGCCACCAAGGGCCCTATTACGAGTTTGACGGTGCGGCAGCTGGACCACCTGCCACCGCATCGCCAAACCTGTGTGGAAACCGCCCGCCCTATTATGACTTTTTTATGTCATTGGTGGGCTTTTCCTTTGGCGTTCCCACAGGTGCCTATAAAATAGGCACAGCAATGCGAACATCAAAGGAAGTTTCAGCAAGGCATGGACTGAGAAGTCCATGGCATGCTGGAACTTCTGTGCATGCATACAGGGGGGCACATGTTGTGTCCCCCTGCGTGCATCCACAAGGCATGAGGCACAAGGGGGCACTGCAGGGCTCCCTTTCTTTCCTCACCGCCACTGTTTTCATGGAGGAAAGACCTCCATGAAAACAGTGGCGGTGATGAAAGTCGTAATATGCTTGGCGGGACCGCAGCGGTCCCGTCAAGAATATAGGTGCACCTGGACTGCCGCACCACTGCCAGGGAACGGCGGTTCCCTGGCGAAGTCAACTGGTTCAAGGCCGCACGACCACTAGGGTCATAATGGGGCAGTCGCAAGACTGCCACCGCCGCACCACCACGAGTCTGGCAGACCTTGGACCGCCAGAGTCATAATAGGCTCCTAAGTATCATAAGTACATTGCAACATTTCGACAGGTGATAGGTCTGAATCAATGGGGGAAGCAAGCAGGCAAGGCTAGCTGTGCAAGGGTTTATCCACTGGGGGCCTCATTTACAATATTTTCACGCAAGACAGAGCAGAAAGCCTTCCTGTTGTGCTGCAGTGTGTCAAAATAAAAGGGCAGGAATGCGCTGTATCTGGGGTGGCATGGTGAGCAAAAGAATGATGGATTTAACCCAGATCTCTTGACTGGGGGTGAATGTTTTGATTTGTTCTGCATTCCGTCCATCAATTGTGTGTCTTTTGCTTTCTCGCCCTAAGTGTGCCAGGTATGCCCAGACGTGGGTCCTGGGCTCACTGTGCCACTGGAATCAAGCTATCCTGGCTGAAGAGGGTGAAACCCCGAAACCGGTCCTAGGATGCTTGTTTCCGGTCCAGGGAGGACCTGGCTTGGCAGTTCGGGCTGGACTGTTCCCATGAGGCACAGGGTCAAGACTGATTTGCATATGGCCAGGTCTAAACTGGGGTGGCATGGTGAGCAAAAGAATGATGGATTTAACCCAGATCTCTTGACTGGGGGTGAATGTTTTCATTTGTTCTGCATTCCGTCCATCAATTGTGTGTCTTTTGCTATCTACAAGATACGGCGCATTCCAGTCCTTCTCCCCTGCGCCGGCACACAAACAGCAGCCGTGCGCCAACGCAGACACCCTTGCACCTTGGTGCAAGGGTGCCTGGGTTGCAGAGATAATTGCACAAAAACAATAATTAATGATGTTTAATTAATGGTGTTTTGGAAAAAATGAGGCGAAATAAAAGTATTTCTCCTCGTTGCGCCAGTCCTAAGCTTCCCCTGGGGAGGCGTAGGATTCTGACGCATTCCCAGGTTTACGACACTTTGTAAATCTGGGAATGTGTCGGTTTCCATGGATGTTGTGTGGGAACATCAACAGCAACACCCATGGAACGCCCCTTTCATGCAGAGCAATGCATGAAAGGGCCCCATATTTACAAGGCCATGAAAAGTCTTGCAGGGTGACTTTACGTGGCCTTGTAAATATGGGCAGGCACACTGCACCGCCGGTGCGTCTATAAAAGTGACGCACCGGCGGGGCAATGGGCTTGTAAATGAGGCCCTGGGTGTTTAACAGCGGAAAGTGCAAAATGTGGGTGCAAGTGCCTCTCGCATCTGTGGTACATTTGAAAAATTAGAGATGGGTGCGGACCCCATGCACAATCAGCACTATAGGACGGACTTGAGAGGCTGAGGGTGCTTGCAGGCCTCAGAGTACATTTGGCTGCCTATTGACTTTTCCAGGATACTCGGGGAACTCTCAGTACGATACAACTCCTAATTGGAGGCAGCCATGTTCAAGGTGGCTTTCACCTTCGGATTTTTGAGCCCTTAGGACAAGTGAGCTGGTGGCCCCATCCATAGCAGCAGCTTAGAGATACGTGATGCACACATATATGGCAGGCTAGTGGTGCTTAAGCTGAAGAGGTCAGGAAGGTAGAGACACCTTCCTTCCCATAGCATTGCATTCTGAATTCTGCCCCTTGTGCCTTCCGAAGACCTATATGGAGATGAGACCAGTTGTGCACTGGCATGGTAGATTCCTAAGCAAGTTCCAGTTAACCAGGGCAGGTTTACCAGCTGCACACTTCTGAACATATTCATTTAGAATAGGGGCAGCAAGGGCAGCAGTGCAGAATGGCTTGCAGAGGAAAGAAATAAAGCAGTCGTGCAGAACGCAGTATGAGTAATTGGGCATGCGGGCCCAGAAGTCGGAGAAAAGCAGGCAGAAGTACAAGGATCTGTGACTCACAAAGACCTGCACATTACGGTTCGGTAGATGTGGGATGTGATGAGAGTAGCTGGTGCCGGCAGTCACCAGGATACAAAAGGCCCATAACAGGCTGGACGCAGTGGCGGCTGGTGACATTTGAAAGTGGTTGGGCGGAAAATGAATTTCATAGAGCACCGTAGCGAGCGAGCGTAGTACAGAAAGCAACAAAAAGAGAGAAAGGGCCGGGGAGATTAAGTGCCTACGACCTACAAGATAAGAAAAGGACAGGGCATTAAGATAAGCTACTAGCAAATACTTCGTAGAAAACAAAGGAATGACTGAGCATCCAGAGACGCTTTAGGAGGGCTTTCATGCCATAGTGAGAGAACAGGTGAGGACAGGTTCAAATGAAAGTTAAGACTGAAATGGAAAAGTGAGGGCCCTGAAGGCAGCCATACAAGGAAGGGGGGATGAGCAGACCTCCAGAGAGACAAAAATTGTTAGACTGTACACGAGCACTAGCGAATAATGAGGCCAAAGCTTAAAACCTAGCAATACAACGAAGGATATACGAGACCATAAAACTGAAAAACGTTTTCTTGGTTGAGCCGAAAAGAAGGGGCACTCAGATGGATACGAATTCTAAAGGACGAAGAAGTTCGAGACGATGAGGGTATAACACAGGGCGTTTTTACAAACAAGCATTTGTAATGCAATAGGTGTCGCATTTACGAAACTCTTGTAAATGCGAGACCTATTGCATTGCAAATGCTTGCTCTGAGAGGCCATAGGGGAAGAGACATGAGGAAACCTGGGGAAGAAGTACAACTAATACCATACGGGGATATGCTTTGGATTGGAGGAGACAACCAGCTAACAAAGTTTAAAACTATCTTCTGCCTCTGAGGGGTTATGGTGGTAAAAGAGGATATTGTGAGGCATTGCGGAGCCCATACTACACCAATGAAAAAACAATGGCGAAAAGAATGGTCGTTTGCATGGGTACCCAAAGAGTAATCTATATGGGGCAATGATGCCCGAGGAAGTTTGATGAGAGGAAAGCAGACAGCTACATAACTTGATAACTGCTAATTGATCCCCTAGCCAAGTCGGTTAATAAGGGAGGAAATATAGAATGTAATAATCGTAGTATGCCTTCAAGACTGAAATGCTATGTAACAATTTTCTGTTAAATTAGAAAATCTATAAACAAGATGTTGTTTCGCACCTATGACCAAAACTATCATGGAATGTACACCACGGAAAGACAAACCCACAGCGAAGCACCTCGCAGCGGCAGAAGGCAGTTCTCTAAGGATTCAATGAGACATTCTTGTCTGACCCAGAGCAGTTCACTTGATCTCGGCGATTGGAGACTTCACATACCCTGAAAACTGAGCACATTCACAGAGCCAACTGCGCACTCAAAGGGACCCAACAACTTGTCGAATTGAAACCGGAGCTACGGGCTGGGCCTCAGTTGACTCCAAGTGAGCGGGAGTCCCCCCCCCCCACTCAGGCCAATAGCAAAGCGCCGGCCATTAATATACTATTTTCCTTTCACCCGTGCCACCAAGCTGATTGCTGTAAGTAATTTAAAATGTACTATTACTTACAACAATCAGCTTGGTGGCGCGGGTGAAAGGAAAATAGTATATTTATGGTCATCACCAGCTCAGCATCTTCAAACTTTGAGTTACTTTAAATACTTACTCTACTTTACGTCGTGAAGTCTCGTCCAGTCTCTTCTTTACCGGAGCACCGCACGACTCGAGCCACCCACGACGAGCAGTAGTAGCAGCCTCGGCCCTCGCACCAGAACACGAGGTGTGTTGTCGTCGTCTCGTCGTCGTGTGTGTGGTCGTACTACAGTGAACGCTTCCCAATCCCGTGCCTCGCTCTGACTAAGCCAATCCAGACGCTGCTCCAGCAACACCAGGATTGGCTTGGGCAGGGGTACACCCCCGCCCATTAGGAGACCGGGGGCTGCGCCATGAAGCAACCCCCGCTCTTCTAATGTGCAGGCTAATGCGCATGTTCGGGCTGGTCAGAAAAATGACCAGCCCAGAACTGAACATGCGCACTATTGTTGCTAGTGCGCTAGACCCGACGTCACCACCACCCCCTTGTCCTGATGATTGCTCGGGCATGGCCCGGTGATCGTCAGTGACCGGCACGGGATTCAACTAATACTGTGCGCCTGCTGCTTATTAAGCAGCAGACGTACAGTATTAGTTGAATTCAGTGCGCTTGTTAATTATACGTGACACTTTGGGGCCATGTGCATTAGTGGGGCAACGCCCCAGCACCCCAATGGACGCACCGCCCCTGGCTGGACGTACTAGTGATACACCTGGAAGAGAACAATCTGACCCCATTAGGAAGGGGAGAGCTGCTGACAGATAGTGCAATGTGTACCGTGCCTAATTTGTAAAAAAGAATAAGTGCCAGGGCCTTAGTCAGGAGGCCTCCTCAGCTTGCACCACCCATTGCCACTGCCAGCGTTGCCAATAACAATACCTACATAACTACTAACCAGCCCACTGCAACAAGTGTGACAGTTCAGACTATTCCAGGCCCCCCAAAGCCATAAACATAGCTTGGGAGGCAAGTATTAGTTGTTTTTAATGAATACTGAATTAATAGACAATTGCGGTTTGGCTCATCTCTAAGTAATACAAACAGTGCCACCATGTAGCAGCTGTCATAAGTGCCGGTGTTGACAATTAAGTGCAGGTGCAGGGCACCGGAAACCACCTGCTCAAATTAAGCACTGAGGGCCAGATGTACGACCCGTTTTTGCATGCGCAAACGGGTTTGCGACCCGTTTGCACATGCAAAAACCTACAGGGCCATGTACAAACCCTATTTTGCGAGTCGCAATTTATTTGCGAGTCGCTAAATAGGATTTGCGACTCACTATTAGGAAGGGGCATTCCCTTCCTAATAGCGACCTCAAATGCCATGTATGACTGTTTTGCAACCGCAATTGGGGTAGCAAAACAGTCGCAGTTTACCACCCTTCACTGAAGGGTGGTAAACCACTTGCAAATGGGAAGGGGTCCCAAGGGGACCCCTTCCCCTTTGTGACTGGCTCTAAAAATATTTTTTAAGGGCAGGCAGTGGTACCAGGGACATGCCCTTTTAAATGCATCCTGTTTTCTTTTAAGGAAAACGGGCTGTATTAAAAAAAAAACTGCTTTATTTAAAAGCAGTCCCAGACATGGGGGTCTGCTGAGCCCAGCAGGCCACCATACCTGGGAGGGCCAGCCATTCCCAATGGGGTCGCAAATTGCGAGTGCCTCATGAATATGCATGAGGCATGTAATTTGTGACCCCATTGGGAATCGCAATCAGTGTCGCAGACACTGTTATACATACCAATTTGCGACTCACAAATTGCGAGTCACTATCGCGACGCAATTTGCGAGTCGCAAATTCCTTGTTCGTACACCTGGCCCTGAATGTGTAACATGCATTAGCAAAGCCAATAGCTCTAACTAGTTTATAAGTGAAACTTTATTGGTAAACTTCTTCATTGAAGAATTTCTGTGTGTGGATTGATGATTGTGGATGGATGACTAGGTGAGTGTGAGCATGCATCAATGACTGGGCTGGATAAATGAGTCCATGGATGAATAAGTGAGTGACTGAATGCATTGATAATTAATGGGGGAGTGAGTCCATGGATGAATGGTTATGAATATTTAATTGCTTGGTTAGATGGATGACTAAATCTATGGGTGGGTGCATGAATGGATAGGTAAGTGGATTGATGGCCGCAGGCAGATTACATCAATCTTACAGTCTGATGCTTCATACACCATTCGTGAAAATGCTATAAAATTACAGGAATTACCAATATTATGCCAGTGCAAGCATTACACTGGCCTTGAACAGCACTGTGCCTAAAATACCAACAATGTCAAGCAAAGACCCATTGTACAAGTTCAGATTCGCATTATTACTCAGTAATCCCAACGGCATATAACACATCACTCAAAGTGTCACCCCTTAGGCATGCACACATCACACATAGGCATTCTATGTAACATCATAATGTCATACTTATGCACAGGGAAAGGTTGGTAAATATGCTCTTTAACATATTTCTGAGGCCCCTCCTCCACGCCGCCCCTGAGGCTCCTCCTCTGTGGCTCACATCCGGCTTCCCCACTCTCAAGGTCCGTCCCTTCCCTCAGACCCCCTCTCAAGTGCTCAAGCACCTAAGTCTCACATTTCATGGGCTGCAGGTTCTGCTTCCTCCAGCAGACCTTCAAGCCAGCTTTGACAGGTTGCACCCTAAGATCTTCTGAGAGTTCTGTGCATGTGAGGGAAGAATTGTGGATGCGGGGTAAGTGGTTTCCTAAAGGTGAATGTCTTGAGTCCATGTGTGTATCTATATGCAATAGTGCACAGCAGCTCCACAACTGCCAAAGTGTCCATCGTTGAGTTCAGCTCTGCCTGCGATAGTGCCCAAAGAATGCTCCTTCCTCGGTGGGTGATCGCTCAGTCGGTAGAAGATGTGTTCTCAACATGTGACTGGCTCCCATGTCCTTGCACCATGGCAGGACAAGTAAAATGCACTTACACGCAAAAGTGCGTAACCAACCCCCTCCATCCTGCCATCTTGCATTGGTGTCAATGACAGTTGTATGACTGCACTTGTGATGTGCCCCACTGCTGTCAGAGCCTGTGTGGAGGACCCCCCAGCTTATGTGCAGAGGCTGTACACTAGTAACGCTGCTACAGCATGGGGCATGCATTGAGTCAGCAGCAGGTTACGTTGTCATGTAGAGCTCTTCCTTTTTTTAATAGCAAGGCTCATGCCTCAAACAGGAATACTGGAGTTTGGAGGCAGCACCAGTGGGGGCTCCTTCATTAAGGCAGAGGAGAGTCGCCCTCTGCTTGGAGGGCAGGAAACTCCTGCTAGCTGAGCTGAGGCTAAGGGCGGGGCGGAGTCATTGCTGGTGGCGGACAGCAGCAGGGAGGAGGATTGGTGGGCATTACAAGTGCGCATTTCGGTTTGACTATCTGTCTTGCAACTACCAACCTGACATGCACACTTTAAATCTCTCCAACCCAAACTGTATTTCACAACCGGGTGGAGAACAGGCGCAGACTCCCAGTCTCTGAGTGAGCGCCAAGACAGCCTGCCCCAACCAATCCTCGCACTTCTCGAACAGGGCCGGACTGGACACGGAAACCGGCCCTGGCAAACTGCTCGGCCGGCCCCCCTGGGGGAGAGGGGGGTGCCGCCGAGCTGTTTGCAAGGGCCAGTTTCGGCCGATTTTGTTACAGGGGGCCGATATTGCCGGCCCCCGGTAACAAAAACGGCCCCCCAGGGGGCCAAAACCGGCCACCACCCTGGCGGCCCACCGGGGCAACGCCCGGTGCCCGCTACGGCCAGTCCGGCCCTGTTCTCTAATGCTGGTTAATAGTATTGCCAGCATGAGAGCAGCACCTGGATTGGTTAGGCGTGGAGCAGCATTAAATTGGCTCTATCCTCATTTTCACTGATTAGGCTGCATATGTATATTAAGGCCTTATGTATTCGTGAGATGTCATGTAGCTCAGCAGAGAAAAGTGCACCTGAAGCTGTATACGAAGAGCACATTCTATGTAATCACAACATTTATATACGTGAGTTCACTAATGTTTTGCTTTTAGTAACAAAGAGTTGCAGTTTATATGTATTTATAAGAAGATATTTTGCTTTTGTTACATAATGGAACGTGTATTCATGAGAATTGCATTTACTTTTATAGCGTAACTGTTCATGTATTAGCCTTTACTCAGTTATAACGTGTATTGAAGTATTGATCTTGCCAACTTGACTAAAGGCCTTTGGGTTTCGAGTGTGATTGCGAAAGAGAGTCTTGCCAAAGAGTGTATTGTTCGAAGGCGGTCACTAACTGGATCTTTGACATTAATTTAGGAGGGTCTCTGAGGGTATAACTAGGTGATGTTCTGTGGCTTTGGAGCAGACTCATGCTCAGATTTCCTTAGGTCAGGAGAGGTTTGGACCTCTGTGTTCTGCGCTCTACTTGTGCAATACTTTACTTCTACTGAAGTTTTCAATGCTGACACCTTTCCTTGCTTTATGGATCTACTTGGGATTTAGTTTAGCATTCTCTAGTGTAGCTTAATTTGAGAATTAGAATCCTTCATGCATATAGATCGGAATTTTCAATCTCCTTATCATGCTGTATTTCTTTTAATCTGTACTATTGCTACTGAGGTTCTCATTGGTTATTTGCTATTGAGAATTAACTTTGTCCTCAGAGTCGGAAGCCCTTTGATAATTTTGTATTGTTATACGATGTTTCTGAGACTGATTTATATTAAACTGGCCTTGAATTTGTAATAAATCTATACTTAACCTGACCATTCGATTCTGAGCTTTACTGTGTAGCCAAATGGGTTGCACTGTAATTGTGAACTTGAACTGAAACCTAACTCCTTTATTCCTTATTTATTCCTCAAACTCCCTAAAAAGATCAGTTGGAGGGGACAAGAAGAAAGTTTATTCCTCTCCGCTCCAACAGGGGAGTTCACTAGACTCTGGGAGCCTGTGCTGGAGCCACGGACTGTCGGGACTGGAGCGGAGCACTGAGGCAGCGGGTAAGTACACTTTTAAACTTTTTCGTATTAATTAAATGTTTCTTTGGCCTCACTGACAGGCGCTTTGGGAAACTTGCAACTCCAGAGCACTCTATCGTGGCCCATTATAAACACTGTTGGAACAGACCATGATTGAGATCTTTTGCTTTGAGTCCAAGGGCATTGCAGGTTTCGGGCATTGCAGGTTTCTGGCAGTGCCTGGCACTGGGTCAAAATATTCTCCCTTGCGCTGCACCACCACTTCAATTTTAAAGCAGCCCCTAGGCCTGTCATGTCAAGCCCAGTCTGCACAAGGGCCCTGCTCATCCCACTTCCGCCACTGACACTTCCTCCTGCACACCACCTCCAGCCCCTCCACGGTGGCCCATAGCTCACACAGCACTCTTTAAGGAATATACGACGTTACATCGCGGTGTTTACACCGCGATACCTTTACAACGCAGGCATTACAACGCAAGTCGTTACAACGACTTGCGTTGGAGGGCGCTGGACTTAGGAATAGTATGATTTACTATTCCAACTCCAGCCTACGTTACAGTAGGGAAGGTGTTGGAATAGTAAATCATACTATTCCTTAGCTTAGAGCGCCATCCAGCGCAAGTCATTTAATGACTTGCGTTGTAATACCCGCGTTGTAAAGGTATTGCGGTGTAAACACCGCGATGTAACCGATGTTTCCCCTCTTTAAGTGGTAATCAACCCAGCACCTCATGTAGAATGCAAACAGAGAATACACCCGCGCTTTTACAGGGAGCCATACGAATGACAGCCTTTTCCACAGACAGCACTAGATGTTGGACAAACGCTGTACTTCCACTGACACCAAAGTATGAACTGAAAATGTTGCACATTTGTGCGACTCTACCAGTGTAAATACAACTGTACTAATGTATTCTGTGTGTCTGAGGTAAAGTCTGTGCGGGTATCTCAGCAGGAAAGCAGACATCAGCAGGGGAGTTTACAAATCGCTAGAAACGTCTTAGAAACAGGTCTGGAGCACGTGGAAAGCAGAGATTGGGATCTAGGTTGTTTTTGTCTTGCACAAACTGCATAGCAACAGCCAGTCACCAATGTAAAGGCCAAGGCAATATTTGAAATCCGTTCATCTTTGGCATGGGAACTATGTGCAGACATGCCAGCATTTTAGAGCAGGCAAGTGGGAGATTTTAAAAAAAATAGTGGAGAGAATTTATATTCCCCACTGGCTTTTATTGCAGCAGAGGCCTGAATCGGGTCGTCTGGTAAGTATGATGAGAGACAATCAGCATTTAATTTTTGGCAGTTTAAAAACATAGCGCAAACAAAAAGAGTTCTAAACTCTGTTTTTCTTTGCGCTACGTAGTTCTAAGCTGTTTTTGTTTGTGCTATGTAAAACTGCCAAAAAGAAAATGTCGAGGCCTGTCACATGCTCTAATCTCCGCCTCCAAGAATTAAGGACAAAGCATTAACCTTTGATGTCAGAGGTAATTCTTGGTGGGGACGATTGCAGCGTGCGTGACAGGCATCAACACTTTAATTTTGGCAGTTTTACAAAACTCTGAATCAGATTTCTGCATGCAGGAATCAGGAGGCGGGAGACTAGCCTTGAAATCGGTAGTCTCCCGCCTGAATCGGGGGGTGTTGGCATGTAGTCATGTTTGTCTGTGTCCAAATAATGCAAGTGCCCCTCTGACAGTGCTCCCCATCATCCCCGCTCGACTCTCACCTCAATAGCGGATGGGTTAGACCCTGGTCTGCCACAAGGGTTGTGGTAAAGCCTGGACCAAGGCAGGGGGCTACAACAACCCCATTCACAGAGCAGGGGCACGTGACACGCACCTTGCTGCTTCTGGCTCACACAGAATGCCATGCCATGCCTCACCGGGCCTACTGCTGCTGAGACAGACAGAGGCCACTGTGCAGTGTGACTTGCTTGTCTTTCAGCAGCACACTGGCCCTGCTGCTGCTGGCACATGCGAAACATGTGGTGAGCAGCAGCGTGGGTAATGCAGGAGCACCATGGTGGTGCAGTGGCAGCATGGGTGGTGCAGTAGCAGAATCGGTGGTGCATCCGCAGCATGGGACGTGCAGCAGCATGGATAGTGCATCAACAGCATGGGATGTGCAGCAGCAGCTTGGATGGTGCATCAGCAGCATGAGTGTTGCATCATCAGCATGGGTGGTGCAGCATGGGGGTGAAGCAGCAGCATGGGTGATGCAGCATAAGTGGTGCAGCAGCAGCATGGGTGATGCAGCAGCATGAGTGGTGCTGCAGCAGCATGGGTAGTGCAGCTGCAGCATGGGGGTGAAGCAGCAGCATGGGGGTGAAGCAGCAGCATGGGGGTGAAGCAGCAGCATGGGTGATGCAGCATGAGTGGTGCAGCAGCAGCATGGGTAGTGAACCAGCAGCATGGGTGTGAAGCAGCAGCATAGGTGATGCAGCATGAGTGGTGCAGCAGCAGCATGGGTAGTGCACCAGCAGCATAGGGGTGAAGCAGCAGTATGGGTGATGCAGCATGAGTGGTGCAGCAGCAGCATGGGTAGTGAACCAGCAGCAGGGGTGTGAAGCAGCAGCATAGGTGATGCAGCATGAGTGGTGCAGCAGCAGCATGGGTTTGAAGCAGCAGCATGGGTGGTATATCAGCAACATGGGTGTGAACCGGTAGCATGGGTGATGCAGCAGCATGAGCGGTGCTGCAGTAGCATGGGCGGTGCAGCAGCAGCATGGGTGTGAAGCAATAGCATGGGTGATGCAGCAGTATGAGTGGTGCTGCAGTAGCATGGGTGGTGCAGCAGCAGCATGGGTGTGAATCAGTAGCATGGGTGATGCAGCATGAGTGGTGCAGCAGCAGCATGGGTGTGAAGCAGCAGCATGGGTGTGAAGCAGCAGAATGGGTGTGAAGCAGCAGCATGGGTAGTATATCAGCAACATGGGTGTGAACCGGTAGCATGGGTGATGCAGCAGCATGAGCGGTGCTGCAGTAGCATGGGCGGTGCAGCAGCAGCATGGGTGTGAAGCAGTAGCATGGGTGAAGCAGCAGCATGAGTAGTGAAGCAGCAGTATGGGTGGTGCAAGAGCATGAGTGGTGCAGCAGCGGTATGGAGTGAAACAGTAGCATGGGTGATGCAGCATCATGGGTAGTGAAGCAGCAGCATGGGTAGTGAAGCAGCAGCATGGGTGGTGAAGCAGCAGCATGGGGGTGAAGCAGCAGCATGGGTGATGCAGCATGAGTGGTGCAGCAGCAGCATGGGTAGTGCACCAGCAGCATGGGTGATGCAGTAGCATGAGCGGTGCTGCAGTAGCATGGGCGGTGCAGCAGCAGCATGGGTGTGAAGCAGTAGCATGGGTGATGCAGCAGCATGAGTAGTGAAGCAGCAGTATGGGTGGTGGCAAGAGCATGAGTGGTGCAGCAGCGGTATGGAGTGAAACAGTAGCATGGGTGATGCAGCATCATGGGTAGTGAAGCAGCAGCATGGGTAGTGAAGCAGCAGCATGGGTAGTGAAGCAGCAGCATGGGTAGTGAAGCAGCAGCATGGGGGTGAAGCAGCAGCATGGGTGATGCAGCATGAGTGGTGCACCAGCAGCATGGGTAGTGCACCAGCAGCATGGGTGATTCAGAAGCATGAGCGGTGCTGCAGCGGCATGGGCGGTGCAGCAGTAGCATGGGGGTGATGCAGCAGCATGAGTGGTGCAGCAGCATGAGTGGTGCAGCAGCAGCATGGGTGGTGCAGCAGCATGAGCGGTGCTGCAGCAGCAGCATGGGCGGAGCAGCAGCATGGGTGTGAAGCAGTAGCATGGGTGATGCAGCAGCATGAGTGGTGCAGCAGCATGAGTAGTGAAGCAGCAGTATGGGTGGTGCAGCAGCGGTATGGAGTGAAGCAGTAGCATGGGTGATGCAGCATCATGGGTAGTGAAGCAGCAGCATCGGTAGTGAAGCAGCAGCATCGGTAGTGAAGCAGCAGCATTGGTAGTGAAGCAGCAGCATCGGTAGTGAAGCAGCAGCATCGGTAGTGAAGCAGCAGCATGGGGGCGCAAGAGCATGGGTGGTGTATTAGCAGTACTGGGTGAATCAGTAGCATGGGTGATGCAGCAGCAGCATGGGTGATGCAGCAACTGCATGGGGTGAAGCAGTATCATGGGTGATGTAGCAGTAGCATGGGTGGTGCAGCAGCATAGGTAGTGAAGCAGCAGCATGGGTGGTGCAAGAGCATAGGTGGTGCAGCAGCATGGGTGGTGCAACATGGGTGGTGCAGCAGCAGCCTGGGCGGAGCAGCAGCATGGGTGTGAAGCAGTAGCATGGGTGATGCAGCAGCATGACTGGTGCAGCATCATGAGTAGTGAAGCAGCAGTATGGGTGGTGCAGCAGCGGTATGGAGTGAAGCAGTAGCATGGGTGATGCAGCATCATGGATAGTGAAGCAGCAGCATCGGTAGTGAAGCAGCAGCATCAGTAGTGAAGCAGCAGCATCATGGGTAGTGAAGCAGCAGCATTGGTAGTGAAGCAGCAGCATCAGTAGTGAAGCAGCAGCATCGGTAGTGAAGCAGCAGCATCATGGGTAGTGAAGCAGCAGCATTGGTAGTGAAGCAGCAGCATCAGTAGTGAAGCAGCAGCATCATGGGTAGTGAAGCAGCAGCATTGGTAGTGAAGCATCAGTAGTGAAGCAGCAGCATGGGTAGTGAAGCAGCAGCATGGGGGCGCAAGAGCATGGGTGGTGTATTAGCAGTACTGGGTGAATCAGTAGCATGGGTGATGCAGCAGCAGCATGGGTGATGCAGCAACTGCATGCTGTGAAGCAGTATCATGGGTGATGTAGCAGTAGCATGAGTGGTGCAGCAGCATGGGTAGTGAAGCAGCAGCATGGGTGGTGCAAGAGCATAGGTGGTGCAGCAGCATGGGTGGTGCAGCAGCAGCATGGGTGGTGCAGCAGCAGCATGGGTGGTGCAGCAGCAGCATGGGCGGAGCAGCAGCATGGGTGTGAAGCAGTAGCATGGGTGATGCAGCAGCATGAGTGGTGCAGCAGCATGAGTAGTGAAGCAGCAGTATGGGTGGTGCAGCAGCGGTATGGAGTGAAGCAGTAGCATGGGTGATGCAGCATCATGGGTAGTGAAGCAGCAGCATCGGTAGTGAAGCAGCAGCATCAGTAGTGAAGCAGCAGCATCATGGGTAGTGAAGCAGCAGCATTGGTAGTGAAGCAGCAGCATCAGTAGTAAAGCAGCAGCATCATGGGTAGTGAAGCAGCAGCATTGTAGTGAAGCAGCAGCATGGGGGTGAAGCAGCAGCATGGGTGATGCAGCATCATGGGTAGTGAAGCAGCAGCATCGGTAGTGAAGCAGCAGCATCATGGGTAGTGAAGCAGCAGCATTGGTAGTGAAGCAGCAGCATCAGTAGTGAAGCAGCAGCATCGGTAGTGAAGCAGCAGCATGGGGGCGCAAGAGCATGGGTGGTGTATTAGCAGTACTGGGTGAATCAGTAGCATGGGTGATGTAGCAGTAGCATGAGTGGTGCAGCAGCATGGGTAGTGAAGCAGCAGCATGGGTGGTGCATGAGCATAAGTGGTGCAGCAGCAGCAGTAGTGGTGCAGCAGCAGCAGTAGTAGTAGTGCAGCAGCAGCATGGGTGACGCAGCAGCTAGGGTGGTGTATATGTTCACACACTGCTGGCCTCATATCAAGGCACACATTACTACATGCTGCAGGGCCCCAAATAAAAATACAGCGTGGGTGCTCAATCACTGCTCATTTGGCACAGAGACACTAATGTATATTTCTTCTTTTACCATGTTTTTTTTTATCATGTCTTATTTTTGCAGTGCCTTGAAGTTACTCTCCTGACAATGTTCTACATTAGAAAGAAGAATCAAACACACAAGCTAATGTGTTTCAATTTAGATATACAGCCCACATGCTCACACACCCCCAGATCTGGCACAAGGCACTCATTCATGCATGCAGAAGCTATCCCCTCTGCAGGGCAGTACAGGTGACTAGATAGACCCTTTTGTGAGATATGAAAGGTCGCAGGAGCCAGCTCCTCTGCAGACCAGTGCAAATAATCAGACTGACCCTTAGTGCAAGACAAAAAAAGTTTGTGAGAAGAAGGAGAACACAAAAGCCCTCCCATCTGCTGACCAGTGCGCATGGCTAGATTCGCACTTTTAACAAGAAAGGGAGATCTCTAGGGCCAGCCCCTATGTAGACCAGTGCATTGGGCGGGACGGAGCCTTTATGTGAGATTTAGGGGACTGCAGAAGCCAGTCTCCTCCATCTCACATAAAGGGTCCCTCCCACCCTGTGTACTGGTCTGCAAAAAGACTAGATAGACCCTTTTGTGAGACAGAGGTGCCTTCAAAAGCCAGCCCCTGTGCACATAGTTAATGTTAGAAATGGGGTTTCTGGTTGGGTAGGGTATGCACCTAAGCCAGGCAGAACCCACCACTCTAGTCAAGGTAAGGGAGTTACACACCCATGATAACCCCTGCTCACCCCCTTGATAGCTTGGCACGGGCAGTCAGGCTTATCCCTGAGGCAATATGTAAAGCGTTTGCACAACACACACACACAAACACCCCAGCGACACAATAAATACACCACAAAAGAGACTCCACACAATGTAATATAAAATATGTTTCTGTATTGCATATAAACATAGACCAAAATCGCATAAACCAACAGTTACTTTGCCAACTAGGCAATTGTCAAAACATCATAAATCAGTGACCACTTTGCCAACTAGGCAATAGTCAAAACATTACAATACATGCAATAAAAGAAAGGTTTTTATATGCACATGTCACCAAAACACCATTACTGCGCATATAAATGCAACTCCTGAGATAAGGCTCACTATCCTGTCAGTGCAAGTATTAAAATGGCATATCAAGATATTCAGGTCATGTAATGCAGCAGATAATGACTAAAAACACAGGGAGAAATACATACATCAAAAGCACCAGGGCATGAAAGGCAGTGGTTATTAAAGCGTCCACAAATCACAAATTAAATGACAGGGCGCCAAGACACTTGCGCTCCTATCAGGCACTACACAGTAATTAATGCCAGAGCATATGGCATAGGGATGCCTGCGCTCCTATAACATACATTATGGTAACTGGTGGACTCAGCAGGACTGGGACCTCCATCAAGGATTCCTTCCCGTCCTGCCAGCTGAGTCCTGAATGCTCCCTCAAAGGTATGCTACAAGAGGAGGGCACACACTTCCCCCATCGGTGGGTAATCCCCGCATGTGGAACAATCAAAAGGCAGCTGCCCACGTGTGATGCAGCTGCCGTTCCCTGTGACTTCCTAGGAGACAGCGTGTCCGGGATCTTCCAGGCCGCTGATTGGGAACCGCGAGGGGAACAAATGGAGCCATCCGCGATGGAGAGCAGGACGGCGACCCCTCTAACACAGGAAGTGCCTCCGTGTTCAATGCCTTGGGGAGTACATTGAAGACCTCTCCCAGTCTCGTGCGGCTGTGCTCGGGCACCGCGCTGAATCCGGGGGCAGTGTCTTTCATTGAGGCCCTGCTGCTGTGGCATCCCAGGCCCTCATTAGGATCAGTTGGGGCATGGGTTACGTTGGGAAGTCAGGAAGGCGGGGCCTCCTGCACTGTTGACTCGTGTGGCCTCCACTGCTCGTAGGGGCAATCCTCAAAGTGCTTTGTCACCACCAGAAACGTTAAGGCAGTGTTCACTAAGCGCTAAAGAAACTTCAGGAAGCCTATAACCAGTCTCGTACTGCCATGATGGGATCATGGGTAGTCTGCTGTCTCACTGGCCTAGCCAACAGGGCCCCTGTCTTGTCTCCTTCCGCATGTAGCCTATGCTTGTGGGTGATATAAGTATGCTTCTCTAGTCTGCGCCAGTCATCTAACACTGTACAATGCAGGCGGCGCCACTCCTCTAGCCTGGAGGGTTGTGTTGGGAGCGATTTCTCAATCTCCGCCTGCTTAGCCCTGCCTCGGTCTATGTCTTGTATCAGTTGTTTCCACACCCCATGTGTCGTATTCATGCACACTCCCCGAAGCACCAACTTCATTGCTTCCCAGTCATGGGCTCTAGTTGTGGCACTCCCCCAATTTTCGCGGAAGTAATGCCCCAGTGATGTCCGTACCCTATTGATAAAAGGGGGGTCCTCGAGTGACTCAGCTCGTAGACGCCATTGTGGGACCGCAGGGCGTGGGCGCTCTCGTGACAAAGATAGCAAGAGTGGGGAGTGGTCCGCTAGGTATCTAGCCAGGTAGATCTACCCACATGCCAAATTGGCAATGGTTGGGGTCAGAAGATAGTTCTCCAGTCTGCTATATGTATTCACTGCAGATGTATAGCAGGAGAAAGCACAGGTGTTTGGGTGTCTCTCCCTCCATATGCCCTTTAATCCTAAGTCAGTCATTACCGTTTGCTTTCGTGATGTCATATGTGGCTTAGTGCGTACCCGCAAGGAGTACGTCTCCATCTAGGTAGGGGGGCGCCGCTTTCATCACATCAGTGAAGAACTGGGGGTTATCGTCATTTGTGGCGTAAACCAAGATGCAACAGATCTCAAGACCCCGTCCAACTGACCAGCTAAGACCACAAAACGTTCCTCCACTTCCACTACGTGTCCTATGTAGTTAAACGGTATCCCTAGGGCTACCCATATCAGAGCGCCCCGCGTAAACCCCGAATATGTTGTTGCATATAATTGTACCCTCCATCTCTTGCACAGCGTAGGGAGGCAGTCACCCAAGACATGTGTCTTCTGTTGAAAGGCGACTGCTATGTGATATCTTTTGAGGTAAGCATGTATTCTCTGTCTCTTCCCGGGCCGTGCCAGTCCCCTGACGTTCCATGTCAGGAATTTAAACGTTTTATCCGCCATTCCGGTGTACTTGTGCAGTCAGGTTTGTAGTGCGACCTGTTACATATTGATTCTTTTGCCCGTCTGAGTAGACTCCCACCCAAGTGTGTAGAAACAGTAAACAAACTTCCCAATGCCCCAACTCCCCCCACCCGCTGGGCAGTACCACCATCCCGTCCCGCCTCCTGCCAAGTGACACTGAAAGCTGCTGGTCCCGCCCCATACCCATTTCTATGTCCACAAATTTATCAAGATAACAACGTAACTAATCTAAAATGCTACGCTAGGAGTCGATGCTCTGCGACTGGTACCAGAGGAAATCGAGACCAAAATGGGACTCCCCTCCCTCCGGCAACCCTGTCGCAGTCATACGACCCCTAAACCCTACATATATGAGCTATGCATTGCAATGCAACATTATCCAGAAAAAGGAAAATAAAAGAGCCAGCATGTTAAGGCTCCAAAGCAGACTCACCAAACCCCCCCTCACCCCCAAATCAGCAGCAACAAGTGCACAGCATCCGTCAACTCAAAGGATAACAGCAATAAGACCCGATTTTAACAAAGTCTATAGGGGGTCAAGGCCTCTTCACCGTCCAACAGGGCCCCTAGTCGATGCACCCCGGTGTTCAAGGAAGGAGAGGGGGCTAGGGGCGGCTGTCATCCGTGCTCTTGGTGTGGTACTCCGGGCTGCTCCACTTGTCCTGATGATCATTCAAAATCATTTGCCCAGCGCTTGTAGCACGCAGTGTTCCATCTGGGTAGACCTCATCTACTTGTGAGGCAGTCCGTGCAGATTTTACCATTCGGAGTCTCTGTCGCAAGGATTTGCACCTCACTGCGGGGGTGCAAGTGGTCGAGGCCCCAGAGGATTGGGAGACAGGACCCGGGAGCGTATCTACCCAGTCTGATGTCTCAGCTGCCAAGGTGAAGAATCGCACCTTGCCCTGGTATATTACTCACAGTTTTGCTGGAAACACCAAAGCAGCACAGGTCAAGATGGCCGCTGAGTAGGAGCCTCCCGGAGGAGCTCCCGGTTTGGGGATTACCAATTAGGTAGTTATCCCTGTATAAACCGTCTCTCACCGGCCCTCCTACCTGCAAGCCCTTGGATCGGACGGCTCACCCCCACAGAGGCACATAGGTGTATTTGAATCTGTCCTCTACTCACCCGCGGGATCGTTTCGCTGTGACTGCCTGGTCCCTGCCTTCACTGTCTGGTCACTGGCTCTGAGCGTCCCGGCTCTTGGATCGGTCCGTTGCTGCATTGCAGATGTTTCAGGAAGCGAGGCCTTAGACTCCGCTGCGGCCGGCTCCTCCGACCCTCGAACTGCATGCCTGCAAATTTCGGTGTTTTTCTCTGCTGCCGGTCCGACGACTCTTTGGACAGGCGCCATTTTTCACTGACTCTCCTGCTGCCGTCCAGTGGTGTTCCGCGACGTACTCCAGGCTGCGACCGTTGATCTCTGTCAATGGGGACCTGATCGGAAACGCGCCTTGGTGAGTGGTCCTCGATCCTCCTTTCCTGAACGGCTGATAGCTCGCCAGTGGGGGGCTGGGAGTCTCAAATCCTTCGACTCCATTTTTAATTTTTAAAAAAAATAATTTTTAAACTTTATTTGGACCGAAATCGATAGTGCCGCTTCTGTCGTTCCTGGAGCCAGGCGGCTGGTCTTTGTACTTCCGACCCTTATTGTCCACCGGTATCGGGCGCTGGGCTGTCTCGCTTCGCCGGAGTCCTGCCAGGAATACGATCACCGGATGATGATGCCACTCGGGGTTGCCTTCCTTATGACGAGCTTCTCTGGTCGAGTCTCCTGCCCTAGGACTCCTACTCATTGGTGTGGCGCCATGATCACACGTCCACCGTGTTGCGGTGCCAGTCTGCAGCTTCCTTGACTTCATTTGCCTGATGGTTGTTCTCCGCCTGACTTTAAAATGGCGGAATTAAGAAGACATTCTATTAGCATGCAATTGCCTGACTTTACAATGGCAGCGCTCTGTGTTAACCACTGCCTGTACTTGATTATAAATGCCTGTACTTAGGTTTTTTTTTTTTGTTTTTTTTTAAATGCTCGAGCTCTTTCAGATTGCCTGTACTTGGATTATAAATGCCTGTACTTGGACTATAAATGCTCGAGCTCTTTCAGATATGTCAGTAACAACGGAAAAGGAGCAGAGCAAGCCGGCTCAGCAATGTTTTTGATGCACTGTAATTAGTGGTGTTGGCAGTTCCATACACTTCATGCGTAACGCCCCTCCACACATTTGACTTCGCCTCGGATTTTCACAATTGTGGTCTCTTTCCAAGCACTCAATACCTACTAGTGGCTTTGGTTACTGTTTGACATAAGTGGGCTTGATGTGAGGTTTGCACTCCATGAGGAGCATTCCTCCATACCAATGATTTCTTTTCATCACTGGACTGACCCTTTCTGGTCTCTCGGTCACTAAACTGCAAGTTCCACTGCGAGTCCCCAGGAGTGATGTGGGGTTCTCTCATCCCTTGATTCTACTTTTCCGGATCCCCATCCTTACTAGATCTTTCTTCAGAATGGAAATAAGTCCCGACCCCAATGGCTTCGATGCCTTCATCATTAATTACCCAAATGACCTCTCCAAGAACGCGGCAAAGAAATACAAACATCGCTTACTCAAAGCTAGACCAGAAACGCTAATCTCTGACCACTACTTCTGCACCAACAAAGGTCTGTGGTTAACGACCTCATCTTCTATACTAGAAGGCGGGCCCGCTGGCGATCTGTGCTCTATTCCATGCTTCGAATAACTGGATCCAAGAAAACCGCACACGGCCTCAAACTAACAACGTCTCCCTCGTCCTTTCTCAAAGCCACCTCAACTATCACCCTCTACAATAATGGTATCATCCTAATCCAAGGCTCTAACATCAACCTAGCAAAGATAGCGATTATTTTCCCAACTCTCAAGAAAGCGGTCTTCGGTGACTCCTCTGACCCCATTTCAACCTCCACGTCTCCGCTGGGCTTGAACATTACTCTTCCTTTAACAGCAATGAGTACCCCACTCTCCCTAAACCCCTCACCTCCTCCTACTGAGTCCATAGCCTCCTTGTCCCCAGTCGGATTACCTCAACTCACTAGAACACCCTCTTTAACTGTCAGGAGTACCCTACTCTCCCTATACCCCACACCTCAGCTGGTTAATCACATAGCCACCGTGCCCCCAGTCGGATCACTTCAACTCATTAGATCGCCTCCTCAACTGGTTGACGGATCTATGGCCTCTATCTCCTCACTGATTGTCAGTTCGATACACAATGACTCCCGAGCGGAGATACCCCCTCAAGTCTTACAGCCCTCCCATGTAACAGACATTGTCCCTCTCACCAACCCTATAACTCTGCCTCATACTAGATCTGAGTCTGGGCATCGATCCCCCTCACAAGCCCCAATGGCCTCATTTTCCTCACCTTCTGTCAGCTTGACACTTGACGACTATAGAGCGGAGTTGCTCCCTCGAGCCCCAATGGCCTCAATCTCATCTCCTACTGTCAATTCGACACAGGAAGACTCTAGAGCAGAGTTGCTCCCTCCAGCCTTACAGTCCTCTCTTATTTCAGATGATGTCCCCCTCCCCTACCCTATAACTCCGCTATACACTAGACTTGAGTCTGGGCCTCGATCCCCCCCACAAGCCCCTACAGGCTTTCTCCAAGGTTCCCCGTCGCCAATCGCTTTTCCCCCACTCCTTCCTCCCCTCGCCCAACACTCTGACTTGACTGCGCGCCTTGATGATATATCTCTACAGCTACACCTTCTCTCCTCCGAACTACATGAACTGAAAGCCCTCTCAAATGATCTCTTCCCTATGATCATTTCTCTCCTCACTTCTGCTAACTGGCCTAGAGAGGCCTCTAGGACTACTGATCACATGGTCCAGTCCTTAGCTCCCTCCACCCCGAAATTTACCCCACTACTCAACGCGAACGCCTGTCACAGTGGATCTGAGTCCCACCCTTCGACCACTGATCCACTTGACTCTCACAACTCTAGCATGACCTTGTCTGAAACTATCCCACTACTCAATGCCAACGCCTGTCACAGAGGATCTGAGTCCCACCCTTCGACCACTGATCCACATGATTCCCACAACTCTAGCTCGACCTTGTCCGAACCTAACCTCGACCCTCCGAGACAAATTCTTTCCATTCTTTCTAACCCTAACAGGGAACCCCGTCGCAATCTTCGAAGTAGCAATACTGACAACCTCACTTGTGTGAACGTCACCCAGACGTCTCACCCACCAAATCCAACCCGTCTTAAATGTGTACTACTTAACGGCAGGTCAGCCAATAAACACGCCACCGACATCTTCGACCTCATCCAACACAATGATTTAGACATTATCATCCTCACTGAAACTTGGCTAAATCCGGCTTCCACTCCTATCTTAGACCTCCTAGTACCCCCCACTCATGACATAATTAGGCTTGACAGAGTTTTGAAACTGGGTGGAGGACTAGCATGTATTCACAGAAACACATTCTCGGTTTCTCACTCAGATTCCTCGACGCATGCCTCCTGTGAATACCTCTGTCTCACTATATCAAGTATGAACCTACCGGTTTGCAAACTTCACACCTTTTACCACCCCCGAGTGACAATCTCCCTTTCACTGAGCAGCTAATGGAAATCATCTCTAGTAATGTCGACTCAGCGGTGTCTCAAATCTTCCTTGGTGATTTCAACCTTCATTGGTCTAGCCCCAACGACCCCGCTGTATCTTGCATTAAATCTTTCTTAATTGATCATGATTTGACTCAGCACTGTGTCCAACCAACTCATAACAAAGGAGAAATGTTAGACCTCATTATTTCTAAAGAGCAGACTATCTCCATAGATTCCATTACCCCTTGTGACTGGTCCGACCACCACTGCATCCTCTTTTATATCAACAGGGAGGTATTGATGAGGAAGGCTCAACCACTAAAATCTAAGATTTGGAAAAGGGACATAAGAGCAATAAACTCTGACGAACTAGCTGCCCATTGTAAATCTGCCCTCTCCTTCCAAGCTGACATAGTTGAGGTACAATCACTCACCGACGCCTACAATTCAACCATCTCCAACATCATGGAGAATATTGCTCCACTCCAACAAAAAAATGCTTCAACAAAAATATCCAAACCTTGGTATAACGAAAACTTAAACTCAGAACGCCGCAACCTTAGGTCATTTGAGCGGTCCTGGCGAGTCAATCCCTCCTCGGACCAACTAAAACTCCTTAGAGATGCCAGGAGCCGCTACAACAAACAAATCAAGAGTGCTAAGGCAACTTACTTCAGACACCAACTGGATCAAGCAGCAAACCGCCCCAAGAAACTCTTCGAATTGGTCAAACAACAATCAGTCGTTGGGTCTAACCAATCTGATCCTGGTGGCAACCCACCCTCTTGCGATGATCTTGCCGCCTTCTTCACGGAGAAATCAAGAATCATCTCCATTGACCTCGCCGCTAAGAAGGCTCTACTACCTTCATCCATTGCTGCCTCACCCATTGTCTCCTCTGTAAGGCATAAATCGACCTCCACGAATTCCAAGAACAATGCATCATGGGGCACCTTTACCACATTTAGTGAATATGATATCTTCAAGATTCTTCAGAATATCAACCCTTCCAACCACTTCAGCGACCCGCTGCCCCCTTCTATATTCAAAGAAATCAAGAATGCACTGATCCCCACATGGACTAGGATTGTAAATGCTTCCCTATCACAAGGCATGATCCCAGAATGCCTAAAAGCAGCTCAGGTATCACCCATTCTAAAAAAACCTAACGCTGACAAATCTGATCTCAATAACTTCCGCCCCATTTCCAACATCCCCACCTTAGCGAAACTACTTGAAAAATGTGTGCAATCCCAACTCTGTGCTCACATAGAGAATTACCAACTCTTAGACCAGCATCAATCGGGCTTTAGGAAGGGGCACAGCACCGAATCGGCTCTCACACACGTTTTTGATGACATTTTAATAATGCTCGACCAAAATGAATCCTGCCTCCTGATCGTCCTCGACCTTTCCTCCGCATTTGATACGGTTAATCATGACAATCTCCTATCCATCCTGCAAAATAGAATGGGTTTCTCTGATCAGGTGTTTCAATGGTTCTCATCCTTCCTTCATCACAGAACTCAAAGAGTCAAGGCAAACCACTCTCTCTCCCAGCCCTCTCCCGTACTCATGGGGGTCCCCCAAGGATCCGCTCTATCTCCTATTCTCTTCAACCTTTTCTTGGAACCTCTTGCACATTCTCTAAATTCCTTGGACATTCTCTTCCACATGTATGCGGACGACACGCAACTATATCTGTAAAAATCTCATCCTCGGAAAACATCATCTCACTCAACACTACCCTAATGTTTACTCAAAACTGGTTAACGGAGAATCATCTCCTGCTCAACACTTCTAAAACGGAATTCCTGCTCATCTCCCCTCCGAACCTCATCCCCAAGCTAAACCTCTGGATGAGTCACCTCACTGCTTTCAACTGTACTCCTCTCATTGTAGACGCAGCCAAGTCTCTCGGTATCACCATGGACAAGCACCTGAACATGAAAGGTCATATCAGCAATGTATGCAAAGGAGCTAACCACTTGATGAGATCACTCAGAAATATCAAACCTTTCCTTCCTCTAAATGATTTCAAGCAAGTGGTCCAAGCGCTTGTCTTGCCGAGGTTAGATTACGGCAGTGCTACCCTCTGTGGCCTTCCCAAATACGCCCTGGCTCCACTAAGGGCTTCACTTAACTCGGCTGCTAGACTGGTTACAGATACCAAGCTAAAAGATCATATATCCCCAGTCCTAAAATCCCTCAATTGGTTGCCCTTCGAAGCACGAATTCAACTAAAGATTGCTGTTCTTACACACAAAGCCCTTCACCTTAACACTCCTACGTACCTTGCGCAAAAACTTAAACTATCCTGTGGCGTAAGAGCTTCAAGAAGCGCCTCTACCCTCCTCCTGAAACCACTCATCCTTAATAAAAAGAGAAGTTGTTACCGAGCCTTCTCCGGAGCTGCCCCTAAGATTTGGAACTCTCTTCCACCGGAAGTTCGCAGAATCTCCTCATTGACGGCATTCAAAGTGGAAGCCAAAAGATTCCTAATGAACAAATTTGTACCCTAATAGGGTTAGACTCATGGGCCCATTGTCATTGCTCCTGCTGCCTCTGTTCTTACATTTAATACAGCTCCCCCTTATTGTACACTGTGTCTCACCCTTGCTGCACGCCTACACCTGTTATTGTATTACCCTCCTAGTTGTATTTTGCACTGTATTTTCTTTACCTCCCTTCCTCTTATGGATATTGTTCTAGATATTGCTTTTGTCCTTCCTCCCATCATATTGTAAAGCGCTCTGTTATCCCTCAGGATCTTGTTCGCGCTATATAAAACTTTATAAATAAATAAATAAATATATCGGAGATTATGGTCTCAGAGCCTCCCCTTGACCGCTAAAAAGGTTTGTCGTTGTTCCTGTACTTTCATAGTGTAGTCTGGGAGCACTGAGATTGGATGTCCCTCATAGTTCGGAGAGCCCATCGTGCAGATGCATTGCAGTATTGCGTCTCTATCTCTGTAATTGAACATCCAGGCAATAATGGCTTTTGGGGGTGCACCAGGTATTGTGGGCAATGAAGACCCCCACACTCAGGCTGACATACCACGCTGTGGGGAAATAAAAGATAAGAACACAATATCAGGGAGTGTCCCTCTTCCTGCATGGTGTTGTGCGCAATGAAGTCCCCCACACTCAAGCTGCTGTCCCCTATAGTCAATAAATTGTGTCTTTTTGTCCCTATCATATGCAAATAATAGTCATCATGGGCTCAGTGACCCCCATTGTGTGGTCATCATTGCTTTGATGTGCCCAGATATCCCCATATACTGGACAAGATACAACTTTTGGAAGGAAGGAAGCCCTATTTTTTAATATTAAGTAGGCCTTGTAGCCCACATGACAGGGTGCCTGGTATTTTAAAGTGGAACATGCGGGGGCGTGGCCAACTAACATGGCCGATCGGACGTGAATCCGATCGGCTCCTTCCCATGCCCCACGGCATTTACGGCGCAAGGCATATTTTTCGGCAAACCGAACACGGCCCGACGCTGCCGGAGCTGAGGTGAGGGCGAGGGTCTCCCTTGCAGCGGTGAAAACCCCCGGCGCAACGGTGGAGAGGCTCCGGTGAGCAGCGCGGAGCGGAGCTACGGAATGGGGAAAATGGCGGCCATCCCGGCGATGAGCTCCGCGATCTCTAAAGACTGAGCCCTCGTGCCCTCCTTATCTGGATTTCCCTGGGGACTTTGGCATTTATCACAGCGGGGGCGCTTACCCCGGCGCGGAGGCTCCCTTTCTGCCCCCTGTGAGGATCCTGGTGTGGCGAGAGGCCGTCCTGGCCCAGAGTCGGCGGGACACAAGATGGCGGGCTGCCGTAGCGGCGTTGTCGTGACCCGCCAGAGGGAGAAGCAGTGAATTTGGAGGCCACCCTACTGTAATGCGGATCGCCCCCCTACCTTGCAGGAACGCCGAGAGTGGGAAGCCGGCTGGGGGCGGTGACCTGCTGCGGGACTCTCACCGGCCGCTGTGGACCTGGCCTGACGCTCCCGCGATCCTCCGGTGGCTCTGACGTGGCGTTGAGGGGCTTCCCCCCTCCTGAACAACACAGCGACGCAGCATTCTCCAGGAGGTCGGTTGTGGGGAGACTGGAGGCTGCGCTGGGGCCGAGGGGGGGATGTGGCAAAGCCCCCATGGAATGATGCGAGAAGCCCGATGCCTGACCCTAAAATGGCC
This sequence comes from Calotriton arnoldi, assembly GCA_963921515.1. Taxonomy (NCBI): domain Eukaryota; kingdom Metazoa; phylum Chordata; class Amphibia; order Caudata; family Salamandridae; genus Calotriton; species Calotriton arnoldi. Next base: position 691,374 of record CAWUFW010003993.1, on the reverse strand, counting down.
GACAGGGAGAGATTTCACTAGAATGTACATCCAGCACGAAGCGCTTGCCTGGAGGGGTTCGGCCCTGCTACGAGGAGTCCAACAGAGAGCTTAATCTTTGTGCAGCACACATTCAGAGGCACAACCTAGTCTACTGGTTTTTCGTGCTGCTCTTCGTGCGACGTCCGGCTGGCTCCCTGAAGTGGTCTGGACTGTCTGTGACTGTGGAGCCAAGAGTGCCCCCTGGGTTGGCAAAGCGACGAAGGTGGGTCCCCACACACTGGCAGCGGGTGCGCACTGGTTCTACATGAGGAAGGGGGCGGCCGGGCGCTGACCAAGTAGCGGGTCCCCCTATGCCACCCAAAAAGACCCGCAACAACAAGGTCTCAAATTATTTTGCTACTGTATCAGCAGGGACGATCGGAGAGGAGGCGACGCCACGTCCAGCAACAATGGCGCTTACTAGAGAAGACCTTCTGTCTTCCCTTCGGGAGTTCAAACAGGAGTTACGAGCAGACATTAAAGCAGACATGGAGGCCTCCTTTTATTCTTTCCGAGCGGAGATGAGAGAGAGGCTGGTGTCCGTACAGGCGGATGTCGACTCAGTGGGGACGCGTACCCTAGATCTCGAAGCGAAACAACAAGAGGTGACTAACAAGATCAAGTCCCTGGAAGAAGGTACAGCTGAATTGCGGTGCCAGCTGCGGGATATGTTACTCAAGTGCGAAGACTTGGAAAATCGCTCCCGCCGCGACAACATACGAGTCCGGGGACTGGTGGAGGATTGTGAAGGCCCGGATCTGGAGGCGTTCATGGTGGGCCTCTTCTCCTCGGCTTTAGGGGAGGATGGCCCCGAGGTCCGGTTGGAGAGAGTCCACAGAGTCGGACCGAGACTTCCAGGAGAAAACCGACGTCCGCGTGACATCCTGGCAAAGTTCAGCTCATTTAAGATCAAAGAATTGGTCCTACAGAAGGCAAGGATTTCCGACACGATCACCTTCCAAAATGCCACATGCACGCTCTACCAAGACATAGCTCAAGCCACACTTTTGCGACGCCAGCGGTTCCGCCCGATCACGGAGTTTCTGCGAGAGAAGAAAGTCAGATATAGATGGACGTATCCCTTTGGGATCACTTTCCAATGGCACAACAAGCACCACCACTGTGTGGAGTTCTCGGAGGCAGCGGATCTGCTGGGTCTGGAGCTCTCAGCAGCCTCACCGGACCCGGACGGTGGGAATCACCTGGATCGACAAGGTGGAGGCCAGTGGCGAAGAGTGGGCAGGAGAAACACGAAACAACCGGACTGAATCCTTTGATCAGTGGATCCCAAATGGAAAGGAACTTCGTCCCAGGGGGAGTGCAATTATCCGGAGATCCCCTTGACGAGGTTCGTCGCACAGATGGTGGTGCGCTGCCCCCCCCCCCCTTCTCTTTCCCTGGGGGCGGCCTGCGGCAGCTATGGAGAAATGGATGGAGCGGAGGACTTGCAATCCACATCCCTGTGGGTGGCCCAGGTGCCTAGGCGTTACACGCTGCCATGAACTCGGCGCTTGGCACTGGAAGCTATGTGAGAGCACAATACCTGCTGTGAGGGGTCATGGGGACTGACCTATCTCTGCCGCGGTAAGGGGATTCTGGTTGGAGGGGGGTGGAGACGAAGGACTTGCATTCTCCGGGACGCCTGGGAGGACAACGGGACTCTTTGAAATGTATGTCTCGTGTAAGGGTCTTAAACCAAATGTTATCAGCTATTTAGCTGTCTAATTTTCCACAGCATATGCCTTGATTTTTGCTAACATAAGGGCTGGGGGAACGGAAATGGTAACGTTCCTCGAGTGTATCTTGGTAAGGAGATTCCCCTCTGGGAGGGGGATTCTCCACACTCGTTTTATTTGTTTGTTCTGGTTAGTTAATTTAGTTAGATGTCATGGTGCCCTTTTTATATTATTTAGGGGCTGGGGGAAGAGGGAGGAGGGGTCAGTGGCGGCATTTAGGCAGAGTCCCTCGCCAGGGGGGCAAACTCCCATCTAGATAACAATGGCAGTTCGGACTATAACCTGGAATGCTTGGGGTTTGAACTCCCCTAACAAGCGCCAGCGCCTTTGGAAATACCTGCTCGATCACAATGTCCAAGTGGCTGCTCTTCAAGAGACGCACCTCAAAAAATCTGAGGAGCACCGGCTGCATCATAAAGCTTATCCCCTCATATTTAGATCCTCACATTCCTCAAAACAAAACGGGGTGGCGCTGATGTTCCATACACGGGTCCCGTTCCAAGCACAGGACACTAAATCGGACAAACACGAGAGGTTCCTTATGGTTCGGGGAGATCTTAGGGGCCGACAAAGCACATTTGCAGTACTTTATGCACCAAACACGGGCCAGCAGGACTTCATTCTCTCCTTCCTTATGACTTTGGAGAATTTTGCACAGGGGGATATTCTGCTTTTGGGAGACTTCAATCTCGTCTGGGATCAGGGGATGGACACGACACATCCACAGAGGGCTCCGGGAGGGATTTTCGGTAAGGCACTTAAGTCGCAGCTCCAGCTCATGGGGTTGGTGGATGTTTGGAGAGATGCTAACCCTACGGTGCGTGACTACTCTTTCTTCTCTCACTCCCACAGAACATACTCCCGTATTGACTACATTTTTATGAGCCAGTCCCTGTTTCCCTCGGTGCTGCAAACACAGTTTCATCCGATTTGCCTATCAGATCATGCCCCACTAGAGACAACGCTCACTTGGCCAAACCCGCGTCCAAAGCATGCACGCTGGTATTTCCCCAACTTCCTCTGCAGGGATAAACTTCTACGTGATGACCTCAGAAAAACTATCAAGGAATTCCTCACGCAGAATGACCCTGAGGCTACTTCCCATGCAATCACCTGGGACGCCCTCAAGGCAGTAGCCCGAGGTAAATGCATCGAGTTGGCCACTACCTTGAGATCTCAGCAATGCGAGGAACGCCTCCAGTTAGAACGGGCCTTAGTGTCCGCAGAGCAGGTCCATAAGACCAGCCCCTCTGTCCAGACAATGAGGAAATTCACGGCCCTGAAGGGGAAACTTCAAGCTATTTATTCTAATAGAGCGGAGAAAACCATCTTACGCCTCCAGACCAGGGGATATGAGGGCGGGAACAAAGTGGGGTCCTTGTTGGCGCGTCAATTACGCGCCAAACAGGAGAGAGAGTATATCAAACTCATTGTGGATGGGGAGGGAGTCTCTCATAAGACAGAGGAGGGGAAGGCGCAGGCCTTTGAGAAATTTTACCGAACTCTGTACACTTCAGAACTCCCGAGGGGGCACGACCAAACGGAATATTTAGATCCCCTGGACCTCCCTCGAGTCGCAGCTAGTTCCAATGAGGACTTGGCGAAACCCATCACCTCTGAGGAAATACAGAAGGCGATTGACTCCCTTAAACTCCAGAAAGCGCCGGGACCAGATGGCTTCTCAGCTCATTTCTATCGCACCTTCGCGCCGGAGCTAATTCCCTTCTTAACTAACTTATTTAACGTCATCGCCTCTACGCAACAAGTCACTCCCTCCATGGGGGAAGCGATAGTGGCAGTGATTCCTAAGCCCGGTAAGGACCCCACAGCTTGCTCTTCTTACCGCCCGATTGCGCTCCTGAACCTAGACGCTAAGATTTACTCCAAGATCCTGGCCACTCGTCTCGAATCAATACTCCCCGGTCTTATAGATCCGAGCCAATCTGGATTTATTAAGGGATGACAGACCCACGATAATTTGCGGCGCATCATCCATATAATTGAAAAGGCCCGGAAGAAAAACATTCCAGCAGCGCTTCTCTCGCTAGATGCGGAGAAAGCATTTGATCGCGTGGAATGGACTTTTTTATTTAGAGTGCTCCAGCGCTTCGGCTTCAACGAGACCTTTATAGGGATGATTCGCGCCAATTATCACTCTCCTAGCTCCCGGGTCCTGGTTAATGGAGTTGCTTCTTCCCCCTTTGGCCTGGCTCGCGGGACGAGACAGGGATGCCCATTATCCCCCCTCCTTTTCGCCTTGAGCATCGAACCCCTAGCCCACAGAATTAGGGGAAACCCGGACATACGGGGGATACGTTTCGGCACAGACGATCACAAGATTTCGCTCTTTGCCGATGACGTGCTTCTCCCAGTCTCAGACCCTCTGGTCTCCCTACCGGCTATCCACAAAGAGCTCGTGACATTTGAGCAGGTGGCGGGATTTAAGATTAATCTGACAAAGTCCTTCTTACTGAACTTAACCCTATCCAAAGAAGAATGGCGGCGGGTAGAAGGTACGTCACCTTTTGGCTGCACATCTAAGGAGATCACTTATTTAGGAGTCAAGCTCACCCCCCGTATACGAGACCTCTACAAGGCTAACTTCCTCCCCCTTCTCCGTCAACTGAAAACTTACCTGGGTAAATGGAGTGTGGCATACATCACCTGGCTGGGCAGGATTAATGCCATCAAGATGAATGTTCTCCCTCGCTTGCTTTATCTCTTTCAAGGGTTGCCTATCCCGGTGGAGGGGGGTCTCTTTAAGGAGTTGCGACACATGCTCACCAATAACTATAACTTGCTCATGCGACCGCGCAAAGAGGGTGGCTTGGCATTACCGGACTTTCAATCATATTACCGGGCGGCTCAACTGCGAGTAATCACGGAATGGTCGCTGCGGGCCTCGGAGAAGCATTGGCTTCATATAGACAGACAGATAACGGGGCGCACCATCTGGGATCTTTTATGGAAACCAAAGCAGGACAGACCACTTAACGCCTACATTAGCACACCTACATCCACCACCTTAAGGGTATGGGATATCCTTACTAAGAGGTTACATCTTACAACCTTCCCCTCCCCCTACACGCCCATACATTTTAATGCTGCGTTCCCCCCTGCACTACAAGAGGGTCCCTTCGAGGCTTGGAGGGAGGGAGGCTGCCACATGATCTCTCACCTCTTTGACAAAGGTGAATTCCTCACCTTTCAAGAATGCAAAAAACAATTCGCACTGACTGCCAATGAAGAATACCACTACTTGCAACTGAAGCATTGGGTACAACAACCCCTGGTGCGGCTGGCCGCCACCAGAGATCCGCTCCCCATCGAGAAGTTTGCCCAGTCTGGGTCCACCTCCAAGGGATGTATTTCCTTCTTATATGCTCTTATACAAGCTTTAAGCCCGAGATCGACCCCGCGTTTTAAACGCTTTTGGGACACCCTTTTGGATACCCCCTTAGAGGACAAGCAATGGGAACATTTAAATAGGGATATAGTGAAATTCAACCGCTCAATGTATCTCAGGGAGGCGCACTATAAGATTATGTATGATTGGTATCTATACCCTCAGAAACTTCACAAGATCTTTCCCAACTCGTCGGATAGGTGCTTGAGGGATTGTGGCCTGTTTGGCGACTTCTGACACATTTGGTGGGACTGTCCCTTCATACAGCCATTCTGGAAGGAAATTCTGTCCCAAATTAAACTTATCCTAGGCTATCCTATTCCCAACTCTCTGAAACATGCTCTATTGGGGGTAAGAGACCCAAGTTTGAAACGCCAAACACAGGGTGATAGGTCTGTTATGTGGCTTTGTCTTGGAGCAGCCAAAATGGCAATTGCCGCTGCATGGAAAAAACAAGAGGCTCCTTCCTTGACCCAATGGCATGCGAGGTTGTGGAGGGCTTTGGCGTTGGAGCGCATGGCTGATATAGTGGACGACACCAGAAAAGGCTTCGACTATGTTTGGTCTCCGCTGGTGAGCTACCTATCGGAAGGGCTCCCATTGACGGCCTGCGCCCCTCGGCTTCGGGCCCTCAACCTGTTCCTTATCTAATCACTCTGTAGCTATGGGGGCACCGTGCAGTGCGAAGGACACCTGAGTAGAGACCCCAGTAACCCAACCCTCACGATCACCTTATTATTATTTGCACCATGACATCACAGTTATGTTCGTTTTTTAGGTATGTTTAAGTTTCCTTTCCATGTTACTCTCTCGGGAGGGTAGATTGACGCTCAGAAGCGATGGACTGAAAGCAACATGTTATGATGGTACTGTTTTCTAAAGCTTATTCGCCACGGACCTCGTGAAAAAGCTGTAACCTACAAGTGAGCTCTGTAACTCTGGGCTGAAAACCTTTGTGACCATTGTTGCAGGTGTGATGCTTTTTGTCTCAATCTCATTGAAAAATTCCAATAAACAGAATTTGAAATAAAGTGGAACATGCAAGAATTTAGGCCCAGATTTACTAAGCCTTTGCATTATCCTTGCATTGCACAAGGTGACGCAAGGCAATGCAAAGGCTTAAGTAATATTTACAAAGCTACGCAAGGGGCAATTTGCGTGTGACTTTGTAAAGAAATGTAATGCAATGCAATGGCTTGTACTGCATTGTGTTACATTTCGTAATAGTAGGCATTCCATGGGTGGACCATGAGCACACCTGTGAATCCACCCATGGAATTTAACGCAATCCCAGATTTACTGAAATCAGTAAACCTGGATTGCGTCAAAATTCCCCTTAATGTTTGCATGTTCCTACTTTGACTATACCCCAAAAGCTAATTTCACTGCTAGGACCTCTATGAAGAAAACACTAACGTACAGTTAGTATATTAATTCTGTACATTGGGTTTGTAATAACCTACAGAGACAGTTCACCTGCTGTTTTTATTGTTTATGAAAAATCCAGTTCAATGGTGAAGTTGGATTTCTGATAAATATACTGGAAATGTAACTGTGATAAAAATATACTTTCCATGGCTGAAGCCCCTGCAGGCTAATTAGCACTGGCCTGCCTGCAGCGGCCTGTCAGTGCTGCTTTGATAAGGTGTGTAATACTGCTCTCAGCACAGTGAGACAATGACTTGGGCCTGGCAGGATGGCTTGGGGGAGGAGCGGGGGGCTTAACTCAACCAGGTCGGTTTAGTAGTTTCCTGGAACTTTACTATCTTAAAACGGACATGGGGGAGACCTGCACTTTCATAGTTTTACGATAAGGAAGCCTGGAAAAAAACTGGACTTTTGATACCAAAATAGATTTTAGCCTCCTGGGTTTAATTTCAGTGGAGGAAGGAGTTAGGCCCCGAACCAGGGGATTGCTTATTACATTAAACTCACCCCTAAGTGTGCCACATGCTCCCTCCAGGCAGAAAGATTTTGCCATGTTGGACTTTACTGAAAATGGTGTACTGTGAAATAGTTTCTAGTAGGGCAAACAGAATGTGCTGCAAAAGCTGTAAGGTTTGCCCGTGGGAACATTTTGCTCATTGGTCAGGGAGTGTCCAGGACTCTTTCCCACCCATTGGCTAGTGAACTGAAGTAAAGTAATAACACTTCCCCAGCTCCTCAGAACACTTCCTGGGACCTGTGGCAGGACAGAAAAGGACTGAACCTGCTGTCTGTAACCAGTGAGGATATCTGAAAGCTAGAAGTGGAGTCCAGGGTCAGTTGACCAAATTCCTTTGTGGCTACAGGGACTTTACAAGATGCCAGAGACATTTTTTCTGGAGTGACCAGTGGACCAGTTACAATTGGAACAGGACTGGGCCTTGCAGGTGGCCCTTTCTGGAGTGTGTCCTGACCACTAAGTGCTGTCCCTGTGGTCCTAGAGGTCTTAGAAGAAGCTAAGACAAACTACTCCAGAAAGTCTGAAAAGTTAGGAACTAGAAACATTTTGGACTTCTAAGACCTCTGGAGCTTCAGCGGCACCTCACAGCAACAGTGTCCAATTTCAAACGCAGGTTTGTCAGATATCATTTCAGGCTTGCTTTGCTGGAGGATTTCCAGCTCCATAAAAAAAGGCTCAATCTTTGACTGGGACGATCCCGCTTGATGTATCCAACCTGTGCTCCATCGCGGTAGACCTGAAATTACACCTAGGTCCCGGTCAACCATGAACAGTGATTTCTGGGTGGCAATTTACTTTTTCTTGGTGCTATTAGCCTTAAAACTTCTCATCCCCGGACCCCCTTATTGGATTTTGTTGTTTTGGTTTCATTTGTCTTATTAACACTTTCTTAATTTTTAGCATTTGATTGTGAGATTTTTATTGAGTTGTGTTTTGACTTTTTAAATGTTTTAGTGTTGCTCGATACTTTGCACATTTTCCTACATTAAATCTATCTGCTCTGTGCAATAACTACCAGGGGTTGAGTGGAAGTTTTAGTCGTTCAATACGGTGTGTTTGACCTGACAGGATTCTGGGGCTTATTAATTGGTCAGGACTCATATTCTCCCCAACTCAACTAATAACCCATTTTCCTATGCCCACCATGTTCCCAGGTATGGCCCATACGCTAATCAGTGCAATTATGTGGCCACATACTGATGATATGCTTGTAAGTGTCATCACTTTGTAAGATAGCTTCCATATCCTGCCTTGTACCCTGGTATCCCTCAAATACTATGCATTGCCGCAATGTACCCATAAATCTCGATATAGCAGTCTATTTTACTTCAGGTCGAGGCATACGTTATTTACCAGTCAATGCCCTGATGTGCCCAAATATTCCCACATGGTTGTCCATGACATATGTGCCCAGGTCACTCAAAGCCATGAAATGTGACCATGTGCCTAGGTGCCCATATTATGACAGACAATGGTATGATGTACACAGGTATGCTGCATGCCAATCAAGTGCAAAGGTACCCCTAAATATCAGTCAATGCCATGTTGTGCTCCACAAATCCCCGCTACATCTGCCAATGACATGGTGTGCCCTATGTATTCATCATGTGCCAGTGAATGCCATTAAGTGGTAAAGTTATGTCATATACACCAGTCAACGTCATGATGTGTGCACGACATCCTTCTTGTACCAGTGAGTAACAAGAAGTGCAAAGTATCACTGCATGTCAGCCACTGCCAAGATGAACCCTAGATAACTCCTACATTATTATTATTTTTTTTTTTAACATTCTTTTTATTAGGTTTAAAATGCAATACACCAATACTGCCTTCAACGGCAATACAAACATAGCAATAGTAGGAAAACAGCAAAAGTATTCTGTATGAATCATCAGTGATCAGAGGTTACCATATATGCAATATATAAACATAACACCTAAAATACAGTGAATGCAATCGTACAGTATTCCAAAGAGTAACATGGCGAGGCAATCTAGTCACCCATCATCATCAGGGGTTGGCAATGCGAGAAAGTGTCTGAGCGGTCCCCAAATATCTTTCGGTCTGGAAGTTACAGGCAGTTCTTCTGCATATAATTCCAAATTTTCTTTACAATAAACCATATCTGTCAACCACCCTGCCAGTTTCGGAGCAAGTTTACTATCCCACGTAAACAGAATACGGCGTTTAGCTAGCAAGAGGGCGACTCTCACAAACCTACCCAGAGTTCCTTTCAATTGCGGGACATAACTTAGCAAGCATACAAGTGGTGTACATGGAATGGTAGTGCCCGTCATAGTGTGGATACGTTCTAGCACCTCTTCCCAATATTTCAGCACCAGTCTGCAACGCCAGGCAAGGTGTAGAAAATCTGCATGAAATTGCCTGCATCTTTTGCACTGATCTGATTCTCTGAGACCCATTTTGTGCAGCTTGGAGGGGGTATGGTATATTTGATGAAGGAATTTAAAATGAAGAATACGTAAATTGCCATTGGGCGTAAGGCGGCCCGTTAAACTGTATATTTGTTTCCATTCCTCTCCAGCTATCGGGGGATCCAAAATTTCGTTCCACCTTGCAAGGCTTTGATCGGGTCCCCGAACCGTTTCCTCCTGTACAGCCCTGTACAGTTTAGTGATCAGTTTTTTCCTAGTTGGTGTTGTTAACAAAAGTTGTAGAGATAGAAGTGTGGGGGGCTCAGTGGGGAAGTCAGGGTAATGGTCTCGTATTGCACGCCTGAGGCGATAACAAGAATATTGAAAGAGTGATGTGGTATTGTGTATATATTCAAGATCACTCCCTGTAAGGTAGCGCCCCTCTGGGTACAGGTCCCGCATGTGTGTAATGCCGGCTTCTCGGAGGGATCTTAGGGGTCCCATCTCCTGAGCAACGGAAAGGGCGGCGTGATGAACCAACGGTAAGGCGGGTGCGTACAATGGGAGTTTACGTGCCCGATTGCCAATCTTCTGCCACGCTGTGATAGTCGCGTCTATTGTGTTGATTTCTATCTTCGGCGTGTGCCTATGTGTGTGCGTCAGTATGCCTGCAAGCGGAGTAGGATGGGCATCCCCGTCCTCCACAGCAACATGCGGTATAAAACCATGTGTTCTAAACCAGTAATAGGCGTAGTGGGCCTGAGCACATAGATAGTATACATAAAAATCCGGCGCGGCAAATCCCCCCTTGTCATATGAAAGTGTTAGTGTTTGCCAGCTGATTCTAGGTTGCTTATCGCCCCATACTAAACGCAAGAGCTGGGTTCTCACCGTTTAAAAAAATTTGTTAGTCAATTTGATCGGTATGTTACAATAAAGATATAAGAAGCGGGGGAGAATGACCATTTTTATAACTGCAATGCGATCTGCTAAGGATAACGGAAGATGCAACCATCTGTCCACTTGTTGTACTAATGTGGTATATGCTCGACCATAATTTTCTCTGACTACAACCTCGGGATCCCGATGTACCCATACCCCAAGATACTTAACCGGGTCCGTCGTCCACAATAAAGGGTATTCCAGCTGGGGCTGAGATGTGACAGTTGTTAAAGGTATAATGACCGATTTCTCCCAATTTATGGTGAGTCCGGAAAATAGACCAAATCTAATGTATTCCCGAAGAACGGGGGATAAATGTTGTTGAGGGTTTCTGACAAAGAGGACCATGTCGTCCGCATACATCGATATGCTAACTGGCCGACGGTTAAAATTAAGTGCAGACGCTCTGTGACATTGCTGGATCTTACAAGCAAGTGGTTCAAGCACAAGAGCGAATAGGAGGGGGGACAGCGGACATCCTTGCCTAGTGCCTCGCTCTATTAGGAAGGGCTCTGAAGTGAGGCTGCCCACGCGCACTCGAGCTGATGTGTCAGTGTATAGAATCTGAATCCACCGTAACAGAACTCCGGGGAACCCCATTCTGCGCAGTATATGAAGCATATAACGCCATTCTATAGAGTCAAATGCTTTAGCCGCATCGAGTATGATGGCAGCCGCCGGCAATTCAGGATTGAGGATGTGGAACATGGAAAAAATGGTGCGCAGATTATGGGAGGTAGATCTTTCCGGCACAAACCCGGATTGGTCAGGGAGCACGAGAAGGGGCATCAGAGGTTGGATTTTGGTAGCCAATATCTTTGCCAATATTTTTGCATCTAGGTTAATCAAGGATAGGGGGCGGTAGGACTCACAGGACGTAGGCGACTTGTCTTTTTTGAGGAGGGTTATGATCATGGCTTGCCTTAAAGAGGGGGGCAAGACACCGGACTCATGAGCCTCGGCGTACAGTTCGAGCAGATGGGGAACAACAAGGTCCATATAGGCTTTATAAAATTCTGCAGTTAGGCCATCCGGCCCTGGTGCCTTGTTATTGGGAAGGGAGAGAATAGCGTTTTTAACATCAGTTTCGTCTATGGGCAAGGACAGATATTCTCTATGTGTATCTGACAGCCACGCGCATGCTATATCTGACAAATATTCTTCCATGGCAGCTTCATCCGTGCTCCCTTGTGTGGTGTATAATGCCCTATAACAGTCTCTGAATTGGTCAACTATGGCCTGTGGAGTGAAATGTTCTGTCCTGTTACTATCAACTATCTTAACAATCTGGTGATGATTTGATCGGGATTGTAATTTAGTGGCCAAGTTCCTACCAGGACGGCCACCTTCGCCAAATGCCCTAGCCACATGTCGCCTCCCCTTATATCTCGTCTCCGTTTCAGCTAATTTGTCGTATTCTATTAGAAGTTCGTGCATGCGGGCCAACGCAGTATTGGATGGGTGCGACCAGTACTCCTTTTCCAACTTGCTCAGAGCTTTCTCCGTTTTGGAAAGCTGACCCCTGATATCTTTCAAAATACCAGACGTGGTACTAATGCATACCCCTCGTACGGTTACCTTGAATGCCTCCCACAGAGATGCCTGACTATCCACCGAGCCTTTGTTTTCATCAAAGTATTGAGTAATGGCTGTTCGAATGGCTTCGCTATAGATAGGGTCAAGCAGTGCCTCTGCACGGAAACGCCACGTAAAGGGGCGATGGGGGTTGGTAGGGATCTGTAAGTGTAAATAAACAGGATTATGATCTGAAAGAGTACGTGGTAAATTGCATATATGCGTGACCCAGTTGTTCGCGGCTTCGTTTAATAACCAATAGTCCAATCGGGACCAACTGTTGTAGGCGGGCGTGATATGTGTGCCTTCCTGTGCATGAACTTTACGCAAGCGCCAAACATCCACCAATCCCATTTCTGCCATACCATCGCGGACACATTGAGCCACTTTGAGTGTCCGAGCACCCAGTGGGTTAGATTTGTCATTCTGTGGGTTGAGATGCGTGTTGAGATCACCTCCCCAAATCACTGCTGTGTCCGGCCATGAGCGTAACGCAGTGAACATTTGTACAAAAGGTGTTGGGTCGTCCACCACAGGCCCATACATATTAATAATCGTGAGAATGGTCATACCCAGCTTACCCTGTACCATAGCCCAGCGACCGTCAGTATCAGTATGGGTGTGTAGCGGCAGGAATGGCAGACCCTTCTTGATTAAAATAAGTACACCCCTTGCGTAGGTGGAATATGATGATGCAAGACGAAACCCCGCCCACTTATGAGCAATTTTAGTTTCTGTATGCCTGTTCAGGTGTGTCTCCTGTAGCAGGGCAATTTGGATATTATGTCTGTCTAAATAAGCCAGCACCTGTCGTATCTTTTTCGGGGTGTTAAGACCGCGTACATTCCACGTTATGCATCTATACTCGTCACCCATTATCCACTAGTAAAAATCGCAATATATAGTCACTGCATATCAGGCGATGTTCATTACATATCCTGTCAAATGTCTCATTCCTAGTAAACACTCTGATCCTGTCGCTGAAAACTGAGAAAACCAATACCCAACCCCCTCCCCCCACCCACTTTAGCAACCCAATCTTGCCAAAGACAGATCCCACTGTCATAACCAAAAACTTAAGATCGAAAAACAGAGATTTCAGTGAGGGGTACACCCACTAGGGGGCGGAGCTGCTTCTACCACTTCCCGATGTAACAGGAAGGGGCCGCCATTTGAATAACAACGCTCCCAACTGCTGTCCCATTGTGCAGGAGGAAAAGCAGAAACATAACAAGCAGTATGACATCTGCAGCATACAGGTCTATACAGAGATACATGTGAGGCAGGTAGTATCGTACATCATTGCTCTTGGTGTGCCCATACATATAAATCAGTAAGATTAGCCACAACGTGAGAACAATCACTTCAAAGAATTTTGCAGTGGCAGCTGGAGAGAGGAATACACAGGGGCAAAGGCTACATGCGTACAGTCGACATTTGCAGAAATACGTCGGCAAGCTCGTGGTAATCCAGGTCTTGTATCAATCAATGGAGCAATGTTTACATTGGTTAGTCACAAGTGATATTTCACCAATCACAATAAAAGGATATACAAGGGTGGAGGAGGGTCGATGATCAGTCATCCACATCGGAGGTATGTGAAGGAGATCGCTGTTGACGTCGCAGGGACTTGGCATGGTCCATGGCCCGCTTTGGATTCACAAATATCTGTGCAGTGCTGTCAATACCTATACGCAGCCGGGCGGGATATAACATGGCATACCGCACCTGTTCTTTCATGAGGAGTTTTTTGACCCCCTGGAACTCCTTACGCGCCGCTTGAACTGCAGCTGTGAAATCCGGATAAAAGGAGAGGACATTTCCTTGATAATTGATGACGCCTTTTTGTCGAGTGACGCGGAGGATCGTATCCCGGTCTCGAAAATTCAACAATCTTGCGATTATGGGCCGAGGGGGCGCACCAGGTGGTGGCCGCGCCGCCAGGGATCTGTGAGCGCGTTCAATGGCAAACATGTTGGAGAGATTCTCGGCCTCGCAGATGTCCCGGATCATAGCTTCAACGTAGTCTTCCAGTCGCCCTACATTTGTGGACTCCGGCAGGCCCAAAATGCGCACATTGTTGCGCCTAGAGTGCGCTTCAATGTCCTCATTTTTCGCTTGGATCACCGCCAATAGCCGCGTGATGTCCGTTGTTTTAGCGGCAACTTGTTGTAGGCCATCCTCGGCATCTGAGATGCGTTGCTCAGCTTCCCCAATCCTCACTGCTTGCTTATCGAGCTTCGAGGACATGTGGTCCATACGACCATTCAGAGCCTCAATTTTCCCGTCAATAGATTGTAGACTGGCCTGGATCGCGCACAGGGTTTTCTCTAAGGCGGTGGGAGCTTGAGCGACAGAGTCCAGCTCTGAGTCTGAAGCGGCATTTTGCGCGGGCTTACCTCCTTTGCGCAGTTCGAAGTTAAGTCGCGGTTGATTTCTCTCCGGTTTGCCCATGTCGGTGAGGGAAAGGAAAGGCCTTCTGATAAGTCAGTGGTCAGCGCGAGAGGCTAGAAAATCGAAAGGTGGTCGAGTCCATGATGCCCAGTAGTCAGTTCCCCGTCGATGTGCCGCGATCAAATCCTCTGCCTGGAGTCCGCCACCGATGGTGGGCCAACGGGAGTCTCCCAGGTGCAAATGTACAATGAGCAGAGGGGGAACTCACGGACCGTCAGGTGGACCCAAAAACCAAGGGTGGTGTCCTCAGATCTCGCCTGCACGTGTATGTGATCTGCGCCCCCTCTAGCGCACGCAATCCGGGGGGCTTCTGTAGCCTGCTGTCCGTCAGTGTCTAAGGCCTATACTGCGCCTTATTTAAATAGTGGCCTCGCGGTATACTCAGTCCTCCAGGGCGCTCCTCGAGTCAGCAACAGGGCACACGTACCGCGTCGCCAACACCCCTCACGGTATCCCGACACAGGCCCAGAGTCTCTTATCCAGCCGCTCTCGGGCACCACAATGCAGTGTAGAAATGCGCCGGCCCTCGATGGCAAGTGAATCCTAGCGCATATGCTTCCCCAGGCCGCAACAGCTCTCCCTCCTCCAACCAGTGGCAGCATTCAAGTGCACGCAGGGCCCAGTTCCGTTCAGTCGCAATCACGCAGGGGCAGCGACGCGCGGCAGCTCGCAGGGGCCTACCTTCGCGGCCAGAGCCTGCCGCTTGCATACCAGCTTCACCCAGCGCTCGCTGCTCTCCTGGCAAGCCCGCACTACCGGGGGGGGCCGCCGGCGCACGCGAGGGGAACCAGGCAGCCCCACCACCGAGGCGACGATCCGCTCACCGTATTCCCAGAGTCAGGCACAGGGTCCGCTGCGAGGCGATGCGGGCAGCCAACATCCGTCCGCTGCTCAGCACCGAGTCAGGCGGCTCCGCGGCGGGTATGCAGTCTCCGGCACCGCCATGAGGGAAATGCCCAGCACTCGTTCTCGGGTCCAGCAGCCTCTTTTACTACCGCAATTTACAGCCTCCGGTAGCTCTTAGCCGCAGTAGTCACACCCGCTTAGCAAACAGCGGCGATGAGCAGATTAGGAGCAGGATTCATGAAGGATTGTAACGGCGGCCGGCAGAGCAACACTACCGTGCGGCCATCTTGCCGTGCGCCAAGCCACGCCCACCTACATTAATTTATTTTGTTACTTGCAGACATAAAGCAAACCAGACCGCTTTACATAACCACATATCTCAGCACAAAGTAAGAAGTTATAGGGAGAGGCACACATACATCAATCACAGAATGTACAATTAATGATAGCCTTCTGACATGACTAGTTTGTGTGGCAAGTAGTTTGATTTCTCATCACATAGTGTCTTGTGGACAGTGCAAGACAGCTTAAAATGCTTCTGGAAGCCAATTTAAAACTATCCGAATAGAGCAGATGTGATCCCTTTCACAGGGGCCTGTACTTAACAATGTGTAGTTTTAAGGGCTGATTTTAAGGGCGCAAAGTGGATTATGGTTATCCTGGGCAGCAGGGAGTTACCATAGACAAGCCCCAACAGAACGAAAGATTGAACTACAGTCTTACGTCAGTACCACTTGAGTTGACTCACCTAGCTAGTAGCTATCCAATGGATTTTTAAGAAGACCCCTCACCCACCAACCTAGTTGGTGGCATGCTTCATCATTGGGGTCCCAGCCGAGTTGCCGAATGCAACCCAGCTGTGCTACGACGCCTGGTTACAGCGGAGCGGGTTTGATGGAGTGAAGTGAGTGCTCTGAGGGTAGGGTGCTCAGAGAGTGGTGAGATTATAAATGTCTCTAAGATATGCCCTGGTGAAAAACTTTATTATAAGGGTCTTAGGACATGATTAAAAATAATATTGGGATATATTGAAGAATAGATTGTGCTTCTATATCCCTTAAAAACTGGTCAGCATGTTTCAGACTCTTACGTTAGTCGTAAGGCTTTCATCAGGACCAAAGTGTTGAAAAAACCAGTGAAGTGGTTACAAATGTGGAGGTAACCATGTGTGTGAAATATCAGCACACACCCTAAAGTGTGCTGTGAGTGTTGTGGGAAAACCGTACTTACAGACCCACTGCTTGGTTTGGTATCTGTAAAAAGAAAACACACAACATAAAAGACATACAAAACATTTACAAATAAATGCAGTTGGCATCAATTTTACCTTCTTTTCATGCTGCGCGTTGTGCAGTGCTCTGATGCTCAGGGTGAGTCAGGTCTAGTGGTGATAACTGCTGTTGAACAGTGTTGCCTGCGCCGAACAGCGGTAAATATGCAGCATCACGCGTGGTGGAAATTGCAACATACATAATTTATGCGTAGGTAGATTACCATGCGTGGTCACAAGTATGCACAAATAACCGGCCACCAGTGCAAGTTCAACTGGGCTGGTGTGAAGTGAAACCTGTAAGTCTATATTAATTTTTTAAGGACGCGTGGGATTCATCGCGCTAGTGCTGGCAACCTGCTGACACATACTCCGAAACAGTTAAGGGCGTGGAGTATTGTGTGCCAAAGAAGGGGCGCAAATATATTTGAAGAGCGTGAGCCAGCGTTTAAAAATTATATCAAGCGTATGTTCAAAGAATGGGGCCCAGAAAAACACAATGAAGAAAGGTGAATAAAATGAAAAACCGGTATTACATTAACCAAGAGTAAAGCGATCTATTTGATCCTGCGGGGAGGGGGCCTCCTATAGTCAAACACTGCAAGCGGTAAACAAGTGGTTAACAATTCGGGCCGGGTGTAGAACCGGCAATGATCTCGCTCACCGCATGTAAGCATTACCACTTACTTCGTCAAGGATGGACCCCCATATTCAAACCTGTAACGTCCTTCACAGGATCCCGCCGGTAACTAAACTGACCTCGGATATGGTTTACATACAGTTCCGGGAGAGTGCGTAGCTACGTAAGGAGCGTGTGCCCTGCAAACCGAAACTAGATTGCCAACTTGTATAACGTAGAGGCACTCGGCGTGTAGGGTTATTACTTCCTGGTTGGCGGGTTGTTGCCGTAAGCGACGTTTGAGAGCACTATTACTAGCACCATTATGTGCATATCCCCGAAATGAGTCTGAGTAGCACGGTGTTTTTAAGCGGGCACAGAAAAGGAAGTGCTTAAAGGAAACTGTGCGATATTGTATTAATGCATGATTACGTGAAGGAAAGCATATGTGAACATGAAAAGTGAGATGTTCAACGATGTTGGCACAAGGAGCAGTAAATAAATTTGTGCCTTATAACAAACGTCTATGTATGTTGCAGTATGTAGTGCTTGAGAGTAAAATGTGCAACATTGCATTTGTCCACATAATCGACGCATGCATAATTAAAGGCATAATTAAAGGCAGAGAAGACATAGTGTAATGTTCAGCAATGTTCAGCAAAGTTGGCCAATGCAGCAGTAAATAAAATCATGCCTTGAACCATACATGGTGGCACTTAATTACGAGTACAGAGTCTATGTCTATGTCTGGGTATAGAGGTAATCCGGAAATGTCCCACATAGGAAGCCATTGGTCATGTGATCAATGTGAGCATATGTGTATAAATTGTAAGGGTCTTGTTATCATTATCATGCTCTTTGTAACACGTTCCATGGGATGTTGTCATTTAGGCCGTACAGATGGGTGGATAGGCGGTAAACCCAACGCTGCTCTTTTTCAAGGAGCTGGTTCTGTAGGTTGGTTGTTCCTTTGTCCAGTTGTTCGATTATGACCCAACTCATGTCATTCGTTGTGTGGCCCACCTCAAGGAAGTGTTCCGTCATCTTTGTGGTGCTACGTCGGCAGCGGATATTGCTTCTATGCTCACAAATCCTGGTTTTTATTTTGCGGCTTGTCATCCCAACGTAGCGTAGCCTGCAAGGACAAGTGATGAGATAGATCACATTAACTGAGTTGCAGTTAGTGTGTCTCCTGATTTGCCATGTCTTGCCTTCTTCTAACGCCAAGGTTTTTGTGGATTTGTAAGGTGGCAAACGCTGCAGTTGCCGCAGGGAAAGTGACCGGTCACATTGGGGAGACCCCAGGCATTCAGGACAGTGTTGGGTGTAGTTGTTTGTTGTCGGGGGCGTGTGGCTACTAAACTGTCTCGTAGATTCATTGCTCTTTTGTACGAGAACAGAGGTTTTTCCCAGTTCAGTTTACCACTTGTAGGTATACGCCAGTTTTTTTGTATTGATCGCGTAACCTTGTTGGAAATGGAATTGTACGTGCTTACGCATGTGAGTGGTATTGTTGATGTTGTCTTCTGTACTTGTTCCAATAGGCCTTCACGATTCTGATTCCTGGCCCGTTTTTGAGCTTTTTTTGTTATTCTTTCAGGGTAACCTCTGGTTTTCAATTTCTTAGTTAAAGCAGTAGCCTGTTCTTTGTAGTCACTGATGTTGCTGCAGTTTCGACGCAGTCTCAAAAATTGTCCATATGGCAGGTTCTCTCGCAAGGGTCTAGGATGGAAGCTTTCAAAGAGTAGGAGAGAATTTCTTGCTGTAGGTTTGAAGTGTGTTTTTGTGGAGAGGCCGTCCCTTTCTGCCGTGATGTCTAGATCAAGAAAGGTAATACTTTCTCTACTTACACTGTGAGTAAACTTAAGATTAGGATCTTGTTCCTTGATCCATGTAAGGAAGTCTTGTAGTCTGGTTTCAGTGTTTTCCCATATAAGGATTACATCATCGAAGTATCGCTTATAAAATTTGATACTTGTGTGAAATGGTGCAGCGGGGTTTAAGAGATGGTTATTTTCAAAGTTGGACACATGAAGGCCCGCTACACTTGCAGCGAATGTACTGCCCATCGAAGTACCATATGTTTGTAGAAAGAGGTCTCCCTCGAATTCGAAATAGTTCTCTTTCAGAGCAAATTCGGCACATTGTAGTACAAAAGCCTTCGGGGTCATATAGTCCCAGGTGGTGGAGTCCGAAGCGGCACTTAGTACTTGCAAAGTGTTGTCTTGTGGGAGGCTGGTATACAGGCTTTCTATGTCCAAACTGACCAGCAAGGATGTCTCTGCGTTGAAGCTAAGGGTATGTAGATGACCAAGTAGGTCTTTTGTATCTTTAAGATAGGCTGGTGTTGTTTGCACTATCGGTTGAAGATAATAATCGCAGAAGCGAGAAAGAGGTCCCAGTAGTGAACCTATGCCCGAAACGATGGGGCGTCCAGGTGGGGGTGATCTGTTCTTATGAATTTTGGGGATCGTGTAGAAGTATGGTATTTTGTCCCCCCCAGAAGTCAGGAACTTGGCTTCTTGGTGACTGATGTCTCCTTTTGTTTCTGCATCGTCAACCAATGTTTGAATTCTTTTCCTTAGGTCCTCAGTGGGGTCTTTATCCAGACGTCTGTAGTTCTTGATGTCGTCAAGTAATCTCTGGCATTCGTTTCTGTAGTCGTCTATGTCTTGAAAGACAATCCTTCCTCCCTTGTCCGCCGGTTTTATTATGATGCGGTCGTTGGTCCTGAGAGTGTGTATAGCGGTATATTCAGCGCCACTGGTGTTCTTAAACTGTGGTTCTTCCTGGATCTCGTCTATCTCTTTGTAGATGGCCTGCTCAAAAGCAATGATCTCAACCGGTATAGTATGTGGAGGCAGATTGAAAGTGGATTTAAGCTTAAAATTAGTATCACCTTTTTGTCCACTTGGTTCTTGTGGTGGCTGATTTTCAAAAAAGGCTTAGTGTTTAAGTTTTTGAAAAAATTCAGCCAACTCACAGTGTAGTTTGAATTTGTCCAGATTTTCAGTAGGGGCAAAGCCTAGTCCTTTATTAAGGACTGTCTCCTCCGTCTTGGTCAAGATATATGATGACAGGTTGGTGACTAGAACCTGTGTGTGCTGGGTCCCGCTTGTTGCTCTTTGGATTTGCTGCATGTGTGGGCACCCTGGTTGGGATCCTCCTCCCAGTGGACCTGGTTCTGTCTCCGTCTCCTGCCGCATCCTCTTCAGCCGTTTCCTAAAAAAGGAAACCTCGGGTTGGCATTCATGTATTGCATTTGTGGTTGGGCAAAAGGAGGGTTCCAGCCATACAGCATGTGTGGATTAATTGGGGGGTATGGGTTCGGAAAATTCATTGGGCCCCCTTGGGGTACTTGCAAACAACACCAGCCTATCTTAAAGATACAAAAAGACCTACTTGGTCATCTACATACCCTTAGCTTCAACCCAGAGACATCCTTGCTGGTCAGTTTGGACATAGAAAGCCTGTACATCAGCCTCCCACAAGACGACACTTTGCAAGTGCTAAGTGCCACTTTGGACTCCACCACCTGGGACTATATGACCCTGAAGGCTTTTGTACTACAATGTGCCGAATTTGCTCTGAAAGAGAACTATTTCGAATTCGAGGGAGACCTCTTTCTACAAACATATGGTACTTCGATTGGCAGTACATTCGCCCCAAGTGTAGTGGGCCTTTATGTGTCCAACTTTGAAAATAACCATCTCTTAAACCCCGCTGCACCATTTCACACAAGTATCAAATTTTATAAGCGATACTTGGATGATGTAAACCTTATATGGGAAAACACTGAAACCAGACTACAAGACTTCCTTACATGGATCAAGGAACAAGATCCTAATCTTAAGTTTACTCACAGTGTAAGTAGAGAAATGAATGAATGAATATAGGACTTATAAAGCGCGAACTTAGCCCATGGGCATCAAGGCGCTGCGGATAGAGATCATGATCAGGGGTGTCCATAGATAGAGGGGTTACAAATGCGTATTGGTAAAGAGCCAGGTCTTCAAGGCCTTCCGGAATGAGGAATGCGTTTCCAGAATCGAAATTGAGAGCGGAAGGGAGTTCCACAAATTGGCCGCAGCCAGCGAGAAGGACCTTCCCCCCCATCCAGATTTCCTGAATCTAGGCACAATCACCAGATTCTTGCTGGAAGATCTTAACTGCTTGCCAGGGACATATCTCCGAAACAGTTTTTTAATTCCTTCGGATCCCATGTTGTAGAAGGCCTTGTGCACCAGATACAGGGCTTTAAACCCAATTCTCCGACCCAAAGGAAGCCAATGAAGGCTCCTGATGGTAGCCGCAACAGAGTGGAATTTAGGAAGGCCCATCACCAGCCTTGCAGCAGCATTCTGCACAAGTTGGAGTCGGTGTAGGAGACCCTTATTTATCCCTACATAAAGGGCATTGCAGTAGTCCAATCTGGACAACACAAGGGCCACCACTGCCTGTTTCCGCGCGGAGAGGGAAATAAATTGACATATCTTTCTGAGGGTTCTTATCATTCCGAAGCAAGTGGAGACTGTTCTATTTATTTGGGGGCCCAAGGAGAGGGAGGTATCAAATATGATGCCTAAATTTTTGGCACTGAGGCCAGGACGAGGGCAGGATCCAAGCGAATCTGGCCACCAGGCCCTGGACCAAATCTCCTGATTGTCTCCGAAAATTAAAATCTCAGTTTTATCCCCATTGAGTCTTAGATAGTTCTCTACCATCCATGCAGCTACCGCCTGCATGCAGCTTTTAAAATTTGCTGCTGATGCTTCAACACTCTCAGTGATGGTAATCATGATTTGAGTGTCATCAGCATAGGATAACACTTCTAGGCCAAAAGATCTTACAACCCTGGCAAGCGGTGCTACATAAAGGTTAAAAAGGGTGGGACTCAATGAGGATCCCTGGGGAACTCCGCAGAACAGCCGTTTAGGAGCAGAAAGGAATTGACCCATCTTAACTCTTTGAGCCCGTTCCATAAGGAAAGATGTAAGCAAGTTAAGGGCAGAGCCCTCAATCCCTAATTCCCGGAGCCTCCCAGCCAATCTAAGGGGAAAGATGGTATTGAAGGCTGCCGTTAGGTCCAGAAGGATCAGTAAGGTGGTGTGACCAGCGTCGACCTGTTGTCGAATGTTGTTAAAAACAACGGTTAACGCCGTCTCAGTACTGTGCTCACTTCTGAACCCATGTTGCGAGCCATCTAGCAACTGATGATCCTCCAGATAGGTGCTAAGATGGAGGTTCAGGTGTTTCTCCAAGATTTTAGCTGGGACGGGCAACAGGGAAATAGGCCGGTAGTTCTTTAGTTCCGCCGGATCCAGAGAGGGCTTCTTTAAGAGAGGTTTGACCACGGCCGTTTTCCAGGCGGTGGGATACTGGCCAGAAGTAATAGCGGCATTAAGAACTCCGGTCAAAGGAGGCACAATGGCCTCTATTCCTAGTTTCAGGATCTTCAGGGGACAGGGCTCCATAGGGGAGCCAGAACTAATTCCCCTTAACATCCGCTCTGTGTCATCTTGAAGTATAGGGGGAAAGGCGCTCAGGCAGCAATCCTTTGAAGGAGCTACCAGAGAATCCGAGGGAAGATCAACCTTTGACCCTCCAACATTGGATATCTCCAGGGAGGAATATATGTCCTTGATTTTGTCATAAAAAAAGCATGCCATTTTGTCACATAGCTCCTGGGAGACCTCGATGTTGGCAGAGTCCGAGGGGGCTAGGAGGGAGTTAATCACAGTGAAGAGTTCCCTCTGGGATTTGATGGATTCAGTCATCTTGGAATAATAGATGACCTTTTCCTCATTAATGGCTAGCCTATATTCCTTCAGTCTGAGTTTATGCCGGTCCCTTTCGGCTGAGATAAGCTCACGGCGCCATATTCTTTCCTGCTGTCGGCATACCTGCCTAAGTTTCCTCAACCTTTCGGTGAACCAAGGCGCCGAGGGGCGTTTTCTGGCCACATAATGCTCCTTAAGAGGGGCGAGAGAGTCCAGAGCCGCCAAGAGCCAGTTAGAAAAATCATCATAGATAGAGTTAACATCCAGGTGGAGACAGTAATAATTGCTAAGCTTAGTTAGAAGATCCTCCTTATTTATGCATCTAAGGTTTCTCTTCATCTCCACCCTGTTCTTAAAATTGGGATCTGGGTGAGATTCTGCAATTCGCATAAAAAATGGATTGGCGTAATGATCAGACCAAGAGAGTGGGATGGGATCATTCACCTCTATCCTAGGATCGTTAGAGAAGATCCCATCCAAAATGTGTCCTGCCGTATGAGAAGAGCTCCTCACCAACTGAGGAAGGCCAAAGGAATCCATAGATTCCAGGAAAGCCTGTGTTTCAGAGCACAGAGTTTTCTCCAAATGGAAATTAAAGTCACCCAAAAGGGTGACATTGGATCTAGCCAGGTAGGGCTCAATCCGATTGCTAAAATCCTGATTAAACATTCCTCTGGGTCCGGGAGGCCGGTAGGTGACTACTCCCACAAAACTAACAGTGGGTAGGATCTTCAGGGAGAAATATAGGGCCTGATAGGGATCTGAGGGAGTGGTGAGGGCCTCAGTGAAGCACGATAAGGTGTCTTTATAAAGGACTCCCAAACCCCCCCTATCCTTCCTTCCCTATCAAGTCTGGACAGAGCATACCCTGAGGGGATGGCCTCCACCAGGTCAGGCCCTGAGCAATCTCTAGCCCAGGTTTCAGTAATAAATACCTAATCAGGCCTACGAAGGGAGACAAAATCATTAAATTCTGCCCTATGTTTAATCAGAGATCAGGCGTTCAGGAGATACCCCGAAAAGGACTGTTTCATGGGCAAAGGGTTGGGCTGACACGTATCCCCTTGGGGTTTCTTAGCAACCCCCAACAGAATGTCTGTCTTACAGTTAACACATTCATATACCTGACAGTCAGCCCAATGCTCACAGTCCATCGACCTGCAATGCACATCCCTTTGCCCTTGAAGCTCCAAGAGCTGTTCTCTCATGTAAACAAGGGGCTTACCAGGGTCTGCAATAAAAAGTCCATCGTCTCTGGCACAAGGCGCAAAAAAAAAAGTATTACCTTTCTTGATCTAGACATCACGGCAGAAAGGGATGGCCTCTCCACAAAAACACACTTCAAACCTACAGCAAGAAATTCTCTCCTACGCTTTGAAAGCTTCCATCCTAGACCCTTGCGAGAGAACCTGCCATATTGACAATTTTTGAGACTGCGTCGAAACTGCAGCAACATCAGTGACTACAAAGAACAGGCTACTGCTTTAACTAACAAATTGAAAACCAGAGGTTACCCTGAAAGAATAACAAAAAAGCTCAAAAACGGAATCAGAATCGTGAAGGCCTATTGGAACAAGTATAAGAAGACAACATCAACAATACCACTCACATGCGTAACCATGTACAATTCCATTTCCAACAAGGTCACGCGATCAATACAAAAAAACTGGCGCACACTTACAAGTGGTAAACTGAACTGGGAAAAACCTCTGTTCTCGTACAAAGGAGCAAAGAATATACGAGACAGTTTAGTAGCCACACGCCCCCGACAACAAACAACTACACCCAACACTGTCCTGAATGCCTGGGGTCTCCCCAATGTGACCGGTCACTTTCCCTGCGGTAACTGCAGCGTTTGCCACCTTACAAAATCCACAAAAACCTTGGCGTTAGAAGAAGGCAAGACATGGCAAATCAGGAGACACACTAACTGCAACTCAGTTAATGTGATCTATCTCATCACTTGTCCTTGCAGGCTACGCTACGTCGGGATGACAAGCCGCAAAATAAAATCCAGGATTTGTGAGCATAGAAGCAATATCCGCTGCCGACGTAGCACCACAAAGATGACGGAACACTTCCTTGAGGTGGGCCACACAATGAATGACATGAGTTGGGTCATAATCGAACAACTGGACAAAGGAACAACCAACCTACAGAACCAGCTCCTTGAAAAAGAGCAGCATTGGGTTTACCGCCTATCCACCCATCTGTACGGCCTAAATGACAACATCCCATGGAACGTGTTACAAAGAGCATGATAATGATAACAAGACCCTTACAATTTATACACATATGCTCACATTGATCACATGACCAATGGCTTCCTATGTGGGACATTTCCGGATGACCTCTATACCCAGACATAGATATAGACTCTGTACTCATAATTAAGTGCCACCATGTATGGTTCAAGGCATGATTTTATTTACTGCTGCATTGGCCAACTTTGCTGAACATTGCTGAACATTACACTATGTCTTCTCCGCCTTTAATTATGCATGCATCGATTATGTGGACAAATGCAATGTTGCACAGTTTACTCTCAAGCACTACTTACTGCAACATACATAGACGTTTGTTATAAGGCACAAATTTATTTACTGCTCCTTGTGCCAACATCGTTGAACATCTCACTTTTTATGTTCACATATGCTTTCCTTCACGTAATCATGCATTAATACAATATCGCACAGTGTTTCCTTTAAGCACTTCCTTTTCTGTGCCCACTTAAAAACACAGTGCTACTCAGACTTCTTTCGGGGATATGCACATAATGGTGCTAGTAATAGTGCTCTCAAACGTCGCTTACAGCAACAACCCGCCAACCAGGAAGTAATAACCCTACACATCGAGTGCCGCTACATTATACAAGTTGGCGATCTAGTTTCGGTTTGCAGGGCACACAGCTCCTTACGTAGCTACGCACTCTCCCGGAACTGTATGTAAACCATATCCGAGGTCAGTTTAGTTACCAGCGGGATCTTGTGAAGGACGTTACAGGTTTGAATATGGGGGTCCATCCTTGACGAAGTAAGTGGTAATGCTTACATGCGGTGAGCGAGATCATTGCCGGTTCTATACATGGCCCGAATTGTTAATCACTTGTTTACCGCTTGCAGTGTTTGACTACAGGAGGCCCCCTCCCCGCAGGATCAAATAGATCGCTTTACTCTTGGTTAATGTAAGACCGGTTTTTCATTTTATTCACCTCCTTCATTGTGTTTTTCCTGGCCCCATTCTTTGAACATACGCTTGATATAATTTTTAAACGCTGGCTCACGCGCTTCAAATATAATTGCGCCCCTTCTTTGACACACAGTACTCCACGTCCTTAACTGTTTCGGAGTATGTGTCAGCAGGTTGCCAGCACCAGCGCGATGAATCCCACGAGTCCTTAAAAAATTAATATAGACTTACAGGTTTCACTTCACACCAGCCCAGTTGAACTTGCACTGGTGGCCGGTTATTTGTGCATACTTCTGACCACGCATGGTAATCTACGTACGCATAAATTATGCATGTTGCAATTACCACCAGGCATGATGCTGCATATTTACCGCTGTTCGGCGCAGGCAACACTGTTCAACAGCAGTTATCACCACTAGACCTGACTCACCCTGAGCATCAGAGCACTGCACAATGCACAGCATGAAAAGAAGGTAAAATTGATGCCAACTGCATTTATTTGTAAATGTTTTGTATGTCGATTATGTTGTGTGTTTTCTTTTTACAGATACCAAACCAAGCAGTGGGTCTGTAAGTACGGTTTTCCCACAACACTCACAGCACACTTTAGGGTGTGTGCTGATATTTCACACACATGGTTACCTCCACATTTGTAACCACTTCACTGGTTTTTTCAACACTTTGGTCCTGATGAAAGCCTTACGACTAACGTAAGAGGCTGAAACATGTTGACCAGTTTTTAAGGGATATAGAAGCACAATCTATTCTTCAATATATCCCAATATTATTTTTAATCATGTCCTAAGACCCTTATAATAAAGTTTTTCACCAGGGCATATCTTAGAGGCATTTTTAATCTCACTACTCTCAGAGCACCCTAACCCTCAGAGCACTCACTTCACTCCATCAAAACCGCTCCACTGTAACCAGGCGTCGTAGCACAGCTGGGTTGCATTCGGCAACTCGGCTGGGACCCCAATGATGAAGCATGCCACCAACTAGGCTGGTAGGTGAGGGGTCTTCTTAAAACTCCATTGGATGTTTGCTCTCTGCTACTAGCTAGGTGACTCAACTCAAGTGGTACCGCTCTCTGCGGGTCCTTCCAAGTTGTTTTGATTATTACTTTGGGGAAAAGGACGTACCCTCATTTACCCTTTTTTCCTCGCTCTCCTGTTGTTTTCCCACAGAGATTTGGTAATAATTTGGCAAGAAAGTTTAACTGGGAGTACAGATTTCGTTTTTTGTCCAGGATAAAGCCCAAGGGCTTGCCACTCTCAACAATGGAGGGCTTGCAGTAGAGGAAATTTAATCACACAGGGGCATATTTATGAGCCCTTTGTGCAGCGTCACTTTTTTGTGATGCTCCGGTGTCTCAAACTACAAAATCATATTGATGAGGTCACACAAAGCCACTCTGCATGGCTTTGAATGGCCTCATAGATATGAAATAAGGCAAGGCACGGAAAATCACTGCGTTGCCTTACTCTGCACTAGGGAGGCGTTCCAAGGGCATTGCGCTGGGTGTTCCCACGCAACACCCATGGATTTTGACGCTTCCCCGTATTTACATAACCATGTATATTTGGGGATTTGTCAAAACATTACACCTCCCCAGGGGAGGCGCAACGAGGAGAAATAACTTTATTTCTTCTCGTTTTTTCCTCTTTCCATGTCCACATAGAAAGAGGAAAAAGTCTCCCAGGATTTTTTTGTGCTGGAAGGTGCCCCTTACTACACAAAAACAACCCTGCTGACAACACAGGCACCCTTGCACCATAGTGCAAAACAGCGTCAGCGCAGGGGGAAAGAACAGGAATGCACCGTATTGGAAAAATACGGTGCAGTCCTGCTCTTTCACTTTGACGCAGGGCAGCGCAGCGAGGTGACTTGCTGCACTGCCCTATGCCATGACCCTATGAATGAGGCCCACAGTTTCAAAATATATTGATTGAAAAAATCATAGATTACAAAGACAAATCTGAATATAAATTCATGACATATTCCAGTATAATAGGATCTGGCATACAGCTAGATCCTATTGTACTGGATTATGTCATGAATCATTGTGTCAGGAGCATTATTTACTGCAGATGCAAATGATGTATGTGCTTCTATACTTCGAACTTCCTCAATGCAAAGTAACATAAGGGGGCTCTTTGCACTGCGATACGTCCCGGTTTTTTTTTTCACTAAACCGCACAAAGCCACATAAATCTGACTTTGCGTGGCTTAGTAAATCCTTAAACAGATTTTTCGTCTGGACTGTGTTAAAAAAAAAAAAGTGATGCAACTGTGACGCAAAATGTTAGTAAATACGGCCCATAGTGTTCTCTCACTCCTATGCCTCTAGGCAGGACGAGCATCAGGGCCCATAGAGACGGTGAGGAAGGCAACCAGGAATACGTAGTGGCTTAATTTCCGCTTTTTCTCCGTCTCGCCTCGGTTTCTCCCCTCACCCACTCAGTTGCTGAATATGACATGATGTCAGCCGGCTTCAGTCTGGGGACAGCTTTGTCTATGCTGAGGGCACAGACATTAAGAAGCTTCAGTAAAGTTTGAAGCTCTCGCCATGCCTTTTCCCGCTTTATATTGTGGACGAGTAAAAGGTAACAGATCAATACAACCGTCACCGGCACATGCACAATGAGCATGTAAGATCCAGTAACTAAGTTAATGGCTGGTGATAAGGTCAGGTTTTCAGCTTACTTTCTGCAGTGACTGGAAGACTTGTAGATCTCCTCCACAAACCACCCATACTGCCTAAAGGACCAGCTATCTTGGGAGATTGCATCAAATGTGCAGTGATACACAAACAATACTGCATTGGAACATTGGGCCTCATTTACAAACTTTTGACGCACGACAGCGCAGCAGAACTTCCTTCTCCCCTGCGCTGATGCTCAAAAGCAGCTGTGCTCCAACACAGACACCCTTGCTTCATGTTGCAAAGGTGCCTGCATTGCAGGGATGATTGTTTTTGTGCAGGAAGGGACACCTTCCTGCAAAAAAACAATAATTGATGGCATTTTCCTCTTTCTGTGGCAGCACGCATACAAAGAGGAAAACACGAGGCGAAATAAAAGTATTTCTCCTTGTTGCGCCACTCCTACTCCTCCCCTGGGGTGGCGTAGGATTCTGACACATTCCCAGGTTTACGATACCTCGTAAATCTGGGAATGCTTCAGATTCCATGCAGTGTTCTGAGTGAAAGCGGCACATATTTACAAGGTCATGAAAAGTCACGTAAAATGGCTTTGCTTGGTTTTTAAATATGCTGCGGCACATTGCGCCACCGGGGCGTCACAAAAGTGACACTCCTGCGGCGCAAAAGTGCCACTAGGGCCTCGTAAATGAGGCCCTTAGTCCTGGGCCTGTCTATATCCACAAACTCTGAACTGGAACAACATTTAGAACCACGTAGTTTGCAGAAAATTCACAAATATTTGGATGTTTGAGGTGACGTTTTTTGTACAAAGGAGCCATTCTTTTGAAAATTTGCAGTAATCTGGGTCCTGGGAACACTAGTGGAGGGAAGATGGCGTGTTATTGAGAGAAGCTACTGAAAAGAAAAGGGGTTATTTCAGGAAAGGTGGTAGAGACATTATTTTATTAAATGATAGCTATAAACTTATCTGATGGTGAATGGATAAACATATTTAATATGTATACTTGGTACAGACAGTCGTGGGAACGTTTGGAAAATTAACTATACTATACCTACATAAAACATGTTCCACGGATTAAACTTTATAATCACCAAGATCTAAAAAGTAGGATATTTAGAAGTATGTAAAATAAGTTTTATCTGAAATTGGCACAAGTGTTAAACTTCTACACAATTCTACAATACTATTAGCAACTTGGGAGCAAATCTGATTAATTGGAGACATGATAGGATACCAGCTTTCCATGAACAATTATGATACTACTCTGAGTTACTGGGAGTAACAATTTCACATTGGAATGCTTTGAAGCTGGACGAAGACAAAATAAGTGTCATAAAGCTTTTAACTTATCTCCACATGGACAACAGCAGTTGTACCGAGGTTCCCAGCTAGGCCATAAGCATGGGAATTCAGAATACGGTAAATGAAAAAATCTTACCCACATTAAATTAAATCTTGTGAGTGAGAGAGAAAGAGTGAGCGAGAGTGAGTGTGAATGAATGGATGAATGAGAGAGTGTTTCAGAGTAAGTATAAGTGAAGCAGAGTGAAAATGACTGAGTGTAAGTGAGTGTGAGTGAAAATATGAAAGAGTGAGAGCAAGAGTGAGTGAGCGTGATTGAGTGTGAATGAGCGAGAGTGAGTATGGTAAGTAAGTGCAATGGAATGAATGGGCAAGAACAAATGAGCAAGAATGAATGAGCACGAGAGAGTAAGAGTGAGTGAGTGTGAGTGAGCGAGAATGAGTGTGAGTGAGTGAATGTAAGTGAGCATGAGTAAGAATGTGGTATTATGCTTGCGAGTCTGTTGTTGACCCTGGAATACTTAGGATAATTCTTGGCTTACATAGGTATAAGAAATTGGATTCTTAATTAGATTAGAGCAGGTGACTACCCATCTCAGGGATTAACAACAACCCTTCTCAAGGTGAACCCTTAAAGTCACCAAATTAACCTGAGTACAACACCCTGGTAGCTATGGCACAGAGCAGGAGTAACTTAGGTCAATGTGTAAAGCATTTATGCAGCACCAAAACAGTAATAAAGCTGAAATGCAACACAATAAAAGCCTGTAACCAATTTAGAAAATTAGAGTAAAGTTTAATAAACAAAATAACAAAAATCTAATAAGGGCAACTGGAGATGTGAATTCTTAAACTTTTAAGTAAAAATAGCACCAAGAAGCACCAAGTGCCAATGATAGTCAATGGTCACGGTAGACTGGGACCTAGGTGAAATTCGACGATGACTGTGATGAAGCGTGGGTTGGATACACCAACCAGGTTCACCCTCGTCAAAGATTTTGCCTTATTACTTTAGCCCTTTAAGTCACAATTCACCACAGAAGTGCACTCTACAGCTCCCCCAGGACCTCAGAGGAGGCACTTAGAGACTCACAGGGTGTCAAGGCAGAGGCCAACAGCAGAGTCCAGTTCAGTTGCCACTCATCATCTATGCAGGTGCAGGAAAAGCCCATTTGTAGCTTGTTGTGTCCCTGTAGCTTTAACAGGAGGTCAGCCTTATGATCTTTGGAGTCCACATTTTTGTCCTGGGTAAAAGAGGGAGCATGTCCAGTCCTCTAAGGCTCCTCTCAGGTCACAGACAGCAGGTTCAGTCCTCTTCTATTCTTCCTGAGGTCCAGGAGTGTTCTGAAGTGGGTACATGAATGTGTCACAATTATGTATGGTAGAAATGACTCCTGGGCACGCCTTAACCACTATGGTAAAGGTTCTCTGGGTCAACCGTACCCACTTTGGGTATTTTCAAGCTGGTGGAAGTCTTTGGCCACCGTAAATGTGGCCGCTGTGGTGCGTGTGTGGGTAGTGTACTATGGTAATCCTAGTATCTTCCCACATCTAACACTGATATCCAGTTTGTGGCAGTCAATGCACACCCAATAAACCCAGAGACACAAATCAGGTAAAATAAAGCAGGGTTTTTCCAGCAACCATACAGTGGATACACAAGAATTGTTTTGCCTCCTGTTTTCCATTTTTTCAAGTGAGCCCCCAGTGTTATATGTAAACCCAGCATAATGTCAAAAAGGATGCTTACAGCTCCATGCTACATATTCTGTTGAGTTCAGAGGAGTCATTCTTCCCATTCAGGTCAGCCTGTTGTTTGCTCCTGGGAGGCACTTCACACCCTTTCACACCTATTCAAATGCTAATTACTGGCTGGCAGAAGTGAGAGAGCCAGTGCAAATGAGCCTAGAGGCATCCTGCAGGGAAAAGGTAACCTTCTAAAAGTACAGTTTCCTTAATATTTATAAACAAATCAACTTCACCATTGAATTGGGTTTTTAATAACTATTAAAATAGATGTTCAATTCTTCTTCCAGCTGTTTCCTAACTGAAATTAACATAATTAATTGTAATAATGCAACCCAGTGTTTTCCTATAGAACAGCGAGTCTTGCTACAGTGAAAATAGTGTTTGGAGGTTTGTCACTGTGAGGACATGTTTGACATTCAGGGCCTGATTTAAACGTTGGCAGTATGTATACTCCATCAATGGCGATGGAGTATACATAGTGCCAAAATAATAAAACGACTGCCAAATTTATATGCAGGCAGAGCTTAGGTTTGGCTATGGCGGTGACTACTCTGCCACCGCCATAGCCAAACCTCTCCAATGTCCCAACAGGGTAAGGGCTGTTGGAGAAATGCCCATATGTCTGCCCATTCAATCCGGATGGGCAGACATATATCCATTTTTTACTGTTCGCCACTGCCAGGCAAACCATTGTGGTAGGAAAAGTAAATTGCAAACAATGGTTCCCCATCCATGGGAGATGAATCCTGTGGCAAGGGCAGCATTACTTTTTTATTTTCAAAAAGAAAATCCTGTTTCGGGATTTTCTGTATGCTGCAGGGCTGTGTCATGGAGACACCATGACAGCAGTTCCTGCCAATGCATTATAAATGAACCCCTGATTGGTGGTCATTTATAAATTTGGCAGAACGACGGGTCATCTGTCAAAATATAAATCAGGCCCGAAATTCCTACATGTCCTACTTTTAAATACCATGCACCCTGCCTTATGGGCAATAAGGCCTACATAGGGGTGACATAAATATTTAAAAGGAAGGTTTTGACCTGTCAAAAGGGTTTATTTAGACAGGTCGAACTGAAGTTTTACTCTGCTACAGTCAAATCACTGGTGAGCCTGAAGCCATGTTTACGCTGTTACTGTATAGATTGGCACAAAAGGGGCTGCAGTCCATTGGGGACATTTATTGGCAGATTTACTAATATTTGGTGCAATGCAACGCAGCAAGACAACTTGCTGCGCAGCGTCAAATAGCGAGGGCAGGAATGCACCATCTCTACTAAGATATGGCACATTCCTGCTCTCCCTCTGTGCTGGCGCACTTGGGGCAGCCAAGTGTCCACGTAGGCACCCTTGCACCATGGCACAAGGGTTCCTGCGTTAGAGCCAAGATTGGTTTTGCACAGGAAAGGACACCTTCCTATACAAAAACAATCCTCTGAGGCTTTTTCCTCTTTCTATATGTGCTGTAGAATACTTAGAAAGAGGAAAAACGAGGAGAAATAAACATATTTCTCCTTATTACGCCTCCCCAGGTAAGACTTAGCATTTTTACTCATTTCCAGGTTTACTAATGTTAGTAAATCTGGGAATGCATCAAAAACCATGGGTGGATGCGTCGGTATACCCACGCTCCACCCATAGAACACCTTCCCAGTACAGAGTAACGCAAGGCAGTGACTTGTGCCACCTTGCGTTACTCCAATTTTACTATGCCACGTGAAGCCACACAAGGTGGCTCTGCGTAGCATAGTAAATCTCACTTAAGGGATTGCATTGCCCTTGCGTCACCTTGTGTGATGCACGGGCAACGCGAGCCCTTGATAAATGTGGCCCTTAACATATAGGGCTGGGTACACTTTGTACCATGTACCAGGGACAGGGTACACTTTGTACCACATACCAGGGACATATAGGTTGACTAAATATACCAATTACGGATATGCCAATTTGCCTTGATTAAAAAGGGAGCATAGGCACTTTACTACTGGGTAGCAGGGTTAAGTTTACAGAATTCTAAACCCAGCAAACATATAGGGTCCAGCAAAAGGCAAAAAATCCAGGGTGGCCACACAGAAAAGGTGAATTTCCTAAAACAGGCACCCATATAAAAATGCTGGTGCTGGCCTACTGGAGGTAATTCTTGGTATATAACAGGCACCCGCTGTAAAATAGTGGCATTGGTTTACTGTAGGACATTCTGAACACATTAGGCACCTGTGGCGAAATGACAGTGCTGGCACATTGGGGGTAATTGTTGGCATAAGGAAGGACAACCGTGGCATATAAAAGTGTGCAGCAATGGCAAAATGCTGGCACTGACAAAGAAAAGGTAATTTTGGAATAAGAGGCTCTCATGATATTTGGGGGCACACATAGCACAGCACTTGCCCTGGCACAACGGAGGTCGTTTTTGATGTATAAAGGCACCCATAGGCCATTTTGGAAATAAATGGAGGAAATTCATGTGGAGTGTCCAATTTCATTTGCTAGGCAAACCATGAAAGTACTTGAATATATAATGAGCACACTTTCAAAGCTTTTGTCTTCTTTTGTAATTTATGTGAAAATAATGCCTTGGAATGCACTATTTTACCCATTTTTTTCTCGATGTGAGAACCACACTGTACTCCCTAGAAGAAAGTTTGGCCGGCTCGCTTTGCTCGTTTAGTAGGAGCAGGTATTAGGCACACCACTTTAAGATATCATCGTCCGCCACTAATAATTTTCCCCTGACTTCACAGTGTTTAGATAAGGTACTGTTTGAGGAGACTGTAGAGGTGATATAATGGAAGTAATGACATCAGTAGAACGTGGAATGTTGAAGTTAGAATGTGAGAAATGACAGTTGGAGAAATCAGTTGCTTGGAAGGCGCTGAGCTCTGGGTCGCATAATAACGGAGTTTATTTAACTTCCATCTGTGTAGCGTGTTACTACAGAGACCTTTTGGTTTAAATTAAGTTTCCAGTAGTTAAGTCATTTGGGGATTAGACAGTTGCTCTTGTTCACATTACTCAGTTTGGGATCACTGTACAGAGAAGTAAGTAAGGAATGCCACTGTACATTTGACAACGATTGGGATCGCTTTTACAATATTTGTTCTAATGTTCACAGTCAGATCGACGGCTTAAATTGAGAGGTTGTTCGCTACTACCTGTGTAACACAGTATTTGAGTAATCAACAATAGAGCAGAACCAATGGCGTAGTGGAGATGAATGCAATGGTCCTTATTCTGAGCTGCCTGATATTTGGTGCAGTGACAATGCACCTGGTAAACAACTCTGCAGGATGTGGCATTTACCAGATGTGGTATTAACATCCCATTACCTGTTTCACACCTTAGAATTGTGGATAATGCAGTAATCCCACGTCTCCCCCATTCCAAGCTGCAAAACTGGGAATGTTGAGTTTTTCCCACTCAAGGAAAAAATGTGCCCTACTTGGAATTCCAGCTCAAATTGAGCCTTGAATCTGGATTATTGGACACTCAGAATGAGGTGAAAGGACACTACCAGGCTAATACTGATACACCAACCGAGCAACCCTAACTTCCACAGAGAGCCAACTACAATTCTATAATGAATAACATAAGCGGGAAGAAGCAGATGCATGTTCATCACACGTCAAAATGGTTACAATCAATTGTTGCTCTGTAATGGTGTAAACTGCCTAAACGCGCTAAATTGCTGAAAGTGATGCATGGTGCTGTACAAAACTAAGCTGAACTAAAAAAAATACACAAACTTAAGTAAATAGGGGAAATGGCGCATTGGCTTGGCATAATGAAGGATCCGGTAGGGCAGTGGGAGATCTGCCTCATCACGCAGGCTTGAGGTACACATCGTGTGGAGGAATGCGTGACTTGGACTTCTTCCTCCATGTTTGTCACTGATTGTGGATTGGCTCTAAGAAGACAGAGAAGAAGGTGTCCTTTGGTTTACGCACTGACTTCAATGTTGGGTATGGATCGTGATTTGTACCTAGTCAAATCCTCAGCCGTGTGTTATATGATATAGTGGCGTGTGAGTTTCCTTTTATTTTCATTGTGCTAAAGCTCATTGTTGGAAGGGCTTTGTTGAGTCTTCAAACTGAGGGACTTGGATGAGTAGAAATGGATTAAGAGCTAATGTTACAGAGAGTTACCAGTTATCCCATCAGTGTGGACCACAGTGGGCGTCGTCTGGTCACTGGTGTGATATTTATTGCACCTGAGCAAATCCTACTCAGAGTGCCATAAATACCACCTAATTTTCCTTTTTTGGGGAATAACATGCAGATTTTGGTGCTTGCTGCACAAGTATACTAGAGTGATCTGGTAGACTGACTTTTATAGGCCCTCCCAGGTGGAGAGGCAGCGAGGTTTTAAAAACCCATGGCCAGCGAGGTGCCTGCCAGGGAGATGGTCTCTCTCAAAGGTAGGTTCTGGGACGCAGAAGAAGGAAACGAGGAACAGGACTGCTGGTAAGTAATTGCAATTTTTTTGCAGCAGGAACAAGGAACAAGGCACTGAGTAATGGGAGATTCCGAGTAATTATTTGCATCATTTCTAGAAGTAGCAGCTATACGTCATGGAACAGTTAATCATTACCACTCTCTGTCGCTTTCTAAGGTTTGCCCTGAAGCAGCGCCCGCACTGCATGCAGCTCAAAGGAAAACTGTTTGACTTCACATGGTGTTTGCAGGAAGGCCAGAAATACGCGATGCCTAGATAGCCATATACTGCTACCTCCATCCCTTAATGGGGCGTATCATACCCCAATGTTTCTTTTTCAGGTCGAGATCTTCTTTACGTTTGCCTTTCTTTCAAGGAACAAGACAAGATGCCAACAGAACCAACTTAAATACTCCCAATTTGAAATCTATGCAATCCGAGTGGTCGCCATGTTTCCTATGAGTTATGCTTTTTTTCGGTCTTCTTATGGGCGTTTTTGTGTTTTTTCTCGTTTTTTAGACATCAGACTAAAAGAAAACATGCATACTAAATTGTTTACAAAGTTTAAAGAGCTCGGGATGTCTGGCACTTCACGCTTATAGCCCAAGGGAACCTGTCCCTGCCAGGAAAAATTCTGAGAATGTGTCTTGAGACGAACTAATATGCCAGCATTCCATGTTTACAGAACTTTAGTGGGTAAGTCATAATACTGAGAAGCAGAGCAGAGTCAGGGGGTTGGCTTGCTTGTGAGAACGTAAACGTAACCCAAAGCATATGCACTGCTAGCGGCAGGGCCGGACTGGGAACCCAAAGCTGCCCTGGAAATGTTGTCGGACCAGCCCCCCCCCGGGAGGTGGGGAGGGTGGTTCAAGTGTGAAGCACTGCTGCTTTTCTTACTGGGGGACTATATTGCAACACCGCTGCAAAACCAGCACCCATGTAACAAAACTGGCCCCCACCGCTGCATAACCGGCTCCGGGGAAACGCACGATGCCCGCTACGGCCAGTTCGGCTCTGGCTAGTGGCAACAACACTGTCACCTAAACTCACCAGCTCAGGCTAGTCACTGGGCCTCACGGTCCCAAAACAAACCCAAGGGTTAGGGTCTAGTCTGCAGGCTAATGAGGGCTGCCAAGAGAACTAACAGTGCTATGAAGTTTGTCACTAAGTATCCACCCCTGGATGCCTTCCCCAAAACAGAGGCATTCCTGGAACAACCAGGACCCCTCCCATAACAGGCCATGATCTATTGTATACATGGCAGAGTGGAATAAACCGCAGACCTTCTGGTGATAGCCCTTAGCGGCAGATTGTTATTTTTTAGCACAATGCAAATCAGAAACCAAAGTTTCTGCACTCCATTGCTCCAAGGGAAGAAAGCAGCGCAGAGCCATCATTTTTAATAAGCATTGGCAACACCAACAGGTCGCGCCTTTGTGGCCTATTGGATTTGCCAATGGTTTTAGACACACTGCACAGCGTCCCTAATTCAATGCAGGATGACTAAAGTAAACCTAAATAGAAAGTTAGACGGCCACAAATGTCGTCCGGCAGGTGAGGGCTCTACACATGCATGTGCCTACAAAATGACGCAGCCACTTTTTTTTCCTTATCCGAATCAGATTAGTAACTAAAAGTAAACAAGTATTTGCAATGCAATAGGTCTCGCATTACGCGAGTTTGAGCTATTGGCATTGTAAATGACAATGCCTATTATTTTGGTTTTGGTTTTTAAAACATAAATAAAAGGCATTGTCATTTACAATGCCAATAGCTTAAACTTGCGTTAATGCGAGACCTATTACATTGCAAATGGTTGTTTAACTTTAACACTGAGCACGGCGCCAGCTTCAAGGACACCGCTCTCGGTTTCTTTTTTTAAAAACTTTAACACTGAGCGCGGATTGCATTGGTTGGCAAGATGGCGTCTGTGTAGGACGCTCCTGCCCGAAAAGCCCCGCGGAGGTCAATAACTCAAGAAAAAGAATTTTCTTTCCGGAAATGATATCCGGACCTTACCTGCTTTTACAGATCGGATGCTGTGCATCGGGAACTGCTCCACGAACGAAGCGGGGATTGCGGATGCCAGCTGATTGTTCTGTTTACGATGCGTGGCTCCAGTCACTGCTCACATGGCTCCGACGCTCCCTGCTACAGTGTTGCAGAGGAGTCAGCAGCGCGTCTAAATTAATCAGGATGCCTGGGCGTGGATCAAGGAAAACCGGCCCGAATACAGGATTGCCGGGGGGGCCTCCTTCCTACTCCTCCTCCCAGGATGTCGGTAAGAGGGTGGGGGGGGGAAAATCAAGAAGGGGCTGTGGACAGAGGAGGGCTCAAGTCTACTAGCCTGGAGAGTGGCACCAGGACCCGACCAGGAAAGACTGGGACACATGGCCAATCTTTAATTTCTACCCTGTTCTCGGGCAGCAGCAAGGTAACAGCAGTGGACCAGAAGCTAAGCAAGGGGGAGCTTTAACCAGCAGGCAGACTGAGGAAGGAGTGGAGGGGAAGGCGGATGCTCCATCCCCCGGAGACTATTTGGATTTGGGGATTGCGGGTAATCTGATGGTTCCCAAATTAACTCCATAAATTGCGTAGGGGGCCCGGTAGAGATAGCCCCTACCATGGTAACACCGGAAATTGCTAGCGGAGATGGCCCCAATAAGGTGATCAATAATGGGGACCAGGTTCAAGATGGAAGCAAGCAGACGCAAGCAACCAGGGGGCATAAGGAAGCACGATGCCCGACACAATCTGCAATTACAAGTCAGCAAAGGGCCTTTAACGAAAATATTACAGGGCTTCCCATGGAGAGAGTGCAAGATCGGGGGAAGGTGGTAAATTAGTTACCTCTATGCATAGCTAAGTCTTCTGATGTCGGAGACAAGTTTTTTTCATTAACGGACGAGTCAGACCTTTCGAATATTGGAGAATCATTGTCCTCCCCAACCGATGATCCAGCCTCAGAATCTTCCTCCAGTGATGTCCCGGAAAAATCTACCTACGCAACCCAGCGTAAACGGTCAGGGAGAAGATCTCGGGGAAGGAAGAGGAGGGATAAGAAAAAGCGAGCAAGTGGAGAAGCCTCTAAAGGCAGTAGTGGGGATGGTTCCCTGGGCAATCTTCACTGGGACTATTCTGCGTCGCAGCTGGCATTTTCTGGTGTGGGAACCGGAAAGATCTCCCAAAGAAAGCACTATGGGAACATCTGATACTCAACCGCAATCCCCCTCGGTAGAGGGATCTCTAGCAACAATCCTTCAAACCATAAGACAAGTTCAAGATGAAGCCAGGAGCTCAAGTCGCCGGGCGAGGCTTGCTACCAAGAAATTGCATGGGACTGTAAAAAAAATCAATACAACCTGCCCTGATATTGCCGGCAGATTGACCATGGTAGAGGAACGCACTGAGCATCTGGAATCCGATGTCAATACATTAAAATTACAAGAAGCTTCCCAGGCAGCAACGATGGTCGACGTCTTATGGAAACTTGAAGAGTACGAAAATAGGCAGAGACGTAATAATTTGAGAGTTCTGGGGATACCCGAGGGGGTGGAGGGCCCTGATGTACGTGCCTATATAATTTCCCTCTTCAAGGGTGCCTTCCCTGAGAAAACTAATTGGGACTGGAGCGCAGAGATTCAACGTGCCCACAGGTTCCCCCTAATGATGAAGAAGTCTCGATCCAGTGATGCCGAAAGACCTAGGGCGATTCAGGTATATTTTGGAAACTTCCTGTTGCGGCAAGAAATCTATGACCAAGCTCATCCCAATTCAAGGAAGGTTTTTGGGGATGTTTCGTTCTTTGTAAGACCTGACTTCGCCCATGCCACAGTAGAA
Organism: Calotriton arnoldi; assembly: GCA_963921515.1. NCBI lineage: Eukaryota > Metazoa > Chordata > Amphibia > Caudata > Salamandridae > Calotriton > Calotriton arnoldi. The sequence continues at coordinate 651,227 of CAWUFW010003993.1, read as the reverse complement.
AGGCAGTGGCGGTTGCGACAGCTGTTTAATCCTTTCCAGCAGCGTGGAGCGGAAGTTTATCTCCTAAATCCTGCCCGCTTAAAAGTGACCTACAAAGGGCAAACACGAAGTTTTACTTCCGAAATTAGCGCTCAGGAGTATCTGAAAGAAATAGGGGGAGGAAACATAGATAAAATATAGCTCAGTAAAGTAGTTAGGGATCCCTGCTCCATGTTTTCCGTAGTAATTGATTGATGGGATAATCTGCTAGATAGCATCAATTGGGGGCTTTAAGGATAATCTAGTCCTCATTGAATCTGAGTGGAGTGGGATATCCAATCTAAGGGTTTTCTTTTGTGTTGTCCTTCTCTTTTCTTTGCTTTTTCTCACTTAAGGGGGGGCACGGGTTAGGAGTGACCGGAGATGTACTCTTGCATAGGCGCTATTCCTCAGGCTTTTGGCCTGATTGCTTTTTTGGTGGGGGGAGGGAGGGGTCTGTGGGAGGGAGGGGGTGGGGGGGGAAGGGAAGGGCGCTACACGGGAGGATAATTGGGCATAAGAAAAGTATAGGAAGAGATAACGCTGCCATGGATAGGAAGATATTGCTCTTGGATGGTTAGGGGCAAAATGCTTAGCGTGAGAAGTGTAAGAAGGATTTTAGGAAACTGGACCAATGTGTAAACTAAGAGTCGCCACAGTGAACATCTGCGGCCTCAATGATAAGAAGAAAAGAGCCATGGGAACCTTGGAATTGCAAGCTTTAGAGGCGGATATACTTTGCCTTCAAGAGACCCACATTGAGGGAGCGCAGCTGTCTTTATTGGATACACTAGGTTTTAAACTAGTTGCAGGCACACGACAAAACACGCAGACTTGTGGGGTGGCAGTTTTGGCTAAAAGGGATTTGGTTCAGTTTTTTTCACATATTCGTACTAACAGTCGGGGGAGATGGGTGATTCTGGAATTTCGGTCTAATGTGTGCACTTTTACACTGTGGGGCATATTCTCAAGGACTTATCGCCGATTTATTGGCACTTTAGCGCAGCAAAAGTGGTGATAGATTTATCGCCCTATTCTCAAGCTGGTGCAAACTGCTGATATCGCCAGTTTTCCAGCGATAGCTGGCGCAAAAAACATCGCCACGGATGAGAGCGACAACTAACACTAATGATATGCTGAGTAGGCGTTCCCGTGCAAAAACACACTAAAACACCACTTCGCGATATTCTCAACGACCAGCCAGATCTGCGATGCGACCCAAAAACAGGCGATAAGGCGCGTTAGCAGCAGGGATTTAACATTTGCCTTTTACTCGTGGAAAGCAGGACGACAACCTGCAGCATGAAAGGGAGCCCAGCCCAGAGCCACATCTGAAGACCAACACATGTCATGGAGCTATTGACCATGCAGCTCGGAGACCCAAGAGGGCCACAACACCCACTGCCACCACTCCCAGGCACCCCCGCCAGCCCCCCCCCGGACTACCACCGAGGCAGCGCAGAACAAGACAGCTGACCTTCCCAAAACGGCATGGCCCCTCTGTGGGGAGAGGTGGGAACCAAGTATGTGCGAAGGAGGCAAGTCACCCATCAATAAGAATGTACACAATGCCAAGTGTGGCGGTGATGTGCTGGACAGACTTCAGTATGCAGAGCACAGACATGTCCATGTAGACATATACTGCTGGTGTGTGAAGTGTTGTGGACAGTGGACGCAACCATGTCACCTCAGGCAGTGGGGAAGACCTCTCACTATCTTGCTGGTCACAGGACGTTCTCCGGACATGGCTCCTCGAATACACAGAGTTCTTATCCTTTTAAATACTTCATATTATTTATACTCATAGGACATCGCTTTACCATGAGCTTCACCTATGCGCCCTAGGACTCGCTTTTATCTTTCCTGACTCAGCATCTGAGGATACACATTATTCCTCTACCCTATTGCCCTGAAGAAGCCCATGTTTGGGTGAAACGCGTTGGCTGGTTCTATTTTTAAGAAGCACATCACAGAATAAAAAAGACCAGAAACGAATAATTGCAAATTGATTGTTATTGCTCGTGTGTATTAGACTGTTTTGTGTCTATATATTGCCTCTCATCCAACCTATGCAGATAGCTATATTTATGGTCTACAAGCAGCAAACCATTTGAGGTGGGCAATATTTCTTACAAATTGTGACTAGACCTGGTGGTGCAGTCATCTATGACCCAGCTGCTTGTTCTTCCTTTTTTCAAGACCTCAGTCATGTAGCTTTGTCGTCCCCCCCTGTAAGCGTAAGCGGAGTGGGCTGGGCCGGCGTATGCCAGGCCAGTGTAGGGGTGTGAAGGATCTGCCCGGGGCTCTGGGCGTGGTTCAGTTCTGGCCTGGACAAGGAAGTAACTAATGAGTGTGTCACTGTTGTAGTGTCGGCGCCACCCAGCCCGCAATCGACAATGTTGCAATGTAGCATGCACCCGGAGGGCGGGCTCGCACGAACGGAGAAATGAAGGAGCGCAAGACCGCTGGGGGTCTTGGCTCATACATGCCAAGTGTTGTGTGTATCTGTATTGCCGCAGCATGAGCCAAATGCCTAGCCTTAATCGCAGCGCGAGTTCAGCCAGGCATGAACTCTACATCTGTGTCCGCACTATCCTTCCCACAGGCCTACACTCATGTGGCCGCCCACCTTCAACGGCCAACATCACAGTGTCGTTGTCAGGCTTGTGGACATGCGCAGACAGGCATGACAATGGTGTGCTGTAGGAGTGCAAGTGAAGCAACCGCGCAGCGCACACAAGTAAATAGGCTTGGGGGAGGGAGGAGCAGCTGTGAGGCAACATAACACACAGTGATGCCGCTCATTTGCCACATGCAAGACATGTCAAACATGAATCCCAAAGTCGCACACATCCCACCCCACCCCCAACAAGCCACTTCACATTTCCTGAATGCAAGCAGAGGAGAAACTAGCATTAGGGATGAAAACTCCTTTGTCTGAACTATCAGGCGGAAGCACATCTGCACCTCCGACCTCGGAATTGCATGTGCCCGGCACCCCCTGACAGATACTATAGCAGCTGATGTCGACTCCCACACTACGCACAGCCTGACGAAAGAACAACGTATACACCCGCCACACACAGAAGTCCTTGCTCGAAGTTATCTTGCATGGTATGGCCTTCACACTTACTCCCACACCATCCCAGGCGTACAACACTAAAACAACTCATTGATCCGAGCTGTGGCATTTCATCCACAGAACTGGCGCAGGTCAAAACAGTGCTGCTTCAACCAGAGCCACTAACGCAATGGCAGAACATCCCGGACACATGCACAACCCCTGTCGGGTGGAACTGTACCGTGCACGTATGCTGCGTTTACTGGGGGCACTGCCATTGTCAGTGCTGCGGATCAGTTACCGGCTAAGCTTCCACCTTGCCAACGTCACCTGCGTTCAGCCTGTGTTGCATTGTCGATCGTGCATATTCGAGTGGTCCATGGATGTCTGCCTATCCAACAGGACGGTGGCTGAACTGGATTTTGACATGTGTGTGTGCCCCCTGTTGGCCCACGACCAGGAGTGTCACCGTGATACCCGTTTATGAGATGCCTTGATACTTGGCATACATGCTGGCAGCTGGACCTGGGAGATTGCACAACTCCTCGTGTGCAGTGACCACATTGAACCGCTCCCCTATTGGGCTGTAGTGCTAATTGGTGAAAGGGGGTAGACGCAGCACATCTGTCTGGACCTGCTAATGGATCGCCTCGCCGTCCTGTTTGATGAAGTCGACAACGAGCTCATGTTGGAAATGATAGCCTACGAAGTTGCAATCGCTTTCATGGACGAGTAACTACGTACCTGCAGCCACAACAGATTGGAACCCATTGCACATGTCCCAACACCTTGTTGCATCTTGGAGATCTGGTCACATGCCCACGACAACAGTGGACATGGCTGCATTCGCCTGGACTCCGAATACATGAGCGGACAACAACGCGGGTTAACACACACCTGTGAAAGGTGAGGCACTCCCCCGGAGTGGACAGCGGTGCTTGGCAACGTTCCTCATCCTGACATACTGCTACATTGGTCTGCATGTTGTGGCACTTATCTTGCCCGTACTGACACGCATATGCTAATAAAGTCTACGCACCTTCACTTGTATTCAACTGTGATGAGTGTTGATTTGAATGACAATGTGTGTCTCACTGCATATCTGGGTCACGGCCATACATGCGCATTGATAGCATTACCCAGGGAGTACCTTTTGTGGAATCACTGTCCCTACATTCATCCATACTTTCATACTTGATTGCTCATAGCCATGACACATCTGTGTGAATTAGAATGTTTTATTCGCATTCAGTGGAGTGTTGAAGCTGGAGCAGTACAGGGCCATGTAAACCCCACTGTACATTGTTGCCCCGTGGAGGGTCAGCCAGAGTCCTTTAGGGATAGACAAGTTCATCGGAAGAGGGAGACTTCAGTCCGCAGTGTGATTGCTGTGTCATTGGTAACCAATCAAAATATGGCAGTCCATGTCGAGGTCCAAGGTGAGTGTCGCTGAGTGTATCGGGGGACAGTGGAAGGTGTTATTCCAGGGCATGATGCAGAGGGCAGAACCAAGCTGAAACAGGCCATATGACGGAGATGAATGCTACCACTTCATTCTTACCACAAAGCCAGATTCATCATCATCTTCGTCCTCTGATGTGTCAGGTGCCTCACATGTGGGTGGTGGTGTTTAGTCTGCATCACTGTGTGGCACTGACACATCAGGGGCCGGAGGTGGAATGTCTGCCGCACTGTGTGGCACTGACACATCAGGGGCCGGAGGTGGAATGTCTGCCACACTGTGTGGCACTGACACTTCAGGGGGCGGAGATGTGGATGGAGTAGTAGCAGCAGCATTCATCCGTGCCAGGCCTTGTGGCGGCAATGCCATGACGAGGATCTGCAGGGCATGGAAGATCACAGCTACATCTCGCTGGTGTGCAGCCGTGGCACACATTCTTTCCGCCTGCATCCGCTCCATGTTCTCCATGATCCTCCGCATGTGTCCCAACTCCCGGCTGTCATCGCTGGAGCCACTCTGACTAGACAGTTGTTCTTGGCTCAGAGTCATGGCTCCAGCGATGTTAGCTATGGATTGTTGGAGAGCATGTAGCGGACAGTTGGTGTCCATTAGGGACTGTAAGTGGTCCCTGATGGGATGTAGACACCCACATATGGCATCTAGTTTGGCTGCCATGAGGTCGAACCCCACCCGCAGCTGATCAGCCATCTTCTCCTGGCACCCTGACACACGGCGTTAGAATGCCATGTGTTGGTCGCGGGAGTCCTGGGAGACAGCCGTGGTGGTGGGTGCTTCCTGCTGTGTGGTCTGTTCAGGGGGTGGGGTCTCCTCGATGCAGCTGGGCTGGGCTGCACTGCTCCTGGAGGTGGGGTGCTGAAGCTGTCCATAGGCTGTTGGAGGGCGTCGGTGTCGATGTTGGGGAGGTCCTCTTCATCATCAGTGCTGAGTTGTTGGGTCTGCTCTGCAGAAGGTGTTGATTCTCCCTCTGCAATGTGAAGGGGAGATGCATATTGACATTGTGTTCACATGTATGTTGACGCATTGGACAAGTTTACTTACAGACTGCATGACAATATACATTGTGACTGTTTGTGAGGAGATGCCTATGTGATGCGGGACAGTTGACATGTCTACACCATCAGGGATGTGAGGTTGTACTTGTACATTTTCATCTCACAGTTACCTGTTATGCCAAATGCGAATGGCCATTTTCTACACACAAGCGGCGGCAGTTGTGTCCTCTGTTCTGTTGTGAAAGTGTTGCAGTTTGTACCACATTGTTGTCAATGTTGAGGTGCTCTGATTCTTATGTGTGTGTGCTGCATTGTGGGTGTGTTGCCCCTTCAGCTCTGATTTTGCTGTCCCTTATCCCTTTCAGGTGGTGTGCCTTTCACTTCTGTGCTTATACAGTGCTGAGATGTTGCAGACTTGGGTAACTTGGGCTCTTGGTCGGAGTTGTGACTCTTGGGCGTGGTTTGTCCGCAGATGTGCTATATTTAATTGTGCATGTGTGCCATTGTGCCCATCTCCCCCCGTCCCCCCAGTCCCTGGTCGTTACTCTACCTGTTGCTGTTGGATCAGGTCATGTTGTGCAGTGTCCGGTCCCCCAACTCCTGCCACCGTCTCCCCAATGATGACTCGGGTCACCATTTCCTCCATCTCATCCAGCTCCTGGTGCGTCGCTGGACTCCCAACTCCAGTCTGCATTGCTGCTTTCAGGTTGGCTGCGAGTTTCAGCTTGGTTTTGCGCTTCACATCAGTCCAGCGCTTCTTGCAGTCGTCCACTTCCCTTCTCTTCACTCCGACTGTATTCACCTTGGCCAAGATGGACTGCCATATTGTATTTTTAGTTGCCAATGACACAGTGGAGGTGATGATTAGTTGTTGGTGGTTTTCTATCACCTCCGTAATGAGGATCTGGTTTTCCTGCGTACTGTAAGGCGGGTTCCTCTTCTTCTTCTCCTTACCCTTCCCTGACCCCGAGGTCCCAGGCTGGTCCTCCGTGGGGCTTGTGGGGTTCTGGTTGTCCTCTGTACTCGCTCCGGCTACCTCCATGGTGCTTCGCAGTTGTTTGTGTTTTGTTTGTGTTTTTTGTTGGCGCTTTTATGGTGGTTTTTCCCGCCTGACTTGTGGGACTTGCAAGCCTGGCGCTGCTTATCGCTGTATTTTTTTATCGCAGTTGGGCCCATCACAACTTTTTTCACGTTAGGCTTTAGATTTTTATTGCCGTCCCGGTGATTTTATCGCGGACATTTGACGCGTTATCGGGACACTATCGCATGTTACCGCCGTGTTGAGAATGGGATGTTAACACAGAGTTATTTTCCCGCGATGGACGGCGATATGAGAAATTGGGTTAACCTATTTTGGCGATGTTTATCGCACGTTCTTGAGAATATCCCCCTATGTTCTTTATATGGGCCAGTTCTAGATGATGCTGGGCTATATGACTGGTTGAATAACAAACTGGTGTCCTGGCCAGCTCCCGTTATTCTATGTGGAGACTTAAACATCAATTTGGCCAATAGCTGGTCGTGCAAGGAACAATACAAATACTATGGCAGGAAACCCAGGGTATTTCGGTCGCTTAAAAGTATGTGTAAAGATCATACCCTGATGGATGTTTGGCAGTGCAGGAAGCCAACCGAACATGGTTTTACCTTTTTTTCTTCACCCCATCAATCGCATGCACGTCTCGACTTTTTTTTTGTCTCACATGCTATAATTCAAGATTGTGATATTGAACTTTTCCTGCGGGTCATGTCTGACCACAACCCGTTAGTCTTGGTAGTTAAGGGGTGTGTCCCGCAGAAGTGGCAGTCAATGGAGTTTTGAGCGGGCACTACTGGTAAATGACGAATATGTAACCCATATGAAAACCTGGATTCCAAGGTTCCTTAGCGAGAATCTGGGTAGCACTTCCCTAGAAATAGTGTGGGACACTTTAAAAGCTGGGATTTGGGGGGAAACTCTCCAGTTCTCGCTAACTAGGGTAAGGAAGGAGAAGCAAAAGATGTGAGAATTGTATGCCCTATTAGCCCTGGAAGAAAGAAAATTAATAACGGTTACACAACAGGGGGGTGACTGTCAGGAAGCACAGATTGGAGTCATGATGGCTAAAGCAGCTATAAACAATATTACGATAAAAAAAACAGCAGCGAAATTCTTAGTTTGCAGCGAGCAAGCGTATGAATATGGAGAACAAGTTGGGCGCACGCTAGCTATAAGGACCAGGCAAAAGAATGGCCAGAATGAAGTTAGGGAGATCAGGGACCCAGATCTGGGCATTATTTCTGATCCAGTGGGGATAAGATCTGCATTTAAAAAATTCTGTCAGAAACTGTATTTGGAAACTGGTACAGGGGATCCGGATGACACTTTCAATTATTTAGACCTAAGCGTAATCATGAAATTTGATGAAGATGATCAGGCAGGGTTGGAAGGGACTCCCCCGTGGGCAGATATCCTTACTGCTATTTCCTCATTGGCGATCGGGAAGGCCGCTGGGGAAGACGGGATTCCAACGGAATTCTATAAGACATTTGCATCGGAGCTTAGGGACTGCCTTGTGAGACTGTTTACACATATTTTTGAAGGCAATAAACCCCCTCCTTCTTGGTCTCAAGCGAAGATAGTAGTTTTTCCCCAAAAAAACAAATCTGTTAGGGAGCTCGGGTCATATAGGCCGATTACGCTTATTAACGGGGACACTAAAAATTATTCTAAAATTCTAGCCTCTCGTTTGTCCCCTGTTATTAGTAAACTAGTGAGTAGACGGCAACACGGATTTATACCCGGGAAAAGCACTACAGACCACATTAGGCGGGTAATAACGTTGTTCGACGCCGCCGAGGTAACAGGAGACCCTATGGCCTTAATTTTATTAGATGCCGAGAAGGCTTTTGATAGGGTCTCCTGGCGCTACCTGTGGAAAGTGCTCGAGCAAATAAATATAGGGCCCGAATTTAGGCAAGCACTCAAGGCGCTTTATTATAAACCTGAGGCCAGGGTGTTTGTGGCTGGGGAACTCTCAGAGTCATTCTCAATTCTAAGAGGGACAAGGCAAGGCTGTCCATGTTCTCCATTGCTGTTTTCCCTGTATATTGATCTGTTTATTCGCAGGCTAGAAGCTAATGTAAAGATCCTCCCGATGACATATAACGGATGGGATACTAAAACGCTTGCGTACGCGGACGCATTGCTGTAGTTACGCCAGAGCCTGCGAATGCAATGTTGGAAATTGAGAAAGAAGCAGAGGAATTTGGACATATCTCAGGTTATTTGCTAAATAGGGATAAAACCGTAATTTTGGTAGATAGCACGCTATCTTGGCAGGACTCACGGGTGGCTATAAGAGCGACATACTTGGGAGTTACTATCAAGCCCGATGTGGATTGTATTACCGAGGATAATTTTGAGCCTTTGATCGAAAAATCTAAGAAAGATTTGCAGAGAGTAAATAATCTGCATCTATCCCTGGCAGGACGATGCAATGTCATAAAAATGATTTTTTTCCCTAAGATTCTTTATGTTTTTTAGGGCGATCCCGTTAGGAATAAGCAATTTATGGTTCAAAAAGTTAAATGATATACTTTCTCGATTTGTGTGGGTCTATTCCAAACCCAGGTGTGCCATGAAATTCTTGACGCTCCCTAAAGACCGGGGAGGGTGGGGGCTCCCTAACCTAAAGCTGTATTACTGGGCCACGGTGTTACAAAATCTCGGCCCTCTACTACAAGAGAAAAGTCCATCACCTGTAGGTGCTGTTTATTTTCCCTCTCCATTTGAGTTATTGATAGGTGAAGTGGCGTGGGGGAATTTATGGAGGCAAATTGAAATGAGCTATTTTAAACGCGTTCGTTTTAAGACCCTGCGGAACGCGTTTGAGATTTGGTCTTCAGTTCGTAAACTGCTGGGTCTAGGTCGACTTAATTTCTACACCCCTCTAAAGGATAATTTAATTCTTCCAGGAATTTTTTCAGATAAACATATGTCTAGGCGGGTTAACAGTGGCTTAAACAAGGTGGGCCTGTTTTTCTCCGGTGGAGGAATAAAATCATTTCAAGAAATCAGAGAAGGATTTAGTCTTAGCCATAAGGACTTTTTAAAATTTTAACAAGTAAGGGATTTTCTTTTTCGCAAAACTGGAGGGGCAATAGGATTTCAACAGTGTAATTTGGTGGATGCCTTCGTAGCTGGGCATAAACCCTCAATAGGATTTATCTATTCCTTCCTCAATAAATACATGAGGGATGATTTAGATAAGCATTCGCAGAGATGGCAAGAACAATTGATCATCTCAGACGCTTGCTTCCGGGAATCCTTTGCTCTTGCTCAGACATCATTTATATCAGCTAAATTACATGTTCAATATTACAAAACGTGTTTTAATTTATTTTATACCCCTAGTAGGATTATCAAATGGGGGGATGGCAAAGGCACCTGTTGCCCTAGATGTCATCTTAGGGGTGCTGATATTGTGCATATCTTTGCCACATGTCCGTCCTTATCCACTATTAAGTCTCAGATAACTGATTTCTTGTAAAAAAAACTAAATATTCAGGTAAATCTATCCCCTGCAGTGATCCTCTTGGGAGTGTCTGAATTTGAGAGATCAACAAGAGGCAGAGAGCTGATCTTTATTAGTATGACTGTTTTTCGTTTATGTATCGCTTCTGCCTGGCTAGAAAGCAATCCACCAGTGTTTCAACAGTGGCTACCCAGGGTGTTGGCTGTTTGTAATTTAGAAAAGGCAATTTTCCTAAGGAAGGGGATTCATAACAAAAGGAAGGGACGGAGGAGGTGGGGCCCGTTATTAGACTGGGTGGATGTCAGGAGTTGTTGAGGGTAGGCATGATGCACTTTAAGCTTGCGTCCATATAAGCACCTTGGCACTTTGCTGGTTGTTTGATAATTTCTTTGTTTTCTCTCTTTCTAGCCCCTTTCGGTATCATTTGTATGATTTTGACTAATTTATATATGGTATGGCAACTGTGATCAAATTTTTCTGGTATCTAACCGTGTAGCGGGGGTGGGTGGGTGGGATGTTTTTACTGGGGGTGAAAATGGTGGTCTTATTGTGTTTCTCTATTATGTATTCAGAGTTGGTAAATGATAATAAAAATATATATATTTTTTTTAAAACACTGAGCGCGGTGTCCTTGAAGCGGGCGCCGCGCTCAGTGTTAAAGTAAAAAAAAATAAAAGAAGACGGTCGCGGTGTCCCTGAAGCAGGCACCGCTCTCACTATGAAAGTTAAAAAAAAAAAATAATTAAACAGAGCGTGGTGTTTCAGAAGTGGACGCCACGCTCAACGTGAAAGTTAAATAAAAGTCAAATTTAAAATGATCGCGGTGTTCCTAAAGCCGGCGCCGCGCTCATTATGCAAATCCCAAAAAAAGCAGCTGCCATTGTCCCCATCAGTGCCAATAACAAACATAGTGCTCACCCACTAGATAAAGCAGGCCGTGTAACGAGCCAAGTAAAAGGTCCAGTCGTTATGGGCGGTAACAAATGGAGACAAGGCGGTACCAAAGCGGGACTAACAAGCCTATTTATGAATCAGAAGCCACCATTTAGGAAGGACAATGACACAAAGCCAATGACAAATATGGGCAGAGAGTGGGCGGGGCTGCTAGTGCATACCCTAATACAGCATGCCTCGCAGAGCGAGTAGCGCATGTGTGCTGCCGCTAGGCTCGACCTAAAAAGTAATTAAAAAGTAATTAAAGTGTTTTTTTAATTTTCTTAAAGTGGGCTGGGGGAGCTGAAGCAACAACGGAATGGCAGGAGATGCGGAAGCAACATGTTGTTGCCCAGGAGGACACAGAAGCAACATGAGGAGGGGGGGGTGGATACATCAGGGAGAAGCACACAGGCGAGCACAACAGGGAGGGGTGGGGAGAAGCACACAGACAGTCAGTAGAACAAGGGGGAGAGAAGGACACAAGGGGGACAGCTCGAAAATACATGCACTCTCTCTGAGTGCTTGCACAAAAAGAAAAAAGTAATTCTCTGACATTGAGCACAGACACAAGGTAAACACACATGTGGTAAAGAGGCAATGCTCCATGGGAGAGGCAAAAATAAGATCGACAAGCTGATGTACAAATAGGAAGCAGGCAAACGAGAGTGACAAGGAAAGCCAATCAATGGAAAGCAATGAAGGCTCATGGTAAGCTACAATATGCCTCACAACAGACAGCCCATGCATCACAACAGACAGCCCATGCACTGTCTCATAGTCTTGACCTAAAAATGTCCTGCTGCTGATCACTATCCATGCCTAGTACCACACACGACATTTGCACAATGATGCAAACATGTGTGCGCACTATCTAGCATAGGATTTGTACTGGAAGAATACCATTTCAGTACAATTCCTACAGTAGACAAATTCTTAAAAAGTCCACACGTTCTTTGTGTGATGTACAGCGCATCACACATTGAATGTCTGGAATGTTTGGAGAAATTAAAAAAATTCGCCAGGTTAGCACCTACTTCAAGGAGGTGTTATTTTTTGATGGGAAGCCGGTCTGACCTCCTTAGTAAATCGGGCTTTGTGTCAAAAGCTATGAGCGCTTGCACTGATTCACCCAAAGTACACCCAAGTAATGCCCCCCCCTTGTGCAAAAAGGCACAAAGTGGTACAAAGGCTGTAAGCACCGAGAAAAGGAAACCTTCCCAGCATAAGATCCTTTGGCGCTGGACAGTAAATACTCTTGCAAAGGTTGCACTGCTTGGTGTGATTTTGCCATAGTGCAAGCCTTTAATGCAGCCCTTAATAAATAAGGCGCTGGTTCTAAGGCACCATCCACCAATTCTCAGTGTACACTTCACAATCAAGGGAAAATAGAGAACACTCCTTCCAGTGCTTAATGTGAGCCGGTGGGTGTAGGCGGGGCCATGGTTGTGGCTGGCGCCCACCGACACTCATTTTTGGGGGTTGACACTTATTTTTCCTCAACAGATCTGGATCCAAAACAATAGAGAGAAACACACAAAAGGGGGAAAAGGAGGAAGAGAAAGATAGAAAGACAGTGTCCAAAGGAGAGAGCATGGATGAAATGAGCCCGCAAGAGTGAGATAAAGGGGCAGAGAGCGTCTGGTGGTGGATTAAAGAGGTGTTTAATCAAGACTATGCACCCTTGAAATTCGGCACTCTGACCTTTGATAGCACAGGTCGCGGGCTTCTGAACAAAACTTTGGGCCTCAATACTTATTCTTTTACAAATTAAGGACAGACTCCTTCCACCGTCTTAAATCGGTACCTATATCCCAGGACCACGTTGTCTATCCTCTTGGGCAGTTCACAAGTGGAAGACTTGTTGATGCAGCTCACATCATCTCTTGTACCTTGATGAACGTCAGTCAAATCACACCCCCTTCACCCAGAAGGTGTCATAGGATGCCTGTGTCCCTTGTCAACCACACAATTTCCTACCTGAGGTGTCATGGTACTCCCTAAGCTTGTTCATGTTCTACTGCGCTTTGAAAAGATGCTTTTATTTTTCTTCATTCCCACCCTCATCAGGGTTCATGTGTTGCAGCCGAATCTACTATTCTTGTAATTGTCACACCCTTAAATTGACAGCCTTCCTTCCAACCTCTCTGAGCGAGTGAGCTGGTAGGCCAGTAAAAATTACAAATCAGCATATCAAGATGTCCTGCCTCAGGACCAAATTGCAAACGTCATCTTAAGATGCAACATTACTGTGTGTAGCCCCGCCATGCAATAAAGGAGACTTCTACCAACTCCAGATCTGGTGAGATCTTATGTGACTGTCCCTAAATAGCCTTAGTCACTTCCCAAGGGTCAGCCTAAGCCTTCTCAGCACACCCTCCTTTGTATGCTTGTACCGTGTAATGTGAGGGCTCTAAAGTCATCATGGCGCTGTCCCTAGTACTCTTTTTCTCTTCTGTTCTTGTGGATGTAACAACCTAATTCAAAGAGTTGCATCCACTTATCTCTAGATCCTCACCAGTGGCATTAGTGTGTACAACATCTTTTGAAGAGTGCACTGTTGCTGTGTCCTTGAGTGCTGGTGCAAGGCCTTTTGGGGCCTCGATATCCACCCACCTTTAGTTCACTGCATGAGACAATGCTGCCTTTTTAGGTCTCGCCTGAGCCAGCGCATGCACTGCTCTGCGAGACATTTAGTAAGTGGGTTTTGAAAGTGCTACCCCACGCTTTTGCTGGCCTCCAGCTTGCGTTCACAATCGCGTGCACGCGCGCAGCCGCCAGCTTTCAGCGCCCGATCGGGCGCCATCTGGCTTTCCTCTCGCTTGCTGTCTGAACGCTCCTCCTCCCCTCCCCTGCCGCGTCGCGTTAATTGGAAACATATGCTGCTTTCACTTTCGCCGCGGCGGGCGCTCGCGCGCGCAACACTTTTGAAGCCGGGCTTGTCTTGTTTTTATTGTATTTGGCCCCACTTTTTCTTGCTGTGCTTTTCTGTGTAGAAACCTTTACTCCCTTATTACGTTTCTGCATTATTTGGCTTGCCATCACACCACTTTAGTTATCGGTTTGCAAATTTTGCACTCTTTTTAGTTTCTTTTTAGTCTAATCATGCTGTTGAAAAAATAACTTCAGAAAACATGCCTGCACAGGTATGATTCTTAGTCTAAGCTTAATCATCGGGTTTTCTTTTTATTATTTTCCTCTGTATATGCGAAATTGCTTCATACCGCTTTTGTGCTTAGTTTGTCTGCCTTTTCGCGCATTGCCTTTACAACCACTCCAGTTTGTGTTCTTGCCATGCTTGACAAGCTTCTTATGGCCTCATTTGTTCACAGACATCAGAGTGACATCATTTATCGTACTGATTTCCAAGGCAGACACTGAGCTTTCTAGAAACGGGATTCCTTGTTGTCTTCAGGTCGCCTTTCTTTCAACTCATTGCTTGCATTGCATTTACAACCGCAGTTAGCCAAAATAATCTCTCTGTTTATATTTGTTTTATTCCCCAGACCACAATCCCTTTCCAGGATATTTCAAGAGTTGCAAATTGTGCAATCGTGTGGACATTAAACTGTTACTTCTTTATGGCAGTCATGCAATGAGGATATATTATTTTTGTAAACAGACCGCAATGATTAAGAGACGAAAAGAAACGCAAACAAGCATTGGCATAGCCAATAGGTCTCGCTTTTGGGACATTATAAGTGTTTAGCCATGCAACAGTTGATGTTGCACCAAGGATATTGTGCTGCAGAATTAAATACTTATAAGGTCCCAAAGGCGAGACCTATTGGCTATGCCAATGCTTGTTTCCTGTAGTGCCAAAGCTGGTTTCTTTTCTTCTATTTCAAGAGCTGCTGTTATTGTCTCCATGGCTGACCTTTAATGAAGTGAAGCTGAAATGTATTCTCAGCCTTCCTGTCCTTCATCTGCATTATCCAATTGCTTCCAAATTCCCTACTGTATGAGTCCTTGAGCAGGTGCTACAGCAGACTCTGGAGGTTCCGCTGCTGATTGATGGGTACAGGGGAAGGATATTTCATGCTGTCATCTTCAGGGCCTCATTCCTTCACCACCTCTTTCTCCACAGGATGTTCTCTTATTTGTTTTGACATTTCCTAGAACCTAAGAACTTTCGCCAGTTCTGTTTTTCTTGCTTTGTGCACCAATCAGGAGATCCTACTCCTGGTAAATTGTTTTTGTGCTAGCAAAGACGTGGAAAATGTTCCAGACCTCCGGGCTGCGGTCCTAGCGATCTGGTGTGGACTGGTGTTCCAAACTAGAGGAGCCCATTTACATTGCCAGGGGTTGTCCCCAGAAATCTATTAAGGTCTGGGGTAAATGGTGGGATTACTATGGTTTGTCCTCTGTGTCAAAGGCTGTGCTCGTTGATTCTGCTTCTCAGTAATTGTTGGGGGGGGGTTGGCGGGACTGACTGGAATGCAATGCCTTTTGTTGTTCTATTTGCTTCTCCAAAAACAAATAAAATTGGTTTGGTTTATAAAAAACAAAAGTTGTCTTTGTGTTTGACAGTGTTCAATTTGGTAAGGCAATCTCCATGAACCCTCCCAAAATATGAGAACATTACACCTTAACTCTGGTGAGGAACTTCACTGCTAACGTTGTTTGGAAGTTGCTGGACAGAAACATAAGGTCTATGCCCCTGCTGTCACCAGTGTAAGGGTCTGGAGTGTTAAGCTACGACAAAGAGACCTCTGTCTTTATGTGTGATCTGTGACTGAGCTGCCTTAAGGTGCATACAATCTGACCTAGAAATGTAAAATTGTTTCTGTTAGGAATCCCCAGCTCACTCTGTGTAGCTTTGCTCAAGAACCAAAGCCTCTTTCCGAGTCCCTGCTATGCTGGTGCCCTGGCCTTTCCAATGCAAGCGGGTAAAGTGTAATTTGCCATAACATTGCGTGCCCTCTGCTGTGGTGTTTGTGATCTCTTGCGCTGGTATGCTGTGGCACGCTTGAAAGGAAAGTGAAAATATCTGGGAGGAAGTCAGTGCAGTAGCCTCTGAGATCTAAAACACAAGATTTGAATTGTACTGAGGGGTGAGGGCAGCAGGGTGACATGAGTCAGGTCCAATCACTCTTGTCTGACAGGCAGTAATCTGACAAGCATGTTATTTCTCCACACCTGGCAAGATGCCAGACATTTCATTTCTCACCCTGGCAAGATGCCAGACATTTCATTTCTCACCCTGGCAAGAGGCCAGACATTTCATTTCTCACCCTGGCAAGATGCCAGACATTTCATTTCTCACCCTGGCAAGATGCCAGACATTTCATTTCTCACCCTGGCAAGATGCCAGACATTTAGGGCCTCATTTACTACAATTGGACGCAGGGCAGAACTGCACATCACTTTGCTGCGCTGCTTTGTGTCAAGAGAAAAGGGCAGGAATATGCTGTATCTCTGAGATATGGCATGTTCCTGTCTTTTCTACCTGTGCTGGCACACACATTGCTGCCTAGTGCCACTGTAGGCATCCTTGCACGATAGCGCAAGGTTGCCTGCATTGAAATCAGGTTATTGTTGTGCAGGAAGGAACACCTTCCTCAACAAAAACAACCGTTTTGCTACCCCTGGGGAGGCACAGGGTTTTGACGCATTCCCAGATTTACGCTATGTTGTAAACCTGGAAATGCCCACTGCAACGCCCATGGCGCGCCTCCCCGAGGCAGTGTGGGGCAACACAGTGACTTGCGCTGCGTTGCCTTACACCATATCTACGAGGCTAGGAAAAGCCACGCAGGGTGGCTTTCCAAGGCCTCGTAGAAATGGGTCTGCACTGTGCATCGCTGGAAGGTCACAAAAATGACGTTCCTGCAGCGCACGGGGCTTGTAAATAAGCCCCTTAATTTCTCACCTTGGCAGGTGAATTGTCATCAGCGCTGAGAGGTCCAATCGGGTAGCTGCGCGCTATACAAGAACACCTGAATAAATGCAAATCTGGCATGGGTTTTACACATTACTTGATTAAGGTTCGTCTGAGTGGAATTCGGACACTTTAGAGAGTCTTTGGGACAGTGAGAGGGGCTTGAGCCAAGAACCTCTGCTCAAAATTTTGCCCTCTTAGACAATGGAAATCTACCCTGGGGAAATCTGCACCTTTAATACATGAATAAATTCAGGCCTTGTCACCGACTGTGATTGCTGTTCCTGCTGTTATCACACTCATTTGGTGTAGATGTCCAGCAGTGGGTTATCATACTCATTTGGTGTAGATGTCCAGCAGTGGGTTGTATCTCTGCTCTGAAAGGTTATTTAGGTTTCTGCTCGTGTCGCCAACTTGATGAATGTGCACCACGTCCCTCTGTGATAAGGCTCCTACGGCGCGAGCACACCAGGTGCTTCATCGCCTTTCTGACTTGGTTTGCTCTCGTAAAAAACCCAACAAGAGAAATCCAAACACTTGCCACCATGAAACAAAACACAGACACACACATGCCAGCAGCAGTACAGTTGCAAAAAGAACAAGTGATGGACAGAATGCAGAACACTGTCATACATTCACCCCAGTACAGAGATCTGGGCCTAAATCCATCGTTTTTTTGCTCACCATGCTATTCCAGTTTGAACCCAGCCATATGCAAATCAGTCTTGACCCTGCGCCCAATGGTAACAAACCAGCCCCAACTGCCAGGCCAGGTCCTCCCTGGACTGGAAACAAGCATCCTAGGACTGGTTTCAGGGTTTCACCCCTCATCAGCCAGGATAGCTTGACTCCAGTGGTATGGAGAGCACGGGACCCACGTCTGGACTCGAGGTGGCAAATGCAAAAAGAACAATTGATGGACGGAATGCAGAACAATGTCATACATTCACCCCAGTACAGAGATCTGGGCCTAAATCTATTGGGTTTTTTTGCTCCCCATTCCATTCCAGTTTGAACCCAGCCATATGCAAATCAGTCTTGACCCTGCGCCCAATGGGAACAGTCCAGCCCGAACTGCTAGGCCAGGTCCTCCCTGGACTGGAAACAAGCATCCTAGGACCGGTTTCGGGGTTTCACCCCTCATCAGCCAGGATAGCTTGACCCTGCCCCCTATTCAACCCAGATCTGTGACTAGGGGTGAGTGTCTGAAAAGTTTCGGCACTCTGTCCATCATCTACTTGTGCTAGCAGCAGTACAATTAGACACAGCTTGCCACTTACATCCAACACAGCACCTCTAGTGGTCTATCGCGTTGCTCCAACACCACATGCCACCCAGTCACCAGGCAGGAACATTCACACATCAGCCACCAGAACAGCCCCACTCAGGGGGATATTCACAAGGACTTATCTCCGATTTATCTCCACCTTAACTCATCAAAAGTAGAGATAGATTTAACACCCCATTCACAAGCGGGTGCAAACTGCAGACATCGCCAGTATTCCCG
This sequence comes from Calotriton arnoldi, assembly GCA_963921515.1. Classification (NCBI taxonomy): domain Eukaryota; kingdom Metazoa; phylum Chordata; class Amphibia; order Caudata; family Salamandridae; genus Calotriton; species Calotriton arnoldi. The sequence goes on along the minus strand of CAWUFW010003993.1, from coordinate 632,835 downwards.
CGATAACTGCCCCAAAATTTAACACCATGGTGGACACCACCAACTAACCCTAATGAGATGCAGAGTAGGCGTTCCCATGCAAAAACACACGAAAACACCACTACACCACTTTCACAACGAACTGCCAGAACTGTGATGCGAGTCAAAACCATGCGATAAGCCGCGGTAGCAGCAGGTATTTAACACCTGCCTTCAGCTGGTGTAAAGCCGGACGACTACCTGCAGTAGGCAACGGAGCCCCGCACACAGCCAAACCCGAAGAACAAACGACGCCCTGGAGCTACTCATCATGCACCCCCGGACCACCACAGAGGCAGCGCAGAGTAAGACAGCGGACCTACCGAAAACGCACCAGTCCTACAGACCTAACGCCCGAGGAAGTCATCGCCCACTACAGGCTCAAAAGGACAACCATCATCCGCATCATGACCCACATCGCCCACAGGTTGACGGTCCCAACCCAGCGGAGAACCAACATCCCTCCGCAGACAAAGCTGCCGGCTGTGCTGCACCTGTTGGCCTCTGGTACCTTCCAACCAACAACTGCCAGAGTCGGAGGAGTCTCACAGTCAGCCCTATCAAAGTTCATCACACCTGTCCTGGATGCCATCATCAGCTTCATACCCCAGTACCTTCACTTCCCCCACACTGCGCAGGAACAGCTGGAGACAAAGCAAGGCTTCTACGCCTTTGCTAGCTTCCCAAACGTGTTGGGGGCCATTGACTGCACACATGTCCCACTTGTGCCCCCTGCGGATACTGCACACCACTACCGCAACAGAAAGCACACGCATTCCATCAATGTGCAGGCAATAGTGGACCTCCGGGGAATGTTCACCAATGTCGTCGCAAACTACCCAGGCAGTGTGCACGATTCATACATCTTCCGACAGTCCATCATCAACCAGCGCTTCCAGGATGGCACCTATGGAACTGGACTGCTCGTTGGTAAGTACCAAATCTACACACCACACACCTCAAAGCCACCATCTCACAACGCACAACTGTGGGAATGCACACGTGACCAAACCACATACAACATGTCAAACAACATGCCCACCTACCAGACACAACAACACAACTCCATGGGGATCCTGGGCTTCACCCTGCACACAATACAGCTATATCATGGCACCACAGCCACACAACAGCTGAACGTGTGGAGATGCGGAATGCAGCCATGTGCGAAGGATGCAAGTGACCCGTGAATGGGAATGTACACAACGACAAGTGAGGCTTGGATGTGCCGGACAGACATGGGTATGCAAACCACAGATATGTCCATGCAGACATCAACAGCTGGTGACTGAGAGTAGTGAACAGTGGACGCAACCATGTCACCCCAGGCCGTGGGTCAGATCGCGGAAATGTCGCTCGCTGCGTCCCCCCCTGTGTGCGTGAGCGTAGTGGGTGGGCCCGGAGTGCGCCAGGCCTGCGCAGGGGTGTGGACAAAAACCCTGTGGCGCAGAGCGTGGTTCACTCCCGGAAAGGCCAACGTCACTGCCAGGGCGGCGCCTCGCAGTCCGCCACGAGGCCGACGCCGTGAGCAGCTGGGCCTGCGAGCCTGTGCGCCTGCTGCACCCCAGGACGCTGATACCCAGACCAGGCCTGCCCGCACCAGCGCTCCAAGGCCGCACTGCTTACCTGCCGACACCGTCGTGTGTCAAAGAGGGCCCACCACGTGCCGGTGCCAGCTCCAAGACCCATGCCCGCGACCTTGGCGGCCTCCTCAGGCATCGCTGTCCTCCGTGACACAGGCCCCCAGGGGTCCCCATTCGTTGACATACCCCACCGCTGCAGCCCGGCTACACTGCAGTCCAGCATGTCCCACATCCTGGACTGAGTCATCATTGATCAATGGCAGGGTCCATGCCAGTGTACGCAGGGGGAGGACTGAGAGGGAGATGCGTCACAGTCCGGTGGTAACACGGATCACGGTTACGGAGGAGGTTGATGGAGCAGGGTAAATGAATTTTTTTTTAACCTCCTAATAATTTTCGTAAAATAATTAATAAACATGTTCGTTTAAGTAAATAACCAACAATGTATGTTATATGTTAAGGGTTAAAGGTAACACGCTATTCTGTGTGCAAATTAATCAACTTATAATTGTTTACGTATCGAACATAACATAACATTTGCGTACTAATTCAATAATAAACGCATGATCTGTGCTTTAAATAAAACGTGTGGTTGCAAAATAAAGCGATGGTAAGTAAGGGACAGCTTTATATGTTGCTTTTTGCTAGGTAATACCTAATTGGGGTACGTAGAAAGACGGAGAGGAAACGAAAGGGTTTATATTTCTTTGTTTTAACAATATTTTGTTTATCTTTGAAAATAGTGCGCTTAGGCCTGTCGAGCAGCAATATAAAATGGCCACAAGTTGCTAGAGTACGCATGAGCGGGAGACCATGTGATAGAGGAGAGAGGCTGTGGAAAAGGGATGATCACGTGCTGATGCTGAGAGGCTAAGATGGAAGTATGGTCAAGGCTGTTGTGACCTTTCTGAGCAGATGTGTGCCAAGATGATCAGCAAGAAGCGTGAGAAGTCCGACTGAATCAATAGACGGAACTGTTTAAAACAAAATGTAACAGAAAAAGATACAATTTGGACAGATCGAAACGGATGAGCAATTGCATGAACTGTGGGAAACGATGCTTGCATGGACATTCCACACGGAACTGGTTAAGACCAGGAAGTTTGATTAGAATGTATATGGGCCTGAGTTTTGACCAATGAGAAAGAGTCACGCCATGAAGAAGAAACATTTTATGCTATAACAAATATTACAAGTTTGCACAAAGAACTTGTTCCACTGGAGGTTGAAAGTGCATGGGGAAAACTTGGTAAAGGGTTTTCTTCAGTAATAAATTGGTTAACAAGAATGAGTGGATTAACCCCTTGTGTGCGCGGCCGATTTTCGCCCTGTGCGGGGCGTTTCATTGAGTGGGCGGGTTCATGACGAGCTCAGCTCGTCATGCGCACACGAGCACTGCGCAGCATGACGAGCTGAGCTCGTCATGAGCATAGAAAGGGTTAATAATAGGGAAAGTTATAATAATAACAACGGTGATAATAATAATATTAGTACTGAAGCTTGCAATAACATGTCTCTGACTGGATGAATCATTCCTTTTTGAAACTTAACGGATCAAAAACTGAACTTATGTTGTTGGGGAAGTCTTCTCCCCGAAATATTGATCATCTCTGGCCCAGCGTTTTAGGTCCCCCCCCGGCCCCCAGAGAACAAATCAAAAGTCTTGGGGCTTGGCTTGACCGCAACCTTGATTTTAAGGCTCAAGCGCGCACAGTTGCAGCTTGCTATTATAGCCTTTTAAGAATGGTCAGAAAAATCCTTCCCTTGTTACCTTTTACAGCTAGACGGGTGTTGGTCCAAGCCCTTATCCTATCAAGATTGGACTATGCTAACGCTTTGTACCTGGGAGCCCCGCAGGGCACCATTAAAATTCTTCAAACTGCACAAAATTGTGCAGCGCGCATGCTGATGAACATTCCCAAACGCTCCTCGGCAAAACCCGCACTCGCTACTTTACATTGGCTCCCTGTTCAGGAAAGAATCCAATTTAAGTCCCTATGTATCACCCACCAGCTACTTTCTGGCAAGGGCTCCTCCTTGATCAGTTCCTGGATTCAACCTTATGTGACTACTAGGGCTCTTAGATCTAACAACAAAGGTTTGGTCCTAGTTCCTAAGATTAAACGATCACGTAGTGGAGGCCGAATGTTTACGTATAATGCATCCAAACTCTGGAATGGTCTTCCCCTCCACATACGTTCTGAACCGGATTATCTCAAGTTCAGAAAACTGTTGAAAACCTTCCTCTTTCCATAACTTCATTGCTATTACAGTTCTCTAGGGTGTCATAGCGCTGGGATGCCTCCGGGTAACCATGCGCTCTATAAGTGCTCCTTCGTTCATTCATTCATGTATAAAGAGAAGAAGAAGGCAGAATAAGATAGAAAAAGAAAACATGATAAACAGGGAAAGAGAGAGAGAAATGGGTGAAATAGAGTTAGAAGAAATAAAAGAGAACATGTACAAGAAAACGAAGAAACAAGTTGAAAGGGATACAGTTGTGTAAACTAACAAAAGCAAACGGATAAAAGATATATGCTGTCTGAGAAAATTGTATAACTTGGGTTTTGTGGTGATATTAAAAATAACCAAAGGGGGAGTTGATGGAGCAGGGTAAATGAAATTTTTTTTAACCTCCTAATAATTTTCGTAAAATAATTAACAAACATGTTCGTTTAAGTAAATAACGAACAATGTATGTTATATGTTAAGTGTTAAAGGTAACACGCTATTCTGTGTGCAAATTAATAAACTTATAATTGTTTACGTGTCTAACATAACATAACATTTGCGTACTAATTCAATAATAAACGCATGATCTGTGCTTTAAATAAAACGTGTGGTTGCAAAATAAAGCGATGGTAAGTAAGGGACATCTTTATATGTTGCTTTTTGCTAGGTAATACCTAATTGGGGTACGTAGAAAGACGGGAGGGAAACGAAAGGGTTTATATTTCTTTGTTTTAACAATATTTTGTTTATCTTTGAAAATAGTGCGCTTAGGCCTGTCGAGCAGCAATATAAAATGGCCACAAGTTGCTAGAGTACGCATGAGCGGGAGACCATGTGATAGAGGAGAGAGGCTGTGGAAAAGGGATGATCACGTGCTGATGCTGAGAGGCTAAGATGGAAGTATGGTCAAGGCTGTTGTGACCTTTCTGAGCAGATGTGTGCCAAGATGATCAGCAAGAAGCGTGAGAAGTCCGACTGAATCAATAGACGGAACTGTTTAAAACAAAATGTAACAGAAAAAGATACAATTTGGACTGATCGAAACGGATGAGCAATTGCATGAACTGTGGGAAACGATGCTTGCATGGACATTCCACACGGAACTGGTTAAGACCAGGAAGTTTGATTAGAATGTATATGGGCCTGAGTTTTGACCAATGAGAAAGAGTCACACCATGAAGAAGAAACATTTTATGCTGTAAGCTAGAATTAGGGTATAAGAAGACCTACTCTTGGTGGGAGGGGTTGGAATGCTGGAGAGTAGATGCTGCGTTAGATGCTGTGGGAGAGGCTGCAGGAGAAGTTGCTGGAGAGCAGATACTGGAGAAGTTAGATGCTGTAGATGAGAGAAGTTGCGGTTGCTGATGCTGACGAGCTGATGCTGCTGCTGCTATTTTCCTTTTCCAGTTGAGTATAAGATGCTGCTTGAGGAGAATTTTCCAGATAGATTCTTATTTTAGAATTACTAGATTTCCTCAGATAGATAGGTTGATTTTTAAGAGTTCTTACTATGAAAACCTTATTTTTCCGTCTAATAAAAATGCATTGCAATTTCAAGTTATTCTTATATTGATGATAAATGTAATGATCTGAATAATAAGCTTAACCGCATTTCCTGCATTCAAAACTTTATATAAACTTTATTATTCTTTAAACAAATGACTCAGTGATTCTTTAGCTCAATGATTAAAAAGAAATGTTAAAGAGTTTATTGTGATTGAGCTGGTCTTAATCACCTTAAAAGCAAATGAGAAATATTATGTCATGATAAAAGAGGTATCCCGTCTCCTTCCAGCGAATCGTTTTTCTCCTAGGTTAATGACGGAGGAAATCCAGGGAATAAATGAGTAAGTGAATGTATATGCGGTGTTATGGGCCCCACCGTCATATGGATATAGTGTGTGTGTTAGAGGAATAGTTGCACCTAGATGACCAAAACATAATAGGAGAATTATTTTATTGTTAGCGCTGGATCAGATTTCTTGGTAGCAGAGTTATGGTTACTATAGATTAGTTTGGTGATTATTGATTATTGATAAGTTCATGTCTAACACTTTTTGTTGAGTCGCGTTATGTTATATGTAAGTTTTCACGCTTCCGGGAAGTAGGAAGTGGAACACGTGTGGCAAGAGAAGTCACATGGAATTGTACACTGTCTGAGTTCATTTTTGGTAATAACACAGGTTGTGTTATAATAGGGACATTTTGTGTATAAAAGGTGTGTAAGTGAAATAGTGATCGGTTTTCTTGTGAAACTTTGGCCTTAATTCTCAGGAGCAGTATAGTCTCCACATGTGCTTTATCCCCAGAGAAACGGGTTTACTGATTGCTTGAAAGAAGGGTAAGGTAGAGGGAAGTACTACTTTATCGGCGAAACTAAAAATTCTGTGGTAGGGTATAGGTAAGCGCTGCCTACTGGAAAATACAGAATTCTTGTGTAAATGGTCAAAGCTATCTTTTCGGTTTAGCGAATCAGACAATGGAAATCTGTTTTAAATGTAGTAACTAACGAAGAATTGTTGAAAAAGATATTGCCGATAAATTTTGTAAAGGAGGGGTCAAGAGCAGAAGTGACGTAGACAAGAGTCGCGCTGGGATTGGACAGTGCGCTAGTCACATGAGAACAGGAGCAGAACTGACGTAGACAGAAGCCGCGCTGGGATTGGTCAGTGTGCGGTAGACAGAAATCGCTTTGATTGGAGTGTTGGTGTGAGTCGCGCTAGTATTGGTTGAAATAACGCATAGAGAACAGTGTTGAATTGCGGATCGTTTGAGAAAAAGGTTGTGAACCATGTCGTACTATGAGTATGGTAAAGAGAAAACGTCATGGATGTCGAAAGTTAAGAACTTCTTTAAGAAAGACAAAAAGGTAGTGACTAGAGAGGGACAAATAATTCCTCCGCCGAAATCACCAGCTTCACATATGATGCTGAAATATGGATATCATACATGCATATGGTTAGAAAATTGGACAAAATACACCAAGAATGATGGAGCATTGGCTTTCCCTGAGAATGGTTCATTTAATGTAGCCGTACTACGGAACTTGAGAGAAAAGATGGTAATGTTAGAACCTAGACCTAGACCGACACAGTTTGAAGCTTTAACGGAATGGGAAGATGAGATGTATGAGCGAGAGAGATCCAGAGGATTAAAGAACCATGAGTTTTTGCCTGGAAGGTTATGGGGAGTAAATCATGAGGACAGAGTAAAGCGTTGGAGATATGCTAACATGACAGGAGGTTTGTTTCCAGCTTTTGCAGTTGAGGAAGAAGCAAAGAGAAAGTGTACAGAGAAAAAGAAACATGTAGTGGTAGAAAAGTATGTGTATGGTGGTAGTGAAACAGATGACGAATTGCTGGAAGATATTTTAAACAGAAACCCACCTCCATACCAACAGACTTCTGCGGTGGTGACACCTAATGCACCGCCAATGGAAACTGGGAGGAATAAAAAACCCGAACGAAGAAATGAAACAAATAGGTCACAAGAACAATTTAAAACTTCACAAATTGAAGAGAGAGAAAGTGACAATGCAACTGAATTAGCAAAAACGACAAAAGAATTGACTGAGAAAATAAGAGAATTGACAAAGAATATGGAAGCTGTAACTGTACCAGTAACGATAGGTCCAGTAATGCCAATTTTTGAGAATCAGAAAATTAATGAACATTCCTTAGTGATTCCCATGAATTCACATTTGCAAAGAAAAAGAGAAGGGATGGAACTGAATAATGAAGGTGCACATAATTTGGCTAGTACCTGTAGACCAAGCCCACCTACAAATTTGACGATAAATGAAAATGAGATTAGGAGAATACCTATGGTGACAGAGTCCGCATCAGGAACACCAGAAAGAAGCAGCGATTGGATAGAATTAAATAGTACGCCTGTAGGTCCGACTCCAGATGAGTTAAACGAATGGATGAAAGCGCTAAAAACAAAAGAACCAGAAGAGAAACCATTAGATGTAATTAGGTTGAAAATAGACATGGAAGAATTGATTTTGGGAACAATTGGAACAGAAAAACTAAAAAATTATCAGGATGATGAGATTATGTTTTTGTGCAAGAGTCTTACTTGGAGAGCTAGAAATTTACATGACAAATTGGAAGAGACAGCAAGTGAACTAGGAGTGGAATTTGTAAAAGTGAGAACGTTACAGAAACCATTTTTGTGAGAAAGACATAGAGAATTTGAACACATCAGGAAGACTGACCCAAATAAAAGAGTTGATTGTTTTATTGAGAAAATGGGGTGACGTGGATAGATGGAGAAATAGATGGTCAAAGAGGAATGAGAAAACAACAGATAAAGCATCTTTGGCTTTTGCAGTGACAGATAGGGAACCAGTTGCTAGGGAATACCCGATGAGAGAAACTCCAGGTGGTAGTTATGTGCATGTTCCGTGGACCAGACAGGATATACTGTCATTTACAAATGACTTCCCCAAATTGAGAGAGAAACCAGTAGAATGGTACAGACAAGTGGAGAGATTTGTTAAGGTGTCAAAAGTGCTGTGGATAGATCTGGATGGATTGTTTGATATAGTAGTGCCAGCTGATTTGTGGACAGAATGTAAGATTACTATTGATTGGCCAACTGTAGAATATCCAAGGGATGCTAAAACAGGAGCGCCAGGTCCAGAAGTGATGAGGAAGTACGACCATGTAGTTACCTTTTTGAAGAATAAAATTCCACCAAAAGAAACAGATTGGGTAAAAATAGACAGAACAACGCAGGAAAGCAAAGAGTCAGTGCACGCCTACTATGAGAGATTGTTGTTGGTCTTCAAACAGTATAGTGGTTATGAGACACTGAATGAGAAGGATATGAGTCATTTTGTATATAGGTTTGTGTATGGATTAAAACCAGAGATAAGTGAAATGATTAAGCAGCACTTGATTGGTTGGCAGAATAGCACAGTGGATGAGGTTTTGAGATATGCTAAGTATTGCAGTGATGAAATTGAGAGTAGACAGCGTAAATTGAAAGAAAAGGCCATGTGGGCGCAGGTGAAAGTTGCAGAGAAGCAAGAAGCTCAATTGAGTAATACTGGTAGTGAAACAGGACAGGTTAAATCCCGACCTAATATAGGTAAAGGAAAAGGACAAATGAGCATAGATGAGGCAAAGAAAAAGTGGCCATGCCACAACTTGCGGAAAGCTAGGACATTGGAGAAACAAGTGTAAATTTCCTCCAAAACCTAATGTGGAAAATCAATCATTAAATTCACAGGTGCAGAGTGAGGTAGTTACTCAACAAGGTCAGGTGCCACAACCACCACTTCCCAAGAGTGTTAACCAACAAAAATACAGTGCAGAAACAGGATTCTACGGAGGAGAACAGGTAACGCAGTTGCCGCGTGCAGCTGCAATTTCTCAATATTGGTTACAACAGGATGAGGATGACACGGATGAAAGTTCCTGACGGTGCCTAGGCGAGGGGGAAGAGTACGTGCTTGGCGCAACTCTAGAGGTAGATCAGTCTGGTCCATTTGTGGATGGAAAAGTGAATGGTGCAAATGTAACATTCCTTGTTGACACTGGAGCTACCCGTTCTACTGTTAGGTCAGTGGAAATTCCAAACCTTCCTCTCTCAGGTGAACATATCCAAGTAGTTGGAGTTTCGAATCAGCAAATTAAAACGCCTCTTACTAAATTAGTGAAGGTAAGAATTGGTCCATTTAGCGAAATGCACCGATTTGTGGTATGTGATTGTAGTCCCGTGAACCTTTTAGGACGCGATTTATTGAGCAAGATGAACTGCACTATCTATTGTACCCCAGACTGAATTGCATTTCAGACTCCGGATGAGGATGTGCTATATAAAATGACAATGGTGAATTTAGAACCAGAAGTAAATGGTTTGTTTCCTGTATTTGATTCAGAGAAAATCCCAATTGAGTTGAAAAAGACAGTGAAAGAAGAAGTGTGGGACTTTACAGGAGAAGATGTAGGATTAATGAAAGGAGTAGATCCCGTTAAAATAACAGTGAAAGAAGGAACGAGTTACCCAAATACGCCTCAGTATAAATTGACGCCAGAAATAATTGAAGGAATAACGCCAGTAATAAATAAAATGATTGAACAAGGGATTCTAAAAGAAATCATGAGCAGTCCATGTAATTCGCCAATAATGGGACTGAAAAAGCCAAACGGAACATATAGAATTGTACAGGATTTGAGGAAGGTAAACAAAATTGTTGTGCCTTGTTGCCCAATAGTACCGAACCCTGCTGTGATTCTATATCAGATTCCACGTGAAGCAGAATGGTACACAGTAATTGATTTATGTCATGCATTCTTCTCTATTCCATTGCATCCAGATAGCCAGCCATTATTTGCGTTCCGGTTTGGAGAGCGTATTTTGGCATGGTGCCGAATTCCTCAAGGGTACACAGAAAGTCCCTCAATCTTTAATCAGATCCTAAAGAAATCATTGGAAGATCTAAGAATGCCAGAAAAGTCAGTAATGGTTCAGTATATTGATGACCTACTGGTGGCATCAAAAACAAAAGAAGCATGTGTCAATGATACAATTGCTTTGCTGAATCATTTAGCAAAAAGAGGACATAAAGTGTCCCCTTCAAAATTGCAGTTTTGTCAACAAGAAGTCTAGTATTTAGGGCATAAAATTGAGAAAGGAGTGCGAAAGGTAACGACTGAAAGAATAAAAATGATTCAAGGAATGAGAGCTCCAATGACACAAAGAGAGGTAAGAATGTTTTTGGGAATGGTTGGATATTGTCGACAATGGATAAGTGGTTTTTCACTGATTGCTAAACCATTGCAGAAATTGACAAAGAAGGATGTTAAAGATCCTTTTGAAATGAATGATGAAGAAATGAAAGCATTCAGAGAGCTGAAAAAGAAATTGTGTGAGGCTCAGCATTAGGAATGCCTGACTATGAGAAAGATTTTGAGCTGTATTGCAGTGAAAGAGATGGATGTGCATTTTCAGTTTTGGTACAGAGACATGGAACTATGAAAAGACCAATTGCATATTTTTCGGCTGTTTTAGACCCTGTAGCGAAAGCATTGCCTGGATGTTTGAAAGCAGTAGCTGCTACTTGTGTGAGTCTGGAACAGAGTGAAGGCATAGTAATGGGGTATCCATTGAGAGTGTATGTTCCCCATTCTGTGGAAATTCTTTTGACAAGAACGAAAACCCAATACATGACACATAGTCGGCTGACTAGGTATGAAAAGGTAATTTTGAGTGCAGATAATGTGACCATTGACAGATGTATGAATGTGAATCCTTCAACATCATTGCCAGATGAAGAGAGTGTGATTGAAATGGATGAAGTAGATCACGATTGTCTGAATGTGCTCGAATACTGTACAAAACCAAGGTCTGGCATACGAGATGAGCCTTTGAAAGAATCAGATTATATTCTGTTTGTGGATGGCTCATGTTTAAGAACAAGTGATGGAGTTCTAAGTGCAGCATATGCAGTTTGCACAGTAGCAACTGTAATGGAAGCATCTTGTCTGAAAGGTGTACGATCTGCCCAAGTTGCTGAATTAGTAGCTCTGATTCAAGCATGTAAGTTGGGAAGAAATGTACGGGTTACGATTGTGACAGATAGCCAGTACGGTTTTGGGGTTGTGCATGATTTTGGTCAGATTTGGTCACAAAGGGGTTTCTTGACGTCTGCAGGAACGCCCATTAGAAATGGAGATTTTGTGAAAAAGCTGCTTGAGGCGATACAGCTGCCCAAACAGATCGCTGTAGTGAAGTGCAATGCACATAAAAATGGGGAAGACTACATAACTGTTGGTAATAAATATGCTGACGAAATGGCACAGTACTGTGTAAAGAATGTGGTTTCTTTGAACAAATGTCAGGAAAGAGAGCATATTTCTTGTCCTTTGCTTTTTACTAACTCTATTGAAACATGGGATGAGGTGAGACAGTTACAAGAAGCTGCAGAGGATGAGGAAAAAGATACCTGGATAAAAGCAGGATGTAGAAAACATGAAGAGACTGATGTTTGGGTTTACAGGGATGAGAGACCAGTTATGCCTGATAGCATGATTTCTGATATGGCACGGATGTACCATGGACAAGCCCATATTGGAAGAGATTCAATGATCAGACTTTTAGACAAACATGGTACAATCCAAAATTCAGAGCCATAGCTGAGAGTCTTTGTCAGAGATGTCTTATTTGTCAACAGTTAAATCCAGGAAGAAAGACAGTAGTGAGTCTAGGAACAATAGGACGAGAAGGGGGTCCTTTCACTAGAATGCAAATGGATTTTATTGAAATGCCACCTTGCAACAGACTAAGGTATGTCCTAGTGGTCGTCTGTTTATTTTCTCGTTGGGTGGAGGCATACCCAACAAGAAGGAATGATAGTATTACGGTAGCAAAACTTATGCTGCGAGAATTCATTCCGAGGTATGGTTTTCCAGTCACGATTGAAACAGATAGAGGAACACACTTCCAAAATGAATTAGTTAAACTGATTTGTGAAGCACTTAGTGTTAAACAGAAACTGCATTGTGCATACAAACCAGAGGCTTCTGGAATAGTAGAGCAAGTGAATGGAACAATCAAGAACAGGTTAGGAAAAATGTGTCAAGCTACAGGACTCAAATGGCCAGCTGCTTTGCCATTAGTTCTGATGACAATCAGAAGTATTCCGGAAAGGAAAACTGAACTCAGTCCCCATGAAATAATTATGGGACGAGCAATGAGACAAGCACAAGTACCTGTCAACAAACTACTGACTATAACTGATGATCTAGTGCTGGATTATTGCAAAGGATTGGCTGATGTGGTGCGTTCTGTGTTTCATCAGGTTGGACCGGATGCGACCACTCTTGAAAGAAAACCAGCTCACGACTTGAATCCAGGAGATTGGGTTCGCATAAAAGTCCACCGGAGAAGAAACTGTTTGGTTCCTCGCTGGGACGAACCACGACAAGTGATCCTGGTGACGACCACTGCTATCAAGTGTGCAGGAGTGAAACACTGGGTACATGCCAGTCACACCATCAGAGTTCCAGAACCTGAAGATCGACCTGTAAGTCGACATCTGGAAGACCCAACTACAAGTGCAACGACAGAAGAAGTAGAAGAAATAGAAGAAATAGCTGAAGTTCCAGAATTTGAAGATCGACCTGTAAGTCGACATCTGGAAATATCAGACACCAGTTCAGAATCTGATACAGAACATTCGGATTGTGAAGAAATTTTAAAAAGAAAATGGAATTTTGAAAGCATAAGAGAAGAAACTGAGCCAGAAAATAGTGACAGTGAGCAACCAAGTACAAGTTGTGGTAAGAATCCTTCTGAGATAATATTAATAGATGAAGAAGGGAGAGTTACAAACAAAAAGCTAGAAAAATCGGAAGATCCCCGAGGAGCAATAGGGACAAATAGTCAAACACGAGAACAGGGAAATTTAGAAGCAGAAAGGAAAACTGACACAAATTCGGAAGAACCTCGAGGAGGGACAGAAATAGGTGAACGAAGGAAGATAAGAAAAGAACCACAAGTAGAAGAAAATGAAATTATAAGTTTCAAAATAAGAGGAAATAATGAGAGAATTGAAACAGAGTCTGAAGAAAGTGGAGAAGAAAGAAATCAAAAACTAGAGACAAGAAAAAGAAATTGGAAAACAGAAAGAGAGGAAAAAGGAAGTGAAGCAAAAAAGCCAAGAAAAGGAAACAATTGGCCCAACGAAGTAAGAAAATTAAGATACAGAATCATAAGGTTGGATGGGAAAAGTGCTGAACAAGTGAATGAAATAACAAGTCAGAGAGAGCAAGAAAAACAAGGTGGAAAACACCTGCAGAAAACGAAAAGAGTAAAGAAGGTAAATCCGAAGTATAGATCGCCTGAATGGTTGTATCGTGCTTTGACTAGCAACAAAGAAGAAAAGAACACTCACGAAAACCCAGAACAAAGAAACCTGATGGGAGAAAGTAAAGTGCAACAAACCTGAAAAAGTTTAGATAGTTTCTACCGGATTTGACAAAACCCTGGATCGGACGAATTTACCGGATGTGACAAAGAAAGAATTCTGAGAAAGAATTAAAAGAAAGTACCAAGCAAAGTCAAAACATTTGAGTACAGAGTGGCAAATAAGTCATTTCTGAGGTGTAGTGACACAATTTTCTGGAAAACAAATAAATAAGGTTATAAAACAAAATGGAGAATAGTAGAGATAGAAAATGTAAATGTGAGTTTTTAAGTAGATGGTGCAAGATGTGCTGTTTTTGTACAGGATTATTAATGACAGTATGGGTGGTTTTAGCAATCACTATTCCAATTAGTTTAGCTGTAGTAGAAATGTCTAATAACACTGAGAAAGAAAAGGGAGCTAACACTCAAGAGCCAGTTATTTTAAAGAGTAGTGCAGAATTACACAAGGACAAATCAATAACAGATTTTTCAAAAAATGTTTTTACTAAATTATTATATGAGTATGTAGAAACAATGGATGTAAGAGATTGCTATGTTTGTATGCAGTTGCCTGCATCTGTAGCTGAGGGTGTGACTTATCATCACCTCCCTTTGACATATGGAATAACATGTAGCGTTTTAGCAAGTTTATTTTATAAAACAGGTAGATTAGAATATTATTACACTGACATAAATAAGATTTTTGCGAAAGTTTCTGTAGTTCCCGAGCTTAACAAAATAAAAGAGGGAAAACGTTTGGTGAATATTTTTTAGAAGATAAGATTTTAACATTAGATAGTATAATTAGGTACAACCTTACCTGTGAGTTAAAGAAGGAAGAGAAAGTATTTTTAGAGATGGTTGAAGAGAGAAGAGTGAAATTTCAAAGAAAAGTGATAGAAGAGACAAAAACACCTCTTTGGGCGTTTGAGGAAGACAATCATGACAAGAAAAAGACAAATGCAGCTATGACTCTGGATTGGCCACAACAGGGAAGGTTGTGCATTAGAAGAAATAAGACAAGATATGACAATTATTTTGTGGGTTCCAGTAATTGCCATGACAATTACCAAATTTTAGGTGGATGGGGATTCAAAGGGGGAAAAGATCCAATATTTCCAGGGATTTATTATGTTTGCGGAAATAGGGCTTATTATAGGTTGCCGGACCATTGGTATGGGTCATGTTACTTAGGCCTGGTCTTTTCAAAGATTTTTCATGTGGATAGAAAAGAAAAAGGAACACACAAAATGATAAATACCTTTACACGTAGAAAAAGGGAAAGTTTTTCAGAAATAGTAGGTGATATTTTTGGTGCATTGATACCAGCAGTGGGAATATCTTTGAATGCATTTAGAATTCGGATATTATCCACAGTGGTAGATCGTTTATCTACAGATACTGCTGGAGGGTTCTTGATGGTAAATACCGAGATGGTTGCCATGAGAGCTATGGTGATGCAAAATCGACTTGCCCTTGACATTCTTTTGGCAAAAGAGGGCGGAGTCTGTGGAATGCTGAAAGTCCAACATTGTTGCACTTACATTCCAGATAAAAGCGAAAATATACAGAAGTATATAACAAATATTACAAGTTTGCACAAAGAACTTGTTCCACTGGAGGTTGAAAGTGCATGGGGAAAACTTGGTAAAGGGTTTTCTTCAGTAATAAATTGGTTAACAAGAATGAGTGGATTAATAATAGGGAAAGTTATAATAATAGCAACGGTGATAATAATAATAATATTAGTACTGAAGCTTGCAATAACATGTATAAAGAGAAGAAGAAGGCAGAATAAGATAGAAAAAGAAAACATGATAAACGGGGAAAGAGAGAGAGAAATGGGTGAAATAGAGTTAGAAGAAATAAAAGAGAACATGTACAAGAAAACGAAGAAACAAGTTGAAAGGGATACAGTTGTGTAAACTAACAAAAGCAAACGGATAAAAGATATATGCTGTCTGAGAAAATTGTATAACTTGGGTTTTGTGGTGATATTAAAAATCACCAAAGGGGGGAGTTGATGGAGCAGGGTAAATGATTTTTTTTTAACCTCCTAATAATTTTCGTAAAATAATTAATAAACATGTTCGTTTAAGTAAATAACCAACAATGTATGTTATATGTTAAGGGTTAAAGGTAACACGATATTCTGTGTGCAAATTAATCAACTTATAATTGTTTACGTGTCTAACATAACATAACATTTGCGTACTAATTCAATAATAAACGCATGATCTGTGCTTTAAATAAAACGTGTGGTTGCAAAATAAAGCGATGGTAAGTAAGGGACAGCTTTATATGTTGCTTTTTGCTAGGTAATACCTAATTGGGGTACGTAGAAAGACGGGAGGGAAACGAAAGGGTTTATATTTCTTTGTTTTAACAATATTTTGTTTATCTTTGAAAATAGTGCGCTTAGGCCTGTCGAGCAGCAATATAAAATGGCCACAAGTTGCTAGAGTACGCATGAGCGGGAGACCATGTGATAGAGGAGAGAGGCTGTGGAAAAGGGATGATCACGTGCTGATGCTGAGAGGCTAAGATGGAAGTATGGTCAAGGCTGTTGTGACCTTTCTGAGCAGATGTGTGCCAAGATGATCAGCAAGAAGCGTGAGAAGTCCGACTGAATCAGTAGACGGAACTGTTTAAAACAAAATGTAACAGAAAAAGATACAATTTGGACTGATCGAAACGGATGAGCAATTGCATGAACTGTGGGAAACGATGCTTGCATGGACATTCCACACGGAACTGGTTAAGACCAGGAAGTTTGATTAGAATGTATATGGGCCTGAGTTTTGACCAATGAGAAAGAGTCACGCCATGAAGAAGAAACATTTTATGCTATAAGCTAGAATTAGGGTATAAGAAGACCTACTCTTGGTGGGAGGGGTTAGAATGCTGGAGAGTAGATGCTGCGTTAGATGCTGTGGGAGAGGCTGCAGGAGAAGAATGCTGGAGAGCAGATACTGGAGAAGTTAGATGCTGTAGATGAGAGAAGTTGCGGTTGCTGATGCTGACGAGCTGATGCTGCTGCTGCTATTTTCCTTTTCCAGTTGAGTATAAGATGCTGCTTGAGGAGAATTTTCCAGATAGATTCTTATTTTAGAATTATTAGATTTCCTCAGATAGATAGGTTGATTTTTAAGAGTTCTTACTATGAAAACCTTATTTTTCCGTCTAATAAAAATGCATTGCAATTTCAAGTTATTCTTATATTGATGATAAATGTAATGATCTGAATAATAAGCTTAACCGCATTTCCTGCATTCAAAACTTTATATAAACTTTATTATTCTTTAAACAAATGACTCCGTGATTCTTTAGCTCAATGATTAAAAAGAAATGTTAAAGAGTTTATTGTGATTGAGCTGGTCTTAATCACCATCAACTGATTCCTACTAGTTGGTCCATCGACCAATGAGCGGAATACCTTAAAAGCAAATGAGAAATATTATGTCATGATAAAAGAGGTATCCCGTCTCCTTCCAGCGAATCGTTTTTCTCCTAGGTTAATGACGGAGGAAATCCAGGGAATAAATGAGTAAGTGAATGTATATGCGGTGTTATGGGCCCCACCGTCATATGGATATAGTGTGTGTGTTAGAGGAATAGTTGCACCTGGATGACGAAAACATAATAGGAGAATTATTTTATTGTTAGCGCTGGATCAAGGTCAACTAGTAGCAAGGACTGACCTGGTGCCACTAACCCTGTGCGCCGTGAGTGACCGTCAGCCATCGTTGGTGTCTGAGCCTGTGGCCTGGGGGTTGTCATCAGCAATGGGCAGGTACGGACTTGGTGTCTGGCATGAGTCTGTGGCATTCATATCCGCAATGTTGCCGGTCACAGCTGGCATGTGCCCTCTGCATTATGCCCTGGGGGTACACCTCCCATTCTCCCCCGAGACACTCCGCGGAAGGCACCTCTGAGACATTCGAGACCCTGCTCTGCCCTCATGACCCTACCCCAGTCTCCCGCAGGTCAGCGTCCCGTGGCGGTAGGCCTGTGTCGGCCGCTGTGCATCCGGGGCCACTAACCCTGTGCGACTCAAGTCATGCTCCCTTGTTGTTCTGACATTGCATTTCTGAGTGCCTGATGACTGTTGGAGTTGTTGCCAGCACCAACTACTCCCTGAGGGCTGGCTTACACTCACCCCACACACAGCCAGCACAGGTGTCACTGGTTCAGTGGGCCTGCCATCACATCATGCCGAACCAAGTATTGACTCTTTTCTCTCTGCACTGTCCCAGGTGATCAAGGATATGCACTCTGCCCTTGGATGATGACACCCCTCCGAGACCCGAACACACCCGCCCAGAGGCAGTACAATGCGGCCCACATACGCACCAGGGGCATCGTTGAACGCACATTTGGCGTGTTGAAGTCACGTTTCAGGTGCCTGGACGTTACTGTCAGGTTTTCGTACTCCTCAGGGTCCGGATGATGCAATAAGGGGTCCACCCCTTGACATCCCCAAACTCCGACTAGGAAGTCACAGAGTATTAGGGCGATCAAGTGAGGGAAGGGAAAGGTAGGGAACAGCAGGGATGAGAACCTATAAAACAAAACAACAGAGATCAAAAAACACATACACATATATGACTACTCTCATAAGGTCTCACTACGAGGACATAACTACCTTATCCACCAAAGTATTGCACGCCCGTGCATATCTCCAGAAAACAACCAATCCTGTTTTGGTGGATAATCCTATAAGATAGAACACAACAGTTTTACACATAGGCCTCTCACATTCATCTCCCACAGCCCTTATACCTGTGTGCCTAACACACCCTGTATTCTCACTTCTCTCCCTGCTCACCGGTTCTCTTTGTGGGCATCCGGCTAATATGATATGAAACCAAGTCTCGATAGAAACAAAGAAAACATAAGGCCCAAAAGAATAGTTCAGGTTCGTGGCAACAGGTAAGACGTTGATTACACACTCCGGGTTATCCATCAACATACAGCGCTTTCTCCATAATATTTTGTCATAGTTGCGCAAAGAGAGAAAACACCCTTGACCTCTATTGTCACTGGAGACTTCAGCCCTTATGCCGTTCCTCAAGTATCCAGCGCGGTTTCCTCACCGCTGTTCAAAATAAAGTATAAGTAATCTTTGGGGAAACCAAATGATAAAAGAACGGCTTCCGCGGTTGCTTCACCGCCGCCCATTCAGCCTCATTGACGCGCGTTCACCGTCCGGTGTAAACGCCGTCATCGATAGAAGACTTTCTGAAACAGTACGCCTGCACTCACCACTCTGACGAGAATACGGCCCTCTGATTATGTCCTTACCAGGACTGCAATTTGCTCCGCCAAGCTAGTTAACGCGGCTTCTCTCTTCCTGAGTACCAAAACGCCGCCGAAAATCCAAACCTCTGAAAATCCAGAATTACGCACGCTCACGGGTGCGCGCCGCGTCTTCTTGTAGACGCTGACTCCTCCTCCTCCGTTTTGCCTCCTGGGAGATGTAGTTTGATGATTAGGTAGGAGCTTACTGTCGCGGAATCCTGACAGTAGGCCCCCCTTTCATGCGCCTCCTTGATCCAGGCTTGGTTGGACACCTGCGGAAAAAGGAGTTCACTGCAGCCGGGGCATGTACATTGGAACTGGGTTCCCACAAATCATCCTCCGAGGAAAACCCCTTCCAGGATATGAGGTACCACAGTGTGCCCCGCCGATACTGTGAGTCCAGTATCCTCTGCACTTCGTATTCCAATCCACCTTCACAAGCCACCGGGGGAGTTGCCCGCCGCCGAGCCCCTACCGCAGGCTTCAGGAGGCCGCAATGGAACACTGGATGGATGCGAAGATTGCCAGGCAGCTTCAGCCTGTAGGCCACTGGATTAACCTGTCTCACCACTGTATACGGGCCAATGTATTTAGAATGGAACACACTACGGAGTTTGAACTTGATGTTCTTGGTGGACAGCCACACCCGGTCACCAACTTGATAACGGGGGCCTTCGGTCCGGTGCCGATCTTCCCATTTCTTGTACACCCGTTTCGCCACCAATAGGTGCTGTCTCGCCATCCTTTGAACAGAGCGTAGTGACTTGATGTGAGCCTGAACAGAAGGCTGGTTGGCGATGGCGACAGGCAAATCGATGGGCAGGGTTCTTGCACAATATCCGTAGTTTGCTTTGAACGGGGATACCCCTATAGAACAATGTACAGCATTATTATAGGATAACTCCGCCATCCATAACAGAGACACCCATGAGTCCTGTGCTTCCATGGCATAACACCGCAGATATTTTTTCAGTGTCTGGTTAAGCCTCTCTTGGTCTGGCCGTCCGTCTGTGGATGGAAGCTTGTTGAAACTGCTGATTCTATCTGCAGAGCTTTACACCAGGTCTTCCAGAAACTTGCAATAAACTGGGAGCCTCTGTCAGACACGATTACTTTGGGCAATCCATACTGTCTGATGACATGATCCAGCAGCAGTTGGGCGGTCTGGCCAGCCGTTGGTAGATTCTTGCAAGGAACGAAATGGCCCATTTTTGTAAGGCTATCCACTACCACTAGAATGGCCGAACATCCCTGATCCAGAGGCAAACCGGTGATGAAATCGAGACTGATGTTCAGCCACGGCTGATGAGGGGTTGGCATAGGCATGAGCATCCCTTTTTTCCTCTCGTTTTCCCCTTTTCCTCTCGCACATTCCTCACATTGTCTTACCCATGCACTAACATCTTTGACCAGCGTATTCCACCAAAAATGCCGTTGAACCAACTGTATCGTTTTGAGGATTCCTGGGTGTCCTACCAAGGGAGATACATGGCATCATTCATATGCCTTTTTCTGCAATACTTTCGTATGGAGATACAGCTTATTGTTCCAGAAAGGTAGTCCTTGTTTAACGCTACGCATGGCATTCTCTTGTGCCCATTTCTCCCACCATTCTGTCGTTTTGTTCCTATTTACCTCAGCCAGGAACTTATCCACCCTCAGAACACAGATGACCTTTGTGGGATCGATTATCGCCTTGGGTATGCTGGTGAGGGGCCCTACTACTGCCTCTTGCCGGGATAAGGAATCTGCCTTGCGATTGTCCGCTCCTGGCCTGAAAGTTATAACAAAATCATATTCCGCAAAGAACAAGGTCCATCTCATTTGTCTCTGTGTGAGATGTCGCGCCGTCTTCATGTACTGCAAATTACGGTGATCAGAATACACAGTGATCGGGTAACGGGCCCCCCATAAATAATGGCGCCATTCCTGAAAAGCCTTTTTTATGGACAACAGTTCTTTCTCTGCAATGGTGTAGTTCCTTTCGGCCACGTTGAGCTTTTTGGAAAGATAGGCCACTGGATGCAACTGTCCAGTATCTTTGTCCCTCTGTGACAGAATGGCTCCTATAGCCTCGTCTGAAGCATCAGCTTCTACTATGAAAGGCGCCCCCATTTGGGGATGTCTGAGCACTGGAGCACTGGTAAAAGCCTTTTTCAAGTATGCGAAAGCTGTCGAGGCCTCTTCAGTCCAGATAAAAGGAACCCCCTTACGAAGCAGCCTGGTAATAGGGATGGCTACTTGGGAAAAATGCAAGATAAACCTGCGATAGTAATTCGCAAAACCCAAGAAGCATTGGACGTCCCTCATACACTTTGGGATGGGCCATTCCTGTACTGCTTGCACCTTGGGTTCTGCCATGCTCAATCCTTTGGGACACAGAATCACCCCTAGAAACTCCACTTCATGCACTCCGAATTCGCATTTGCTATGCTTACAAAACAAATGATATTATCATAACTTTTCCAACACCAGGATGACATGTTTATTATGCATCTCGGTCGACCCAGAGTAGATGAGAATATCATCGATATACACGACCACAAAGTGGTCCACATACTCCTTTAAGACGTCGTTCAGAAAATACTGAAACGCCACCGGGGCGTTGCACAGCCCAAATGGCATCACAGTATATTCGAACAGACCATAACGCGTTTTGAAAGGCGTCTTCCACTCATCCCCCTCTCTGATGCGGACCAAATGATATGCCCCTCTCAAGTCTAGTCTGGTGTAAATGGTGGCTTCCCGCACCTGATCCAATAAAACAGTGATAAGTGGCAAAGGATATCTATTACGAATGGTATTTCTATTCAACATCCTATAATCACAACATGCTCTTAACTCGCCGCTAGCTTTTGCTATAAAGAAAAGAGGAGAGGCTGCTGGAGAACGAGAGGGTCGGATAAAACCGATCTCCAGGAAATGGTCGAGGTATTCCCTAAGATGTCGGGTTTCAGGCTCCGATAAAGCATACACCCTACAAGCAGGAATGGTTGCTCCCTCAATCAGATCTATCCGACAATCATAAAGTCTGTGGGGGGGAGCTGTTCTGCCTTGGTTTTGCTAAAACCATCCGAAAACTTTGAGTACTCTGCTGGCAAGACTACCTCCTTCTCTGCTGATGTTGCTACACAAAAAGGATACGTCAGAGCTACTGCTTGAGAGGCATGTCCCTGCACACAGTGTAATTCACATTCCTTGGACAAGAACTGCACTGTCTTGTCCTTCCAGTCTATGGTCGAGTTGTGGTGACAGAACCAAGGCATTCCCAGGATTACCTCGTATTGAGGAGCGTCTATAATGTTCAAAGCTATTTCTTCCAGGTGTTGTCTCTTCCCATCGTCAATTGAGAGCGTGAGGGTTTCGGTATTGTCCGTAAGGAGACCTGATTTTAACGGCGTCCCATCCACAGCCAAAACCTCCTCTGGGATCTCACGGGGTACGCTACCGACTGCCAAGTGCTTCACCAACCCACTGTCAATGAAATTTCCCGTAGCTCCTGAATCCAACATGGCTAATACTTGATGTACTTGTTGGTTGTACTCCAGGCCCACCGCCAACACTATGTGTGATTCAGTGTCTTTCACCTGGTTAGTTGATAAAGACGGAATCTTCCATTCCTTGTCCCCTGACTGAACAGTGGGAGACAGTGAAAACTCACTAGACTCCGTGCCTAATACCGAAACTGCAGCTTTCTTATTTCTGTAGGAAAAACCCTGAGTCTTCGGTTTTGAGGGACAGTCACGTACGTAATGCCCTTTTTTGCCGCAGTACATACATAACCCCTGTGTGAGGCGGCTTTCCCTCTCCGTACGCGAGAGAGGTGCCCTGATGGCTCCTATTTCCATGGGTTCACTCATCGGTTCAATACTAGGGGTCTCTTTCCTGGGGTTTTTGTCTGACCTATAGAAGGACCTGTCCCCTCTATGCTTTTCACCCCCTCTCTCAGACATACGCCCATCTAGTCGCAAGGTCAAACTAACTAGATCAGCGGAGGTAACGGGCTGCGGGTCGATTTGTGCTATCACGTCTTTCAGGTCGTCGCGTAGACCTTGATAGAAAAGAGACATTCTCTTCTCCTCTGGCCATGCTGCTTCAGCAACCAACCGGTTAAAAGACGTGAGGTATGTAACCAGATCATGTCTCCCTTGTCTCAGTTCCAACAACTCCCGATCTGCGCTGAACGTAGTGGTTCATCTATCGAACACTCTTTCAAACGCAGCCCGGAAAGCCTCCCAATTGGATAACACTGGGTCGTTGTTTCTAACCAATGGAACCGCCCAATTGGCGGCATCACCAACCAAATACGAGATCGCAAAAGCCACCCTGGAATGGTTGTTGAGGAATGACGAGGGTTTACACAAGAAATGACGCATGATTTGGGTTAAAAACACTTGTATCTTCAGCGGATCTCCGGCATACCTCTCGGGACTGGCCAAGGGTATCGGGGGGGGTACTGTCACTTGTATTTGAGGGTTACTAGTGACGGATACGTCAAAAGGGTTCCTGGTTAATTTGTCAACCCTATCCCGCAAAGCGGCCGTTTCTAGCCTAGAGGCTGCTAGTTCCTGTTGCACTAGGGCCAATGCCTGAACCACGTCGTCCATAGATGCCATCTATTGCCGCACCCGGACCGGGAGGAGTAACCTTTCTTGGGTGCGTAATTCTGTCAGGTTTTCATACTCCTCAGGTTCCGGATGATGCAATAAGGGGTCCACCCCTTGACATCCCCAAACTCAGACTAGGAAGTCACAGAGTATTAGGGCGATCAAGTGAGGGAAGGGAAAGGTAGGGAACTGCAGGGATGAGAACCTATAAAACAAAACAACAGAGATCAAAAAACACATACACAGATATGACTACTCTCATAAGGTCTCCCTACGAGGACATAACTACCATGTCCACCAAAGTATTGCACGCCCGTGCATATCTCCAGAAAACAACCAATCCTGTTTTGGTGGATAATCCTATAAGATAGAACACAACAGTTTTACACATAGGCCTCTCACATTCATCTCCCACAGCCCTTATACCTGTGTGCCTAACACACCCTGTATTCTCACTTCTCTCCCTGCTCACCGGTTCTCTTTGTGGGCATCCGGCTAATATGATATGAAACCAAGTCTCGATAGAAACAAAGAAAACATAAGGCCCAAAAGAATAGTTCAGGTTCGTGGCAACAGGTAAGACGTTGATTACACACTCCGGGTTATCCATCAACATACAGCGCTTTCTCCATAATATTTTGTCATAGTTGCGCAAAGAGAGAAAACACCCTTGACCTCTATTGTCACTGGAGACTTCAGCCCTTATGCCGTTCCTCAAGTATCCAGCGCGGTTTCCTCACCGCTGTTCAAAATAAAGTATAAGTAATCTTTGGGGAAACCAAATGATAAAAGAACGGCTTCCGCGGTTGCTTCACCGCCGCCCATTCAGCCTCATTGACGCGCGTTCACCGTCCGGTGTAAACGCCGTCATCGATAGAAGACTTTCTGAAACAGTACGCCTGCACTCACCACTCTGACGAGAATACGGCCCTCTGATTATGTCCTTACCAGGACTGCAATTTGCTCCGCCAAGCTAGTTAACGCTGCTTCTCTCTTCCTGAGTACCAAAACGCCGCCGAAAATCCAAACCTCTGAAAATCCAGAATTACGCACGCTCACGGGTGCGCGCCGCGTCTTCTTGTAGACGCTGACTCCTCCTCCTCCTCCGTTTTGCCTCCTGGGAGATGTAGTTTGATGATTAGGTAGGCGCTTACTGTCGCGGAATCCTGACAGTAGGCCCCCCTTTCATGCGCCTCCTTGATCCAGGCTTGGTCGGACACCTGCGGAAAAAGGAGTTCACTGCAGCCGGGGCATGTACATTGGAACTGGGTTCCCACAAATCATCCTCCGAGGAAAACCCCTTCCAGGATATGAGGTATCACAGTGTGCCCCGCCGATACTGTGAGTCCAGTATCCTCTGCACTTCGTATTCCAATCCACCTTCACAAGCCACCGGGGGAGTTGCCCGCCGCCGAGCCCCTACCGCAGGCTTCAGGAGGCCGCAATGGAACACTGGATGGATGCGAAGATTGCCAGGCAGCTTCAGCCTGTAGGCCACTGGATTAACCTGTCTCACCACTGTATACGGGCCAATGTATTTAGAATGGAACACACTACGGAGTTTGAACTTGATGTTCTTGGTGGACAGCCACACCCGGTCACCAACTTGATAACGGGGGCCTTCGGTCCGGTGCCGATCTTCCCATTTCTTGTACACCCGTTTCGCCACCAATAGGTGCTGTCTCGCCATCCTTTGAACAGAGCGTAGTGACTTGATGTGAGCCTGAACAGAAGGCTGGTTGGCGATGGCGACAGGCAAATCGATGGGCAGGGTTCTTGCACAATATCCGTAGTTTGCTTTGAACGGGGATACCCCTATAGAACAATGTACAGCATTATTATAGGATAACTCCGCCATCCATAACAGAGACACCCATGAGTCCTGTGCTTCCATGGCATAACACCGCAGATATTTTTTCAGTGTCTGGTTAAGCCTCTCTTGGTCTGGCCGTCCGTCTGTGGATGGAAGCTTGTTGAAACTGCTGATTCTATCTGCAGAGCTTTACACCAGGTCTTCCAGAAACTTGCAATAAACTGGGAGCCTCTGTCAGACACGATTACTTTGGGCAATCCATACTGTCTGATGACATGATCCAGCAGCAGTTGGGCGGTCTGGCCAGCCGTTGGTAGATTCTTGCAAGGAACGAAATGGCCCATTTTTGTAAGGCTATCCACTACCACTAGAATGGCCGAACATCCCTGATCCAGAGGCAAACCGGTGATGAAATCGAGACTGATGTTCAGCCACGGCTGATGAGGGGTTGGTATAGGCATGAGCATCCCTTTTTTCCTCTCGTTTTCCCCTTTTCCTCTCGCACATTCCTCACATTGTCTTACCCATGCACTAACATCTTTGACCAGCGTATTCCACCAAAAATGCCGTTGAACCAACTGTATCGTTTTGAGGATTCCTGGGTGTCCTGCCAAGGGAGATACATGGCATCATTCATATGCCTTTTTCTGCAATACTTTCGTATGGAGATACAGCTTATTGTTCCAGAAAGGTAGTCCTTGTTTAACGCTACGCATGGCATTCTCTTGTGCCCATTTCTCCCACCATTCTGTCGTTTTGTTCCTATTTACCTCAGCCAGGAACTTATCCACCCTCAGAACACAGATGACCTTTGTGGGATCGATTATCGCCTTGGGTATGCTGGTGAGGGGCCCTACTACTGCCTCTTGCCGGGATAAGGAATCTGCCTTGCGATTGTCCGCTCCTGGCCTGAAAGTTATAACAAAATCATATTCCGCAAAGAACAAGGTCCATCTCATTTGTCTCTGTGTGAGATGTCGCGCCGTCTTCAAGTACTGCAAATTACGGTGATCAGAATACACAGTGATCGGGTAACGGGCCCCCCATAAATAATGGCGCCATTCCTGAAAAGCCTTTTTTATGGACAACAGTTCTTTCTCTGCAATGGTGTAGTTCCTTTCGGCCACGTTGAGCTTTTTGGAAAGATAGGCCACTGGATGCAACTGTCCAGTATCTTTGTCCCTCTGTGACAGAATGGCTCCGATAGCCTCGTCTGAAGCATCAGCTTCTACTATGAAAGGCGCCCCCATTTGGGGATGTCTGAGCACTGGAGCACTGGTAAAAGCCTTTTTCAAGTATGCGAAAGCTGTCGAGGCCTCTTCAGTCCAGATAAAAGGAACCCCCTTACGAAGCAGCCTGGTAATAGGGATGGCTACTTGGGAAAAATGCAAGATAAACCTGCGATAGTAATTCGCAAAACCCAAGAAGCATTGGACGTCCCTCATACACTTTGGGATGGGCCATTCCTGTACTGCTTGCACCTTGGGTTCTGCCATGCTCAATCCTTTGGGACACAGAATCACCCCTAGAAACTCCACTTCATGCACTCCGAATTCGCATTTGCTATGCTTACAAAACAAATGATATTATCATAACTTTTCCAACACCAGGATGACATGTTTATTATGCATCTCGGTCGACCCAGAGTAGATGAGAATATCATCGATATACACGACCACAAAGTGGTCCACATACTCCTTTAAGACGTCGTTCAGAAAATACTGAAACGCCACCGGGCGTTGCACAGCCCAAATGGCATCACAGTATATTCGAACAGACCATAACGCGTTTTGAAAGGCGTCTTCCACTCATCCCCCTCTCTGATGCGGACCAAATGATATGCCCCTCTCAAGTCTAGTCTGGTGTAAATGGTGGCTTCCCGCACCTGATCCAATAAAACAGTGATAAGTGGCAAAGGATATCTATTACGAATGGTATTTCTATTCAACATCCTATAATCACAACATGCTCTTAACTCGCCGCTAGCTTTTGCTATAAAGAAAAGAGGAGAGGCTGCTGGAGAACGAGAGGGTCGGATAAAACCGATCTCCAGGAAATGGTCGAGGTATTCCCTAAGATGTCGGGTTTCAGGCTCCGATAAAGCGTACACCCTACAAGCAGGAATGGTTGCTCCCTCAATCAGATCTATCCGACAATCATAAAGTCTGTGGGGCGGGAGCTGTTCTGCCTTGGTTTTGCTAAAACCATCCGAAAACTGTGAGTACTCTGCTGACAAGACTACCTCCTTCTCTGCTGATGTTGCTACACAAAAAGGATACGTCAGAGCTACTGCTTGAGAGGCATGTCCCTGCACACAGTGTAATTCACATTCCTTGGACAAGAACTGCACTGTCTTGTCCTTCCAGTCTATGGTCGAGTTGTGGTGACAGAACCAAGGCATTCCCAGGATTACCTCGTATTGAGGAGCGTCTATAATGTTCAAAGCTATTTCTTCCAGGTGTTGTCTCTTCCCATCGTCAATTGAGAGTGTGAGGGTTTCGGTATTGTCCGTAAGGAGACCTGATTTTAACGGCTTCCCATCCACAGCCAAAACCTCCTCTGGGATCTCACGGGGTACGCTACCGACTGCCAAGTGCTTCACCAACCCACTGTCAATGAAATTTCCCGTAGCTCCTGAATCCAACATGGCTAATACTTGATGTACTTGTTGGTTGTACTCCAGGCCCACTGCCAACACTATGTGTGATTCAGTGTCTTTCACCTGGTTAGTTGATAAAGACGGAATCTTCCATTCCTTGTCCCCTGACTGAACAGTGGGAGACGGTGAAAACTCACTAGACTCCGTGCCTAATACCGAAACTGCAGCTTTCTTATTTCTGTAGGAAAAACCCTGAGTCTTCGGTTTTGAGGGACAGTCACGTACGTAATGCCCTTTTTTGCCGCAGTACATACATAACCCCTGTGTGAGGCGGCTTTCCCTCTCCGTACGCGAGAGAGGTGCCCTGATGGCTCCTATTTCCATGGGTTCACTCATCGGTTCACTACTAGGGGTCTCTTTCCTGGGGTTTTTGTCTGACCTATAGAAGGACCTGTCCCCTCTATGCTTTTCACCCCCTCTCTCAGACATACGCCCATCTAGTCGCAAGGTCAAACTAACTAGATCAGCGGAGGTAACGGGCTGCGGGTCGATTTGTGCTATCACGTCTTTCAGGTCGTCGCGTAGACCTTGATAGAAAAGAGACATTCTCTTCTCCTCTGGCCATGCTGCTTCAGCAACCAACCGGTTAAAAGACGTGAGGTATGTAACCAGATCATGTCTCCCTTGTCTCAGTTCCAACAACTCCCAATCTGCGCTGAACGTAGTGGTTCATCTATCGAACACTCTTTCAAACGCAGCCCGGAAAGCCTCCCAATCGGATAACACTGGGTCGTTGTTTCTAACCAATGGAACCGCCCAATTGGCGGCATCTCCAACCAAATACGAGATCGCAAAAGCCACCCTGGAATGGTTGTTGAGGAATGACGAGGGTTTACACAAGAAATGACGCATGATTTGGGTTAAAAACACTTGTATCTTCAGCGGATCTCCGGCATACCTCTCGGGACTGGCCAAGGGTATCGGGGGGGGTACTGTCACTTGTATTTGAGGGTTACTAGTGACGGATACGTCAAAAGGGTTCCTGGTTAATTTGTCAACCCTATCCCGCAAAGCGGCCGTTTCTAGCCTAGAGGCTGCTAGTTCCTGTTGCACTAGGGCCAATGCCTGAACCACGTCGTCCATAGATGCCATCTATTGCCGCACCCGGACCGGGAGGAGTAACCTTTCTTGGGTGCGTAATTCTGTCAGGTTTTCATACTCCTCAGGTTCCGGATGATGCAATAAGGGGTCCACCCCTTGACATCCCCAAACTCCGACTAGGAAGTCACAGAGTATTAGGGCGATCAAGTGAGGGAAGGGAAAGGTAGGGAACTGCAGGGATGAGAACCTATAATACAAAACAACAGAGATCAAAAAACACATACACAGATATGACTACTCTCATAAGGTCTCCCTACGAGGACATAACTACCATGTCCACCAAAGTATTGCACGTCCGTGCATATCTCCAGAAAACAACCAATCCTGTTTTGGTGGATAATCCTATAAGATAGAACACAACAGTTTTACACATAGGCCTCTCACATTCATCTCCCACAGCCCTTATACCTGTGTGCCTAACACACCCTGTATTCTCACTTCTCTCCCTGCTCACCGGTTCTCTTTGTGGGCATCCGGCTAATATGATATGAAACCAAGTCTCGATAGAAACAAAGAAAACATAAGGCCCAAAAGAATAGTTCAGGTTCGTGGCAACAGGTAAGACGTTGATTACACACTCCGGGTTATCCATCAACATACAGCGCTTTCTCCATAATATTTTGTCATAGTTGCGCAAAGAGAGAAAACACCCTTGACCTCTATTGTCACTGGAGACTTCAGCCCTTATGCCGTTCCTCAAGTATCCAGCGCGGTTTCCTCACCGCTGTTCAAAATAAAGTATAAGTAATCTTTGGGGAAACCAAATGATAAAAGAACGGCTTCCGCGGTTGCTTCACCGCCGCCCATTCAGCCTCATTGACACGCGTTCACCGTCCGGTGTAAACGCCGTCATCGATAGAAGACTTTCTGAAACAGTACGCCTGCACTCACCACTCCGACAAGAATACGGCCCTCTGATTATGTCCTTACCAGGACTGCAACTTGCTCCGCCGAGCTAGTTAACGCGGCTTCTCTCATCCTGAGTACCAAAACGCCGCCGGAAATCCAAACCTCCGAAAATCCAGAATTACGCACGCTCACGGGTGCGCGCCACGTCTTCTTGTAGACGCTGACTCCTCCTCCTCTGTTTTGCCTCCTGGGAGATGTAGTTTGATGATTAGGTAGGCGCTTACTGTCGCGAAATCCTGACAGTTACAGGTGGAAGGCTCCTGTACAGCCCAGACATCGTGTGCAAGATGATTGTTGCATGTTGTGTGTTGCACAACATCTGTGTACGCACCAATGCCCCATGGATCCCAGTTCCAGAAGTACCGGACGATGATGGGGACGATGGGGCAGGTGGCCCACATCCCACTGCAGCTGCGGCAGGATTGGCCCGTAGGAACACCATCATTAACAATTTCTTCTCATGAGAACGTCACATTGTGGCCATCCCTGGCAATCATGGGACAGTACAAAATGTCCACAAGCACAGCATATGTGAATAAAACATATTTGCAGGTTACAGGTTGTACTTGTACATTGTCATGTCACAGTTTCCTGCTGTGCCAGATGTGAATTGCCATGTTGTGCACATTTGCGGCACCAGTTGTGTCCTGTGTTCTGTTGTGGAGGTGTTGCTGTTTGTACCGGGATGTTGTCAATGTCGAGGTGCACTTATACTTATGTGCGTATGCTGCACGGTGGGTGATTCGCTCCTGCGGCTCTGATTTGTCTGCCACTGATCCCTTTCATGCGGTGTGCCTGTCAGTTCTGTGCTTCCAGGGTGCTGAGATGTTGCAGACTTGGGTAACTTGTGCTCTTTGTCGAGTTGTGACTCTTGGGCCTGATTTGTCCGCAGATGTGTCGTTGACGTCAGGGGTTGTTTGTGCAGTTAGTTGTGTCCGAGTGTGACCTGCTCCTTTTCGGGTGTTGTCCGCACTCAGCCACCTCAGTGTCGTGCCGTGTACATTGCCATGATGTTAGGACTGCAGCTAAGCTACTGGTCATGTGGTGTCTCTTGCATTGTCAGTGTGGCTGACGTATGTGCATGTTCGCATGTTCGCACGTGGGCATGTGTTGGTTGTGCGACTGTTGATGTGTTGGGTGGGTGCCCCTTTGGGCACAGGCTGTTCGTGGGACTACTTGGTGTTTGTGTGTGTGCTGGAGTGTTCCCGTGGGATCAGGGACATGAACCAGGGTCATTGTGGGTGTGCAGTGTGCCCTGCTTGATTGTGCATGTGTGCCATTGTGCCCATCTCCACCAGTCCCCCCACTCCCAGGTCGCTACGCACCATGTTGATGTGATGTTGGGTCATGTTGGGCAGTGTCCAGATCACCAACTCATGTCACTGTCTCCAGACTGGTGAATGTGGCCACCATCTTCTCCATGTCATTCAGCTCCTGGTGTTCTGCTGGCCCCCCTCCTCTGGGGTGCGTTGCTGCTTTCGTGTTGGCAGCGGGTTTCTGCTTGGTTTTGCCATTCACATCAGTCCAGCGTCTCTTGTGCTCTTCATTTGTTCTCCTCTGCCATGCGGCGGCATTCACATGGTCCGAGGTGGTGTGCCATCTTTGCCTCTTTGTTGCCAATGACACGTTGGAGGTGACGTACAGTTGGTGGTGGTGTTCTGTCTCATCCGTGGTGATCATGTGGTTTTCCTGTAGACTGTACCCCGTCTTCCTCTTCCTCTTCTCATTGCCCTTCCACGTGCCCTGTGTCCTGGGTGTTCCTCCGTGGGGATTGTGGGGTTCATGTTGTCCTCTGCAGTCGGTCAGGGTGCGTCCGTGGTACTCCGCAGTTGATTTCGTTTGTGGTGGCATTTTCCGTATGCTGTTCTTGTGCTTTTTCCGGCATTACGCGTGGGTTTTGCTGGCCTCTCGCTGCTTATCGCTGATTTCCTCATCGCGCTTTGGCCCATCGCATGTTTTTTCGCGTTGAGGTTTGTGTTTTTATCACGGTCGCGGTGATTGTATCGCGACATTGACCGCGTTTTCGGGGTACTATCGCATGGTACCGCCGTGTTGTGAATTCCACGTTAACACGGGGTTATTTTCCCGCGATCGGCTGCGATGTGTAAAGTTGCGTTAACATTTTTGGGTGATATTTAGCACACGTTCTTGTGAATATCCCCCTCAATCTTTAATAACCAGGCTACGGACATGTTATCCACCCAAGGAAAGCATCAGCTACTGGGCAATGACCCAGAGCCCAAATCTCACAGACCAACAGGTCATTGAACATGACGTCATCAGCCAACCACGCACCGACAACAACATGCCCAGACTGCATAATGAAAGGAGGACTTAGACTCCAGCCTGCAATGGAAAGCCCTCCCTCGCGTGTTGAGACCCCCAGAAAGTAGGCATCTCTACGAGGCCATATTAACGGGAGAGTGCGCTACGGAAATGCCAGCTACTCAATTTAACATGCCGCATTCACGTATTCGTGTTAATGTGCAAATTACATGTATGTAAACATGTGTCTTCCTGGAAAGCTGTGACAGTCGCCCAGTCCAAGGTGTATGTACTCCAGTAATTCTTTGAGAATTCCAGAGAAGTCATACATGTAGCCCAATTTACATAGATAAACATACGTTTACAAAAGTACATTTCTGCCTGTTTTTGTGATTCAGGCTCTATGCCTTGAACTGAGCGACTGACCCGGAAGTGATATATTTCCTAAAAACCCGTCGAGGCTTCTGCTCTACTACGTACGATGTTTCGCACATAGTTAAAACCAGAATCAGCTGGTATGCTGCTTTTGTAAATGCATGAATAGGTGTTTTTGTTCAGAACAGATGACTATCTTTCTCCATGTTCAGGCCTCATCAATCATTCAAGGCCAGCAGCGTTTGTGTTTACCGTGAATTCCAGGTGCGTCGTACGTGTGTCAGCCTCTTCAGGCATTCAGCACCTACATTACGCGCTGATTCAGGAGCGTGGTCAGAGAATGATAACGTTATGAGGTGACAATGCACGCAGATATTTATGAGGTGAGTAAGTTTGCTTTTTGGGGTTGGTGCATTTGCTTTTTTTATGCGTATTTTAACATTTAAAAGGGCCTGTATGTTACACGTTTGAAACCAAGAGCATTTTCAGTTTAGCAATAGAAATACAATTAGGGAGAACCTCGTATTAAATCACATAAATGCTTCTCTCATAATGTGTAAGTCTTCCGCGCCAGTGATGGAAATATGGATATAAATTATTTATTTATTTATTTACAGAAGTTCTATGCATCGCTATGCGTCACTAGTGATGAAGTACGAATATCATTTATTTATTTGCAGAAGTTCCATGTATCGCTACGCGTCACTAGTGATGAAGTATATCATTTATTTACTTACAGAAGTTCCATATAGCGTCACTTGTCACCTGGGCCACTTCAGACCACGGATTAAGAAGTTCCGAATCCAGGGGAGTGAGAACCCAGCCAGATGCGTGGAGTGGCCCTCAATCTGGACCTCTTCGATCGCTCCCTTGTTCAAATCTGAATTTTCTATAATCCGGTGTGAAGGGCTCAGCATCCAGGAGTTTCCTGCATTGAAGTTAGCTTGTGTCCATCAGGTTCCAAGGCTATGCCATTCTTTCATTCCATGGGCTCTCCTGGATCTTCTACCAGACTTTGGTCTCTTGAAGGAGCGCTGTTGCATCAGATGATCTATGGAGGACTTCATTTTATGTAGATGGCCAAGACAAGTGCCCCCCTAAATATACACAGTACAAAGTGTTTTGTATTTAATCTTGAATCTTGGGAGCCAATGGATGCTTTTCAGGATCACATTTTCATGAGTGAAGCCACAATCTTTCTGTCTGACGTTTTGGGCAGACCATAGGAAGATATGTTTTAATTGTATATGGTGATTAGCTTGCAGGAGATAGAAAGGGGGATTGAGATTTTAAAATTGGTTCCCTTAACAACTGTGTTGATTTGTGGGGCACCTTTGAGGTCAAAGTCTGTCCTGTTGACAGGTAGTGTTAGGGGTGCCCGAATCAATAAGCCAATCGATTGTGGGAGACTCTGATCTGACTCCTTTGAGGAAGACCTCCATCTTTCTTCCGTTCATCCAAAATTAGGCATGATAACGTTGCTCCAATATACTGAAGTTTTTGTCTTTGCTGTTCTCTCAGCGTAAATTAATCTGGATATTGTTTGTCTACATCTGGCAAATAGGTTGTGTATACCTTTCTTGCCAAATTTCATATTACCATGGAAAGAATCCTTAAAAGCAGAATATCACTTAGACAGCCCACTTAGCAACCCAGCATATGCCTCTGACTGGTACATTCTACGAGAAATCCCCCGAAGCCGCCTTAGCCCTGGGTGTGTGGAATGTGATCCCATGCAGTATACCAATGAGTCGGACATGGTGAAATCCACCAATGGTGACCTTAGGATCAGCCAAGCTGGCAACATTGTTCTCAAAAGTCACAAAAATTGATTTGGTAGAGCACAGGTCCCTTATTCAATCGTGGTAAAAGTGGAATGCACAATTGGCATCAAAATTGTTCCGTTTCGGGGGGCGTGGCCAGCAGCATGGCCGTGTAGTCGCGACCGCCAGAACTCCGGCCGCCCGACTCAAATCCTACCTTTAATCCTGCCTCTACAACCGCTATTTACTGTGACTGTGCAGTGCTGCATACTCCGCGAGACCCGGCCACCCGCCTGAAGCCACAAGCATACCGTGGGAGATGGCGAGGAGCCTGTGACTGGGGAGGTCCGACGTCGGAGACAACGAGGCAAGATGGCGCCTTAACTGCGCAACGCTGCTGGATACCGGAGAGCTGCGGCTCCGTGACTGTCTCCCCGCAAGCAGATAGGGAAGAAAGCTGGTCTGGAGGACTACGGGGGTAAATAAATCTACAATATCAATGGAAGGACGGGTCTGGCGCCTACTGGGATGCGGAGACCCTGGCCGGGCAGCAATATACAGGGGAACGCCTCCGAGTCATCAGAGACAGCCGGGAGACGGACCTCCGCCACAGTCGAGACTGACCTGACGTGCCCCTGGGAACCTCGCGGAAAAGAGCCTCAGAGGAGCGGAAACGGGCATGGGACTTCCGCAGCCATAGAGCGGAGCCTCCAAGATAGGCACAGCAGCCAACGATACACCAGGAAGCATGAGGAGGGGCTGATGTAAAGAAACAAACCGGTGCTCCAATTTCAGCGTCCCTGAGAGCCACACACATACGGCAAGATACCCTCCAGGCCTAAAGGTGAGGAGGACATAGACACTGGCTGCTGTGTGGCAGGGGAGACAGAGAGTGAGGACCATGTACCCACCCAAGTGGCTGGAGAGAGATCTCCCCCTCTCCCCCCCTGTGGCAGCGACCTACTTTAAACCGGCAAACACAATTGGAGGGCATACAGCCTATATAACAGGCGGAAGGTGGAACCACATTGCGACCGGTTCACTCGTGGTGCTGCCGGCTGGCAGGGGGAGAACAAGACCCTCCAGATTGGCGGTCTGGGCCAGGAGCCTCCCAGTGACATTTAAGTGCCAGAAATCCACAAACGACCCTTTCACTGAGTGGGCGTGAAGACCTAAAACTGGGGTACTGTAACAAACGCCGAGGCTTATACTAGAGAAGGGCCTGTGTCCGGGGAACTGACGAGGTGCTGTTTTCTAGCCGTCTGTTACCAGGAGAGACCCCGGAAAGACCGCATTCTGTCACTAAATTACCGAAGGGGCTAGATGTCAGCGAGAGACGGTAACTAGGCGATAACTGCGTGGTGGCCAGAGTCGTGGGCCTGGGCCACTAAGATACAAATCAAGACGGAGACAGGCGAGACTTCAGGGCTGCCGGCTAGTTTTTTTCTTATGGGCCAATAAAACCCAAACTGCCTCAGAGCATAGAAATTTGAGGGAGACCCACTTGTATTCTCCATTTAAAGATACTCAACAAACACTTGAGTTGGAGGCCTAAAGATCTCTCAGAACGGCAAACCTAGATCCGGGAACTAGAAGCAAGACGAGATTTAAAACAGGGGAGGCCTGCAGTGAGAAGCGACCCGAGCCTAGACGACTGGCAATTTCCGGACAGTCGACTTACGTTCCTTCGTAACATCAGCGGTTGAACCACCGTTGTAAGGCCCTATAATGGCGAAAGACAAGGAGTCCAAAGTCCAGAAGCAAGGGAAAATGGACAAATATACAAAAGTGCTCCCGCAACAACCGACACCAGAGGGAGAGCCCTCAGGGCTGCCGGACAACGCGGCTCTCCTACAGGCCATCCACACCTCCAGAGACGCCATTGAAGGTAAAATGGCGGAGATACGATCAGAGGTATCTCTCTCACGGCAAGATGTACGCAACATTGTGGAGCGGGTTACTCAAACGGAAGCCCGTATTTCAGAAGTAGAAGATACGACACACACACTGCAAGCTGAGGTTAGGGAACTCAAGGCAAATATAAGGGAGACGATGTGGAAAGTAGACGACGCGGAAAACAGGGCCCGAAGAAACAATCTCCCCTTCATTGGGATACAGGAAGGAACTGACCCCATGTCTTTCCTGATGCAGTGGATACGGGAGGTCTTGCCAGCAGCAACATTCTCGCCATGCTTCATTATTGAACGAGCCCACAGGATTCCGGGAGTACGACCGCCGCCTGGGGCCCCTGCACGTCCAATGATTGCTAAATTCCCAAATTATCAGGATCGAGACACAATCCTGAGAGAATCGCGACAAATTGGTGAACTCAAATTGGCCAACGCCAAGATAATGATTTTCCCCGACTACTCAAGGGAAGTACAGAGAGCGAGGAAAACATTTGACGCAGTGAAAGCTAAGCTGAGAACTATGCAGATCCAATACATGCTCCTCTTCCCGGCTAAACTTAAAGTGATTTTCCAGGGCGCGACTCAATTTTTTCAAACTCCAGAAGACACTTGGGCTTGGCTAGAAGAACGTCCTAGATTGAGACAGGAAGAGAGACCAAGTGGACCACCACGCAAGGACACCACGCCACGATGGGAGCCCAGACCACAACGGATAAACAAGAGGAGATTACTGCTCAGAGTACGAAGGAATAAACAAGCGGAGGCTGCGCCTTCGGGTACCCCGTACAGGCGAAGGAAGATAACCTTAGAGGAAGGATCAACTCGCGCTCCAGCGGATCACGGAAACTCCAGCCGTGGAGATAGCACCCAAACGGACCACTCGGATAAAGAATCAGTGGCTGACACGGACAGCGACCACCCGCTTCTTAAAGACATTAATCGCATAGAGGAACCGAACGCAAAGACGCAAGAGGCAGGAAATGATACACGACAACAGCAAGAACAAAGCGGAACAGAGGAGTGAAACACGGGCGCAGACCAGGGGCAGAGGCGCTATAAGACGGTTACAGAGGCCTCCCCCCGGCCCTCTCAAGTCCAGGAGAGACTGAGTAGAACCGTTTATTTTTGGTTTTTCTCAACGTTTGTATCCTTTGTCAGTTGATTTGATAAGTAGGGGTAGGGGAAGGGGAGGGATCTACAGACTTCTCAAACGACACCAACGCCAAGTTGTCATGTTGACAGTTCAGGGGATAGGCGTAGGGAGTAGGAGGAAGTGGGGTGGGGGGAGTAAGGCAGGGGGGGAAGTTACTAGTAATTTAAGAATTCAACAAGATCTTCAATCAGCTAGTAGCAGGAAAGTTGCAACTCACCGTAAAGAATGGTGGACAGGGAAACTCAGGTAGGAACACAGGGGCAGACACGGACGTCACAAACTACACATGACATACACGAAGATTCACACACGGTCTTGACATGGAATGTCAATGGGCTAGGCAACAAGATAAAAAGGGGGTTGGTTAATAAGTATCTCAAGAGCCTCAAACCAGACATTGTACTACTGCAAGAAACCCATCTTCAAGGTACGCATTGCACCTTCCTGGGGAGGGGAGCCTACGTCACCTTGGCACACGCCGGGTTCTCCCCCGTAGCGAGAGGAGTAGCTATATTAATTAGGAAAACCCGCCCCTTTCAGGTCACTAAGACATGGGTAGACCCTAACGGGACATACGCGGCCGTCCAGGGCATATGGCGGGGACGAGAGATTACTCTAATTAGTGTCTATGCCCCACCAAGGCTACAACCACAAACATTGAGAGCAGTAACTAAGATACTTTTAGAATCAGATACGTCCAGACACATAGTGGGAGGGGATTTCAACGACGTGATCGACCCAAGCCTGGATCGTTCGAGTACGCAAGCGGCACCCGAGTTCCCACTCCACTAGCAGAATTCGTAAAGTCCCTGGGACTAACTGATCTCTGGCGAAAATACCACCCAATAGAACGCTGCTACTCGTATTTCTCGGGGGCACATAAAGCCTTTTCCAGACTTGATTACTTATTCGCCCCGTCAGGTGAAATTCAGTCAATAAATGAGGTGGATTACCTAGCAAGAGGCATTTCAGATCACTCCTCACTCTGGTTGGCGATAGGAAGGACAGGGAGTAGACAACGTGCAGACTGGAGACTAAATGCATGGGAGCTTCACGATAAGGCAGTGATGGGCGTAATAATAACGGAGACCAGGCTGTTCTTTCAAGAAAATGAGGGCTCAGTACCCTCTGACGCAATCCTCTGGGAGGCATATAAGGCAGTGATTCAGGGCAGACTACAAGATGTGTTTGCACGAAAACGGAGGGAGGAAACGCGCCAAATTGAAAGTCTGGAGGGCAAACTCCGAGAATTAGAAGGAAACATTACCCCGGAATCCGAGGCAGACTCGCTCAGACAACTTGAGATCACAAGACGGGAACTCCGGGCTCTGACAGAGGGGGAAGTTAAGAATTAAAATTCAAGCCACACAACATAGATTATATGAGACGGGAGACAGGACAGGACGACTCTTAGCTTGGCTAAACCGAAAAGAGAGAGAGACAAATTTGGTTAACCAAATAGAGGAAGCGGGAATTAGATACACAACTGCCCATGTTATAGCGGGAGCTTTCGCCAGTTACTACACGGACCTTTACGAGGCGAGAACATGTGTAGATGAGGCCCAAATACAGGTATACTTGAGCGACATACAGATGCCCTCTCTGCGACAGGAAGACAGCGAAGCTTTAGAGGCAGACATAACTATGACAGAAGTACAGGAGGCCATCGCCAAGCAGAAGTCTGGGAAAACGCCAGGGCCGAATGGCCTACCTGCAGAATTTTTTAAGCATAACAGCGGCCTATTGGCACCCCGCCTATTAAACATGTTCAGGGCGGCAAGGGAGGAGGGGAGGTTGCAACCAGACCTCTGCCAAGCCACTGTGGTGGTTATACCAAAATCTGGCAAGCCTCCAGAGAGGTGTGGGTCCTACCGCCCCATCTCCCTATTGAATGTCGAAACAAAAATTTTGGCCTCTATTTTAGCAACGCGACTACTAACAGTCATTACGTCCCTGATCCACAGAGACCAGTCAGGCTTCATGCCTCAACGGGCTACACGCCTTAATTAACGTAGATTAGCGAATTGGCTTGACACTGCGAAACAATTACCTTTTCCGCTGCTGCTGCTGTCATTGGACGCGGAGAAGGCCTTTGACACAGTCCACTGGCCATTTATGAGGCAACTACTCACAAAACTAGGTTTCGGACGAAATTTCCAGACCTGGATTGACTTGTTATACACAGATCCTAGGGCAAGAGTCAGAGTGAACGGAGTAAAGTCCAATGAATTCCCCATTCGCAGAGGCACTAGACAGGGTTGCCCACTATCTCCTTTGCTTTTTGCACTAGTCTTAGACCACTGGCATGCCTAATCAGAACCAACCCAGACATAAAGGACTTTCGAGACAACAAGGGCCAGAAGATAGATGAACGAATTTCCCTCTACGCTGATGATATCCTATTATACATCTCCAGCCCTGATACCACACTACCCCTTATATTCCGTCTAGTCAGGGAGTTTGGTAAACATGCAGGATATAACATCAATTGGGGGAAGTCGAGTCTTTACCCCATCGGGGCTCCCAACGACATACATACCATATCAGAACACTTGTGCATCACCAAAGATGGGTTCCGATACCTGGGGCTACACATCTCCACAAATGAAGCTGACTGCCTCACACACAATATCAAGCGTGTGTTGACGGACTTTCGAGATGATGTCGCCAGATGGAGACGTCTCCCGCTGACACTGCTGGGAAGGGCGGCCATGTATAAAATGGTAACGCTCCCCAGATTACTCTACGTTTTGCAAAATACATATCACAAAATCCCAGAGTCGGTCTTCACGTCAATCAATGACAAAGTTTGCACACTCCTATGGGATGGCGGCCATCCTAGAGTGGCGCTCCGAACGCTGCAACGCAGTCAGTATAATGGGGGTATTGCCCTCCCAGATAATAGGGCCTACTATAGGGCAGCACACCTAATAGTAATTAACGAATGGGGACATGCGCCGGGAGACCACCCCACATATGCCTTAGAAAGATTGCAATTTCAGAAACACTCTTACATACATTATATATATGGGGGCTCTGGAACGCGAAGCTTACTCCCCGCAACACAGAGGGCGATCGAAGCCTGGAAAGGCGCAGAGAGACAGATGAAATGGGAGAGGAGACTAACTAGATCCACACCGCTATGGGAGGGCAAGCGGATGCCAGAGTTTACGAAGCTGCAGGGCTTCAAAAGCTGGGACATTATTGGGATAGTGACGCTAGGAGACATAATACGAAAAGGAGACCTTATTACTTTTGCAGAGCTCCAAACAGAATACAGCTTGTCCGATAAACAAAGATACAAATATCTACAGTTACGCCACGCCTGGCTGGCCCAAAAGCCTGAGATAGCCGACATCCCTGAATACGCACCCCTAGAAGGAAGACGGCTACAAGAGGAGATACTTGAAAAGGCAGTCTCCTGGACATATAAAACCATAATTAATAATATCCCAGACACATTAACCACACTCAGGAGCAAATGGGAGGAAACGGTGGGTACACTAGATGACATCGACTGGGAAATGGCACTGATCCACCCCAGGGAAGTAGCGATTAAGCTTAGGCTGCGTCTCATACAGTTCAAAGTCCTCCATAGAGTGTACTACGATCGAGTCAGACTCCATGCCATGGGCAGAGCAGAGACACCAACGTGTCTGCGCTGTAAAAGAGACAGGGGCTCATGTATCCATACACTATGGGAATGTCCACCGATACACAGATACTGGACTCGGATAGTCAAAGAACTAAATAGTATACTAGAAGTACAGATCCCAATGGAACCTAAATACATTCTCCTAGGTATAATTACAGAGGTCGACATTACCAGATACAAACTCTTACTGTGTAATCTAGGGATTGTGGTGGCAAAACGGGATATTGCTAAGTATTGGGGAGGATCAGACTTGCCCACTATGGCGTAATGGCGAGCCAATATGGATTTATACATGGGGGCGGAAAAAACAGTGTATAAAGCGAGAGGGTGCCCTAGGACGTTTAGGAAGATCTGGCAGCCATGGCTGAGCTTTTATGGATTAGAAATATTGGAGGAGGGCGAGGCCGGGACACAACCTAGCGCAAGGGGATCAACACAGGCTGAGAAATAACACTCTCAGAAGATCAAATGCGAGACATTTTTCGAGATATGTCTGGGACCCGGGAAGGGAGATGGGGGGGGGGAATATGAAAGTGCATTATCTTATTGTTCTGCGCCTGTTTCCACCAATACTGTTCAATATTGACGATGTTAATCTGGTAACGTATGAGATATTCCTGCTGATGTTTCGGCTGAGTTTCAGTCAAAAAGTAAATACAAATATTTAAAAAAAAAAAAAAATACAATTGTTCAGTTTCTCCTCTCATATGACAATTTTGTAAGGAAGGTAATGTCCTCATTAAGATGCATTTCTGAATCTTTGGGACAAAGTTGGTTCCTAATGACCAACCCGTGCATGTGTAGTACACTGAATTATTCTGATATGCAGATGGCGTGCGTTTGACTTATGCATCTGGCCCCAAGAAGGAAGTCTTCCGTGAGAGGAGCTGATCACCTGGCTAGCATCATCATGGCATAGACTAGGCTTACGTCCCAAGGCTAAGGGTTTTTTGATTGGAGGAAACAGGTTCATCAGTCCCGGCGGCGGTATTCTGATGATTTTATTCACTGTGGTGAAAACTCTGCAGACTCGTTCTTATAGGCCGCAATGCTAGGTAGCATTTGCGCGTGCCCCCCTGCGCACCCATCATGCCAGATACTGATAAAACATGTGACATTATCAAGCACAGAGGTGAGCAGATGAAAGTACTCAAGCTGAATGCCAGCCATTTGCTCCTGTACTGAACTCTCATGAAGGATTTGTTGGCAGCCACAAGGACATCCATATTGCCTAAAGAGGCCAAAGTGAACAAAGGTGAATGCTTTAGGAGCTGTGGGCCTCATTTACTATATTTTGATGCACAGCAGCGCAGTAAGCCTTCCTGCTGCACTGCCGTGCGTCAGAATAAAAGGGCAGGAATGCACTGTATCTACAAAATACAGCACATTCCTCTCCTTCTCCCCTGCGGCGGCACACAAACAGCAGCCGTGTACCAACGCGGACACCGTTGCGCTATGGTGCAAGGGTGCCTGCATTGCAAGAATGATTGTTTTTGTGCAAATAGGCACACCTTCCTGCACAAAAACAGTCATTAATGGCGTTTTGCTTCTTCTATGTGTGCTGCAGAATGCGGCACACATAGAAAGAGGAACAAGCATTGCAACTGCAACAGGTCTCGCATTTGTTGGAGTTATTGGCATTATAAATGCCACTGTTTTTTACCTAGCCGTGTTGCAGGGTGCAGTACCATATGTGGCCAAAAGAGGTCCCATATGATATTGCACCCTGCAACACGGTTAGGTAAAAAAACATTGGCATTTATAATGCCAATAACTCCAACTCCAACAAATGCAAGACCTATTGTATTTGCAATGCTTGCTATGTTATTGAACTTAATGTTTCTCCTCGTGTGGAGATAAACATCAGTGCTTCTGATGGTGCCAGTCAGGACAGGAAGCGGCGGTCTGGGTAGAGAGCAGTGGACCAAGACGTTGGCTGAGAGCAGTGTGCACCCTTCCTCTCAGAGGTGCAAGCAGCATGACCTGCAAGGAAGCCAAGAAAAAAGTCGGCCAGCCGCACTCTCAGTGCGGTCTGGCTTGAGATGGCATGGTATCTTAAGTTGTGTGGTTGCGTTGGGAGGCAAGTTGAAAATAAAAGTGCCGTCAGCCTGTTGCACTCTCAGTGCTATCTTGTATCAGGGGGTGCAGTATCTCGTAGTGTGGTCGCGTTGGGAGGGAAGTAAAAAATGAAAGTCCCCTGACTAAGTGTTGACTTAAGGGCAAAGTAAAGATAAAGAAAATGATCCTAGGAAACCAACAAATGCATACAGGTGAAATAACACGCGTAAAAGGGGCAGTCACCATAGGCGTGAAAAGCACACCAAAAGGCTGGACAAATCAGCCAATTCACCACACAAAAGAGACACATTTTGAAAGGCACAGGAAAGAACCAATCCTAAGCGATGGGCGTGAGATTAGCTGATACAGTAGATACATCATGTCTCGCAGCGCATGCGCCCTGCCTAGGCTTGACCTAAAAACTAGGAGAAATAAAAGTATTTCTCCTTGTTGCACCACTCCTATGCCTCCCCTGGGGCACTTTGCAAATCTGCGAATGTGCCAGGTTCCATGGATGTTGCTTGGGAACACCCACAGCAACACCCATGGAACGGCCCTTTCATTCAGAGTAATACGTGAAAAGGGCCCATATGTACAATGCCTATTAGCCCAGGGGTCTAAATTTGCACCACCATATGCCTGCCTGCTGATGGGGGGATGTACAACGCCAATGGCTATGGAACGACAACTCAGAATACCTCTCCAGAAACATAGTTTTCTGGGGACGGCATATCAACGACATACTTCTTATTTGGCAAGGCCCTGAAGCACTCCTGAAACGATTTGTCAACAGTCTTTCACCCAACAACTGGGGTCTAGAAATAACATATACCATCTCAAAGACAGAAATTGAATTCCTGGATCTCACACTATATGTTGAGCAGAATAAACTATATCCCAAAGTCCACAGGAAATCGACAGCTGCTAATTCGATTGTCCATGCCTCGAGCTGTCACCCATGGCACACAATTTATAACATTCCATCAGGGGAATACCGGAGACCCCGGATAAACTGCAGCTCAACAAAGGAGTATGAAAACAAATCCATGGAAATCACCGAACGCCTTAACCAGAGAGGATATGACCAAGGAAAATTAGTTCAAAAACAGCGCTATTTTGCACAACAAGATCGGAACTCACTGCTGTACAACACCAAGTCCACGGATTCAAATCCAACCATCCGCTTTATGACCAAA
The DNA here is from genome assembly GCA_963921515.1 of Calotriton arnoldi. NCBI lineage: Eukaryota > Metazoa > Chordata > Amphibia > Caudata > Salamandridae > Calotriton > Calotriton arnoldi. The sequence continues at coordinate 588,316 of CAWUFW010003993.1, read as the reverse complement.
TATAACAACGGCCAACATTATGTCTGCAAAATTCTTAAGAGACATTGGAACATACTTGTCAAAAACCCCACAGTATCTGACGTTCTTAGAGACGTTCCGCAACTAAGTTTCAAACAATGCAAAAATCTCGGAGAAGAACTATGTCCATCCCTCTATCAGGAGAAAAAAGAACCCAAATCCTTTCTACAACAACCTAAGGGTTTCTATACCTGTTCCAACTGTTCAATATGCAAATTGGGAAAGACAAAAACTAAAGAAGTATCGGACAGTGGTCACTCTTATCAAATCAAAGACTTTATCAACTGTGAAAGTACTAATGTAATCTATCTGATCTCTTGTCCATGTGATCAATAGTACATAGGGAGCACAATCAGACCATTAAAAATCCGAATTCAGGAGCACTACCGAACATCCATAAAAATGATGAAAAGCAGCCATTAGTAGAACACTTTGAAAAATATCATCCTCATCAGCGCACCTTTAGCTTCTGTGGTCTGATCAAAATGAAACAGCATTCGAGAGGAGGAAATTTGAAACTCAAACTACGCCAACAAGAAAGTGCTCTAATCATTCGTTTTGACACGGTAGCCAAAGGATTAAACAGAGATCCTGAGTGGCACTACTGGCTCTGACAAGGAATATGGACAATACATCCTTGCCCCGTGGTTCTACCCCCTTGCTCGTCTGACGGAAAGGAGTCTACAAAAGACTCGCCTGTGATATATATAAATGCCAAATTCTGCTTACTGAGTACCTCCTTTTTGAAATGTCATACTTATTATCATTCTTATACCTTATGACAGCCATCAAACAAACCTCAATTTCACCCCGAGGTCTCTCACTATCTATAACTATTATTGGTGTAAAAAAACTTCTCTACTTTCTACCCTTTCCTTTTATTTTATAAAGCCTTGAGGAGGCCCTGGTACGGATATCCATGTAAGGGCGAAACACGTGTCGGCTGTTAAAAGGGCTGTTGAAAGTCTCAAACTGCACCTTGTAACATCTTGAATAAATGATTAACACCTAAATCCATGGACAACAGCAAATTAAACATCAAAAAAAAATTATCACTTGAAACCGTGTAGCACTTTTTTCTTATCAATATTGAGAAACGGAGGAGGAGGCACTTACATACTTTCATCCAGTTACAGATTGAGGTACAAAAGGTCCAATACCTCGAGAAAGCATCCTCTCAATACAAGACACAAGGCAATAATACCCTTGGACCTCTCTCCTGAAACTAAATCCCATATTTACAAGCCCATGAAAAATCACGCAGGGTGACTTTAGTTTACGTGGCCTTGTAAATATGGGCAGGCACACTGCACCGTTGGTGCGTCTGAAAAAGTGACTCACCGGCGGCACAATGGGCTTGTTAATGAGATCTCCAGTGTCAGGTTGAGTGATGGTAGTGGAGGATTCTCAGCGCTCTTCCTGTGTCCATAGCCAGTTCAATATCAATTTGTTCCCCAGGAACCCGGGACCTCTGTCCTTCAAGAAGGTGAACTGGTCACATCTGGAACTCCAATGAGTGTTGAAGAAGTCTACGGTTAGTTGACCATCGGCCTCAAAGATGGAGCTGAGGGATTCCTGGTATATCTCCCAGTATGTGGAGAGTGGAGACGCCTGGTCAGACTCCCTGCTATTCTGCTGTTGACCCCCACAAATGGGAGGCCAGCAATGTGGGAATGTAGTCAATCACCCGTTTCCACATCTCCCACAGCTCTTATGCATGCTAGGAGAGATACAAGGAGCAGGTTCCTTGTTTTTTCAGGCTCTGTGGAACTAAGGGATCCCTCTGGGGCCTGAAACCTCTTGGACAAGTCTTGAAATATTTTGAGTGTATGTTTGGCAATTCCTGCATGTGGGTAAATCGCCAGTGCCCACAAAAATCAGAATTAATTAAGGAAAAATTACAGGAGAAGTCAGAACATTTTCATATCATAAGGTTATCAGTAGAGTACCACAAATGGTAATTAAAGAATTTCGAGAACAGAGTCGAGAAGATTGCTTTGTATTTTTGTTTTTCTTTGCATTGTTTTCTTTTTTTATTATGCAATGTTTCCACAAGATCAGCCAACACATGTTTTGCACCCCCATTGGCTCGAGGACATGGAGCTTTTTCAAGGTTTCAAGGCTTAAGTGGGGAATGCTTCTAGGTATAAAGTGCGAATTTGGGTAGAAAAGAGATGGCTAGGCTCGATCCTGAAACGTCTAAAAAAGTGGTTACGTTTGCCTGCGAATTGGTGACATCACAAAAATCCATATTGTGAACTCAGAATGTTTAAGTGCAGTACATGTTTCGGCCCCTATGGCTCACAGGTCTGGGGCTTTTTCAAAGCTGTACAATTTCATCAAGAACAAAAAATTGACTAAGGGAGAAAAACAATATATATAGAGAGCGAAGAGACAAGTGAAAGACAAGAAAAAACAACAATAGGTCAATTTAATTCATCTGATATAAAATATGAGACGTGCATTGAAAATACAAATAAAAAATTACAATTAAAAGTTTTTCTTTGTGGGCACTGCACATTGGTGCCAAGTCTGTGAAAAGTACACTCTGTGAAACTCTGCATATGTGAAAAAGCAGTAGATCCTAAAATGTTTCAAAAGTCTCGTGATATAGTGCTAGTGCAAGTATGCACATGAAAATCTGACGTTGCGAATTTAAGCAAAAGCAAAAGAAAAAAGGGGTACTATGATGGGAAGTGTCAGTAAAGTCACAGATACGTAGATATCATGTAACTAGTGTAGTACTGGGAGGCGGATGTTAAATAGGATGCAGTGTACAGTGGCGTATCACAAAATGATGGGGACTCCTGCAGAATGTGATGGGGGGTCACTAAGTCTCCCATATCTCACAGATATTCATTGACCTTGGCCTGGAGGATGCCCCCTTGGAGTGTTGTGGGCTCCCCTGTGCCGCAGGGGCTACAGGGGTCTGCGTTACTCTCCTGGCAGTGCATGTAAATATCATTATAAAAAGAATGAGGGTCCTCTTGGAAATTATAGTGGCAGAACCTGGCAAATCCATGTAGTCCTCCTTTGGTTGGATTGGTGTTGTCTAAAAGCAAGGGCATAATGAAAAGATGAAACTTAGGGTCCAAGAGTTGAGTAGTTTCAAGTTTATTTTTATTTATGTTACGGAACTCCGAAGAGGTCCACATAAAATCTCAAAATTACATACATATAGATAAAATAAAATTCTAATTTACAATTTGAACACACAAGAGTTGAGTAGTGAGCAGAGGGATTTTAGAAAGCTTCCTTATCAGATCTCAATGCAGATCCCTTCGTCCTTACCTTAGGCCCATGCCTTTGTCCATCACCCAAATCTATGCTTCATATGCATAAGCATTCCTCATCAAAGGTACTTCAGATCTGCATTGAGATTTGGTACAGAAGATAGCAGACAATTCAGGCAACAATTGGGTGCTCTTCACTGCATCTTTGACTATTGGGCAACTCATCCAACCATAATGGGGATTTAATCCCCTTCCTCTCTTTTTGGACGAATATATTTCCCTTACTAACTACCCCACCTGCCCATGACAGAGATTTCCTCTCAAATATAAATTCCTTTATCCTTTGGCATTTAATTTGTCTGTAAACCCTTGCCATGAGTCCTTTTACTGTACAAAACACAAAATTAATCATGTGTGTGGTTTGGCTTCATTTACCATAAGGGTCCACTACTATATATTGCCCTGAAGAGGGTGTCAAGGGTATATTCTTTTGATAGACCAAAACGTATACAACTCCTCCACATCATCCTTTGAAAAGCTCATATTTGATACGTTGAAATTCTTAATGCAGAGACTGTACACCCAGGCAGAGTGGCTGTTCCACATTTCAAGGCCATTTAGATAAACCTATATATCATATTTTCTGAGACTCTGTTGTTGTATATTAGTGTATTTTACCTACTTAGAATTGTACATAGATTGGGATATGATTGCTATTTTAGTGTCGAAAAAAACAAATATTAAAAAAAACATTGACATTTTGTGTATTAGTATTGAAAACACTTTATTGAAAAAAAAGCTTAGATTGTGCATTAGTATTGAAAAAAATGTGCTTTCCGTATTAAATTAACCTTATATTTTTTTTCTTAGAAGTGACACAGAGTACACTTATGTTCATTAATGCATTCTTGATTATTCTCAACTAACCACCAAGTTCTATTCTTTGATTGAATCTAGTGAGCAACCTTTTGATTGTAACAATTTAATCACCTAAAAGAATTCCCTCAGGAGTTCCCTTGTATTTATCTAGTTTAGAGTTATCCATATCCTGTGGGATGACTATGTTGCCTTAGTGTGTTTATAGAAATACTTTTGCATGTGATCTCAAAAGTATGGTGAATGTATCTCTAAAATGCAATTCACAGTGCAGTTGAATAATGGGTTAGATCGCTATGTCCTGCTATCCTCACATTGACTAATTCTTTCACTACTTTTGCTGCCTGTGTACAGAAAGTGACTGTGCTGTTAATATTTTATAATTGCAATTCTAACATCACGTGAGAATGATGTATCATTAGTATGCAATAAAAAAATAGAAAAATAATGTTGGAGGAATCTAATACTCACAAATAGTCGCATTTATTGCATAGACTAGGATAGTTTTGTTGTTCTAAACAGCAACTTTGGAGGACGGATCCTTGATGAAGTGAGAATATCATTCACAGAAATGCCATCTGACTTAAATATTGTGTTCTATATAGTGTTTCTAAAAACTGCATCCCATTGATTGTAGATTTTCTGTTATTAACTCCAATGTATTTGTATTTTTATTTGGGATACTGAGTTCAAGTAATACCAGAGTTAAGATTTTGAAAATACCCAGGTTTAGGGTTCATATGAAAGCAAAACAGATTAGTTCCAGGTTTTAAAAGCAGCAGGAGAGAGTTTCAAAGTTGAGCTGCTGTCCACAGAGTTCCAGAGTTTACCTGCTGTGACCAAGAAAGCACGGCCACCCGATCTAGGCAGGTGGTAGCGGGGGATATACAAGTCTAGTCAAAGCAGATCTAAGCGGCCTGAGGGGTGAATACATCTGGAACTAATTTCACAAGTAAAGTGGACCGTGTCCATGGATGGCCTTTGAAGACCAAACAGAAGGACTTGAAGGCAGATTGCTTGGCCATAAGTGGCCAATCTAATGTGTGTAAGGCAATGTTGGCAGAAGAGCAATCTGCCCAAAAAGAGCTCACCAAGCTGCTGTGTTTTACAGCCATTGTAACTGGTTGATGATGTAGTCAGAAGCTACAAGAAATAGAGAATTACAGCAGTCCAGCCGGCTGATAATAATTGTGTGAACACTCACTGGATCGGAGGACCTAGGTAAGAGTTATAGGAAAAGGAGCAATATATTTTAGAATTATATTTTAAACTTTATATTGGCCTGATACCACAATTGGTACGCAGGCCCCAAGCCTTATGCATGTTAACACACAATAATTACTATTTACTTCCCTAGTCCTAAGGACCTATTATAGCACTCTTTGAAAAAATGTTATGTTGTTCCACCAGGGTGGCTTTCAGGGCTTTCAGGACTGGGGATTCTTCAGCCCACTCAGCCCCGTATGACCCACCAGTCTTGGTGCTAGAGCTCTAAAAACAGGAAATGAACAAAAGGCCCAAACTACATCCAGTACAGTAAGCTACAGTTTAAATATGTCTCATTAAATATTGTAGTTTACTTCTCTTTAAGACTCAAATTCAGTAGAAAATGTTAGACATCACAGTAAAACAAGTACATCTCAAAGAGTTATTGTAAGACATTAAACTGTTGATCTGTAATGCCTGTTATTTGTCTCTATTTATTTATCTGTGCCTGTGAATTCAAAAAGAGGCCCTGAATTATAATTAAGGCTCCCTGTTTCTCGTTTTTACGGATTTTTACAGATAAAACCAAACAGAAAACAATGTGTTTTCTGTCTGCATTTATTTTTAAAGGCGGATAAATACAGAAAATTGTGCTTCTTTAAGTGAACCTCCATGCTGTCTTTCATGAATTAGAGCCCAATAGCTGAGCAGATGAACAGCATGGAAAATGAAGAAAACAGGATGAAATTTTTTTAAATAATGGAATACATCAACATGCATTTGTGGTATAATGCTAATATTTATCAGTGGATGCATTGGTATGTAATATTTGGTAGCTTAAATAGCAAAAACATGACAGACATCAAAGTATGAGTGCGCATCGAACAGTTAAATAAATATGGAAATGTACAGTTTTACAACTTAATTTTTACGCAAAACACAAAATAAATATGGATAAATACAGAAGGAAATTAAAAAAATAAAATACCATAAAACTGGGAGCCCTAATTATAATGGAGTTCAAGAGGAGATTGAGGAAATTAAAAGCAATAAAAATACTCCCATTTTGGTGAGGATTTCGAAAAATGGTTCTTGTAAACGACCCTAGCTCTCTAGTTTTTTTAAATTAATTGTCATCATTATTATTAGATGTATGAAACATAGGGGTATATTCACAAGAACGTGTGATAACTACCGCAAGAGTAGCGTAACGCAACTTTCAATATCGCAGCCTAGCGCGTGAAAATAACCCTGTGTCAACGTGGAATTCACAACAAGGCGGTAGCATGCGATAGTCTGCCGAAACCGCGGACAATGTCCGCGATACAACAACCACGACGGAGATAAAAACACAAACCACAACACCAAAAAACACGCGATGAGCCAAAGCGCGATGAGGAAACCAGCGACAAGCAGCGCCAGGCCTGCAACACACACCTGGCAGGCGTCAAAAATCACCATAAAAGTAGAAAAAACACCCACACACAAACTGACCAACACCCAAGCACCATGGAGGCAGCCGGAGCAGGCGCAGAGGACGAGCGCAACCCCACAAGCACCCCGGACGACCAGCCTGGGACCTCGGGGGCAGGGAAGGGCAAGGACAAGAAGAAGAGGAAGACCAAGTTCAGTCCGCAGGCGAACAGGATCATAGTCACGGAGGTGATGGAACACCATCAACAACTCTTCGTCACCTCCAACGTGTCATTGGACACCAAAACTGGAATATGGCGGGACATCGTCGACAAGGTGAATGCTGTCGGAGAGCACAAGCGGACAATGGACGAGGTCAAGAGGCGATGGAATGACATCAAGCGGAAGACCAAGGAGAAACTCAGCGCCAACCAGAAGGCAGCAACGCAGACTGGAGGTGGGGGCCCAGCGCCACAGCTGGAGCTTGATGACATGGAGGAGCTGGTGTCGACAGTCATCAGTATGGAGACTGTGGCCGGAGTCGGGGGACCGGACACTGCTCGACAGGACACAACACAACCGCAACAGGGTGAGTGACCACCAGGTCCTGGGGGGATGGGGGAGATGGCCACAATGGCACACATTCACAAGCAAGCAGGGCACAGTGCACACCCACAATGACCCTGGGTCCTCGCCCAGACCCACAGACTGCCACAATGTACAATGCCATCCTGTCTGAATGTGAACCTGTACCATGCGGCTACATACATGTGGACACATTGTAATACACCATCTCCCCTTCACATCGCAGGGGCATCGTCAACACCCCCTGCAGAGCAGTCACAGCCACAGCCACTCTTCACTGATGACGAGGAGGAGGACAACACCAGCATCGACACCCAAACCATCCAAGACATCATTGACCTCATCCGCAAGCCACCTCCAGGATCAGGGCAGCCCAGCTACATCGATGAGACCCCACCCACCACCCAAACCACCCAGCAGGAGGCACCCACAGCCCCGGCACCCTCCCAAGTCCCCCAGGAACAACAAATGGCCTTCCAACGCCGTGTGCTGGAGGGCCAGAGGGAGACGGCCGAGAAGGTGCGGGTGGGGTTTGACCTCATGGCTACCAAACTGGACGCCATCCTTGGGTGTCTATGTCCGCCCCATGGTCTCCAACAAGTCCTGACTGACATCGCTGGAGTCATGACGTGGAGGGAAGAATACCTGTCCGCCCAGAGTGGCTCCAGCGATGCCAGCCGTGAGCTGGCACACATGCGGAGGCTCATGGAAGACATGGTGCGGATGGAGGCGGAAAGGATGGCAGCCACCGCTGCACATCAGCGAAATGTAGCTGGGATCTACCAGGCCCTGCATGTCCTCATCATGGCATTGCTGCCACAAGGCGTGGCGATGATGAATGCTGCTGCCCCCACACCATCCACATCTCCGCCCCCTGGTGTGTCAGTGCCTCCCAGTGCGGCAGGCGTATCCACTCCGGCCCCTGATGTGTCACTGCCACACAGTGCGGGCGACAATCCTCCTCCGGCCCCTGATGTGTTAGTGGCACACAGTGCCGCAGCCGGTACTGCAACACCAACAGGTGGGGCAGAATACACATCCGGGGATGAGGACGTGGATGGGATTGAGATCAGAAGGAGATACTAGCATTCATTTCCACCACCTTGGCTGTTTCTGCTTGGTGCCGCACATGGCCTCAAGACATACCACTGACCCCCGATACACTCCGATGCACTCACCTTGGACAGCGACATGGACTGCCACATCCTGTTTGACGACCATTGACACGGCGGACAGACTGCGGACTGTACCCTTCCTCTTCCGCAGGACAGGTCATCCCCGGATGGACACTGGCTGGCCCTCCACGGGCCCATATTGTGTAGTGTGCTCGGCATTGCCCTGCACTGCTCCAGCTGCTTGACTGCACTGAATGTGCAAATAAACATCCAGTGACGCACTGCTGTGTAACGTCTTACGTCATTCATGTATGGATGTGTGGAATGAATGTGGGGACAGTGCCTTCCCTTGCGTCAATGATGTTCATCCTGTGGGATGCCAGTCAGAGGGTGCGACATTGCATTTTGTGTACCGGGTCCCGTGAACACTACAATAGGGACACACGCATCAGTTACTTCCTTGTCCGGACATGGACTGGACCACGCCCAGAGCCCACGAGTCATTGTTGCAAGCCCTGCGCTGGTCCGGCGTACGGCAGGCCAGACCACTACGCTAACGCCCCGAGGGGGGTCCCTCATTGCTACCCGTCACAGCCGTACTCGCTGGTGGTGTGCAGGTCACTGGTCTAGTTGTCAGCATGTCACAGCCACTCCCTGAGGGCAGGTTTTCACACACACCACACCCATCCGGCACAGGCGTCACAGGCCATGTGGCTCCGCCAACATAAGGGGCCGACGACATCACATTCCCCTCTTCCGGTGGTGACTGGATGACGGACGCTCCACGGTTCTCACTCATATAGGGCCCATGAGTTGTTGCGCACAGGGTTAGTGGCATCCGAGGCCCTGAGTATGGCACGGGCCTACCACCACGTGGCGCAGACTGGGGTTGCACAGGGTTAGTGGCACACGGGGCCTTGCGGACGGCACAGGCACCCCGCCACGGGACGGTGACTTTGGGTGCACTGAGTCAGTGGCACCTTGAGCTGCTGAGCGGGTGTGCAGCCTGCGATGATGCTCCGTCCCGGCGGTCCGGACAGCTCAGGTTTTGTGTGCCCTGCTGGACCGCAGTGTAGGCCAGAGCCAGCGGGCAGCGCGGGCCTACCGCCACGTGGCGTCGCTTCCGGGATACCAGAGTTGGTGGCACCCATTGGGCTGAGCAGGTGTGCAGCCTGCGATGGTGCCGGTTGCACTGGTATGTCCTCTGCCATGGAGTAATCAAGACCCAGCACCAAACGTGAGACCTGGTGGCCTGCCAAGCGGGCTGCATGATGTGGAGGGTGCCATGTCCGTGGGCCCCGGGCTTGTGGCTTGCAGCGGCACGTGGTGGGACCTCCTGTCTACGCGCCGGTGGCGCAAGGTGAGCATTGAGGCCTGGGTGTGCATGCTCCGATGGGCGGCGGGAGGGGTTGGGGTGCCTCTGCCTGGGTGTGCATGGGCGGGCAGGCGATGTTGTCTTGTGCAAGTGTGTGTACTGTGCCAGTCATGTATCTGGACTCTGTTTCAGCTGACGGCTCTGACTCAGATGTGTGACCTGGTGTCCTGCTATACATACCGGCACGTGGTTGGAGACACACCGGTGGCAGCAGGTGAGCAGTGTGGCCTGGGTGCGCAGGGGCGGCACGTTCTCTCTCTCTCTCCCCCTCTCTTCCTCTCTCTCTCTCTCTCTCTCTCCTCTTCTCTCTCTCTCTCTCTCCCTCTCTTCCTCTCTCTCTCCCTCCCTCTCTTCCTCTGTCTCTCCTTCGCTCTCTCTCTGTCCTCTGATGTGCACAGGACACACCTTCTCATCATGTTTTTTGTCTTACAGGCTGTGACCTACGTATTGTCCCGAGGGGAGCGGCCATGTGTCTTCCTTTCATTTGGGTGTTCATTTTAATAAAGTTTCATTTGTTGCTTCGAAAGTGAATGTGTGCTGCTCATTTCTGTGACGACACATGCATGTCACCAGTTGTGATTGTGCGACATCAAGCGGAATATTTTGTACATGTTTAGGTGTGGCTGATGTGGCATGTCTTTGGTGGGGGGGTGCCAGGGAGGGGTGGTCCTGGGAGTGGTGGCGGTGGGTGTTGTGGCCCTCTTGGGTGTTCAGGCCACATGATGGGTGGCTCCATGGCATCTGTTGCCCTTCCGATGTAGCCCTGGGCTGTGCTCCCTTTTGGTTTGCAGGCTGCCGTCCGACTTTACACCAGGTCAGAGCAGGTGTAGATTTCCTGGTGCTAACGCGCCTTATCGCCTGTTTTGTGTTTTTATCGCCGATGTGGCTGGTCGTTGTGAATGTTGAGGTGTGATGTTGTCGCGCCTTTTGGCACGGGAACGCCCACTCTGCATCTCATTAGCGATAGTTGCGCGGGTCCTCTGTGGCGATGTTTTTTGCGGCTGCTATTGCGGGTAAACTGGTGTTGTGGGCTGTTTACACCAGCTTGTGAATGGGGAGGTATATTTATCACGACTTTGGCTGCGATAAAGTGCCGTTAATTCGGCGATAGCTCCTTGTGAGTATGTCCCTTAGAGTGTCATTTAACATTGGGGTAAACCCTGGGAAATCTGGCACCCAGCAAATGTATAGAAGATCACAACATATCATTGTGGTGATACCTGGGATTAATAAATCGCCAAAACCGGTATTTACCTTCTAGTTTCTTTCCAAATTTCTAAAACACACAGCTCTCAGTTAATTGCCCCCATGCACCATGGAACCATAAAACAGCCATACATGTCTGGTACTCCCACACTCACAAGAGCCAGAGGACCAAGTGGGGTTAAACTTTGCTCAGATGTGATTCAGAAATACAAAAGAGAATTGACATGTTTTGTAAAGGAATTCCTAAAAATCATGTCATATTCAGCATCTTCTACTGGCCAGCCAGTCAGAACAAGTGAATCAATAGATTCCTTAGGTCATACAGAGTTAGTAAATATATCGTTTTTTTATTTTCCATATAGTCCTGAATTTAATATCTGTCATCAAATGAACTGTGAACCATAAACAGTGATTCTGTCACAACTTGATGATCCGTGGTAATATAACACTACAAACTCTGTAAAAACCCACATGTATTTGGGGGCTTATTTACAAGCCCATTGCGCCGCTGGTGCTTCACTTTTTTTGATGCTTCGGTGGCGCAGTGCACTGGCAGTGTCGGATTGGTAAGGCGGCCACTCGGGCATGGGCCGGTGTTATATTCCCAAGTTAGGCCCATGTAGCGAAGCAACCTATTTCTTACATTATCCTCACAAAATAACATTTTCAGCTGTGACCGTTTGCAAATATTTGCATGCACGACAATGTTGAAATAGGATCCCTGAAATTAAGCTTGTTTACACATCTAGCTTCGCACAACATTATCACAACACCCTGAACATCACGTACAAGGTCTTGTTTCGCACTATGTACAAATGTCATCACTATCTTCATCCACGGAGCAACAGGGCTATCTACATTACATAACATCACTAATCTATACGCATATGGCAGGGCTGCTTTCTTTTATAAAAGATGAGCATCCCAATAGATTAGCAGAGGAGGCACTTCCGCTGACACCGAGGGTCCGTGCATGCTGAGAAATCACCACGCAGCGGTCTGACATTTCGTGAGGGGTGTCCAGTTCGTGACCAAGAAGGGTCCTTCACTCTCCCACCAGGTAATGGGGTTGGATCATCCCTTGGGAAGATTCTTGGCTTTACACCTACACACACTCTAGGTACACTTAGAGTTGGGTTCGCATAGTAGGAGTACGCTCAATTACTGCCTTGTTTTATATGCCTGCATTGTTTTAGCACCATGGTGTAACTGTATCTACTATTCACGCTTTTGGTGCTTGTAATCACTTTTATCTGCTTCTGTCTATTAATCATTGCAGCACATGTATTCTATACGAGAATAACGTTGGTTCAATAAATATATTGAAAATGTCCCACTGTGTATTCTCTGTATACTGAGAATAAGTGAGCACGAGTGACTGAGCAAAAGGTTCTGTACCGTTTCCACGATCCCTGAGGGGACAGGGTTGTCATGTTCAGTGGTTGCCAGAAACCATTCGCTCCTTGGTAGGTTAGGGGGGCTTACGGTGGCACTGTAAGCTAGCTCGTCTATAGGCCAACATATCCTGCAGGGGTGTCCGTAATCAGTCTTGAAACCAAGCGCCTAGTTTATGTTGTCCAAACAATGCGCAGATCCTACAGATTAGTAGGAACTACACAACACCGGTATCTGAGCTGTAGCTGTGGCCCACTTTTTTGGCCAGCCTGAAGGCCAATGTGGGCTGTGTCTGTGCTGTTCAGATGCTGCAAGCGGCCCAGCGGGGGCCCGAGCGGCCTTTCTGGTGGCAGATGGGCCTCTATTACCTCCCTTTACCAGGGGCGGCGGTGTAATTCCCTGTCTCTTGCTGGACCGGTCTATTAATGCATGCAGATTGAGCAGGGGCAAAGGGAGGCCGGAGCAGAAGTGGCCTCACTTATATTTAGGTGTTGTTCACCAGTGTGAAATAATCTGTGCACAGAGTCCTGCCAACATTTGCATTTTTTATCTCTATGAAATTGATCAAACATGCCTCTTTTAGAGAAACAACCCTACCCTCCCTTCGTTTTATAATACTTAAAACACTGAAACAGTGTTTTGCGAAAAGGCACAATCCGCAAATGTGGGCCACTTTTTTTAGGGTTCCTGGGCCTATTTCTGATCCGAATCCAATCCTGTGTGCTGGCCCATTTTTACAAGGCCACGCAAAGCCACTCTGTGTGGCTTTTCATGATCTTGTAAGAATGACCCCTTTTCACGCATCTCTTTGCGTCAAAGGGGCATGCCATGGGTGTTGCTATGGGTGTTCTCACGCAGCACCCATGGATTCTGCTGCATTCCCAGATTTACAAAATTTCGTAAACCTGGGATTGCGTGAGAGTCCTATGCCCCCCCAGAGGAGGCGTAAGGAGGCACAACAAGGAGATATACTTTTATCTCTCCTCATTATTTCCTCTTTCTATGCATACTGCATTCTGCAGCACACATAGAAAGAGGAAAACGCCATCAATTATTGGTTTGTGCAGGAAAGTGTCCCTTCCTGCAATAAAACAATCATGCCCGCAACGCAGGCACCCATGCACCATGGTGCAAGGATGCCTGCGTTGGTGCATGGCAGCCAATTGTGCGCCAGCGCAGGGAAAAGCACAGGGATTCGTCATATTGTTGTAAATAGGACGCATCCCTGTGCTTTTAAAATGATGCAGCTTGGCGCAGCAAAAGAGCTTGCACCACCGCGCTGTGTCATTTTGTTGTAAATAAGGCCCTTGGTATTTACAGACACCAGACAATCAGTAAGACATTTCCTTGGTTAGCATTCTGGGTTTTATTTGTCAATTGGAGAAATACAACAAAATATTGAGTACATTTGTTAAAAAAAAAGAAACTGTTGCCACATTTTTTATTATATCTTCAGACTGAAATGATATATCGATGTGGGGCTTGTAGTGATACATAGGCCTGAATGTATGGCTGCACAAACAGACCAAAGAGATATATGTGCTAGAACACTCTAATGACAATTTGTTTGGAAATAATCCATCACATAGGTGTGCAAACACTCTGGCAGTGAAAGGGTTGAATGTAGCTGCACAATTCAGACACATCATTTGCAGACTAGAATTTGCAAGACTAACCTCACATGTAAGGCACACATTTGGTCACATGTTCCTCTGAAGAGCTAATCAGGAGCCGACTAGGGACGTAACCACCTAGCTGTGGTCATGAGCAGGCCCAGTGATAAAATATGCTGCTCTTTGTGAGTGAGGTCTTGTGCTTCATTTTACTTATTGTAGCATACTAGTTAGTGCTGAGAATTCAGCTTTAGGCCCTCTCGCCCAAGGATACAGGGTATGTTTCCTAGAATGAAAGGCTTTATGTTGCTAGATGGACATTCAACCCCTTAATCAACTTATCCTTACACTCCCCAACATTGTGCTAGCTCTCTCCAGTTGGGGTCTGATTTATGAGACAAAAACATCTGTCGAAGTCCCTTCCACCATTACTGTCATTCCTATGCCCTATTGCGTGGCAGGCAGAAAGCCGAACACCTAATGGCAGAGCCCCATCCTTCTCATCATCCACCCTGTGTTGATATCAACGAAAATGATAATGATCCAGCCACCTAATCCATGGTGTCATGCATGCAATCATTTTCACCAGTGAGGCAATTGTAAAAGACTGCCATGCAACGTGGTCTTTCCTGAAAAAGGATTCCAAGTGTCTCTGATGTGCTGGGGAAGAATATGACACGTTACAACGCGTACTAATACCACGCGTGTCATTACAACGCGGGTATTACTACGCGTAGTCATTCACCACGATCTACCATTACAACGCATACTATATGCCTTTACCACGCATGCCATTACAACGCAAAGGCTTGCGTGGTAAAGGTATACTCTTGGTAAAAGTATCTAAGGTAAGTTACACTACCCTGCCCTACCCTAACCCTTTAGTACCCCTGCACGGCCCCCCCAAGCCCCAATACTTTCCCGACCCTAAACCCTAAATCACTACCCCTGCATGACCCCCCCAACCCCTAATCCTTTCCCTACTCTAAAACACCACCCCTGCACGACCCTCCCCCAACCCCCAGTCCTCTCCCTACCCTAAAACCCTACCCTGCACGACCCCCTCGACCCTACCCTAAACCCTAAAACACTACCCTGCACAACACCACCGACCCCCAGTCCTCTCCCTACCCTTAAACACTACCCTGCACGACCCTCCCCCTGACCCCCATTCCTCTCCCTACACTAAAACACTACCCTGCACGACCCCAACCCTACCCTAAAACACTACCCTGCACGACTCCCCGACCCTACCCTAAACCCTACAACACTACCCCTGCACGACCCTCCCCCGACCCCCAGTCCTCTCCTTACACTAAAACACTACCCTGCATGTCTCCCCTGACCCTACCCGAAACCCTAAAAGACTTCCCCTGCACGACCCTCCCCCTGACCCCCAGTCCTCTCCCTACCCTAAAACACTACCCTGCACGATCCCCCAACTCTACCCTAAACCCTAAAACACTACCCTGCACGACACCCCCGACCCCCAGTCCTCTTCCTACCCTAAAACACTACCCTGCATGACCCTCCCCCGACCCCCAGTACTCTCCCTACCCTAAAACACTTCCCTGCACGACCCCCGACTCTACTCTAAACCCTAAAACAGTACCCTGCACGACACACACCCCCACCCGACCCCCTTTTACCCTAAAAAAGTAACCCCCACCCCAGCCCTAATCCCCCTTACCTCTCTCTCCTCGTGGTTCCTCTATCTCCTCCTGGTTCCTGCTGCACGTCGGGTCTGAGGGGCGGTGCACGTCATTGTGAGGAAACGGAAGAGCCTCTGTTTCCTCACAACGACATGGATCGCCTATATTTTTTTGCAAGGTATGTGATTTTACCACACATACCTTTACAACGAAATTCGTTGTAAAAGCATGCGTGGTAAAAGCACATGCGTTGTACAAAAACGCTTGTGTTGTAATGGTATGCGGGAAAACAACTGCGTTGTAATGGCCGTTTCCCGCTGGCGAAAAAAATCCAGGCATCCAGATATGTAAAGGTGTGTGTGCGTGTGTGTGTGTGCGTGCATGTGTATTCACAGAAAAAATAAAGGTTAAAGTGATGTTATTGTTTTAAACAAAAAAAACACTAAATTTGAACGGTTATAGTTATTTTAAGTAACTATAACTCGGCCCCCGCCATGCACAGTGATGTCAATGATGTGAGTTCAGTTGTCATCAGTGATGTTATCAATATGTCACAGAACATGTAACACGTGAGGTAATAAGCAATGCATGGCGAGGCACAGATATAGTGGCATTTTTACGAGCCCCTTTGCATTACTCTTGCACCACGCAGCGTGGTTCAAGACTGACGCAAATTAAAAATGATGTTTATGTAGTCATGTAAGGCCACCTTGAGCGGCCCTGAGTGGCTTCATAAATCTCGAGTAATGCAACACAGCGCAAATTACTCTGCGCCAGGGAGACGTTTTCATGGGCATTGCGTGGGTGTTCCCATGCACCATACATGGATTTTGAAGCATTCCCAAATTTACCAGAAGTGGTAGACCTGGGAATGCGCCAAAAGCCGACGCCTCCCCAGGTGAGGTATAACGAGGAGAAATATCTCTTCTCATTTTTTCCTCTTTCTATGTGTGCTGCATCATGCAGCACACATAGAAAGAGATAAAAGCCTTAGGGGATTGTTTTTGTGCAGGAAGGTGCCCCTTCCTGCACAAAAAACAATCCTTCTTATAACACAGGCACCCTTGCACCTTGGTGCAAGGCTGCCTGTGTTGGCGCTAGATAGCCAAAAGGACGCCAGTGCAGAGGAAAAGCCAGGAATGCGTCATATTGACCTAAATACGGCGCATTCCTGCCCTTTCCCTATCACGCAGTACAGCACAGCAAGATTACTTGCTGTGCTGCGTGATTTGTGTATAAATATGGCACCTAGACTCTGAGGGGCTTATTTACAAGTCCCTTGCGCCGCCGGTACATCACTTTTTTCCCATATTAAAAGTGACGCACGGCAGAGACGTTTTAAAGCATGGGCAAAGTGATCTCTGGCCCAGGGCCCCAGCCTTTCAGTGGGCCCCTGATAGAGCAAGCTCTGCTCTGCAGGGAGTCTTGCCCTGTTGACCTTGGATAATTCTTAAACAGATTGTTTTCAATACCGTTTTCCTTTAATGTATTTTTAAAGTGGATGATGTGTGAGAGTCTATTAGACATAATAGAAATGGGGGATGCACACCTGCTTCAAATACAACTCATCCGATTCATAGGATCATACGCCGATGCGTGCTTACTGGAAAAGTGCCTTGCCCAAACGGCACTTGGATCCGTAGGTACTTCAATATTGATGGGGTGACGTTCCACCCCAAAACCAGTAGCACAGCCTTATGTGACTTCTTTAAATTCTGTACTGTCTTTTAACCCATGTTGCTTAATTTCATCTGCTCTTTCATTCCGTCTTTTTACTTTAATCCAGTGTTAACCACACACACGGTGATGCAATTTTACAAAGTTTCTCATATTCAGGATGTGCCCCTCCGGGCCTCTCTTCAAGAATACGTACAAGCGCGTTGTTCATCCAAAGCAGTTTTTTATTAAAAACCCAATGCATTTCGGGCTGCTGGGGCCCTTCGTCAGGGGTAACTACAAATGAACAGTAAAACATACATTACACATCCATTAACCAAAATGTATTGTACATAGACATTTCAAACGTACATGTAAAAATTGGCTGCTTCTAAGTCCTCCATGATAGTCACGAACCTATTAATACCATTAGCAATATAATTACACCCCTTTATGCAGTAGCAAGAACCTCTATCAAAAAAACAATCCCACTTCCTTCCATCTATTACACCTTCGCATTACTCTCCCAAATCACTCCCACCATTACTTAATCCCCCTGAACACACTCTCCTCCTCCCAAGTGATGCCATCATCCTTTCTTTTATGTACTAAACCCTCCTATTGAGCGCAGAAATACCCTCGAGTCTTTCCCCTCCCATATCCACCTGTCCAACTCAACCCCCTCACTATGTCCAACCTATCCTTAACCTTTCACCCAGAACCTCATGATGTTTATTTAAGCTGTGTGCTCCGCGCTGCACGTTTTCAATCATCTTGCTGACAACTTCTTTAAACATTTTTAAACAACCCCTTTCTCTCACACGCTACCAACAATCTCATTCCTATCCCATCCTTGTTCTTATTCACCCCCATTCTAATGCCCAATCTATTCTATGCATTACTGCGCTGCTTCTTAACTGCAAACCCTTACTCACGTACCTGCTACAAACCATCCATTCTAAACTCTCTTTCACGAAAGGATTTCACGTGACTTTCACCCGCCTGTATTTAAACCCCACACCTGTGTTCAGAACCCTCCCACTTCACAAAACACTAATTAACCGCCCTTGTGACCCTCTTTCACGGCAAACCCTGCCCTTAATTCTTAGCTACTACATTTCCCATGATGCAATATATCAGCTCAATATACCTTCGCAGTGCTCTGTATTAAAAATCCATATTCGTAACTTTCAATATAGCTTCCACGTGTCAACTTCGTTATAAATGTCAAACAAACAATGCGAATATATTCCTGTTCATTCTGCAAGACTCGATTAACAAAAGACTCGATTGAAAAAATGCTAGGTGAACGAGATGTTCCGCCGTGTGTGTGGAAGATACCACTGTTCCCAAAGTTACAACTTTAATCCAATCTCTGCTGCGGGTGCAAACCCCGGTAGGGCAAAATACTGTATACATAATAGAAATGGGGGATGCACACCTGCTTCAAATACAACTCATCCGATTCATAGGATCATACGCCGATGCGTGCTCACTGGAAGAGACATTTTGCAGCGAAATGTTTGTTTCACACAACATCCATAAAAAAGTTTCTTTTAGGTGATGAAAGGACCTCAGATATGAGAAATAGGAGGGTGTCACAGAGATTATTTGCAGTAATGTTAGTGAGCTGCTGCTGTGTTACAATATTGAAAACACACGTCACTATCCCTGAATATTAGATGGAAACACATTTAGAATGTGGACTAATGCGCCTGCGCACTGTCAGCGGCCTGGCCAAACGGCATGAAAGAGCTGAAATTGAATCATAGATTCAAACAGGGACCCCCGAAATACATTTGGCCCAGGGCCCCCAAAATCCTTAAGATGTCGGCTTGTAAATAAGCCCTTGGGGGCGTTAGAAATATAGGCTGACAAAACGGTCATCTTTCCTGCTGGCAGTCACATCACAGATGCCCTGGCTTGGTTTAGCTTTGAAAATGTTTACAATATTATATATAAACATAAAATGACACCGTTAAATAACCAAAACAAAAAGTTATTACACTGAGAACCGACACACTACTTTTCTTGCCATTCTAAGTAGTGCAATTAAACTCCAACTCAGTTCATTAACAGCATGTTAATAATGTTCGACTCCATGGCAAGCCAACCTAAGGTGTTTACAAACTCTTTTTAAGTTATGTCTACACTCTACAGCAGCACAGCCCATGGATTTAGAGAATTCGCATGGAAATCCTCAGGTGTTGATATCATTTAACCCGTTCCAGGCTATGATTTAACAAATGGACCACCACCACAGAAACCTTTCGATTAGGAATTCATTCAACAGGTCCTGTCACCTCTTACTGTCAAACCTTTTTGGATTGTGTTACCGAAGCGCCATCTACTGGCTGTTTCTTAAAATTGCACGTTTCGCTTTGCTTTCAATTACAAACTCTCTACGTTAAATTGTATTCACGAAACGTTTAATTAATCCCTATAGATTTTTTAAGCTGCAATATTCAGTTTCGTCTCTCTCAAGATGCAGTGTTTTATCATTCCATCATTGGTGAGTTGATAGTAATATAACATGGTGGTAACAATTGGGTGATAGCACATATGTAAGCAGTAAACTGTGCCAAAATGTAAAAGAACGCTTGTGTCGCTGGATTGGTTGAATAGATTCCATACATTGCACCTCTGCTCCTCTCAGGAACAGCTCCAGCAGATAGGGTTGCCACCTTTCCCAAAGAAAAATACCGTCCATTTGTTCACATTTTAAGATTCTGCAATGCCTGGACATTATACTTCAACTTTATATAAAATCGTCTGTGTTTATTTTTAACATGTGGCTTTTCTGTCTTTGTTTACTTTAATTATCAGCCGGGAATCATTGAGGCAACTGTGGAAAACACTTCGAAGTGATTTCTTCTTATGTGTATTGTTTAAAGTTCGTACTGACATAGGGAAAAATAATGGCTTTAGGTGACGTGATTCTCCTAATTTTTGTTCTGGTTGGAATAATACTGGTCATGCCTGTAAAAAAAAACAGCAAGGTGGCAACTCTAACTGTATATGTTTACATTTTGAGTACTACTTACCAGAGAGAAATATTAATCCATACTTTTAAGAGATTTCACATGAACAAGAATCTAATAATCATTATTATGGCCTGGCGAAAGAGCCCATAAGAAGTATATTTACTGTGTGTATTGTATTGTATTGCAACATTATAATATGCTTACTACCCATATGTGAAACACTGAAGCTCTTGTCTAGCTAGTCATGTAGGGTATGCAGCTGTAAGTGTTTTTTGAGCATATGTGAACAGTGTTTCCGGTGGGAAGTGTTTCCATGCTGTGCTTGATAACCACAAAGGTGCGATTATCATGTTATGGGTGCAGGCTAAGCAGTGTGGTGGACAAAGAGCTGTGAGAGACAGACATACAGCTTATGGTTTTCAGGCAGGCTCTGTGGACAATGCAGAGTGCCTTGCGCATTGCTCTTCCAACTGGTGGTAGCCAATGGAGTGATTGAAGGAGTGGAGTCATGCGTTCCCTTTAGTGGGCGCAAAGAAGCAGTCTTGCAACAGAAGTTTGAATTAATTTTATTTTGCCTATGATGAAACTTTGTGCGCCAAGGTATAGCCTTTTGGCATAGTTAAACTTGGAGGTTAGGCTGCTGGTACAGTTGAACTTGGAGATTACGAGTGTGAGTATATCTTACAGCTTTTGTTGGTATCCAAGGTATGGGAGAAGGTGTTCTTTGTTACCTTCTTGATATGTGGTATCAAGGATAGGTCTAAATCCATGGTTACCCTTATGTTTGTTACTGTTCTTGATGTGAGCGGAGGGGCCTCAAGTTCCTTCGGCAATATCCCGGTAGGCTGGTATTTTTGCCAGTGTCCACAAGTCATGAGCTCTGTCTTTGCGGCGTTGAGCTTTAGGTGGTTACTTATCACCCATGTATTTAGTGTGTGAAGGTCTGTGCCTGTCTGATTGCTGACTGGTGGTACTGACATAAGTCATTTCTTTCGTAAATTTTGAAAGTTGAGTAAACACTGCTCCTTTAAATTTTTCATAGCAATAGGCTATTTGATATTGGTCTGTAGTTTGCTGGGTTAGATGTGTCGAGGTTTTAGTTCCTAAGGAGTGGTCTAATATAGGGGGTTTTCAGCTTAGGTGGGAAAGAACCTAGCTCCAGGGACTTCTTGAGTAAGCTTCTAGCTACTTCCCTGCACAGGTCGTGTGAAGGATATCTTTAAAGAATTTTGGTCTGTGATAACAATATTGAGGAAAGCTTTTACTAAGCGGGTATTGTACGTATTTTTAGTGGTGGAAGATTTAGTTTGACACTTTCTATAGTGGTTGGGTTCAAGTGTTGGGGTGATGTTACCTGAATCCTCCTTAAGGTCATTTTCTATCCTGTTAATTTTTTAGATTCAGTTCAATTCCATGGAGGTTTTGTCACAGGCAGCTTGTGTTTATGATGTTTATGTGCTTTGACACTCTGAATTGTGATTGCAGCATTCTGCTACAATCTTGTGGAGTTCCTTAGAAAGGCAGTCCATTGTGTTGTGTGTGGTGTTCTGTTTTATGGTTGTGATGGCACTTTTGTAACCTCTGTTATTCTTGCCTAGAATGATTTTGTAATTTTCAGCTCTTGATTTTAACCACCTGTGTTGCACCATGGTGAGTCGTGATTTCATTATTTTGATATTGTTGTTAATCCATGTGGTTTTCTTTTTGTGCTTAATCCTGAATGTGGCCTTTGTCAGTATCCATTTATCAAATGTAGTGGAGATCAAGTTGTAGACAGTGATTGGAAGATAGGTTTGTGCAGTACAATTGTGATGATATGACAATTAGCAAGATGGCTCAGTGAGTTACACGCTCATTGCTGACTTCTGCGGCGGTTTGCCAGTCACAAGACCAAAGCCAAATAAGGTCAAACCAGCTTTCCATTTTTCTGAAATTAGTAAACTGAGCATAATGAAGGTATTTAACACTTGTTAATTGTACCACTTAGTAGTGGTATGAAGTACCACATAAAGACAAGTTAGTTATTATTATAGAAATATTAATTACAAATCAACCTTGTTTCTGACATACAATATATATTCAAAGGAGCTTGTTGAAACCAGCACTGAAAGAAGATATGTAATGCGAGGCCACTATCTGAGTTCTTAATATCCACAACATTTTATTGAAAAGCCAACAACGGGAATGCCACATAAACTTTGCGCTAATTTATTTGACACAGACTTTCTATCCCCTTTCAGTCTTGGGTGAAAGCTTTGTTGAGTGCTTTACCTGACACAACACCAGAATGAGATCATGTATCCAAGGGCAGCTCCTCCGCTATGGCGGAGGAGTGTCGCCCCACTGCTTTTAAGCAGTGCGAGGAAGAAGAAACATAAAATGATAATAACTTCGAGTTATTATCATTTTATGTTTCCTGCTGCTTTGCGGGCGGGGCTACTCTGCTCTCCGAGCAGGGCAGGGGAGGAGTAATTTGCCCACTGCTAAGTGCGCAGTGACTGTTTGGTCGGCCCTCTTGGGCCGCCCAAACCAGTCATGCGCACTTTCCCCGTTTTCCTTGCAGGCTGCATTAAAGCCTGCATGGAGAACAAGCCCAGGCCCCCATTCCCTGGTTGAGCATCGAACCAGGACGCTCAAAACCAATCATAACGCTGCAATGCAGCGTTGTGGTTGGTCAGGAGAGCCTTTTCTGTGCTTCCTGTGCCTCAGTGTGAAGAGGAACCCAGGAGCAGAGACGCAGGACCCAGTGTGGCAAGGTAAGTCTTTCTTTTATTAGTATTTTTGTTTTTTACTGTTCCTCTCGGTGCACCCCCCCGCGCCACCAGCACCTGCCCCACCACCCGTGAACCATGCCGGCCACTACTGAATGTATCCACATTTATGTGAGCAATACTGTCCCAATTTATCGCTCAGAAACTACCTCTTGGGTTTAACCGGACTCCGCTATGCTCATTTAGGGCTATGCTATAGTTAAAAAAAAATACAAAGTAAATGAGATAGCTCCTGGGAACAAAGCATAGCACGCTAAATGTAAAGCCCAAAACACTACCTGTGGAATTACCACATGCTTAATATTGCATGAGGAAATGCCTGAAAGACAAATAATGTGAGGTCATTCCTAGGTACCAGGTAATACTGGCAGGTAATACTGCCAGGGGAAATAACAGTATTGCAGGTTGCAGTATTTCCCCAGTGTGGTCAGAGTTGGAGCGAACATGTAATAAGTCATGTTTTCCCTGTTCTGAATTACAAATCTCTCAATTTTGTGTTTAGTCCCTGCATGCATTTTGGCAGGTTTTACTTGCCAAAATTTGTGCTGGGAAAACATGCCGGATCAGTGCAAAATATGCGCACAACAGTGCACACAAAAATGCACATTGGACGTTATTAGTCCATGTTTGGAGAGTCACAGAGAAGACAGCGGCTACTGAACCCCAACCACGGTGCTCGTTTTCTACTGGTGTCCTGCAGTCTGTCCTACTGTGGCTTTGCAACCTTGGCCAAGTACACCTTTTCTGCATCTGACTCTCAGGGTGGCGAGGAAGAGTGGTCAAAGCTTTTTCAGGGCGGTAGTGTTGAGAACGAGAACTTAGAACCAACAGACACGAAGTATTGTCCAGCTCAGTGCATATCTTTAGAGTAAAAGAAAGTACTTTAATCACACAGCATAACGTAATATTACACAGCATAATTAAGAGAATGCAGCACAGAGTTGTAATTCTGTTTGTGATTTTGAGGTGCTACAACCGTCAGTATCCTCCCTTGCTAACGGAGTTCCCCAGAGCCTATAATCCCAGGCATACGGTGTTGTCACAAGTGTAGTTCATCCAATCAACCCTAAGGCATATATGTGGCCAGCAGTTCAGTTCAGTCTTTGCCTCTTGGTGGTTACTTATGAATATTTCTTCTTCATTCTGCAGACTTCAGTCTGCTACTTACTCATTCATTCTTTTCCAATTCTTAACTCCTCGGTTAACTGCTTCTTGAAGGGGCAGTCCAGGTCGATGTGGGATGGACATGTACATAGGTCCTGCTCCTTCAGCAACAGCTTCTGAGCTTTACTTGGAACTTGACAAACCTGAAGATTTACGTGTAAAGGCTTCCCTTGGGAGCATTTGTCTTCGGTAGCTGCGGCCTCTTAAAGGGGGTGCAGACGGGACACAGGAACGGCAAGTGTGGCCGCTTGGCTGATCTTGGTCTCTGGGCTTCTAATATGGATCACTGACAGAATATCGAGAGTCAGAATATCGACCTACAGAAATATCGACGCAACAATATCGATGTCCAGAATATCGAAGTCCTATCTACATAATGGTAAGCACAAAAATATCGATACAAAAATATCGTTGTTAAAAATATTGGGGTTTTTTAATGTATAAAAAATAATGTAAAATAAAGTAAATAATACATATAACTAAAATAAACATAGTTAAAAATATTTAAAAATGTTTAAAATTATAAGTAATACATATAATGTAAAAATCAATTAATCATATATATCTATAAAATATAATATATATACTTACTTAATAATATTTTTAAATAATTATTTTAATAACTTATAAATTGTTTTAAAACATATTAAAAATTATAAATACATATATATACACATACACCAATAATATAAATTAAAATTAAAGAATATATATAACTAATTAAATTATTACAATATTTTTAAACTTTTTATAATACATTTTACACTACATTAACTAAAACAGTAGAGAAATATTGGATAGCGGAGGGGATAAAATTACTATTCCCACTCCAGAGAGTGCAACAGTAGGAAAAGTGTTGGATAGCGTAAGGGTAAAAATTACGATTCCCACTCCAGTGAGTGCAACAGTAGGGAAAGTGTTGGATAGCGTAGGGGTTAAAATTACTATTCCCACTCCAGAGAGTGCAACAGTAGGGAAAGTGTTGGATAGCGTAGGGGTAAAAATTACTATTCCCACTCCAGAGAGTGCAACAGTTAGGAAAGTGTTGGATAGCGAAGGGGTAAAAATTACTATTCCCACTCCAGTGAGTGCAACAGTAGGGAAAGTGTTGGATAGCGTAGGGGTTAAAATTACTATTCCCACTCCAGAGAGTGCAACAGTAGGGAAAGTGTTGGAAAGCGTAGGGGTAAAAATAACGATTCCCACTCCAGTGAGTGCAACAGTAGGGAAAGTTTTGGATAGCAGAGGGGTACAAATTACTGTTCCCACTCCAGTGAGTGCAACAGTAGGGAAAGTATTGGATAGCGTAGGAGTAAAAATTACTATTCCCACTCCAGTGAGTGCAACAGTAGGGAAAGTGTTGGATAGCGGAGGGGTAACAATTACTATTCCCACTCCAGTGAGTGCAACAGTAGGGAAAGTGTTGGATAGCGGAGGGGTAAAAATTATTATTCCCACTCCAGTGAGTGCAACAGTAGGGAAAGTGTTGGATAGCGTAGGGGTAAAAATAACTATTCCCACTCCAGTGAGTGCAACAGTAGGGAAATTAAATAATTATTACAAATTAATAGCCAATTAATAATAAATTATTTATAAATTATTTATAAATACGAATAAATAAATATTAATAATTACTTTTTATAATTAAATTACTTCCCACCCTATTCCTCTATAAACCCACAACACACTAATAAAAAACACAATTAATATAATTATCAATACATTAATTAATACTAATTAATAACCACATTTTTAATTAATTAATAATAAATTAATTATAAATAATAATAAATAAATAATAATTACTTTATTAAAATTAAATCACTTCCCACCCTACTCCCCTATAAACCCACAACCCGCTCCTATAAAAGTAACAAAATTAATACAATTATCTATTATTTAATTAATATTAATTAATAACCAATTAATAAGTAATTATAAATTAATTATAAATACTAATAAATCGCTACTGCGCCGAGCGTGATGGCGGCTCCCGTTTGAGCTCCGCTAAAGCGCGGAGTCTGGAGGAGAATTACGACCGCAGTAACAGCCTGCCCCTTGGTCTGAGGGCAGTGTAAGCTTCTGTCTTCATGGCGGCTCGCGTGTGGAGTGCTTTTTGAAGGTGGGGCACCCATTTTTGGCACTTTTTTCTTCGTAGCTCTTTTTTCCCTCATGAATGCCGACGGCCGCAATTTTGTGTGTGTGACGGCCGTATCAACTGAGGAGAGTCTCACGAGTGGCCCCCAGTGGCGCTGTAGATATGCCACCTTGGTATTTTCATACCATTTCTTCTATCTTTTTGTGATGCTGCATAATACATATGATGGAGACGTCTGGCTTTCTGCTGAGTGGGCATTTTTTAGCAAGATCAGTCCTCTGCCTGTGTAAGGAGTGGTTGCTGATATCGTCTCATATTCAAAGCCTCTTCTCTTCAGTGCCAACTTCTCTGCCTCTGTTTCTCCCTTACATGCATATTTGTGACTGCCTCTTCACGGTATGCGTTTTTATATATAGGTCTGTCTACCTATTGTTATGCTGTACAGAGGCTGTGGATATCACCATCCTACTCTTTTTTGGCGTGATGAGCATTTGCTGACTGATCTCTATCTTTTCCCACATGTGAGCTACCTTCTGGACGGACGTGAGTGGTCCATCATTGTATACTCCTTCCCAGCATTCTTCTTTCATCTCTCACGCCACTCGCATCAACATTGTGTATGTTATTGCTGCTCACTCTGGTTGCTTTCCACAATTCTGTGACTCTTATACATGGGAAGGATCTCTTTTGTTAGAAATCATCCTACTCCCCGGCGTCAAGTCTACCTCGTCAAGATGGCCAACGAATCCATTTCTTCCTCGAGGTCATCTTCGTCTGGCGCCAAGCCAAAAAGAGTCAAAAATGATCCTCCATCACCAATTCAATCTTCTTCCAACCCGGTCTTAGATTCTATCTTGGAGGAGCTTCGTGCTTTAAAACCGTTCATGAGCACCACTAACGAAAAATTACAATTGATCGAAGACCGTTGGATCAACATGGAAGGTATAATGTCCGAAATGGAGCAGTGAATAAGTAACCTTCAAGATGTGACTACTAAAATTCCTCTGTTAGAACAAGAAATTCATAAACTTAAACTCCACACTGAGGATTTGGAAAATCGCAACAGAAGGAACAATCTTCGCCTGTATGGACTGCCAGAAAATATTGAAGGTAAGGATCTCCTTTCTTTCTTGAAGAAATTCTTAGCTGACCTCCTCGATCTTCAGTCTTCAGCTCCACTCAACATCCAACGTGCTCATCGTCTTGGTCGTCCTCAACCCCATTCTACTAAACCACGTGGCATAATTATGCTATTCCTTGAATTTACTGACTTGATGCATGTTCTTAAGATTGCCAGAGAGAAACGTCGTCTTGTTTGGTCAGGTCATAACATCTTCATTTCACAAGATCTCTTCAATGCTACTAATGCTAGACGCAAAGAATTCCTAGCCCTACGGCCTCAAATGAGATCTATGAATATCCGTTATGGCATCCTGCATCCTTGTTTTTGCAAAATCACACATGAAGGTGTTTCCCGCACTTTTGAAGATCCTCTCAAACTAAAACAATTCTTACATTCCATTGCTCGACTGCCTATGGACACCTCAGCTCAATGTTCTTGAAATATTTATGCTTTAATATTACTATAATTGCTAATTACTAATGTTTTACAATCGTTATTGTTACCTCTGGTCCAACTTTTTAAGGCCCCTCTTTTATTGAGGTTTTCAGCGGTCCTACATATTTTCTTCTCTTCTATTTCACCTACGCTACATTTCATATTATCTTTCTGAATTCACTTTTTATCCTCTCCTCTCCATCTCTCTAAGTCGTTTGTCTTGTCCTCAGGTGCGGACATGCCCTGTTTCTATCTCTTACTCTGCTTTTTACAGATCTGGCTCTTTGTCTTTGATCTGTCATTTCTTTCTTTCTCTTCTAACTTTTTTTCCCTTTTTATTTTGTTTTCCTTCCTTCATCGTCCCTATTTTTGCTTATCTTCCCTCAATTTCTCCTATATATACATGAGTATTTCCTTTATGGGCTTTCTTACAATCTTCTTAATTCTCTTCGGTCTTCTGTCATCTATGATCATTGCTTTTTGTTTCTATTGCTTTTTTCTTTTCTCTTTTTCTCTTTCCCTGTTCTTCTTATGTAAACTGTCATGGGTTCTTTCTTCCTTACTTCCTCATATTCTCCACTATTTGTTAGTGTTATTTATTATTGATAAACTGCGTCTTTTTGGCTCCATCGTTATGTTTGGTACGTGTCATCATTTTGTACTCCCTTCTATCTTATCCATCTCTTTCCTTCTCTTTTTATCACTTTTTTCTTTTTCTTCCTTCCTATGCAACCCCATATGGATTTTGTTTTTCTTTCTTCTCATGCCATTATCATTCCTATTTATTGCCCTGTTATTGACAAATGGTGTCTTTTCTCTTTCATTGTTGTCTCTGCAGTTTGTCATCATTGTTCCTGTACCCTTGTCTTTGAAGTCATATATGGTTAATGTTGTGTCATGAAACGTCCGTGGTTTGGGTCACCCTGTCAAACGTCAGAAGGTACTCTCTCATCTATCAAAGTTGAATTGTGAAATTGCTTTTTTGCAGGAAACCCACTGTAATGATGTTGAATGTCTTAAGCTTAAACGTCAGTGGGTGGGCCAGGTTGTTTATTCACCTGCGGTCAACCGCAAAGGTGGGGTTGCAATCCTATGTCATAAATCTTTACAAATTCAAATTTTGTCCACTGAAGCTGACACAATGGGACGATGGGCAATTCTTCAGGCCAAGGTCCATAATAAAATGATCACTCTCTTCAATATTTATGGACCAGTTAAACCTGACCCTGATTTTTGGAATACAATTAAATTGAAATTATCTTCCATCACCAATCCTAATATTATTGTTGCTGGAGACTTTAACAATTGGCTTGATCCTTTTTCCGATAGAAAATCAAAATGCAAATTTAAACCTGATAAGTCTCATAAATTATTTCAATCTGCTATTGCCTCTCGTCCACTTTTTGATGTTTGGAAAACTTGTAATCCTGATAAATATGAATTTACTTTTTTCTCAAATGTTCACCATACTATGTCACGTATTGATTATATTTTGGTTTCAAACTCCCTATTGCCCTCTGTTCAGTCTTCAGAAATTGGATCCATTTTTATTTCTGATCATGCCCCTGTTTCCTCGTCATTTGATCTTTCCCTTACCAATTCCAAACATGCCCGGTGGAAAATTAACAACTCTCTCCTGTCTGACCAAACTTATATATCTGAGGCTACCTCTTTCATAAATGAGTTTTTTATGTTCAACAAAGCTAGTGATACTTCTATCCATAATAACTGGGACGCCTTTAAGGCATCCTTTAGGGCTTTCACCATTGCATACACGGCCAAAAAGAAGAAATTACTGAACTCCCAGTACATCTCTGCCCTTAAACACATTAAATCTCTAGAACACTCTTTCTTCACATCTAATTCTCCCTCCCATCTCCGAGATCTTATTAAGGCGAAGTCAGTTTTAAACAAATTAGCTACAAATGATGCTTGCAATATTTTACTTAAAATAAAATCCAAATATCACGGGGGTCAAAATAAAGCAGGTAAGATGCTGGCCAACTATTTAAAAGTCAAATCGGAAAAGAAAACCATCAGTCCTATTCGTAATACTACTACTAATAAATTACTTCATTCTGATTCTGATATTGTTAATGCTTTCCAATCCTATTATCATTCTCTATATATGGATGATACAAATCCCTCTGATTGTGATATCCAGTCTTTCTTTGACGGTCTTCCCTCTCCTCCATCTGTGCCTGATGCTATGTCTCTCCTTGAAAAAGATATTTCTCTTCAAGAGATCCTTGATGCGATTAAAGCTTTGAGGAGGGCCAGGGCTCCTGGCCAAGACGGTTTCTCCATCGAACTAATCTCTTGTTTTTCCTCTATTTTTGCCCCTCGTTTACTTGAACTTTTTAATTCCTTCATATTTAAATCAAAACCTGAGGGTTCCTTTTCAGACGCTCTCATTATAATCATCCCTAAACCAGACAAAGATCATACCCTATGCCAAAATTATCGCCCTAGCTCATTAATTAATTGTGATTGTAAAATTTTTGCGAAAATTCTTGCTTCTAGATTGGACGACGTCATACCTCTATTAATCACACCTGATCAATCCGGTTTTATTAGAGGCCGACTTACCTCTGATAACGCTAGGATGTTCTCTAACGTTCTCGCACTGGGGAAAAGATATCCTGACCCTCTAGCTGCATTATCCCTTGATGCAGAAAAAGCATTTGATCGTGTAAATTGGCCATTCATGTTCAGAACTCTTCATTGGTTCGGTTTCGGTCCCAAATTTATTTCATTTATTAGGTTATTGTATCTTGAACCCCGTGCATCTATTTCTGTCAATGGTCTCTTGTCCCCATATTTTAATCTACACAGAGGTACCAGACAAGGTTGTCCACTCTCCCCTCTTTTGTTCCTTTTGTGTCCTGAACCTTTTCTTGAACGTATTCGTCATAACCCCTTAATAACTGGTTTTCAACACAAATCCCACGAAATCAAACTATCTGCTTATGCAGATGATATTTTGATCTATCTATCTAATCCTCCTACCTCTTTGCCTCCTTTCCTTCAGGAAATTGATTTATACTCTAAAATATCAGGCTACAAACTAAACTTCTCCAAAACTGAGGTTTTACCTTTAAATTCCACTTGTTATCAATACATGTTTTCCGACACTAATTTCAAATGGTGTCCCTCCAAAATTAAATACTTGGGTGTATGGTTTTCCTCGAATATCCCTCACACTCTTTTACACAATTTTAATGCACTAAAACTTAAGATTCAGGATTCATTTAGTTCTTGGTCCCCTCTTTTTCTATCTTGGTGGGGTAGATTGGACACCATTAAGATAATGATTGTCCCCCTCATTCTTTTCTTACTTTCTATGTTACC
This sequence comes from Calotriton arnoldi, assembly GCA_963921515.1. Lineage (NCBI taxonomy): Eukaryota > Metazoa > Chordata > Amphibia > Caudata > Salamandridae > Calotriton > Calotriton arnoldi. Next base: position 557,047 of record CAWUFW010003993.1, on the reverse strand, counting down.
TTTTAAAGTTCCCAATTATTATTTTAAACAACTTGACTCTCTCTGTATTAAATTCCTATGGAATAATAAGTCGTCTCGCATTGCCTTATCTAAATTAATTAAACCAAAAACTGAAGGAGGTGTGAGATTTCCTAATTTTAAATTATACCATACTGCTTTTTTACTTAGACAATTCTATGCTTTAAATAAGCAGGATTGCAACTCACCGATACCCAGATGGATTGCTTTTGAGCGCTCCCTACTACATGAATTCTCCTTTTCCGACATTTGCTCAATGTCTAATTGTACCTTTATTTCCCAATATCCCTTTTTAAAAATACTCCCAACATTTCATACACTCCCTGTTTACGGATGGCACCACCTTTCAACAAGCGTTTCTTGCATCTTCCATTTGGTACAACAAATTCATTAAATTCCGTCACAAATCATTCTACTTCAAACATTGGAAAGAGAAGGGTATTTTTTATGTTCATCGACTAGTATCACATACCTCTGTTATACCCTTCACTGTACTACAACGACGTTATAATTTACCTCTATGCTACTTTCCCCAATACTCACAAATATCCAACGCCCTACAATCATTCTTGTCATCCAAAGATTTCTCCGATGACACCATTCCAGTTACATCCATGACCCCTTTGAACACAATTCTCCCCGACTCCATTCCCAAAGCCTCTGTTATATACAAGCTTTTGTCCACTCCCATATCCGATAGACCAAAATCTACTATTGAACTAGCTTGGGAACAAGACCTATCTATATCCCTCCCCACTGACAGATGGAATAAACTCTGGCATAAAATTTTCACTACTTCAAAAGCTGCTAACATTACTCAATCTTTATTTTTTTCTTTACAATAGAGCAGTTTATACACCGATTCATATTCATAAGATTGATCCTTCCTCCTCTCCCCTTTGTTGGTCTTGTCTCTCCTCGGATGGCACACTGTTACATCTAATATATTACTGTCCCAATGTTTTTAAATTTTGGAATTCCATTTGGTCTACGTCTTCCAAGATATTTAATTACAATATTTCATTATCAATTCAAAATGTATTTCTTGGGTCCTTATCTGATGATTTCTCCGATGCTCCACATAAAATGAAATTGTTTGACCTTTTTATTTCCCTTGCATTTAAAGTGATTTTAACTTGTTGGAAAGATAATTCTAAAGTTTGTACATTAATGTGGTGGAACCTTATTTGCAATGAACATAGAATATCTACTGTCGCATCATCAACGTTATCTCAGAAAATCAAATCTGATTTACTTTGGATTCCCTTTACTACTTTCCTATCTTCTCTCCCTTCTATATCTTAATTACTTATCTTATCTTTCTCCCCTTCCCCTCTCCTCTCATCTTTCTCTTCTTGTTTTCTTTTCTTTCCCCTTTTTTTTTTTCTCTTTCTCTTCTTAGTATCTATTTTTACAAATATAACAATCCTTACTCTTTTATCACTTGTTTTAATATGTACCCTTTGCTTTTCCTATCCATTTCTCACCCATAGATGGTTTCTTTACCCCACTTTTCGCTATCTCTGAATTGATTGTTCCTTACTATAATAGCCTTTTACGATATGCGTTTTATTACTCTATTGCTCCATCTTATGCCTTATTGTAACCTTGGTACTTTATTATTATACCAATAAAATTATTAAACTAAAAAAAAAAAATACTAATAAATAATTATTAATAATTACTTTATTATAATTAAATTACTTCCCACCCTATTCCCCTATAAACCCACAACCCGCTCCTAAAAAAAGTAAACAATTTATATAATTATCGATTAATTAATTAATAATAATTAATAAACAATTAATAATTAATTAATAATAAATTAATTATGAATGCTAATAAATAAACATTAATAATTACTTTATTATAATTAAATTACTTCCCACCCTATTCCCCTATAAACCCACAACCCGCTACAGAACTAAATTACGCAAAAATTATTTTACATAACAATATTTACTGCTAAAAATTTAACACATACATAAAAAAATAAACTACACTTATACCAAAAAATTACCTACCATACTTTTAACACACATATTAAAATACAGAACACTAATATAAACATCGATATTATTAACAACGATATTTTTACAAACGATATTACTGTCTTCGATATTAAATAAAACAATATTTCTTACCTTACTGTCGATATTCTGTACCACGATATTCTTGATGTCGATATTCTTGACCTACGATATTTAAAACTCGATATTCTGGTAGGTCGAAATAAAAAACTCGATCTTCTGTCTGTGCACCTACTAATATGGCTTTGGTAGTTGCAGCCTCATGCCCAATCAAACTCCGACCTTCAGCTTCACCATTGATGGAGCGTTCGGACTGTGCTTTATATTATTATTAATTATTTTGCTATATGAATATGCCTTTTAAAGTTGGCCTACTTATTGTTTTATTTTGCAATTTATGAGCCGTGAGCATACAAATGATTAAATGATTTCTACTTTTTTTGCTGATTACATTTCTACTGTCATGTCAATGAGATTTACTGAATAAATCTAATATTAAAATGTCGAAATGAGAGCCTGTTTCACATTATTTAGGAAGAAGTCATTTTTCCTCCCACTTGTTGCGTAAGCTAAGTCTTTGGGGTAGCTCTACAATGTGTGCTTTCCCACCCACAGATGCCACAGGTGAACTTGGTTCAATGCACCAATGATGAATGTGAAAGACTGGTCATCCTAGCCCCGCAAAACATTACTCAATGTGTAATTGAAATAGAGGTATTGCTTTTGGGTTACTAACAATCCCATGAAGGGATCAGGGGCACCGTGGAAATAGTAAAAAACCTTATTTCATTATTCACTGTATCATACACACTGTACTAAGAAGAATGAATACTTTTAAGTAAAAACTATTAATTACTACAGGAATAATCTGTTTCTCAGTACGTCTAAAACAACTACATAGAATATTATAAAAACAGCACAAAGAGACGTTAGGAATAACAAAACTAAAATGAACATATCTAACATTGTTAAAATGTCATCTAGAACCTAACATCTACTTCTATGGGCTATATTAAGCGAGCATGGAAGACAGAGCAACTTGTATTCTAGAGGTTCTTAGGGAGAAGAGACGCACTGCATACCTTACTGACAGCAAAGGCTGTCTCTAACAGCAGAGGCGTGAAGACAGTGTTCACTGTGAAGGTAAGACACACACTGTGGTCTACCTCCGGGACTCAGCTTTATCAACTTCAGGCTTCAGGTGAGATGCAGTATCTGCAAAGTGTAAAGTGTGCTGGCAGTAGGTAAGACCGTTTCTGGCAGAATCTCAGGTGATAATCTGGGCAAAGGACCTCTCCTGACAAGTGGTCAAGTTGTAGTCCTTATATCTTAAATCTTATCAGAAATTGGAATTTCTGACATAAGTTTAGGAATGTCTGACATAGATTATGTGCATTAAGGGGTGCGTCCCGATGTTTCCTTATGAACATATAAGGTAAAAGGAAATCAATTCAGACTACACTATTTTGGTTATATGTCTGTTTGTGTCCTGATTTAAACTTGGCATCGTGAAAGTAGACACTTAACCCAGATGAATGTCGCATCAGGTGTTGCATTTATGTCATTAGTCAAATGACATGACGCTTTTACAGTTCTTAAAAAGATACGGTCAGATGACATCTGCGTCAAAAGGCAGACATGACAATGATTCTGCATGAATCGGGAAAGAGGGCGACTTACATTGCCTAAGATTGAGAAGATGGCGACTTCCATTATCCAAGATGGAGTCAAGGCCTACATAAAATGGAGTCAGAACTTAGGGGCTTTACAACACATTGATCCTGTGGTTCCACCCTTTTTCATAGAACAAAAGGGCCAACATCTGCACCTGGCTGTCACCAGCCTACATGAAACAGTCATCAGGGAAGACAGAAGTACAGGCCCTTCCTAGAAACTTCATGTTGAACAACAGAAACTACAGTCTATCCCTTCTTCTCTACCTTCTACCACATAGTAATGCCCAGAAAGAACTAATCAGCAGCTAATTGCTAGCAAGGTCCTCACTGAATTTCCAAGGGGAGCCCTATCTCTGTCTTCCTTCACTTCAGTGTCTGGAACTCCACCCTCCAGCCACATGAATACAGTCAATACACTTTCACTGTCAGGGGAAGCTGTATCCACTTTCCATCTTCTGTTATGCTAAACCAGGTTCTATCCAAAATGAATCCCACTCGCCGCAGTACTCAGACTCTTTTCACACACACAGTCCTACTACCATACCCGTGCCACACACTCTCTGCACATACATGCCCTCAACATGCACATGGAATGTCATCACAAGGATTTGGGGTTCACATAACAGTGGAACTTTACATTAGAGGGGTCTGTAAACTGCTGCCTCCTTGACACTAAAAAAAGGTCAGGTCACACTATTGTTCACAAAACCTCAGTAAGGTGCCACCACGGCTTTATGTGACTTTCCCAAGGCTTGGCAAGTAGTCCTAAGCCCCCTATGAGTGCACCCGATGTGCACCCCTCCAGGCCTCAGCACAGGTTCTAGACCCTGTATTACCAGAGACAGGTCTTGGCTTCTGTACACAAGCTTGATTAGCATGATGCCAGGGCCGAATAAAGGATCAGGATACTAGTTTCAGCAGCGGTTTGGCACTCAGGGTGGGGTACAAGCCTGTTTGCCATAAAGGAGACATTCCGGTCCCAACAGACATGTTGCATAAAGGCATTTGCTGCCTTTACAGGGCCAGGATGCCCAGCAGTATGTTACATAATGTAGTTAGCTGTATATTACATTGTACAGTGAAGTTGATGGCAAGCCCTTGACACCGAACCATTCCAGAAGATGCACATAGAATTGTGGTAACATATCCTTCTGTGAAACACATCTTTGAAGTGTAAAACCAAACTACCACCAGCACAACTCAACAGAGTACTCTCTTCACAATGCCAGGCTCAAAGGAGTCTGACAATCGCGTGGTGCCAGAGGGGCAGTCAAAAAGTTTAGTCTGGGATGTTTTTATGCCATTATGGACTGATTTTTGCCCATAGAAGATTGGATTCTTCATAGATATTGCATTGTGGCCTGTCTTAGAATTTGGAGAGCAGGGTACTGTTATATCCTTTTGTATTTCTTATGTATTTTTGTATATATGATTCTGGTGGAATGTGCCTCGCTCCTAGGCAACTGGCTCCTGAATGTTATGGGGTTCTGGAATGGTATTGAGAGCGGTTATACCGGGAGCGGAGAGCAGACCATCAAGGGCCGTTTTACTTCAATAAATCTTCTCTTCTTAAAGACTCTGTAAGACTCGTCTTTACAAAACGTACTCCACAACAAACTTGACAGAGTACCCTGATTGCCAAACCCCCGGACTACCTGCTCTATTCTGACTCGAGCAGGCCGTCAGTTTCCCAGTGGAGGTGCTCCAACTAACTCCAGCATTAGAAATGTACTCCATAGGGGCCACCAGAGTGAGGGCATCAGTGCGCCTGCCCTATTCAGAGCAGATAGTCTGATGTCCATTTGTTTTCTGTCCGTCACCACTAGGTAAAAATCAGCCGGTCATGAGCAGAAAAACAAGTACTGATCCCGGCCCCCCCCCCATTAACACTGGTGGAAAATTCCCATGGTGTCTGGGTCATTATTTATTCATTTTACAAAAATAAATTCTTGCTTTGGGAGTTTTTTTGAAAAACAGGAAAGTTTAATGTGTGTCCACTCAAAAGCAGTGGCCTTGCGCCAACTGTAAATGCCTTCAAAGGAGCGGGTGTGGAGGTGGCTCCTGTGAATGCACAGAGATCACCGCTGGGCTGGTGCTAATTTCTAAATATGACGTTCCTCTGCCCATCACTGTCGGGGACTTAATGTCCTCCCCACCCAGGGGCGTAAACTTGGTCAGTAAGATTGAGGGGGGTGTGAGTTTCAGATTTTCCAATAATCAGGCTGGCATAAAATGTTTAAATACATTATACCACAAGCAGGGCGCAAGAGAGGGGCTAAAGGGGCGGTGAAAAGGGAGAGAAATGCGGATTGGTAGGAGTACTAAGAGAGAACACAATATTTTGTAAAATAACCAATATTTTTGCGGACTTTCAAAACAGAGAGGGAGACAGTGCGTGTGCGTTTTTGTCTGTGTATATGTAAATATTCCTGTTTAAATCCGACAGACACCTCACCATACCCAACTGAAACAGCTGGACCCAACTGTTTACAAGAAAATACATTTATTAGGGGGTGTAACACCCCAAACTCTCCCCCCACCCCCGAAGCTACATCTGTACCCCCCACCCTGAGGAAGAGATGCAAAACGGCCACACTCTGTGCTCCCACTGCTCTCTGTAAATCTTGCACAGTCTGCAGAGCACTCGCTCGTGGCCTAGTTTCAGCCCAGCAGGATAGTCCATGGGAAACTTCCGATGACACAAGACAAACACATAAAACTCTAACTTGGCTAGCAGTCAACAAATAATACCTTCTAACTCGAGGCCTTAAGTTGCAAGTCTGCAGAAGTCTCGAAACCAAAAGCTAATCCTGTTCCGTGAGAGTTTATACAGATAATGTTTTCACACAGCCCGAGTGCCAGCAGCAGTGCTGCAGCCCACCAGCGAAACGCAATCCAGACTGGCACCTCTCCAAGGGCACAGAACCTGCCATCCAGGGGCCTGCAACCAATTAGGGAGCTCTGAATAACCCCATTGTGGAGCAAGACTCACACACTAAAGCTCAACTGGCAAACACAACAAAACCCGACTCAGAAAGCAAATAATGTTTCCAGGAAAGAAGACATACTTTGTGTGCGCCACTGGCACACACAGAGAGTAATACTGGAACTTAACAAGGGTGCTTCTTGGGCATAATGAATAACGGGGTGTAGTTCTATCCCCGAGTAGCCAGGTGTAAAAAAAGCATGATGAATGGTAAGTTAAAGCCCTGGGATTACTGGCACAGAAACCACTGCTAACCTGTTTAAGTGACAGGCGAACATAAGCCAAGGCATGTTTGCTGTAAGCGAACACCCAACACTTCACAGTGTGTGTGAAACGTGCTGCTACCAGTAATGTGTTCCAAAGCTCCATTTGTCATATTGCACAGAATGTGCAGAGTCTGCAGTATGTTCCTGCTGACACGTGAACAAGTACAGACAGAAAACAAATTATAGCAGCCTGGAAAACCCAACTACTTGGCACAATGTTACAAAATGGCATTGTAAGTCTGTATTTTCATGTCCCCGTATAAGAAACTTGTCTTCAACTTTGATGTGACCAACCTTTTTGTGAAACCGTTTCACAATTTTCATTCTTATTGTATTTCATGCACTTTTTTCACGCAGTGCATGGGCACTTTTTTCACCAGTCAAGGGTTAGCACCTATGTGATACTTTGAATTTTATCAGTTCTTGTACAAGATATAAAGTATTTTTAGTTTGTTATTTTCTCTCCTGTTCTCTCTTGTGTTTTTCTTGTAATTCTAGTTGGGTAGTATCACTGGGTAGTACTTTTAACTCAAAGGATAAGCCAGTGGCATAGCTAGGGGGTTGGGGGGCTGGGCGGTCCGCCCGGGCAGCACTCTTTTGGGGGCGGCGGGTGGGGTGAGCAATTTCAGTGAGTGCAAGGTAAGTGGTCTTCTTTTTTTCCCCCTCGTCATCGTCTGTTGACTCACCCCCTCCCCTGCTCTTACCTGCACCGGCCGTCACTGGGCGGCAAACTCACGGACCGCCCGGGCGGCAAAAGCTCTAGCTATGCCACTGGGATAAGCAGTAGGCTGAACAATACATTATTCTGTCTGTTGGTGGACTCTTGCGTTCCGAGCGCTTGACCCCCACACTGCATCCCTGAGAGGCCTGTGGCTGCTTGCTGTCGCTACCCTGAGGATCCAGTCCCCAGTCTGTTGCACATATTACCACAATGGCAAATGCACTCAAGCACCATGGTTGGGGTCCAGGACCCCTGCCTGCCCTCTGACTGCCCAAAAGCGGTCTGACACCCATCGTGGGGGCTACTCAGGTAATTGTTTTCGAGATTAGATTACAAAACAGTAAGATTAAAGTTTTTGAACCATTCAGGTTGCGTTCTTTCATTCATTTTTTAACAGAAGTCATATATGTGGTAATGTTTAGATTGCAACGGTTATCTTCTGATGCACGGCTCATGATTGTCTGCATAGGTTTGAGAGGGTCTTCTTATAATAGTTAACGTGGCGTACCTGTGCATTGAAGAGCCAAGGAAATAGTGATAAACGTTCCGCTATAGTGCAAGGGTGTGTGTGTATGTGTGAGTCTAGCATAGGTTTTGTATTGGAAGGGTTTCCTTCCAGTATAAAATGCTATGCCTAAACAACTTAAAAACATTTCCAACTATGTATGGGTGCTGTACAGTGTAGCACACATGCAAACCAGAAAAGAAAGGAGTAATACAAATATTTCTCCTGGTGTTCATTTTTTATGCAAAACCCTTGCTACTATTGTTAGTAGATAGGGGTTTGCGCCAAAGCATGGGTGGTGGCATGGGAACACCCATGTACCACCCATGTAACACCCCCTTGATGCTATGTAACGCAAAGCAGTGCTTCGTTCTGATTTGCGTTACTTTTAGGCAACATTCCAGCTCAAAACAAGTTGTGCACAGGAAAGTACATTTTTTAAAAACACACTGCGCTGGTTTGCATCACTTTTCTGACGCAACACAGCACAAAATGTTTGTAAATCTGACCCCAAGTTAATACTTTACTGAGTCACTCATCATGCGATGGTTCAGAGCCCACCTTTTCTAAATTAGAATTTCAAATCTAAGTGGAGCTTTCGGCTCCAAATTCTGTGGCCTCCTGATAATCCCAAGATATCACTGGGGAAGACTCAGGGTCAGAGCCTATTATGGGCTACACTCTACCCTGTGGGGCAACTTTTCTGCTTCCTAACCCTGCTCGTTGGGTTGGACCTGTTGAATTTTATAAGGAAACTCATAATTTGTCTCTTTGCCTTTAGGTAATTTATAATGTATTCATTTGCAAGGTTTCTCTATGTCAGTGGCAGGAAACATAAAGGGGCTGTATAAATGAATACATAACATAACAACATAAATCATCATATCATAACAGAATAACATGAGAACCAAATTACAGTATTATATCTAGAACAGTTAAGCACCACTCCTCTATTCATCTGGGTTTCACTAATTTTGTATCAAATGAACTCCACGTTCCATTGCGTTTTGTGCTCAGGACCACATTTTTTCGCGGTGCTCCACTGCCCCTTGAAACCAGGTCTGCACTAAATTCAGTGGATAAAATGACTGTTGGGCATATTCACAAGAACGTGCGATAAACATCGCCAAACTAGGTTAACGCAAGTTCACATATCGCCGTCCATCGCGGGAAAATAACCCCGTGTTAACGTGGCATTCCCAACACGGCGGTAACATGCGATAGTGTCTTGATAACGCGGAAAATGACCGCGATGAACTCACCGGGACGGCGATAAAAATCCAACGGCGAACATGAAAAAAGGTGCGATGGGCCCAATCGCGATAAGACAATCAGCGAAAAGCAGCGCCAGGCCTGCAAATCACACACGTCAGGCGGGAAAAATCACCATATAAGCTGAAAAAAACCAAACAAATTAAAACCGAACCACAGCGAGTCACAATGGAGGCAGCCGGAGCAGGCACAGAGGACGGCCAGAACCCCACAAGCCCCTCGGCGGTCCAGCCTGGGACCCCGGGGACAGGGAAAGGCAATGACAAGAAGAAGAGGAAGACGAAGTTCAGTCCGCAGGAAAACAGGATCCTGATCACGGAGGTGATAGAACACCATCAACAACTGTTCGTTACCTCCACTGTGTCATTGGCAACAAAAAATGGAACATGGCAGTCTATCGTGGACAAGGTGAATGCAGTCGGAGTGCTGAGGAGGACAATGGACGAGGTCAAGAGGCGTTGGAATGATGTGAAGCGCAAGACCAAGCAGAAACTCGCCAACAACCAGAAGGCAGCAATGCAGACTGGAGGTGGTAGTCCAGCGCCACAGGAGAGCTGGATGAGATGGAGGAAATGGTGTCCACAGTCATCAGTGGGGAGACGGTGGCAGGAGTTGGAGGACCGGACACTGCTCAACATGACCCGACACAACAGCAACAGGGTGAGTAACCACCAGGGACTGGGGGGTCGGGGGGAGATGGGCACAATGGCAAAAATGCACAATCAAGCGGAGCACAGTGCACACCCACAATGACTCTGGATCATGTCCCTGATCCTCTTGGCACACTGCAGCACACATAGCAACAGCACATAGGCCCCCGTCGACTATGTGCTCAGAGGAGGCCCGCCCACATATCACTTATCTCACAACCAACCCATGCACATGTGCTGAACCCAGCAAAGCTGCGGGTCCGTGAGCCACACTGACAATGCAAGTGACACTGCATGACGATTAGCATGGCTGCAGTCCGATCATCCTGACATGGTGCACGCCACCACACTGAGGTGGCTGAGTGTGGACCACATCCGTAAAGGAGCAGGTCACACTCTGACACATCCACCTGCACAAACAACCCCTGACCTCAACAACACACCTGCGGACAAACCATGCCCCACAGCCCCAACCCCCACCAAGAGCCCAATTTACCCAAGTATGCAACATCTCAGCATTGTAGAAGCACAGAAGTCAAGGCACACCGCCTGAAAGGGATAAGGGCCAGCCACATCAGAGCTGCAGGGGCGACTCACCCAAAATGCGGCACACACACATGATATGCAGAGCACATCAACATTGAAAACAATGTGGTATGAACTGCAACACGTTCACAACAGAACAGAGCACCCAAGTGGTACCGCTTGTGTGTAGAAACTGGCCAATCACATTTGGCATAGCAGGGAAACATGGGATGAAAATGTACGAGTACAAACACACATCCGTGATGATGTCGGAATGTCCACTGTCCCGCATCAAGTAGGCAGCTCCTCCCAAACAGTAACAATGTACATTGTCATGCAGTCTGTATGTAAATGTGTGCAATCCGTCAACATACATGTGTACACAATGTAAAACTGCATCTACCCATCACATTGCAGAGGGAGAACCACCACCTCCTGCAGAGCAGACCCAACCTCTCTTCACTGATGACGAAGAGGACCACACCACCATCAACCCCGACGCCCTCCAACAGCTCATGGATGCCCTCAGGACCCCACGCCCAGGATCAGGGCAGACCAGCTGCATCGAGGAAACCCCACCCCCTGCACAGACCACACAGCAGGAAGCACCTACCACCACGGCTGACTCCCAGGACCCCCACGACCAACACATGGCCTTCCAACGCCGTGTGTTGGAGGTCCAGGAGAAGGTGGCTGATCAGGTGCGGGTGGGGTTCGACCGCATGGCAGCCAGACTTGATGCCATACATGGGTGTCTAATTCCCATCAGGGACCACTTTCAGTCCCTAACGGACACCCACAGTCCGCTCCATGCTCTCCAGCGATCCATGGCTGATATCGCTGGAGTCATGATACTGAGACAAGAACAACTGTCCAGTCAGAGTGGCTCCAGCGAGGTCTGCCGGGAGTTGGGACAGATGCGGGGGCTCATGGAGACCATGGTGCGGATGACGGCGGACAGGATGGCTGCCATGGCTGCACACCAGCGGGATGTGGCTGGGGCCTTCAATGCCCTGCAGCACATCGTCATGGCATTGCTGCCTCAAGGCCTTGCTCAGATGGGTGCTGCTGCAGCTTCTACATCCACATCTTTGCCCCCTGTTGTCTCAGTGCCTCACAGTGCGGCAGGCAATCCACCCCCACCCACGTGTGAGGCACATGTGCCATCAGAGGACGAAGATGTGGGTGAACCAACCTTACTGGTAAGGAGAAGGCAGTAGCATTCATCTCCGCCATATGGCCTGTTTCTGCTTGGTTCTGCCCTTTGCATCATCACCTTCCACTGTCCCCCGATACACTCTACGACACTCACCTTGGCCTCGACATGGACTGCCTTATTCCGTTTGGTTACCAATGACACAGCGATCAGACTGCGGACTGGACTCTTCCTCTTCCAATGTACTTGTCATTTCCTGTGGGACTCTGGCTGGCCCTCCACGGGCCAATAATGTGAAGTGGGGTTTGCATGGCCCTGTACTGCTCCAGCTGCAACACTCCACTGGATGTGAAATAAACATTCAGAATCGCACAGATGTGTCATGCCTTTGATCATTCACGTATGTGCGTATGGTTGAATGTAGGGTGGGAGATTCCCCCTAACGTCCATGTTGCTCATGTCTTGGTACTTGTGTGACAGGCTGCAACAGCGCCGATTGCGGTCCGGGTGGCGTAATCACTACAACAGGGACACACGCATCAGTAACTTCCATGTACAGCCCAGGACTAGAGCACGCCCAGAGCCCCGGGTTCATTGTTCCCACCCCTACGCTGGCCTGCCATACGCCAGGCCAGTCCACTCCACTTACGCATACAGGGGGGGACGACAACGCTAAATGTCCCAGGTCGTCCCTGTAGTGATCTGCTGATCACTGGTCTAGTCGTCAGCATGCCACAGCCGCTCCCTGAGGGCTCGTTCAGACCCACAACAAACCCATCCAGCACAGGCGTCATAGGACATGTGACCCTGCCAATCAAAGGGGCCTAGCACGTCACATACCCCACTGCCGGTGTGGTAGTCCGGAGGGGGTCCTGGGTGTGGTGGCGGTGGGTGTTGTGGCCCTCTTGGGGCTCCGAGCTCATGATCAGTAGCTCCATGGCATCTGTTGGTCTTCTGGTGTGGCTGTGGGCTGGGCTCCCTTTTATGGTGCAGGTTGTCGTCCGACTTAACACCAGGTAGGAGCAGGTGTTAAATCCCTGCTGGTAACGCACCTTATCGCATGTTTTGTGCTCTTATCGCCGATCTGGCTGGTCGTTGGGAATGTTGCGAAGTGGTGTTTCCGAGGCTTTTTGCACGGGAACGCCTACTCTGCATCTCATTAGCGTTCGTTGCCGGTGTCATCCATGGCGATGTTTTTTGCGACTGCTATCGCAGGAAAACTGGTGATATGGGCTGTTAGCACCAGCTTGTGAATGGTGGGATGAATTTATCGCCACTTTGGCTGCGATAAAGTGCTGCTAACTCGGCGATAAGTCCTTGAGAATATGCCCCTGTATTTCAGAAATGTTGGTACCCAATATCTTCCAAAGTTTTTGACTTTTTCTAAGGAATGTTAAGGACAAATAAATTATGGGGCATATGTACAAGAACCAGTGAAAAATATCGTTATTGCCGCGCACCTCCGCAAACTATCGCCACGTTAGCGATGTATGTACAAGCCGACGTTACGTGGCGATAGTTACTGATCTAAGCGGAAAATATCCACGTTAAAAACAGCGTCACAGCGATAAAAATCTTGCCATTAACGTGAAAAAAGTGGCGGCAGGCCAGTCAGCGGCCAGAAACTGCACGCAAATTAGCGTGAAGCCACTTTTTTTCACGTTAGGCCGGAAAAGCGACTACAAAAAGCCCGCAAAGTATCACAAACTGTGAAAAAAAAAAAGAACCATGGATGAAGCTGGAACCAGTACTGCAGGAGAAAACAACCCCCCAAACAGCCAGGAGGACCAGCCAGAGAGCCAGGAGAAGGGCAAAGGGAAGAGGAAAACCAGGTTCAGCCAGCAGGAAAACCAGGTCCTGATTGCGGAGGTGACAGAAAAACAACAGCAGCTGTTTGTCAGCTCCACTGTGTCATTGGGGACAAAAAATGCAATATGGCAGCCAAGGTGAATGCTGTCGGAGAGGTGAGGAGGACAGTGAACGACTGCAAGAAGCGCTGGCATGATGCTAAGTGCAAGACCAAGGAGAAACTGGCGGCCAATCGCAATGCAGCACTACAGACCGGAAGTGGGAGTCCAGTGCCACAGGAGGAGCTGGATGCGTTGGAGGAACAGGTGTCCGCAGTCATCTGCGAGGAGTCAGTGGTTGGAGTCCATACCTAAAACTGTACCATACATTAGTCCTGGTGTGACTTGCCCATCACACATTGATATGCATGTAAATAAGTATTTTGGGAAAGTCAACAGTGTCAGTGAACCAAAATACAGTCAGGACTGTTATCATTTGCACACAAACACTGACAGCCAAAAATCCGAAATAGTACAGCATGTATCATCCATGTCAGCATCTGCGTGCAATATTCACAAACACACATCACCCTGCCAATCGCACATGATGTGATGTGGGTGCGGGACGATAGGGCCTGAGCAGCACAAATGAGTATTTCTGAATACACAGCTCTGAAATCCAGGCCCACTCACACACTACATGTGGTGTCAACATTGAGGGTAATGGGTGTTGTAACTGTCTGTTCAGCTGGCAACAACAATAGAAAGTCACGCTGCACCAGTCTCACAATGGTTAAGCCAACAGGAGGGCAGCAAGCAATGCATGCATGGAAAAACATGCATGACGCCAGGCACACAAGAGAAATCACAAGACCCAAAGCAATTTGTATGTATATGTGCACTGCATTGAGCAGCACACATAGAAAAAGGCCAAATTCTTGGAAAATGATGCATTTCTCCTTGGTTTGCCATCCTAAGAACAGTTCATACCTGGTCTTCATTTTTGCACGGCCCCCTATGTACGCAACCCTTGCACATAGGGGGCAGCGTAAAAATGAATTGGTGTTGCAGTGGAACGGCCTCTCAACACCCACTGCCCACCCCTTTCACGCTAAGCATAAAGTGAAAGGGGGTCTTATGTACAAGGCAAAGTTAAGACACGTTAAGTGGCTTAATGCTGCCTTGTACATAAGGCGCAGCCCCAATTGCCACCACAACGTCAACATAGGTGACGTTGTTGTGGCAATAGGGCCTTGTATACATGCACCTATGAATGTACATTGTCATGCTATCTGCTTGTACACCAATACAATGCATGATCATACTATAAACACACATACAAATGCATCTCCCCTTTACGTTGCAGAGGGAGAAACATCACCTCCTGTACAGCAGCCTGTCCCACTCTTCAATGATGAAGAGGAAGACCTAGCAACCATCGACCAGGACACACTCCAACATCTGCTCGACTCAATTAGTACCTTATCTCCGGAAGCAGGGCCATCCAGCAGTGTTTTGGAAACTCCAGCCCCTGCACAAACAACCCAGCAGCAAGCACCGACAACCACAGCTGTCTCCCAGGACCTTGAGGACCCACTTCTGGCATTTCAATGTCGTGCGGTAGAGGTCCAGCAGGAGATGGCTGGTCAGGTGCGGGTGGGGTTTGACAGCCTGGCTGCCAAATTAGATGGGTTACGTGGGTGTCTCAGTCCCATTCGAAACCACCTACAGACCATCACAGACACCCACAGTCCGCTCCATGCTCTCCAGCATTCCATGGCTGACATTGCTGGAGTACTGACTCAGAGACAAGAACAACTGTCCAGACTGAGTGGCTCCAGCGATGTCAGCAAGGAGTTGCATCACATGCGAATGAGCATGGAGAACATGGAGCGGATGCAAGCCTCGCTAATGGCAGCCATGGTTGAACACCACAGACACATTGCTGGAATCTTTCATGCCCTGCAGCTGCTCATCACGGCAGTGCTGCATCAAGGTTTGACACAGATGAATGCTGCTGCTGCTTCAACATCCACATCTCCGCCCCCTGATGTGTCAGTGCCTCACAGTGCCGCTGACAATCTACCACCATGCACTCCGGAGGCACATGACACATCAGAGGATGTAGATGTTGATGATTCTGCAATATTGCTAAGAAGAAAGCGGTAGAATTCATCACTGCCAAATGGTCAGTTTTGCCTTGGATCTGTGCTTAGCATCATGCCACGGAACATCATCTTCCAATGTCCTCTGCTACACACTGTGACACTCACCTTGGACCTCAATATGGACTGCCATAATTTGTGTTGTACCCAAAGACACTGCAATCAGCCTGCTGACTGAACTCTGCCTCTTCCTCTGGACATGTTCCACACAAAGGACTCTGTCAGGCCCTACACTGGGCATCTATGAAATGTGGGGGTTGTTTGACCAAGTACTGTGGCAGTCTTCAACAAAGCCAATGCACATGCTAATTAAAAGCTAAAATGTACACAGATGTATGTTTTTCATGACCATTCAGGCATAGAAGTCTCCAATAATATCTGAGCAGTGAATCCATTCAAATGTACACCGTTGTAATTGTTCATGTTAAACTGTGTCACAGATAGGTAGTGAGATGACTAGCCATGTGAGATCTAGCTGTGCCCTCATTGATCGAATATGACCTACTAGCAATATCCCAACATTGCCCTCCGTACATGATGGCAATAGGCCTGTGTGGAAATAGGTCCAAGTCTGTTGCATGCCACAAGTAGTGTCTCCATTTAGCATTGTTAACAAGTCTCACTTGGCAGATCTACTCACACTCTACGGGATGGACAAAGCTTGTTGTGATGGGGGTCATTGCATGTTACATTCCAAGATAGAGCACACCACATGCACATAGATGTCGAATCGTTATGGCACATATTGCCCACCTGGTATTGGAATCACAATGTCTGTTTCAGTGAAGCTGTGTTGGCAATAGGGACTTAGCCTTAAGTGCAAGTCCGCTGTCAGACACTTACAGTGGCTTAACAATGCCTTTGAAACAAGGAACACTCTCATGCTGTGCTCACTGTGAAAGGAGAGGGCAATGTGTCCAGGGATGTGTAGTGCACTGCACTTAGCACACAGTCAGATGCTATATCACCATTTCAAGTGTGGCATCACTATGAGGCAATGACAAAAGTAACAGCGTGGAAAAGTGGGTATGACACTGGCACTACAGGGAGCAATGCTACATTTCCCCTCCTGTTTGCTGCAGAACTGTGTTTGGCCTTGTGCCATGCACATTTGACCAGCTAATTTACAACATTGTGCATGGGCAGGAGGTGACGTAGTGGTGGTGATCGGGACCAACGTGGTTTAATCCACATCTCTGACCCTGCTGAATTTTCAAAACACAGGACTGTAGACCGCTAAATGTTACAAGACATTCCCAAAAGTAACACCCCCCTGAAGTCAGAATAGTCATTGAGCTTTAATGGGGAATGTGTTGTAAAGAATTGCGTTGTAAAGCCAAGCGTTGTAAAAGGTATTGTGTGTTAAAACATGTGGATTAAAAGCATGCCTGGAAAATGCATGTGGGGTAACGTCACAGATTCTGCGAGAGTGGCTTGTACATTTGACCTTGAGTCAAATGAGGGGAATGAGTCCAAGGAGACAGCTGTACAACACCATTGCAGTGACAAAACATGCCAATTACATACATAGGCCCATCTTTGCTAGTTGGTGGGTGAACGTGCCATTGGAAGACTTGGCTTTAAGCTACGCCATGGAAAGCTTTTAAAGCTGTTATGCAGCATACATACGATAGTACTGTGCAGACCTGTATCTGACACCGCACAGCCAGGAAAACACTACCTACTTGTGCATAATCTGGCACACTTGTACAGTCATCTCAGCCAAGGATGTACACGCATTCCATGTCTGGTCATACTCATCACCAACACCACTCACATGTCCCCTCTCATGTCTGTATGCTCTGGAATCAGCATGCATGTGCTGCATAGACAGAACACATTGATATTTCTTGCATGGGTATCACTGACTGGGGATGTGCAAGCATACATCAGGAAGACATATGCATTCCTCCATCTTCACTTACTAATTTGTAGACACTTCACACTTCCACCAAAGCCCATCACACGAGTCAAGGTACATGTGATACCCACACATACTGCCTGGTACTAAGGAAATGATTTGGTCCTGACATTTATCACATCTCACTTTGACAACATTTAATGGGTTTACTCACCAGTGGCGTGTGGGTCCTTGAAGGCACCGATGTACCCCTGTGTGATGAGTGGTCTTCCGGCTGTGAGACATTAAACAAAAAGAGTGTTGGTAAGCAAAAAAATAATTCACACATGTGTCCTAGTCATCATCCAATTGATCGCCTTCAATGTCAATGCTCTGTAACTGTACTTTTGCAGTTTATGTGGCATACATGAGTCTGTTGAGTTTGCCTGTTATTCCAAGAAGACATGATAATGCCGAGTGAGGGCAAACAAGACAATCATGCTTGCACATTCACACATTTTGCACAGACAACTTGTGTGACACATTCCCAAGGCCCTGTTTGGCCAAAGATAACCATGTCCTACATGCTCTTTCGACAATAACATCGATGGAGAATGCACAAGGGTGTGTCAAAACTATTGATGGTGTCTGTCACTCTTGAGAAGTCATATGCTAAATATTTCAACTTTCATATCTCAGCCAATGGTACTCTAGCCAGAGGTACAAGGTCAGCGTACATACTAGTCTGTGCCAATATGGGATGTTGGTGATTAGCTGTTCCTATCTCAGCAAAACTCAGAGAAAAGCATTAATCCTCATTTTTAATTATCTTTACATGTGTGCTGCCTTGTGCAGCACACATGGAATGCTCATAATGCATTGGATTGTTTATGTCATGTAAGGTCACACTTCATGTACATGAACAATGTTTTCCCTGCACGCAGACACACTTAAACCATGGTGCAAGGGTGCCTGGGTTGGCTACACTACACTGCAACTTTTTTGCACCAGCGCTGATGGAGACACAAGCCTGCACCATCTGCTTGTAAACATGGTGCAGCGTTGCGTCTCTGCAGTGGGAAAGTGAGGCCTGAAGGCATGATGTAGAACGCCTCACTTCGCAAAATACCTGTACATATACCCCATTGTGTTACAGACAGAACATTTTATTAGTAACAAAAGTGTTCATTCAACAATTTTGAGGTTGTACTTACCACCTTGTTGGCCAATGAGGACTCCAAGGTGGTCCAACATGTCACCCTCACGGCCAACACAATCCTGCCATCGATGTTTCCACTGTCGGACAGTCCTGTCCACACCGAAGACCCGCAGCATCTGGCTCCTCACATTCTCCCACCTCACCTTCCTCACACGTACCGCATAGCCCTGCAGGATCCGACCCCCACTTTCTATCATCAAGGGCAGGTAGTGCTTCACCAGCCAGAGGAAGCCCCCCAATGCCCCCTCCGACATCCTGGCCTCCCTAACCACACCCACCATCTCCCAGCACACACCTAAACCCACTCCTAAAAAATTAAAACCCAAATATATACCCCAACAACGATTATTAATTTAAACTACCCCTTGGACAAACACCCGACAAAATATAGTACTAGACACAAAAAACAAGTAAGGACAACTACACAAGACTTCACAGGGACACTAGGGACAGTTCGGAGGACACACCCACACTCTCAAAACCAAATTCAGCAGCACAGAACACCAAAAACCTCCAACACTCTCCACAATCACAAAAAGTGTGCTCAAAAGTTAAAGTGAAAGTGCACAGTACTCCTCCAGACAACAGGATGCATGCTGACATCACTTCTTGTGTGTTTGCGGCCCGTTTTTAGACTTTGCGATTATTTTCTGCACGCAAAATGGTTTTTGCTATAATATTTTGTGTTTTCACATGTATTTAGCTATATTTTCCTATCGCGGTTATGAAAAAATTGTCGCATTAGCGTTAATGCGGCAAAAATCTGAACGCTAACTGCAAGTTTTACCTCAGATTAACTGTATTTGCTGTAATTTCATCTCTGACCCCAAAACACACCCTAAATTTCATCTCTGACCCCCAAAAACACCCTAAATTTCATCTCTGACCCCAAAACACCCCCTACATTTCATCTCTGACCCCAAAAAACACCCTAAATTTCATCTCTGACCCCAAAAACACATACCCACCCACAAACATACAATTCAACTATTAAAGCACATTGTTAAACTTTCACTTGTCAGATGTATGTACTCATGCAGAGTATGAGCATGCACATGAGGTTTTTGTGTTGTGATGTTTTATTTGAAGAACTATGCTCATGTGCATTTTGCACAGTCTAAACAAAGAAAGGGTTGTCATATTTTTACGTGGTCATGTGAAAAAATTGTGGATGATTCTGTCCCTTCGTGCTGTTCCTGCAGCCATGGCTGGGGGGTGTACAGCATCAGCCTCTTCTTCTTCGTCATCCTCAGGATTGTCCGGTTGATCTGGAACTTCTATCCATGGTGCATTGGTGCGGACACATATGTTGTGCAGCACACAACATGCCACGATGAGCTTGCAGACTATTTCAGGGCTGTACAGCAGTCTGCCGCCTGAGATGTCGAGGCACCTGAACCGTGACTTGAGTACACCAAATGTTCTCTCCACAATGGACCTGGTGCGTCCAAGTGCGACATTGTAATGTCTCTGTGCCTGGGTGTTTGTGGCTCTGAGGGGTGTCATCAGCCATGGAGATAGTGCATATCCTTGATCACCTGTAACATGAAATGGAGAGATGTGTCCATTAGTATATGTGCATGCTGTGTTTGCACTGTTCCTATTTTTGTGTGTGTGATTTGTGGTACTTAAGTAAATTAGCTTTGCCATGTGTAGCTTCAGACAATTGTCCAGCATCAATGCAAATTACATTGCCTCCCAGCTGCTCGTACATCCCCCCCTACCCTATGTAATGGCGGCGGCTGCACATTAGCACCACTGGTGCAACGAAGGCACACAAAAAGCAAGCATGTCTGCGTCCGTCTGTGACCCAGACACAACCGGCGCCAGGGACCCTGGATCTCATTACGTCTACCTCTCCGACTCATCCACCATTGTCGCACTCCCCAGAAGGAAGTACAACTAACAACAGGCCACAATGAACACCACCCACGGCCAGTTATCCTGCCTCCACTGCCGCATGACCTTCACCACCGCCACGGCAGCCAACACCGCCAACGCACTAAGATGCATCCTCATCACCATGCACTCCCTGCACAGACACACCGTGGACATCTGGTACCTCCGGGACAGACTATCACCCAACATCGCCTTCTTTTTGGACAGCTGGACCACCAACTCCTCTACCCCTGACATCGCCCTCACAATCCCAGATGGAGACAAGATCCGGAGGGAGGACTGCCCCCAACACCCGGCAGGAGTCCTCACCATCGTGGATGAAGAAAGTCCCTCTGCCTCTCCACCTCCAGCAACACATTTGCCGCCACAGAAGACATGCACTTCCAGGTCCAGCCCTGCCCCGACTCCACACTCTGCGGCACACTTGCCTACAGACCCCCCGGACACATGGACTGCTTTGCCAACGCCATCAACGACCTCTTTGCACCCCACGCCATCACCTCCATGGACTACCTACTCATCGTAGACCTGGACTTCCACCTCAACAACCCCAAAGACACCAACTCCACTACCCTCTGGATGAAGAGGTCGCCAACATGTGAATGACACAACTCTTACCCACACCAACCCACAAGGCAGGAGACACCCTCAACCCCTTCTTTGCAGGAGGAAACAGCATACCCTTCAGCCACCCCACACAGCACCCATGGGCCAACCATCACTGCATACACTTCCTTGGCAACATAACCAAGCCGGACAAACCCGTACATCGCGCAACGCAAAGGTACTGGAGCTGAGTCACTGATGAGCATATGTAATCAACCCTCAACTGCAACTCCCCCAACACTGCAGCAGACGCCAAACGCGCTTCCAGGGAATCCCACACATGAATCTCCAAATGCACAGACAAACTCACCCCGCCACACAACTCCAACAGACAGCGCAGCAGCAAATCCGCATATTTCACCAACAAACTGAAATATTCCAGACACACCTGCAGAACCCTGGAGAAAAACCGGAGAAACTGCAAGGCACACGTTAACTTCTAGACGTACAAGAACACCATGTCCAAATACCACCAACGCATCGGTAGCACTGATAGGAGCTTCTGCCACGACATAATAGTTGCATACGCCACCAACTCCAAAGACATATTCAACGTCATCCATGAATTCACCAAGACCACCAGATAAGCCACGGACAACGCCATCCTGGACACATCTCTGTCTGGATTTCTAAGCAACCACAGCACCGAGACCGCCCTACTCGCTGCCACAGACAACATCCACACCCTCCTCGGCCAAGGCCACAACGCAGCCCTGCTTCTACTTGACCTGTCAGCAGCATTCCACACCATCTCCCACCACACACTAGCGGGCAGACTACATGACGCAGGCATACAAGGAACCACCCTTGACTGTATCCGATCATTCATCACCGGCAGAAGCCAAGGGACCAGACTGCCACCCTTCCTCTCTGAACCCACAAATATTCACATGCGGAGTGCCCCAGGGATCATTGCTCAGACCCTTAAGTTCTTGTGTATGGTGGTTGGACATATTTCAAGGCATGTTGTTTGACATTTGCTACATTTGCATTCTCACATTTGTGTGCTACATGATTGTGGACTTGCTGTGTGTGGTGTGTTCAGTTTGTGCTTTCCAACAAGCAGTCCATTTCCATATGTGCCATTCTCAAAACGCTGGTTGATGATGGACTGCCGGAAGATGTATGAGTCATGCACAGTCCCTGGAAACTTGGCTACGACATTGGTGAACAAGCCCCGGTGGTCCACGATTGCCTGCGCGTTCATGAAGTGTGTGTGCTTCCTGTTCCGGTAAATGTGTGCAGTGTCCGCAGGAGGCACAAGTAGGACATGGGTGCAGTCAATTGCCCCCAACACATGGGGAAAGCCAGCAATGGTATAGAAGCCTTGTTTGGTGTCAAGCTGTTCTTGACTAGTGTTGGGGGAGCGTAGGTGCTGTGGCGTCAGGCTGATGATGGCATCCAAGACATTTGTGAGAAACCTTGAAAAGGATGACTGGGAGACTCCCCCAACTCTGGCAGTGGTTGGTTGGAAAGTACCTGAGGCCAACATGTGCAGCACTGCTAGCAGCTTCGTCTGCGGAGGGATGTTGTTGCAACGCTGTGTTGGTGCCTGCAGCCTGGGGGCTATCTGGGTCAATATGCGATGGATGGAGGACCTTTTCAGCCTGTAGTGGGCTATTACATCCTCTGGTGTTAGGTCTATCAGGGTGATGCGTTGACGATATACCCGCTGTCTTCTTTGGCGCTGCCTCCGTGGTGGTCCTGGGGGCGGTGGCGGTGGTTGTTGTGGTCTTCTTGGTGCTCCAAGCTGCATGAGCAGTACCTCCATGGCATCAGTGGGTTGTCAAATGTGGTTCTGGGCTTCTCCCCCTTATATCCTGTTTTGTTATCTCCATTTTTAAGACCACCTTTTTTCTGGTCTTAGAAACCAGCGGCTAACAGGGGTTAGCGGCTGTTTTTTTAACGTTTCGCCGGCCCCGGTGATCATTGTACATATCGCAAAGTGGGGTTAGCAGCAGTTTTCACACGGGAACGCCTACCTTTCATCTCATTTTCGTTAGCTATCGCTAACAGAAGTGGCAAACAGAAAAACGGACGAAATCACCAGAATGCTGCCGCTAACCGCGGTTAGCGGTAACTTGTACATACGGCGATTTAAAAAAAAGCCGCCGTAGCGTCAGAAAACTGACGCTACGGCGGCGTTAACTCCTTGTACATATGCCCCTATGTTTCTTTAAATTAACCAGTTGTACATTAATATATAGCCTCTAAAAATTATAATTCCAATGTTAGTACAGGCACCCACTCCTGAAATTCCATCTTCCACTTTGGGATATGCTACTGGAGTCATTTTTCCAGCATCGCCCCAAAGTCCCTTTGCCACATAAAAACCCTCCTAATTTGTAGACATATATGGAAAATAAACTCCCCAAAATTCGGGATTGTTGATCCTCACTTTTAAGTGACATAACCTGAATTGCATTAGAAACCTTTAATCAAAGGCTCTCCTAGCTCAGCTTGTGGGTTAGGCAAAGGACAGCCAATAGCTTCTCTTGTCTCAAACAGGCAAACTCTGGACAAGTAACAAGAAAGCTCAGCGTGCTCTTGTATTTGACTCTGTACAGCACTCCTCTGCCTTTTGACTAGGTTCACTCTATAGAAATGCCACATACATACAAACACTGGCCTTGCTTCATTGAAGTGTGTTGGCTTCACAAACAGGAGCATGCAAAACTGGAGCAAATATGACAGAATGTTTTCCCATAGGCCTGAACAGTTCTATACAGGAAAACAGTTTCTGCACATTTGCATTGGCACACATTGAATGGTTTAGACATCATAATGTTTCAGTATATTTAAAATTGGTTATTATAAACTGCTCTAATCTTTTTAATCTGTACTATTCGGCAGTACACCCGGGCAGAAAATGATCCGATCCATTTCATCATAATTCTGATTTTAATCAGGACGTACTGGGTCTCCTAATGCTTTACATAAAGCAGCTCTTCCTGACCTGACCTCTTGGGACAAACGTCTTGGCGAAGTGATAAGGACAAACCATTGTTATGTAGTGAGTATGAAGATTATCGTCATACGTCCACAACCCAAGAGTGTAAATAATATGAACCTAAGAGATGAGTTTCTAAGCAGTAATTAAGGGTGGGCTCAATGGCATTCACAGGAATCTATTGCTGGCTCAGATCACATTGAAACTTTGGCCTTCATACTGCCAAGGACACTGGAAGGCATTGGTAGAATTCGAACCACTTATACTGCCTCACATAGTAGATGGCGCGGCAGTAAGTCAGAGTTTCATTTAATATGTACTTTGTCCAGAATGTGCACCTATCGATGGTTCTGTGGCTGGACATATAATTATGCTAGTGCCAAGATGCTTAGTTTAGGGCAATCACGTGCTTTAGAAGTTTTTTAATCAAATCAAATCAAGTCAATCACCTACAACACAAAGGATGTTTTGATAATTCTGGTCAATGGCTGTGTCTTAGTACCGCTCTTCAATAAGTCAAGCAGTACATGGAACATGCTGTCAAAGATCTTCAACCCCCCAACCCTGCCTTGAATGTGTCTCTTTTAATATAAAATGAATAGGCAGATATCATGGTCCCAGGAAGGTTGCATGTCAGAATATCATACAGAGAAATCTCAGCTGGAATAAATGTCGTGGCTGAAATATCATTGACAATAACTTTGTCCCATTCGGGATAGATTTCCTATTATGAACTCCAATGTGGTCTTGTTTTGTATGCCAAATTTTGTACATGATATGTATGTTGCAAGATATTGTGAGAAGAAAATTCTGGTACCTCCCTGCTGGAAATGGTTACCACCAATGGTAGCTTAAAATCTAGTCAAACTTTAGTGGCTATTTTTGTATATCATGGCAGTGGTGGCTTCTCCGCTTAGGCGGAGGAGCGTCGCCCCACTGCTCTCCGAGCAGTGAAAAAAATGATGATACCGTAACGTTATTATCATTTTCTTTTTCTTTTTCCATCTTTTTTCTTCAGTGGCTCCGTTGTTTCCTGGGGGCAGGGCTGGACCCGTGACGTCAGAGCACTGCAGGGGGCGGAGTGGTGACACTCCAAGTGTGCATGACATTTTGACCGGCCCTCTCGGGCTTCCCAAAGCAGTCATGCGCACTTGCCATGTTCTCCATCCAGGCAGCATTACAGCCTGGGTGGAGAACATGTCCCAGGCTCCCAAGTTTGTTCTGAGCGCCGAGCTACGGCACTCAGACCAATCACAACGCTGCATTGCAGCGTTGTGGTTGGTCAGGGGAACTTGGGAGCCTGGGTGCTTCCTGCTGCTGGCCTCCAGGCAGGAAGAAGACAAGAAGATGAAGAGGATCGGAGGAGAGTCAGCGGCAACACCGGCCATAGCCAGGTAAGTTTTTTTTAATATTATCTTTTTAATTTCCCCCACTTACACCCCCCCCTCCTCCCCACCCTCCCCAGCGAGTCCGGTAGCAGCTGCTACTGTATCATGGATTAAAGTGGATATGCTCACATCTCTCGGTTAGCTTAGCGCATCCCTACACAGCTGTAGTAGTGAAATCTTCATAAAGTAACAATATTTCACAGGAAAATTAGGGACATTAGCATGAAGATGATCAGATCTGATGAGAGTAACACAAAAGCCTTGAACACTCGTCAATCGTTTGCTTTCCAAAGGAAAAGAGTACCGCCTATAGAAGTAAGCTCTCAAGATGATGCTTATATCTCTGGGGTATTTGGTGCACATGCTCGAAAAAACTGTTGCTGGCATCAAAAGGTGTGGCACTGGTGAGCAGGTGCCCGGCTATTCTCCTGGGAAGACTGGAGAAGACCTTGTCCAAATGGATGCATGTACCATCAAGAGCGAAGTGTACTATTTTCTGAACTCCTCGCTTCCATGTGCTAACTTCAGAAGAAGACTACGCTTTTTAGAATGGTTCAGCTAAGATTTACAGTTTACAAAATGGAAAATCAAACCGGGACTTAGTTTAAAATGTGTGGAAGTGTGCAATATGGCGAATAGTGAGTTTCAAGCAGGTACAAAATCAAAATAGCACACATTAATCCATATATGGGAACTGGGAATTGTATTACTTGAATACAATTACTAAAAAAATAATTTTCAAGTGGCATTCCACAAAACGAAATTGCCAATTAATAACAAAATTAAGCAACATTGTACCAGAATACTATTTATGAGGAATAACCTTCTATTGTAAGTTCAATATGTGTAATATAAACTGTGCAGGGCTATCAGTGGGAGGAATACGGAGTGAACCACAATTGTGCTTATTAAAAAACTTTTGCTAGCAGTATATTTTGTCCTTTTTCGTTGACCATTGATTAGATGGGCATATTTTAGATAATTATACACATAATACCCTAGCGCACCATTGAGTGTATCCTATCACAAACGTGAAAACCGAACGAAGTAGAAACTGTGATTGGTTAAAAGTTGTATGTGCTGTCACGTGATCAAGAAAATATATTACATTTGGTGCAACTTTTCTTCCCGGGAACTCTCTTCCGGGTCAATGCCTTTTGCATCCTCTTATCTTAGGGACCAGGAATCCATTTTAGGATTGAGCTATTTGCAGAGCCCAGCAGGCTGCAATGAAATGTTTCAGGCAACGCAGTGCAGTAAGGGAACTTGTTGCGCCACTTTGCGTGAAACGGAAAGGGCAGAAAAGCAACATATCTACTAAGAAATGGTGCACTTCTGCTCCCTCTTAGTGCCAGTGCACTGTGTGCTGCTAGCGCCAGTGCAGGCACCCTTGCACCCTGCATTAGAGGCAGAATCGTTTGATACCTTCCTGCACAAAACAATCCATAGAGGCATATTCCTCTATGCGTGCTGCAGAATGCAGCACACATGGAAAGTGGAAATGACGAGGAGAAATACATATATTTCTCCTTGCTTTGCCTCTCTGTGGTAGGCACACCATCTTGGCACACTCCCAGGTTTACTGCCTTTAGTAAATCTGTGATTGTGTCATAATCCATGGGTGGATGCATGGGAATGCCCTTACTTCATCCATGGAACGCTTACCACAACTAAATTTAACACAAGGTAGCACAAACCACTGCTTTGAGTTACTTTTCTTTACAAACTCACACAAGGCATCGCAAATCGCCCCTTGCGTAGCATTGCAAATCCCATTTAAGGACTTGTGTTGCCTTGCATCGACTTCCGTCACGCAAGGACAATGCAAGTCTGTTAGAAATGGGGGTCTCTAGTTGGCAGGTTATTACCCTGTCCAAGTAGGGACCCTTCTTCCTAGTCAGGATAAGGGGCCTACACTTCAAAAATAACCCCTGCTTACCCTCTTTGGAGCTTGGCACAAGCAGTCAGTCTTATCTCAGAGGCAGCGTGTAAAGCATTTGTTCATAACCAACAGTAATACAGTGAAACACTATTAAATGACACCACACCAGTTTTAGAAAAATAGCCAATATTTTATCGGTGCAAAACAATACCAAAAACAATAAAAATCCACCATACAGTTCTTATAAATATCTATAAGCAAAAATAGACTTAAAATACAGTTCCTTAAAGTCGATAGCTTTATCCAGGGCTATCACAGCATCGTGAACAACAAATCCAAACAGTTCTGGCTGACCGCGGTGTCGTGGGCCAGCTACGATGTCGGGAAGGCCCGCAAAAGAGTACCTTTAGAAATGTAGGGCGTCAGGGACCTCGCGGTGAGTTCCAAAGACCCGACGTCGGCAGGCCTTGATTCTGGAGGTCGGTGCAGGAGTCGTCGGGCCCATGAAGTCACACGCGTTGCAGATCGAACTCCGTGCAGTTGAAGTCGGGAGCGCCGGCGTCGGGGCTGCAGTGCAAAGTCTCGCGGTGCGGCGTGCAGTGCCCTCAGGTCGGGGTGCAGGCAGCGGCTTGGTGACCGTCGCCCATCGGCGCCGGTGAGACCAGGGTTGCGGTGCGAAGTGGTGCGGTGCTCATCGCAGTGCTGGCAGGTCACAGTGCAAGCAGCGACGTTGACTGACGAACCAGAGTCGATGGGACCAGCATCGGCAGGCCAAGGCTGCCGTGTGGGATGGGGCAGTGTGTCTTGTAACTTACGAGCGGTGCCCTCAAACCACGGTGCAAGCAGCGGTGGCGGGGATACCAGGGCGGCGGTGTGAAGCGAGGCAGTGCGAAGTGCAGTGCCCACAGGTCACAGTGCAAGCAGCGGCTCGGTGGCGGTATCGGGCATCGGTGAAACCAGGGTTGCGGTGCGAAGTGAGGTGGTGCCCTCTGCGGTGCCTTCAGAACACGGAGTCGGCAGCGGCGTCGTTGACGGCGTCTGGTTGCTTTTTCTTCTGTTGCAGCACAAAACACACTGTTCCCAGTGCTGCTAGCAGATGAACTTGAAGTCTTTGCTTTTTCCTGAGACTTCTTGAACAGGGGCAAGCTCTACCTCAAGCCCTTGGAGAAACTCAAACAAAGAAGTTGCAGAAAGTTCAGTCCAGTCCTTTCTCTGCCCAAGACAGAAGCAGCCACTGCAGTCCAGCACAGCCAAGTGATAGTTCCTCCTCACAGCTTCTCCAGCTCTTCTTCTTGGCAGGTTCCTTGATTCAAAACAGTTCTAAAGTCCTGGGGTCAGGGCCCCAATATTTATGCCACATTTTCTCTTTGTCCTCTTTGTGGCAAGGGTCTCTGGGCCCAATCCAAACCAGTTCTGCCCTCTCTGGCCCAGCTTCACTACAGGAGGTGAAGACAACATTGTGCAGAGGAGACCCTGCCTATTCAGCCCAACTATGAGTCACCCAGGAAAGGCAGGACACACCTCAACCCCCTTGTAACTGTCTACAGCCCCTGTCACTCTAAAACTAGACAGTCAATACACAAACCAGCAGAGGCACACAGAAGGGTTAGACAAGAAAATAGCCACTTTCTAAAAGTGGTATTTTCAAACACATACTATAAAAATCATCTTTACTAGAAGATGTATTTTTAAATAACTGAATTCAGGCATACTAAACTCTATTTCTCTATCTTGTCCAAATGGAACGTTAGGCTTGTAAGATGTTACAAAGCAACTTCCATGTTAGCCTATGGGACAGATAGCCTGTCAAAAGTGAAAACGAAATTGGCAGTATTTCACTATCAGGACATGTCACGCACACCAGGACATGTCCTTCCTTTCACAGACACTGCACCCTGCTCATGGGTGTACCTTGGGCCTACCTGAGGGGTGCATTACATATAAGAAAAGGGAAGGTTAGGGCGTGGCAAGTGGGGCCACTTGCCAGGTCGACATGGCAGCAAAAACTGCGTGCAGACACTGCGGTGGCAGGTCTGAGACACCATTGAAAGGCTGCTTGTGTGGGAGGCACAATCAGTGCTGCAGGCCCACTAGCAGCATTTGATTTACAGGCCCTGGGTACACACAGGGCAATGTACTAGGGACTTAGTAATACATCAAATAAGCCAAACATGGAAACACCAATTCAAAACACAATTTGCCGCAGGAGCACTTTAACACTGAACAGCAGTGAGAAAGTGCGCAGAGGCACTAAACCAGTAAAACGAAGTCCAACATACCATTGAAAACAGGAGGCCAGAAAGCAAAAAAGACAGGGGAAACACGCCAAAAGATGGCAGGTATAACACAGTCTTTAGCAAATATATCCCTAGGACTTCATCTGCAACCAGCGTAGAACTTGATGCCAGTTGTGTTGGAAAGGGCTAGTGCGGTATTGTCATTACTAGCAACCAAAACCCCATGAACTGGCGAACAGCCCCCAAACCAGGCAGCCCTTGTTTGTCTTGGGATTCCAAGCCGCATTCCTCTTTGCATATCATCCACGGTAGGCAGAAGTGGGTCACAGAAAGTTTGCAGATTTGTACCACAAGTCGTTTCCACTAACCACAGAAAGAAAAAAGAAATCACCCAAGCCCTAGTTATGGGAAACAACCAGATGAAGCATTGTCTCTATCAATATTACCGCAAATTTTGTCCCGCAACAAAAGGCTGCAAATTACACCTGACTTCTGTCCAGAATATAACGAGAGATGTGCAGTATTATCTGCACACTTCCTTTTAATTTATGGACGTTTGCAATGGTGTGGAATGATAACAAGCATTGACAAAACCAATTGGCCTGGATTGCATGTTCAGTCATAAGCCATAAGCCTTGCCTTTGGCTTTGCCAAGTTGCAGACAACAGAGGCTGGTTTGTTGAATCTTTACCTGAACTCCTTCTGACATAAAGGAAACCAGTCAAATAACAAGCATTGGAAAGCGATTAGGTCTGAGTTTTAATGTGCTATCACATGTAGTTTAAGCACGCAACAGGAGTGGACAGATAGGGCTATAGTTGTAAAGTTGCCCCTCATGCAGTTCAATACAAGGCGTCAAGTGGAGGTGGAAGGATATCATCTAAAAGTGAATCGTATTAGGTGAGAGATTGATGCTCCACTGGGCCAAGCCAAGAAGTGATTGACAGAGTCTCAATCCAGTGGTTGAAAGGGGCTTGTTGAAGAAACCAGCTGCATCATTTTGTTTGTGCATGCATACATGGTGCACGCGCCTACAAAATGATGCAGCCTGCCTTGTCATTGGCTTTTTTTCTTATTTAGCCATGCTGCACAGCATTGCCAGCATGGCTAAAAACCATTGAGAAGGCAGCTAGGACTCATACGTGAGACCTTTTGGCTTTGCCAGGGCTTGTTCTGTTAGAGCAAGGCCTACACCAGCTGCTGCCTCCTCAGAGGCCTAATGCTCAATGTGGCTCCTCTCCATTTGGCCTCTCTGCCCCCCTTCAGCTGCTAAAATTTGCAAAAACAGTTGTTCTTCACCAAACATATTGGGTTGTGAATGTTAAAGTGTCACTGTTTTACATCCAATGTGAACACTTAACAGTTTCTGTCTATTGAGTATATATAATTTCTGGGAAGTTACTGTGCGCATCGTATGAATGTGCTCCCAGGAGCATACATATCTTGTACACCATATAATATGGTGCATAAAAAGGGTCGAATGTGCACAGTCAGGCACAACATGTAACCCGGCCCTGGTTTCAGGTTAACCAAACAGCTTTCATCCTTTTATTTTACTGAATTCCATAAACACAGGACAGCTGCAAATTGGATTGTATTGAATTATAGTCCTATCACATTTAAAAACGGAGCAAAATGAGTTTTTTTCAATTCCTTTGTCCCAAATTTCTTGACACGGTGCAAAACGTTATGTAATATGAGGCGTGTTTGCAGCAAAACCTGTTTGCTCCCTTCCTTATAAATGGAGTCTCGGCGTCCGCTCAACCTCCTGTGATTCTGGACAAATCTCTTAATCTACCCGTGCCTACCAAAAATAATGTTGTCCTTTTGTAATGTAACTGGTGCTCATGTAAAGCGCTCAAATACCTTCGGGTCGAGTTCGCGCTATATAAAAACTGCAACAACAAAAAATGATGATTGTTTTTCGCCATTTTTGTGCAAGTGAACAACTGTTTGTAATGCTGTCTGCATCTTTATGGTATTAAGTATTTTGTTTGTCATTCAAGCTTCTTTAGGTTTAATCCACATTTTTGTTTGTAAAGAATATATTATTTAGTATGCTGCTAGTCCCACAAAATAAGCCAAATAAATATTGGCGTGGATATTAGAGGTTTTCGTGTGCCGCCTCCCCCACCCCAGGCCCCCGTGGAGGTCCCAGTGCTGGGTAAGGGTTTACAAGAGGGCACGAGTGTGCTTTACAAGACAGGTTTATTACTGACGCGTTTCTCCAATAGCTTGAATCCGTGCGCTTTTATGGCACCCCCTCGGGCAGATAAGGCACGGAAGAGGAGGACACACACACCCCATCACTCACATCATATGAACAGGAAGAGGCCAAAGGTCACGAAGAGAGGAAATCTGGCCAAAATCCAGAGGCCATTCAATCTCTGGCAGGAAATATGCTTTTCCAAATGAGATAGCCTCGCTGTGCAGCGACCCCCAGGTCCCAGAAGGCCTTGTTTAACCTTTGAACCCATGCTGCCACATTTAATAAATGCTTAAGCCACTCTTTTTGACGGTTATGACCAGGGCGTGAGGCGGGGCCCGTATAATTTGATGTTTCCGCTTTGTTTATTCTGTTTTTTCAGCAGTACATTTAGAATGCCCCGGCACTCACCCAGCAGCGTGACAGAGAGATATATTTTTCAGTGTTCACCTATTACCTGAGTAAGTCCATATGTGCTCCCCATTCTGTATTGAAACCTTATCTATTCACTGAACGCCATCCACTGCCTGTGAGACTGCAAGTCTGGAGCCCTATTACACAAATATAGCACAAACGCAGCGACCAAGGGCAAATGCATTTGCTCCATTTTGCTGCTTGTCTGACAGGTTAATCGAGCAGCAGTATTTGCATCACGGCTGAACAGGGAATAAACCATTTTTTCCATATTTTTGCTTTTTTTTATACATGTCCTGCACTTTCCAAATATAAAAGCGTGCCCTATGTTTGTGGCAAAATCAGATCTGGTTTTTTTAATCAAACTAGTAGAAACAATAGTGCAGAATCAGTTCATTCATTAAAAAAAAAAAGAATTGTTGACTAAGATTTCTTTGTTAAATTCTCAATTACACACCTGAAGTGATTTATATGCAATAACGTTTGTCATAGGCATAGCAATTAATCTAAAATCAATTGGCCCATTTTTCCTGGTACAAAAACCTTACTGTATTACAGACTTCGGAAAAATGTGTTTGTTCTGCTCTGCATTACACAAGTAGCAAAATTGTACTAATTCGTTTTTCTCCCATTTTTACCCTAGTGCAAGGTTTCTGTAATATAGTCCTTGTGATTTATGGGCCAGATTGCACTAGTGCTTGTATCATTTAAAACCGACGTTTCTGGCTTACACAGATTGCAGGTGCAAATTTCACCTCCTTACAGGATATCCAGAGGCATGCAATGTGTCAAAGGACCTGTGGAACATTGCTGGCAAATAAAGGGCACAGATTAAGGCTATGCCAGCAGAGGCGGCTCGTAACTTCAAAAATCGAGCGGAGTGCCGTAAAACTCACTGATATTCACTCCTCTCTCGGACGACTACGACGAGCAGGAAAGGAAGGTGGTTTGCTTCTTGCATTTAAATCCAATCAATCCTGGAGCTGTAGAGCAGTTACAGGATTGGTTGGAGCAGGCTAACCTGGTGCTCATTTTAAGGTTGGGGGCCTGTACCTTCAATCTCTCGGCTGTTTTACAGCGCTGGGATTGTGCAGGCTGAAATGCGCATGTCAGATTGGCCGGCTGTAGACATGCCCACTGAGCACCTACGACATCATCCTGCAATCTGCAGGAATCTGCCCTGCCCCCACCATCCACTAGCTGTGGCCGGCTGCACATAGAATAATAAAATGGTAATGACCACCAACGTGTGTACCTGCTGCGCTCGCAGTAGGCGGGGCAATGCTTCTCCGCCTTAATGGAGGAGCCACTGCTGTATGTCATACTGTTTACCTAAACACTCAGTATCAATCAGACAATACTTCAAAGATCGGAGAGCTCTGCTACAACCAAAAGGACTCCCTACAGATCCCAAGAAGTAATATGCTCTGAGCACCAACATCCTATAATGACAAAAATGACGATTATAATGCACTGCATCTTGGTAAATCTCCTTGCTTGATGTCTCATTATGGCCATCACATAAAGCATTGTAACGCAGTCTAACCAGGCAGATCTCGGATTCCATTCACTCTTTTTCTAGCTGTGCTACCTCCCCCGGATCCAGAAGATCTCAGCATGGACAACCTCCTTCCACAGCAAGCATAAGACATGGGATTGAGGACATAAAAGAAAAAACCTACTGACACAATAAAGGGACTCGCAGAGCTAACTAGAGCTACCAGTATACAACAAACTAAAAAAACAATGTATGTCTATTTCTTACACTTCCTTATCCATCACACCACCAACCACTATCTACTATAACACAATAGCCGCACTATGCTGATCATCACGCATCATTAGTTCTTGTTTTCAAAATATTATAATTATAATGTTAAGTGTGAGTTTTTTTAGCATATATATATTTTTTGGTTTGGTAATATATTTTAAGAATTGTTTTTTTATCTTATTTGATTTTTTTTATTGGTGAGTTGTTGGCAAGGGAGTAGCCAGAGTGTTTTAAAAAAAACACTTTGTACTAAACCTCTGATGGCACCATCCATCAACACATTCATCCTGCCAATCATCCACCCACTCTGCTATCCATCCATCCATTCTTCCATCCATCCACCCATCATACATTCATCCAATCTGCCATCCACCCATCCTTTTGTCCATCAACTCTATCATCCATGCACTCATCGTTTTGCCCATTCATCTATCCATCATCCCTTTACTCTGCCATCCTTTCACCTGTTCATCCACCAATCCATCCATCCCTTCACTCTGCCATCCTTTCACCTGTCCATCCACCTATGCATTCACTCATACTTTCACCAACTCATCCATTTACCAACTTATTCATCCACCCACTCATTCACCCACTCATCAATACATCCTTTTAACCTTCCTCCCATTCAATAATCCTTACAACTTTCCCTCTTCCATTTACCCATGTTTCATTCTTCCTTGCTCTTGCTGACTCTTCTATAGATGCTGTTTTCCTTTATAACAGTATTTATCAGCTTTTGTCTGCCAAGTTGGAGACAGAAGAGGCTCATAAAGGAACCCAACCCCGCAGAAGACGCTAAAACGGGGGGTTCACAGCAACCCTGCTTGTCAGGTTTTGTAGGGAATATTGTGGGACGTTTTTAATATTTAATTTTTAAATGTTTATAAATCGACTTTTATTTTTAATTTAATTACATTATTAATTATTGTAATTGTAAATTATATAATGAATAGTTTTATATAAAATAGTAACTGTTGTAATGGTTAATTAGATTAGTGATTTTGTGCATTATTTTGTTGATGTTAATAATATGTATATTAATTAAATGTAATATGTTCTTATATAATATTTTTTCTAGTATTATTCCATAAATTCTTTTGTATTGTTAATTATTTTCAAGTATTATTTTCTTTGGTTTTTGTGGGCTTTGGATTTTTGAGGTAGTAATTTCAGAAGTGTTATAAATATATATTTTGTAATGTTTTATTTCTTCAATTTTTGTAAGGTTTTATTTTTCATTAGTGTATTACTTTTTCATTTGTAAGTATTCTTATCAATTTTGTAATGTACATTTTTTTTTTAAATTTATTTGTTAAAATATATTTTATGTTCATATTTTTAAATATATATATATTTTTCAATTTGCCGAAATAGTGAATTAAAATTTTCCAATCTCCAACACTTTCCTTACTGCTGATTATGTTGGAGTGGGAATAGTAAATATGGCCTCTTCAAATTTCAACACATTCCCTATTGTTGCTATGGTTGGGTTAGAAATAGTAAATCTGACTCTTAAAAGTCAAACACTTTTTCTACTGTTGCTTCGGTCGGGTTGGGAATAGTAAATCTGATTAGTCCAAACTCCAAAGCTTTTCCTAATTACTAGTAATAGAAAATTTGACTCCAACAAGTCAATTTTTTATGTTCGTTTCTTGTTTTTAATTTTTGTTTTTTTGTTAGTCAGTTCTTTTACCATATACATTTTTTTGAAGTAATGTCATTGAAAATATTTTTTATATTTGAATCATTTGATTGCATATGCATTTTTTAACATTTTATATGTAGTGTTGTAATTATTGGTAATTATTATTAGTGTTTTCTTTATTTTAGTATTAACATTTTTTCCTAATCTTTAATTCATATATTATATTTACTTATTTTTTACAATTATTGTAAAGTATATATTTTTATTTTATGTTTGTAAGTTATAGAATTGAATTTAATATTTTTATATCATATGTATTTTTAAAATGTAATTTATTTAAGTGAATATATTTTTTAAAGATAATAAACTATTTAATATTGGAAATTTAATGCGCTTACCTATTTTGTGATAATATTTTGGTCTTCTATATTTTTGTTGTCAAAATTTTGTCCTTTACATACTTTGGGCCTGCTTACCTGTTTCGCGATCCGACTGCCCGAAGACCGCGGCCACAAGAAGACCTCAGCACTGGCGGGCTTCAGACCGCCATAATACGAGTCGACCACGTGGCCAGCGGTGTGGCTGTGGCGGTGTTGCGGCGGTGGTGACTAGTATTCCATATATATCGATGCCTGCATGTACATTTCGACTGCAAGTGTGTTGAATGCACACATATGCATGATACATGTGGAAAAATACCACCTGCCCATTGCCGGTGTCCGACCCATATGTGGGCAGTCCGAGCAATGGGTATATAATATAAAGAGCACTTACTTGTATATCGCCGCAAACAGGGTCGTATTCCTCGGGGTGAAGTTACTGGTGTGAAGAGGGGACCTGGAGAAAGGGATCCACGTTGAAATCTGCTGGAAAGAACAGGAAAGGGGTGAGTATGCACCCCAAATCTTTCGTTTCCTCCGGCCTGTAGACAGAGGTCTGACCAATGCGGTCGGCTCGTGGGAAAGCAACTCATAATTCGGACGGCGGTGTTGCTCCTCTGTACCGCCCTATGGGAGGTGCCTTCCCCCCACTGCGAACCCGGGGCTCAGTGGTGCGTGCGGTGTGCCAGCAGTTCAGCTGTGGTCTTTGCAATTGCAATGCTATCATCTCGCAATACAGCAGTCAGACCGCAGTGCTCGCGGCCGTCGGACCCCAGGTAGTGCGGTCCATGGCCACCGAACTCGTAATAAGCCCCAAAGTATTGAAAGAAGATATTTTTGTCCCCAAAAATGTTTTCCACTATTTTTGTGTTTCAATATTCTGACCTCCAACATTTCATCATACATCCATACATTTGACTGTCAAACTGTTGCATTCAGAATCCTGTGAAGTTGCATTCAGGATCCCATGAATTATGCTTGTCGTTAAGAGAATGAGAAATTGATAAACTACTTTCTATATAATTTTGAAGAGAAAAGTACAATTCCACATAAATACAGCTGCTGGGAATGGGGATGATCTGCAGACTTTGGAACTGTCCCTTCCTCCTCTCCTCTCACCACTCTTGACCTGGGGGCGAGCTGGAGGATGAGGCGGACGGCGCTTCCCTGTAGCACCGTGACTGATGCTCTCGATGGAACTTTGACGATGCCCCCTGGGCGGAAACCATAACTGTTCAGTTCTTACCACGGTGCCCGAGCAACCTTGGCTGATGCCCGGTGGAGCTGTCCTATGCAGCTATAGAGGAGTTTGGCTCTGGTTCACCCCTCAGCCGTCACCTACCCAGCCGGACATCGGACATTGTTTTCCTCGTCTCACCGTTGTGTTTCCCCCTGTTTTACCATTCCCCCTCGACCTTTCACTCCCCATAAGACATGTGTACGCGCTAATAACTCATATTATTGTGTAATATCATGTTTTACTCCTATGTCTATACTTAGCCGTGTAATTATGTAACCTGTAACTCGCTGATCCTCATGTAAAGCGCTCTGATACCTCCGGGTCTAGCCAGCGCTATATAAAACTCTTCAAATAAATAAAATAAATCCCTTTAGAAAACCCTGGCAATTGCTTTTGGCCATGGACCCCTTTAATCTACCTCTTTCCATTCCGTGAGGAGTTTCAGCAGATTGACAAGGAGTTCAAATATGTAAATAATGCGACCAGATCACAAAGGTATTTGCACACTTAATTGTAATTTCAGTGTGCTTTGTGTGTATAAATACACCTATTATAATAGAGTCATGAGTGCATCCAATTTATGGTTGTGAATGTATTCTTAAATGCAGAAATCACACACTATGCCAGAATTGCTGCATTCTAAGCTTATGTTGGGGTGGACATTTGGGTGCTTCTCACTGTAAAAACCAGTGGACGTAACTACTAGTTTGTGGAAATTCACATTCCTCTTGAACCTAATTTCCCCTACTGGAAATGTATTCAAATGTGCTCCTCTTAAAATATTTTTCCAGGGAAGAAACAAGTTACATGTGCTAGTACATATCTGCACTTCATTTACACATGCAGAATTTTCCACTTGTGGATTTTACATGGTGTAGTACTTAAGGTACAGCTTTAAAGAATTTCAGAACTATTCTAGGGATTCTTTGCAAATATCTGAAAAGTTAGACTCCTAATATCATCCCAAGAGTAACCGAATGGGAGCAAATTTTTGACTTCTGGTCTGAGCCTTTCTAAATCCCGCACACAAAGATTTGCTCTGCAACATGTTAAGCAATGGAGACAATGTCTTTGTAGGAAAGTGGGTTTCTGTTGCAGTAACCCCCATACTTTCTGCCAGATTTCTGATGCACTTTGACTGAGTGTGCCCTGGGTCCCTACAAATCAGGTTCCCATGGCCTGTGTTCTTTCCCAAAACTGTACCCTCGTTTTCACAATTGGCACACCTCTGGCTTACATGCAAGTCCCTTGTAAAAAGGTACCAGTGGTACCAAGAGCCTGATGACCAGAGCGGGTCTCTAAGGGCTGCAGCATGTATTGTGCCACCCTCAGAGGCCCTTCACCAAGCACATACACACTGCCATTGCAGAATGTGTGCTTTGGTGCCGACAAAACTTCAGAATCGACATGGCACACATCCCTGTGTGCCATGCCCACCACCCACTTCCTGTGGCCTATGTAAGTCACCCTTCTAGCAGGCCACACAGCCCTAAGGCAGGGTGCACTATACCACAGGTGAGGGCACAGCTGATTGAGCAATGTGCCTCTACAGTGTCTGTGCCATTCACTGACATTGTAAGTGCAGTGGAGCCATATAGAGTACATGGGCTGGGAGTTTGTCATTACGAACTCCACAGCCCCATGATGGCTTTATTGAATACTAAGGAGTTTGGTATCAAACTCCCCAGCATAATAAACCAATACTGATGCCAGTGTTGTATTTATTACAAAATCTTAGAGATGCCCCCTGAAAAACGACCAACTCCCTCATGCCCAGCTGACTGGTCCGTACCAGCCTGCCACACACAGACATGTTTCTGAGCCCCTGAGTTGGGAGCCTTTGTGCTCTCGTGGGTCAGGGACAAAGGCTGCTTGGGGTGGAAGTGCTTCACACCTAACACTAAGCAGGAACAGCATTCAGGGTGGCTTCCTGCCCTTTGATATGCTAGCCAAGGCCTCTCCAGATAGTGAAGATGCCCGCCCCCCATGACCAGACCCTACTTTTGGTAGCAAGGTCAGCGGGAAAATTAGTAGTTAGGAGAGGTGTGGCCCCTCTCTGACAGGACCACCCCTAAGGTGCCCTGGACCGATGTGACCCCCCTACTTAGGAAATCCTCCATCTTGAATGGAAGGATTTAACCCAATCAGGTTAGGGGGATGCCCCTCCCCAAAGGGAGGGGACATTCTAAGAGTGTGGTCACCCTAGTGGCAAGTAGCACATTGGCTACCATCTGCCAGTCCCTGTAACGCCCCTACATTCAGTATTTAGGGGCACCCATGAACCTTGATCCTCAGATTCCATAAACTAAGAAGAAGACGGTTGAAGAAGACTCCATGCAACAAAGCAAGAAGACACCTACTGCCCGGCCTGTCTCCTGCTTCTCGAGCCTGCGAAGAAGACGACACCTGTCCCGTGCCCAGCGACTTCCAAGAACTCCAGGAAGACTGCCACTCTTCAATAAAGACCAGATCTCCATATGACAGTGATCCTGTCCAGAAAAACTCCAACACCAAAGATTCCGTATCCAGGTAGATCCAACACCCCTGCCCACTATGCACTCGACGCCCACGGGCCGATTTCGAGTGGCTCACCTGTCCAGTGAAGTTTCCCCGGCGATCCTGACCTCATCTCCATCGGTGGCTGACCTCTCCTGGACCCCATAAAGTCATTTGCAGCCTCTCGGTCACACAAAGAGGCTGCCGGCTCGGACCAGGAGGCTGGCTGAAGGGGTCCACCAGCTGGGCAGGTAAGTTGGAGGGCTGGGGGAGGTAGAGGCACCATCAGTTGATCTCCCCTGACCGTGGCCGGCTCCAACCCAGAAGATCCCACACCAAAAGATACCCCTGTATCTTCAGCCCTATGGCCTTGGGGAGATCAACTGATGGTGCCTCTACCTCCCCCAGCCCTCCAACTTACCTGCCCAGCTGGTGGTCACCTTCAGCCAGCCTCCTGGTCCGAACCAGCAGCCTCTTTGTGCGACCGACAAATTCCATTGAATTGCATTGGGCGCCTGACGCTGATTTTGCACCCTGCACCCGGCCGCCCCTGTGCAGCTGGTGGTGTAGCTTTGGTGCTGCTTTGTAGCCCCCCTGTGCTGATCTTAACCCTCAGGGCCTGAGCCCTGAAACCGTGGGTACTTACCTGCAAACCGTGCCTCTTCGAAGTGCCCCCACTCTCCATTGTTTTACATTGGGCCCAGTGACCTTTGCATCCAACCGCCCCAGTGCTGCTTGGTGGTGCACTACCTATCTGAAACTAAATCTTGCCCAGTGTTGGCCAAAACCCCCGAAGACTGGGATTGTAAGTCAAGTACTTACCTGCTAATGCATAACACTGTTTTCCTCATATAAGATTGCATTGTGCTTTACCTATTGCATACAACAGTCTATCTATTGCTATTGCAATATTCTACTATTCTAATTCGATTCTACAAAAGTATTCTATTCCTGTATAGCATTTTTTCTGCCTTGCAAAACAATTCATTCTGCATTCTTAAAAGTATTACTGCTTTGAAAATGGTTTCTTACCTGCAACTGAGTATTTCTTGGTTCTAGAAATAAAATAACACAATAATACTTTTTTATACAAAACAATTGGCCTAGATTCAGTCTTTGAGTGAGTGCTATCATTTCTTGCCTGAGTGTGTACAACAAATGCTGAACACTACCCTCTGATAAACCTAACTGCTCGACCACACTACCAGAAATAGAGCTCTTAGTATTATCTACTTGAGCCTCTGAAGTCTCTGGGGATTCACTGGACTCTGTGCACACTATACCTTACTTTGGTGTAGTATATACAGAGCCAGCTTCTACAGTCTTGAATTTGTAGCAGTTATCTTTTATTGTATTCACAGCATTTTGCACTGGCGAAAACCTATAGATACAAGAAGGTTCACCTAGATGCTTATAGGTGCATTAGGGCTTTTTGACTTCATCCTATGAAAAAGTAAGTACCATTTGTAGCTTCCTGTCAGCCTAGGAACTCCAATAACTACACAGAGAGTAGTTTTACACATCTTTATTCTGCTGCGTGTAAGTCAGAACTCACCATTCTAGGTCTGCCTTCAACTCGTCCCTCCAACGCTTACATCACAGGCCTACGGTATACAGTGGTAACCAAAAGAGTTCCAGTGTTGTTTTATTACAAGACACTACATTTCCCGCTGTGTTAAATAAAAGGTCACAACTTTTAAAATAGATAAATACATAAATAAATATAAAAATATATACATGAATAAATACAGAGATACACAAGTAATTTCAATTCTTCAATTAAACATCATGGCGCTAGAATCACACGTCCTGATCGGGTCACCTGAAACGCTGGAACTGGCAGTGAAAGTGTCAATGATCTGCACAGGTGAGGTGGAATTATTGGCAGATACAGAGTCATCAACAGTCTGTCTAGACCCAGTCTCTACATTGACATCGATGTTTGGTGAGTGATGGGCCACATGTCAAAAATGAGAGGAATCACTTGTAATGCTGGGCAGTCACCATGTATCTTTTTGTGCTGGTGATAGTAAAGGGTTCAACCTCAAAAGGAGCATCAGATTTCCTTCTTCTGTATTGTCTAACCAGCACTCGGTCTCCTCTTGTAAAAGTGATGTCCTTTGCATGAGGTCGTCGGTC
Source organism: Calotriton arnoldi (assembly GCA_963921515.1). Lineage (NCBI taxonomy): Eukaryota > Metazoa > Chordata > Amphibia > Caudata > Salamandridae > Calotriton > Calotriton arnoldi. Next base: position 514,975 of record CAWUFW010003993.1, on the reverse strand, counting down.
AGAATATATTTTCATCTTTTGTTTGTGACCAAAGTCCGTAGTGTGAATATCTTCCTTATTCTTAGATCTGAGATTGGTCCATTGGGGCAGCTTGGTCATCATTGCTCTTCCAAACATGAGAGCAGCAGGGCTTTCCCTTGTCGTTAAGTGAGAGTTTGAACGGTAAGCTCGAAGAGTAGTGTTTAAAATAGCTTTGAGTTTGAGCTTCTTCAATGCAGCACACGGAATAGCTTTCTTTAAAATACTCATAAACTGTTCTACCAGGCCATTGGCCTGAGGTCAAAGAGGAGTGATTTTTTGATGCTTTATATTAAGGTGATTTAGAAAGTCTTTAAATTCTCGACTATTGGAAGGTGTCAGACTTTAATACTGCAGGTACACCCCATATTGCATAGATGCCATCTCGTTTTTGAATGACCTTTTCATGTGCAGTGGATGAAAGATCTTCCACCAATGGAAAACGGGAGTATTCATCAACAATGACCAGAAGATGATGTCCATTCTCAAGAGGACCAAAGAAATCAATAGCAATTCTCTCCCAAACATGATGTGGCAAGTCTGACATGTGTAAAGGGTGCTGAATGACTTGAGATGAAAGACAGTTGCATATGTGACAAGTCATTAATTATTTTTCGGGCCTTTTGTCGAGATACAGAAACCAAACTTGGTCACAGAGAGCTCTCTCTGTGGGAAATAATCAGCTGGATTCTAATCTTTCCCTGGACAATGAATAATCTTATAGTTGTAATATTGTAACTTCAAACCCCAACGTTCAATTCAAGGAGGCATTTTGGCTTTTGGATTGCTAAATATCGCCAACAGTGCTTGATGATCAGTCACTACAGTGAAAGGCTTCCCGTACAAAAAAACATGGAAATATTCACAAGCCTACACCACTGCCAAACTTTCTTTCTCAAGTTGTGAGTAAGCAAGTCCTGTTTGTGACAAGCTCTTACTGGCGAATGCCACGATATGTCTCTGGGCATTTAGCTGTCCGCTGTGCTGTAAAAGGATTGCGCCCAACCCAACAGGGCTAGTGTCAACTACAACCTCTGTATGTCATTTAGGATCAAAGTAGGCCATTTCAGTGGCACTCTCAATGGATGGCTTGATGTGTTGGAAGCTTTTCTCACGCTCTCGTGACCAATAAAAAGATAAGTTATATTTCGTTACTTCTTGTAACAGTGCACTGACCATAGCAAAGACTCTTATGTATCTCGAACAGTAACTGGCCAGTCCAAGAAAGGATCGTAGCATAGAAATGTCAGGCGCTGCATTGGTTGGAAGCCACACAGTTGCATCAGAGTTGGAGTGGTGCGTCACAGGCTTCGGTGAGTCGGTGCACGAGACTCACACAGCAGCGGTTCTTCAGAGGCGCTGCAGCAAGGTTGGGGCTGTATTGAAAGTCGAGGTCGATGCTTTATGCACTCGGTGAGCGGGGACCACGGCTTCGGTGCAGGCAGCGGCGATGCATCGATGTCGCAGGGATGCACTAGTTCCGAACTGACGCTTGGAGTCGATGCGTTGCATTACAAAATTCACCTCCAAGGGCCCAGGACTGGATTTGGCACCACTTGGCAGGACAGGACTCGGGAAGCCCAGCTGCTGGTAGCAAGATGCAGGTGAAGTCTTTGCTGTCCTTGAAACTTCAGCAACAGGAGGCGATCTCAGTCAAGCCCTTGGAGAACCTTTAGAAAGCAGGATGCAGAGAGTAAAGTCCAGTCCTCTCATCCGCAGGCAAGAAGCAGCAGGCCAACACAGCAAAGCAAACAGCAAAGTGGCAGTGCCTCCTGGCTGCGCAACAGCTCTTCTTCTTGGAAGAATGTCCCAAAACCAGTAGTGTTCTGAGTATATGGTATCAGAGGTCCAGTACTTATACCCATTTTAGCCTTTGAAGTAGGGAGACTTCAAAGAAAGGTCTTGTAGTGCACAAGACCCTGCCCTTCCTGGCCCTGGCTCCAGACACACTACAGGGGGTATGCAGTTCTTTGTGTGGTGACAGGCACAGCCCTATTCAGTTGCAAGAGTCAGCTCCTCCCACCACTCTAGCTCAGGAAGGCTCATTAGCCTGGTGATGGGCCATCAGGATATGCAGGGCACAACTCGGTTCCCTTTGTGTGTGACTGACTAGAGTCAATTCACAAAGCCCAAATGTCATCCAGCCCAGCCATGTATTCTAGGGGCAGGCAGAGGCACAGAATGGTTAAGTAAGAAAATGCCAACTTTCTAAAAGTGGCATTTTCAGAACTGCATTTTAAAAAAACAACTTCACTAAAAGTTGTGTGTTTAAATTGTGAGTCCAGAGACACCAAACTCCAATTTTCTATCTGCTCCCAATTGGAAGTTACACTTGTGAGATGTTACAAGGCAGCTCCAATGTTAACCTATGGGAGAGATAGGCCTTGCTGTAGTGAGAAACAATTTGGCAGTTTCTCAGTACAAGAACATGTAGAACTCATAAGTACACATCCTAACTTTTAAGTAAACTGCACCCTGCCCATGGGCTACATAGGGCCTACCTTAGGGGTGCCTTACATGTAATAAAAAGGAAGGATTGGACCTGGCAAGTAGGTGAACTTGCCAGTTCAAAATGGCAGTTTAGAACTGCACACCCAGTCTCTGCAGTGGCAGGCTTGAGACAGGTTTGAAGGGCAACTGTTAGAAATGGGGTTTCTGGTTGGCTAAGATATGCACCTAAGCCAGTCAGAACCCCCCACTCTAGTCAGGGTAAGGGAGTTACACACCAAAGATAACCCCTGCTCACCCCATTGGTAGCTTGGCAGAGCAGTCATACTTATCCCAGAGACAATGTGTAAAGCGTTTGCGCAACACACACACACGCACACACCAGTGACACAACAAATACACCACGAAAGAAACTCCACACTGTAGTATATAAAATATCTCATATATTGTATACAACACATAGACCACAATCACATAAATCATAAATCACTTTGCCAACTAGGCAATTGTCATAACATCACAGTTAGTGCAATAAAGTAAATAGTGATAGGATGCATATGTCATGAAAACACCCTGCACCATCACTGTACACATTATGCAGGTCCTGAAATGATATTCATTATCCTATCATTGCGAGATAAGAACGACATAAGTTATAATATCAGGGCATGAAAGGCAGCAGTTAGATAGGGAGAGAAACACATGAATCACCAAACATCATTGTACATAAATCACCAAATATCACCAGTGATAAGTACTGCGCATAAACTCAGGCCAGTGCAAGGTGAATAGGGCCTACATTAGGGCATGACATGTGATAGTAACACCTGTTTAACTAAATATCACCATAAGCATCAACACACAATACAGTAATCCTTTTCCACATCCGATTCCGACCTATCAGGACCTGGAAAGCAGTGCGGCAAATGGAGAGCTCAAGGTATGGCAGGTAAAATGATGAACAGCAGTTGATCACTTCTCAAGTTATGCCGTGGTGACACGTGAATAAACATCCAGCCCTCTGCCTGAGCCTGGAAAAAATGGGCTCCTCTGACTATTGGGTCCTTGCGTAGGGGGTGGATTGGTGTGCGCACCATGAGATGCCAGTTTACACAGCCTGTGGCTGCCTGCAGAAACACAGCCGCATCTGGGGGCTCTGGATCGACTACTATGGGATATCGTTATGAATCTGTATTATCTTGCTAAGCTGGTGTCAGATATCACTGTTGGCTATTGTGAATGCAATGTATACCTGTGCTGCAAATTTGTTCTGCCATAAAGCTTCAATAAAGTTGGTTATAAAAAAAAACACCCAACCCTCGAGCAGCTGCAGGCCAAAGGGAATCCCTGCAGAACTATTCGGGGTTGTACGGTAATCCTGGTGTGACTCTGGCGGTCTCTGTTAGGGGTGGCGAAGGCACAGTCCTAGTGCCGGAGTGAAGAGGGCAGAGTTCCTGAGCACCTACCATGTAAGAGGGAGCCCCTACGCTGGTGCGTAAATAGCCGTTCTGGAGCTAGGAGGCCCTGCGAAAACTGAGCCCGGAGCATGAGGCTCTGTTGCAGGCACAGTACGTGTTGCGGGTCTCCCTTTGTTGGACCAGCAGTGAAGTCAAGTTCAATGGCGTTACTTAGCAGTACGCGTTGCTGCAGGGGGCCACTCTGAGAGATTACGGCAGCAGCAGGGCTGACCGTCGCGTCCTCAGAGTAAAGGCAGATCAGAGCAGGACGGGCTGCCAAGCAGGTCCTCGGCCACGCTAGATCATGGCCTGCCAAGCTCAGAGCAATCGTCCCCCACACAAAAGGGTTTAGGTTCTCCCAGCTGGGAGCGCTTGTGTTCGGCAGAGCCAGCTTCCACAGGCGGGCAACCGGCAAGGTCTTGAGTCCAGGAGGACAAATGCAAAGCACTTCTCTCTACCAGCACTCAACACACTCTGCTAGAAAAGGACTCTGATAGCCAGTCTCAGTGGCGTTCCCCAGCCGGTGTTGAGGTGCCTCAGGTGCATCCTTCTGAAACCCTGAACCCCCCACAAGTACAGGGAGGGGTGCCAATATACTTGTTCCTGGAGAACACTGGGGGCACCAAGGCAGGAATGTAGGCAGCAGGCCAGCACACAGAGTCCTTGAAGGCAAAGAGGCTTTCCTCCTTCTTGCAGCCCAGCAGGCCACAGGTCAGCACAACAAACAAGGAGTCTAATGGTGGTTCTTCCTGGGAGCATAACAGTTCCTTCTGGCAAGGTGCACTCTGTAGAGCCAGCAGTGTCTGGTTACAAGTCCCACGCAGTGTCTAAAATCATAGGGTCACAGCCCCTGTACTTATACTCAAAAAGTCTTTGATCTGGAAGTGACTTCAAACAAACTTTAGAAGTACACAACGCCCCCATTCAATCCCCAGCCCTGGCTCCAGACACACTACAGGGGGTGGAGACATCATTATGACAGGCAGGCACAGCCCTATTCAGGTGCAGGTGACATCTCCTCCCACCACTCTAACCCAGGAAGACCCATCAGTATATGCAGGACACACCTCCACTCCCTTTGTGACTGTCTAGAGCGAATGCACAAAACAGGCCCCTGTCAGCCTAAACCACACGTTGATTGGAGTCAGGCTGCAAAGCACAAAGAGTCTTAAGCACACAGAAATGCCCACTTCTAAAAGGGGCATTGCTGAAATGGTAATAAAAAATCTGCTTTCACCAATAAGCAGGATTTATCACCACTATTCCAAACATACCAAACATGGCAACGCTGCCCCTTTCATATCAGAAATTACCACTGAAACCCATATCAGGGAATTCCCAATGCAAACCTAATAGAGGAGCAGCCTCACAGCAGTGAGAAACCAGATAGTTGTTTGTCACTACCAGGACATGTCACACAACAAAGGCATATGTCTGACCTTTTACCTACAGAGCACCCTGCCCATAGGGCTACCTAGGGCCTACCATATGGGTAATCTATATGTAGTAGAAGGGGAGTTTCAGACTTGGCATACACCCTAAATGCCAAGTCACTGTGGCAGTAAACTGCACGCACAGGCCCTGCAGTGGCAGAGGCCTGAGACAGGTTTGAAAGGCTACTTGTGTGGGTTGCGCAAGCTGCGCTGTAGGCCCACCAGTAGCATTCAATTTACAGGTCCTGGGTATATAGAATACCACTGTACAAGGGACTTTCAGGTAAATTAAATATGCCAAACAGGTGTAGACCAATCTTACCAGGTTTACAGGAGAGAGTACAAGCACTTTAGCACTGATTAGCAGTGGTAAAGTGCCCAGAGTCATAAAACCAGCAAAAACAGGTCAGAAAAAATACAGGAGGAAGGCAAAAAGTTTTGGGATAACCCTGCAAAAAGGGCCAGGTCCAACAGCTACTCATGTGGGTGGCACAATCAGTGCTGCAGGCCCACTTGTAGCATTTGATTCACAGGCCCTGGGCACACACAATGCACTGTACTAGGGACTTATAAGTAAATCAAATATGTCAATCATGGAGAAACCAAATGACATTACATTTTAGACACAGAGCACATGCATGAACTACTGATCAGCAGTGGTAAAGTGCCTGGAGTCGTAAAACCAGCAAAAACGAAGTTCAGAACACAGTCAAAAACAGGCGGTCAGAAACAAAAAGACAGGGGAAACCACACCAAAAGATGCCAGGTCTAGCAGTTTGAATGTGTTTGGTGCTTCTTCTTGTCGATTTTTCTTCACTTTGAGTTTTTTCTCACATTTGACCAGTCCCACATATGCATGCTTTTCTGAGGTAAACATCGACATCACACAATTATCATTGTCACTTCCACTGGAAACTAGACTGAGGAACTATTTGTAGATAATTTAGACGACGATCGACTTCGGTGTCGATTTGCCTAAGTTGGTTTGACCGCTTGGCCTTGGGGACTGTGTCAAATGTCGCTGAGGTAGCGTTCGGTCGGCCATTTTGTCTTCACGCTTTGAAGCACTTACTTTTCTCTTCGCCCAGCAAGTCGTCATGAAATGGTTCACTTTACCATAGCCGAGGCTTGTTTATCCAATGGCGGGACATTTACCTTCATGTGGAAATGACAATCCACATCTGTAACATGTTCTTTTTCTGTGGAGACATTGCCTTGTGTCCCTCAGCCTTGTACCTTAGCTTACTTCTCATGCTCATGACTGATGCATTTTGGTCACCTCTGGCCTCTATGTCAGTCACTTGACGATCAGCCAGCTTTTCAGATCGAGCAGCCTTGAGGACTTATTCTAAGCTCAGAGTTTCCTTCAGCATTCACTGTCGAAAGGAATCTGACAGACATCCGTCTATTACTCTGAGGTGAGCAGCTTCTTCATCATTAAACTCATTGAGTCTACAGTGCTTCACTAGAATATACAGTCTGTCAACCTATTCATCGATGGTTTCACCTGGTCTCTGGCATTCTTGACTGAATATGTAGCTTTTTCGTAATCCACATTTGGCACTGGATTCAATCAATCAATCAATTAGGGGTTTATAGAGCGCGCTACTCACCCGAGAGGGTCTCAAGGCGCTAGGGGGCGGGGGGGTGCAGCTCCGGATCAGTCGAAGAGCCAGGTCTTGAGGCACTTGATATTCAAGGCTGTTTTGATTTGTTCGTACGTCACTTCACTTTCTTATGGTATCTTTTTCATGGCTTCTTTCACTCCTTCACCAGCCATGTTCCTCAGATATTTTATAATCTTTTTACCATCTATTTCAACTATGAAATCCTCATAAGTCTCTTTCCATACAGTCCAATTATTGCCAATATTATGTTTTCTGACAGAATCAAATGCAGTTGGCGGTTTTAAGACTGCAGTAGCCGTATATACATTGGTGGACAGTAGTGTTCTCTCAGGCGCTTTGTGTGGAACTTGATTAGACAGAGCTTCTCTAGCACCTTGTGACGTGCTGGCTTCTGGGTCATACTTAATCAATCAATCAATCAGGGAATTGTAAGCGCGCTACTCACCCGTGAGGGTCTCAGGCGCTATGGGGGGGGGGTCCGCAGATCAATTTAGCACAAGAGCCAGGTCTTGAGGGTCTTCCTGAAGATGTTCAGGGAGGGGGCGCGTCTGATGTCTGCCGGTAGCTCGTTCCAGGTCTTGGCTGCAATGTGAGAGAAGGATCTTACGCCGGCTCTGGCTCTGTGGATGCGCGGGGTTTCGGCCAATGAGAGGTTGGAAGATCGGAGGTTTCTTTTGGGTACGTGAAAGTTGATTCTGTCGTTGAGGTATTTGGGTCCATTGTTGTGTAGGCATTTGTAGGTGTGAGTGAGGATTTTGAAGGTGACCCTCTTCTCCACGGGGAGCCAGTGGAGTCTTCGTAGGTGCTGGCTGATGTGTTCGTGCCGGGGGATGCCGAGGACAAGTCTGGCGGCGGTGTTCTGTATTGTCTGGAGTTTGCGGAGCAGGGACTTGTTGATGCCGGCGTAGAGTGCGTTTCCATAGTCCAGTCTGATGGTAATGAGTGCGTGGGTGACTGTCTTCCTTGACTCAGGGGGGATCCATTTGAAGGTCTTGCGGAGGATGCGGAGGGTGTTGAAGCAGCTGGAGGTGACGGCGTTGACCTGTCCGTTCATGGTGAGTGATGAGTCGAGTACGATGCCGAGGTTTTTGGCGTGGTCTGAGGGGGTAGGTGGGATTCCGAGGGCGGTCAGCCACCAGGTGCTGTCCCATGCTGAAGGGGCGGAACCGAGGACGAGGACTTCTGTCTTCTCGGCGTTGAGCTTCAGGCAGCTGTTGGTCATCCAGACTGCAACGTCTTGCATTCCTTTCTGGAAGTTGAGTTTAGCGGTGGTGGGGTCCTTGGTGAGGGAGAGGATGAGCTGGGTGTCGACAGCGTAGGATACGATGTTGATGCCGTGTTGTCGGACGATGGCTGCGAGGGGGGCCATGTAGATTTTGAAGAGGGTCAGGCTCAGTGATGAACCCTGTGGGACTCCGCAGGTGATTTTCGTGGGATCGGAGAGGAAGGGTGGCAGTCTGATCCTTTGGCTTCTTCCGGTGAGGAATGATCAGATCCAGTCCAGGGCGGTTCCTTGTATGCCGGCGTCGTGTAGTCTGGCGACTAGTGTGCGGTGGGAGACGGTGTCAAAGGCCGCTGATAGGTCGAGTAGGATGAGGGCTGCGGAGTGGCCTTGGTCCAGGAGGGTGCGGATGTTGTCTGTGGTCTCGGTGCTGTGGTTGCTTCTGAATCCGGATTGGGATGGGTCGAGGATGGCGTTCTCTTTGATGAATCGTGTCAGTTCCCTGTTGACTGTTTTCTCTGCAACTTTGGCTGCGATAGGGGAGGAGCGAGATGGGCCGGTAGTTTTTGAGGTCGGTGGGGTCAGCTGTAGGCTTCTTGAGCAGGGGCCTGACTTCTGCGCGCTTCCAGTCCTCTGGGAAGGTGCCTGTTATGAAGGTGGTGTTGATGGTGCGTTGTAATGCGGGTGCGGCGGTGGCGGCCGCGGCTCTGTGGTAGATGTGAGGAGGGCAGGGGTCGGTGGGGGCCCCCGAGTGGATGCCTTTCATGGTCGAGGCGGTGTCTTCGGTCGTGATCGGTGTCCAGTTGGAGATGGTGGGCTGGCTGGTGTTTGTGTCTCGCCCTGGCTCTCCATTGGAGCTCTTTAACTTGTGGCAGTCTAAAGTTGTTCTTGGCCTCTGGGCAGTAGCTTTGGTGGTGGGCAGCTTCGTTCGGGGACAACTCCGCATGACCAACCACTGACCCTCTTCTGGTGTCACTCCTTAGCACATTGTGACATGACGATTCGTTGATAGTTTTGGTAAATAGTTAAGCCTTGTATTCTACTAGTTCATGGAAAACAGATAACGTTATGATTTGTGGTCAGCTTTATACTTAAACCTTTCTTCACAACGACCTGGCTAATCTCTGCTTCGTAGGACATAAATATCAATTTGACTTGCACTAAAGCATCGATGTGCACTGCTTTTGTAACCAAGTTGCATTGATTTACATAATGGCGCAGTGCCTTTTATTTGTGTTGGTTTCATTCAGTTCCTGCCCACCGATATGTAGACTTTCAATGTCACTTTCTTTATCTTCAAGCGTTTTATACAGGCTGGTGTTGCTCTGAGACTCCACCTGTGCCAGCGTCGATTGTACACTTCTACTGCAGCACACATGGCACGCACGAGCAGTTTGCTGGACCACAGCAAACTCTCTGGAAAAGCGCTTTCAGTGTATGGGCTTCAGATCCCCTATCTTGTCGCCAGTTGTCACATCCTGCCAGCCCAGGCACTCACCAATAAGTACGCCACACACAGAGAGTGGTTTTACATGTCTTTATTCCGCTGTGTCTAAGTCAAAACTCAACATTTTAAGTCTGCCTTCAACTCATCCCTCCGACGCTTAGTTCACAGGCCTATGGTATACAGTGGGAACCAAAAGAGTTCCAGCGTTCTTTTATTACAAGACACTACACCATTCAGTTGGGCAATGCCAGCAGAAGTTATTTTCTGCACTAGGCCATATTACTTTCTAAAATGTTTCGTGAACTACCGCATTGCTTTCTTGGAAAACATAATTTGCCCAATAGCCAAAGGTCTACAAGAAATGTATCTGGGCAAGAAAGATTTTCATCATAACTGATAGACTTCAAAAAGAGTACTAAGGTAGATTATTGGCAGGTATGGTAGGTTATACTAATGGTCAACCGCGTGAATGGATTGTTAAAACAATTATGACCAGACGTGAAAACATGGCTTCTGAGGAGCCAAAGTGTACATTGGTCACCAAGACAACACTATTGTATTTGAAAGCTCTTATGAGATTTAAGTAATATAGAGCCTTATTTAGTGTTTTGCATACAGGGTACTCTGTCAAAATGTGGCAGATATCCCATTTACTGTATTACAAGTGCCATAAGCTATACCGCACATGTAAAATGGCAGACACAGTGCTTAATTTGAGCCGATGGCTGCAGGTGGGGCCCACCAGCAATTTATTTTTGGTACCTAGACTTACTTTTTCCCTTCAGGCTTTGAACAAGAAAGAGAAAGGCAGAATAGAGGAAAGAAGGAGGAACAGAAAGACAAGAAGACAGGGGCAAATGGAGAAAGCATAGATGAAAAAGAACCTGCAAGAATAATATAACAAGCATTTGCAATGCAATAGGTCTCGCATTTACGAGAGTTTGAGCTATTGGCATTGTGAATGACAATGCCTTTTATTTATGTGTTGTTTTTAAAACAGATAAATAAAAGGCATTGTCATTTACAATGCCAATAGCTTAAACTCTTGCAAATGCGAGACCTATTGCAAATGCGTTCGGCGCCCCTGCTAGCTTTAGGAGAGAGCGTGTCCTGCCTGCAAGAGCAGGCAGGACAAAGCTATTTGAGAAAATAGTGCTCGGAGGCTGTAATTAAAACCTAGCGAGTAACAACACACGTAATAGGGGGTGTCGCCATGGGAGGTTACAAAATGAGACAAGGCGGTACTGAGGAGGGACAATTTACAGTGGGCGGAGCTTCAAGTCCCTACCTGAATACAGCATGCCTCGCAGAGCAGCGCAAACGCTGCCCAGGCTCGACTGAAAAATATGGGGCGTATAGGGGGCTGGATGAAAGCAGCAAGAGGTTGAATCAAGACTATTGCCCCAACAATGGGATTCTGAGCAAAACTTTAGGCCGTGTTACTTGTTCTTTTACAAAGTTTGTGACGGAGTATCCCATCTGCCAAACTCTAAACAAGATCCATAAACTCTTTTATCAGCAGGCACATCACTATCATAGCACCATGGAAACACCCCTAAGGGATATGAGGTGCTATTAAAAAATGCTGCTACGGTGCAACACACTACAATACAATATCACATAGATTTGCAGCAGGGACATCTTAAGGAATATGGGGGCCCTGGGCCAAACGTATTTCGGGGGCCCCGGTTCGGAACAGATTTGGATTTATGATCCACTTTCAGCTCTTTCATGCCATCTTTGGCCAGGTCAATGATAGTGCACAGGCACACTTCTCCAAATTCTGTATGTTTTTACTTCTAATATTCGGTGATAGTGACGTGTGTTTTCAATATTGTAACCCAGCAGCAGCTCACTAATAATACTGCAAGTAATCTCTGTGACACCCTCCCATTTCTCATATGTGATGGCTTGTTTGATCTAAAAGAAACTTTTTTTTTTATGGATGTTGCATGAAACAAACACATTTTTCTGCAAAATGTCTGTAATAGATTCTCACTCATCACCCACCTTAAAAATAAATGAACAGAAAAGGGTATTTAAAACAATTCTGTTTAATGATTATACAAGGCCATTAGGGCAAGATTCTCTGCAGAACAGAGCTGGCTGTATCAGGGGCCCCCTGAAAGGATGGGGCCCTGGGCCAGAGCCCACTTTGCCCATGCCTTAAAACGTCTCTGATTTGCAGAGGAAGTCATTGCTTTCACACTGTTCAACAGTTTAGTAAGAAAGAAGGAAAAATAACCCATTCATTGTATATCCTGGTTTACCCTTCAGGTACACTCATGTCATATACCTAAATGAAGGATACCAGCAACGGAGTGAGATTTTGGCCCCCTGCTCTTGAATAAAATGTATTGCCTCGTGACGTGTCAACCTGGAACCGGTGGCATGAACACAGGGTCCTAACGCAGGCAAGCATAATGGGCCCACATCCCCTGGTTTGGTAGTAAAAAAAAATCTATATTTGGGGTTCAGCGGTCCCTCGGATTCCTATGTCCCGGTGCTACTGCACCTGCTGCACGATTGATAGGAACCAGATATCCTAATCTTGAGTGGACTTCCAATAGAGGCATAGCAAAGATAACTGCATGCTTAAATGAGCCCCCATTCTGCCTCAACTGAGTTACTGCCCCTTCTTGGGCTCCTGCCTCCCTAACTGCTGGATGCATGAATGAGCCTTCTAAACTCCACACACAGAGGGATGATACCCGCCTTTGCAACTCGGCCCTTTACAGCAACATCCACCGCCTACGACATAGCAGCCCAGAGGTTAGCCAGGTCCTAGCGCCCCAGGAAAAGGTTCATAGTTGCAGCAGAGCCGGTGTATTTTTGAGGTGCACAACGCCTCCAATCTTTGGTATTAAAGCTGTAACGTGCACGGTTAGGAACAACAGCAGTTCATCTACAAACCTGCAGGCATGTTCTCATGTGGTGCTTCCTTCTTTGCCCCCTAACGCTCCCTCATTAGTCTTGTCTCACTCTGGGGTGCCCGAAGGATAGTCCGCGCCCCTCCAGGTCTTCCTTCTTTGCCCCCTAACCCACCCTCATTAGTCTTGTCTCACTCTGGGGTGCCCGAAGGATAGTCCGCGCCCCTCCAGGTCTTCCTTCTTTGCCCCCTAACCCACCCTCATTAGTCTTGTCTCACTCTGGGGTGCCCGAAGGCTAGTCCGCGCCCCTCCAGGTCAGTCGGGAGGTCTGCTGATCTTATTACCGAACTCAATTATCTGTTTAACATTAACTACAAAATGCATTAATCTTGGTTAGCCTCGTGCTGACAGCCAGTGCCGCCTAATACTTGATGCAAGGGTCATTGTGCAAAAAGCATCTCTTGTCCAAAAAAATGAGAGGATCCCAAATTCGGAGCGTTCGTCACACGCACAAATAGGTGGTACAGGCCTGCCTGAAACACCAAACCTGTCCGGATGCATTCCATTCAATTGTTTTTAGATCGTTCCTGCTATTACAAACAGCATCCGTAGGACACTCGGCCATAGCCCCGCCCGAAAAGAGACAGTTTATGTTGAACTACTAGTCTTTGCCCCTCTGAATGAACACAAAGCAGTCCCTGGCCTGCTGGGCCTTTGCTAGACCTCATCAGCAAACGGTATTTGTGTGAACTTGGGTGCATTATTACTGTTTTTTTTTTTCATAATGTGTGCAGCTGCGAGCGAATTTTCGCTAAGATCTATATCAACTTAGTATAAACAGGCAGTGACAAAGGCAATATTTCTCGGCTGTTGGACCTATTGGCTTTGCCAAGAAAAAAAGGCACGATGACGCAGTCTGGCCACGCTGACTTATTTATAGGCAATGATGCAGGTATCAGTTTTTTTGTATAATAATTTGAAAAAAAATGTAATTAGCACAAAAGTACTTTTTTAAAGCAGAGGGAGCAATTTGCAGCCTAGCCCTGCCTAAAAATAAATAAATACATATATCAAACAAGCATTGGCAAAGCCAATAGGTCTCGCCTATGCAAGAACTATTGGCTTTGCCAATATGCTTTACCAATGTTGTACACCAGAGTGGCTGCTGTTCAGTATTGCTAACATTTTGCAGGGTATGGGAGAGTGGCGTGGAGTGGAGAGTAGTAAAGTGGAGTAGAGTGAAGTGTTATAGAGTGGCGTAGATTAGCATGAGCTGGCGTACAATAGAGTTGAGTGGCATGGACATGAGCGAAGTGAAGTGTCATGGAGTAGTGTACAGTGTTGTGGAGCGTCGTGGAGGGAGCAGAGTGTCGTAGAGTGGAAGGGCGTAGAGGTGAGTGGTGTAGAGTGGAGCACAATGTCAGAGTTGAGTAGAATGTCATAGAGTGGAGTGGCAAAGAGTGTCGAGGAGTGGTGTAGAGCAGAGTGGAGTGGCATAGAGGGTGTAGCGCAGAGTGCAGTAGAGAGGAGTGGAGTGGTATACACACTGGCGTAGCAAGGGGGGGGCGGAGGGGGCGGTACGCCCCGGGCGGCACGAGTTTTGGGGGCGGCGGCTAAATTAATCGCCAGCACCCCCCCCCCAGCGCTCGGCGGCGGCAGAAGGCAGGGACCGCCACGGGCGGCAGAGTCCCTAGCTACGCCACTGGGTATACAGAGGAGCAGACTGTCATAGAGTGAAGTGGCATAGAGTGGAGTAGACTGGAGTAGAATAGTGTGTCGTAGAATAGAGTGGCTTGGGAGTTGCATAGAACATCGTAGAGTGGAGTAGTTCGTAGAATGCATAGAGTGGAGTAGAGTGTTGCATAGTGGAGTGACATAGAATGGAGTAGAGTGTCACTGGAGCAGCATTTAATGGCATAGAGCATCATAAAGTGGAGTATCTTTGAGTGGAGTGTAGTAGAGTGGAGTAGAGTGGCTTAGGGTGAAGTGGCGTAAAGGACAGTGGTGCAGAGTAGATTTGCATAGAGTGCAGTGGCGTATAGTGCATTGGTTTTGAGTAAAGCGGTGTAGAGTGCATTGGCGTAGATTGAAATGATGTAGAGTAGTGTAGAGTGCAGTGGCATAGAGTAAAGCGGTGCAGAGTAGATTGCAGTGGCATAGAGTGCAATGGTGTAAAGTGGAGTGGTGCAGAGTGGAGTAGCGCAAAGTGGAGTAGAGTGGCACAGAGTGGAGTAGAGTGGCGTAGAGTGAAGTGACAGAGTGTAGTGGTACAGAGTAGAGTTCAGAGTAGAGTGGCGTAGAATGCAGTGGCGTAGAGTGTAGTGGTATAGAGCGTAGTGGTGTAGAGTGCACTAGAGTGCTGTAGAGTTGAGTGGTGCAGAGTAGAGTGCAGTTGCATAGAGTACAGTGGCATAGAGTTCAGTCATGCAGAGTGTCAGAGTGCAGGGTCATAGAGTGCAGGGTCTTAGAGTGGTGCAGAGAGCAGAGACATAGAGTACAGTGGTGCAGAGTAGAATAGAGTCAAATGCAAAACAACAGTTGATGGACAGAATGCAGAACAATGTCATACATTCACCCCAGTACAGAGATCTGGGCCTAAATCCATCGTTTTTTTGCTCACCATGCCATTCCAGTTTGAATCCAGCCATATGCAAATCAGTCTTGACCCTGTGCCTCATGGGAACAGTCCAGCCTGAACTGCCAAGCCAGGTCCTCCCTGGACTGGAAACAAGCATCCTAGGACCGGTTTCGGGGTTTCACCCCTCTTCAGCCAGGATAGCTTGATTCCAGTGGCATGGAGAGCACGGGACCCACGTCTGGGCATACCCGTCCCACTCGGGGTGACAAATGCAAAACAACAGTTGATGGACAGAATGCAGAACAATGTCATACATTCACCCCAGTACAGAGATCTGGGCCTAAATCCATCGTTGTTTTGCTCAGCATGCCATTCCAGTTTGAATCCAGCCATATGCAAATCAGTCTTGACCCTGCGCCTCATGGGAACAGTCCAGCCTGAACTGCCAAGCCTGGTCCTCCCTGGACTGGAAACAAGCATCCTAGGACCGGTTTTGGGGTTTCACCCCTCTTCAGCCAGGATAGCTTGATTCCAGTGGCATGGAGAGCACAGGACCCACGTCTGGGCATACCCGTCCCACTCGGGGTGACAAATGCAAAACAACAGTTGATGGACAGAATGCAGAACAATGTCATACATTCACCCCAGTACAGAGATCTGGGCCTAAATCCATCGTTTTTTTGCTCACCATGCCATTCCAGTTTGAATCCAGCCATATGCAAATCAGTCTTGACCCTGTGCCTCATGGGAACAGTCCAGCCTGAACTGCCAAGCCAGGTCCTCCCTGGACTGGAAACAAGCATCCTAGGACCGGTTTCGGGGTTTCACCCCTCTTCAGCCAGGATAGCTTGATTCCAGTGGCATGGAGAGCACGGGACCCACGTCTGGGCATACCCGTCCCACTCGGGGTGACAAATGCAAAACAACAGTTGATGGACAGAATGCAGAACAATGTCATACATTCACCCCAGTACAGAGAGCTGGGCCTAAATCCATCGTTTTTTTGCTCACCATGCCATTCCAGTTTGAATCCAGCCATATGCAAATCAGTCTTGACCCTGTGCCTCATGGGAACAGTCCAGCCTGAACTGCCAAGCCAGGTCCTCCCTGGACTGGAAACAAGCATCCTAGGACCGGTTTCGGGGTTTCACCCCTCTTCAGCCAGGATAGCTTGATTCCAGTGGCATGGAGAGCACGGGACCCACGTCTGGAATAGAGTGGCATAGAGCGCAGTGGTGTAGAGTGAAGAAGCGTGCAGTGGCATAGAGTAGAATGTTGTAGAGTATGGTGGCGTAAAGTGCAGTGGTGCAAAGTAGTTGGCGTAGGTGCAGTGGCGTAGGGTGCATTGGTTTTGAGTAAAGTGGTGTAGAGTGCATTGGCGTAGATTGTTTCAGAGTAGAGTGGAGGGGTGCAGGGTAGAATGGAGTGGTATAGAGTAGTGGCATAGAATGCAGTGTTGCAGAGTGCAGTGGTGTGGAGTGGCGCAGAGTGGAGTGGCCTAGACTGGACTGGTGTAGAGTTCAGTGTCATAGAGTGCAGTGGTGCACAGTAGATTAGAGCGGCATGGAGTGCATTGGCGTAGAGTGCCTTCAAGGCCCTTCACAACACCAGACCCGCATACCTGAACAGCCGCCTCTCCTTCCACCCACCCAAAAGACACCTCCCCCAGCCCAGCTCTGTCTGGCCACAGTCCCACATATCAACAAGACCAGAACAGGAGGAAAGTCCTTCTCCTACCTCACAGCCAAAGCCTGGAACACCCTCCCCCTCCGGCAATCTCCCACATTGCCCCAGTTCAGGAAGGACCTCAAGACCTGGCTCTTCAGATTACCCCAGCACTCAACGGAGCTGTCCTCCTTTCCCCCCCCCAGCGCCTTGAGACCCTCATGGGTGAGTAGTTGCGCTTTACCAACCCTGTTGGACTTGGCCCTTTTTGCAGGGTCATCCTTAAACTTTTTGCATTTCTCCTAGCCTTTTTTCTGACATGGTGTTGGTGGTTTTAGGACTCTGGGCACTTTAGCACTGCTGTCCAGTGTAAAGTGCGTGTGCTCTCTGTGTTACTTATGGTAAGATTGGTCTACACCTATTTGGCCTATTTAATTTACCTGTCAGTCCCTTGTAAAGTGGTATCTCATATACCCAGGGCTGGTAAATTAAATGCTACTGGTGGGCTTGCAGCGCTAATTGCGCCACCCACCAAAGTAGCCTTTCAAACCTATCTCAGGCCTTTGCCATTGCAGGGCCTGTGCGCGCAGTGTTACTGCCGCTGTGACGTGGCACCTAAAGTGTGTGCCATGTCTGTGACCCCCCTTTTACTGCATGTCAGTCACCCCTAAGGTAGGCCCTAGCTAGCCCTATGGGCAGGATGCATTGTAGGTAAAAGATAGGACATGTACCTTAAATGTGTGACATGTCCTGGTAGTGACAAACAGCCATTTTGGTTTCTCACTACTGTGGGCTGCCCTTCCATAGGAATGCATTGGGGATTCCCTGATGAGTGTTTCAGTGGTAATTCCTGATATGAGAGGAGCAGCGTGGTCAAGTTTAGTATTTTTAGAATGGTAATAATAAATGCTGCGCAATGGTGTGTGCAGATTTATTATAACTATTTTAGAAATGCCACTTTTAGAAGTTGGCATTTCTGTGTGCTATGTGTCTGCCTGCCTGATGTGAATTGCATGTCTGGCTTTTGAGTGACAGGGGCTGGTGAGGTGTGTGTGGCTCCAGGAGGGGCAGGGTGAGTCAGCAGCACTAGGCTGGATGGGACACCTGCATTTGGAGTAGTGGGAGGAGTAGTCCCCTGACCCTGAATAGGATTGTGCCTGCCCTGTACAATGCTTGCTCCGTCCCCTGTGGTGTGTCTGATCACCGAGCCCCCACCTCACAAAGGGGAAGAGGAGCCTGGTAAACAGAGTGCTCCAATTCCCCCCTGAACCAGATTTCGCTGGTTCCCTCAAGCCCTGTACTGCAGACAAAGGAGAATATGTGTATAAGTACTGGGGCTGTGACCCCATGGAAGTTGTGCTCTTTCCTGTACTTGCTGGGGCTTGCTGCTGCTGGGGGCCCAGGAGGAACCGCCACGAGGGCTTGCCTCCCTGCTGGGGGGCCCTGTGTGCTTACCTCCCTGGGCCCAGCTATGCCCCTTGGACTTTGAAGGACCCTTAGCGCCTCGTGAGCGCTTTACTTTCTCTAAAAGGGAATTTTTCTGCTGAGAGGAGCTGGCATCTGCAGCGCTGGGCTGCATCCTGTGCACCGAGGAAATCCCGGCGTGGGGATTCCCCCTGCATTTTGCAAGCCGAGCGGGAGCCTGTCCCGCTTTATGAATATTCTAGAGGCGGGTGCCCACCCCGCATTGTGGTGCCTTTCGAGCGGGTGCCCACCCCGCTTTGTGCTTTTAATTGTCGGCGGGTGCCCACCCGCTTATGGTGTCGACGAGCGGGTGCCCACCCCGCTTTATGCTTTTATTGACTGGCGGGTGCCCACCCCGCAATTGCTTGTTTCTAGGCGGGTGCCCACCCCGCAATTGCTGTATTCGACGCGGGTGCCCACCCCGCACTGTGCCGCTCCCGAAGAAATCACTGCAGCGACCCGATTTGGCCCGACCCGGAAGCCAGGCGGCCTTACCTGACTGTGGGCAGGGCCTCTAATGCCGAGGGCAGAGAGGAAGTGGAGCCAGAAGTGAGGGCGTGTGTAAGAAAGTGGCTCTGTATATACTGAACCAAAGTAAGGTTCAGTGTGCACAGAGTCCACAGTCCCCAGAGGTTTGGCAGAGGCTAAAGTTAGATATAACCTTACTCTCTAAAGTGGTAGCTTGGTCGAGCAGTAAGGCAGTATCAGAGGACAGTGTAAAGCATTTGTTGTACACACTCAGTCAGCAAATGGTCTCACACACTCAAGAACTGAACTCTAGGCCAATTGTTTTGTATATAAAAATATATTGTTGTTTTATTTTTAGAACCACAGGTAGGTATAAAAATACTTTCTCAGAATGAGATGCTTTAGATATATACTTTCAGTACACAATAGACTGTTGAATGCAATAGCTACAGTTGTTGCAATAGGCAACACAATTTAAACACAATTTTATCATTGAGCTCAATGGAGAATTTTAAGTAAATGCAATATCAATTACTTTACGTATGATTTTCTTACTCAGGGCTGGATCCTGGATTCAGCCCTGGTGCATTTCCTGTAAACAGTTGGAAGAAATCGTTTTTGTTAAACCGGCGATTTTTAAGGAATATTTGTTTGTTTCAAAAATTGACACAGAAGAATTTCTGGCAAAAATCAGGCAATGTTATCCTTTGGAGGAAAATCAAGTTATCGGTAAGTACAGTTGTAATTACTTTTCAGGGTCAGTGCTGGGCACCAAGATCCAGCACTGGGATCTCTCCTGATAGCAGGTGAGTAATTTCGTTTTTGTTGATCGGGCGATTTTTAAGGAATATTTGTATGTTACAAAAATCGACACTTAGAAGAATTTCTGGCAGAAACCAGGCAATGTTATCCTATGGAGGAAAATCAAGTTATCGGTAAGTACAGTTGTAATTGTTTTTCAGGGTCAGTGCTGGGCACCAAGATCCAGCACTGGGATCTCTCCTGATAACAGGTGAGTAATTTCGTTTTCGTTGATCGGACAATTTTTAGTGATTATTTTAAAGTTTCAAAACTCGACACAGAAGAAATTTCAGTGTAAACCAGTCAATGTTACCCTATGGAGAAAATGTAGGTTATCGGTTTTCAGGTAAGTACTCGACTGGCAGAGTTAAGGTTCTGGGCATAGACTCAGGGGTCTCCCAGGGTCAGGTAGGTACAGTTGGTACACCCTCAGCGGCACAGGGGCGGCCGGGTGCAGAGTGAGTTAGGCCCAATGTTAGCCTATGGCGGGCAGGGGGACCTTGGTTGGTGGCTGCTGGCAGGCAGGCCACTCGGCTGTGGGAGCAAAGCTCCTGGTCACTTACTCAGGGCAAGTGGGGAAGTCGAACAGGGTAGTTGGTGCACCCTCAGCGGCACTGGGGCGGCCGTGTGCAGTGGGCTTTTGGGCCGTCGGGCGCCCAATGGTTTTCAATGGGAAAGCTGCGTGACGAACAAAGGCTGCAAGCTCGGGGACGGTGATTCTTCAGGTGCGACCACCACTTCGAGAGGTAAGTTGGGAAGCTGTAGGAAGGGTAAGCACCCAGGAGTTGGGCACAGGAGGCCGTGGGGCGCCGGGTGCAGGGGTGTCTTTAGGCGTCGGAAATCTTACCCTCGGCTGGTCGCGGTTGGAGGGGTCCCTGGTTCTGAGGCTGCAGGCGTCGTCAGGAGCGTCGAGGAGGGTCCTTGGGTGCTGGATTCTGGATCACAGTCGCCGGGGGGACGTCCTCGTGGTGTTAGTCCACTCAGGCACAGGCCGGGCTTGGCGGGTGCAGAGTGTGCAGGAATTGCGGTTCCTGGCTGGCACCAGGGGTTTGTTACTTGCTTTTGAGCAGTACCACTGTTCG
This sequence comes from Calotriton arnoldi, assembly GCA_963921515.1. NCBI lineage: Eukaryota > Metazoa > Chordata > Amphibia > Caudata > Salamandridae > Calotriton > Calotriton arnoldi. The sequence continues at coordinate 494,394 of CAWUFW010003993.1, read as the reverse complement.
TGGGAGTCCCAGTCTTTTTAGAGTCACAAGGCAGTCAGGTCCTCCGGGGTTTTCGAGGTTGCTGACCACTGGAGATGCCGGGTTTCAGCAGGAGCAGGTTCGAGGGTCGACAGGCCTGTAGGGCTGGGGCCAAGTCAGTTGGTGTCTCCCTCTTGTTAGCAGCTGCACGGCAGGTCTTCTTTCTTCTTGTTCTTCTTGCTTGTTTCTGTTTCGGGATCTGAGGAAGGAAGGTTCAGGGTGCCCCTAAATACTAGAGTTAGGGGCGTTACAGGTAGGTAAAGGGCAGGGACCAATGGGTCCCTTCCCGGGGGTGGGTATACCCCTATCCTGCCACTCTCCAGTGGGAGGGGGCAGGAGCCTAGTCCTGATTGGGTAGGGCTCCCCATCTTCAAGATGGCGAGAGCCCGGAGATGTGCTTCACCTCGCCTCCCCCACCTGAGGGGTGGGGTTGGCAGAGGCTGGCACACCCCCTTTCCTCACTTGTGGTTTCCCACCAGTCTTCCCGCCAGAGTGGGGGCTGGAACCGGTGGGGACCAGTTGCTGAGTACAGCAAGTGGTCTGGGGAGGCTCACCAAGGCGGCATGCCTTTGAAGCTTCCCCCTGCCCATCCTGGGGGAGGAGACCTAGCACCTCGCCCAGGACGTGCATTGTTGCAGGCCCGGGAGAGCGGATGGCTCTCTACCCAGGGGTTCAGCAACATGTCTGCTGGGTGGCAGCCTAGGCAGCCTCTCAGACAGGACGTGTATTGTAGGTTAGGTTCAGGGGGCAACTCTAAGTTGCCCTCTGTCGTGCATCTGACATTAAATCCCACACTGGCATCAGTGTGGGTTTAATGTGCTGAGAAGTTTGATACCAAACTTCTCAGTCTTCAGTGTAGCCATCATGGTGCTGTGGAGTTCGTGATGACGACCTCCCAGCACCATATACTCTTAATGGCAGCACTGCACTTACAGTGTCCAGGAATGGACCTGGGTACTGTAGGGGTACAGGGCTCATGCACCTGTACCCTTACCACTGGCATAGTGCACCCAGCTAGAGGGGTGACTGAGGTATGCCAGGGCAGTGTGTTTGTGGGCATGGCACACAGGGATGTGTGCCATGTCGACTCTCTGTTTTGTTCTGCACCAAGACACTCAGCCTGCAAAGGCAGTGTGTGTGTGTCAGGGTACAGGGCCTCTAAGGGTGGCACAATAAGTGCTGCAGCCCTTAGAGGCCTTCTCTGGTCACAGTGCCCTGGGTACCTAGGGTACCATTTACCAGGGGCTGACATGTGGCCAGAGATGCCAATTGGGTTTAGGCTACAATGCAGTTTTAGGGAAGGAACACAGGCCCTGGGCACCTGATTGGCAAGAGCCCAGGGCACACTCAGTCAAGTACATCAGCAATTCAGCAAAAAGTGGGGGCATACCATGCAAGAAAGATGGTACTTTCTCACAGCGTGCCTGCGCGGGGCTCCCGTGAGGAGAGAGAGAGAGCCCCGCGCCTTCGTTGGAGTCCCCAGGTGTCCCGAGAGGCCCAGGAGGAGCGGCCGGCCCAGACACGGTGTGGGTGCCTGGGACCAGCCGCGAGAGGAGAGCAGAGTCCCCGGAGAGCCCGGTGAGTGGGGCTCGAATCCGTGCTTGGGCAGTGCTCATGAGGCACGGTAGTAGTAGTGTCTATTTTCTGAGCGGGCCCGCAGGAGAGCGGGCCGCTCCAACGTTGGGGGCAATTTTGTTTAGAGAGCCCCAGAGCGGGGCCCCAGAGTGCCAGGGCCGCATTGATCTTCACAGCTGCGCCACCGTAGCGGGCAACTGCAACATGGGGCACATTGTTTGCAGGGCCCCAGTGGGGGTCCAGAGGGCAACGAAGTGCCAGTGCCTACAGTTCTTCACAGCTGCACGCAGTTAGCGGCAGCTGCAACGTTTAGGCCAAAGCATTTGTTAGGAGTCCCAGTGGGGACCCAGGAGGCACAGTGGTGCCAGCACAATTGCGCACCTTGGATTCTGCTGCAGTGGCAGCCAGCCCTGACATTTGGGACATAGGGCATTTGAACCCTCTGAGAAGGCCAGTTGGCCAGGGGGTCAGTGTTAGGTTGGTAGGGCGCCAGGCCCTAAGGTGATTTATGTGGTGCCTATGATAAATGTGATTTATGCACCCTGATTATGCCTAATGTGGTTTTGCTTATGAGGTATTGCATACTGTGTTTATGCTGGTGATGTTTATTGCCTAATGTGGTTTATGCTTATGAGGTTGGCGCATAATGTGTTTTACGCCTAATGTGATGCTGATTGCATAATATGATTAATGTTGCAGGATATAATGCTGAGTACAGTATTTTGCCAGTCACTACTGGTTGTGTTCTACATTTACTATTTGTGCTTTGTGATGGTTCTGACAGTGGCCCAATTGGCCCTGTCATGTGTATATAATCCCCTGTAAATATTGCCTAGTGCCAGTTGGCACAGCGTATATTGTGTGATTACTATTCTAATGTGTTTTGGATAATACAAAGGCTATTTTTATATATAACCTTGTGTGGAGTTTCTTTTGTGGTGTGCCTAGTGTGTTGCTGCTGTGTGTGTGTTGCGCAAACGCTTTACACATTGCCTCTGGGATAAGCCTGACTGCTCGTGCCAAGCTACCAAGGGGGTGAGCAGGGGTTATCTTCAGCGTGTAACTCCCTTGCCCTGACTAGAGTGGTGGTTTCTGTCTGGCTTTGGCGCAAGCCTTAGCCAACCAGAAATCCTATTTCTAACAAACCCTGATTGATTGGAGCAGAGTAGAGTGCAGTGGCATAGAGTAAAGTGCCGTAGAGCAGAGTGGCATAGAATTCAGTTCCATGGAGTGCAGTGCTGCAGAGTAGAGTGTCGTAGAGTGTCGTAGAGTGTCGTAGAGTGTCGTAGAGTGCAGTGGTGTAGAGTGCAGTGGCATAGATTGGTGCAGAGCAAAGTGACATAGTGCAATGGTGTAGAGTGGCATAGAGTGCAGTGGGTTGGTATAGAGTGGAGTGGCGTACAGTGTATTGGTTTTGAGTAAAGTGGTGTAGAGAACATTGGTGTAAAGTGCAGTGGCATAGAGTGCAGCGGTATAAAATTGAGTGGCGTAGTGTGGAGTGGCGTAGAGTGGATTAGCGCAGAGTGGAATTGAGTGGCATAGAGTGCAGTGGCATAGAGTAGATTGTTTCAGAGTAGAGTGAAGGGGAGTAGAGTGCAGTGGCATAGAGTAGAGTGCAGTTGTGCAGAGTAGATTAGAGTGTTTTAGAGTGGATTGGCATAGAGTACAGTGGCACAGAGTGGAGTGATGCAGAGTAGAGTGGCATAGAGTTCAGTGCCGGAGAGAGCAGTGATGCAGAGTAGAGTGACGTAGAGTAAAGTGGCATAGAGTGGAGTGGTGCAGAGTAGAGTGGAATGATGCAGGGTAGTGTGCAGTGGCATAAGAGTGAAGTGATGCAGAGTAGAGTGGTGTAGAGTTATTGGCATAGAGTAGAGTAGTGCAGTGGCATAGAGTGCAGTGGTGTAGAGTGCAGTCTTGCAGAATGCAGTGTCATAGAGTGCAGTATCGTAGAGTGGTGCAGAGTAGAGTGGTACAGAGTAGAGTGGTGCATCCAGCAATGACTTAGAATACAGTGGTGCAGAGTAGAATAGAGTGGCATAGAGTACAGTGATGTAGAGCGCAATGGTGTAGAGTGATGTAGAGCGCAATGGTGTAGAGTGACGTAGAGTGCAGTGGCGTAGAGTAGAATGTTGTGGAGCATAGTGGCGTAAAGTGCAGTGGTGGAAAGTAGTTGGCATAGGTACAGTGGTGAAGGGTGCATTGGGTTTGAGTAAAGTGGTGAAGAGTGAATTGGCATAGAGTGCAGTGATTTAGAGTAGAAAGTAGCATAGAATGCAGTGGCATAGAGTGGCGCAGCGTAGAGCACAGTGGCATAGAGTGGAGTGGCGCAGCATGGCATAGAGTGCAGTGGCATAGAGTGCAGAGGCGTAGAGTAGATTGTTTCAGAGAAGAGTGGAGTGGTGCAGGGTACAGTATTGTGGTGCAGGGTAGAGTGCAGTGGCATAGGTCAGTGGCTTAGAGTAGAGCTGTGTCAAGTAGAGTGGCACAGCATTGATTGCAATGGCGTAGATTGGAGTGGCACAGAGTGGAGTAGAGAGGTGTAAAGTGCAGTGGCATAGAGTGCAGTAGCGTAGAATAGATTGTGTCAGAGTAGAGTGAAGTGGCGTAGAGTGCAGTGATATAGAGTGTGAGAGAGTCTTTGGTGCAGAGTAAATAAAGAGTGGTTTAGAGTGCAGTGGCATACAGTGCAGTGTTGCAGAGTGGAGTAGAGTGGCATGGAGTGGAATGGTGTAGCGTGCAGTGGCAAAGACTGCAGTGGTGCATAGTAGTGTGGGGTAGAGTGCACTGGCATAGAATAGCGTGGTGCAGAGTAGAGTAGAGAGGCGTAGAGTGAACTACCGCAGAGTGCAGTGTCAAACTGCAGTGGTGCACAGTAGATTTGAGTGGCATAGAGTGCATTGGAATAGGGTGCATAAGACTGGCATTGAGTGGTGCAGAGTAGAGTGCAGTGGCATAGAGTAAAGTGTCGCAGAGTAGAGTACTGCAGAGTAGAGTGGCATAGAGTTCAGTGGCAGAGAGTACAGTGGCAGAGAGTGCAGTGCTGCAGAGTAGAGTGTCACAGAGTGCAGTGGTGTAGAGTAGAGTGGCATAGAGTGCAATGGTGTAGAGTGCAGTGGCGTACAGTAGTGCAGAGTAAAGTGCCATGGAGTGCAATGGTATAGAGTAGAGTGGCGCAGAGTGCAGTGGCATAGACAAGAGTATAGAGGCGTACAGTGTAGTGGTACAGAGTAGATTGGCATAGAGTGCATTGGTTTTGAGTAAAGCGGTGTAGAATGTAGTGACGTAGAGGCCAGGGGCATAGAGTGCAATGGCGTGGTGTTGAGTGGCGCAGAGTGCAATAGAGTGGCATAGACTTGTTTCAGAGTAGAGTGAAGTGGCGTAGAGTGCAGTGGTATAGAGTAGAGTGTCTTAGAGTCCAGTGGTGCACAGTAGAATGAATTTCTGGGACATTAAAGTTTCCCTCTATCCACTGTCAACAAAATTGTTTACAAAAGCCTCATTCGAGTTAGGGACCTACAGAAGGCACTCTTGGGGTGAATGATTCTGTGAATTACCATCATTTTATTGATGACTTTGATAAAAAGAAAGCAAACGTTTTACCCCTCATAGACCGTTTGACTGTAGGTTTGATCTCCAGCCTGGGGCTCAATTAGCATTTAGCTCTTTTAGAGCAAGAACATTTACACTTACGAGAGTATTTAGACAAACTCTTGGAAATTGGGTTCATCCGCCCACCCCATTCTCCAGTGTCTTCTCCGTTATTTTTCATTCCCAAGAAGGGCAGAGAGCTCCAGACCTGCTTAGACTACAGAGCCCGTAATCCTGTCACAATCAAAAATAGGTACCCTCTTCCTCTCATTTCATCTCCGTTATATCAAGCGAAGAAGGCCACTGCCTTCAGTAAATTGGATCTTAGAGGGGCTTACCACCTGGTGCTGATTAATGAGGGCGATAAATGTAGGCCTGCTTTTTGTGCTAGATTTGGTCTCTATGAATACTTGGTGATGCCCTTCAGGCTTTTTAATGCACCTGCCGTGTTCCAATACTTCATCAACGAGGTATTACAAGAATATATTGATAATAGCACAGTTGTGTATACTGATGATATACAAAAAAATTCCGATCCCATAGAAGAACATGTTGAACATGTTTAAAACATTTTGAGGAAGTTGAGAGAACATCAGTTGTTTGTGAAACTGGAAAAAGGTATTTTCTATGGTGAAGAGGTTGTTTTTCTGGGCTTTATCATCTCCTCAAATGGTATTCAAATGGATATGAAAAAGGTTGAGGCTATCAAGGTTTGGAAGGCTCCCTAGTCAGTGATGGAGAAGCAAAGTTTTCTGGACTTTGCTTATCTCTATCAGCATTTCATAAATCAAGAATAAAAAAAAAGGGTGCTTTTTCAGTGGGATATGGAGGCAGAAATTACTTTTTAGGCCCTGAAGGAACGATTCATTACAGCCCCTATTCTCTGGCATTCCAATCCGACATAGTCTTTTGTAGTGGAGGTGGATACATCACAAACTGCTGTTGGGGGAGTTTTGTCACTATGCCATCGGGTCACTGGGCAGCTGCATCCAGTTGCGTACTACTCACAAAAACTTAGTCCAGCATGAGTCAATTAATCAGTGGCAGATAGAGAGCTTTTGGCCATCAAATCCACATTCTGAGAATGGTGTCATTACCTGCTGGGGTCCAAACACACGGTTACAATACTTACGGATCTTCAGAACCTACAGTTCCTGAAGTCAGCTCGGGCCTTGTCTGATCAGCAATTAAGACGGACACAGTTTTTCTTCTGATTATTATTTTATCACTTTCCAACCTGGGAAGAAAAACCATAGCAGATGTTCTGTCTCGATATGGTTATGAACCATGTTGACGTCCGCATGATCCTCCAAATATGATACCGGTCAATAAGGTATTAGGGATTGTGACAACCCAATACTTTGTGCCCTTAGTTCAAGAAGAACAAAACACAAAAAAAAGTAAAACAGTTCTTGACCAACAGACGACTGTAGAAAAGGACCAGTTATACTACATAAAAGGGGGTCTATACTTGCCTACTCCTAGGCCTTGGCATATCGTGTCATTGGATTTTATTGTGGAGCTACCACGCACACCAAAAGGATTTAATACAGTTCTGGTAACTGTTGATCATTGGACTAAGATGGCGAATTTTACTCCATTGAAGGGTCTCCCTACAGCTAAAAGATTGGTAGACTTTTTTGCACAGGCCATGATCCGATTACATGCTGTACCTTCTGTACTTATTTCTGATCTTGGTTTCTAGTTCATCTCTCATTTTTGGAGAACCTGTGTGATCTTATGGGCATTGAAGTAAGGCTTTCATCTAGTCATCACCCACAGACGGTTGGTCAGACTGAGAGAGTGCATCAGTGTCTTGAATTATTTATCAGATGCCAAACCTTACAAGAAGTTCCAATTCGGGAGAATTTTTATGGACTGCCTAATTCACATATTATAATTCCACAAACAAATTGTTGGGTTTTTCCCCTTTTTTCTGTACATATGATTTTCACCCGCAGTTGATGAATAGTGAAATGCAAACACCTCAATTAGTAGCTGCTGCACCCAATTTCCAGGAACACATTAGTAAATTACATCAAATAGCTCGGGAGAACTTACACCAGGCAAAACAAAGACGATTTGAGAAATATGCTGGTAGACACAGAACACCAGAAAAGGTATTTTCAGTTGGAGAAAAGGTGTGGTTGTCTACAAAACATTTATGTTTTAAAGGACAAAATAAATTCCAGCCTAAATTTGTGGGGCCCTTTAGAATGAGCATTATAATCAATCCAGTAGCTCTTAAACTACAATTGCCTACTACTTTATCCGTATACTGAACAAGCACAGCTGAAAAACAGGAAGTGGAGAGAGAGAGAGAGAGAGATCGAGGCAGGGGGCGCTGTCTAGTCTTTCTGCGTCCCTCAGCATTGGCCAGCCCTCCAGGAAGCCCACGCTTGTTTATCGGGATTCTCGAGTGTGGCAGTACAAAAGCTGCACTCGAGAAGTCCTGCCTGCCCATAATTGAATATAACATTAGAAACTTACCTGTCTCCACATTGGCCACATTTTTAATTCCCACTTGCGGCCACTGTGCAAGAGTTTTTTGGCATTTATTCCATTTCTGATTCCAGTGCTGCTGGATTCCAGGTGTTTTGCCCTCTGCTTTTCTCCATCTTCAGAAGAAGATCTGAAGAGACAAAAGAGCATAAAAATGTTCACCAACAGTTGACTGCCCTAATGAGTTGGTAAGATGCATGCTTACTAAATGTTGTGGATATATACTTACGGTCCAATGCTGTGGCTGCAAGAACCCTATGAATGGTAATCTTGTTACTCTGCAAAAGAAGGGAAATACTATTATCTGATGCTTACTCCAATGACCCACAGTGATTGAAAGTGAAAGACATTGTTTCTAATGACTTTATTTGGCATTCCATAGGACAGTTATCTGTCTTTTCTCATATGTGTTTTGGGTTTTATTTTTTTCTTTCTTTTGGAGTTATTGATGGAATGATGTAATTCCACCTATGTACGGTAAGCCTTAGACCATTTCTCTATTGTTTAGGTAACTACTGGATGCTATAGCAGTATTTACATAGCAGTATAGTGTGGGTCCTTCCTTACTCTATATTTGTTTACTGTTTTATTCCCTTAGGAAATGCACATCATTTACAGGGTTCCAGCTGCTGGGTTCTAGAGGGAAAGTGGGTGGCGCTAGTTAAGAAAAATACACATCAATTTCTCTTTACATTGTGGTTATGTTCATGCCTTAGAGGCGAAAGTCCTAAACATTTATTATATTCCTGTAAACGCACGACATCACCAGCACCCTGAAGAAATCTATAGCATGGAGAACCATTGCACCTACCTTGAAGGGACCCTAGGATGCCATATTTTATTTTTTCCTCCACTTACCCTTTCTGTTTGATGAAGCTTCACATAACTTTCCCAAAACAAGTTCATCCACCTCAGCCTCTTCCTTGAAAGATTTGGGGTGATCCGTCAAGCGGGGGCCAAGAAAAAAGGGAAGTCCCACAACACAATATCCCCATGCATTTTCCATAGACTTCTTTAGACCTTGCTACAACAATTAACTGCTGAATGTAATGACACCGAATTTGGTAGGAAGCTAGAATTTGTTCAGTGTTTTTTGAGAAATTAAGGTGGAAAAATATTTGTATATTTGGACAGTTGGGTTCGAACGACTCTTGCAAGAGTCCCCCAAACTCAATTTTTAAACAATAGAGTGTTCCCGGCACCAACATTTTTAAAAAATGGCAGTTTGGGACTCCAATGGGATCATGGCAAAAACAAAAAAAAACACCCCATGCCCGAGCCAATTTGAGCTCCCCATTCCCTGGGGCCAACTGTTACAAAAAGGGGAGGGGGCATGCAGCTCTCCTCCCCAAGCCTTCATAGACCCCTCAAACCCCACCCCAGGGGCCAATTAGCATATTAAATGGGGGGCTGCGGGCCGATTGGTGTAAAAAAGGGGAAGCGGGCCACATGGCCCCCCTTCCTGAGCCTTTGTATGCCCTAGGGCCCAATACCCCAGGCCGACATGAACTTTAAATTGAAGGGGACCATGCGGACTCCCTCCTTGAGCCTGTTAAGGCCCCCGGGGCCAGCTCACAGACTGTGTACCGGGGAGCCCACATTTCGGACACAGTAGTTTCCCGGCCCTCATTATTGTGGGCAGGGAAACATATGTTTGCTCCCACAGACATTGCTCCTGCCCGAAGGGAATATGCAAAGAAAGATGCTCCCTGGGGACTGGAGCAATGTCGGCTCCCGCACTATGCTGGGAGCCAGCTAGGGCCGTGGAGACCCTGAGGCTCCCCCCACAACCCCCAACTAGTGGTTTGTAGGTGCCCCAGGTGGGCATCGGGGCACCCACCTCGGCCCGGAGGATGGGGTCCCTGGGGCACAAGAAGGCTGGGGGAGGGGGCCACAAGCCCCAACTTCCCTTAATTAAGCAATTCTGCCCTGGGGGCTGGGGTGCCCAAGACCTTATAAGGCTCGGGGTGGCTCCACAGCCCCCCTCCCCTGTTCAATTACCTTTGGCCCTGCTTGATGGGGTCCCTAGGGCCCCACTTGTCGGATCACCCCAAAATTTTCCAGGAAGAAGCTGAGGTGGATGATCTTTTTTTTGTGAAAAGTTTTGTGAAGATTTATCAATCAGCACCCTGGGAGAAAGGGTAAGTAGAGGAAAAAATAAAAGATGGCATCCTAGAGTCCCTTCAAGGTAGGTGCAAGAGTTCTCCATGCTATAGATGTCTTCAGGGTGCTGGTGATGTCGTGCGTCTACAGGAATATAATAAATGTTAGGACTTTCGCCTCTAAGGCATGAACAGAAATAGATGTGTATTTATCTTACCTAGCACCCCCCTCTTTCCCTCTAGAACCCAGCAGCTGGGTCTAATGAGGCATGGGGAGGGGGCTGCATACTATCTACCCTTTTTAATTGCATTTGGCCCCAGAATGGGGTCCCTGGGTCGAAGAAGGCTCGGGGAGGGGGACCGCATGCCTCCTTCCCCCTAATAATCGCATTTGGCCCCAAGGGATGGGGTCCCAGGGGCCCATTAAGGGTTGGGGAGGAGGCCACAATCCCCTCTCCCCTTTTTAATTCCATTTAGCCCAGGGGGATGGGGTACCCGGGGATGAAGAAGGCTCAGGGAGGAGTGCCGCATGCCCCCTCCCACTAATAATTGGATTTGGCCCTGGGGGATTGGGACGCCGGGGCCTATTGAGGCTCGGGGAGGGAGGCAGCGCAGCCCACTTCCCATTTTTAATTCCATTTGGCCCCTGGGGATGGGGTCCCCGAGGCCAAAGAGGGGTCAGGGAGGGGCCCTACCCCCCTGCTCCTATTAATTGTATTTGGCCCTGGGGGATGGGGTCCCTGGGCCTATAGAGGTTCAGAGAGGAGGGTTGCGGGGCCCACCTCCCCTTTTTGATTACATTTAGCCCTGAGGATAGGGTCCCCGGGGCCAAAATAAAGGCTTGGGGAGGGGGGCTGCATGCCCTCCCCCTAATATTTGCATTTGGCCCAAGGGGAATGGGTCCCTGGGGTCCAAAATGGCTTGGGGAGGGGGGCCACATGCCCCTCTCCATAATAATTGCATCTGGCCCCAGGGAATGGGGTCCCTGGGATCTATTTTGGCTCGGGGAGGAGGGCTGCACAGCCCCCGTTCCCTTTTTATTTGCTTTGACCCCGATAGATGGGGTCTTCGGGGGCCCAAGAAGGCTGGGGGAGAGAGCCACTAGACCCCACTCCCTTAATTAAGCAATTCGGCCCCGGGGGATGGGGTCCCCAGGGCCTAATAAGGCTTCGGAGGGGGGCCATGCAGCCCCCCCTTCCCTGTTTAATTACATTTGGTCCCTGTTGATGGGTCCCTGAAACCTAATAGGTGCCAGAGAGGGGGGGTCAGGCCACATTCCCCCTTTCCCCTAATAATTGCATCTAACCCAGGAGGATGGGTCCCCAGGGCCTATTTAGGCTCGAGTAACAGGGCCATGCAGCCCTTCTTCCTTTTTTAAGTACATTTGGCCCGAGGGATTGCGTACCCAGGGCCGAAAAAGGCTCAGGAAGGTGGACCACTTGTACCCTTCCTCCTAATAATTGCATTGGGTCCTGGGGAATGGGGTCTGGGACCTAATGAGGCTCCAGGAGTGGGGCCATATGCCCACTCCCCTATTTAACTGCATTTGGCCCCAGGCGATTGGGTCTCCGGTGCCAAAGAAGGCTCAGGAGTGGGGCCGTATGCCTCCTTCCCCTTAATAATCGCATTTGGCCCCAAGGGATGGGGTCCCAGGGGCCCAATAATGGTTGGGGAGGAGGCCACAATCCCCTCTCCCCTTTTTAATTCCATTTAGCCCACGAGGATGGGGTACCCGGGGATGAAGAAGGCTCAGGGAGGAGGGCCGCATGCCCCCTCCCACTAATAATTGGATTTGGCCCTGGGGGATTGGGACGCCGGGGCCTATTGAGGCTCGGGGAGGGAGGCAGCGCGGCCCACTTCCCCTTTTTAATTCCATTTGGCCCCTGGGGATGGGGTCCCCAAGGCCAAAGAGGGGTCAGGGAGGGGCCCTACCCCCTGCTCCTATTAATTGTATTTGGCCCTGGGGGATGGGGTCCCTGGGCCTATAGAGGTTCGGAGAGGAGGGTTGCGGGGCCCACCTCCCCTTTTTCATTACATTTAGCCCTGAGGATAGGATCCCCGGGGCCAAAATAATGGCTTGGGGAGGGGGGCTGCATGCCCTCCCCCCTAATATTTGCAATTGGCCCAAGGGGAATGGGTCCCTGGGGTCCAAAATGGCTTGGGGAGGGGGGCCACATGCCCCTCTCCATAATAATTGCATTTGGCCCCAGGGAATGGGGTCCCTGGGACCTATTTTGGCTTGGGGAGGAGGGCTGCACAGCACCCGTTCCCTTTTTATTTGCTTTGACCCCGATAGATGGGGTCCCCGGGGGCCCAAGAAGGCTGGGGGAAAGAGCCACAAGACCCCACTTCCCTCAATTAAGCAATGCGGCCCCGGGGGATGGGGTCCCCAGGGCCTAATAAGGCTTGGGAGGGGGGCCATGCAGCCCCCCTTCCCTGTTTAAATACATTTGGTCCCTGTTGATGGGGTCCCTGAAACCTAATAGGTGCCAGAGGAGGGGGGGGGCTCAGGCCACATTCCCCCTTTCCCCGAATAATTGCATCTAACCCAGGAGGATCGGTCCCCAGGGCCTATTCAGGCTCGAGTAACGGGGCCATGCAGCCCTTCTTCCCTTTTTAAGTGCATTTGGCCCGAGGGATTGCGTACCCAGGGCCGAAAAAGGCTCAGGAAGTTGGACCACTTGTACCCTTCCTACTAATAATTGCATTGGGTCCTGGGGAATGGGGTCCGGGACCTAATGAGGCTCAGGGAGTGGGGCCATATGCCCACTCCCCTATTTAACTGCATTTGGCCCCAGGCGATGGGGTCTCCGGTGCCAAAGAAGCCTCAGGAGTGGAGCGGTATGCCTCCTTCCCCCTAATAATTGCATTTGGCCCGAGGGGATGGGGCCCCTGGGGCCTAATGAGTCTTGGTGAGGGGGCTGAATGCCCCCTCCCCTTTTTAATTGCATTTGGCCCAGGGAGATGGGGACCTCGAGGATCAAGAAGGATCAAGGAGGGGATTGCATGCTCCCTACCCCTAATATTTGCATTTGGCCCAGGGGGAATGGGTCCCTCGGGCCGAAAAGGCTTGGGGAGGGGGACCGCATGCCCCTCTCCATAATAATTGCATTTGGCCCATTCCTCATAATAGTGAAAATGATAGTCATGCACATGACATGCAAACCTTGCACATAAACATCTGACTTTCAATGATTAACATTCAATCATGCTCCTGTTAGCTAGTGTTTGCAACTAATAAGGGTTCTATAAACCATATCATCTAACAAAATAAATTTGAAATACCAGTATTGGACTCAGTGGGGGCGCACCTGCAAAAAGCCCTGTTTTCAGATAAATAGTCAGACAGACAGACAGACAGACAGACAGACAGATAGATAGATAGATAGATAGATAGATAGATAGATAGATAGATAGATAGATAGATAGATAGATAGATAGATAGATAGATAGATAGATAGATAGATAGATAGATAGAATAGACGGAATTACACCAAATTTGGCAGAAAGCTAGATGTTGGTCCAGAAAGCGTGCTTTTTGTGATTTGGTGTAAATCTGTTCAGTAGTTTTTGAGATATCTATCTTTAAAAAATTTAGATATCTGGGGATGCGAGTCCTTGCAGTGGACTTGTGAATCCTACTAAAATTTGATTGGCTGCCAACACCTCAACCATGAAGTGTTGGCAGCCATCTTGGGACTCGGCTTGAAGCACAAAAAAAAGTTTAAAAAAGAAAAGGGGGCAGGGTAGGAATACCCTCACCCCCAGATATGGTGGGGGATTCCCTTCGGGACCCCGCTGGGGAAAAACGCATTTTTAAAAAAAATTGCTGCAGACTCGTGGGTGGATCCATGAATCTGCAGTGATTTTGTTTTTTAAAAAAGACATGCAAGATAATGCATGGCTTTTTTCTAAAACCCCCGGGTGGGCCAAATCCCGGGGGCATAGTAAAAATAAAGGAGGTGGGTGTACGGGCCCCCCCCTCGGGCTGTTGAAAGTCCCGAGGACTGCCACCTCCCTGGGGCAGTGATTCAGTTATATGTGGGGAAGCCTAATGGACTCCCCCGCAGCCCCGGGGACCACCACCTCCCGGGGGCAGTAGCTTAATTATAGACGGGGGAGCCTCGCAGCTCCTCTGCTGCCCCGGGGGTTCCGCCACCTCCCTGGGGCACTGTTGTATAAAAATGCAGGGGGGACCGTTCAGCCCCCCCACTTCTCCTGGGACCGCCACCTCCCCGGGGCACATACATTAATTTTTTTTTTTTTCAAACAATGCGGGGGAGGCCCCACGCTTCCCCCGCAGCCCCGGAGACCACCACCTCCCCGGGACTAAAATAAATCATAATGTGCTGGGGCTCCGGCCTCCCCATGTGTGCCACCTCCCTGGGGCACACATACAATAATGCAGGGGGTCCGTTGCGGACCCTTTAGGCCCTGGGGACCACCACCTCCCCGGTGCAAATTGGAACAAAGGAAGGAGGGGACGCACGACCACCTCCACGAGCCCTAGATGGCCCTGTGGACCGCCACCCCCCAGGGCCGGCTCCAGCAATGTCCCGGGGGTGCCCACCCCCGGGACAATGCAGTTTGTTATGGGATGGCGGCAGCACAGCTCTCGCCATGCCATAGCAAACTCAGCTCTGCTTTCAACAAACGAGAGCAGAAAATGCTCTCGCTTGTTGAAAGCAGAGCATGTCTGTTTCCCCGCCCGCTGTGAAGTGAGCAGGGAAAAAAACATTGCTTTGGGATCCAGGAAGCTGCATGTCAGCAGCTCTCTGGATCCCAAAGCAATGCCAGCTCCCACAGGAGACGGAGAGCCGGCAGGGACCGCAGGGGCCTTGAGGCTCCCCCTGCGGTCCCCAACAAAGAGGCCTGGCCCCAAGGGATGGGATCACTGGGGACGAAATTGGCCTGGGGAGCAGAGCCGCATGGCCGCCCTCCCTTTTTTGGTTTAAATTTGTTTATTCGTTGCAGCATGTAGCAAAGTTAAAGCAATAAGATCTCTGACGTAGCATCAACATTCAGCTAACTCCAGTGCTGTTAGAAACGCTTTTTAGTATATAAAACAAAAAACTCAACTCCCCCCCATTCTTACCCACCCTATACCCTCCCCCACACCCTCCCGGCCCGAGTGCTCATGGAGATTTATGTTGCTGTGTAACCGTGATTTTAAATCTCAGGAGGGACTCCGTCCATGAGGAATGGTTATGAGTTGGTCAAGTGTAACAGTTTGAGATATCTAGGGCAGGTGAGTTCTCCGAATTCCTGCGAAAGCAGTGAGATGAATGGCTGCCAAACCTCCCCAAATGTATATACGTGGGATTTTAGCGTCATTGTGATTTTTTCCATCCCTAGAAGGTGCCAGTTGCGATGTAGCCACCCCAGTTTCGTTGGAAGCCTGTCAGTTCCCCATAGGGCTAGAATAGTTTGATGAGCCGCCCCCAATGCTATGTGTCTGCTCTCCTGGCCGTGAGGGGAAAAGTTAGCGGGTTGGGGAGGCCCAATAGTACATAAGCTGAGAACCGGGGGAGTTGGGTGCATAGGTGGTTATCTATCTCTGACAGCACGTCGTCCCAGAATTGAGCCAAGGGTGGGCATTCCCACAGTATGTGTACCAGCATACCCTGCACGCCGTTGCATCGCCAGCACCTGTCGCTGCGTTGTGGGTTCGCTCTGTGTAAATGGGCAGGAGTCAAGTACCAATAGTGAACTATCTTTGTCGCTGTTTCTGTACTGGCTACATTAGTGGCTGTGTGTCGTACTCGGTGATAGATGTCCCGCAACTCCTGGAGGGAGAGCTTGCGCCCTAGTTCCCGCCCCCATCTCAGCTGCGCTGCAGATCTAGAGTCTGGGGGCTTATCAAGGAGCAATTTGTACATGTCCGACACCAAATGTCTGTTTGTGTCTCTGCTTAGTAACCACTTCTCATAACTAGTCAAGCGCTGCTGAGCTGCCTGTCTTATCTCGGGCTGCACTAGCCAGTGTCTAATCTGGACATATCAGTATCTCTCTTTCTCAGGTATATCATTATCTTTTCTCAGATCACGGAAGTGTAAGGGCCCCTCTAGGTCGAAGAAATGGCCTATCGATCTGCATCCCTGCTTCGTCCATTACTGAAAGGCTGCTGTGTTCAGTCCTGGGGAGAAATCCGGGTTCTCCATCACCGGGGTGAGCGGTGGGGGGAAGGTTGAGAAGCCCTCCCTAACTGCAACCGAGTCCCAGGCTCGAAGGGTGGGGCCCGTTATCGCTGAGAGATATAGACTGGGGGGGGGCGCTGCGCCTTTTTTTAAAAAGGGAGCCTTCTACAGGGACGTGCCGGCTAGTGCCCTGTCCATTAAAAGCCAGCTTTTTTCAGACTCTGGGCGTTCCACGGAGAACCTAGCTTGCGCTGCCTGGAAATAGCGTAAAATACTTGGGACACCCAGTCCCCCCCCTCGCCGGGGTCTGCCAGGTGATTTCCCGCCGCATTCTAGAGCACTTACCCCCCCCCCCCCATATTTAATTTGGAATAGCTTTTTGTAGAGTCTGGAGCGTCCCAGGAGGGGGCCAGAGCGGGAGTGTCATAAATATATATAAGATCCTGGGGAGGACCGACATTTCCAGGCCGTGAGAGGGGGAGAGCTCTCCATCTCGCTAGATCTGTATGCACTTTGCTAACCAACGAGCGATAATTTATGTCTATCACTTCCTGAATAGTCAACGTGAGTAGGACCCCTATGTACTTTATATTACGTTCGAATCGGATGGATAAAGTCTGTGTGAGGGTGTCTTTCAGGCCGTGTGATAGTGACAAGCCCAGTGTTTGTGATTTAGCTAAGTTAATTTGGAATTCTGAGACCTCCCCGAACTTCCCAACCTCCCTTAAAAACTCCGGTAGCGACTCCCGTGGGCTATCAAGCGAGACAATAACTTCATCGGCGTATAGATTGATTCTCTCCGCCGAATTGTAGGCCAGTGATATTTGGATTGTCTCTAACGCGCTGCGCGAATGGCTCCATATAGAGCGCAAATAGCAACGGGGAGAGGGGGCGCCCCTGTCTCGTCCCATGCTCTATGGGGAAGTTCCCAGACCTCCTCCCATTCACACCAACAGTCGCCCACGGTCCTTTAAACCCGCTAAGTGCCCAGGTCCTATATTGGTCTCCAGCCCGAATCTTTTCAGAGCTCCTTCTAGATAAAGCCAGTGGACGCGATCAAAAGCTTTCTCCGCTTCTATGGAGTGGAGCATTGTATCTCATTGGAAGCGTGATGTCTTGTCAATAAGGTGGAGAATTCTCTTAGTGTTGTCTGAACTCTGCCTGCCTGGTATGAATCCAGCCTGGTCTGGGCCCACCAGTCCAGGGATATAGGTAGCTAGGCGTGTGGCGAGGATGCTTGTGAATAGTTTTGCATCTACATTCAGGAGAGATATTGGTCTATATGATGCAAACAGACGCTTATCCTTCCCGGGCTTAGCTATCACCACTATCGAGGCTTCCCTCATGGAGGGGGTAAGTGTGTCTACTTCTGAGATCTCGTTGAAAACTCTGGTGAGGAGAGGAGCCAATATATTACAAAAGGTTTTATAAAAAGGTCAGAAAAGCCATCGGGGCCTGGAGATTTGTGCCTCTGTCGGGCTTGTAACATTGGAGTTTTCTAAGTAGCTACGGGTCGCGTGGGTGGAAGGGCTTGCGCGGAGTATAAGGCTTTATAATAGTCTCCAAATTTATCGGCCAGCTCTTTGTCCCCCTGTGACCTCCGACCCATCGTCTGTCAGTAAGGTCTCGACTATGTTAGACTGTCTTTGGCCTCTGAGTTTATTTGCCAGCATTCTCCCAGGCTTATTGACTCCGGCATAGAAAGCGTGCTTGAGACGGAGTAGAGAGTACTTCGCTCTGTCCAAATCTAGACCCACCAGTTGTTTCCTGGTCGCCTCCTCCAGGGGCCCCGGTTCTATGATGGATGCGCTCTAACTCGCATGTTTGTTGCTGTAGCTGGATACGCTTTTCGCAGCGCTTTTTGTTGTCTGCAGCAGAGATCGCGATGAGCTCCTTTTAGAAATGGGATTTTTAGCAGGCTAGGGCATGTGCCAAAACCAGGCAGAAACCACCACTCTAGTCAGGATAAGGGAGTTACACTCCTAAAATAACCCCTGCTCACCCCCTTGGTAGCTTGGCACGAGCAGTCAGGCTTATCTTAGAGGCAGTGTGTAAAGCATTTGCACATAACCAACAGTAATACAGTGTACGCACTACAAAAGGACACCATACCAGTTTAGAAAAATATCCAATATTTTTATATACTTAAGACAAGACCAACAAGCATTTGCAATGCAATAGGTCTCGCATTTACGAGAGTTTAAGCTAGTGGCATTGTAAATGGCAATGCCTATTATTTTTGTTTTTTAAAACGTAAATAAAAGGCATTGTCATTTACAATGCCAATACCTTAAACTCGCGTAAATGCGAGACCTATTGCATTGCAAATACTTGTTTAAGTGTAAAACTGAGCGCGGCGCCGCTTCAAGGACACCGCGCGTGGTTTCCTTTTTTTTTTTTTTACTTTAACACTGAGCGCTGTGTCCTTGAAGCGGGCGCCGCGCTCAGTGTTAAATTTTAAAAAAAATAAAGAAACCGAGCATGGTGTCCTTGAAGCGGCGCCGAGCTCAGTTTTACAGTTAAAAAAAATAAACAAACAGAGCGCAGTGTCCCTGAAGCGGGCACCGCGCTCACTATAAAAGTTAAAAAAAAAAAAAAAATTAAACAGAGCACAGCGTCCCAGAAGTGGAAGCCGCGCTCAGTCTTAAAATAAATAAATAAACAGAGTGCGGTGTCCCTAAAGCGGGTGCCGCGCTCAGGATACAAATAAAAAAAAATAGCTGCTGCCATTGTCCCTATAAGTGGCCATAAACAAAATAGTGCTCACCCCCTAGATAAAGCCGACCGTGTATGGAGCCAAGTAAAAGATCCAGTCGTCATGGGCGGTCACAAATGGAGACAGGGCGGTTACAAGGAGGGACTAACAAGCCTCATAATGAATCGGAAGCCAGCATTTACCAAGGACAATGACACCAGCCAATCAAAAATATGGGCGGAGAGAAGGCGAGGCTTACACAGCATACTCGACTACTGCATGCCTCGCAGAGCGAGCAGCGCATGCGCGCTGCTGCTAGGCTCGACCTAAAAACATGCTTGACAAAAGAGACATACACTCTTCAAGTCCTTATGGGCAACCTAATGTGGGCATTCAAAAGATGCACATTAATCTATCAAAAAAACTGTGCAGGACATCTATAAACCAATTTGGACACCCTTGGATGTACTATTCTACTACTGAGCAATACAATTAAAGTAGATTAAAAGTCTACTAAAATAAAAGAGGTAATTGAGCAAATCAAAGCTGATACAGAGCAAGGCATCGCCTACCAACAATAACATTTGCTTACGACCTGAGGAGCCCCAAACACTTAAAGAAAATTTTACTGAAGCATTACTCTCACTAACTGGCAACGGCATTTGCAAGACATTGTTCTACTTGTTAGTCTGGAACTCTGCGCATTAGCTGGAAATGTGTAGACATTAACTATGTGCTCCTTTGAAGAAGGAAAGAACTGGGATCGCCTGAGACTTCTTGGAATATGAGGCACTTAAATCTTGAAATTAATTTTCAAGACTCACAAATAATTCTGAGAAGGTTTAAATATTTGCAAAGTAAGAGTAAGAAGAAATATTTGGTTTATTCAATTCCTCGGGTCGGGGAGTGAATTTGATAAATGACTGAATGTGGCTGCAGATGGAAACTAGGGGTCATCAATGATTTACTCACGGCCAAGTTCAAGGGTTTCTCATCTCTGCTAATGCAGTCTGTCCGTCACCTGCTCTGCGCGGCTCCTCTGGTGCGCGCGCTCTCCTGCTGGCTGTCCGCTCGGATGGTAATTGGGTAGGTCTCCAATGGGGCCCCTGTTGCCTGTTCCCTTTTACTTGCCTGGCATGCACATGTGCAATTTACACAGTGTTGTGTTATCCTCTGTCCCTGTACTTTTGTTTGTGTTAGTGAGTTACTTCTCGTTTAAAAAATAAACACTTTCAGAGTAACTGTCAGCACACACAGATAAAGGCATGGTACCTACAGCGAAGCCTACAGCTTCGAGCCCGGCCGCTGTAGTTTGCATGTTCTGGTAGGTTTAGCTGGTGATCCCTGATCAATGACCTGATGCCACCCAAGGTGTAGGTGCAATTGGATGCAGAGAGATGCCCTATGACCTCTTTATGCACATATCACTCCCACCCAGAGCACTGCCCACAGCGCCGTGAAATGCCCCCATTAGTTTATTTTAACAAAACACTGGAGAAAGACTGTTTGTCAAAGAGGTGAAGCAGGTCCATGAAGAAGACTAGCGTTGTCTTCTGACGCTATCGTTGCTCACCAGTTCAGCCCAAGCAGTCAGGGCTCCGTGCTTTCTGCGGAAGCCTGAGTCGTTTTGTGGAAAGAGGAGCCCTTCCGTCATGAAGTCCCAGTTCTTATTTATGATGTCACTTCCTTCTTGTTAAACTACTTTCATGCCAACTCGAAGTGACAACTCGTGTGACCTGTCCATGTTTTGGCTCATTTTACCTCTCTCACAGGCTCCTCATGAATTCCGCACTTTAGCAGCTTGAGGGGGGGAGAGGGGGGGTCACTGGAGAGCTCCATGTAATGTAAAGCATTTAAAATGATGTTTACTCTTCTTTACCTTTAATCGAGACTCAGGTCTCCATAGAGACGCTCATAAATGGCAATGAAAGAGAATTGTATGAGGGAGCAGAGGGGGTAGGAGGTGGGGGAACAGATGGATGGATGGAGGGAAGTATGGAAAAATAGACAATGGATGGAGAGAACGAACACGGGAGGAAGGACTAAAAGAGATGGACAGAAGGAAAAATACAGAACGAAGGATAGAGTGACGGATAGATGGGTTGGAGGAAGAGTACATAGACAGAAGGAAACAGACAGAACGAGTGTGCCTCGAACAGCCCTCTCTTCTTGGGACGAGGCAGCGTCAGCACAAGTGAAGCGCTGGACAGCAGAGACGGCAGCGTCAGAGAGGAGCGGGGGCGAGTGAGCGCGGCAGCGTGCTGAGCTGACCACACGCTCGTGCACCATGGCCTATTGCTTGCAGTTACCCGCACGGGCGCCATGTGTTTTCAATTATCGCGCCCGCGTCTGGGCACAATAATTGGAAACAGATGGCGGCCGTGCGGGTAACCGCACGGAAAAGGCCATTGTGCACGAGCGTGTGGTCAGCTTTTAAAACCACCTACATAAAGTCTCGCAGGGTAGCGCATGCGCGCTACTCTAGGCTCGACCTAAAAATGATAAAAATTCACCATACAGTACTTAAAAATCTTCAGTTATCAAAATATGCTTTAAAAACAGTTCCTTGATGTCGATAGCTCCGTCCGGGGCTATCACGGCGTTGTGAGCAAACAAATCCAAACAGTTCTGGCTGACCACGGCGTCGCGGGCCAGCTACGGTGTCGGGAAGACCCGCAAACAGTACCTTTTAGAAATGCAGGGCATCGGCGACCTCTTGTTGGGCTTCCGAAAGCACGGCGTCGGTTCCAGAGGTCGGTGCAGGAGTCGTCTGGCCCTCGAAGTCACACGCGTTGCAGATCGATCTCCTCTCTGTTCAAGTCAGGAGCGCTGACGTCGGCAGCCGCCGGGTGCTGCGGTGCGAAGTGCAGCGGTTCGACGTGCGGTGCCCTCAGGTCACGGTGCGAGCAGCGGCTCGGTGGCGGCGTCGGATGGCGGCGTCGGTGAGACCAGGGTCGCGGGGCGAGATGAAGGCGGTGCTCGTCACGGTGCTGGCAGGTCACGGTGCAAGCAGCGGCATCGTCGTTGCTGAAGCGCTGTCGTCGGCTGACAGACTGGAGTCGATGGCGACAGCGTCGGTAGGCCAAGGCTGCGGTGCGGGATGAGGGCGGTGCATCGTGTAACTTTACGAGCGGTGCCCTCGAACCACGGTGCAAGCAGCGGTGTAGATTTCGGCATGGAGCGGCGTCGTCGGGGATACCAAGGCGACGTGGTGCAGAGTGCGATGCCCACAGGTCGCGGTGCGAGCAGCGGCTCGGTGACGGCATCAGCAGGCGTCGGTGAGACCTGGGTCATGGTGCGGCATTGCGGCGGTGCCCTCTGCGGTGCCAAGGCGTCGTCGCGAAGCGGTGCGGAGTGCGGTGCCCACAGGTCGCGGTGCGAGCAGCGGATCGGTGGCGGCATCAGTGAGACCAGGGTCGCGGTGCGGCGGTGCCCTCTGAGGTGCCTTCGGGACACGGAGTCGGCATCGTCGACGTCAAGTGGCTTTTCTTCTGTTGCAGCACAAAACACAGAGTCCCCAGTGCTGAGGGCAGAAGAGCTTGAAGTCTTTGTTGTGCCTGAGACTTCTTGAACAGGGGGCAAGCTCTAACTCAAGCCCTTGGAGAAACTCATAAAAGTAGATTGCAGAAAGTCCAGTCCAGGACTTTCACTGCCCAAGACAGAAGCAGTCTTCTTGATCCAAAAGAGTTCTAAAGTTCAGGGGTCTGGGCCCCAGTATTTGTATCCAAAAATCCTTTGATCCTCTAGGCAGAGGGTGTCGGTGCCCAGCCAGAACCAGTTCTGCCTTCTCTGGTGTGATTTCCTGGCAGGAGGTGGAGACGGCATTGTCAGAGGCAGACCAGGCCCTTTGAGGTGCAAGGAAATCTCCTCCCACTTCCCCCATTGTAGCCCAGGTCTATTCAGCCCTTTCCTGACCCACCTAGACTATCTGGAGCCCTCCTGCTCCCCAGCCTTCTGTCATCCAAAACCCAGACGGGCATCTACATTCCAGCAGAGGCACACGGGATGACTGAGCAAGAAAATACCTACTTTCTAAAAGTGGTATTTTCAAACACAGAATGTAAAAATCACCTTCACTAAAAGATGCATCTTTAGATTCTGAGTTCAGGCATACTAAATTCTATTTTCTTACCGAATTCCCTGGGCCAGTTATGTTTATAAGATGTTATAAACAAACCTCCCATTCTATCCTATGGGGAACTGGTAGCCTTACAATAGTGAAAAACGAAATTGGCTGTAATTCACTATCAGGACATGCCACACACACCAGGGCATGTCCCACCTTTCACATACACTGCACCCTGCCCACAGGTGTACGTTGGGCCTACCTGAGGGGTGTCTGACATGTAAGAAAAGGGAAGGTTAGGGACCGGCCAGTGTGTGCACTGGCCAAGTCGACATGGCAGTTACAAACTGCGCGCAGACTCTGCAATGGCAGGTCTGAGTTCCTGTTTTCAGGGCTACTCACGGGGGTGGCACAACCAGTGCTGCAGGCCCCCGGGTAGCATTTGATTCACCGGCCCTGGCACACACAGTGCACTTTACTAGGGGCTAACAAGTAAATCAAGCACCCAATTACGGAAACACCAATTCATAACACAATTTACACAGAGAGCATATGCACTTTAGCACTGATTAGCAGTGGTAAAGGGCCCAGAGTCCTAGAACCAACACAAACAGGTCAGGGAAAAATAGGAGGAAAAAGCAAAAGTTTGGGGATAACCCTGCAAAAAGGGCCATTTCCAACACAACCCCTTCCAGCCTAAAGCCAGGGGAGACCAATCCATACCTCGATGGACTTCCCTGCTTGGGGCGATAGAACATGGGACCTGGCCCGCAACAGCAGGGTTTTCTTCCCGTTCTACGCCTTCCTGAACCTAGTTGGATCCCTCTATCCATACTCTCAGGGCCCACTAAGCTGACCCATGGGGAACCCTTCTCCTCACCTGTGGACCCCATCTGTGCAGCACCTAAACTTACTTTGCTCACAGATGTGTCCCAACAGGCAGACAGTACCCACATGGCCAACACAATGGTGTGGCCCAGCCCACCCCCGGGGTGTGACTCCTGTCCCCCTCCCAGGGGCAACTCTGTCCACCAGGACAGCCAGCCACAGTGGCCACTGACAAATGTCAGTGATGAGAGGCAGGCCTTATGCCTTTCAGGCCACTCCAACCGCTGTGGCGTCAGAGAGTGGGGGGCGGTAGCCCCAGGTGCCTGGCACCCTTTCTCCACTCTCTCCCCCGCCAAGTCAGGTACGGCCTCCTGACACTGGCCCACCAGCCCAGGGTCTTTACCCTGTGGCTGGACAGGAGACTGGGGTGGGCTCTCCCACACCCTCTCCTTCTCCCCGGGGTTCTGTACCCTTCCACCTGGAGCGGTACCCCCTTCCAGAATTGTCAGGGCACCTGTGGTAGGTGTCCTGCACAATTCGCCCACCAGTTCAGGGGTGCTATCCTGCAACTGGTACACCAGCCCAGGGTCTGTACCCTGGGGCTGAACCAGGGACTGGGGTGGACTCTCCCATACCCGGTCCTCCCCCCTGGGGCTCTGTACCCTCCCACCTGGAGTGGCACCCCCGGAAGACAAACTGGTAGGGGCACGGTTAGCAGTCTCCCCTTCCCCCAGGTCTGTACCCTCAGGCTGACCAGAGGTCTCGGCCAAGGCTCTCCTCCCCTCACCTCTCCTTCTGGGGTCCTGCATTCTCCTCCCCGGAGAAGCACCCCCAGAACCAAAAACTGTCAGGATGCTGAAACCGGACCTTCTACACAACTCTTCCACCAGTTCAGGGCCTTGACCCTGCAACTGATCCACCACCCTCGGATCTAAACCCTCAGGTTGAACCGAGGTCAGAGGCGAGGACTCCCTCCCTTTGCACCCCCTTCCAGAGTTCTGCACCCTCCCATCTGGAGTGGTACCCCTAGAAGATAAACCGGTCAGGACACTGCTTATAGTCGTCCTTCCCTCCAGGTCAGGCAGGACCTGAACCTGGCTTCCCAACCCAGGGACTAACCCCTGCGGCTGAGCACCTGCCCGGCGCACCAGGACTTCCTTGGGAGCACGCATGCCCCCCCTGAGGGTAACACATGATTCATGTGTTGTGTGACAGTCTGCCTGGCGCAGGTCTCCTGACCCCTGTCCATCTGACAGTGCGCGAAGATCCCCCAGGACAGAAGTGGTGTCACCATGGTCACTCCTAGGAGGCTCAGCCCTTCTGGCTGGCCCCTGACCCACTGGTTCTCCCACTGGGGAACGCATCCCCCTCTCACCCCTCAGTCTGGACTTCTGCACCCACCACTTAGGAGCGGCACAGCCAGACACCTGAACCGCTGGAGCTCTGTTTACAGACACTCCATGTTCTCCTGCCACTAGGAGATCCCCCTCGACAGACGGCCTACCAGTACAGCCTAGGCTCCCCACCGGATGTTCCCTCCTGGAACCACCCAGGCTCTGGGACCGGGTTTCGGGCACCTTGGGCCGCAGCCCATTCCCACTCCTTCTCCGCAGAGACAGGACGTGAGTCCCTACGCCCTTCCCACGACACCGGGACCTATCTGGGCTACCACGAACCTTTCCCACCACCCTTGGTTGGGAAATACCTAAGCCACTTCCTTCCGGGTCACCCCCAGATGCTTCTCCAGACCCTCTGGAGTCCACCAAAAGGTCTGCCTCCAGGGCAAGCTCCCTGGGGTCAGAAAACTCACACTCCACTGGGTGTTGGCATAGCTCTGGAAAACAGGGACTTAAAATATGCTCTCCAACAATTGAATCACACAGCCCCACACAGGTGTTAACCAAACTACCCTTCACCCAACCATCCAGTGCCTCAGACAAGTACCCCACATCATTCTCACAAGACCGGTGAGACAGTGTCTGACTGTTGCTGTCTCTCAACCCATACTCTTCTGGCTGGTCTTCATACTCACGTACCAGGGCTTCTATCATGGGGGAACCCCTCTCCCTGCACCTCTCATCTAGAGTCAGTAGAGTGTCCCTCCCACTACCACGAAAATGATCCCCTGTGCCAGTTCCCCAATCCACCTCAGGGACACTACACACCACTGGAGTAACCTCACAATCCTGAACCCCCTGGTGTATGTCAACCCCCTCCTTGAAGCAGGGCCCCAAATCTGTGTGTGTGTGTACCTAATCCTCAGTACTGGACCTAACACTTTTGCTGCCACCATCTGGGCTGGGCATAGCCCTACTGGCTTCCCAGTCCAGCTCTCTCATTTTAAACTCATGGTCTAAGATCATCTTCTTTTCCTCCATGGCTATTCTTTTGTCTTCCCTCTCACTTTCCATCCTGAGTTTCTCTAATTCGAACTTCCTTGCTTCCCGCCTGTCCTCCAGCTCCTCTGGGGACAGGCCACTGCTGCCTGGCCTGGAGGGTCCCCCCCCCTCCCAAAAGCACATCCACCCCAGGAGTAGGCTCCTCCGCCTCTCCACTGAGATCACCAGACTGCCCACTGGCACGTCTGGCTGCTACCCAGGCCCTCAGCGCCTTTTGTAGCTCCTCTTTCCTAGTGAGGCCTCTGACTTGGACTTTCAGGTTTTTGCAAATCGCTTTCAATTCTTTTACATTGTAGGATTCCAACCTATCCTCCTCAAAGGCAACTTCCAGGGATGCAACAGATGATGCAATTGATTCAGGCATGATGCAGCAGCAAGTTCAAATTGGCAAGATCAAAAATAGGCAAAAAAGAAAAAGAACCAGTATGTGGTACGTAATGGTCTGCGATATGGTAGTAGTGCACACCAATCACTGTAAGTCAAGTGCAAACACAATTCCTATCCTCACCGCTGACAACCAATGTTAGAAATGGGATTTTTAGCAGGCTAGGGCTTGTGCCAAAACCAGGCAGAAACCACCACTCTAGTCAGGATAAGGGAGTTACACTCCTAAAATAACCCCTGCTCACCCCCTTGGTAGCGTGGCACGAGCAGTCAGGCTTATCTTAGAGGCAGTGTGTAAAGCATTTGCACATAACCAACAGTAATACAGTGTACGCACTACAAAAGGACACCACACCAGTTTTGAAAAATATCCAATATTTTTATATACTTAAGACAAGACCAAAAACAATAAAAATCCACCATACAGTACTTAAAAATCTTCAGTTATCAAAATATGCTTTAAAAACAGTTCCTTGATGTTGATAGCTCCGTCCGGGGCTATCACGGCGTCGTGAGCAAACAAATCCAAACAGTTCTGGCTGACCGCGGCGTCGCGGGCCAGCTACGGTGTCGGGAAGACCCGCAAACAGTACCTTTTAGAAATGCAGGGCGTCGGCGACCTCTCGTTGGGCTTCCGAAAGCACAGCGTCCGCAGGCGTCGGTTCCGGAGGTCGGTGCAGGAGTCGTCGGGGCCCTCGAAGTCACATGCGTTGCAGATCGATCTCCTCTCTGTTGAAGTCAGGAGCGCTGGCGTCGGCAGGCGCCGGGTGCTGCGGTGTGAAGTGCAGCGGTGCGGCGTGCGGTGCCCTCAGGTCGCGGTGCGAGCAGCGGCTCGGTGGTGGCGTCGGATGGCGTCGTCAGTGAGACCAGGGTCGCGGTGCAAGATGAAGGCGGTGCTCGTCACGGTGCTGGCAGGTCACGGTGCAAGCAGCGGCGGCGTCGTTGCTGAAGCGCTGTCGTCGGCTGACGGACTGGAGTCGATGGCGCCGGCGTCAGTAGGCCAAGGCTGCGGTGCGGGATGAGGGCGGTGCGTTGTGTAACTTTACGAGCGGTGCCCTCGAACCACGGTGCAAGCAGCGGCGTAGATTTTGGCATGGAGCGGCGTCGTCGGGGATACCAAGGCGTCGTCGTGAAGCGAGGCGGTGCGAAGTGCGGTGCCCACAGGTCGCGGTGCGAGCAGCGGCTCGGTGACGGCGTCAGCAGGCGTAGTCGGTGAGACCAGGGTCGCGGTGCGGCGGTGCCCTCTGCGGTGCCTTCGGGACACGGAGTCGGCAGCGGCGTCGTCGACGTCGTCGAGTGGCTTTTCTTCTGTTGCAGCACAAAACACACAGTCCCCAGTGCTGAGGGCAGAAGAGCTTGAAGTCTTTGTTGTGCCTGAGACTTCTTGAACAGGGGGCAAGCTCTACCTCAAGCCCTTGGAGAAACTCACAAAAGTAGATTGCAGAAAGTCCAGTCCAGGCCTTTCACTGCCCAAGACGGAAGCAGCCACTGCAGGCCAACACAGCAAAGCACACAGCAAAGTGGTAGTTCCTCCTCACAGCTTCTCCGGCGCTTCTTCTTGGCAGTCTTCTTGATCCAAAAGAGTTCTAAGGTTCAGGGGTCTGGGCCCCAGTATTTGTATCCAAAAATCCTTTGATCCTCTAGGCAGAGGGTGTCGGTGCCCAGCCAGAACCAGTTCTGCCTTCTCTGGTGTGATTTCCTGGCAGGAGGTGGAGACGGCATTGTTTGAGGTGCAAGGAAATCTCCTCCCCCTTCCCCCATTGTAGCCCAGGTCTATTCAGCCCTTTCCTGACCCACCTGGACTATCTGGAGCCCTCCTGCTCCCCAGCATTCTGTCATCCAAAACCCAGACAGGCAATCCACATTCCAGCAGAGGTACACGGGATGACTGAGCAAGAAAATACCTACTTTCTAAAAGTGGTATTTTCAAATACAGAATGTAAAAATCACCTTCACTAAAAGATGCATCTTTAGATTCTGAGTTCAGGCATACTAAATTCTATTTTCTTACCGAATTCCCTGGGCCAGTTATGTTTATAAGATGTTATAAACAAACCTCCCATTCTATCCTATGGGGAACTGGTAGCCTTACAATAGTGAAAAACGAAATTGGCTGTAATTCACTATCAGGACATGCCACACACACCAGGGCATGTCCCACCTTTCACATACACTGCACCCTGCCCACAGGGGTACCTTGGGCCTACCTGAGGGGTGTCTGACATGTAAGAAAAGGGAAGGTTAGGGACCGGCCAGTGTGTGCACTGGCCAAGTCGACATGGCAGTTACAAACTGCGCGCAGACTCTGCAATGGCAGGTCTGAGTTACCGTTTTCAGGGCTACTCACGGGGGTGGCACAACCAGTGCTGCAGGCCCCCGGGTAGCATTTGATTCACCGGCCCTGGCACACGCAGTGCACTTTACTAGGGGCTAACAAGTAAATCAAGCACCCAATTACGGAAACACCAATTCATAACACAATTTACACAGAGAGCATATGCACTTTAGCACTGATTAGCAGTGGTAAAGGGCCCAGAGTCCTAGAACCAACACAAACAGGTCAGGGAAAAATAGGAGGAAAAAGCAAAAAGTTTGGGGATAACCCTGCAATAAGGGCCATTTCCAACAGCTCCCCTCTAAGCACTGCTTTAATTGCATCCTAGATTATTGCTATAGAGGTCTCCTGCTTGTCATTAACCTCTAGATACTGTTGGATCACGCTCTCTAACTGCTTCATTATTTCTGGCCTACGCAGGAGAGTCTCCCATAATCTCCAGGACCTGGTTATATGCACGTAGAAGGGGAGTGCCAGGTCTAGCAGGTCCGCTGAGTGGTCCGACAGGGAGCTGAAGTCAATGTCAATTGCTTTCGTCACTGCTAGGACCTCTCCAGACCCAAGTAAGTGATCCAACCTCACGTAAGATTTGTGCGCATGGGAGTAGTATGTGTAATCTCTAGTGTTTGGATGCTTGTGACAACAGATATCTCTTAATCACAGTTTCTGCAATTTGTGGGCCACTCCCTGACTGATTTCCCCGGTTTCCCCCTGTCTCTGGGTAGAAACATCAACTGTGTTGTTGAAGACTAAGTTTAAATCGCCACCCATAATCACCCATCTGTCCGGTGTGGTTAAAATGTCTGCTGCCGCTTCCTGTAGGAATCTATCTTGGCCCTCATTTGGGACGTATACTGGCCCTAGAACGAACAAGTGGTGACCAAAGTGAATTCTATATCCCAGGAGCCTTCCCCCTATTTCGGCCACCTTTGATCCAACCTTCCCCTTGAAGGAGTGTGAAAACAGGATCACCCCTCCTGCCCTTTGATGTGGTAAGGAGGAATAGAATTGCTGTGGGAAGGCCCGAGATCTCATCCTGGTCCAATCTTTGCGTAAAAGGTGCGTTTCCTGCAGGAGGCAAATTTCAGCTCTAGACTGCTCTAGGTATGCAAGGAATGCCTGCCTCTTAGTGTGCGACATCAGTACAACTCCATTCCCTCTTCTCGCCCCCAGCCCAGCTCCCTCCAGCTCTCCCCACTCTCTCTTCTATAAGTAGCCCTCAACTACTCTGATAGATTGATATGTAAAATGCTTTTGTCCCTTGAGCACCCATTAATAACCCCAAACCAAAAACAAAAACAACAACGAACCATTGTCCCTGGTTCAGAGAGGGAAGCCTACAGTCTGTCTCTCCACCAGTGGATATGTCTCTGTATGGGAGTGTGGCCATGTCCGCTCACTCTCTTTCCGTCCCCCCGGCCCCCCTCACTCCCCTGCCACCCAGCTGTAGCCTCAAATCTCTTCGTGTCAAGCGGGGTCACCAGAGGCAGCATCTTCTGCAAGTTTATCCAACAGAGCTTTCCTTTCCAGTGCCATATTTGCTCGGTCTGGTCCGGATCCCCTCTGGTTCAATGGGACCCTTCTCCAGCGCCATCGAGTATTGTCTTTCAAGCTAGTTGTTGCCTCTTCTTAGCGAGAATCCTCAGCAATGTCTATTTTGAGCAGTGCACCGGCCTCTGAAAGAGAGCATATCTGGTGGAGTTGGTCCTGCCAGCGAAAGATTAAGCAAAAAGGCTGACCCCAGGAATAGGCCACTTTCTGCGTTCAGGGGAAGCTTGTGACTGGGCGAAACTCCTTACGCTTTTGGAGCGTTGAGGCTGCAAGATCTTGGTATAAGTGGAGGGTCTGGTCTTTGAATAACACTGTGGACATTTCTCTTGCTTTCTTTAGGATGCGTTCCTTCAGAGTATACTTGTGCACACATGTCAAAATATCTAGAGTCCTCGTGGATCCAGATCCCCATCGGCCAACTCTGTGTCTCCTATCTAAGCGGATCTCGGAAGCAGGGGTATCTCCTAGGATGTAGGTGAAGAGCTCCACAACATAGGTTTCGATGTCTCCATTCTCCGCCTCTCTTGGGGCTCCCCGTATGCGAACGTTGTTGCGTCAAGAGCAATTTTCTAAGTCCTCCAGGTGCGCTTGCAAGTTGAGGTGTTGGTCACGGAGGCGAATGACTTCTTGCTGTAGTTGTTCTATCTCTTCATCCCTGGAGCTCTCCCACCCCTCGATGGCATAAACCCAATCCCCAGTGTCTGTTACCCCCTTGTGTATGGATTGCAGAGTTTCTAGATATGGTGCGTAACCGGGCGTCCACATCTTCCGCCGGCGGCGATGGTGCTCTAATTGGAGTCGCCAGGGAATCACCCTCCTGGGAGCCTGGGTGCTTAAGCAGCATATCTTTAATTCAGCCCCCCTTCTTGTTTCCCGCAGAGGCCATGCCGTCACAACCGTCTAGGTATTCCCTGTAGTTTCTTGCGGGTCGCCCCGTTTCTGAGGGCAGAGCTGAGCTTGTTACTTTTGGGCCTGTAATGTGCGGAGCGTGCTTACCAGGGGCCCGGGTTAAATAGGGTCGTCTTCCCCAATGCTGCAGCTGGAGGTCGCTCTGTGTTACCGTCGCCACTCCGGTCTCCAGCTGTTGTTGAGGTTAACCTCCCAGTCGTGTTCCTGTCTCCAGGCGGCTCCTCTTCTGACCGGTGGGTCAACAGGTGTTCTTTAACGCCCTCTTTTGCCCCAGGTGCTATTCTGACTGTCCCTGGGCAAGGGGTTTTCAGTCGGCCTAGACGTCTCCTCCCCTTATGTGGGACCTGCTTCAACCCGTTGGGTCTCTCTTCCTGGGGTTCAGGGTCTGTCCCTCCCCAGAGCTCTCTTTCCGCTTGGTCGGTGTTTCTGTGTTGCATGCACTGGAGTGTGGCCTTGTGTTTTGGTTAAGTCGCCCCCCCCCAGGTCCACTCGAGATCATAGTCGGTTTCGGGCCCAATTGCTATAACTCTGCCCACATGTTGGGGGCCTCGAGCTCCACTCGCTGCAGGGCCACGCATTATATCTCTTGCCAGTCCTGGGGCTCACCTTCTCTGGTTTCTCTGGGCTATGGTTCCCTGAGCACAGTCAGGCCTCCTGTAAGTCCTACACAGAGGGATCCCTGAGAGCTGGTCAGAGGGCCAGGCCCCTTTCTCCACCACTCTACAAACGCGACTACAAGTTAAAAAACCATAGAAATTCACTGAAAAAACCAAAGGTTACAGGGACTTTATAGTTAGGAATTGGCATTTAAAAAACCTTAGAAATTCACTGAAAAAACCAAAGGTTACAGGGACATTATAGTTAGGAAATTGAATTAAAAAAAACCTTAGAAATTAACTTAAAAAAACAAAGGTTACAGAGACGTTATAGTTTGGCTCAGATTTCACTCGTACAAAACCAGAGAAATTCAGCAGTTATAGTTAGCTGAGCTAACTATAACTCGCACCCCTGCAATGCACTGCTTATGACCTCACATATTACATCACTCATGACATGATCAGTGACCTCAAAGGGTGTTTTTTTTTGGGTGGACTACACCACCTTAATTTGAGCAGGGGTGCTCTATCTAAAATAAGGAAATACACGTGTGAGATGCAGGAACTGAGTCAGAGTGGCACTTTATTCGAAGAACAAGTTTGAACAATGAACGTCAAAGGCACATTGTTAATCAAAAATAGCATTGTGTAATCTAGAAAATAACAAGTTTCAGAGACACCTTCCTAGATGAAAAAGTAAATCATGCAATTTTGTAAGTTTAAAAATCACGGCAATGCAGAGGAGAGAGAAAGACAATTTCAAAATATAATATGCATTATAGCCTCAGCCAAAGATGCCAGAAAAGATGGCTGAGGGGGCACACACACGTCATGACCCAAGGGTTCATTTGTGCGACGTAGTCCGTCGAATGGACTGAAGAGCAGATCTTTTATACTCTTTTAATGAGGAACTATTGACCACAGAATCACGACATTAGCAGGGGCTTTGACCGCAGAACATGACACACTTTAGTCACTTCTTGGAAATATTAGGAAAACAGAAGTGACACTACATTACAAAAGTTTACCAAAAGGTCACTTGATGTTGGACCGTAAATCATAATAAAATTGAACATTTATCGAAAATCATTTGCGTCACTTCTCGGAAACTTTTTATAAGAAAGCAGAAGAATACAAAAGGTGGAAAGTCCCAGTTGGCCCCCACTCCTTACTCTTGGCCAATTTTGTTCTCCTAAATGACAGACACATCCTGTTATTGCTACATCTTGATGGTCAGAAAGATGTACATCTGAGTATACAGGTGGGCAAGGGGCCTACTGTCTTCCTAGACGCTCAATGCAGTGTGGACAATTTTAACACAACCCTGTCTGTGGGCTGGCAGGGACAATTGAGACTCTTATGCTTCAGATGTGGACAGAATGGGCCTGGGGCACTATATGGTAAAAACTAGACCCTGCTTCACTGATGACATCAATGATGACATCTCAAATGACATCACTCATCATGACATCATCCACAGAATGTCTGATGCACCCACTCACACCCCAATATAAACATTCATACACCCACTCCAACTTCCACACTACCATTCTCAAAACCATTGAGACACCCATACCAGTACTTACACACCCACTCACTGATCCATAGGTCTAAACACACATCCACTCAGTCACCTATACAGCCACTCATACACCAACTCACTCACTAATACAGCTACTGATATATCCACTCATATACCCATATATATATAGCCACTCACACACTGTCAGTCACCCATAGAGCTACTCACACACCTACTCACTCACCCATAGAGTCAATCCCACAGCCACTTACTCACCTACACAGTTATACACACACCCACTCACTTATTCATACATATACTTACACATACTCACTCACCTATACAGTCGGTGACATGACACACACTCACCCATACAGCCACTCTCACAATCACTCACTCACACAGTCACTCATATACTCCAACACTCACCCATACTGCCTTTCGCATATGCAGTTACTCACTCATATACCACTGACATATCCATTCACTCACCAACACAGCCATGCAAACACTCACTCACCCATGCAGCCCCACACACATGCACTCACTAACCTATACAGCCACTGACTCACCCACTCAATCATCACCCACCCACACAGACACTCAGACTCCCATAGCGGTACTCAGACAACCAATCACTCACCCATACAGAAACTCATGTACCCACTCACACACCCATACAGCCACTTCAACACCAACTAACAGACAGATACAGACATTCACACAACCAGTCACTCACCCATACATTGACTGAGACACCTAACCACTCACTTATACAGTTAGTCACGCACTCACTGAATAATCGAATCAGGCACTGATATACCCATTGATTCACCAGTACACCTTGGTATATAATTTAACACTCAACTCACTTAGCAGTCACCAGATGATGTCATCAGTGATGTCATTTGAGATGTCCTCAGTGATGTCACTCACCATGTCATGAGTGATGAAATATGTGAGGTCATAAGCAGTAGCTCACTAACTATAACGGCTGAATTTCTCTGGTTTTGTATGAGTGAAACCTGAGCCTAACTATAACGTTTCAGAACCCTATGGTTTTTTAGTGAAAATATATATAAAGTCAGATTTAAACTTTTAAAGCAAACAACACTGCTTTGCAATGACAGCTAGCTGTTTTTTCTGTGTCACCTCCTGGCACATTCAGGAGCTGTGGTGGTGGGGCATGGGGGTGGTAGGACAAATAGTGCTGAGGCATAGACCATATGTGTCCCCCTTTTGAAAGGACAGTGCCCCAGGTCCCATTCCTATGCCTCTCCTGTTCTGCTCTGTGCCCCTCTCTGGCCTCAGTGATCTCCCCGACTCTATACAACTTGCACTCTACTTCTTGCCTACATCCCCAGGAGGCTGTGAGCATGGCTGGCGTCACACACTGTTGAGTGCTGAGTGTCAGCAGAACGGAGATCAGGGTTACCATCACTGCTGCTCCCTCCTTTTCCGCTCAGCTTTCACTGCTCACATGCTGCAGTGCTACCTGCCTAAATCTTCAAGGTGCTGACCAGAGTGGACCTCTCTACTTTTGGTAACCCTAAGGAGTGAAAGCAGCAAATATTGTCCCCACCTTCAGCAACAAAACTGTTTGCTGCAGCCCTGTAGCCAAACTGCATTCTAGGACACAAAGTTGCAAGCCCTGTACTACATGACTCTATGTGACCGGAAGCAACTCCTTCAGCCCTGGGCTTTTCCGGGAACCTCTTTTTTCTGTGTTTGTCCAATTGAACTGAAACAGCTCCAAAAAGCACCTCTTTGTTAAATGACGAGGCTAAGGTTGGAAACGGACTGTCCAGGTGGCATGGAATCATCGAACAAGTGCTGGTGCTAGCACGAGAGCGTTATAGACTTTTAAAGGAATTGTTGTTAGTTGAGCCTCCCATTCTCTACCAAATAATGCGTCAATGCACTCATTCATCTAACCATTCACTCATTCCCCGCTTTACCCAGCCACACATCCTTACACCTATTTGCCTATCTATTCATGCACCCAGTTAACTCGTGTGCCCATTGAGCCATCTATACACTCAGGGCCTCATTTACAATCTTTCCGCAAGCCTTCCTGCAGAGCTGGCACACAAGTGGCCAATGTAGACACCCTTGCACCATGGTGCAGGGGTGACTGTGTTTTAGGGGTGATTGTTTCTGTGCAGGAAGGGATACCTTCCTGCACAAAAACATTCAATGGAGGCAATTTCCTCTTTATATGTGTGCTGGAGAATGCAGCACACATAGAAAGAGGAAAAAACGAGGAGAAATGTTATTATTTCTCCTCGTTGCGCCTCCCCTACGCCATCCCTGGGGAGACATAGGCTTTTGATGCATTCCCAGGTTTATGAAATCTCATAAATCTGAGAATGTCAAATGCCATGGGTTTTACTTGGGAACACCCACCGTAACGCCCACGGCATGCCTCCCTATCGCAGAGTGAGGCAATGCAGCATCTTGCACTGCGTTGCCTCAGTCCATATTTACAAGGCCATGAAAAGCCACTCAGGGTGGCTTTACATGGCTTTGTAGGTATGGCCCTGCTGGGAGCACTGCTGGACCATCACTAAAAGTGACGTTCCAGCGGTGCAGGGGTCTTGCAAAGGAGGCCCTTATTCTTTGGTGCGATATTCGGTGTATTAGTGTGCCGGAAAAGGCAGTGGGAGGGGAAGTGCTTTTATTTTTAATAAGTGAATTTTTTTTCAAGTGTCCTTACATTTCCACACAACAGATTTGACACTGTAGAAAGTGAACATTTTAATATTCTTCCAGGAACTCGTAGAACTGAAATAGGTAATTTTTCCACAGTCTACAACAGATATCACAAGGCAAGAGGTGGATTACTGCATAATACTCAAGCAGAGGAGCAGTGCAGACATAGAGATGTTGATGTGGGCCAGTAAAAAAAAATTGAGGGGCATATTTATCAATCTTTCACGTAGCACAATGCAGTATGCCACTATGCTGTGCTGCATGAAAGAGAAAGGGCACAAATGAGCCATATTTAATATTATACAGCGCATTCCTGTCCTTTTCTAACGCTGATGCACTTTTGGCTGCCTAGCGCATACGCAGGTACCCTTGCGTCATGTTGCAAGAGTGCATGCGCTGTAGGCAGGATTGTTTTTGTGCAAGAAGGACACCTTCCTGCACAAAAAAAATCCTGAGAGGCATTTTCCTCTTTCTATGTGTGCTGCTGAATACAGGAAACATAGAAAGAGAAAAAACAAGGAGAAATAAAGATGTTTCTCCTCTTTACACCTCACCTGGGGAGCATTTTGACACATTCCCTGGTCTGTCACTAATGGTATATCTGGGGATTCACCAAAATCCATGGGTGGATGTGTAGGAACACCCTCACTCCACCCATGGAACTCCTCTCTACTGCAGAGTAATGCAAGGCAGCGAATTGCGCTGTCTTTCGCTACTCTAGATTTATCAAGCCATGCAGTGCCACTCAAGGTGGCCTTGCGTGACTTGATAAATTTCACTTAGGTTTTGCGTCCCCTTGCGTGGTGCAAAGGCGATGCAAAACCATGAGAAATATGCCCCTAAATATGTACTATGAAGGAGTTCTGCGCAAGTAAGCTGGGACAATGACCCTTATGAACATATTTATTTTAAACAAAGACCGAGAAAACCCTGCATTCTAAAAGTCATGATGAAAGATGCCTTTCCAGCAGCACCAGAGGCAGAAAACTGTGGATGGAAAACTTTAAATATAACAGGCCCTCCATGGTGATGCCACGAGGCCCACGGCGTGTGCAGAGGGGTGCCTCAACTGCAGCAGAGAGAAAAGGATAGACCACTTTTGGGGAAGTATGTGGGTTGGATGAAATCTTTCAGGTTCATTGCAGGATAATTTTTGTGGCTAAATAGTTGGATTTTCTCAATAAATTGGATAATGCACACACCTTGTATGCTTCCCTCTTAAATTGAAAGGCATGGTATCACCCACAAAGTAGTGATGTATGCTGACATGCTGAAAAGTCTGCAATGTGACATCTCATTGGTATAAAAGGCTGGTAACCAGGCAGCTGCAGCATTGCACTCAAGGACACTGGTGGGAGAGGACCACTGCTGGCGGCTGGAGCTGGGGAAAGTGAGAGGTCGAAGCAGCAGGGGCTGAGCAGTCTCCAAAAAGGAGGGGGCGGGGATGGGTCTAAGGGGATAAGGTGAGTGACTAAACCAAATGAAAAGTGAATGGAAAACTGAACTTGAAACTAAACAAAAAACAAACTTGAAACTGACTTGAAATTCCAATTTACCATAACCCTTAATTTTTTCACTCTCAATCTTTCACCTCATTCTGGAAACCCAGAACCTCTACTATTCTATTACTTTCCCAACCTTATATTTCACACTTCTAAACCAATCCTTTCCTTTCAGCACTCATTTCGTCCTTCCCTTCCACTTTCACTTGCTTCCCTTTTCCAACCCTATCCTTTTCCCTTATCTCTCTTTCCCTTTCCTTAATTCACATGTTCCTCCTCTCCCCAGACTCTTCAAGTACTTCCCTATCCCTTCCCTCCTTTTATTTGATTTGATTTCCCTTCCCTCTCTCCGTTACCCCTACTCTCTATTCCCATCCCATTTTTTGCAGCCTTTCAATAGCCAGTCTGGGTATTCCTCTCTTCTCAGCACCTTTACATTTCCTTCCACCCTCAGCACTTTTTTGTTAACCTCCCTAATGTACCCCTTAAAACTCCTGAAATTCTACTCATTCTCTCCTCCCTTTTCTAATTTTATCTTCCTTCCCATCCACCTCCTCCCATCCCCATTCTTCTACTGTACACCCTTCCTTTCCCCCTCCCATCCCTTCCAAGCTCAACCCTGGTGCCCATCATCTTCTCTACCATTCAACTCCCTTATGTACCATTCCACATCTGCTTTTTATACTCGCTTTCAGGGCCCTTACATTCACCTTACATAACTATTCTCTTCCATTTACCTCCCCTGCCATTTTCCCTCTGCTCCCATCACATTCTCTTCCCTTCCATTCCCCTGCCAATCTTTTTCTCCTCCCTTTCTCTTCCCCAGTTCCCTTCCCCTGTTCCCTTTCCTTCCCCAGTTCCCTTCCCTTCCCCAGTTCTGTTCCCTTCTGTTCCCTTCCTTTCTCCTCCTCCACTCCCTTGCCCATCCCTTTCCTTCCTGTCCCACCCCGTCCCTTCCATTCACCTCTCTTTCCTCCCTTTACCTTTCCCTTACCTTCCCTTCATTTTCCTTCCATTTCCTTCTCCTCTCCTCCCCTGTGGCTTCTGTTTATTTCCTCCCTGTCTCTACTATCCTGATCCCTTCCCTCCACTTCCCTTCCCTCTACTTTCTTTCCCTCTACTCTCCTCCCCTTCCAAACTTCCTCTTCCTTCCCTACACTTCTCTCCTTACCTACCTCTCCTCTTCTACAATTCCTACCCAATCTGTTCTAACCTTCCCCTTGCCTTCCCTATCTCTCTTTTCTCCTCCAATGACCTCTCCCCTTCCCTTCCAACCCTATTCTTCTTCCCTTCCCTTCCTCCCTATACTTCCTTTCCTTTTTTTCTTTCTTCCCCTTTCCTTTTCCCTTTCCATTTCCCTTACCTATCTCTCCCCTCCCCTAACCTCCCTCACCTCACCTCGCCTTACCTTCCCTTCCTACTCAGTCTCTTCCCTTCTCTTTCAATCCCTTCTCTTCCCCTCCCTCCCCTTTCCTTCCTACCCTATCTCTTCCTCACTTCCCTTCCCTAGCCTTCCCTTCCCTTCCCACCTTATCTCCCCTTCCTTGCCTTCCCTAGCTCTCTCCTTCCTCACCTTACCTCCTCTTCGCTTCCTTCCCCTCCTACTCAATCTTTTCCCTTCCCTATGTCTCCCCCTCCACTGGCATCACCTCCCCTATCTCTTCTTGCCTTCCCTTCCGTTCCCTTAACTCTACTTTCTTCCCCTCCCTTCCTCCCCTTCCCAACCTTCCTCTCCCTTCTCTTCCCTACACTTCTCTCTCTTACTTATCTCTCCTCCTCTACACTTCCTACCCAATCTCTTCTACCCTTCCCTTCTTCTCTTCCCTATTTCTCCTCCTGTAACTTCCCTCTTCCCTTTCCTTCCTATCCTATCTCCTCTCCTCTTCCATTCCCTTCCTACCCTATCCCCCTTCCCCCCACTTCCTTTCCCACACTCTCTTCTTCCCTTCCCACCCTATCTATTTCCTATCCCTTCCTTTCCCTTCCCTACCCTTCCATTCCTTTCCTTTTCCCAATCCCTTTTCCTCCCCTGACCTCCACTCCCCTTCCCACCCTATATCTTCTTCCCTTCTGTTCCAATCCCTTCCCTATCTCTTCCCTCCCCACAGCCACCCCTCCCATATCTCCCCTTCCCTTGCATTCCCTATCTCCCCCCTCCCCTTCCTTTCATTTCCTTTCCCTTCCCCTTATCATCTCTTCTCTTTCCATCCTCCTCCCCTTCTCCTTGCTTTCCCTTTATTTCCTCTGTATCCTACTATCCCTTCCCTTCCTTAGCTTTCCCCTCCCCGATCTGCCTCACCTTCACTTCTCTCCCTTCCTTTCCCTAGCTCTCCCCTCCCGTGACCTCCCCAACCCTTCCCTCCCCTTTCTACCCAATCTCTTCTCACTTCCCTAGCTCTCCTCTCCTCACCTTTCACCTTCCCTTCCCTATCTCTCTCTTCCCCTCACCTTCCCTGCTCTCCCTTCCTTTCTCTTTCCTTCCCTTCCCTTCTTTTCTCTCCTCCCCTCTCCTTCCTTTTCTAATTTTCCTTTCCTTCTATCCATTTTCCTCTCCTTCCATTGCTTTCCCTTTATTTCCTCCCTATCCTACTATCCCTTCCCTAACTTTCCCTTCCCTATTTCTCCCCTCCCCTTCACAGTTTCTTTCCTTCCCTTCACTTCTCTTCCTTCCCATCCCTACACTTCTCTCCTCCTCTACACTTCTACCCAATCTCTTCTACCCTTCCCTATCTCTCTCCTCACGTGACCTTTCTTCCCCTTCCCTCCCCTTCCATCCCTTTGTCGCCCTTCCCCTCCCCCAAACCTCATCCCCTGACCTTCTCTCCCTCCTCTCCTCCTCTTTTCCCTTGCACATCCCTTTTCTTTTCTTCTCTTCCTTTCCCTATCTCTCCCCTCCCCTTCACACCGTATCTTCCCATCCCTTCCCTTTCTCTCCCCTCTCTTGGCCTGACCTCCCCTCCCCCCTCTTATCCTCTCCACTCTTCCTTGTCTCTCTCCTCTCCTCACCTTCCCTTCTCTCCCTTACATTTTCTTCTATTCTCTCCTCTGCTCCCCTCTCCTCTTCTCCCTTGCCCATCCCTTTTCTTCACTTCCCTCCCCTTCTATCCATTTTCCTCTCCTTTCATTGCTTTCCCTTTGTTTCATCCCTATCCTACTATCCCTTCCCTTTCTTTCTCTTCCCGTCCCTATTTCTCCCCTCCCCTTGCCTTCCCTTCACAGTTTCTTCCCTTCCCTACACTTCTCTCCCTTCGATTCCCTTCTCTACACTTCTCTCCTCCTCTACAATTCTACTCAATCTATTTTACCCTTCCCTTCCCTATCTGTCTCCTCCCATGACCTCTCTTCCTCTCCCCTTCCTTCCCTTTGTCTCCCTTCCCCTCCCCTGACCTTTCCTCCCCTCCCCCTTGCCCATCCCTTTTCTTCTCTTCTCTTCCCTATCTCTCCCCTCCCCTGGCCTCCCCATTCACACCTTATCTTCCCATCCTTTCTCTTTCTCCTCCCTTGACCTCACTTCACCTCCCCTCTCCTCTTGTTTTCTCTTCTCTTCACCCACCTCCACTCCCTTGTTCATCCCTCTCCTTGCCTTCCTGTCCCTTCCCTTTCTCTTCTCCCTTTCCTTCCCCTTCCCTTTCCTCTCTCATGGTGAAGTCGGATTCTAATTACAATTTTGTAAATGCCACTTTTATTAAGTTGGCGTTTTCCTGCCTTTGCCATTTAGTGCCTGCAGCCTGTCTCTAGGTCAAATAACTGGGTGTAGCTGACATCTGGGCTTTGTGTATTATTCCTAGAAAGCCACACACAATAGAAAGCTTAAGTGTGCCTGGATGGGCCATCACTGGCAGGATGGGAAGGTGGAGCTGAGCACAGCCCTACTCACACTTGTACAGGCTGTGCCTTGCCTCCACACAAAGGGCTACATAGCCCCTGTAGATAGTCTGGAGTAGGACAGGGAAGGCACAGAGCATATGGGCTTCAAAAGGAAACCTCTATAAGCTTCTCCCACTTCAAAGGAAGGCCCAGGTATAAATACTGGGCCTCAGACACCAACTCTTCAGTACACATCTGGACCTATGGATACTCAGTCAGGAAGAAGGACTTCTGTACTGTTGAAAGGACTGCCACTCTGCTGGACTGCTGCTCCGAAGAATTGCTGCCCTGCTGTGCTAACCTGCTGCCCCTTTGCCTGGGGTTAGATCTGCATCTGTTG
This sequence comes from Calotriton arnoldi, assembly GCA_963921515.1. Taxonomy (NCBI): domain Eukaryota; kingdom Metazoa; phylum Chordata; class Amphibia; order Caudata; family Salamandridae; genus Calotriton; species Calotriton arnoldi. Next base: position 452,766 of record CAWUFW010003993.1, on the reverse strand, counting down.
AACCCAGGACTCAGAGTGACTCCAAGGGCTAGTTGGCAGGCCTCAGGGACAGAAGGCTGCAACAACCTTGAACTCAGCACCTGAACTCTGCCATCTGTGAGTTCTACCCTGCCAAGTGGTGCCACCCCAGTCCTGGTCCCTTGGAAGTGGGCCTGAAGGTGCTCTGCCAGCCCATCTTTTGATCCAGCAGATCCAATGCATCTCCTCTGATGCACAGCACAACCCGCAGCAAAACTGACACATCTTCTCTGTTGCAAGGATTCTCTTAGCGCAAGGACTCCACATCGACCTCGCAGCCCACATTGAAATCGCCACTGTGCAAAGCTTCACGGACGCAGGCCCTTGCATCGCACATCTCTCGAAGGCAGCCTCTACGGCGATGCAGGTTCTTGCATCGCAGGCTTGCAGCTCTTCAGAAACGGCGTATCGCCGTGACTAGGCAATGCATCCTCGACACAGGGCTTTGCAACGCAAGCCCTCCTCTATGGAATCCACAACAACACAGGACCTCGCACCGCAGTACTGCAGCTTCTTGGAACTGACGCATTCTCTACACAGGACCTCGCAACGCTCCTCAACAAGAATTTAATGTTCTCTTTTGCAGGCCAACCGTGGTCCCTGTAGCTGGCCCATGCTCCATCGTGGGTGGGCTGAACATGTGGCTTTGTCCTGGTTCGGCGCGACAAGACAGCCACAGTTGGCACTGCACTTTTTGACGGTATATTTACTGAAATCTTTAAAACTGTATATCTCTGGTTCTACTGATTGGATTCTTGTCATTTTGGTCTTGTTTTATTTATTAAAATGTACTCTAGTTTCTAAATCGGTGTGGGGTTTTCCTTGTGTTGTGTTTACACTTTATTACTGTTTAAAGTGCTGCATAAATACTTTACACATTGCCTCTAAATTAAGCCTAACTGCTCTGTGCCATGCTACAAGACGGTTGAGCACAGGTTAATTTGGGTTTGCTTGTGCCTTACCCTGACAAGGATTGTGGTTGCTGCTAAGGTAGGTTTTCACCCCCCCCTCGGCCAATAACCCAATTTCTTGCACCACATTTGCCACATAATCCATCATATGCTGCATAATCTGCAGATTATAATAAAAAACCTGTTTCTAGCTCATACGGATCAAAAAAGTGAACACGATGACGTGTTTGCATGAAGTGGAAGGACTTTTGCAAAGGTTAAATGGTAATCTTTCAGTTTGTGGTTGTTAAAAAGGAACTACTAAGGTGAAATCTTTTCCCAGGCAGGATTACCATATGTAAAAATTACAAAACAATGTAGTAGTACTATCAAGAAGTGTGCTGCATTTTGCTGCATAATTTGCCTTTTCTCGCCAAATAATTTAGTCATCTCTGCTGCATAATCTGGTGCTCTGCATAATTTGATGCTCCCTAGCCACAGAATTCCAGTGTCCCTGTCCATGCTTCTCAAAATCTCACTACACCAGATCATGAGCCCACATCATCACTCTACATATTATGTTTTAGATGGCCATGCATGCCAGACATCTTTACGAACCTGAGAAATTCATGCAGTCCATAGATATGTTTTAAATGTTATATCTACGTGTAATCTGGATTTACTTGATTGGAGCAATTCGCATTTAACAAGGATTTTAGGAGAAATGGTGAATCCTGACGAGTGCAAAAAAACGCTCTGGAATGGTCCCTTGGCGCTGTAGAAAAAGGTGCAAAAACTATATTCAGCTAGTGATGCTAGCATACAGCTTGGTGGAGGGGACATGCCCAGTCATACTATTTAGGACGACCGATACGTGGAACAAACTACCAAGTTCTAACATATTATTATGGTGACCTGCAAACTGTAGATGTTGCACATTTAAATGCATAGATGTCTTCACTGGGTTTTTGTTTTTGTTTATTCAGTGTCCTTTGATTTGAGCCACAAAGCATAGTGATAGGTGTCCTGAAACCCCTTTTCCTATGGCCCATTTATTTTAGGTCTGTCCTTCTCTGTCTTATTTTAACAGTAGTTTTGGGGTTTTTGTGTGTGATCCTTGTACATATACCTATATTGCTGGCAGTCTTGAGCTCTAATTGTTTTGTTAATCACTTTGTCATTGAGACATCACAGTGCTTCTCCCAGCTTGCTACTGGTCCTGATCTCTAAGGATGGGTCAATACTCTTTTGCAAGACCAGAGTCTGTGATGCTTTCCCTATATATTTTGTCAAAGCATGTTATTGATTTACGGGATGTACGCATCCCTCCCTTTCACCTTCTCTAATTTGCCCCCAAAGTGTCACAGCAGATTAATTTTGAAAAGTGATAATCATATACTGAGGGGCAGATTTACTATTTTTTCATGTAGCGCACTGCAGCAGCCGCAAATGCTGCACTACGTGAAAAGGAGAGAGGAGGAGAGCGCCCTATTTACTAAAATAAGGCACTTTCCTCCCCTCTCACCAGCGCCGGCGCAGAAATCAGCTGCTGTGCGCCACGGAGACACCTTTGCGCCATGGTGCAAGGGTGTCTCCGTGAGTCTAGCATAGGTTTTGTACTGGAAGGAAGCCTTCCAGTACAAAATACTATGCACAGACTCACTTCAACCATTTTCCCACTTTGTATGTGTGCTGTAAAGTGCAGCACACATGCAAAGTCGGAAAAGGAAAGATAAATGAAAGCATTTCTCCTTCCTTGCGCCTACTTGAAAAGGGGGCTGTTTTCTCACGCTAAACCCAATCTACTTTATTTAGTAAATTGGGTTTAATGTGAGAAACCTTGGGTGGTTGTATGGGAACGGCCCTTGGTATGCCCCCATGGTACAAAGAAATGCGAAGCAGCACAGCACTGCTTCGCATGACTTTTCCGTTATTTCAGCACTAAACAAGTTTAGCGCTGGAAAGTAAATTGGGAAAGAAAGATTTTGCGCCGAAAATCTTAGTAAATCTCCTCCTGAGTGTGAAGTTTGTGTTGTCATGTTGGTGCAATGCTCCGGTTGTTCATTGTGACTCCTTTTAGGTACAAGAGCTTTAGTTGATGTGTATGGTATGACATGCTTATTTATATCTCCAATGTTTGCACGTTACTCGCAAGATCACACAATTTTACAGCAACGGGCATTTGCATGTATTCTACTATCAATGCTTTTTAATCGTGTTTAATTTCTGTATACTTGCAAGGGAACACTTGATCAGTCATTCAATCTATATTAGTTTATTTCGGTCAAAAACGACTATAAAACACATATTTGGATACAAAACAATTCAGTAAATATCTGCTCTATACTTTCACCTAAAAACTATACTAAAGTATCCAATCTCAGCTCTATGGCCATAACAAGCATTGGCAAAGCCAATAGGCTTCACCCTTATAATACGAGTGCCTAGCTGTTGGCTTTGCCAATGTTTGTCTGTAAAGTATTGTTTAAAAAAGTAAAAGAAAAAAACATTTAAAAATAAGGAAAATGATGAAACGATAAGGAAAAGCAAATGTATCACTTGTTATCTCAAACAAGTACATTAAATTCAATGTTTTCAAATGTCATAGTTTATTTATCAAACACTTTTCATTCAGGAAAGTATGAACAGAATTTAAAAATAATAAGGAAGTGTCAGAATGTAAGGAAATGCTTGCTAGGCGTCATGCTAAGTACACCTTCTGAGTATGTGCAGCAGATGGCTCTTCCCTCAGCGCCATAAAAAGCCCTTGTGTGTCAAAGCTTGGGCATTCATGTAATATGTGGAATGCAGGAGCTGAAACAAAAAAAAACACTGAAGTCTGTTCTACAGCCATACACCAGCAAAAATATTCTTGTTGCTGAACTTTCACAAACAAGCTGAGGAGGGTTGGGAGGGGGGTTGTCGGGGGTGGGGAGCAACAGACTTGAAGGGGGTAAGCAGCACATGAGGGAGAGAGCTAGAAAATAAATACATGGTCGAAGTTCCCAGGCAAGGAATACAGGAACCGTGGTGAGATTTTGTGATATTTGTAAGTAGTCTTGCACAGGAAGAGTAGCAGCACTAGGAGCAAACATCTCCAATGCACCAACCATCACTGCTTTCACTGACCTGGTTCCACTATCACTCATATTTCACTCACGCTCTATCCATTTCCTGGTTCCACATTCCCCAGCACGCTCCCCTTATATCATTCATCCACACATTGCATGCAACCTATATACAACATAACACAACACATTCCTCCCCCATAGAAAACATAGCAACTTCACAAGGTACTAACCAATATACAGCATAATGCACCACCACCACACATCTTCTCCCCTGAAGCACATCACCAGCTAACTACAGAATATACCACTGATAATTATGACATGCTCACACACCTGTAACAACACATTTTCAATGATATCATATTTACACTCTGGGGTCTATTTCCTAAGATTTACACAGTGTTTGCGATACAGACGATGCAAAATCTTTGCTCACCTATTTACTTTCCAGCGTAAAACCTGTTTTACGTTGGAAAATAAGTTGAAAGTAATGCTGAACAGCGCATAGCGCTGCTTTTCATTACTTAGCGCCAAGGGGTGTACCATGGGTGGTGCATGGACGTTCACCAATAATAAACTCTACAGTTTTGGGGCTTGACTCACAAAGATCTACCCTTCACAGTTCATCACAATTCATGGGTGTTGTGGGTTCAATCTTGCTTTGGGCTCCCTGTCTTCCCCAAAAGTATATTAGATCACAGCAACATTTTCGGGGTTTGCCTCACATTGTTCAGCTTAAAAGATGTTGCCTCAAACATCCTGAGGCACTCGGCTTTTCTCAATGGTCCTTTAGGTTTGAAGCATCCCACGCAGATAAAATTGGTACTCCTTTCTTACATGAAGTCTGAAAGAGTTGTGAGTGAGCTTTGTCACTTTGCCATGGTGCCATCAGTCATTATGGTCCAATGAGAACCCCAACTCCAATCCCACCCCATTTCTGTAAACCACACTAAAGCATGATCCAGGCCAGTCTTGACAATTCCCTCCATAATGGCTTCACTTCTATATTATGTTACTCAGATTACCCAAGTCCGATCACTATGAAGAGTTGTTGATTTAAAGGTAAAGTCTTGTTGGATTAAATAAGCACTAAATTGACTCTGTAAAAGATTCACTCTGTATATTAAACATTCACAAACTCCTATAACCAATGCCTGCGTTGACATCACCACATTACAAATACCTTACTACGGCCAAGAAGTGTTGGTGGGTTAGAGTCTTGCAAGTAAGTTGTTCATGGTCCTGGACAAGACAAACCGATGCTTTACAATACAAACAGACTTCATTGCACATTACACAATAATAAACTACTTAAGCACTCACTGTCTTGGAATGTATTTAAAAATGTCATAAGACAATCATGAACTTGAACAATACATTTAACTGAACTATCTTATGCAGAAGATAATGTTTCATCTTGGGTATTGAAGCAATCATAAAATGAACCAACAAAATATTGCACATGGTCATGGAACAGTGTGCTTTCCTTTTTCTGATTTAGGGTAGTATAGGATTTTGCACTAATAATTTTATTATACAGTAAATCAACAAATTAGTAGCAGGCGTAGATTTACACATGATTACATTTTGAGAAAAGAATGGAGTGCAAAAAAACGATTGATAGCCAGGTAAAACATTTGACAGTGTATACGATTGGTTTCGTGGTCTTGATCAGCAGGCAACGTTACAAAGAGTCACTTACACAACTTATGGCAAATTTGATTTCCTCCGTGAGATCTAGGCAAAATTTCTATCGCACACGACCTGAGTAAAGCAAGAGTGTTATTAGTCTCTCAGTATCTTCTTATAGTATGGACAAAATATTGTTTTAAACTAGATGAGGAGCAGTATATGTTATATCAAGTGTGTTATGAACCCTCCTCATTTCCCCACTTTAGTAGCTTTTTTTGTTTAATAATTTTATTGGAGTAAGGGAACAAAACAGAAAAATATAAAACAGAATTACAATTATTTATAATTATGAACTATAAATATCCTCATAACATTCTGATGAGAGTACGTTTAATATTAGGAAAGAGAAAAATAAATAGAAAAGGACAAATAAATATAAAGAAAAAAGAAAGAGAACGAGAAGAAAAAGAACAAGAACAGATCTAAGGTGATGATATAGCAGCATTCAAAATTGAGTGTTAAGAGAGGAAGTCTGTAAGAGGTAACCAAAATACATCAGATTTAATTTTTTGTTGACGAACCATGGAAGAAAGTGTATCAGTTCTATGATTATCATGAACTAGGTTTAACCTAGTGTAAACGAAATTGACAAAAATCTTTCCAACAAGGTAATATCATTTTCACTGCAGTCGCACCATAGAGATCCAGTTAAATAGATATATTAGGAGGCTAAAAAACTTTAGAAAAGTTAAGTGGTAAATGACAACTCAAAATGTTTGAACATTTAGACCAAACTAAACGCTAAAACGATTTAACATACTTACAAATAAATAGCATATGAATAATGCAGCCAAGACCAATTGAGAAGCAGCAGAACGGTCAAACTTACTAATATGAACTGGGTTAAGTACAGATCTGTTATAAATGAAAAAAAGCAATTGGGTAATATTCGCTGCTCTATACGTTTTAAATAGTTTCAATCATAACTTGTCCTAAAATTCAACAGGATATGAAACTTGCAAATCATCTTCCCATATCATTGCAATGGTGCTTTTAGATTAATTGAAACAGATTGTAATTAGTTCTTATATGTTAGAGCAGCTTTAGGACGAGATCCATTCTAACAATAATAGATACATTTGGTAGTAAAATGTAAAGTCAGGTTTCTCTGGAGACATGGAAATATATTGTTGAACAGCCATACATTAGATTATATTCTGTTAAAAAATGGTCAGGCAAATTATATTTCTCCTAAAAAAGGGAAAGGCAGCATTCCTATTCCATGATTGCTAAATGTGTAAAGCAACAATTTATCTCTATTGTTTAAAATAACAATACGTATTTCAATTTACAGAACAAACTAAAATCTAATTCTGTATTTTAAATTTGAATGCCAAACAAATGTAGTCAGCAGTTTTCCTAATATTGTGGGAGAACCAAATACCAAGATATTTGATCTTCGATGGGCATCATACAAAATTGTAGCTAATGAACTTTATTGAAAACATAGTCTAATGTGAGTACCTCTGTTTTAGTAAAATGCCATTTACATCCTGATATCATGAAATATAATTGAATTTCTTCCAGATAAAGATTTATAGATGTGGTAGGATTTGACATATGACATATGACCCAAGGCATCATCCGCACATGCAGATAATCGAATTTCTTACATAACATAATGAAAACAAGAGATGTTTGGGTTACATCTAACACTTTCTAGGAAAGGTTCTAAACATGGTACATATAAGGAAAGGGAAAGAGAACAACCCTGTAAATCAAAATAGGGGGAAATATTAACCAATAGCAAAAACATTTGCCCTAGGATTGGTGTCTTAAACATATATTGCCAGTTAATTCAATCAAAAGCTCTCACAGAGTCAAATGATGATGCAGCTATTGATAGCTTTAATCCATTTGTTTGACTAATAATATTTGAAAACATATTCAATAAAACGGACTGGTCAGGTTAAATAAGAAACTGAACAATAGACATCAAGCAGGATGCCAGGATGTTTGCATGCATTTTACAATCATAATTAATAAGAAATACAGGCCTGCAAATTTTACAATATCAAGGGTCCATATCATGTTGGGTATAACAGTTATTAAAGCATCCAAATTGGTGCCACTGGCTTGGGAGTTAGAAATAAAAGTATTATAAAGTTCCAACAATTAAGATGTCAAAAAAGCAGATAACGAGGAGATAAGTTCAATGGAAACACCATTGGAACCTGGGGCTTTGATTTTTTTCAAAGATTTATCGGCTGTTAATACTTCTTGTAATGTGATATCTGCTTCAAAATCCTTTAATTTATCATTTAGAGTGATTTTTGGAATCCCAGTAAAACGTTTATCAAAACCATAACAGCATGTATGTGCATCTTCAGAATATAAGTATTTATAAAAAGTTTGGAATGGCATAAATATCAGCATTAGCAATCGATAGTACTATCTATCTCATTAATAATAGAGATCATTGCTTTGTGCCTTGTTTTAATTTTCAAGAACTCATATTGATTATTTGGAATATTTTTCCTTCTAGCTGTGAAGGAAATAGTGAAAGCTCTGAATGGAGCTTTAATCGCATCCCAATTGTTACTAATAGATGTATCTAACAGATTGTTAAAGTGAAAAAAATCCATTGTAAAAATAGTAGCTTCAGAAAGGAAATTATTTTCGAATAAAAGATGATTATTAAATCTCCACCATCGAGATTTTAAATCAATTTTCATAATATCCAAAGACGCCAAAATCGAAGCATGGTCATATATAAAAGTAGAACATATCCCTGAAGACTGTAAGCACAGTAGTATTGATTTAGTAACCAAAATATAGTCAATCCTTGAAAGTGTATTATGCACATTAGAGAAAAGAGAATTCGGATTTATCTAGATTACATGTTCTCCTTATGTCATATAATGGTCTAGATGAAATTGAAGATTTCAATAATTTATTAAATTTATCTGGTTTGATTTATACTTGGATTTCCTATTTAAAAAGAATCAAATAACTGATTGAAATTACCAGCCATACCAACATTTGAATAAGAAACATTAGCTACTTTGGTTTTGATAGCATTCCAAAACTCAGGGTCGGATTTAACAGGGCCATAATCATTGAACAAAGTAATGTGTTTATTTTGAAGAATAACATTTCCCAACACCGATCTACCAATACTATCACATTCTGGGGATAGGAGATTTATGACATAGGAGAGCTACCCACCATTACAATCATTAGCAGGAAAAATAAACGTGACCTACCCACTGCCTTTTCAATTTTATTGATTTAGACTCACTACACAATGGGGCATATTCTTAAGGACACATCGCGTAGTTAGCGGCACTTTATCGCAGCCAAAGTGGCGATAAATTCATCGCACCATTCACAAGCTGGTGTTAAGAGCCCATAACACCATTTTACACGCGCTAGCATCTGCAAAAAACATCGCCACAGATGACCCCCGCAACTATCGCTAATGAGATGCAGAGTAAGCGTACCCGTGCAAAAAGACGCGAAAACACCACCCTGCAACATTCTCAACGAGCAGCCAGATCGGCGATAAGACCACAAAACAGGCGATAAGGCCCGATAGCAGCAGGAAACTAACACCTGCTCTGACCTGGTGCAAAGTCGGACCACAGCCTGCACCACAAAATGGAGCCCAGCCCAGAGCCACACCTGAAGGGCAACAGATGCTAGGAAGCCACTGATCATGCAGCTCGGAGCCCCAACAGGGCCACAACACCCACCGCCACCACCCCCAGGACCCCCCCCCCCGGCCAAAGACATGCCACATCAACTATACGGAATCATGTACCAAATAATCCGCCTGATGTCGCACAATCACATTTGGTGGCATTCATGTGTCGTCACAAAAATGAGCATCACACATCCACCTTCGATGTAACAAATGAAAATTTATTCAAAGAAACACAGAACAGAAATGAAGACACATGGAGAGGGGGAGCGAGAGAAAGACGGACAGAGAGGGGGAGTGAGATACAGATAACAGATGAGATGGACAGGGAGAGAGAGTGCACACAATGCGCACCCAGGCCACACTGCCCACCTGCTGCCACAGGTGTGTCTCCAACCACGTGCCTGTATGTAGTGCAGTTCACCAGGTCACACATCTGAAACAGATCCGTCATCTGAAACAGAGTCCAGAGACATGAATGGCAAAGTACATACAATTGCACAAGACATCATCGCCTGTCCGCCCCTGCGAACCCAGGCAGATGTACCCCAGCCCCTCCCACCGCCCAGCGGTGCCTGCCCGCCCCTGCGCACCCAGGCCTCACTGCTCACCTTCCGCCCTTGGCGTGTAGTAATGATGGCCCACCACATGCCGCTGCAAGCCACATGCCCGGGGCCCGCGGCATGGCACCCTCCACATCATGCAGCCCCGCTCCGCAGGCCACCAGGTCTCACATATGATTCTGGGTCTTGATTTCGCCATGGCAGAGGACATACCAGTGCACCGGGCATCATCGCAGGCTGCACACCCGCTCAGCCCTTGAGGTGCCACTAACTCTGTGATCCGGGATGCGACGCCACTAGGCCCGCGCTGCCCGCTGGCTCTGGCCTACACTGCGGTCCAGCAGGGCACACAAATCCTGAGCAGTCCGGACGGCCGGGACGGGGCATCATCGCAAGCTGCACACCCGCTCAGCACCTAAGGTGCCCCTATCTCAGTGCACCCAAAGTCACCGTCCCGTGGCGGTGTGCTTGTGCCGGCCGCAATGTATCCGGTGCCACCAAGTCTGTGTCCCAAAGTCATGGTCCCTGTATGATTGGGTATCGTGTTGCGGACGCCATCATGTCACCTCCGGTCCTGGGGAATGTGATGTTGCAGGGCCCGAGGCCCTCATGCCTACATTAACACCACACGGACGCACCCAGATAGAGAGTGGAAATGGTGTCGAGCATGTGCGCCCGTCCCTTTTCATTGGCAGGGTCACATGTCCCGTGACGCGTGTGCTGGATGGGTGTGGTGTGGGTGTAAACCAGCCGTAAGGGAGAGGATGTGCATGCTGACAACTAGACCTGTGAGCAGCAGATCACCACAGGAAAGACAGGGGACATGTAGCGTTGCCGTCCCCCCCTGTGAGCGTAAGCGTAGAGGGCTGGCCTGGCGTATGCCAGTCCAGCGTAAGGGTCTGTATATGACCCCGGGGCCCTGGGCGTGGTTCCGTACTGGGCTGGACAAGGAAGTAACTCATGCATGTGCCCCTGTTGTTGTATCAGCGCCACCCGGACCGCATTGGGCAATGTGACACCCTGTGACCCCTGTTCTACGACATGAGCCACATGGACGTAAGAGGAGTCCAGTGAGCCCACATTCATCCATACTTCCACACTTAAAAGACCATAGACATGACACATCTGTGTGTATATGAATGTTTAATGCACATTCAGTGGAGTGTTGCATCTGGAGCAGTACAGGGCCATGCAAACCCCACATGACGATGTTGTCCCGTGGAGGTCCAGCCAGGGTCCTCCAGGGAATGACAAGTCCAAAGGAAGAGGACGAGTACAGTCTGCAGTCTGATTGCTGTGTCAATGGCGATCAAACATCATATGGCAGTCCATGTCGAGGTCCAAGGTGAGTGTCGCAGAGTGCATGGGGGGGACAGTGGAAGGTGATGATGCATAGGGCAGTACCAAGCTGAAGCCGAACCTATGGATGAGATGCATGCTGCTGCGTCCTCCTTACCACGAGGGCAGTATCATCCGCATCTTCTTCTCTGCTGTTTCATGTGCCTCACGTGTGGGTGGTGGTGTTCTGTCTCCAGCACTGTGTGGCAGTGACATCAGTGGCCGGGGGTGGAAGGTCTGCCGCACTGTGTGGCACTGACACTTCAGGGGGCGGAGATGTGGATGGAGTGGTGGCAGCAGCATGCATCCGTGCCAGGCCTTGTGGCAGCAATGCCATGAGGAGGGTCCTGGGGTCATTGAGGAACCCAGCTACCTCCCGCTGGTGTGCAACCGTGGCAGCCGCTCGTTCCGCAGTCGCCCGCTCCATGGTCCCCATTAACCTCCGCATTTTTCCCAACTCCTGTGTGACATTGCTAGTGCCACTCGGACTGGACAGTTGTACTATTCTCCGAGTCAGGGCTCCAGCGATGTCAGCCATGGTCCGTTGGAGAGCATGGAGCGGACTGTGGGTGCCCGTTAGGGACCGTGAGTGGTCCCTGATGGGACTTAGACACCCACGTATGGCATCTAGTTTGTCTGCCATGCGGTCGAAGCCCACCCGCACCTGTTCAGCCAGATTCTCCTGGCACCCCAAAACACGGCGTTGGAAGGCCATGTGTTCTCCGTGGGGGTCCTGGGAGGCAGCAGTGGTGGTGGGTGCTGCCTGCTGTGTGGTCTGTGCAGGGGGTGGGGTCTCCTCGTAGCAGCTGTGCTGCCCAGCTCCTGAAAGTGGGCTGCGGAGGCTCTCCACAAGCAGTTGGAGGGCGTCAGAGTCGAAGCTGTGGCCGTCCTCTTCGTCTCCAGAGAAGAGAGGGTCGGACCGCTCTCCAGGAGGTGTTGATTCTCCCTCTGCAATGTGAAGGGGAGATGCAGTTTAACAATGTGTCCACATGTATGTTGTCGCATTGTACATGTTTACATACAGACAGCATGACTGGGTACATTGTGGCTGTTTGGGAGGAGCTGCCTATTTGATGGGGGACAGTGGACATTTTGACAACATCACGGATGTGTTTGTACTTGTACATTATCAATGCACATATCCCTGCAATGCCAATTGTGATTGGCCAGTGTCTGCACCCAAGCGGCAACAGTTGTGTCTTGTGTTCTGTTGTAGGTGTTATGCGGATTGTGTCACATCGTTGTCAATGTAGATGTGCTCTGTAGGTGATGTGTGTGCTGCATTTTTGGGGAGTCGCCCCTGCAGCTCAGATTTTGCTGCCCCTTATCACTTTCATGAGGTGTGCCTCTGACTTCTGTGCTTGTACAGTGTTGACATGTTGCATACTTGGGTACGTTGGTCTCTTGGTGGGAGTTGGTGGTCTGGGGCATGGTGTGTCCGCAGATGTGCTCAACTTAATTGTGCATGTGTGCCATTGTGCCCATCTCCCCCCGTCCCCCCAGGCCCTGGTGGTTACTCACCCTGTTGCTGTTGTGTCGGGTCCTGTTGAGCAGTGTCCGGGCCCCCAACTCCTGCCACAGTCTCCCCACTGATGACTGTGGACACCATTTCCTCCATGTCGTCCAGCTCCTCCTGTGGCGCTGGACTCCCACCTCCAGTCTGCATTGCTGCCTTCAGGTTGTTGGCGAGTTTCAGCTTGGTTTTGCGCTTGACATCATTCCAGCGCCTCTTGACCTCGCCCATTGTCCTCTTCAGCACTCCGACTGCATTCACCTTGTCCACGATGGACTGCCATAATGTATTTTTTGTTGCCAATGACACAGTGGAGGTGACGAACAGTTGTTGATGGTGCTCTGTCACCTCCGTTATCAGGATCCTGTTTTCCAGCGGACTGAACTTCGTCTTCCTCTTCTTCTTGTCCTTGCCCTTCCCTGACCCCGAAGTCCCAGGATGGTCCTCCGGGGGGCTTGTGGGGTTCTGGCTCTCCTCCCTACTTGCTCCGGCAATGTCCATTGTGCTTCGCTGTTGTTTGGCATTTGTTTGTCTGTTTTTTTCTACTTTTATGATGATTGTTCCCGCCTGACGCGTGTGGATTGCAGGCCTGTAGCTGGGTTTCGCTGATTTTCGTATCGCAATTAGCCTCATCGCAGCTTTTTTTGCGTTGGTGTTTCGCATTTTTGCGGCGTGGCGTTGATTCTAACGCAGTCAGTTGGCGCGTTATCTGGGGAGTATCGCATGGGGCCGCCGTGCTGTGAATACTTGGTTAACAAGGCGTTAATTTCCCGCGATGGACTGCTATATGCAAAGTTGCGTTAAGCTAAATTTGCGGTGGTTGTCACACGTTCTTGGGAATATGCCCCAATGTGTCTCTTGTGAAAAGACATTCTTTATATCAAGGGTAGATAAATAAGAGTACCTTTTGTAATTGTACAGGTTTTCCAAGTCTGCAAACATTCAATGAAACAAAGTTGGAAATAACAGACACAGGAAGAAATACATATTGTATCAAAGGAGATAATCTGTAAGAGGTGAAAAACGTACTCTAACTGTGAAGCACAAAGAATATACATTAGGAACGCAACATTACTATAGCATCAAATTAAACTCAAAAAAAGAAGAAAAAGAGACAAAGAAAGCATGAAAGAACATAAATAGATAAGAAATATAACATCATACTAAGAGATAGAACCCAAATATGAAAAGAAGATATATAAAAAATGGATATGGTGTGTCCAAGAGATGACAAGATAGGCAGAACAACAACTAAACAGTAATAAAGCCATATCATAAGTTGTTAATATAGCAATTAACAACCTTCAAAGTTTAGCTGGACTGGTCTCCATCATATGAGAAGAAATACTCTGGAGAAAAACTCTTAATTTACCAGGGTCATCAGTAGACCTGGTATTGCCCTCATGTATTACTTTACATATACAGGAATAAAGTGTACCATATCTTATGTGCAGTTGTCTCATTAAAGATCTCATAGCTAGAAATTCCTTTCACCTGGCATTAGTAGCATTAGATACATCTTGTGACCGGATAAAATATTTTTCTATCCTTAGTTGCTTTTAGCAAATGAAGCAAGTCAGTAAACTCTAGAAATAGCATAATGATGCATCTAGGTTTCGAAGACTGAGAGCTATGCAGGCGGTGAGCTCATTGTATTTCAAAGGAGGTGATTTGGAACTATTCAGGAGCTCCAGAGTAAATGTCTTTAAAAAGTCATGAAGATTCGGACTCTCAACACCTTCTGGTAATCTATACAAATGCAGATTATTGTGACAATTTCTATTTTCCAAATCTTTGTAGTTTCAAGAATTGTTCAAACATAGGAATATTCACACTAACATCTTGAACCATACTTTTGCGTTGCCCCATTTCAAAAATCCTATTTTCCATTATGATCCATCTCTTTTCTATTTGTTGCAGCTTTTCATTGGTAATGTTTATAAAAGTTCACATGGCTCATACTTCATCTAAAATATTATCCAAAACTGGATTATTAGAAGAGACAATAGGTAAAGGAGGTTCGCTCTTTCATCTTTTGGGTTTAGCACCTAAGGAAGCTGCCTTAGCACCAATCAGAATAACATTATCCATTTTATTAGTTGAGTTCTTATTTCTAAGCACCCACAAATGAGATTTTGACCTACTCATACATCAAACAGAAGTACAAAAGAAAAAAAATATTGTTAGTGCTGATAAGGCAGAAGATGAGTAAAAAAGTGAGTGTGCCAAGAAATACTGAATGTCATAAATAATAAGCCATCACTTCATTAACATGTCATGTGCAGAGCAGGTATTATGACACAAAAACATACTAGAATGTTATAATGGCCAAAGGAAGAAATGCAAGATAAGAATGATAAAAACGGACCTACATTGGTCCATTAATATCCATAAATATATAATTATGTTAAACCACAAGGTATAGGGCAAACCTCCATTGTGGAATAAGTTTGTCTTCAGTGGGCCATCGTTTGGCCTAGTGCTGGAAACATCATCCTTGTCAAAAGGTAAAACATCAGCCTCAGAAATTGCCAAGGGGTGATCCACCAAAATACAAGGGCAGCAAGGAACCAAAGAATTGACCCAGAAATGTGGCACAGTCAGCAAAAGACAATCCTTGTCATGACAGATCATGGATGAAAGGATTGATGAATTTATTGAAAGATTAAGTGTAAAAGGCACCATTGGCCATAGCGTATTTAGAATTAGGATGTGGAAGTAACCCAATGCATGCTGGCTCACTCGCCTCACTCGATCAGCTAGTGTCATTTGGGATATAATTAGGCTTTCCTGTTTTCAGTTTCTATTTTTGGTAAATTTTAGTGGGGGTTTTTCAGTATTTTCCAGTAATTCTAATACCATAAAAAACAGTGGTAATCAGTGGTTACATATTTTTGTGCCATTAAAAACAACAGAAACAGTGTTTTTCCAGTGTTTATGGAATGTTTTGATTTTATTATTGCTTGCATTCTGCACTGACAGTGTATGTTATATAGACAGCGTATGTACAATGTATATAACGTCCAAATAAATTTTTACAAATCAAACTTACTGTAGTATACCATACAATACTTCTTCAGTGAGTCTTTGGTCATGCATGTTCATTCTTTCCTTCCCATGTAACCTTTTATCTGTAAAAAGGCCCTCTCAACATTGGCACTTGAGAAAGGTAACGTCAGAACAGCCAGAACACAATTTGCTAACTCTGGCCACTGACATAGCTTTCTTGTGCACCTGAAAATTGTGATGCTCTGGAACAGGTTCTGCACCATATGTGCTGAACTGGGTGCATATGCCCTCAGAGTTATTGAAGCGGTCAAAAATGAAGCAGTAAAAGGAAGAAGAAACAATATTTTAGTGATGTCCCTAAACAACAAAACTCAAGCAGAATAATGTTAGCCAAGTCTTTCTTGCTGCTACCTTGTATAACAAAGTTACATTGTATTGCCCCCTTCAGGGAGAAATTAGAAGGACTCCTTCACTCTCCTTCTCCTTTCTTTGAATGACATTCAGTTTGTGGTTGTGCAGGTGTTTATCACTGTTTATATGTTTACACTTGTTGAGGGCTATTACCCTTTCGGTGGGGTTGTATCAGTTATTATAGGTTTAAACCTAAAACAGGATAGCCTAGATATAATTCAAAGTGGGGGATATTTTATTTTTCTGGCTACTCCAATAATAATTTGATTCTTTCATATATGTTGATGTCAGAAGATATATATTTTTATGAATTTCTGTTAGAATTGTACATGTAAAATGCAATAGAATGCAAAGAAACATCTTTAAGAAAAGACAGTAGGATCTGCCAACATGACTAGGCATGCCTCGAGTTATTGCCAATTTTCAGAGAGTAGGCTTGTTGGAAATCACAAAACAAATGTGAAAATTGAACACAAGCCCATAACTCACTTTCTAAACTTATAGCAGATATAGGCAAGGGGACTAGTTAGAGAAGAAAATATATCCTGAGAGACATTTTCTGCTCAAATCAGTTTCTCGCTAAACAAAATTGTGTGAATTTTCAGCACCCCAAATCTTGCAGAATTTTCTCATATTAACAAATTTTGTCCTCATAACAAAAAGTTTGCACAGCTCTATGAAAGCGACATTTTTAAGACCTGAACTCTATGTTGACATTCCATAGGTGAATTTTTTTCAGATCTTTATGTGTAACATTCACATTTAGCAAAACAGTACCACACCAAGTCTGGGCATTTAGGGCAGGAGTACTGTGCAAAAGATTCCCCCAAACATAAAGGTTAGTTAAAGACAACAGACCCCCTCATACATATGGAATGTTCTACTCTATGGCTTATGCAACTGCAAACAGCATTTGTATTGCTGTACTTGTACAATTACATGAAATGTTATGTTTTGTGATGCGTGGCTCAGGGAAGGGCGGGAGGAGAGGAGGGGAGAGGAGAGGAGAGGAGAAGGGGAAGAGCAAAGGCAAAGAGAAAGGAAAAGGAAAAGGCAAAGGGAAAGAGAAAGGAAAAGGAAAAGGAAAAGGGAAGAGAAGAGAAGAGGGAAAAGAAGGGAAAAGGGAAGAGAAGAGAAGAGAAGGGAAAAAGTTGAAAGGGGAGGGGAAGGGAAGGAAACCAAGGGGAGGGCAAGGAAAGGGCAAGGAAAAGGGAAAGAAAAAGGAAGGAAAGGAAAAGGAAAAGAAGAAGGAAAGGAAATGGGTAGGAAGTGTAGCAGAGACATATGGGAAGTGAAGGGGAAAGAGAAAGGAGGGAAATTGAGATGATACAGGAGAAGCAAAGAGGGGAGCCAGAAGAGGGGAGGTAGGCAAGGGGAAGGACTGGTAAGGGAAGCGGAAGGAAGGACCGGTAAGGGAAGCAGAAGTGAATGTGGTGGTAGAAATGAAAGGAGAAGAGAAGGAAAAAGAAAGTAAGGGCTTGGGAAGTGGAGGAAGGCAAGAAGGAAAGGGGAATGGGACAGAAGATGGGGAAGGGGGAAAGAGGGATGGGGAAGGGATAGGGGAATGGTGGTGTCAGGTTTGCTCTGCTCCAGACCGGGTCTGTGGCGTGGGCGGAGCATTGCCAGCATAAAGCCGTCCTGGCCAGGCTGAAGGGCGCTTCGCGTTCTAGTTGATGTGTGCATTCTCCCGCCCTCGAATCACTTACCCTTTTGCTTCCGAGTGCACTGTGCATCGTGTTACGTCTCGCCGGGCTGCTGTGTGGCGGCTCCTCTCTTTCCTTGCTTTGGTGTCAGCATCCTCGGCTGTGCCATGAAATTAGAACTTCCTTCCTCTCTAAAAATGCATCCTGTTTTTCATTTCTCATTATTAAAGCCAGTGATAACAGGGACCCAATGTCCAATCAAACCGCCAACAGTGTTGGTTGATGATGTACCTGAATATGAAGTAGAGGCGACTGTGGACACCAGGAGAGTTTGCTGTAGATTGCAGTATTTGGTTCATTGGAAGGGGTATGGGCCTGACGATCATACATGGGAGACTGGTGGTCATATACATGCCCGTAGTTTAATGCGCCTTTTCCGCAGGCGATACCCTCAGAAACCCAAACCTGCTGGGGGTGTTCTTGGGGGGTGTACTGTCGGGCTTGCTCTGCTCCCGACCGGGTCTGTGGCGAGGGCGGAGCATTGCTGGCGTAAAGCCAGCCCAGCCGGGCGGAAGGGCACTTCATGTTCTAGTTGATGCGCACATTCTTCCACCCTTGAATCGCTTACCCTTTTGCTTCCGGGTCCACTGTGCATTGCATCGGCATCTCACGGGCTGCTGTGCGGCGTCTCCTCTCGTTCGTTGCTTTGATGTCAGCGTCCTCGGCTGTGATTTGTTGGACACCATACCTTCGGATTCCTGCAGAGAGAAATACGACAGAAGAACATTTAAAGAGCCAGCTTATCTATTAATGTGTTACAGCAAACAAATGATGGACGGAATGCTGACAATGCAAACATTCTCCCCCAGTCAAAAGATCTGGGTTAAATCCATTGTTCTTTTGCCCACTACGCCACCCCAGTTTGGACCCAGCCATATGCAAATCAGTCTTGACCCTGTGCCCCATGGGAACAGTCCAGACCGAACTGCCAGGCCAGGTCCTCCCTGGACCGGAAACACGCATCCTGGGACCGGTTTCAGGGTATGTCACCCTTCTTCAGCCAGGCTAGCTTGAATCCAGTGGCACAGTGAGCAAGGGACCCACGTCTGGGCATACCCATCCCACTTAGGGCGAAAAGTGTTACAGCAAACAAATGATGGACGGAATGCTGACAATGCAAACATTCTCCCCAGTCATGAAGAACATTTAAAGAGCCAGCTTATCTATTAAGGCAGTAGCACACTTTGCGCTCACATGAATAGTATTGTTTAAATACTTATCTGATGGGTACTCTTGACATTTGGAGACCCCATTCTTTCTTGGTACTGGCTTTTTCGGATCTGAAAAAGAATGAGAGCATACATGTTAGCGTCAGTACAGAAGATATCGTTTTAATGAGATAAAGCCCTGTACACCTTTTTGTGTTACTTTTGCTTTTGATCTTAAAGAGTGTCTTAACAAAAGGTTATTGTATCCACTCTTCCAGTTGTGAATTCACAGTATTTTTGGGGCTTTCCTTTAAAGCAAATACAGATTACTATTAGGTGTGTGTTTGCTTGTTCCTTTCTTCCCATATAAAACACACACTATATTTTGTGCTCAGGAGAAGGGGAAGGGGAAAGGAAAAGGAAGGGATAAGAGGTGGAGAAGAGAGTTCAGAAAGTGATAAAGGAAGGGAAGGGGAAAGGGAAGGGAGGGAAGTTGAGATGATACAAAGGAAGCGAAAAGGGAAGTCAGAAGAGGGGAGGAAGGGGAAGGCTTGGTAAGGGAAGCGGAAGTGGATAAGTGGAAGGGGAAGAAAACGGAAAAGAAAGGAAGGGTTTGGGAAGGGGAGGAAGGAGAAGGGGAAGAGGAAGAGGGGAAGAGAAGGGGAAGAAGGGGGAGGGGAAGAAGGGGAAGCAAGAAAAGATAAAGGAATGGAAAGATGGGGAGGAACGGAAGGGGAGAGCATAGAAGAGATAAGGAAGGATTGAAGGTAAGGGAGAGGGGAAAGGGAAAAGGAGGGGAAGGGGAAAGGGAAAGGAGAGGAGAGGAGAGGAAAGGAAATGAGAGGGGAGGGGAGAAGAGGAGAGGAGAGGAGAGGAGGAAGAGAGGAGAGAGGAGAGAGGAGAGGAGAGGAGGAGAGGAGAGAACCAGGAGAGGAGGAGAGCAGAGTGTAATGGAGAGGAGTGGAGTGGAGCTGGGCTGAGATGAGGGGAGAGGAGATGGCAGGAGAGGAGAGGAGGAGGGAAGGGAAAAGAGAAAGGGAAAAGAGAAAGGGAAAAGGAAAGGAAAGGAAAGGGAAAGGAGTGGAGAGGATTATGTGAGAGTTAGGAGAGGAAGGGAGGGGAATGGAATGAAGGGGATGGAAAGGGAGATGTGGAATATCAGGAAGGTAAGGGAAAGGTTTGGAAGTGTAAAGGATAGATAGTGGAGGGAAAGCAATGAAGGGTAGTAGAGGGGAGGGGAGCAATAGGAAAGAGAAGGCAAAGGGTGAAGGGAAGGGATCAGGATAGAAGAGATAAGATGAAAATAAAAGATGGTAAGGTGGAGATGAAAAGAGAAGGAAAGGGGAGGGAGGGAACAGAATGGAAGAGAAAGGAAGGGGAAGAATAAGGAGGGCAAGGGATGGGGTCAGAGGGTGAAAGGATAGAACAGTTAGTGAAGGAAAGGGAAGGGTAGGGGAGGGGAGGGGAGGGAAGGGAAAGGAAAGGAAATGAGACGTAAAGAGGAGAAGGAGTAGAAGGAAGAGAAAGAGGAGAGAGGAGGGGAAGGGGAAGGGGGAGGAGAAGAGAAGGAGGAAGAGAGAAGAGATGAGTAGAGATGAGAAGAGAAGAGGAGAGAGGAGGAGATGAGAGGAGGAGAGGAGAGGAGAGAAGAGGAGGGGAGGGGAGGGCATGGGCCGGGAGGGGAGGGGGAGGAGGGGAGAGGAGAGGAGAGAGGAGAAGAGAAGAGAAGAGAGAGGAGGAGAGGAGGAGAGAACCAGGAGAGGAGCAGGAGGGGAGCAGAGTGTAGTGGAGAGGAGTGGAGTGGAGCTGGGCCGAGACGAGGGGAAAGGAGAGGGCAGGAGAGGAGAGGAGAGGGGAGGAGGGGGGAAGGGAAAAGAGAAAGGGAAACGGAAAGGAAAGATTAGGAAAGGAAAAGATTGGAGATTATTAGGTGAGAGTTAGGGGAGGAAGGGAGGGGAATGGAACGAAGGGGATGGAAAGGGAGATGTGGAATATCAGGAAGGTAAGAGAAAAGAAAGGAAAGGAAAGGAATGGAAAGGAAAGGAAAAGCTTGGAGGATTAGGTGAGAGTTAGGGGAGGAAGGGAAGGGAATGGAATGAAGGGGATGGAAAGGGAGATGTGGAGGGGAGGGAAAGCAATGAAGGGGAGGAGTGGGAAGGGGAGCAATAGGAAAGAGAAGGCAAAGGGTGAAGGGATCAGGATAGAAGAGATAAGATGAAAATAAAAGAAGGTAAGGTGGAGATGAAAAGAGAAGGAAAGGGGAGGGAACAGAATGGAAGAGAAAGGAAGGGGAAGTATAAGGAGGGCAAGGGCTGAGGTCAGAGGGTGAGAGGGTACAACAGTTAGTGAAGGGAAGGGTAGGGGAAGGGAAGGGAAATGAAATGAGACGTGAAGAGAAGGAGGAGTAGAAGGAAGAGAAAAAGAAGAGAGGAGAGAGCAGGGGAAGGGGAGGAGAAGAGGAGGAGGAGGAAGAGAGAAGAGATGAGGAGAAGAGGAGAGGAGGAGAGGAGAGGAAGGGAGGGAGGGGAGAGGAAGGGAAGAGGAGGAGAGAAGGGGAGGAGAAGAGGAGAAGAGAGGAGAAGAGGTAGAGAGGTGACGAGGGGAGAGGAGGAGAGGAGAGGAGGAGGAAGAGAGAAGAGAAGAATGAGGAGGAGGAAGAAGGAGGGGGAAGGAGGGCAGGGCATGGGAGGGGAGGGAAGGGTGTGGAGGGAGGGGAGGAGAGGAGAGGGGAGGAGAGGGGGAGAAGAGGAGAGGAGAGGGGAGAGGAGAAGAGGGGAGGAGAGGAGGGGGAGGAGGAAGAGAGGAGAGGAGAGGAGGAGGAGAGGAGGAGAGAAGGAGGAAAGGAGAGGAGATTAGAGGAGGAGGGGAGGGGAGGTGAGGAGGAAGAGAGGAGAGGAGAGAGGAGGGGCAGAGGAGGAAAGGAGAGGAGAGGAGGAAGACAGGGGGAGGAGAGGAGGATGAGGAGAGAGAGAGGAGGAGCAGGAGAGGAGGAGAAGAGGACCAGGGGAGGGAAGGGGAGGAGATGAGCAGGGAGAGGAGGAGAGGAGAATGAGGAGGAGAATAAGGAGAAGAGGAGGAGGAGGAAGAACGAGGAAGGAGGAGGGAGGAAAGAGGGAATGAGGAAGAGGAGGAGGAAGAGGAAGGGGGAGAGGAGAGGAAGGAAGGTCAGAGGGGAGGGGAGAGGAGAGGAGGAGGAGCAGGAATGGTGAAGAGCAGAGGGGAGGGGAGGAGAGAAGAGGAGAGGAGATGAGAGGGGAGGGGGTGAGGAGAGGTGGAAGACGAGGAGGAGAGGCAAGAAGAAGGATAAGGAGGAAATGGCAGGGGATGGCAGGGAAGGGAAGGGAAAGGAGGGGAAGGGAAGGGAAGATCGGGTAGGAAATATAGAGGAGATAGAGGTAAGGGAGAAACGTGTAGGCAAAGGAAGGTAAGGTGAGGGAAGTGAAGTGAAGTGAAGTGAAGGGGGAAGGGGGGGAGGAGAGGGGAGGGGAGGAGGAGAGGAGAGAGGAGGAGCAGAGGAGGAAAGGTGAGGAGAGTAGAGGAGAGGAGGATGAGGATGAGGAGAGAGAGGAGGAGCAGGAGAGGAGGAGGAGAGGAGAAGAGGACCAGGGGAGGGGAGGAGATGAGCAGGGAGAGGAGGAGAGGAGAATGAGGAGGAGAGGAGGAGGAAGGAGGAAGGAGGAAGAACGAGGAGGGAGGAAGGAAGAAGGAGGAAGGAGGAAAGAGGGAATGGAAGGGGGACTGAAAGAGGAGAAGGAGAAAGAAGAGGAAGAGGAGGAGGAAGAGGAAGGGGAGAGAAAGAGGAGAGGAAGGAAGGGCAGAGGGGAGAGGAGGAGGAGCAGGAATGGTGAAGAGCAGAGGAGAGGAGAGGGGAGGAGAGGAGATGAGAGGGGAGGGGGAGAGGAGTGGAGAGGTGGAAGAGGAGGAGGAGAGGCAAGAAGAAGGATAAGGAGGAAATGGCAGGGGATAGCAGGGAAGGGAAGGGAAAGGGAAGGGAAGATCGGGTAGGAAATATAGAGGAGATAGAGGTAAGGCAGAAACGTGTAGGCAAAGGAAGGTGAGGGAAGTGAAGTGAAGTGAAGGGGGGAGGGGAGTAGGAGAGGAGAGGGGAGAGGAGAGGAGAGGAGAGGAGAGGAGAGGAGGAAGGGGAGGAGAGGAGAGAGGAGGAAGGGCAGAGGGGAGGGGAGGGGAGAGGAGGAGGCGCAGGAATGGTGAAGAGCAGAGGAGAGGAGAGAAGAGAAGGAGAAGAAGGATAAGGAGGAAAGGGCAGGGCATGGCACAGCATGGCAGGGAAGGGAAGGGAAGATCGGTAAGGAAATATAGAGGAGATAAAGGTAAGGGAGAAACGTGTAGGCAAAGGAAGGGAAGGTGAGGGAAGTGAAGGAAGGGGGGAGGGGAGGAGAGGAGAGGAGTAGGGGTCGAGGTGAGGAGGAGAGAAGGAAGACAGGAGGAAGAGATGAAGGGGAGAGGAGAGGTGGAGAGGGAGGGAGGGAGGGGAGGGAAGAGGAGGAGGAAGAGAGGGTGAAGAGAGGAGGGGAGGAGAGGGGGAGAGGAGGAGCAGGAAAGGAGTAGGAGAGGAGCAGCAGAGGAGAAGAGGAACAGGGGAGAGGAGGGGAGGAGATGAGCAGGGAGAGGAGACTGAGGAGGAGGAGAGGAAGAGGGGAGAGGAGGAGGAGCAGGAGAGGCAGAGATGATGGGAGGAGAGGGGAGGATAGCGGGGAGCGGAGAAAGAGAGGAGGAAGATAGGAGGAGAAAAAGGAGGAGAGGAGGAGAGGAGGGGAAGGAGGAGGAGGAAGGAGGAAAGGGCAGGGCAGGGAATGGAAGGGAAGGGGAGGGGAGGGGAAAGGAAGGGAAGGGGAGAGGATGGGATGGGACGGAAAGGGAGGGATAGGGAAAGATAGGAAAGGGAAGGGAGAGGAGAGGTGAGGCGAAGAGAGTAGGAGAGGAGGAGGAGTGAGAAGCAAAGAGAGAGGAAGGGAAAGAGGAAAAGAGGAAGAATAGAGGAAGAGGAGAGGAGGAGGAGGAGGGGAGAATGAGGAGGAGATGAGGAAGGGATGAGGAGGAGGAAGGAGGAGGAAAGAGGAAAGAGGAAGGAGGAACGAGGAAAGAGGAAGGAGGAACAAGGGAGGAGAGAATGGAAGGGAAGTGAAGGGGAGAGGAAAAGGAGGAAGAGAAGAGAAGGATGAAGAGAAGAGGAGCAGAACAGAGCAGCCAGAACAGAGCAGAGAAGAGAGATGAGGAAGAAGAGGAATAAAGAGGGGGAAAATGAGGAAGAAGAGGAAGAAGAGGAGAGGAGGAGGAAGGAGGAACGAGGGAGGAGAGATGAGAAAGGGATGGGAAGGAGGAGGAGAGGAAAGGAGAGGAGAGGATGAGAGGGGTGATGAGGAGAAGAGGAGGAAGAGAGGGGGAGGAGAGGTGGAGGGGGAGAGGAGCAGGAGAGGAGGAGAAGAGGAGCAGGGGAGGAGATGAACAGGGAGAGGGAGAGAAAGAGACGGAGAAGGAGATGAGAAGGGAGGAAGAGAATAAGTAGGAGGAAAGGGGGAGGAGGAAGAGGAAGAAGGAAGGAGGAGGGCGGGGAGAGGGGAGGGAAGGGCAGGGAAGAGAAGGGAAGGGGGACTGAAAGAAGAGATGGAAGAGGAAGAAGAAGCAGAATGAGGGGAGAATGAGGAGGAGAGGAGAAATAAGGAGGAAAGAGGAGAAAGGAGGAACGAGGGAGGAGGAGGAGAGGAGAGAGAGAGAGAGGAGAGGAGGGGGGAGGAGAGGAGAGGAGG
This sequence comes from Calotriton arnoldi, assembly GCA_963921515.1. Lineage (NCBI taxonomy): Eukaryota > Metazoa > Chordata > Amphibia > Caudata > Salamandridae > Calotriton > Calotriton arnoldi. The sequence goes on along the minus strand of CAWUFW010003993.1, from coordinate 427,999 downwards.
CGAGGCACAGGAGATGTGGTGGGGAGGAGAGGAGAGGAGTGGTGGAGGGGAGAGAAGGAGAGGAGGAGGAGAGGAAGAGGAGAGGAGGAGAAGAGAATAAGGAGGAGGGAGGAGGGCATGGGAGGCGAAGGGGAGGCAAGGGGAGAGGAAGGGGAGGCAAGGGGAGGGAAGGGAAGTGAAGGGAAGGAAAGGGCTTGGGAAGGATGAGGACATGAAAGGGACGGGAAGGGCTTGGGAAGGGGAGGAAAGGGATGGGAGGTAATTAGAGAGAAGGGCAGGGCTGAGGAGGAAGGGCAGGACTTGGAGAGAGGGAGGAAATGTTTGGGGGGAGGGAGGGGAGAGAATTAGATGGGAGTTGAGGGAAGGGAATGAAAGGGAAGGAGGGGAAAGAGGAAAAGGGGGGAAAGGGACAATGGAAAAAGGAAAAAAGTGGGACAGAAGGAAAGAGAAGGAAAGGGGGGAGGGGAGGAGAAGAGAGGAAAGGAGGGGGAGGAGGAGGAAGAGGAATGAGATGGGGAGAATGAGGAGGAGGAGAGACACCCCTTAGCTGGGGCAGCTATGCGCTCTACAAAACATATAACATAACATAACAGAGGAGGAGGAATGAGGCAGGAGGGAGGAGAAAGGGAAGGGAAAGCAAGGGAAGGGAAGGGGAGGAAGAGGAAGGAAGGAAGGAAGAGGAGAGGAGGTGAGGGGATGAGAGAAGAGAGGAGAGGGAGGGGAAAGGCGGAAGAAGAGAGGGAGAGGTGAGGAGGAGGAGGAAAGGGAGAGGAGCAGGAGAGGAGAAGAGGAGCAGGGGAGAGGAGGGGAGGAGATGAGGGAGAGGAGAAGGAGATGAGAAGGAGAAGGAGAATAAGAATAAGGAGGAGGAGAGGATGAGGAGGCGGAGGAGGAATAGGAAGAAGAAAGGAGGAGGGAGGAAGGAGGCAGGAGGGAAGGGAAGGGGGACTGTAAGAGAAAGAGGAGGAAGATGAAGATGAAGAGGAGAGGAAGGGAGGGCAGAGGAGAGGGGAGAGGAGGAGCCGGAAAGGAGGAGGAGAGGAGATAGAGAAGAGGCGAAAGAGAGGAGGGAGGAGAAGAGAGAGGAGAGGAGAGAGGAAGAGAGAGAAGGCGAGGAGGGGAGAGAGGAGAGGAGGAGGAGAGAGGAGGAGGAGGAGAGAGGAGGAGAGGAGCGGAGAGGAGGAGGAGGGGAGAGGGAGGGAGAGGAGGAGGAGAGAGAGAGGAGGAGGAGAGAAGAGGAGCGGACAGGAGGAGGAGAGGAGGTGGAGAGAGGAGAAGAGAGGAGGAGGAGGAGGAGGAGGAGGAGGAGAGAGAAGGTGAGGAGGAGAGGAGGGGAGGGGAGAGGAGGAGAGAGGAGGAGAAGGAGGGGAGGGGAAGAGGAAGAGGAAGGGAAGATTGGGTAGGAAATATAGAGGAGATAGAGGTAAGGGAGAAACATGTAGGCAAAGGAAGGGAAGGTGAGGGAAGTGAAGGGAAGGGGGTGGGGAGAGGAGAGGAAGGGAGGGAAGAAGATGGGCGGGCAGGGGATGGGAGGGAAGGGGAGAGGAGAGGATGGGACAGAAGGGAAGGGATATTGGAGGGATAGGGGAGTGATAGGGAAAGGGAGGGAGGGAGAGGAGGGAAGGGGAGAGGAGAGGAGAGGAGAGGAGAGGAGGAGAGGAGAGAAGGAAGAAGAGGGAGATGAAGAGTGAGAAGCGAAGAGAGAGGAAGGGGAAGAGGAAGGGGAAGAGGAAGAGGAGAGGAAGAAGAGGAGAGGAGGGAAGGGAAGAGAGAGCAGAGGGGAGGAGGAGGAGCAGGAGAGGAGGAGGAGAGGAGGAGCAGGGGAGGGAAATGGAGGAGATGAGCAGGGAGAAGAGAAGAGAGGCGGGCAGGGGATGGGAGGAAACAGGAGAGGGACGAAGGGGAGGGATTTTAGAGGGATAGGGAAAGTGGGGGGGAGGGAAGGGGAGGGGAGGAAAGAGGAGAGGAGAAGGGAGGAGGGGAGAAGGAAGAAGAGGGAGAGGAGTGAGAAGCAAAGAGTGAGGAAGAGGAAGAGGAGATGAAGAAGAGAGGAAGAGGGAGAGGAGGAGAAGCAGGAGAGGAGCAGGAGAGGAGGAGGAAAGGAGGAGCTGTGGAGGAGAAGAGAAGAGAAGAGAAGAGAAGAGAAGAGAAGGGAAGATTGGGTAGGAAATATAGAGGAAATAGAGGTAAAGGAGAAACATGTAGGCAAAGGAAGGGAAGGTGAGGGAAGTGAAGGGAAGGGAGGAAGGGAAAAGGAGAGGGGAGAGGATGGGTGGGGAGGGAAGGGGGAGGATGGGACGGAAAGAGAGGGATAGGGAAGGGGAGGGAAGGAAAGGGAAGGGAAGGAAGAGGAAAAGGTAGAGGAAGAGGAAGAGGAAAGGAGAGGAGAGGAGAGAGGAGGAGGAAGAGGAGAGGGGGAGAGTGGAGTGGAGTGGGAGTAGGAGTGGGAGTGGGAGTGTGAGAGAAGAGAAAGAAAGGAGGAGACAGAGAGGAGGAGGAGAGGAGGAAGAGGAAGAGAAGAAGGAGAAAGGGAAGGGAGAGGAGAGGAGAAGGGAGGGGAGAGGAGGAGGAGCAGGAGAGGTAGAGAGAGGAGAGGAGGGGTAGTAGGAGTGGGATTGGGAGTGGGAGTAGGAGAGGAGAGGAGGAAGAAAGGAGGAGGCAGAAAGGAGGAGGAGAGGAGAGAGGAGGAAGAGGAGGAAGAAGAGGAAGAGGAGCAGGAGAAGAAGGAGAAGGGGAAGGAGGAGGGGAAGGAGGAGGAGGAGGAGGAGAGGAGAGGAGAAGGGAGGGGAGAGGAGAGGAGCAGGAGAGGCGGAGAGGAGGAGGAGTAGGATTGGGAGGGGAGAGGAGAGGAGGAAGAAAGGAGGAGGCAGAGAGGAGGAGGAGAGGAGAGAGGAGGTGGAGGAAGAGGAGAGGAAGAGGAGAAGGAGAAGTAGGGGAAGGAGGAGCAGCAGGAAGGAGAAGAGAGGAGGAGGAGAAGAGAAGAGAAGAGGGATGATTAGGAAGAGGAGGAGGAATGAGGAGGGGGAGAATGAGGAAGTGGAGAGGAGGAGGACCGAGTAAGGAGGAACGAGGGAGGGGGAGGAGAAAGGGAAGGAGGAGGAGATGAGAGGAGAGGAGTTGAGAGGAGAGGAGAGGAGAGGAGGAGAGAGGAGGGGAGAGGAGGAGAGGAGGAGGAAGAGAGGGGAGGAAGAGAGGGGAGGAGAGGGGGAGGAGGAGGAGGAAGGAGGAAGGACGGAGGAAGGAGGAGGGAGGAGGGAGGGAAGGGAAGAGAAGCGAAGGGGGACTGAAAGAAGAGGACGAGGAAGAAGAATGAGGGGAGAATGAGGAGAAGTAAGGAGGAAGGAAGAACAAGGGAGGAGAAAGGGAAGGGAAGGAGGGGACGAGGAGAGGACGAGGGGAGGATGAGAGGAGAGGGGAGAGTGGAGGGAGAGAAGGGAGGGGAGAGGAGGAGAGGAGGAGGAAGAGAGGGGGAGGAGAAGAGGAGAGAAGGAGAGGAGTAGCTGTAGAAGAGTAGGAGAGGAGCAGGAGAGGAGGAGGAGGAGAGAAGAAGAGGAGCAGGGGAGAGAAGGGGAGGAGATGAGCAGGGAGAGGGGAGGAGAATAAGGAGGAGAGGAGGAGGAGGAGAGGAGGAGGAAAAGGAAGGAGGGAGGAGGGGAAAAAAGGGAAGGGGGACTGAAAGAGGAGGAGGGAGAGGCAGAAGATGAGGAAGGAGAGGAGAGGAGAGATGAGAGGAAGGGAAGGCAGAGGGGAGATGAGGAGGAGCAGGAGAGGCAGTGAGGAGGAGGAGAGGAGTGATGGAGGGGGAGAGGAGGAGAGGAGGAGGAGGAGAGAAAGAGGCGAGGAGGAAAGGAGTGAGGAGAGGAGCAGAAGAGAATGAGGAGGAGGGAAGGAGGAGGGCAGGGGAGGGCATGGAAGGAAGGGGAGGCGAGGCGAGGGAAGGGAAGCGAAGGAAAGGGATGGTGGAGGACGAGGACGTGAAAGGTACGGGAAGGGAAGGGAAAGGCTTGGGAAGGGGATGGGAGGTAATTAGAGAGAACGGCAGGGCTGAGGAGGAAGGGAAGGACTTGGAGAGCGGGAGGAAATGTTTGGGGGGAGGAAGGGGAGGGGAGATAATTCGACGGGAGTGGAGGGAAGGGAATGAAAGGGAAGGAGGAGGGGGAGGGGGAAGAGGAAAAGGGGGGAAAAGGGAAAGGGAAAGTGGGAAACGTGAGAAAAGGGACAATGGAAAAGGGAGAAGAGAAGAGAGAATGAGGAGGAGGAGGAAGGAGGGAGGAGAAAAGGGAAGTGAAGGAAGGGAATGGATGGGCGCGGAGGGAAGGGAATGTAAGGGAAGGGGATGGGGAGGGGAGAGGATGGGCGGGTAGGGGAGAGGATGGGAGGGAAAAGAGAAAAAGAAAAAAGGGGGAAAGGGAAGGGAGGTGTGGGACAGAAGGAAAGAGAAGGAAAGGGAGAGGGGAGGAGAGGGAGTTGAGGAGAGGAGGAGAATGGGGAGAAAGAGGAGGAGAATGAGGAGGAGGAAAATGAGGAGGAGGAGGAAGAAGGGAAGAGAAGGGAGGGGAGGGGAGAGGATGGTCCTGTAGGGGAGGGGATGTGAGGGTAGGGCGAGAGGATGGGAGGGAAGAGAGGAGAGGAAAGGAAAGGAGAGGAGACAAGAGGAGACGAGAGGACAGAAGGGGAGAGGATGGGAGGGAAGAGGAGAGGATGGGACAGAAAGGGGGAGGCTGGGACGGAAGGGGAGGGATGGGGAGGTGAAGGGAGGCGAAAGGTGGGGAAGAGAAGGGAAGGGGGATGAGGAAGAAGAGGAGGAAGAGGAATGAGAAGGGGAGAATGAGGAAGGAGAGGAGGAAGAGGAATGAGAAGGGGAGAATGAGGAAGAATAGGAGAGGAGGAGGCAGAAGGAAGGAGGAACAAGGGAGGAGGGAGGAGAAAGGGAAGGAGGAGAGGAGGAGGAAGAGAGGGGGAGGAGAGGAGGAGGAGAGGAGCAGGAGAGAGGAGAGGAGAGGAGAGGAGAGGAGAGGGGGAGGAGATGAGCAGGGAGAGGGAGAGAAGGAGATGAGGAGGAGGAGAATAAGGAGGAGGAGAGGGAGAGGAGGAAGAGGAAGAAGGAAGGAGGAGGGAGGAAGATGGAAGTAGGAGGGAGGGAAGAGGGAAGAGAAGGCAAGGGGACTGAAAGAAGAGGAGGAAGAAGAAGAATGAGGGGGGAATGAGGAGAGGATAAGTAAGGAGAAAGGAGGAACGAGGGAAGAGAAAGGAAAGGGAAGGAAGAGGAGAGGAGGAGGAGAGGAGGAGAGAAGGAGGGGAGAGGAGAGGGGATAGAAGAGAGGAGAGGGAGAGAAGGCAGAGGTGGAGAAAAGGAGGAAGAGAGAGGAAGGAGAGGAGGGGGAAGAGAGGGGGAGAGAGGGAGTAGCAGATGAGTAGGAGAGGAGCAGGAGAGGAGAAGAAGAGGAGCAGGGGAGAGGAGGGGAGGAGATGAGCAGGGAGAGGAGAATAAGGAGGAGAATAAAGAGGAGGTGTAGAGGAGGAGGAAAAGGAAGGAGGAAAGGAGGAAGGACGAAGGAAGAAGGGAGGGAGGAGGGGGAGAGAAGGGAAGGAAAGTGATGGGAAGGGAGACTGAAAGAGGAGGAGGAAGAGGAGGGAGATGAGGAGGAAGAGGAAGAAGAGAGAAAAAGCAGAGGGGAGGGGAGATGAGGAGGAGCAGGAGAGGCGGTGAGGAGGAGGAGAGGAGGAGGAGAGGAAGAGAATGAGGAGGAAGGAGGTGGGGAGGGCAGGCAAGGATAGGGATAGGGAGGGGAGGGAAGGGAAGGGACGGGAAGGGCTTGGGAAGGGGAGGAAGGGGATGGGAGGTAATTAGAGAGAAGGGCAGGGCTGAGGAGGAAGGGCAGGACTTGGAGAGAGGGAGGAAATGTTTGGGGGGAGGAATATGAGGGGAGAGAATTGGACGGGAGTGGAGGGAAGGGAATGAAAGGGAAGGGGGAGGGGGAACAGGGAAAGTGGGAAAAAGGGAAAGGGAAAAGGGGAAACGTGAGAAAAGGGAAAAAGAAAAAAGGGGGAAGGGAAGGAAGGTGTGGGACAGAAGGAATGAGATGGAAAGGGAGAGGGGAGGGAGTTGAGGAGAGAAGAGGAATGGGGAGAATGAGGAGGAGGAAGGGAAGAGAAGGGAAGGGAAAAGATGAGAAAAGAAGGGAGGGGGAGGGGAGAGGATGGTCCTGTAGGGGAGGGGATGGGATGGGAGAGGAGAGGAGAGGACAGAAGGGGAGAGGATGGGAGGGAAGGGGAGAGGATGGGACGGAAAGGGGGAGGATGGGACAGATGGGGAGGGATGGGGAGATATAGGGAAGGGAAGGGTAGGGGAGGGGAGGGACGGAAAGGCTAGGGCTTGGGGAGGACGAGGACGTGAACGGAAGGGAAATGGACGGGAAGGGAAGGGAGGGGCTTCGGAAGGGGAGGAAGTGGATGGGAGGTAATTAGAGGGAATGGCCAGGCTGAGGAGGAAGGGAAGAGCAGGATTTTGAGAGGGGGAGGAAAGGTTTGGGAGAGAAGGAGGAAGGGGAAGGGAGGGGAGAGAACTAGAGTGGAGGGAAGCGAAGGGGGATGGAGAGGGTCAAGGGGGGGGAAGTGAAAGGGGAAAGGAAAGGGAAGGGAAGAGAGGTGTGGAACACAAGTGAAGGAAGAGAAGAGGAGAGGAGTTGTAAGACAGGAACTGGGGCATAAGGGGGAGAGGAGGAGCCTGTGAAGTAAGGGAAAAAGAGATCAGGGAAGAGGATAGGGTTGGAGAAGGGAAGCAAGTGAAAGTGGAAGGGAAGTAAGAAACCGGTAAGGCGAGAAAGAAAAGGATTGGTTAGAAATGTGAAATATGATTTTGCATAGAATAGTAGGGGTTATGGGTTTCAAGAATGGGGTAAAAGAATGAGGGCGAGGAAATTAAGGATTAGGGTAAATTGGAATTTCAAGTCAGTTTCAAGTTCGTTTTCAGTTTGGTTTCAAGCTCAGTTTGGTTTTCAGGGAAGGGGATTGGAATTTCAAGTCAGTTTCAAGTTAGTTTTCAGTTTGGTTTCAAGTTCATTTTTCAGTTCACTTTTCGTTTTGTTTGTTCACTCACCTTGTCCCCTTCTACCCACCCCCGCCCCCTTACTCTTCGGAGTCTGCTCTGCCCCTGCAGCTTCGGCCTCTCACTTTCCCCAGCTCCAGCCGCCAGCAGCGGTCCTCTCCGTCCGGTCTCCTTGAGTGAAATGCTGCAGCTGCCTGGTTACCAGCCTTTTATACCAAAGAAACGTCACAATGCAGGCTTTCCAGCGTGACGTCACGTGATACATCACGCTTCGTGGGTGATACCATGACTTTCAATTTAAAAGGGGAGTGGGCAAGGTACTGGCATTCGCCAGCTTATTGAGAACACCCGAATATTTAGCCACAAAAATGATCCTGCCATGAGCCTGAAAGACGATTCCATCCTACCCGACATACTTCCCCAACGGTGGTCTCTCCTTTTCTCTCTGCTGTAGTTGAGCCCCTTGCCAAACCCCCATGCCCTTACCGTGGCCCTCGTGACATCACATTGAAGGCCCTGTTATGTCATAAGTGTTCCATTCTCAGGATTCTGCCTCTGGTGCTGCTGGGAAGGCACGGGCCTGTCAGCTGAGATTTAGAATGCGGGTTTTTCTCAGCCTTTGTTTAAATAAATATGTTCATCATAAGAGTCATTGTCACAACTTGCTTGCACACCGCTCCTTCATTGAACATATTAAAAGAGTTTTACTGGGCCATATATCGACATTTCTGTGTCTGCACGGCTCCTCCCCTCGAGTATGTATTATCCAGTAACCCCTCACTCTTGCGATATCTAGACTGTGGAAAAATTACTTAGTTCAATTCTACGAGTTCGTGGAAGAATATTTACATTTTTCACATTCTACAGTGTCAAATCCGTTGTACGGAAATGTAAGGCCATTAAAAAAAATCCACTCCACTTATTAAAAAGTAGGAGCACTTCTACTACCACTGCCGATTCCGGCACACTGACGCCGATTCCTACACCTCCCCAGGCATGGCACTCACTCGAGACTCACTCGAGACCCCCTCAGCCCAAACCCTCCAGGCATGACTTCCACCCAAGCCCTTCCTTCTTACGCCCCCACCCCCGCCCCTCTCGCTCAGACATCTGCCGTCCACCGACCTAAGGCATGACCGCTCCATAATCAGACAAGGGAGTCAGTCCTCAGGCTTCACTCATGATGTCAAACTCCCTACCTCCCAGGAACGCGACCCCAGATCCCTACTACGTATTTAATAGTAGTGGTAAGTTCTGCTCGGAAAGCACTGTTGCACTTGAGATGATTGTTGTTAATTCAGTCTTTTCATTATTGATGATTCAAGGAAACACAATCGATACAAAAACAAGCATTGACAAGATGATTAGCGCATGTGTGTGGCTGTTTAAATGGTTGAGGGGTGAATGCGAGAATGAGTCAATGGTTAGTTGGATGACTGAGGGCGCGGATGGAAGAATTGATGGATGAGTGCGTAGATGCATCAATGGTACATAGGTGCATTGAGTGCAGGAATAGATGGCAAGGATGGAAGGCTGGGTAAAGGGGTGAGTTGGATGAATGAGTGAGTTCATCAATGGATAATTTGGTAAAGAATGGGAGGCTGAACTAGCAACAATTCCTATAGTCGTTTATAATGCTCTGGTGCTAGCAAAGCACTGGTTTGATGAATCCCTGTCACCAGGACAGTCCGTTTCAAACACTGCCCTGTCATGTAAGAAAGGGGAGTATTTTGGGAGCGTTGAACTGGACGAACACAAAATAAAAATGAGCGGTCCCGGAAAAGCCCGGACTGAGGGAGTTGTTTCGGTCACATAGAGTCATGTAGTAATTGTAACACCCAGCCCCCCCTCACCCCCGCGTTGCAATGTCCATTCTCTTTAATAATAAAATTAAAAAAGTAACATAAAATCCTCACGTGTGTAGTGTCCTCCTGCCGCATGGCTGAAATGTATAATCTCCCTCTTCCCTGATGCTTTATTGATTTTAAAATGGTGCATCATGTTCTTGAGGACTCAGTGAAAAGAGTGCTCGTCATTCAAATCCTACTGGAGAGAGGATTCTAAGTTCAGGGCTTCAAGCTTTGTGACCTAGATCCGCAGGCCCTGCGGCCAACCCCCGCAATGTACGGCCAAAGGCTGTGCATGACTACGGTTCGATTAATGTATGATAATTAAATTAACTTTATGTTACTAAAACCCTAGAAATTCACTGTAAAAACCAAAGGCTACAGGGACGTTATAGTTAGGTTCAGATTTTACTAACACAAAACCATAGAAAGTCAGCAGTTCTAGTTATACCTATCTCAAGAAACTATAATTCGTGCCCTAGCGTACCTAGCGGTCTAGGTCCACTCTCTCCCCGCAGCTCCGCTGTGCCGTCTCTTGCCTCCAGACCCGACCTCCTCCTTAGGAGGTTCGAGGCTGCTGCCCGCTCCTGCGCCTGCTGCCCGCTCCAACTGGGACCAGACTGCCTGCAACCACCGTAACCTTTCTCAGCCGTTTTTTTTTCTTAATTTTTCCCTGTTGTGCCACTATTATTGTGCCTATCTGTGTCTTGCTCTAATTCCACCACTGTTTTTATTTTCTCGTGCCTGCCTGTTCCTTTCGCCGATGCTGCCCCTGCGGCTCCTCCCCCGGAATTCCCCCGGAATTCCCCCCGGAATTCCCTCCGGAATTCCCCGCTCCCGCCTCCCAGCCTCTCCTCCCTCCCACCTCCCCTACTTAATGGCCGCCGCTGCGCGGTCGCGCAGCCGACGCGCCACCGGCGCGCCAAAGACAAGCCTGTCTTCGCCCGTCTTCGCCCGTCCGCGGCCAGCGCCAGGAACCCTGGACCTCCCACTACCCATCGCTACGACACCACCACCACGACACCACCACCCTCCTCGCACTCAACCCTGGAAGACTTAGAGAATGCCAACAGGCCTCGCCGAACACGACCCACGGCCAGTTCTCCTGCCTCCACTGCTGCCAGACCCTCACGCCACCCCGGCCTCCAACACCGCCAACGCCAGCACCGGCGACACCCTAAAATGCATCCTCCTCAAAGTACGCTCCGTACACAAACACGCCATGGAAATCTGGAACCTACTCGACTCTCTCTCGCCCGACATCGCCTTCTTCACAGAGACCTGGACCAACGCATCCTCCGCCCCCGACATCAGCACCGCCATCCCAGATGGATACAAGATCCAGAGAAAAGACCGCCCCAACCACCCAGGAGGGGGCCTCGCCATCGCCCACAAGAGCACCCTCTGCCTCACCACCTCTAGCGAAACCTTCCCCTTCGCCGAACACCTGCACTTCCAGATCCAGACCACCCCCAAAGCCACACTCCGAGGAACCCTCATCTACAGACCCCACGGCCCCCGAACACCCTTCGCCACCACCATCACCGACTTCATCGCACCCCACGCCATCGCCTCAGCAAACTACATACTCATTGGAGACCTGAACTTCCACCTCGACAACCCCAGTGACCCCAACTCCACTATCCTTCGTGACAACCTCGCCAGCATCGGACTTAAACAACTCGTCAACACACCGACCCACAGAGCAGGACACACCCTCGACCCCATCTTCGCGGCAGGAAACAGCGTCCAATTCAGCCACACAACGCAGCCACCATGGACCGACCATCACTGCATACACTTCGCCATCAACAAACCCAAGGCACCCAAACCAGCCCCACGCCCACCTCGAAGGAACTGGAGCAAGGTTACCGACGAGCAACTTAACTCCACCCTCACCCGAGACAACCACACCTGGGCACCCGACGCAAACGACGCAAACGGCACAGCCAGAGAACTCCACACCTTGGATCTTCAACTGCACAGACGAGCTCGCCCCGCTACGTAACCCCGACAGACAACGCCCCAGGAAAGCCGCCTGGTTCACCACCGCTCTCCAAGAAGCCAGATGCACCTGCAGACGCCTGGAGAAGAACTGGAGAAACACCAAGACAACCGAAAACCACACCACCTACAAGGACACCATGACGGACTACCAGAACCAGATCAGAGCCACCAAGAGGAACTTCATCCACAACAAAATCCTGGCCAACTCCACCAACTTCAAAGAACTTTTCAGTGTCATTCAGGAATCCGCCAATCCACGCAGCAAAGCCACAGACATCACCCCATCCCAAGACCTCTGCGACAAGCTTGGAACCTATTTCCACCTCAAGATCAAAAACCTCTACGACAACTTCATCGACCATCCACCAGGCGCCACAGACGGCCCCCCGCCCCCGCCCCCAGAAACACCAGCCAGCCCACCATCTCCAACTGGACACCGATCATGGCCGAAGACAGTGCCTCGAGCATGAAAAGCATCCACTCAGGGGCCCCCACCGACCCCTGCCCCCTCACATCTACCACAGAGCCGCGGCCGCCATCGCACCCAAACTACAACGCACCATCAACACCACATTCAAAACAGGTACCTTCCCAGACGACTGGAAGCGCGCAGAAGTCAGACCCCTGCTCAAGAAGCCCACAGCTGACCCCACCGACCTCAAGAACTATCGGCCCATCTCGCTCCTCCCCTTCGCAGCCAAAGTTGCAGAGAAAACAGTCAACAGGAAACTGACACGATTCATTGAAGAGAACGTCGTTCTCGACCCGTCCCAATCCGGATTCCGAAGCAACCACAGCACAGAGACCGCCCTACTCGCCGCCACAGACGACATCCACACCCTCCTGGACCAAAGCCACTCCGCAGCCCTCATCCTACTCGACCTATCAGCGGCCTTCGACACCGTCTCCCACCGCACACTAGTCGCCAGACTACACGATGCAGGCATACAAGGAACAGCCCTGGACTGGATCCGATCATTCCTCACTGGAAGAAGCCAAAGGATCAGACTCCCACCCTTCCTCTCCGACCCCACGAAAATCACCTGCGGAGTCCCACAGGGTTTATCACTGAGCCCCACCTTCTTCAACATCTACATGGCCCCCCTCGCAGCCATCGTCTGACAACACGGCCTCAACATCGTATCCTATGCTGTTGACACCCAGCTCATCCTCTCCCTCACCAAAGACCCCACCACTGCCAAACTCAACTTCCAGAAAGGAATGCAAGACGTCGCAGTCTGGATGACCAACAGCTGCCTGAAGCTCAACGCCGAGAAGACAGAAGTCCTCGTCCTCAGTACCACCCCTTCCGCATGGGACAGCACCTGGTGGTCGACCGCCCTCGGAAGCCCACCTACCCCCTCAGACCACGCCAAGAACCTCGGCATCGTACTCGACTCATCACTCACCATGAACCGACAGGTCAACGCCGTCACCTCCAGCTGCTTCAACACCCTCCGCATCCTCCGCAAGACCTTCAAGTGGATCCCACCTGAGTCAAGGAAGACAGTCACCCACGCACTCATCACCAGCAGACTGGACTATGGAAACGCACTCTACGCCGGCATCAACAAGTCCCTACTCCGCAAACTCCAGACAATACAGAACACCGCCGCCAGACTCGTCCTCGGCATCCCCCGACACGAACACATCAGCCAACACCTACGAAGTCTCCACTGGCTCCCCGTGGAGAAAAGAGTCACTTTCAAAATCCTCACTCACGCCTACAAATGCCTACACAACAACGGACCCAAATACCTCAACGACAGAATCAACTTCCACGTACCCAAAAGAAACCTCCGATCTTCCAACCTCGCACTGGCCGAAACCCCGCGCATCCACAGAGCCAGAGCAGGCGGAAGATCCTTCTCTCACATTGCAGCCAACACCTGGAATGAGCTACCGGCAGACATCAGATGCGCCCCCTCCCTGAACACCTTCAGGAAGACCCTCAAGACCTGGCTCTTCGGCTAAACAGATCTGCGGACCCCCCCCTCAGCGCCTTGAGACCCTCACGGGTGAGTAGCGCGCTTACAATTCCCTGATTGATTGATTGATAACTCGCACCCTCACCATGCACTGCTAATTATCCCACAT